>CM071627.1:20115135-21438407 GCA_036419045.1 Scirpophaga incertulas | reverse complement strand
ATTAGGCCACCCACTCGGGGACTAGGGTAGGTATGGCTACATCGGACCATACTATTAATAATAGGTTGCAATCCAAGCGGGTTGGTTGCACCTTTTGTGGCATCATAGGCCATTTTATATCTAAATGCCAACATTTTATAAATTGTTCCCCTCAACAGCGGAGACGTTTTGTGCAAAATCACAAGTTATGTTATTTTTGTTTAGGGGATCATCTTGTTAATAGTTGTGCAGTGGCACGGCCATGTATTCATTGTAACGGCAAACATCACGGGATGTTATGCCTGAATAGGAATGGTGGAGTTAGGCCTACAGCGGCACGGATTGGTTCTCCTTCAGGAGGGGGTCAAAGCGGACAAGTACGGACTTCACCTCCTCATTCTGGACGAGCGTCGCCTCGACGGGTGGACGTGCGCGCGACACCTCCATATACGGGTGGGGGTGGCTTTAGGCCTACTTCACAGGCATCTCCACATACGGGTGGGGGAGGCACCGGGCCTATGGTACAAGCACCCTATGCAGCGGGCATAGGGCATATTCAAGCGGACGAATCTCGTGACGTCACTGCGGAACAGTATGCGTCTGCGGCTTCGTATGCAGCGAGAGCGAGGGGTTTCTCACCACCACTCGCGGAACGGCCGCGATTGAGGAACACGCCGCCATCTTTCGGTCATCCGGTTGGTTACCGGACACCGGATGCCAGTTGGCACCTGACTCGGGCACCATTGGGGCGCTCGAGACCCCCTACATATAACCCTCTGGCGCTGTCGGCAGCCCAGGTTTTTAATCGGGTGAATGCTTCATTTCATAGTGACGTTCAAGAATAGGTAGTCGCCGCCGCCTCGCCAAATGCAACCTTTTTAAATACTATTTTATTGCCTACCGTTGCGGTAAGGATTTGTGATATTAACGGTCTTTATGTTAGAGCACGGGCTCTAGCGGACACGGGTTCGCAAGGTTGCATGATAACAGTTAATTTGGCGAGACGGTTAGGCCTATACATATTTAATAATAATATTTCGGTTCGTGGCATAGGTGATGTGCTCGTGTCACATGTTTATGGTCAATGTACCTTTAACATTGTTGGAGAATCGGTCTCTCAACCTGTTATTACAGTTACAGCACTAGTGTTGCATGATATTTTAGGAGAACATCCACAGGTGGAATTACCTTCGGAAATTTTGAACTCGGCTTCTCACCTGTCTTTGGCTGACAGAAAATTTTTAAATATTGGAAAAATTGATTTGTTGCTTGGTACTGATGTGCTTGGTCAATTATTGTGCACCGGACGCACTATAAATTTAAATAATAATGGCTTGGTTGCTATACCATCGCACTACGGATATATGATTATGGGCCCAGCATATGATACGGTTTCTGATACGGTTTTTACGGGCGTTTCTCTTTCGGATTTAGTACAGCGTTTTTGGGAGACAGAAGAGGTACCCACGGTTTCACGGAAGGACCCGCTCGACGAAGAATGCGAGCGCCATTTTATCGAAAATGTTTATCGGTTACCGAACGGTCGTTTCGTTACTCGGTTGCCCTTTGTGAGCATTCGCAAACCGCTGGGGCAGTCCTACCTCACTGCTGAGAAACGCCTGCTTTCTATGGAACGTCGCATGAAGCGAGATACAGAGTTTCGCGACAAATACATTGAGTTCATGCGGGAATATGTACAATTAGGTCACATGTCCCTGGCACGGAGGGACTACTCATCGGAAGAACACTATTTCATACCACATCACGCGGTTTTTAAATCGGATAGCGGTAAGATACGGGTCGTGTTTGACGGGTCGGCCCCTCCTCTAACGGTGTTTCATTGAACCAAATCCTGCACTCGGGTGCTAAACTACATAAAGATATTTCGGATCTTATTTCGGCCTTTCGTAGACACCAGGTGGTCTTCGCGACGGATATACGCATGATGTTCCGGCAAACGGTGATTGATGAGGCTGATAGACGGTATCAGCTGATTCTTTGGCGCGAGGACCCGTCTCACCCATTACGCGTCTACGAACTGAACACAAACACGTACGGTTTGAAATCTAGCCCCTGGATGGCTATGCGGTGCTTGTTGGAACTCGCTCAACGGGAACGCGTTCGATTCCCTCGTGCGGCGGACGTCTTAGAGTCGGAAATTTTTGTCGATGACGTTATCACGGGTGGATCTTCGGAACAGGAGGCTTTAATTTTACGTAACGAGCTCATAGCGTTATTGGCAACGGCTGGCTATGAACTACGGAAATGGATTTCGAACAGTCCACGTCTCTTAGAAGGACTACCAGCGGATCACGTTCAAGATCCATTGTTATTTGAGAATCCGGACTCTCCTCGTTCAACATCGGTTTTAGGTGTTCAGTATTTACCGGTTCCTGACATCTTTTCCTTTCGGGTTTTAACAATAACGGAAAAGATATGGACTAAGCGGCTAGTCCTGTCTACGGTTGCTCGTATCTATGATCCTAACGGGTGGATCGCTCCTATAATATTTTGGGCTAAATGTTTTCTACAACGGTTATGGTTGGCTGAGCTTAAGTGGGATGAGACCCTACCTACTGAACTCTTAACGGACTGGCTCGCATTTATTGATCAGTTACCCACTATCGGAAGGGTTGTTATACCTCGTAAAATACTTCCACCGGGGAAGTATCATGCGTCACTTCACGGTTTCTGTGACGCCTCGGAATCGGGTTTCGCGGCAGTCGTATATCTTCGGACGATACAGCCAGATGGTTCAGTAGCGTTACATCTAATCACGGTGAAGAGCAAGGTGGCTCCTATACGCAACCGCCAAACCATACCCAAATTGGAGCTCTCGGGAGCTGCGTTACTTACTCGGTTATTGAATCATGTTTGTGATACACTCGGGAAGCACATTAACATAGGCAACGTTTATGCGTGGACTGACAGCCAAATTGTTTGGCGTGGCTCCAGACCTCGGTACATAGGCTGGAAACATTTGTTGCGAATCGGGTTTCGCAAATTCAAAACTCGTCAGTGAATCTGAATTGGCGGCACGTACCCGGCGAGTTGAACCCCGCCGACGTGGCCTCTCGCGGCTGTTATGCCTCCTCGTTGGTGAGTCATAACCTTTGGTGGGGACCTGCTTGGTTGACGGCACCGGAGTCGTCATGGCCCCCTACGGTTTTAATCGGATCGGATCCGCTGCCCTGTGTGCGTGTCATGGCTGTGGAGAAAGAAATCGTCACAAACCCTCTTTTACTGCGGTTTAGCTCTCTTAATAAATTACTGGCCGTTACGGGATGGATGCGTCGGTTTATAACGAATACTCGCAAACCGGTTGTAAGAAATACATCTTTGTTTCTGACGGCAGGCGAACGGCGTGCTGCTCTCATGTTTTGGGTACGACGGGTACAATCGGAACGGTTTTCTGACGAGCTTAAATCGTTACGGACGACGGGTCGGTTAAAGGGTGCCGTACAGAAACTTAACTTATTCATTGATGGCGAGGGATTACTTCGTGTTGGCGGACGGCTGCGCAACTCGAAGCTGCCGTATTCGGCTAGGCATCCCCTTTTGCTGCCCAAGGACGGACCCTTGACGCAGTTGATAGTAAGTGATCGGCACATTACTAACTCGCATGCAGGTTGTACGGCACTGCTTGCTATTCTTCAGCGGGAATTTTGGATACTATCGGCGCGACGGTGCGTCCGATCGGTTATATTTAAGTGTATACCTTGCTATCGGTTAAAGGCTAACACCATGCAGCCTATGATGGGTGACCTACCTAGCGATCGGGTTAGTGTCACCAGACCTTTTCACGGTGTCGGTACGGATTTCGCTGGTCCTTTTATTGTCAGGGCTTCTCACTTGCGGACCTCTAAGACTTACAAAGTTTATTTATGTGTATTTGTTTGTCTGTCAACGAAGGCAGTACATTTAGAAATAGTATCTTCGCTTAGTACGGAAGCGTTTATCGCGGCGTTCGGACGTTTTGTTTCACGGAGGGGGTTACCGAGTTTGGTACGGTCGGACTGCGGCACAAATTATCAGGGTGCTGACAGGTATCTTAAGGAGGTCCATGATTTTTTAACGAAACATAGTACGGACTTGGGACAAGCAATGGCTACTCAGGGCATTACGTGGAAGTTTGATCCTCCTGGATGTCCTCATTGGGGAGGCATCTTTGAGGCTGTCGTGAAGGTGGCTAAGACACATTTGAGACGTGTTATTGGGGAAACGGTTCTTACGTTTGAGGAACTTACTACGGTCTTTTACAGAGTGGAAGCAACTTTAAATTCACGGCCTTTATGCCCACTCTCTTCGGATCCCAACGATATGGAGGTTTTGACACCGGGTCATTTCCTCATCGGCCAGCCCCTTGCAGCTCTCCCTGAGTATCCCTTTGAGAATGTACCACTGAGTCGACTTTCTCGCTTTCAAATGCTGCAACAGATGTCACAAAATTTTAATAAACGGTTTTATTCGGAGTATTTGCACATGTTGCAGCAGCGGCTGAAATGGACAGATAAAACGGCTCCTGCACGGGTAGGGGATCTTGTCCTGATTAAGGATTCAAATCTTTCTCCTCTACGTTGGCGTAGAGGACGCATTTTGAAGCTTTATCCAGGCTCTGACGGTGTACCTCGGTTCGCAGAGGTCTCGATCGGCGACTCTGTGATGCGCCGTGCGGTGGCAACCCTGTCCCGTCTACCGGTAGACTAGCGAGATGAGGGTTGCTCATCTCGGGGTGGGGGATTGTTTAGGACTTATGAGTTTCGGACCGCGGAAAAGGAAATTTAAAAAAGTAATAAAAAAAAAAAGATTGGACATTATGGTTTTTCGGTACTTGACTGTCACTTCGGATTTTTTCACGGCATTTTTATTGAGTTTATTTACGGCGGATTAATATTTGCATATTACGGTTTCGACGGATTTAGATTGGAAAAGTGGTCGGCCACGCGTTCTCCTATTTATACACTACAAGTATTGTAGTATATGATATATATTTATAACCACATACGGTAGGGCACATTAGTACACACAAAACACACTTCAAGCCAAGCCAGAACTACGGACCGGTAAGCAATATTATTATATAATTAAATAATATAACCAATAACGGGCGTTCGGGAAAACGCAACAAATTTAGAATTGAAATTGAATCGCAATCCAGAACTCAAAGAAGAGTATCGAAAATTTATGGCTGAATATGAAGCCCTTGGTCACATGTCTTGCGTTTGTGACCTGGGTTCTGTGAATTCAAAAATATTAATTCCACATTTTTGTATTTTGAGACCTTCGAGTACGACGACAAAGCTTCGCGTTGTGTTTGACGCTTCAAGCAAAACGTCAAACGGTAATTCGTTAAATACAGTCGTGTACGCGGGTCCTAGCTTACAATCGGATATAAACGAGAATTTAACGAATTTCCGTATTCGTGAAGTTATGCAAACTTCACGAATACGGAAATTCGTTAAATTCAAGTGATATTTGTAAAATGTTTCGAATGACCTTGATTGCTGAAGCACAACGTAAATACCAGCATGTTCTATGGCGATTCTCGCAAGATCAACCAATAAAAGTGTATGCCTTGAACACTATAACGTACGGGGTCGCATCTAGTCCTTATTTAGCAATTCGAGTCCTGCATCAGCTAGCAGATGACGACGGCAAGAAGTATCCTTTAGCCAGCAAGGTTCTAAAAAAGGGTTTCTTCGTCGATGATTTGCTTTGGTCTGTAGATAGTTACGAAGAAGCAGCTCTACTTCAAGATGAGTTACTTGAATTGTTGAAGGGGGGAGGTTTCGTTCTACGTAAATGGGCTAGTAACTGTCCACAGCTTCTCGAGCGAGTTCCCGCTGATCATCGAGAAACGCCACTTGCATTCGAAGATGATAAGGATCTATCTTTGAAGGTTTTAGGTCTTCAGTGGCAGCCAGTAGAGGATGCATTCTCGTTTGCGACAAGTATTCCATCTTCACAGGTGATCACAAAACGCAGTATTCTGTCACAGTTGGGTCGTCAGTTCGATCCACTTGGTTTCGTAGCTCCCTGCATCTTCTATGCGAAATGCTTTATGCAGAAACTCTGGACTCAACCACTAGGCTGGGACGACAGGCTTCCCCCAGAGTTAGAGAAAGAGTGGCTCACCTACGTGTCTGAACTCCCGCTGCTGTCGAACTTTAGGCATGATCGTCAGCTCACTGTCAAAGGTCACATGTACTACCAGCTTATATGCTTTTGTGATGCTTCTAGCAAGGGAAAAGCTGCAGTGATTTACCTACGAAGCTTCGACAGTCAAGGTCAAATGAAAGTCAGTCTGGTCATTGCTAAGTCGAAGGTCGCGCCCTTAAAAACAGTGTCCATACCCAGACTCGAATTGATGGCAGCTCATTTGTTGTCGAAATTAGTCAAGTACACGACGTCAGTGTTACTTGAACAATTAGATGTCAACGACGTATTTTTGTTTACCGACTCCTCTGTGGTGTTGAACTGGCTTAACACACCCAGCTACATTGAAAACCTTTGTTGCTACGCGTGTTTCTAAAATATTAGAGACCGTGTCTAGCGAACGTTGGTTTCACGTGAGCGGCGTGTCCAACCCCGCCGACATGTGTTCGCGAGGTGCGCTACCCTCGACGCTGCTAGCAGCAGCATCGGAGTGGCTAGCAGGTCCACGCTGGCTCTACGAGTCCAAGAGGAGTGGCCGATAAAATCAATCGATCAATTCAAATCAAACGATGTACCGGAGTTGAAGATTACTGGCAGCACATCTGTTCACACGCTAGTAACTAGTAATGATAGCACGGAGTCAAACCTGCTATTCGACTTAACTGAAAAATATTCAAACCTTGCTAAACTACAAAATGTAATAGCACGATGTTTTCAATTTATATCAAATTGTAATTCAATTAAATCAAAACGCAACTCGGGTCCACCGCTTTTTTCCGACGTAAGGAAAGCGCACGATGTTATTGTTAAGGCGGTTCAACGTCAGCATTTTCAAGCTGATATCGACGCACTAACTAAAGGAAAAACTTGTAGTTTGTCATTGAAAAGGCTGACACCCTTCGTAGACACCCTTGGTTTCCTCAGGGTGGGGGGTAGACTGTCACTCTCTGAACTGTCATATCAACAAAAGCACCCGTTGTTGCTGCCAAAAAACGGAAATTTCACAAAAATATTAATTGACTATTTTCATAAAGTTTATTTACATGTAGGCCCGCGCACTCTCCACAGTTTAATTAGTCAAAAATATTGGATTATTTCAGCAAGAAGCGTGATAAGATCGCGATCATTGAAATGTATTCAATGCTTCAAGGTTACGCCTGTTTCTTTGCAACCCATCATGGGCAATTTACCGAAGTTTCGTACTGAGGATATTCATAATTTTCATACTGTGGGCACAGACGTAGGAGGTCCGTTCTATACAAAAGAAAGTAATCGACGCAATGCGAAGATTTCTAAATCGTATTTACTGCTTTTCGTCTGTTTTTCAACTCGTGCAGTGCACGCTGAGGTTTTGAGTGCACTTACAACCGAATGTTTCTTTGCAGCATTCGACCGCCTCACTAGTAGGCGCGGATTATGCAATACTCTTGTGTCCGATAACGGAAAAAACTTTGTATCCGCTGGCAAACAACTAGCTGAAATTAGTCAATTTTACAAACAAAATGCTACAGATATAACAATAGGTTTTAATAATCGTAGTGTAAATTGGCAATACAATCCACCAACAGGCAGTGACTTTGGTGGCATGTTTGAAAGCGGTATTAAATCAACAAAATTACTTTTAAAGCGCGTGATAGGCAGTCGTGCATTGTCATTCGAGGAACTTGACACAATTTTCGCCCGTGTTGAAGCTGTGTTAAATTCTCGCCCTTTAACTGCAATCTCGAGTGACCCATCAGAATTCGAGGCGCTCACACCCGGGCATCTTTTAGTAGGTCGCGCATTGCTGGCGGTTCCTGAGTATGATCTTTCTAAGACTCCAATTCACGCGTTAACTCGTTTGCAACTGGTTCAACAGATTTCTCAACGATTTTGGAAATCGTGGAAAACAAATTATCTTCACACGCTTCAACAGCGGCAGAAGTGGCATAGCAAATGTCGAAACATTAAGATAGGGGAGCTAGTATTGATCCATTCAGATGCTCCACCGCTTCAGTGGCCTCTCGGTCGTGTGACGGAGCTATATCCTGGCTCTGATGGTGTAATTCGCGTAGTTAAAATTCGAACTCACAATGGAGAGTATGTGCGACCCGTTGTAAAGCTCAGTCCTCTTCCCTTGGATACGGACTTTTAAGTAATTGTAATCTATTAATTGTTTCCGCATGAACTCGATACCAATGCATCAAGTTTGTGTAATTTAGTTAAGTTAGGAGCTACTATTTTAATACATATAAGACTTAAATCAGTTTGTTATTTACATATACACATTTAATTTTGATTTAAACATTTAATTTACATTGTTTGTACACATTTACAGTCCACACATAATAAATTCAACCATTCCTGGTTCATAAAACTGGAGAATCTGTTGGGGTAGATTCCCGGTGGGGGGTTTATGTTCAATATTGGGCTCGAGACTATCTTTCTCATGAAGTACATTCAAATATTGGCGTACTCATCTATGGACTGGCTTCAAACCAATGCGAGTGATCGCAGTAACAAGAACTTTCAACTGTGACCGCGAGATGGCGGTTAAGTTCCCTTCCTTGTTCGCACATTTGCCGGCCGGCACGCGCTGCACCTTTATTATTAATAAATTGTGAAAAACTGTGAAAAGTGACGTGAAAGTTGTGTCAGTGCAACCAGGAACAGCAGCTGGATCTAACTACATAATAACTGTGAGTCTGAAACTTTACTTGAGCCCAATTCTAAATTTCAGTTTTCAAATCAATGTCGTAGTTCAACCAGTATAAGTTACTAAGAACATTCATTATGTTAGTTACGTAAGCTGAATCAGTCTTATTAAAAACCTACGTTTGAATGTGTACCTAGGTACCTACTTAGTATTGTATTTGAAAAGATTCACAATAGTTGAAATTATTGTATTGTACCCGCCACTGGTGGGTGTGGCTCCGCGGGGATTTTTTTTTTGTTTAACATGGTTATGAACTTCTTTTTTAATGAATTCGCCGTACTAAATACGCACGCGCCGCACGCTGTTTGAAACGTACTTAATTACTTCTCTAAATTCTTGATATTTCGAAATTGATTCGACAATAATTAAATAGGACCATGAAAACTAAACATTTTCAGTAATTTTTATTATTGCACCTAATTACCCAACTGTGCTTATGATAACAAGGATTAACAAAATTTGTCATTTATATCGTATATCTTGGGTAAATAAGATTATTTAAATAATTTTCATGATTGTTGTCAGTGATTCAGTATATATCCTACTTTATGTATGTTTCCAGAACAAACAATAGACTTAGAAACACTCCAAATGTTATCGGAAAATGATGTTAAAGAACTTATACCCATTATAGGCCACAGGGCTAAGTTGAATAGCCAAATAAAGATGATGAAGTCGATAACAGTGCTAAGCCAAGATGCAATCACTTTGGAACTGGTAAATTCTTTCAATGTTTAACATTCTCAATTTCGTTGCCCCCGAGTAGGTACCTGGGTAGATGAATAAGTTAGGCTTGCAAGTTATGATGGTAATGCAAGATAAATACAAAATTATTGGTTTATGGTTTCTTGATGGAATTATTAAAGAATAATATAGTAGAACTGGTGATATGTTTTGTTATTGATTTATCACTGTCAAATTTTTACTGGCTAATAAATAATACACAAGGTATATAAAGTAGGTTTCTCTAATGTATTATTGTAGTTCTTACTGTAGGTGTGTTTTTTATTTATTTAAACTGTGTACCTATGCAAATATTTTTTTTAATATGTAAAAAAATAAATATGTACCTATATTTTTTTAGATAATTTTATGTGTTATTATCACAGCTCATATAATGTCGCCACCTTTTATAAATCGTTAGGTTGTCTCATTATTATTATTATTGCTTACAAGTGATGAGATGAGCTCAGGCATTCACCTGATGGTGAGTGATATGCCAGCCCATAACAGTTGCAGTGCTACCCATTGCTTCGATTTACAATAGTTATTTGTGCAACAAGTGAGCAAAGTTGATGTTTGCTGCGCGTGCTGATTTGAGTCCCGAGCAAGCGAAGGATTCTGTTTGAATCACGAGCGAAGCGAGTGATTCTAGAGTAGAATCCTGAGCGTGTCGAGGGATTCAAAGGCACGAGATGCAAACAACTTTGCTCTCGTGTGACACACATAACTTTTCACTTCAGCAGCGAGAACATTTTTTTCTCGCCGATCGTCTTTTGTTTTCCTTCGAGTTCGAATTCCAAATAATGATTTGTTTTTTTGTTTTGCTCTAAGGTGATAATTATGCCTGACACTTCTCGTTTTTCCGTGTTACGCATACCACTTTAAATAAATGTAAAATAAATTGTCAAAAGAACAGAAAAATAATTGTTAAAATATGTCTTCAAAAATAATAGTAAGTAAATTATTGTTATTATTATTCCCTGTTAGTAAATTAAGCGAATTAAATAAAAAAAAAATATTAAAATCTCAAGAATGTATGATGCGTGGAAAGGAACTTCTGTCAATAGTTCCGTTCCGCGCATCATTCTTGAGATTTTAATAAGTACTTATTATGTTCCGTTCCGAAGAGACATTTTTTTAACAATTATTTTTCTGATTTCTTGCCAATTTATTTTACATTAGTTTAAAGTGGTACCTATGCGTGACACGGAACAACGAGAAGTGTCAGGCAGATCCAATGTCCATGGGCATATTATCTTAGGCGAAACAACATAGTCTGTATGGTTATCCCATTAGTTACTATACATAGGTTACTATAATCTGTGGTTAGCTTTGTCTCACTAGTGAGTAAAAATCGATTTTACTCACTGATTTTAAGCAGCAAAACCTTCATGTTTGAGCTATTGAAGTGAAAAGTCATTGGTAGCACTGCACTGCGCTCATCATGCTATCTTTACATCACTAATACATTTGAATTGTTATATAATGTACTGTTATTTAGTGCAACTATAATTAAATATCAATATTTTATTCCTAAGCTTTAAGATTTTTATAATTTAGGTAAATACCTATGGTTAAGGAATCTTAACCATATATATTCTTTAACCAAAGATACATCTACTTTATGCAGTGTTATTTTTCATAATGTTATTTTGGGGAGATACTTTTGTGAGAAGTTTTAGAAATTGCATTATTTGATTTTGTTATAATAATAAAAGGCATATGGCTTTATTACTTGCTCATCTTACCCCTTTGCAGGTCACTTACCTCGCCTTAATACAAAAACTCGTTTTAATCATCTTTTTTTTTTCTAATAATCAGCCTGCTCAATCAAGTGATCCTTTTGAACAAATCCAATCATTAGACCAAGATTGTGAAAGTACGCAGCAACCTGAAGAAAATTTAAGTGAAGAATTAGACACTACTATCTTCCGGGACACAAATTGTGTAATTTTTTTTATTTATTTATTGTTCCCTGAGCTGGACATCTGCCTTTTTTAGTTTATGCATTAGTGTGATTATTTTCATATCCATATCTAATTATTTATTACAGGAATTTCATGTAACGAGGGCAAGTCTCTCTTATTGAAACATAAAGATGATCTCTTGTGTAATGCCGATAGAAGAAGACTTTGTAATATAATTATCAGCAATGAATTAAAAAATGATCCAGATAAGAAAATTTCTAGTACAAGGCTGTATGCAATAGCTTATCAAATTCCAAAAGTTTTTTAAAAGAAAATTCCTCTGTATATTTTATCCCTTACACAAGTATTTCACCTATGCAAAAGGTTTGTGCAAAAGGCAAACTATTGGATACGTATCGTCAACGTCGAAGAGAGTTTATTAAGTCTGGTGTTATTGTTGATTATTCGAAACGACGACTGTCTTCAGCAACAAGCTCAGAGGCGGGGTCACCTCGTCCGTCCTGCAGTACTATCCTAGAAGCTGTTGACCATTTAGAAGATACACACAGTGAAAATATTGATGACAAGCTTTTGTGGCTAAATAATTGCTATGATCCATGGTCCAGGGTTGAAGAGTACTAGAACTGTACAACCAAACAAAGGTTGACACAATTAACTACTGACATAACAGTAGAGGAGTATATCAATAAGTTTAAGGCACTAAGCCAGCCAGGTGGTATATATTTGGTAAGTTTGTACCTAAGATTATTTGTTAATATGTTATATTTGTTGCTATCATTGTTGTACTGTTATTTTGACTCATTTACTAATAATTGTTTTAGCTAATACAAGACTTCAAAGTTCTCCACCCATACCAAAATAACAATTTGTTTAATAATTGCCAATTAATAAAGCAATTAATAAGAATTAATTTTGCACAGAAGAAACAAGACCAGATCTTAAAAGAAATTTTAACTGATATAGAAAATGATGGTAATTATTTTTTTATGTAAATAAGTGATAAGACTAGCTGGACATTCATCTGATGGTAACTGCCAGCCCATAACAGTTGCAGTGTTATCCATTGCTTTGATTTACAAAGTCATTTGTTGATTGCATTTCACTGCGCTCATCACTGTGAGATTTTAGATCTTAACTCTCATGTGCCCGGTAATTTTATTAGCTACAGAGCACTCTAAATCGGAATAAAGTAATGCTTATGCATAACTATTTGGCCGCAGAATGTCTTGCACTGCAGTAGTACCCACCTAGTCGTACCCTGCTTAGTAGGCCTACCACCTGGTGATGTCTGGTTTTAACACTAAATTGACATTTATTTTCAGATTGTCAGGAGATTCTGGATGTAGTTGGGTTTATAAGCTTACCATTTTTGATGTCATCCGCTATAATAAAGAAAGATAAAGCAAAAAACAATGGAGACCATGAAGTTTTACAAAGCTTTATTTGTCATCTGAAGAGTGCTTTAGAAATAGAAGATACTATTATACATTAAATGCTGAATATCCTGCAGAGAGTAAATATGTATGGCAATTCATTCAAAGAGTTTTGTACAAAATGACTACTAAGTTTGACAAAATTTTTACAACTGTACGGGCTTTAGCTTCTGATCTCGAATTAGTTGTGTAGATTAAACAAAGTTTTCGGAAAAAAGTTGTCCAACAATAACCTGTTTTTTATGTTTTGATAAATTTATAAATGTGAAACAAATATTCATTCTAAAGTGAATGATAGCTCACAATGAACACAAATTTACTGTTTATCACTGTATTGATGAGGGTTGTGATCGATCATTTTACTTAAAAAATACATTCTGTAAACATATGAATAAATTTCACATTCGTCGTACCAGAAAACAGGGTTACTTACCTTCTTCTAGGGACAATATTTTAACTCCACATGCAAGTGTGTATCATGCTAGTACATCACAAGCAGACCAGATAGTAACACAGTGTGAATCTTCTACTAATTTTGCGAATCTTTTAAATGAAGAAAGCCTAAAACTCTCGGTATCGGATGTTTCAGAATCAAGTACAAACAATAATCATATAGAATTATTTTTATCGTCCTTGTATGCAAACCCTTTGTTGCCCAGAAAAACTGTTCAGGATGTAGTTGAAGGCGTCAATAAGCATGTGTGTAGTGCCATATCTTCTAACATAAACCATATTTTTGATAACATAAATCAGTCTACAGCTTTAACTAAGTTAGATCTATTAAAACAAAAAGTGATGTCAGCTGTCAATTCTCCATTGAAAATGTTAACTACTGAATACAACCGTCTACAATATTTTGAAAAGGTTGGGTCTTATGTAGCCCCAAATGATGTAATTATTGGTCAAAGAAGAACTATTACAACAAATCGCGGTGTAGTAAAAGCAGCTACAACCAATTGTACAGAGCAATTTGTCTCTCTTAGAAGTGTACTTCAAAAATATTTTTCTTTAGAGGGAGTGTTAGTAATAATAATGTTAGCAATTTTATACAGGGCTCATTTTGGACCAAATTTTTGAAGAAGTACAAAAACAAACTAATTTTTCCATTATTTTTATTTATATAATAAATATGTAAGTAACGTTAGTATGTAACATTAGGTAATATTGTTACGTTGCATTTGAATAATATATACTTTTTTAAATTACACAGTATTTTATTATATAATCTGCCTCGTCAAATATACCGTCTCAAAACTTTTTATTTAGTAAACATGTCTTCATGGCTGCTGCAATAGCAGACAAAATTATGAATTACCTGTTCCGCGTTCATATTGTTTTGTAAATTATACGTGTAAAGTCAAACCTCTCATGGGGTGAATGTTTCCACTAATACAAACGTTTCCTATAGGACCTTTCAAATCGCAAAATACTATGCGCTGGTGAGGAGAAAAAAACGTCCTTCAAGAAAATTTATTTATTTTTTATTTTATTTTATTTGGAACACAAACAGTTAAAAGTGACAAATATAGTTACTACACAGATAATTACACAAAAACCAGTAAAGTGTTCACAGAAAAGCTAGTACAATTAAACGGTTCGAGCAAAATACAAGTACCAACAGTTATAAACAAGCGTTTAAACATTGCTTCTACATTAGTTATAAACAAATAAAAACTACTCTAAAATCCAATTAAACATACTAACAAAGATAGGCACAATATCTAAGCCACTTTAAAGTAATCTTAAATAACAATTTTACACTTAGCTTAAACAAAATTTAACTATCATAAATATTAAGTTGCTTTGAGACATCATGAATGTTGTTTCTAAATCTCTGCAAGCTTAAGCCAAAAATATCAACATCTTGGTAAAATTCATTATAAGCTTGGCATGCGCGGATGAGAAACATATTTCTAACATATCTTGTTCTTGTGATTGGAACATGAAAAACGTTATTACTTCTAGAACTTAGTCTAGGACATCTAAATGAAATTGTTGCTTAAAAGGAATGGCGAATCTAAATGATTATTAATCAATTTATAAAGAAATAATTGGTCTCTTTCGGCGCGACGTAATGCTAGAGAAGACATAGAATTAGGGACGGGCTGGTTTGTCTTATAACACTTGAATTTCATGTGTTTAAAAAATTTACGATTAATGGACTCAATTAATTTAACATAATGTTTATACTGGGGATTCCAAATGACTGAACCATACTCAAGCACTGAACGAACAAAACAATTATAGAGCAGTACAAGTGTTGAAGCTTTCTTAACTCCTTACCCATTCTCAACACGAAGCCCAGCATCCGATAAGCCCTTGCAACAATTGAGGTTATATGGGAATTAAAACTCAGTTTATCGTCAACAATTAAACCTAAATCTCTCACCTCATTAACTCTTTTTAAGGGTATATTATTAATGTTATATACATGAAAATAAGGTTTTTTCCCCCTTGTAAATGACATAATATTACACTTTTCAACATTAATATAAAGATTATTTTGTGAACAGTAATTACAAAGAGAATCAAGGTCTTCCTGAAGTAATGAAGTATCCAAAGAGGATTTGATGACTCTAAAAATCTTCATATCGTCAGCATAGATTAAAAAATTGCAATTTTTGAATGTACGCTTTATGTCATTCACAAATAAATTAAATAAAAGGGGCCCCAGATGGGAGCCCTGAGGCACGCCCGAGGTTACAGGGACAAAACTTGAGCAATAACCTTTTATTGCTACCGCCTGAGTACGGTCGCGGATGTAAGACTGTAACCATCGCAGCAAGTCACCGTGGATACCAATACACTCAAGCTTTTTGAGCAGCAATGTATGGGAAATTTTATCAAAGCACTTTGAGTAATCCGTGTAAACAACATCAACTTGGTGTCCCAGGTCCATTGATCTAGCTACCTGACTTACAAATTCACACAGATTAGTCTCTGCGCTTCTCTTTATCCGGAAACCATGTTGTTCACTTATGATAAGTGGCCCAACGGACGGATATAAGATGTCATAAATAATTTTCTCAAACATCTTTGCAATCGTACAAAGCTTAGATATAGGTCTATAATTGCGTACATCATGCTTATCACCTGATTTAAAAACTGGAACCACGTAGGACTGTTTCCAAACCTCAGGCATTACACCCACAGAAAGTGATAGATTAAATAAGTAAGATATTGGTTCAGACAAACTATACCTACAAGATTTAAGGAATATAGGAGGTATACCATCCGGTCCACAACCCTTTCTTTCATCCAATAATTTAAGGTATTTATTGACGGTAACTTGGGATAAATGGCTAACTGAACCCAATGGTAAAATACTGTCCTGCGCATGATCAGCACTTATATTTGAGGGTACACCCTTGTCAGACTCAAAAACAGATTGAAAATAATCGTTAAAGAGGTTACACAAACTCACTCCCCCCGAACCAACGTCAGTGTTTAGATGGACAGTATCAGGGATAGTCCCCGAAGATTTTCTTGACTTTATGAAAGTCCAGAAATATTTGCTGTTATTCTGCAATTTATTCTCAGAATCTGAAATAAACGAGTTATAGCATGCTAAATTTTTTTGGCGGCGTTCACGAAGTAACGTAAAAGTTTCGTAGTCACAAAGTCTACCATATAATTTCCACTTTTTATGGACTTTTAACTTCTCTCTTATAATTTTAACTAAAGGCTTGGAGTACCATGAAGGGAAACTAGACGCACTTCTTATGGACTTTGAGGGGATGTGCTTAGTTATTACATTATTTACTATTGTATAGAAAATAGATATAGCCGAATCTATATTGTTACTATAATATAAGTCACTCCAATCAGCCCGAGACAATGCAGTATTTATTTCACTATAGTCAGCAATACGGAATAATTTAACTGTTCTAGATCGATCATTGAGATTTTTGCCACGTGCCAAGTCAGTGACAATTACTAAGGCAGGATGATGTGCATCCTCGGGGACAAGTGGGCAAGTACATCGGTTCACTTTACAGAATATACTACTTATAAGTAAATCCAAACACCTTGAGTTTGTATTGATAATACTATTATACTGTTCAAAGTCACACACAGACAGGAAACCATACAAAGCCTGGACCAATTCATCCCCTGAACTCGTATTAGTGATAACATATGATGAACCATTACTAGACCAATTAGCATGGCTAAAATATACGGGACAACTGATATTTTTAATTTTCTATGGTGGTCCAATAGTGAAAACAACGTATTGGTGCGTTCTTTCACCCTATGCGAGATTTCTATATTTCAAATAACACGTTTAGCTACTAGTAGCAATTTATATTTATTACTGCCAGCAATAATAAACTATCCCTAACTATCCACGAATCCCAGGGTCTAACGAGCGGGACGGTGTTTGTGGTGCGAGTGTCACAAATGCCTAATAAGATCTACGACAGCATCCCGCACGCAGTCGTCGTCATATCTAGGCACACCAGCAAATGTGTCTACTATACGGGACGTTGTGCTGATGATGCCATAGTACGATTAATATCCGAAGCACAGGCGGCGACTCCGTGCGACATTATTAATTACAACTTAAAAAGGGCACTAAAATATCGGGACGACAACGTCAAAAAGCAACTCCTCCAGAGATTTGAGTCAGACGTGGAGCGACCACAAGTTGCACAGGAGGAGGTCTGCGAAATTCGTCCCACAAGCACATTTTCTAAGACACTACAAGCCCTCAGTCGGGCTTTACTCAAATAATATTTAATGAGTAGAATGGCAAATTGTACATAAAAATAAAAATAATAATTTAAAAAATTTATGGCAGGAACAGCTGCAACAAACAATAATAATAATAAGATAAAATAGGTTTTTTTTATGAAATAGTAAAAATGTATGCAATATTAAGAAACAGTACAAATTGAAAAATAATAATAACATTATTGTACCTGTGAAAAAACTGTAATCATAAATAATATATATGTATAATAGCAAATTGAAAATAATAATACTAATAATAAAAATAAAAATAAAAAAATAAATAAATAACTAGCTTAAACAATTAGCAATAAATTCTAATGTAATCAAGTAATATGTATGATTTCTAAATTATAATTAATCTTAGTATTTAAACACACAAATGTACTAATAATAGATACTAATTAAACATTGTTAGTCTTAAGGAATAGTTAGAACATAGATATAGATGGGGCTATGACTGTGGGGGACAAGACCAACTGTCCCCACAAAACGGAGAACAATACCTTTCTCCTGATTGACGAATTATACGTTACTTGTAGAATAAATAATATATAAGGAAATGTAAAAAAAAGACTAACACAAACAAAAAAGAGTGCGGACCAAAGAGTCCGCAGAAAACCAAATGAGATAAAAAAAATACAAAGTACCATAAACTATATATATTGAAATTATTGACACATTTGTTTGTTGAATATTACATTAAAATTCCAACCAATTCGTTGCAAGAAATTCTCCATATTATAACAAATGTATCGAACGTAAACAAAGAATCCAAGTACAACTATTGTGTAATAGTATCATGAAAACATCGTAAAGCGGCAAGACAACTGCTTACACCCTATGAATATTTTCAGAATAGAAAGCAGAGCTTACACACCCCTCTCAAGTTTGTTCGTCACCCTCACTACCCTTTGTTGTCTGCTTGCGCTCAAAGGACCTCATCTCATCCAAATATACACACAAACATAAGCTCCGCTTCTAAGCTATTCTCAGTGCTTAAATATTTTTTTCAGGTAGTCTTGAACTTGAAGCCAATTTTCAAAGGCTGTAAACATTGAATTTAAAATAACTCATTACCTTGTATCCATTCAATCGACACCACACGATTTAAAGTTAATAGAAATGAAAAACGCAAATAAAATGTGTGTTGGGATTCGAAAACACGTTTTCAACATGTCATTTCGATGAGCCCATTGGCACATCATAGTATGATAAACTATCAAAGAATTTTGTACCGACATTACGCTACAGAAATAATTTTCTAGAATTAATGTATTTTAATGTTGATTTCAATTCGCTAGCAAGTATGATATTTAGCAAGTATGATTTGCTCTTCCTCGTGAATGTATTGTGCTAAATCTACTCTTTATTTAATGTGCAATTAAAAGAATAACTTTCGCTTTTGTCTTTGAATTATTTCATAAATGGGAGTAAAGTTTTTAAAGATAATAGGAAGATTATGGTGTCTGGCGTACGAGACGCATAATTTGCGTATTTTTGAGTCAGATGTAGTTTGATCAACAGGTATTCACAAACAATCACAAGTTTGTACCAATAATTGGCTATATTTTTTTCATAGATCAACAGGCACTAGTAAAATTAGCTGAAAATGTAACAGAAATTTATAGTATATAAAGTTATAAATGGAATGATGAAAGTTAATACTAACTTATATTATATAAATAGATAATACTTATAATATTAATAGGTCTAGTTATACACTTGTTGTGTCTAGTTGTTTGTCATCTATCTTAATAAAAGCAACTATAATTTATAAAATATTATATTTTTCTTTGTTATTCATTAAGCATCTTAACAATGAAATTGATAAATATATTTTCGAATCGGTGAAAACGATAACAGTGGATTTTTATAATTGTTTTCCGCCTGTATTTTCTGTGACTAAGAAGACGAATTTTCTGACTCGATCACGCGCAAGTTTAAATTCACTTTCCGAATGGGTGTAAAATATTTTTAATAAAAAAATATTTCGTATACATTTTCATCATTACACATTACCACGCTAATCAAATGCTAAAATATTTTACTATAAGCAACAAACAATTAAATTGTGATACTAAAATATACTGGTTCATGTTTAGCGAAGATTGTTCGGAAAATGTCGCTCGAATCATTTTGTGAAGACTTCATTTGAAGAATCTTCTTTGTAACTGTTTTAGTTAAATATAAAAAAAAATAATATTTTTATGAATCTTATATAGAAGAAAGCTGAGCTACGAGTTTTATTTCGATGCAATTTTGCTGAAATAGATGTAGGCAAACTCCAAAAAGATGCTGCAGGTCTTTTGGTCCACAATACTTAACTGTGACTGTGTTGATGAACAAGTGCGTATTTTTGACACACGTTTGACTGATCTTTATGACATCTATGCTCCTGTAAGACCAGTTAAATTAATACAACTTCCTGCTCCGTGGCTTACTGATGACATCCGTGTGCTGATGAGTAAACGAAATAAGGAGAAAGTTAGGTATAAACTCAGTCCTACCCTGGATAATCAGATTAGGTACAATACTGCTAGAAATCGTTGTAACACAGTGATAAGAGACTCCCAAAGACGTCACATACATAACTCAGTAGAAAATGAAGATCCAGCTAAAGTTTGGAAGTTTCTCAAATCGCTTGGTATTGGTAAATCTCAATTACGTAGCAACGATTTCAAGTTTGATATTAATCTTCTTAACTCCCATTTTACTTTAATATCGTCCTTCGGTGGTGATCGAAAATTTGAAACATTAAACAATCTTTCTTTGAAGCCTATACCCGATTACACTCCTTTCGTTTTCACTTACGGATAGTGATGTCAAGAGAACTATTCTTTCGATAACTTTTCGTGCTGTTGGTAGTGATTGCATTGGACGCAACATGATTCTTCCTATTCTAGATATTCTAACTCCAATTATCACACATATTCTAAATACCTCCATTAATTCTGGTGTATTTCCCTCTGCTTGGAAAGACGCATTCGTTATTCCTCTCCCTAATAAATTAAATCCAGTTTCCTTAATAGATTTTAGACCAATTTCCATCCTACCATTTCTATCTAAAGTCCTTGAAAAATTGGTTCACGGTCAGCTTACTAGATGCCTTAATCACAATAATCTCCTAAATACTATACAATCTGGCTCCCGCATGGGACATAGTACGAATACTGCTTTGATCAAAATCACACATGATATTTACGAAGCTATGGATAACCGTCAACTTACATTACTAACTCTATTAGATTTCAGCAACGCATTTAATTCGGTTGATTTCGATCTACTCACTGGTGTCTTACGTTTTCTTGGCATATCACCCATTGTAATTGACTGGTTTCATAGTTACCTGTTAAAACGTCGACAGCGGGTGCGCCTTGTGGACACATTATCTGAGTGGTGCCATATTGTTGCCGGTGTCCCACAGGGTTGCGTATTATCTCCACTTCTCTTTTCAATTTTTATAAATTCTATTACGCAATCACTTTCATGTCACTATCACTTGTACGACGATGACTTGCAGATTTACACACGCGCTCCGCTATCTGAATTTTCACAGGCTATAGCATTGACTAACAGCAATCTCAATGTAATCCACAACTGGAGTAAAGCATATGGTCTTGTTGTAAATCCGAATAAATCCCAAGCAATCGTTATTGGCAGCTCGTATTATTTAAAGGGTCTTGACTATAGTTTGTTACCTGTAGTAATCTTTGGAGGAACAATTATTCCATTCACCAAAGTGGTTAAAAACTTAGGAATTGTATTTGACCAGTGCATGACATGGCGACCGCAGGTTGAGGCTGTCCGGAAGAAGTTATTTGCTGCATATAGTACTTTAAATAGATAAAGAAACTTTATCCCGATAGCTACAAAGACAGTGTTAACTCAGTCACTCTTGCTTTCCTTGATTGACTACGCTGACGCTGCGTGGATTAATTTATCTGAGGAACTACTTGACAGCTTGGAGCGGCTGCAAAATGTAGCCATCAGGTTCATTTTCAATCTGCGTAGGTTTGACCATGTTTCTAATTTTCGCTTTCAACTGAAATGGTTACCTATTCGCCAGCGCAGAGACTAACATGTTTTATCCCTACTTTATAATATTTCGTACCTTCCAACATCTCCATCCTACCTTAAATCTTTGTTCTCTTTTCGATCCCATTCGTCATGTCGTGCCTTGCGTTCTAATTTTAATTTACCATTGCAATTGAAAAAAACAAGATATTAAGAATATGAGAGCTAAGAAATCGCATTTTAAAAGAAATATTGACATTATAAATCGATATATTCCAGTTTCATGAATAATAATATTGATCTTCGGATAAATGGAGAGAGGGCAGAAACCGCTTCTAGATTGCGGTCATTAAGATTTGTGACGGTCACGAATTTTTTGCACAAAACAAATTTAACGGGAGCACAACACTCGCTGAACGCGAAATAACATTTATTTGAACTGTTAAAGAGAATGTACTGGGGTTGATTCGAGTGTTTTACTGAAAGTATAAATGTGATATTCACATTTCTACATGAGAACCTGAATGTTACACTCGTGATTAACGAAAATTATATTAAGGTTATATTTGTTCGTATTATATATAGTATACCTATAGAAGTTGCAGCTAAATATTACTGGCTAGCCTAGCCAGGGGCTAAAACTAATGCGATAGCATATATAATCGTTTTCTAGCCTATTAGGGATAAAGGTCTGTAAATATACCCGGGTTCGTGTGACGGTGTATTGGTTAATTTTTGCAAGCATATCTGTAGCACCTAAATTACGGTGGTTTCGTAACATGATGTGTATATTTTGTATCTGAGTCATAAAAATAACTTTATCATAATAAGTTACACATCAATGTTCATGTAATATCATCTTACTTTGAGCTCATAAAAGCAAGTTGTCTGGTATGAGTTAAAATTTCGATCTGTAGAGAAAGTTGTATTCATTATATCGATTTGAAAATATTTATTCATTGATTTTGGTGTGCTAAATGGTTTGACTGACTACCGCCTGCGGCTCTCTAAAATCACGCTAATCAATCATGTTGCTCGAGTCAACATATTGAATCAGGATGTACCCTCGACTCAATATTTAGCAGGTAAATCAAATCCCAACAGCGTTCTGACAAAACAAAGTTACATTAATCCATTTACAGACTAGCCCGAAAATATTGTTGGGTTAGCGTATCCCTAACTCGTCATAAATTTGAAGAAATATAACACGTAACGACATCTTGAGGAAAAAGATATTATTTATATATACTGATCACATAAACATTTTCTTGTCTGAAATTTTAGTATTTATAATGTACAGCAGTTCAAATATACTCGTATAAGAAAACTCATCACATTCAAATTTGAAAATGTATACAAACATACTGAATTTCACTTTGAACATTGCTATTTGCTGCTGTAGCCGTCAAGAGTTAATGATGATTATAAAATAACTTTCATTCCAATGTGTGCCAATGGTATTTGTTAAATATTGTATTTTGTAATGCCTGTTTGATTTATTGTTATTAAAAGAATAATTATTTTTATTTCGGGATATTATAAATTAAAACCACCGAATTGAACATCATGTCAATGTATTATATTCCTTTTTTAATATTAGCTGTCAAACATCTAAAGAGGTAATTAACATAAAAATTATGTCATAGACATAAATTGGGCACGGTCTACCGGGAATATTTGATGAAATCTTCGATCATTTATTATTGGAAAAAAAGAAACCCTACAATTTCACCTATAACTTCCCAAAATGTATACTGAATTTTATTTATATGTTAATTAAATACAATAATAATTACTACTACTGACCAGTCTGTCGTAAGCTGTCAAATCATTAGGTAAGTAACCTTTTCATAAACCATAGTACTTTTAATCCCAGACAATAGCCTAAATATAAAAAAATAACAAATCTTAAACAAACAACGCTTATATCTACTTGACGGATTGAGTTGATAATTATATGGCAGCAGCTAAGAATTTCATTGAACTATCCTTAAGTGGAAATCAGAAACCACGCGGTCGAAGTCGCGGACGGGCAGCTATTACGTCATCCATACGGTTTTGTAATAGTGCCTTTTTGTAATATTCACCAAAAACCAATTACCAACTTTGCGTATCCCGACATTTATATTAGGCTAATTCAATGATCTCCACGGGAAGGAGGAGGTCACCTACCGATTGACTCAGATACTCACTGGGCATGGCTGCTTCGGTGAGTATTTGTGTCGAATAGGATGGGAGGGATCGACATATTGCCACCACTGCGCATCCGACCTCGACGAGGAAGGTTGGAGGGCTGTAGCCTCCTTCTGTGAAGCAGTGATGCTCCAGAAGGAGGCCGCCGAGTGGGGTCGGTAGATGGCCGATCCCGCTCGAAGGAGGCGGCACCGGGCTCGGTAGCACAGCTGCGGCGCCGCTGTGGGTCGCCGGCGGGCGCGAGGAAATCACGCCTGCGGATACGGTGACCCGGGAGGGACCACGCCCCTTCCGTGGCTGGGGGGCGTCGTCGGTGGTGGAGATCGGGGGAAGTATTGTAGCAGTAGCTTGGCGTTCCCGGGGGCTCCCTACATGCCTGAGGAAGGCCATCCCTGAGATTTTTAGTGGGTAGGCCTCCCCCTTGCGGGAAGGAGAGCCCCATAACCGCCGGCTCGCCACAGCCGGGGTATGTAACTTAATGCATTTTCCTCAGGGGAACAAAAAAAAAAGAAGGCTAATTCAATGATATTTCCGCCTTAATGGCAAGAAAGGGGTTGCGCCTACTGTCACTTATGTGATCGCAATTTTCGCGTTATGTTGAAGTTTTTTGTTTGTTCTTCTTGTGAAAATAAATAATTAGAATATAACGTTCTATATTTATTACAAAATACATTTGACGGTACAAGTCCAAAGACTTCTTTGAAAATAGTTTACTACTGAAGTTGACTTCGCTAACTATCCCGCAGGAACCAAAAATTATCTGTACTTTACCAGCTACATAATTGAAATTAGCTTATATTTCGAATCACTGGTTTAAACATAGTGCTTTACCAGATCTTCTGAATTCAGTGAACCATGATTAGATAATTACTAGTGTATGTATTTTCATATTCAGTTCACGGAGCTTAAATTTACTGTGGTTAATTGAAATTATTAATTGTTAGATTAATGTAGTGCATATATAAGTATTTAAGTAGTTCAATATGTTTTATTTGTGAGATAATTAAACAGAAAAAATTACACATCTCAATAGCGTGATTTATACGTATTGTATAAATCACGCTATTGAAATGTGTAATTTTTTCAGTTTTGAAAGACATTATTCGCTTTGAGAATGAAAAATAGGCATAATAGTGAGTTTAGCTTTAATAAATTTGGAAGTTAAACTATATATAGAAAGAAAGCGTTATCAAAGATGATTTTAAAACCAATACAGATATATTTTATATTGTTATTTTAATAAAATACTAGCGGACCCGACAGACTTCGTCCTGTCAAAAAGATTTGTAAAGTGGTAGTTTTTTGTTCCTACTTTTTTTTTCATTTTTGGCTTGCACAGCTTATGCATCAGCCACGGATGAGGGTGAAAGGTAGGGAAACGGAAAGATTGGTTGTGGAATCGGTTATCGGATTTTAAAGATCAAGGACAGTAGGTATAACATTTTATAATTTAATACTATTATTAAATGAAAAAGTAGATATAATGTTATCTATAAATAGATGAGTTATTCATTGAAAGTAAGACGCTCATGGATAAAGGAAGTGGAATTCGAAAATTCATCTGATTGGAAATGAAAGTGGATGTGTCATTTAAGGTACATGCAAAAAATATATGATTCAAGTCGCCAACATCAGACCCACACTCACAAATACTTGTATTAACAATATTGAGTTTTGCTACCCGCTCAGGGTGTGTAAACGTGATCCAGTCTCATACGAATCAATTTGGTTGTGGCAAATTTATTAAGACTTATATGGAAGAACCATGGCTTAGACGGCACAGACGGTTGTATACATGCAAAATATTTACCTTTCACTTGGCTGATCTTTTTCCAAAGATCTTCCCAAGATTTGTATAAATCAAACTTAGGAAGGGCAACAAGATCGAAACTATAGTTTTTATATGGAAACATATCTCCGCATTGGATTGCATCTTTGGCTAATTTGTCAGCTTGGTCATTACCATAAATACCTTGATGACTGGGAATCCATAAAAAGTTTACATTTAAGTCTTTCTCTAAACACTCATACAATAGGTTTCTGCAATCAATAATAATTGGAAGATAATATGCAACATCAAAAAAATCACTGGTATCTCGGGTGATAATTTGTATTAGGTATGCTTAGTAAACAACAGAAAACAAAGTTACATTTAGATATCACGTCCCAGAAGAAAAATAACGGTAATATTCGTAACGTAATAATACATTACGACATTAGTACGTTATGATGGTTCGGCTGAAATTTCGCCTCGCCTATCATAACCAATACGCACGTATATCGTACGACGTTTTTTAAAACAGCGAGGAAACAAAAAAAAAAAACATTTTAATATACTTAATCTGTGAATGCACACTGTTGCTTTCCCGCCATTTTATTATTGGATTAATGTCAGCATTAGGACACAAGCATATATCGAAAGAGTGGAGATTGTTTATTGACGGATCCAAACAAAGTCTGAAGGCTATTTTACTCCATAACGGTAACAAACTTCCATCTGTGCCTGTAGCGTGTGTAATAAACGAACCATTAGTACCATTTGAGAAAATCATTTTACCGCCGATACACATCAAACTTGGTTTGATGAAGAACTTGTAAAAGTACTCCCCAAAGACGGACCTGGATTTTTATTTCTTAAAACAAAATTTCCTATGCTAAGTGAGGCAAAAATTAAAGAAGGTATTTTCATCGGTCCTAACATAAGAAAATTGGTCAATGATCTTGCTTTTTTTATCCAGTCTCAGACCTATTGAAAAAAATGCATGGTTGGCTTTTGTCGATGTCACAAAAAATTTTCTTGGCAATCACAAATCACCGGATTTCCATGAAAAAATTAATCGGATGCTAGATGCGTATCAGAAACTAGGATGCAATATGTCGTTGAAAATTCATTTTTTACACTATCATTTAAGTTTCTTTCCTGATAACATGGGTTCAGTAAGTGATGAACACGGTGAAAGATTTCATCAAGAAATTGCAGAATACGAGAAGCGTTACCAGGGAAGATGGGAACCAGCCATGCTTGCAGACTACTGTTGGAGCCTCCAGAGGGATTCTCACTACTGACTATAAGAGAAAAGCCCATCGGTCAGAAAAAAAGTTTTTTTTAATGTAGAATGAGGTGTAGAGAAAGAGAACGTTGATGATTTTAAGTAAAATTAATAAATCCATTTCACTATTAAACGTGATGTGATAGAACAATTTTATTTCGATTTTTAACATAGTTATAAGGTGGCAAAACATAATTACATACTATGAACCCAGTGAAACAAAAAAATTTTTACTTTGTTGCATAGTGAATTATTGTTTTTAAAAGGAAATTTTTGCAATGCCTCTAGTGCACTCTGCAAAGAAAGCTGGGATTCTGTCAGATTCTAAAAATCTGACAGAATCACAGCTTTCTTTAATTTCATTAAAATTATATATCTGTAAAGACAGAAGACTCTTTAGGTAACTTTACTTTTTGGACTATTTTGGACTGATGATGGTATATGCCAACTCCTATGTTATCTTCATTAGTGAGTTTTGATGCATCACTGTAAATGTAATGCCAATCGAAGTAATCTCTATCTAAATAATAATTTAGATATCTATTGGCATTGCCTTCATTTTTAAAATTGTAATCAAAGAATATGTTAGGGCATATTACCAAGGATTCAAATCTGTTACTAAAAATAGGGAGATACTGAGATTGATGTGGAGGATAGGCATGTAAAGCAATGAACTTCTGATAACTTATTACAAGGCATGGAACGGTTTTTGTTTGCCCAATATGAAGATGATATTAACTTTTCAGATAGTGATTTTAAATTATTGTGAAGAGGGTGACTACAGATTTGGAGAGCACGGAACAGAAATCGATCATTTAAATATTGATGGCGAAGACGTAAGGGTGGCTCAGCACATTCTACTTGAAGTGCATTTATTGGACTAGATTTCATTGCACCACACACAATGCGCAAAGCTTTAGATTGAATTTTATCTAATTTATCTAAGCCAAGTGCACTACATGGTTTTAAACAAAATAAAGTAATTTTAGTGAAGCAGGGTGAGCACCCCACCAAACACCAGATAAGCATCTGAGAATATTTAAGGCTCGTTCGCAATTTGATATGATATAATAAAAATGTTGCAGGCCGGTAAGTTTTGAGTCTAAAATTATACCCAAAAATTTGGCTTCTTTTGCAACTGGAATATTTACGGAATTATACACGACGGACATGGGAGGTAGAGTTTGCATCCTAGTAAAAAGAACAGCTGAGCTCTTAGGCACAGACAAACTTAGTCCATTTTCTGTAAGCCATAATTTTAATGAATCAAGTGATGAATTTATGTCTAATGATAACTTATTGACAGAATAACTAGATGTGTATAAAAGTAAATCGTCAGCATTTTGAAGAATTGTTAGGCTCTCCCTGAAAACAAAAAAAAACTCCAAATCATGTTCGGCTTTCCCTGAAAACAAAAAAAACATCAATCATCATCATTTTTTAGTCCCATTTTACAAAACCAAAGTTATTTCCCTTTCCAATAAAATGTTAGTAATGAAATTTACTAGTTTATCTGGAATATTTAAAATTTGCATCTTATTTTTGAGTATAGATACCACTACATTATCATAGGCGGCTGTAATATCTAAAAATACTGTTAAAAGAGATTGATTACTGGTGAAAGCTAGGACGAATATCTGTAGTTAATAATATACATATGCTATCGATGCAACTCTTTCCTTTTCTGAAACCAAATTGACTTGGAGATAGAATACCTTGGCTTTCAATAAACCACTCAAGACGATTTTTAACAAGGTATTCGGCTAATTTTGAAATAACTGGTGAAAGGATTATTGGACGATATGATGCGGCATGGGACGACTGTTTATTAGGCTTGAGTATAGGAATTACTTCCTGCAATCTCCACGAGACAGGAACATTTCCAGTCGACATTACGGCATTTATTATAAATAAGTAATATTCTAATTATAATAAGTGCAATCAGCCGATTTGTATGATACAAATTGTACGTAACAATTAAATAGTGATTTAAGTATTGCAGAATTATTTAAAAGTCTACCTGTAAGTAATATGAATCCCAAGAATTTGTACGATATTATTTACAGTTTTATCCGTGTATAGAACAGATGTAAGATTCTAGGCCATTATCGCGCCAAAGTCCCTGATTGACTCAGATACTCACCGGGCACGGCTGCTTCGGTAAGTATCTGTGTCGAATAGGACGGGAGGGATCGACACATTGCCACCACTGCACATCCGACCTCGACTCGGCCCAGCACACGCTGGCGGAGTGCCCCGCGTGGGCCTCCTATCATAAGCTTCATAGGCTTTAACCTCGGAGCAAAATAGGTTAAGGATAATAAGAAAAAGATATATAAGAACAAGAGACTAATATATTAAAATAATTATTAGGGCAGCACGGCCGAAACTTAAAAAATAAATTAAAAATACAAAATAACAATAATACGATGGTAGAGAAGGGGAAAGAAAGGAAAGCGGTACCAGGATCTAGGTAGACCAAGTATCGGTAGGCTGGCAGTATACAGCAGCAGGCAGGCAGGTATTCAGCGGCAGGCTGGCAGGTATACCGCAGCAGGCTGGTAGACACACAGCAACAGGTTGGCAGGTGTGCAGCGGCGAGCTGGCAGGTATTCAACGGCAGCCTGGTAGGTATTTTGCAGCAGGCTGGCCAGTATTCTGCAGCCGATAAACAGGGATGCAGCAGCAGGCAGGGATGCAGTAGCAAGCAGGCAGGCAGAGAACGTTGGAGGCTCGATGTGGCAGCAATAGTACGTGGTTCTTTTGATGAGGTATGCAGCCGAGTTTTCACAGTACTTGAAGACTTTTATCTTCACAGAGAGCTTAAGGTAGTATTGAAGGTTGTTTGTAGCTTCAGAAGTAGAAGTAGAATGTCCTCAAGAGACCCTGGACCGCCTTATATAATAGCCAGATATGATATTCGAAACTAAATACAAAAATTTAAAATTATGACATCAAATTCATAAAAAGGAGTCCAACATGGAATGAAAAATAATAAATATATTTAAATTTAGACATTTGGAATTATGTGACGTCACGTCGGACTGTTGTCATACGTTGTCAAATTCTAGAATGTTCCTAACAAACCAAGAGAAATCGTTGAAAATAATAAAAATTATTAAGAAATTATAACAAATATACAGCAAAAAGTAAAGAGAAAAGTAAATTACAAGTGTTCAGTACAATAAAAGTGCTAAAAGTGAAAGTTATAAACCAAAACAGTGCAATTTAGTGATACAACAAGATTACATAATATAAGATGATTTATAAGTGTTAAACACATTTGTAAACAGTTAAATTGAAAATAATATATTATTCCAAGGTAAAGTTGAGACATTCTTATTTGTAGTTACACCAACGACTCATATTTGAACATTACATAGGTAGGTAGCAACTGAGAAGTTAATGATACATATAATTCAGTCTATAAAGTAATAAATATATCTGACCATCTATTAGTTTTCTAGTAGATTATGATTTACAGCTAATAGCATATGCGTAGTCCTCAGCATATCAAGCATAACACTTACAGTACTCCTACAGTACACATTACAGACAGAATACAACCCATTTGCACATACAGTAATACTATACGCGATTCCCAATGGAATCAACACAAAGTTATGTTGGGCTTGGGTGTTAATAGATCACCTCTGTCCAGCTCGCTTAACACTAACGGCAGTGCTGTGGGGGAGTACCACCAGTGTATCCTACATACAAGTTGGGTGTAGCGAGCACTTTCCTAGGGCAATCCATGCCGACTATCTAGAGGTGTTCAATATTCCCATACTTGAACTCTATACATGCATAATACGATTTATTATAGAAACGCAGATGCGTAGATTGCATGAGCGTAGCTTGAAAACTAGCAGATGGGCAGATTTGCGTTAAAAGATAACAATTTACTTATAATTGCAAGACCTAAGAAAATTCTAGAACATTCTAAGATTAAAAGTTTACATATAATTGCAAGACCTAAGAAAATTCTAGAAAATTCCAATAATATAGACGTTAGAAGATTAAAACTTTACATATAATTGCAAGTTCCGAGAAATTTCCAGAATGTTCTAATAGTATAGACGTTACAATGAAACTTTTATCAATTGTACGGGTTAAATTGTGTCAGAACAAATTGCTATTGCTATAATTATCTCATCAAACCATGATCAAAGTTTTAAGAAGTAACATTAATTTGATCACAAAAATAACGATAAAAGTCATAGAAAAAAACTATTGTCCAATATCAACACGATGTCATTTGAAACAGCCTACTGAAATATTAAAATATCGCTCCATTTAAGTCAAATCTTACCTTTGTTTCATATATTTTTTATTTTCCAACATCAACTGTATTATAATCGTTAAGTGTTCCGTGATTTAATAGCTAATAGGTACATGTATTGCAAATAAGCGAAGTTTAGTGATGCGTGGTCCGAGCGAGCCTTCCATGCCGAGAGTCAATTATCCACATGTACTGTGTAATGAGTCGTTTCTGAAATACGTCGCTATAGGTCGCAGGTGGCTGTTACATACGGTTTTGTTGGCAATGTAGTCACAAAATGGTTGTGCTATTGACAGCCCCGTGGTGCTGAGTTTTTTGTATTATTCTTCTTGTTGTGACCACCATCATATGAGATCGGTTTCTTTGTAATATTATATACAAATTTGTGATTATACCTTAAATAATTATAAATTAACACCATACTAATTGTTGTACTATTCAAAAAATCTATTTGTTAATAAATATGTTTATATTTCAACATTTTCATTTCAATTACTTAATACGCCAACTAACAGACAGTTTACTATAAATTACATCAAGATTTCAACAAGTGGTCCTTCGAGTGATCATTTTAAGACGAATTTTGCGACGCAAAGTATTAAAATTCATTTGCATAAAATAAAAATTTCAATAATAACTTTTTCAAATCGTGTTTAGCAAATTCGTCCCTGTGAAGACAGAAAATTGGAGTCACGAGTCGAGATTTTCTTTAACTGATCTATGTATTTCAAATCAGGTTTTACAAGATCTGGAATATTGGGTCGCATCATTTGACCGACTAAAAAGTGCATCATTTTGCCATTTGCAACGAATATTGAAACAATCGTCGCGTTCGTCGACATGTTAGACGCGAAGTTGGTGAAAACAAGTCCCGCGTCGAAGATACATACACTGCGTCATCCGCTATTTTAATTCAAATAGTTCGTCAATGTGTTTGGTCTTTCGCTATAAATTTTAATTACAAAAATTCTTAGCTGAGTTGTGGTTTAGATTGTAAATTTTCAACTATTAGAGTTATACTTGTGAATCCTACTTACCATAGAGGTTAAAAGATCAATGGCTGCACGTTGATATCTATGACACGTCTTAAGAAGGTTTTACCTACATCACTAAACATTAATGATTTAAGCATGAACCAATTAGTTATTAAAAACAAGTATTAAAAAAATATTATAAATTACAATTCACTTCTAATTCCGACGATCTTTAAATGCTTCCGAAGTATAAAATTTGTAATTTGAATTAATACATTTCATTGAATTTGAAATATCTCTATATAAAATAAAAATACCTTCACTGTCAGTAGAGCAAATATATTTAAAATAATATTATGGACTGTATTTCAACTATACGAGGTAAATATTATATCTTTAAATAATTTTATTCAATGTTTTAGCCATGATAGAATCTGGTAAATCTTCACAGTGTTCAAAAATTATACTACCTTAGAAGGTTTTTAAATGATAAACCCTTATCATCGACAATATAATTAAAAGTGTCAAATGATATCATGAAGTGCTTAAAATTATTGAAGAATGGTACAATAATGTATGCAGAATAACTTTTGATTAAATAAATGCTTTGTTAGATCAACTTGTCATAAGTAAATCATATGTCTTGCATGCCTTAATTTCAGATACAAAGAAATATCTAACAGCACTTAAAATATAGATGAACCTGTCGGTGAAATTGATTATCATACATCAAGGGGCTTCCAACTTGAACGAGACAGTACTTACCAATTAATATTACCAATTTTTGGGTGCTCCAATTATTTTAACAAATTTATTTGAGGATATGAAGGTAATAATGGCCAGTATTATTTGTTTTGAGTTAATCTAAAATATTAAATACACCTTACAATAGTAATTTGTATTCAGTTAAAGCTAGTATCTTTATTTTGTAAATTTTATGAGAACTCAATGTCAAATTAATTTAATTGCAAAATTTCTGAGCATTAATAGTCAGAGAATAATTTTAGAATACAACTAATTTGATTGGCTATACAAAGTAAAAAATTATACTAGGACACTCATTTCAATTGCTTTGTCAACTTTTCAAAATTTACAAAAGCGGGTATATAAAACCCAGAATTACTTAGCTTATTTAATACATCATTTCAATTATAAAAATATGCAATTAAGTCATGGAGAATACTTTGATATTAAATTATAGATTTGTCAAAAGAACCAGTATATTTTGTAGCTAATCATCCTGCTATTCATTTGCAATTAAAAATTATCTCTTAGGGTAGTATTTGATGGGTCTCCGAATAGTAATGAAAGAGTATCTTTGAATGATTTTATGTGGATTACGACAGGATTTTGCATACAAATTTCAACATAGATTGCCTTTCAAATGTTCGATGACGAGTTAATGAAGCGTTTTTGATTGATCGAACGCTACGTTTCACTTTGCGCTAAGTTTCATTTCAATAAACGTACAATGCAATATTCATCAATTAACAATAATATATTTAATAGGGAAATATTAGAATTATTAAACTAATATGACAACTAAACCCCGTTTAATTCTGTGTTTCCAGTCAACTATTTTTAGATATTGCTTCAGTACTTCAATTTAATTATATACATAATTAGTGTCAAAAATAATAATTTATTAGCTCATGTATTTACCGCCGAAACGATGTCTTAGATTAAATTTATATAGGTATAGTACTATATAATACATAGGGCTGTTCTCTACATGCCACATAATCCGGAATGGCCTCTATCTACAACCTTAGCTCCCAGAACTTGCACTACAATTATAATTGTAATATATTTACTATAACTAACTAACATAATCCCTTGATATTTAACAGAAATGTAAAAATAATTAAAAGCAAAACCAATTTTAATATCATTTAAACAAATCCTTGAACTTTGTAATGAACTGCTTTTTTTCGTAAGAGTAATTTTTAGTCAAATCAAAATCATCAAATCAAAATAATATTTATTCAACATAGACCTTTACAGGCACTTATTGACGTCAACAAACAAAACAAAAAAAAAAAGCTTAAATAAAAAAAAAACAAAAACCTTGTCCGTACGTACGAATAAGGAAAAAAAAAAGAAAAAATATATTGACTCGACACCTGTTCGGAAATTGGGAGAGCCTTCTCGAGAAGAACAGGCAAGAAACTCTGAAGGTCTATTTTTTATCTCCTCTTTTCAATGTTAATAATTATAATATATAATATAAAAATACAATATAGTATAAGATACAATCATACCTAATACGATTACAGTCGTATGTATGTTTACATACACATATAATAATACAATATTATATAATAATGTTGTTACCAAACATGGCTCTATGAATAGTGTCCCTATTCCCAAATACTGTGATCATTTAGATAGTCACTTACTTTATAATAACCTTTACTCATGAGTGTATTTTTTATATGGATTTTAAATTTATATAAAGGCAAATCAATGACACTTTGCGGAAGCTTGTTAAACATAGATATACATTTCCCCAAGAACGAACAGCTAGTTTTATGGAGTCTGAACATTGGAACGGCAAGTTTATTTTTGTTTCTAGTATTCACATTATGTAGATCACTGTTTTTATTGAATTTATTATAGTTTCTATATACAAAAACTAAATTATCATATATATATTGACTAGCTAAAGTTAAAATATTAATTTCTTTGAACAATTCTTTTAGGGATTCTCTAGCCCGTAAACAGTAAATAGCACGAATCGCTCTTTTTTGTAAAAGGAAAATACTTTCAATGTTAGCCGCTGATCCCCATAGCAGCAGTCCATAGGACATAACACTATGAAAGTAGCTGAAATAAACAATTCTTGCCGTTTCAACATTAGTTAAAAGTCTAATCTTTTTTACTGCGTACGCCGCTGAACTAAGTTTGATTGCCAAAGTTTCAATATGTGGATCCCACTGTAGTCGTGAATCTAACGTAATGCCTAAGAATTTAGTATTATTTACCAAGTCAATGACATCACCATTCATATTTAAACTAGTATCAACCTGCCTTACATTGGGCAAAGAGAATTTGATACATTTTGTTTTCTTAGAATTTAAAGACAAATTATTAGTTGTGAACCAATACAGAACTCTCGAGAGAGCTATTTTACATCGTCATAACATTCCTTTTGTCTATCAACTTTGAATAGTAAAGAAGTATCATCTGCAAACAATACTGTCTCACACGATTGATGTAATGTAGTAAGGAAGGTCATTTATATATATTAGAAACAGTAGAGGACCCAATATTGATCCCTGGGGAACCCCCATAGTTATAGGCGAGCTAGCAGATTCTGATCTATTAATAACGACTTTCTGCAATCTGTCTGATAAATAAGATTTTAAAAGGCTAACAGCTCCATCCGAGACACCATAATGTCTAAGTTTACTTAAAAGCGTTTCATGACTCACACAGTCAAACGCTTTGGAAAGGTCGCAAAACACTCCAATTACATCCCGCTTGCCCTCCCATGCGTCAAAAATATGTTTCATAAGTGCAGTTCCGGCATCGGTAGTGGATCTACCTTTGGTAAAGCCGAATTGGCTTTCATGCATGAATCTGTTTGTTCTCAAGTGACCTATTAGTTGATTGTAAATAACTTTCTCGAAGATTTTGCTGAAAGTAGGTAATATGGATATAGGTCTAAAATTTGAGGGATCTTTTTTGTTACCCGATTTGAAAAGTGGTATTAATTTACTATATTTCATTAGATCAGGAAAGATACCCTCATCAATACAAGAATTAAAAATTTGTGCTAACAATGGGGCTAATTCATCGATGACAGATTGAATTATGTGAGTTGATATACCCCAGAGATCTTCAGTTTTCTTCTTGTTAAGTAAACGGAATGTTTTCTTAATTGAAGAAGCATCAATATGGCTAAATTTGAATGATTCACTGCACCTATTCACACTTGACTCCAGGAGGGTGACGGCTAAACTAGGAGATGAGTTAAGATTACTGGTAGTTATAGCAGGAATTTGAGAAAAATAATCAACAAATGCATTCGCAACTGCATCGTCCGACTTGATAGTCTTATTATTAATTTCTAAAGAGAAAGAGTTCCCAGAGCTTCTACTTTTTCCCGTTTCCTGATTTATTATAGTCCATGTAGTCTTAACTTTGTTCTTTGACATATTTATTTTATTTGATATGTATAAAGATTTAGCACATAAACAAACATTTTTAAAAGTCTTTGAGTATTTTTTTACATAATCTAAAAAGGCAGGGTCGACAGAAGTTGTTTTTAAAGCATATAATTCAAAAAGTGTTCTCCTGCTTTTATATATGCCTGGAGTAGCCCAGTCACTAAATTTCTTTTTGTTGTTTAATTTTACAACCTTTTGTGGGAACATATTGTTGCTTTCCATTCTTTTAAATAAATTAATATAAATTATTAGCATCTCCACCAACAGTAGGCAAAGATGTAATTTGAGATGTTATTTTTTTTTTAAATTTACATAACCTTCCCTGGGATATAGGTCTACAAATCAATTCCGTTTTAGGGCTAACATGATGGTGCTCAATACAGGCTAGTTGTCCACTATGGTCAGAGTTAATGTAGTTTATTACAACAGATTCAATTACTTTACAGTTACAAAAAATATTATCTAAGCAGGTAGCTGATGTGGGTGTTATTCTAGTTGGCTCGTTAAATACGTGATGCAGATCAAATGATTTATATAAATTAATAAACCTTTGGGACAGAGGTGATATATCTAAATATTAATGTTAAAATCTCCACATACAATTACATTCTTATTTTTCCTGCACACTAATTGCAAAACATCCTCCATGGTGGATTCAAACTCTATATAGCTTCCAGATGGGGCCTATAGATACACACTATAATAAGATTGTTAAGCTCCACACACGATATTTCAATAACTCTTTCAATGGAAAGTGATACAACATCTTTGCGTTCTTTATAATGCAATACATTGTTTAATATGATTAAGACCCCCCCTCTTATTGCAGATTGTCTAATATATGAGCTTACAATACTATAATTATTATCAAAGGTGATTAATTCATAGTTCTTAAGCCAATGTTCGGTAACACACAATATATCAACTTTTTCACATGTTAACAACAAATTAATTTCTAAATCTTTGCCAGAAAAGCCTTGGATATTTTGATGTACAATTCGTAGATAATGAGGCTTTTCTTTTATGTCTTTAAAGAGCCAGAGATAATCTCTGTTGTCTTATTATTTAATTTAAATTCTTTGGAACAGATTCCAAGAAATTATATTCTATATGTTGCTCAATAAAAGCATTGTCATTTTGTAAATTAGCAGCCAAGTTCTTGGCTGAAGTTAAAAAGTAATATTTTAGCACCATTGCTAATCGTTTTTTGTAAAATGTAGTCAGACTTATTCTATCCTTAATTAAAAAGAAATTATTTGTTATATCTGATAATTGGTTAATGTCAATAATATGAATATTTTCCATGTATTGAGTGGTATCCAACATGCAATTCAATTTAAATATAAAATTATTTTTCTTTTTGCCTAAACTTTGACAATAGGGAAATGAGAACATATAATAACCATATTAATTTTTAAATCATTTAAAACAGTGTAGAGGTGCTTAAGTGAATTCTTGTTCACACCACTCACGTTTCCTAATAATATAATTAAACTGTCATTACAATTGAACTCATAAGCTGAGATTTTGCTGACAATATTATGAAAGTTAGAACCCGGCATACAATTGTTTATAAGAGGATCACCTAACTGGTTACTTAATATATATCCTATATTCTTCCCTATTTCATCACTAAATAATACATATCTTTCTTTCAATGGAGAAGACAGTCTAACCTGAGCAGAGGATGCATAATGGGTCACATTGTCCAACAATACTGGTTCATCCACTTGAGGTGATGACACAACTAATGACTGATTAGTACGTGCAAAGCATTAAAAGATTCCGGTTAACAATTATTTGTTTCTCAAAATATTCTCTCTTTTTATCAATCTACTTTTTACGATTTTTACGCGATTGAACTTTTTTTGAAAACATTTGTGCTACTCTTCCGTGGTGATGTCAATAGATAAATGTTTTTTATACTATTCGACAGCCTCTTGTGCTGGTGTTCGCGTTATTGATTTTTATGAATAGAAAAAAGCTACACGATCGTAAGTTACGTCTGTATACAAGGACGACCATGAGTTGTACGTATTTTGCATGCAAAAATTATTACCTGCCTACCTGCAAGATAATTTGGTGTTTAGCGTTATTTTTTCAATAATTTCCAGTAAACAAACATTAATGTAACATTCACTATTGATTTTAAGATGATTTTCTATAATATTTACAGTACAGTTTTGTTTAATAAGCGATCATGCGTTTCAAAATTTCGTTACCTACCTGTTACTACGTCGTGCATCAAATTAGAAGCCATTCATTGTATCTAGCAAACATAGAATTTACCAAATGATGCTAATCGTTTTTTGAGTATCAGTCGAATTGTGTGAGATCCATCACAAAATTTTCTAGCACCCAAAGGTTTATGTAGGATAATTTTGACTGACGTGTATAAAGATATATCTCCGAATAATCTACATTGTAAATAAAATTACTTGTTACAACGAACTAATTAAGACTTGTGTAATTATAACCCAACTGTGCTTCAAAATTCATTATTACACTTCAACATTGTATATGTTTATACTTAATTGTAAAAACACGCGTGCAAATACATTTCTTATATAATACTTTTACGTAACAAAAGTTAGCAATACCAATTTAAATGTATTTACTTTTAAATATATGTCGAAGCAAATACTCCGTCATTTCTGTGCGACTCAGACATGGCGGAACAAAGATTTAATTGCAAGACTTAACCGCAGGCAAAGATCCGTAGGAGTATCGTGCATGCTGAACCCAGTCTGCCCCGTGTTCGCTCCAACGTTTCTTTATCGCGTTCTGTCCACATGCCGACCGGAAGGCGATACCAGCGCCTCAGGTGACATGGTAAAGTCGCGCTGTGCCTCGGTAGTCAAATCAGCTTCAGTTTTGCCGACAAGCGCGTTCCGTTGACATACCGACCGAATGGCGATATTAGCGCCACAGTTGACATGGTAAAGTTATGCTGTGCCTCGGTAGTTAAAGCAGTTTCAATTTTGCCGACATATATAATATATAACTAATTTGATGAATTTATTTTCTATTATCGAGATTCCTTTTTTAAATATACACTCATGGAAAAATTTAGAGGAACGCAAAAAAAGGTTTAATTTCTCCTGTTGTAATTACGTACTGGCCACAAATATTAGTAAATCCTATGAAAAAAAAGAAAGTATTTGAATGTTTTTTTATTTCGAAGTTAAATCATTTTATGTTGTTATTGCGTAATATTGTGTTTTTTCATATTGCATTAAAAAATCTCATCTTTTGATTTTATGTTTAAATTTAGGTTTTTTTTTTAATTTTTAACATGACTGCCTTGTTTTATCGTGTTAAGTGTAAATTAAAACTGCAAATAAACTGACAATGTCGGTTCTAAACACCACTCAAGTTGCTAGGGTCGTTACTCTAATTGAAACTGGGCACACCTACCTAAATTTTAGGAGTATCAAAATCTGTGGTACACCGAGTTATCAAGAGGTATCGGCAGATTGGACAGTTTACGAGACTCGCAGGACGGAAAACTGCGGCCAGAGATAACCGGTTCATTGTTAGCAGTGTGCTTAGAAACCGGACCTTAACTTCTTCCGAGGTAAGGATTAGGCTGCAAGAAGTTTGAGTGGTTACAATAAGCACAAAACTGTAAGAAGAAGAATTAAATCAGCCATATTAAATTGACATTTGCCTGCTAAAGGTCCCTCTCTTACCACATGTCATCGACTAGCTATAGATATTTTTGCTCGCAATTACGAAAATAGGGATGACGAAACTTGGAGTCAAGTGCTATTTACAGATGAGTCCAGATTTCGTCTGAAGCCAGATGATTAAAGGAATAAGGTGTGAAGAGGGCCAGGACAGAGGTAAGCACAGTGCAACAAAAAGAGGCATATGGTGGAGGGTCAATTAAGATGGATGGATGTGTGGTGTGACAAGAATGGATAAGATAAGGAATGAGTACATAAGAGGAAGCCTGAAAGTAGCGCCAGTGGTAGAAAAAGTGAGAGGAAGTAGATTAGCATGGTTTATACATGTGATGCGGAGGGATGAAAGTCATGTCACAAAGCGAATGTTGAATATGAAAGTGGAGGGATACACGGGCAGAGGTAGGCCGAATAAAAGATGGATCGATTGTGTGAAGAATGATATAAGAATGAAAGGAGTAAGCATGGAAATGACGGCTGATAGAGAGGAATGGAAGGAAAAGATCTACTGCGCCGACCCCAGATAATGGGAAATGGGCAAGAGGATGTAACACTGTTTTTCTCACTGATTTTAAGTACTATTAAAGACATTTTTTTATTCATATTGATTAAAATCACTTTTACAATTGTATCTCGCATTGGTTATGTTTACGTCGAATTGTTACTTTGACATTGACAATTTTAATAGATGACATGGACAGTTCCATAGAGTGGACCGCTAATCATGATCCTAACACCATTATCTATGGCGCAAATTAAGCAACCAAGTCTAGCCAAGCGTCGTCTACAAAGATAGTATTTTAATCAGTAATCCCACACACTCCCCCTAAAAAAATATTAAAATATTATAATGTCACAATTAGTGGTTTGAAAGAATAGTCTTATGTCAATGAAAAGTTGGATCGCAATTGATCATCATAAGTGTGGTCGTTTAACCTTATTTTTATTATTCCTCAGGCAAATGTTTGTCTGTGGCAATTGAGTCTGTAAACTAGACCTAGCTGTGAGGACTAATAAAGAAATATTAATCCTTCTACAGATTAACATAGTCAGGCTAGATTGCTCGGGCTAGCATAGATTGTGTCCTTTGCCTAACTAAAAAAATTAAAATGATACACACTAGTCTGTGGCAGTGATTAGCGGATATTTGGTTTTGGATCAATAGCTGTGATCAATAACTATTCACTGTTCTAATTTAAATAATTGACAATACTGTATTCGGCTGTTGAGGCCGAGCTCTGCTACAAAAGAGAAGGAGTCTATATATAGACTGACGAAATAGATCTACTTTCACCGAATATAAATTAGAGCAAAAAAGACAATCATCCCGAAAGAAAGGTACCTAATTTTCATGATTCTTTCTTTTATTATATATTTAGAGTTTTTAACTGAGATTCATATATACATTTCATATACCTAAAACATCGTTCTAGAACATTTCCTGAATATCCGTTGAGTGTGGGTAGAGAAAATAACTGTGGTAAATTGATATAACAAATTTGGTCTTTTACAATAAAATATTGATTAATCATCATAGTACCATTAACTACCTCCCATAACCGTTACATACATGGGGATTTAAATAAAACAAATTAATATTTTAACCAGATCAAATCTTGTAATATTCTAGAATCAATAGTATCTTCATGTTTGTTTTCATTTTCTACATCACACTCTTGGCTTTTGAAAGTTAATAAATAGTAAAGTAAATGCCAAGAGAGTTGTTATTTGAAATGATTCATGTCATCTTCAGGGAACTATATTTGGGCTGAACATTAACCCTCGTCACCCAGGGACTTCCAAGTGACCCAGCTGCATTAAATAGACCGCTGATCTACCTTAAATCCTAATTGAAGACGGCGACTTGGTAAGCCAAGGACAGAGAGTAAACTAACCCAAACACGGCCATCTAACCACGGTTACCAGTTGCCTGGACCAGTTCCTGAAGGACCCCTGAAGGACTACCGGAATACTGATTTCTTTTTATCCTCGGAATACCGTCTTTTAATCTTTTACATTATAAATTTCAACTTAAAACCAATATCGATCAAACGGACCTATAAACCCTGCCTGTACCTATATTAATTTAAGTTCTTTTATATTTTTAAGTCATTCTATGTATATGAATTGATAGAATTGACAGTAATATTGTTGCCTAGTAAACATTAGTGAATTGAATTTTGTTTAAACTCCATGTGAAATAAAGATTTTGCACTCATACTTCTAGTGATTTATTGGTATAAAATATTGTTGCATAGTAAACATTTGTGAATTGAATTTTGTTTAAATTCCATGTGAAATGAAGATTTTGTACTTATATTTCTAGTGATTTATTTGTATAAAATATTATTGCATAGTAAACCTTAGTGAATTAAATTTTGTTTAAACTCCATGTGAAATGAAGATTTTGTACTTATATTTCTAGTGATTTATTTGTATAAAATATTGTTGCATAGTAAACATTTGTGAATTGAATTTTGTTTGAATTCCATGTGAAATGAAGATGTTGTACTTCTATTTCTAGTGATTTATTTGTATAAGGTATTGTTGCAAAGTAAACATTAGTGAATTGAATTCTGTTTGAATTCCCTGTGGAATAAAGATCTTGTACTCAAACTTTTAGTGATTTATTTGCAAAAATCCAACTATTTCATAAAATAAATAAAAATACATTACAGTCACAAAGCGAATGTTGAATATGAAAGTGGAGGGATACACGGGCAGAGGAAGGCCGAATAAAAGATGGATCGATTGTGTGAAGAATGATATAAGAATGAAAGGAGTAAGCATGGAAATGACGGCTGATAGAGAGGAATGGAAGGAAAAGATCTACTGCGCCGACCCCAGATAATGGGAAATGGGCAAGAGGATGATAGTGGAGGGTCAATTATGGTATGGGGAGGTATTTTTATGAGGGCACGTACAGAACTCCATGTCATCGAGAATGGGTCACTACCCTAGTAGCAATTATTATTGGGGTGTCGATGCCAACAGTTGGGATTTTGTTGGGAGGTTGTGGTTGGTGATTGGTACTGCCAACAAAACCCCAACATTGTCCCAACCGCGCCATTGTTGCCCCAACATTGGGCCAACTATAGCAAACCAACGTAATATTTCCTACAAATTAGTAACAACGGACCAACGATTGTCACTATCGGATGGTCTACTATCGGACCTACAACTTTTAGGGGTAACAAACCACAACATTGGCCAACTCAAAAGTGAACGGAGGCCCAACTATTAGCCAACTTAAATTGCTACTAAGGTAACAGCGGCAAGATAGGTAATTGAGATTTTAGAAGAAATTGTAGTGCCCTTTGCCCCTTTCATAGGAGATCAATTTGTTTTTATGCATGATAATGCACGCCCCCATACTGCGGCTGTGGTTGTCGACTAATTTCGAGAGGTTGAAATCAATGCTATGGAGTGGCCAGCGAGCTCGCCAGACTTAAATCCTATAAGGCACGTATGGGATAAGCTCGGACGACAAATTTTGAAAAGAAATCCTCTTCCCGCTAAATTGAGAGAGCTTCAAAACACGTTACAAGAAGAATAGAACACAATCTCTCAAAATGTATTGTTAATTAGGAGAATGCTAAGGAGACTTGAAGCAGCTCGAAGAGCTAGAGGAGTAAACACTAAGTACTGATAACAGGCTTTCCTAAGCATTATGAAAAAAATAAATAAAACTAAGTACAAAATTGTTCTGATCTGTAAATTTTTGTATTAACTGCAAATGAATATAATCATAGTAGTTACACTGATCACGTCAGTTCATTTAAAAATTAAGTTTCGGTAATCTGAAAGACTGTATTCGTGAAATACTTGTTTTATATTTATATTTGCTAAATAATCATTATTCATATATCTGCTAAATATCATATTATATAATATACGTAGACATGGTACATGGCAGTAATAATACACGGCATGCGTATTAATCGTTTTAATAACATATAATGACGGCAGGGTGCATAAAACACTATTTATGTAAATTTTTAAATAGAATCAACTAATATCAATCAAATCAACTTAAATCTCTTTGAATGTTATCTACCTATCTACTGTTGTATGTCAACGGTTTTTAACTTAGGCGAGGACCTTTTTTTAGTTTATAAAACATATTAATTTTATTTCTTCTTTTTAACCGACTTCAAAAAAGGAGGAGGTTCTCAATTCGTCTGTATGTATAATATTTTTTTTTATGTATGTTCAACGATATTTTCGTCAATTATAGAGGGATATTAAAAAATTTCTTTTTGTTGAATAGAGTTTACTTCTGAGGTGGTCCCATTTTCACTAGTCTAGGATCTGATGATGGAATCCAGGAGAAATCGAGGGCAACCACCGAGAATTGTATGCTCGTATGGTGTTTTTGTTACGTAATCATGTCTTACTCAGGTATATGCTTCAGGGTGTCAATATCTGATGCTGCTGTCCTGATTATGATGCTACAGTACTCCTTAACGGTCAGGAGTTGGAAGGCAGAATTGCAATTGGCCGATGGAAACTATTTAGTAGTATGTAGGGCTAACATGTTGCTTGTGAGGTATGCTTGAATCAACATCTGACGCTGCTGTGCTGATGATAAAGCTACAGTACTTCTTAACGGTTAGGAGTTGGGAACAGTACTGCAATTGGTCGATCGAATGTATGTAGGGCTAACGTGATACTTGTGTATATTACATCCAGACTGACGGCGAGAAAACTCGCCGAGAAGTCTCGCCGGGCCTTCTCGCGAGAACAAGCAATTTATCCACACTCTTATTTTTTATTCTCATTCGTGATCTGTTTCCTATGTAGTATAGACGACAATCGAAATTGAAACTGCAGCAGGTTTGGCTCTGTGTGCCATTGCATATTATAACTTTGTCTCTTCTTTGCTCCTCATTTTCTACTCGCCTTACCTCAAGATTTCGTTGTCTCATTAAATATAGTCTTTGAGTCGGTTGGTAAGGAAGTTCGTTCATAGTACTCGTACATTCATGCATAAACAACTAAAGCCAGCAATGACACGCGCAGTACAATCAGTGAGCCAGTGACAATGACAGACAGGAGTGACGTCATACGAATTATAGGTCCGTTTTCGAGCCAAATTTTAAATTGACAATTTTAAACCGCATTTTTTTCAGTAATATACAGTCTTTTAATTTTTTTATATACTTGTGGACTATTCTAAGTGGAGTTCTTCAAAATGAGCACAAAAATTAAAATATTGCATCTTCCCTATTGTAATATTGTCTAGTCTTTACTATAAAATAATTTTTGAATTGATTAATTAATCAGTAATCAGATAAAGAAAGTGTTCTTGAGTTTGAATTGTTCTCGAAAATTGGAGCTTAGTCATGAGTCAACGATGTTTATCCCGTCTCACATGTCTACGACTCTACATTTGATTAATTAAGCCTGATAATGCGCGACTTCAATTATTCTAATGGATATGATATTTGATATAGTACACGTATTGTATCAAACTACTCTAAATAACAATCTACATCATATAATACAGTTAATGCTAAAATTTAATCGTAATTTATCTGTGTCTCACTGTGATGTCTGTTTTGCTACTACAGCAAAAGAAATAGTGTATCGCACTGGGGTTACCATGCCGCATGCAAACAAAATTATAAAATCGTAGTTAATCCTGCACACTCTAGTAGAGTTAATAGTGATATAATAATTGTAAAATATAAAATCCGCATTTTTGTTTCGATCAAATACATTTTTACAATAGGAATAGGACAACCTTCTCATGCATATTGTAGATTCAATTAAGTGCTTGCCGTAATCATATTTGTGGAATGAAAAACACATTCGACACCCTACGTCCATAATTAATATAATTTTATCTTAATGTACTACAAAATAGCTGTGTAAGTAGAAAGAGGAAAAATGAAATGTAAAGCTCGATGCGATACCGTTTTTTGTTTGTGCTTTGCCTCGGGTTTTGTGGGTTTGGTTTTGGTGGTCGGTAATTAGTGTCGGTGGTGGAGTTATTTTTGGCCAATCATTAAGCCAGCGTGGTTCAATAAGCAGATTTGTACTTGCCTAATAAGAAGACATTCCTACCCAGTAATAGGAAATGTACCTGTCAAAAAGGTATACGAGTTGAATACTGAGTAATTAAAAAACTAATAAGAACGTCTATCTATTTTTTTCAGTTTTACTAAGTAGAGCATTAAAGATTCTTCCCTTTACACAATTTAAAAAAATACTATTATTTTTATATACATGTGTATATATACATACAATTATGATGAATTTGCATACTGTATGTTATAATTACTATGTGACACATAAGATCGAAATTAGATCAAAAGATTCATTATCGACCATATTGTGGATATCATATGTCCCCATTATGCCACTATTTGTTAGTTAAGTCTTCGTCATCTATTCCACCAGCGTAATACGGCATATAGATAGATATATATGCTTTTTGTAACAATAGTGTCACAAACGTCTACTTATTATGCGTCATTAGCGGCGATTGATAGGACTGTATTACTAAGTAGAAACTATTTCCGAATTGCTGGATAATCTATATATATATATATATATATATATATATATATATAATATATATATATATATATAATATATATAATATATATAATATATATATATATATATATACTAATATATATATATATATATACTTAACCGTTATGGAGATATTGTACATACATTTTTTTTTTGCCTTTTTAATCGATTTTTCCGTGATTAGGGCCCTTAAGGTTATTTTTTTATGTATCTACTTAGAAGACATGTCAATTAATAAAAATGATCAAATAAATGTGAGCAGACTACTAATATCTGCCGAAAATTGCTCGACAAAAGTTGTGGTTAATAATTTTTTACTAATAGTAAAAAATTAATACTACAACGTTGAAGTGCTTTAAAAAAATGTATGTAATTTGTTCTGCAAATAATTTTAAAAACTTCTAAGTCTCTTCAGCTACATAAAATGGTATAACATGTATTAGGTATATTACTAAAATCTTAAAATAATGTTTATTTATTTATTTATTGCATCCATAATGTACATACATTCGAATTGTGTTCTTAGGTTATCGTTAGAAATAATTATGGACCCTGAATGAGGGCGCACGCAGCAATCTACATAGTAGAGGAGAGGACTTATAAATCATTTTTTTTTTGTTTTTATTATAGTATATTGAAATAATCATTGTATACTTTATGCCACAACATTTTTACAATATATTTGAGTGACAATATATTGTGATACATGTATTTTATTTTATTCAAATTCAATTATATTTTATTTGTTTAAATTTTATTTTATTCAATTTATTATCTAATAGTAACATTGTGTGTTACGTGTCATGTTCCAATTTGTGTTTACCTATGATCTATTTGTGATTGAAATAAATGATTTATTATATTATTATTTTAGTTTGTGTAATTATTATTATTATTGTAGGTAGTAGTAGGTTGGTATTATATAAATAAGTATTTTTTTTTAATTTGTTTCTTAAGTATATCTGAGTGTTTTTTTTTTTGTAAACATATATATGATTCGTGTAATTTGTGTAGACATAATAAACTTATTTAACATATAAAACATTATTCACAATTCTACACTAACATCATCTCATCAGGCTGTCTTATCAAAATAGTATTCCTGTAACATATAGTAGCTTTTTGAAATAAGATAATCCTTTAGACTTTTGAAAAACACGCCTATTTCCTTAGCGTAGCGTAGCTTGACGTAACTTGTATCTAGATGGTAGGTCACGTCTATTCGTGAAGTACTCGGGATATTTTATAACTAACTTGCAAATTTCGAGTATGTACATGCAGGGTATAGTTAAAATTCCTTTACTTTGAAAAAACAGGTTTACAGCTATCCGTCTGTTTTATGTTTGCTATAATACGTAGTAGCTTTTTTTGTTGGATAAAAAGGCTCTGAGTTTCCTGTGCCATTACCCACAATATCCCAACTAATATTATAAATGCGAAAGTGTGTTTGTTTGTTTGTTTGTTTGTTTGTTTATTTTGTTTTGTTTGTTTGTTTGTGTTACCTCTTCACGCTTAACTACTGGACCGATTCAAAAATTCTTTCACCTTTGGAAAGCTACACATTCTCCCGAGTAACATAGGCTACTTTTTATACCCCGGAAAAATTGACAGATCCCACGGGATGCGCAATAAAGGCTTCGCTCAAAAACTACTGCACAGATTTTTATGCGGTTTTCAATCAATAGATAGAGTGATTCTTGAGGAGTTTTGCGGCATTTTTTATCTCGGAAAAACGGATAGTCCCACGGAAGCGCGATAAAATCTTCGCACCATAAAACCGACTTCCGCGTATATGTAGCCGTTGGCAAAAGCTATGACCCTTAACCTCTATACACCCAATCCCGAAATCCACGCGGGCGAAGCCGCGGGCAGAAAGCTAGTTATTCCATAATTAAGCCATGAATGTGCATATGCGTAGTATGAAGAAATTGCTGTTTTCTCGTCTGTACAATTCTTTATTTCGCGAAGGCCATATGAAAATCGGAACAATTTAATGCTCAAGTTATTTATGTGTGATTTCCATAAAATATTGCTATCTATGATTAGTCCTAACAGTTGGTATTCTTTAACTTGCTCGAGAGTATTATTCCCATAATTAAATTGTAAATTTAGGGGTTCTTTTGATATGGTTGAAATGACCATTATTTTGGTTTTTCCAAAGTTAATTTCTAAGTTGTTGTTGGTAAAGCCAATTATGGAATCCGGTCAAGAATTACTGTTAATCTTCGCATATATTTTCTTTATTCTGACATTGAGGTTAGGATAAGAAACATCGTCACTTGCGCGACAGGACGATCGGAGTCAAGGGAAGGAACGAGACGGAAACGGAGAGAAGGATCGAGTGCGGCGTTCCGCAGGGGTCAGTTTTGGGACCCCTCTTATGGAACCTCGCATTCGATGCGGTCCTTCGCACCAGCCTTCCTTGCGGCGTGAGTGTCGTCTGTTACGCTGACGACACTCTCGTCGTGACGACCGGGGCCGACTTCGAGCAGACGCTCAGGCTTGCCGAGCTGGGGGTGGCGTGTATCGTGAGGGCGATCCGCCGGCTGGGTCTAGAAATAGCGCCGCACAAGACCGAGGCGCTATGGTTCCACGGCCTTCCAAAGCGCCGGGAACCACCCAGCTGCCGGATACGGGTAGGTGACGCGGAGGTCCAGGTGGGGCCCTACATCAAGTACCTTGGCCTCACCTTGGACAGCAGATGGAGCTTCGAGGAGCATTTCGTGCGATTGGTCCCCCGAATCAAGAGGGTCGCGGGCGCCTTACATCGCCTGCTGCCCAATCTCGGGGGACCGAGGGATGGTGTTCGCCGCCTGTACGCGAGCGTCGTACGGTCCGTGGCCTTGTATGGGCCCCCGTGTGGTCGCAAGACTGCACGAGGTCCTCCCGCTGCAGAGCTCTGCTCCGGAGCATGCAGCGGACAATGGCTATACGGATCGTGCGAGGCTACCGTACGATCTCGTACGAGGCGGCGACGGTTCTGGGGCGGTCCCCCCCTTTCGAGATCCTGGCCGACATGTACGCGGTGATGTACAACGCACCGCGGCATGTCGGTCGGGGGGGCGACGGGGGGAGTCCCCCGGCACCAGCGCACGGAATGCACAGACGGGAGTTGCACCGACGGGCCGAGAGGGCCTGGCGTGCGCAGCTAGAGCGTGGGGGCTGCGTGCGTCAGCGCGCCGTCGGTGCGATACTCCCGCACTTCGAAGCTTGGCTCTGCGGGAGGGCGGAAGTCACCTACCGCTTGACTCAGATACTCACCGGACATGGTTGTTTCGGTGAGTATCTGAGTCGAATAGGGAGGGAGGACACGACACGATGCCACCATTGCGCATCCGACCTCGACTCGGCCCAGCACACGCTGGCGGAGTGCCCTGCTTGGGACTCCGAACGCCGAGTCTTGGTCGAAGAGATCGGGCAAGATCTGTCTCCGCCAGCGTTGATTGCGGCAATGCTGGCGGATGAGGGAGGTTGGAGGGCTGTGGTCTCCTTCTGTGAAGCGGTGATGCTCCAGAAGGAGGCCGCCGAGCGGGATCGGGAGATGGCCGATCCCGCTCGAAGAAGGCGGCCTCGGGCCAGATAGCCTGGCCTGAGGCGCCGCCACGGGTCGCTGGCGGGCGCGACGCAGTTCGTGCCCGTGGAGTCGACCCGGGAGGGACCTCACCCCCGGATGGCCGGGGGGTGACGTCGTAGGAGGTTGGAGGGGAGGAGGCGGCAAGATCACTCCTCCCCGAGAAGGGCTCCCCTTACGCACCCAGGGGTGCAAAGGCCGGGGGTCCTCAGTTGCGACACTCGATCCTGAGGGCCCCCTACAACGCCAGAGGATGGCCATCGCTGAGGTTTTTAGTGGGTAGGCCTCCCCCTTCTGGGGAGGAGAGCCCCACATAACCACCGGCTCTCCGCAGCCGGGGTATGCAATTCAATGCATTTTCCTCAGCGGAACAAAAAAAAAAAAAAAAAAAAAAGAAGAAACATCGTCAGCGAAAAGCACACAAAATGTTCGTTTACAACTTTAGGTAGGTCGTTTATATAGATCAAAAACAACAGGCAACCCATCACGCTTCCTTGAGGGATGGATGCATTTATAGTTCTCACTTTCAGATCTTGTCTTTGTAATTTGAGTTATTTCTTTGTTGTAAAACTGCACTTCAACCACTTGCTCTCTATCTTTTAGGTATGAAACAATCCATTCATGAGCTTGACCGCGGATACCCATGTGATACAGTTTATGTAATAGCACATCATTCGTCTCTACTCTATCATATGCCTTTGACATATCCAGCAAAACGCCAACCGCATATTTTTTATTATATATAATAAGTTATAAGCTTCCTGCATGAATTTGTAAACCGCTAAAACTGTCGAACGTTTCCTTCTAAAGCCATTTTGTACCTCATCAAATATACCATACTTTTCGCAGAAATTATATATTCTGTCGCTCATTGCCTTCTCAAATATTTTTGAAACTGTCGATAAGAGTGCAATGGGTCGATAGTTTTGTGGTTGATACTTATTATTATTTTTGAAAATAGGTTTTACAAGGGTGGTTTTTAATTTATCTGGGAATGTGCCCTCGTGAAAGGACTGGTTTATCAAAATTGTGAGAGGGAGAGCTAATTCTCTTGCACATTTTCTGATTAGTGATGGTGGCAATTCGTCTGTACCGCAACTATTTTTGTTTTTTATTTTTTTTATATATTTCTATATTTCGTCATATGTTACAGGACTGAGATACATAGTGTTTTCTATAGATTTTATTACCCGAGTGTGATAGGGATGTCTATCATCATTATTTGGCTTACCTATTGATGCGAAATAATTGCTGAAGGTTTCACAAATTTGTTTAGGTTCAGATATTATTTTATTATTTTCTTTTAATAGTATATTTTGTTTTTTCGGATTTCTTCCTTTTATTAGTATTTTCATTTATTATTTGCCACATTGTGTTCTTATTTGTTTTAGTGTTTAGTTCTTAGTGTTTGTGATTTATTCATTCTTTTCTTGTATTATTCATTTTTTTTGCTTGTATTATAATTCTTTTTAGGTAGTGTCCTATTTTCATTATTTTTTGTGAATATCTTTAATTGTCTTTTGTTTTGACACGAAATTTTTATGCCTGGTGTTAACCAATACTTCTTTATGTTATTTTTTATTTTTATTGTTCGTTTTGGAAGTATGTATCATGTAACTTTATTAGTGCCTCATGGAAAATCGCATAGCTATCATTCATATGTTTTATATTTTGGGAACAGTTTATACCAATTATTAATTTAAGGGTGGTTATAAACTTATTTATGTTTTTATCGTTATACTGTCGTTTATATATATACCAGGTTGTTTTTTTGTGTTGCACAGATCAACTTGAAATTGTATTATGGCGCCTGAGTGGTCAGAAAAACCTAACTCTTCCACGTACACACAGAAGTTCTCTTTATGGACGTTGATGAATATAAGGTCTAAACAAGTAGATGAATCCCCCATGACACGTGTTGGTTCTGTTATATATTGAGTCAGGCGGTTCTCAGAAGTAATATTTAAAAGTCGCCTTTTTTTAGGTGAATTTTTTAGAAAATCGATATTGAAATCACCCCCCAGTATGATATTACGCTTGGAGTATTTTATATTTATATAATTTAATATTTTACTTAATTGATCAAAAAATAACTCCTCCTCTCTACTATTCCAGTAAATATTAACTAGTAAGACATTTTCTTTGGGTAATTCCGTCGCACAAAGTTCTACAAGGTGTTCTATGGACATATTAGAAATATCCTCTCTGTCGTTGCTTTCTATTCCTTCTTGCAGTATAATGCATACTCCGCCTCCTCCTCGATATTTTCTACAATAAGATGCTGCAAATTTATAGTTCGGAATGTTTATATTTTCTAGCTTAATCTGTGTTAGCCACGACTTTGTGATGCACACAGCTCTGTAAGTTGAATCTTCTTCGAATAAAACCTCAAACAAATGTCGTTTATTATATAGGCTTTGGAAATTCTGGAAAAGAACTTTAAAGTTTTTTCCTGTAATGTCGATAGTTGCAAAAGGAATCCCGTAATGAATTCTGTGAGCTTTGTAAATTTATGTTGATTTTTTACCTTGTACATATAGTTCATTTTTCCGAATTACAGCACGTAGGCCCTTTTTTCTAACTAATTTCATCTCCATAATCATTGTATTTCTTTTCTTTAGCGCATCCCCACTCAATAATGGAGATAGTGATATTCCTGAACCTTTGAGGTAGTGGCTGTTTTCTATTAGGTATTTCGTCATTCTTTTGCTGATCAGTTCTATGGATAGTGGTCTGTTTTCCTTATAATAATATTTGCCTATTCTATGAGTTTCTTCTATGTATCCTAATCAAAATCAAAATAATTTTTATTCAACATAGACCTTTACAGGCACTTATTGACGTCAACAGACAAAACAAAAAAAAAAACAAAGCGTAAAAAAAAAGAACAAAAACCTTGTCCGTACGTACGAATAAGGTAAAAAAGAAAAAAATAAAAAAATTGACTCGACACCTGTTCGGAAATTGGGAGAGCCTTCTCGAGAAGAACAGGCAAGAAACTCTGAAGGTCTATTTTTTATCTCCTCTTTACAATGATAATAATAATTATAATAATATAATATAAAAATACAATATAGTATAAGATACAATCATACCTAATACGATTACAGTCGTATGTATGTTTACATACACATATATAAAAATAATACAATATTATAAATAATGTTGTTACCAAACATGGCTCTATGAATAGTGTCCCTATTCCCAAATACTGTGATCATTTAGATAGTCACTTACTTTATAATAACCTTTACTCATGAGTGTCTTTTTGATATGGATTTTAAATTTATATAAAGGCAAATCAATGACACTTTGCGGAAGTTTGTTAAACATAGATATACATTTCCCCAAGAACGAACAGCTAGTTTTATGGAGTCTGAAATTGGAACGGCAAGTTTATTTTGTTTCTAGTATTCACATTATGTAGATCACTGTTTTTATTGAATTTATTATAGTTTCTATATACAAAAACTAAATTATCATATATATATTGACTAGCTAAAGTTAAAAAATATTAATTTCTTTGAACAATTCTTTTAGGGATTCTCTAGCTCGTAAACAGTAAATAGCACGAATCGCTCTTTTTTTAAAAGAAAATACTCTCAATGTTAGCCGCATCCCATAGCAGCAGTCCATAGGACATAACACTATGAAAGTAGCTGAAATAAACAATTCTTGCCGTTTCAACATTAGTTAAAAGTCTAATCTTTTTTACTGCGTACGCCGCTGAACTAAGTTTGATTGCCAAAGTTTCAATATGTGGATCCCACTGTAGTCGTGAATCTAACGTAATGCCTAAAAATTTAGTATTATTTACCAAGTCAATGACATCACCATTCATATTTAAACGAGTATCAACCTGCCTTACATTGGGCAAAGAGAATTTGATACATTTTGTTTTCTTAGAATTTAAAGACAAATTATTAGTTGTGAACCAATACAGAACTCTCGAGAGAGCACTATTTACATCGTCATAACATTCCTTTTGTCTATACTTTGAATAGTAAAGAAGTATCATCTGCAAACAATACTGTCTCACACGATTCTGTAATGTAGTAAGGAAGGTCATTTATATATATTAGAAACAGTAGAGGACCCAATATTGATCCCTGGGGAACCCCCATAGTTATAGGCGAGCTAGCAGATTCTGATCTATTAATAACGACTTTCTGCAATCTGTCTGATAAATAAGATTTTAAAAGGCTAACAGCTCCATACGAGACACCATAATGTCTAAGCTTACTTAAAAGCGTTTCATGACTCACACAGTCAAACGCTTTGGAAGGTCGCAAAAACACTCCAATTACATCCCGCTTGCCCTCCCATGCGTCAAAAATATGTTTCATAAGTGCAGTTCCGGCATCGGTAGTGGATCTACCTTTGGTAAAGCCGAATTGGCTTTCATGCATGAAGTCTGTTGTTCTCAAGTGACCTATTAGTTGATTGTAAATAACTTTCTCGAAGATTTTGCTGAAAGTAGGTAATATGGATATAGGTCTAAAATTTGAGGGATCTTTTTTGTTACCCGATTTGAAAATGTATTAATTTACTATATTTCATTAGATCAGGAAAGATACCCTCATCAATACAGGAATTAAAAATTTGTGCCAACAATGGGGCTAATTCATCGATGACAGATCTTCAGTTTTCTTCTTAAGTAAACGGAATGTTTTCTTAATTGAAGAAGCATCAATATGGCTAAATTTGAATGATTGACTGTACCTATTCACACTTGACTCGAGGAGGGTGACGGCTAAACTAGGAGATGAGTTAAGATTACTGGTAGTTATAGCAGGAATTTGAGAAAAATAATCAACAAATGCATTCGCAACTGCATCGTCCGACTTGATAGTCTTATTATTAATTTCTAAAGAGAAAGAGTTCCCAGAGCTTCTACTTTTTCCCGTTTCCTGATTTATTATAGTCCATGTAGTCTTAACTTTGTTCTTTGACATATGTATTTTATTTGCTATGTATAAAGATTTAGCACATAAACAAACATTTTTAGAAGTTTTTGAGTATTTTTTTACATAATCTAAAAAGGCAGGGTCGACAGAAGTTGTTTTTAAAGCATATAATTCAAAAAGTGTTCTCCTGCTTTTATATATGCCCGGAGTAGCCCAGTCACTAAATTTCTTTTTGTTGTTCAATTTTACAACCTTTTGTGGATACATATTGTTGCTTTCCATTCTTTCTAAATTAAATAAATTATTATATAAATTATTTGCATCTCCACCAACAGTAGGCAAAGATGTAATTTGAGATGTTATTTTTTTTTTTAATTTACATAACCTGCCCTGGGATATAGGTCTACAAATCAATTCAGTTTTAGGGCTAACATGATGGTGCTCAATACAGGCTAGTTGTCCACTATGGTCAGAGTTAATGTAGTTTATACAGCATATTCAATTACTTTACAGTTACACAAAATATTATCTAAGCAGGTAGCTGATGTGGGTGTTATTCTAGTTGGCTCGTTAAATACGTGATGCAGATCAAATGATTTATATAAATTAATAAACCTTTTGGACAGAGGTGGTATATCTAAAATATTAATGTTAAAATCTCCACATACAATTACATTCTTTTTTTTCCTGCACACTAATTGCAAAACATCCTCCATGGTGGATTCAAATTCTATATAGCTTCCAGATGGGGGCCTATAGATACACACTATAATAAGATTGTTAAGCTCCACACACGATATTTCAATAACTCTTTCAATGGAAAGTGATACTACATCTTTGCGTTCTTTATAATGCAATACATTGTTTAATATGATTAAAGACCCCCCTCTTATTGCAGATTGTCTAATATATGAGCTTACAATACTATAATTATTATCAAAGGTGATTAATTCATAGTTCTTAAGCCAATGTTCGGTAACACACAATATATCAATTTTTTCACAATATATTAGTTTTTCAATGTAGTCATTTTATTGGCTGGTCAGAATACTAGATTTGCTCCATACTTCTACAAGACCCGAATACGAGTAAGTACATGCGGAATCTTTCACATTTTGGATAGATTTAAATATGGTGATAACGGAGTAAAACTTGCTGATTAGAAAGGAGTTGATTAAGCCTCGTCAATAGCTGAACATCTCGGACTCCATGTAAAAAAATTCGTTATTTTTTCGAGTTAACGAACACATTAAACTGATACGCTTCACGATTTTCGAAATTAGCATAAAACTTTATAAACTTGTTTCTTGTCTACAATTTGACCAAAAACTCTGTATTAGTTTTTATAAATTTAAATTACGTATTTCACCCATAAAAAAATTCCTGTTTTACACAAAAAAGAAAAATACTTGAATGAGCACCTCTTTCTACTTGAGATATCTCTCTGAAATTTTATTATGCTATTACTATTAATACATATGTATCTATAATTAATATAGATATACTGTATTGTTAGCAATCGATTTATTTATTGTTTGAAAAAAAGAAACTACTATTTATTAGTATTATCTTTGACACAGTACATACAGACGAATGATACGAAAATAGAAAAGATGTATTTTCTTTATTTGATTATCTTTTATATATAGAAAATTATTTTGACACCGCTGTGAATCAAGTGCTACCACTCAAATTCAGTGATTGATCAAAGAATAGTCTCTTGCAGCCCACGCTTAGCAAAAACACGCTTTTATCTCGCACCGCTGTCGTTTTTGCTGACTCGTTACAGCTGAAAACATCGATAGCTACCGCGAAAAATAGTGTGTCCGAGCCGGCTGAATAGGGAAAGGCTCTATGATGCGGTTTTTGTTCGACTAAAACCTGTATTCTTATTTTTTATTTGTTATACACATTCTTGTGTATAAAGTTCTTTTTATGTTTTCGATAACTTTACTAAGGCTTTCTCTTAGTACTTGTCTGAGGGTTAAGGTAAATAAAGTACTTATTTAAATATAAGAATAGGACCGTCCATATATTCAGGAATTTAAAGTTCGTAGTATGTTAATCTAAAAATAAACAGTTCTGGTAATTCTTTAACTTTTATATGAAATATGTTTTTTTTTAATATGTATGTCCATTCTGTATATGTATAATATGTCAAATTTCCTTATTATTGTTTTTTTTTTCTCATTTTTAGGCATTTATAGTGAACTCTTTTTAAACTTTTGTTACAGAAATCATTTCTAGCGCCATAAAAGTCTCATTCTTACGAATAAACTGCCGAGGCTTAGAGGTCAAAATTTGAATAACATTCTTGTTAACTCAAAATTATTATAGAAGGTAGAGGTTTTAAGGGTTGTAAGAAAAAAGGTTTAACGATAGGCAGTTATTTGTGCCCACATGCTTAAATAATTTTTAATTAATGTTCATGCGATTGAGTGAAGTATTCTTCATGCCCATATAAAGGGACCATCAGGGATGTCGAAGCAATGTGTAGCGTCTGCATCGCTATTTGTTAATGTTTTTTACATGTATGTGACTCAAGTAGAAATCTTTTCGGTTATTATTGATAACCTAAATGTCCAATTGGTATTTTTGTTTGGGGACTTCAATGCGTATGCATTGTGAGTTTTTTGTTAATCTCTCAGATTACCTCTTTTCTTTTTGTAACACATAATCGTAGATATACAAAGCTTTAGAAATTATGTCTTTTGATAGCTTTACATTAGTCAGCGATGCACACGAACTAGTGTTCAATTGTCTAGTCATTGCTACTGACCCGTTCGGCGGAACCCTCAGTAATATCTATTAGTATTGTATATGCATACCATTAACCACTCTCTATGTATTGAAATTAACTTCTAAAAAGAAAAATAGGTACATAGTACTAGCAATAGTTTTGTAAATAAGATTATTTTTTGAAGAACGTGGTTCAGCATAGTCATAGCATTTCTTATTATACATATATAATTGAATTTGATATGCCTTTAAAATTTTGTGAATGTAGTGATGGTATTTGTGGTGTTAAAATTCATAGAATATTGCTAAGATACATTGTATGATAATATAGTTATAATATATGGGATAAGGCTTAGTTTTAAGAATTATTTTTTTTAAAAGAAATATTTTTTACCGTGGGAGAGCCATGCTTCGGCACGAATTGGGCCGGCTCGACCGGAGTGATACCACGGCCTCACAGAAAACCGGCGTAAAATAGCGCTTGCGCTGTGTTTCGCCGAGTGAGTGAGGGTACCGGAGGCCCAACCCCCCTTATTCCCCTCTATTCCCCTTATTCCCCCTATTCCCTTTTAAAAGGCCGGCAACGCATCTGTGACTCCTCTGGTGTTGCGGGTGTCCATGGGCAACGGTTATCGCTTACCATCAGGTGATCCGTTTGCTCGTTTGCTGCCCTATGCTATAAAAAAAAAAAAAAATTAATTAAGTACATGGTAAATTGAACTTTGGTACTATGTACACTTTGTGTAAGTGAATCTAGGCACCTATTTAAATCGAATTTTTCGACCAATTTAGACAACCACAAATAAATTGAACCCAAATCGTGATGGTGTGTACGAGCTAGTCACTATTGCAAATGCTTTCCAATTGCACTTTAATATTATGTCTTCACTGGGATTGGCGTAGCATTACTCGTAGGTGCTCGATGTTAAAATTAACAGTCGGAAGCGAAATATGAAGTTTACCCCGAAGGACGTGACTTCTCCTGACTGTTGTCATTAAAAGCATAAGGCGGAGCAAATCATCTGTAAATGCAACCTTTGCGTCGAACAGCTGCAGTATGTTCGAGTCCATTTGCCAAATATTTTATGTGGTTTTCCTGAATGTCTAACCCCTGACAAATTGATGCCCAATATTGTAGTAATTATTTGGTTATTTTCAAAAATATAACTGTTGATTATTGTAATGTAAAAAACATAAGCCCATCTCTCTTTCCACTATCGTTAAAGTAATTACGCTTGGTAAAGACTAGAATAAACACATAATACTCTACGGCACACATTTTGGCTTCAGGTCATATCTCTCTGGTGAAAGTGCTATCTGTTGGCTTTGTTTGTGTAAAGTACTTACCAACCCAAGAAAACAAAATCAATATACACAATTCTTTTCGACCTATCAAAATATCAATCTGTCATTTCAAATAAAATTTGTCTTTAGTCATATTAGTACAGTAATAATAAATTTAAGGTGGCAAGTTCTTTCAGAAGTAGAGGTCAGGCTGCAGTGCGGGATGAGTCGTGGACGACTCTTACGCTGTTTAGCTTGTACGTTATCGAGTAGGGTTCATAAAAAAGTTTGGCAACACGGGTGTTGTCTGCCATTTTGATAATAATATTAGTTACGAAGACGGCATGGTACTACTAAGCCCCTTAAGTGGTATCCTGAAGAGGTACAACATTTTACCAAATGATATGCTTTACTAATGACAGACCTTTCGCCTACAGCAGTTGAAGCCAACATCAATTCATTTAAGAGTGTTGCCAAGTTTGTAGAGTTGTATGGTGCTCTCAATTAATATTTTATACTTCTTTATTTTATACTAGCTGTGCCTACGACTTCGTCCGGGTGGAATCGTAATTTTAGGTAGCATTTTTAATTATTCTTCAAATAAGATACATTTCACAATTTTTTAAAATATTTATATCATATAAAAAAGTACCCTTTGTCCTTCCTCACGGTTCAGTGGTTTTGATGTAACAGATAGATTAACTTTCGTATTTGCCGCCTGCTTGTGCGTTCGCGACCTTATACACAAATAATCCTTATAGCATGATTCAGTATTCACGCGTGATGGCTTATATTTGCGTATTTCATGTATAACTTTGATGTTTCTATACTGATTTGTATGATTATTTTTTATGGAATATTTAATAATGTTAAATTTAAATTAGAGATGACTGAGTGTTGTAAACGTAAGAGTAGACAAATATAATCAGAAAGCTTCGAACTGCTAAGCTATCGGGAGTTGCACGTGTTATTGTGAGTCAACCTTAGAGAGAAATATGCTGTCGTGGGATATTTTTTATATAATTTTAAAGAGAATATTTTTGTCATACATGATTTCTGTGTAGCTTTAACCATTAAGGTTGCAAACACGACGGAAGCTTAAAAAATGGAGTGACTGCTTCCGTTTTCCCAACAATACCCTTCACTGCTCTGCTCCTATTGATTGTAGCGTGATAATAAGTATATTATAACCAACTCAGGAGTATGAAATATAATTGTAAAAATTTTCAATAAAATCTGTAGAGTTTTTGTTTCTATAAGTCTTATACAGACAGACAAAAATTTTACTGATTGCGGTTTCGGCATTAGTATCGATCCCGAATCACCCCCTTTTTGTGAGGGGGAATGCGACCTTATGCACCATGACACACCGCGCCGGCAAGGCGCGGCCGTGTGTGGGGCTCTCCGGTCATAGGGGACCGGCCTACCCACTAAAACCCCCCCGAGTTTTTTAGGCCCATACGGGGCACATGGCGGGGTGCGCTTTCGCGATTCGACCGCCATGTCCATAATCACCCCCTGTTAGTTATTTTGGAAATATATTTCATGTACAGAATTGACCTCTCTACCGATGTATTATAAGTATAGATAACTTACAATTATATTTCATCTTAACTATCTTAACTAATTGTGAAATAACTGTATAACCTTATAATTTAAATCGAAATTTATATTAAATCTTTTTAATAATCACATATCATATACTTTTCAAGTATTTTAGTTTAGAGTATATTCTACTCTCATGAAAGATATTGGCTGAAACAATAACAGTACATCTCAAAAGCCTTGTATAGTCTACAATAAGGCAGAAGAGAGCCCCTCGGTGGTTACTTAATGAATTACTCAACAAACACTTGCACTTTCTCAACCGCTGATTCAATTAGCACCAAAAGGCTTAAAAATATTTAAGGCGGCGGCTTTTAACGCTCCATTTATTTGTTGGCTCTTTGAAAATATATAGATGAAAGTAATAATTTGTTTACTTTCAAATTAAGGAATGCCGAGGCGGTATCTATATTGACGCCTCCATAAATATTTGAGTGAAAATGAAACTGGAATTTTAATTTCCGCTTCAGGTGAAACGGAAGAAGTGCCCTTTCGGTCTATTTAGTCTATTCATTTAAAATTTATTATACAGTATCTTTTTATTTACAAGGCAACTATTTGTAATTGTGATCAATTTGTAAATGTTCACATAAGACTTTCGATTAGTAAAACTACCGTTAATATAATTGAAAGGAACTGATCTTAATGTATATAATGTGGTGATAAAAAATCATTTGCCGACATCTATACTTCATGTTATTTGTTTAATAAATAGTTATAGGTTAGTTTATTTATTAATATTTATTTAGGTTAGTTTATTTATTAATATTTTTAGCCATTGTTAGTAACAATTTGTAAAAAAAAATGAGACAAATTCTGTATCTGACGACTCTTTGATCCATCTACATTATTAAATTAAAATATCTTGTTTTCAAAATTTTTATGATTCAGGTTACCAACTGATAGCTGACCGCTTACGAACACAAGTAACGTGCCTATTACTAATAACATATTATTTATTTATCGTATAATATATGACAGACGTAAATTTATACGATAGCGTTGAGTAGACAACATAAAAAGCTGTGTCATATTTTACAAAAAATTCGTAGGTTTATTTTAAGTAGACTTTTCTATAGATAGAATATTCGACTGTGGATAATATGATTATGTATACTGTACTGTATTTTGTATTTTATTGGTTATATTTCTTAGTTAAGATTTATTCAAAAGCATTTAAAAACTAAATCTAAAACCACACGTTATAATAAGAAAATATATTTTTCAAAACTTAATGTTATCGAATAACTCTTAATTTAAATCTATTCATTTCATACATAGTTACAAACAGGTAGTATTCTTGAGAGATTTTCTACTTTATTTATAACTAGCTTTCTGCCCGCGGCTTCGCCCGCGTGGTTTTAGATCTATAGAGGGCTTAGGGTCATAGTTTTTGCCCACAGCTACATATGCGCGGAAGCCGGTTTATGGCGCGAAGGTTTTATCGCGCTTCCCGTGGGAGTACCCGTTTTTCCGAGTTAAAAATACCGCAAATCTCGCTCAAGAATCACTATCTATTGATGAAGCCTTTATTGCGAATCTCGTGGGATCTGTCGATTTTTCCGAGATAAAAAGTATCCTATTATTTAATCCGGACTTTTATCTTTACGTCTGCAAAATTTCAAAGCAATCGGTTCAGTAGTTACGGCGTGAAAGCGGAACAAACAAACAAACTCACTTTCAGATTTATAATAATAGTAAGGATTAATTTTTTTCTTCAAGTAATACTAAGTTTTCTGGTTGAAGCATGGTCTCCAAGACATTTTCAGCATTTACCCCGTTGAAACGCTTGTATTCTGGTAGGCATGTCATCTTTCGTTGATTTATTTAATTCTTGTCTGATGATCAAAGACCGCAAGTTAACACAAATATCGATCTTGGTGTTGTGCCATGAACTGGAAAGTCTACACGATTGCTATCTGTAAGAACCAAATTTGTAATTGTCACAAAGAGGACACAGTCAGGTGACTGCTTATAAAAATGACTTACTTGTAACTATTAACATTATAAATAGGAAAAAGTAAAAACTCTAAGTTACTAAAAGTAAATATAGCTGCTTCCAGCAGCTATTATAAGATACAGTTTTCGATTAAATATATTTATAATGAGAAATGTTGTCAGGTTGTAGATGTTTCTCCGCTCCGAAATAATAATGATTCGTCAATTTCTAAATGTCAAATTTGTCGCTTAGCAAAGTGGCTTGTCAAGGACGGCGTTGTTCCCTATGGCTCAAAATATTCAAAACAGTTTTACATAAAATTATACACTATTTGTTCAGGGCTTCGTAAGGTCTACATTTTTGTATAGAGTAAGTATATAATCTGTACACTCCGTATAATTATTATTCAAAATATATGTTAGGTAATTTTCCTGTACAATGTGGCATGCAATTCACTAATCACATTAAAACAAAGTATTGTAGATCAAATCAAGTCTCCCTTTTGTTTCTTTTAATATATATAAAGTTAGCCTAATTATTGGATGTAGTTTTCCAGGATCCATAGGTACTACAAATAAGATTACAAAATCTTCATTTAATATATTAACCCAACCAGTATTCGTTTTTTAATACTAACAATTTCCCAATGAAAGACAGTTATTTTGATAAAAAAAAAAACTTCAAACTTTATATGAATTAAAAAATATTGGTCAATTATTACTACTTAATATTGATTGGAACCTTTCTATGTAAATAATTACAATTGTCGCTTCGTAAATAAATATATCGAAGAAATTCCACTTTAAACAACTTCCTTGACAGAATTAGTCATCTTATGAGGGTTCACGCTGGCGACGTTCATGTTTATTCTTCATTGTAGCACTTGTAAAGTGAATGATAATTTATCATATGCCTTTAGATTTTATAGAGACAAAATGAAATCCTGTTGAGCTTTTGAAAAATATAAACATGTAAAGAGATTTTTTTTGTTTTTATTTTTATTATCGGTTTAGTTCAAGTTTTAAGTGTACAAAAAATATAGAGTATTTCTTAGTATATTCTATTACTAAGAAAAAGTAACTGTTACATTATTGTTATATTTTTGTATAGATTTAACTACTTCCCTCTCTTACCCTCCTGTACTACTTAATAACTATGTTACGACAAGTTAATAATTTCAGTGCTGTCAATGATGTGCAATTTTTAAACAAGTAAAACAAACTATGTTGACTTTCTCCAATAAAAAAAAATAGATGTGGTTACTATAGTTGAGCCAAATAAGAGAACGAATGTTTACCAACAAAGTGTTGCCTAGCAACCACTGACAGGCATATATTAATAACCTTTTTCTATTATAATACAGTTTTATTGCTTTCGAATTTGTGATACCTGTTTAATATTATAGCGTAGTAATATTTTACAATTTATTTCCGACTGACTGTCGCAGTCAGACTGTTTAATAATCCCTAATAAAATTATGAATGCGAAAGTCTGAACCAATTTGGATGAAATTTGGTTCAGAGGTACGTATTGTGAGACCTGGGAAAAGACATTCTACTTTTTACCATGGGAAAATTGAATATAACACTGGCGCAGCCGCGGGTGGAAAGCTAGTATATCTACACTAAAATTATAACGAGGAAATATTTGTATTTTTGTAATCAATAAACTCAAAAACTACTAAGTCGATTTCAAAAATTCTTTCACTAATGGAAAGATACATTCAAGCTGGGTAATATACACTAGATTAAAAAATTTACCGCGGGAAAATATTTCTTTCCTATGGGAGACTTTGTTATTAATATGTTCATATGTATTGCGGCCAGATACAATAATGTCATTTAAGAATATTACAATATAATATGATTTTTACCACGGGAAAACAACATGTCCACCGTTGCGAAGATGGTGCAAACCACTAGTACCACACAACCACTAGTTCAGGAAGCCTGCCTGGGCCCCCACAAGCTTTAGGAATAAGGTCAGGTCTCACCAGGCTAGAGGGATTTGATGGTTCTTACCCCGTAGGATGCATTTATAATTTGAACATATTCATTTTGGTAATATTTGTGTACAAGGAAAATTTACTAACCAAAAAAATAATAAGTACCTAACAATAATAAAACGAAACTTGAGAAAACACAGGGAATAACACGACAGTACTTGAAAGCAGGTAGGTTATGACCACTAATTATGACGGCCATATTGCAAACATAATACGACCAAATAGTTTTTCTACGTTCCGTTACTCCGTTCAGTAATTCATTCCTTTATAAAGTGAGATATAATTATAATAATTTTATTTAAATAATGTAGTAATAATTTAAACTAGTGATTTTTACTTAATAACATAAATATCAATTATATAGTTGCCACAGAAACATTAGTAAAAAAGTGAAAATAAAAAAAGGTTTGTATTTATGATTTGCAACAAACGGAACATAGAATTTTCGATCATGGTCGGATTAAAATGCAAATATATGCTACTGATTTAAAAAGGTGGCTAAGTCGATACGTAAAAAAATGTGGTCTATTTCAGTTGATAGATTAGTATAAAAGTGCCGACTATAAGCGAAAATGTTTATTACATCTGAATTTCACTTATGTCATCATGCTTATAGGGTTATCAAGTAAAATTAATTATGTTTTTATTTTATAAATTCATTTATGTGGAAGTTTCTTAAGTGTTTGTAGTAGTATGTTTTAGAAAAAAAATATTATAATGGATCAGTCATGAAAACATTTTACAAATACAAGATAACGACAAGATAATTGACGTTTTTTTGAATTGAGTTGTGATAACCCTAAAACTGGTTTGTTTACATTTATTCGTTTCCTTAAATAAACGTAGTATAGTTATATATGACATTGTACAGTTCATATAAATTAACCAGAAGCGACAACATTACGAAACGTATAAAATAGTTAATAAGCCTAAATTTACTTCTATGGTTTTTGAAGATGGATTATTTGTGTTTTTGTCTTTTAACTCTATTTGCTGGAAGTGCTGACTTTACGGCAGTAAAAGCGTTTGTGCTCTAGCTTGAGACATTTACAATTGATATTTGATGTAGTTAGATAATTTATTATCCTTTTAACAGATTTTCACCGTAAGCTTATATTATAATAAAATATATTTAGTGCATTAGTATATACATATATGTACATGTGGCGCCATACATTGCTAATTTGGATAATCAGTCACATTCAGACAAAACATACGACCGACAAAAACAATGAAGGTGGGTTACAAGTCCCGTCATTTATTTGCAAGTACATGTCGTTGTGTAGGAGGCCGAGTTTTTACCACAATCCCTGTTTGGAATTGCACCTGGGTTCCGGGGGAAATGTATCGTTAAGCATATATATTCTTATATACGAAGTTATAAGCTGGCATAACAAGGAAGAGAAAAATATTAGAATAAAGAACAGAATTAATTAAAAATTGTGTAGAATCTGTCATCCTCTTGTCTGCAAATTATTGAACACATATTTTTATAACCTATTGTAGGTAATAAATTGTAGGTGTATAAAAAAGACACCAGTTCGTGTATTGCAAAGTGCTAAATATCTTATAACCTTAGATGCATGTATGAATACATCGTGACATGTGGATTTGAATGTTCACAGAATAAATTCTTATGTGATATTGTGTAGCACTTGTTTAAATACCACTTAAACATTGCAGGTATTGCATATATTTAAATATTTGTTCAAAGTTTGAGTGGAGCTTTTCATTTTCAAGTGGTGTTAGCATCTATCATAGCAAAACATTCATTGTTTCAAATATGGATCTGATTCAAATGACATACGAGTACATATATTAATCATACATACATTAATATTTTTGTCAAAAACATATGCTAACACTAATGACTAAGGCACAAAAGGTAGTGCTGAGGCTTTAAGTTTTTTATTATACAATAATGTCATATTATTATTTTTGATACATTGATACTTGCTAAAATGGTAAGATTACATATAAAAAATACTTCTTATATTCTTTTTATCAACACGAGCTCGGGCTCACCACTGGAGCTTGAACTGACTAAAATTAGGTTAATACGCTTACATAGTTTTAAGCTATTAACGTTTTTTAAAATCTAAATAATGCACATAAGTGCGACTCAGATTAATGATAGTATTTATAATTGTTGCGTAATAATGTATAGTTATAGTACTTTATAATTGTTTTCACAATTAAGTCTTTACAATTTAGTATTAAATAAGAGCTAAGATACACTTTATAGAAATAGAGGGAGCGGTTATTATGCGTAAAAAAATATACGCATACATAATTTATAATATACTAGCGAACCCGACAGACTTTGCCCTGTCATAAAGATTTGTAAAGTGGCAGTATATCGCATAGCCAACCAAATTGCAAAAAAGGTCCATATTTACTATAAGTCAAGTAAGAATAGTCACATATTCAATTTTGGAACGTGGCTTTAAAATCCATCCAATCCAACGATGTATTCTGTGCTCCAATGCACACACATACACTGTTTTGATAGATATTATTGAATTTCAATCATTTCAATCTTTATATAGCGTTAATAAAGCGTAAATTTACTCATTGATGTTAGGAAAACATCTACATTGCTAAGACAACAGTGAGTGTTTGCAATATGAACTTTATACAATAGCAATAAAGCTCAAATTGACTATACGTTTTAAATGGAAAACGTTTGTATGGGAAAAAGGGCTGTTGTTAGGGTTTTCAGATAATTATTCGATTTTTCTCGCCGTAAAAACCATCCTTGAACTTCAGCGAAAATTTTAAAAAACGAATTGGCCAAATTGGTCTGGGCGTTGTTGAGTTATGCGCTTACCAACATATTTTACGATTCATTTTTATATATAAGATATACACATGATTAATATAATTTTAGATATAAAAGATAGTTAAGATATGCGTAACTCTACCTAGATAAAAATGTGGACAGAGTACTTGATTATAAAAAAACGTAACTTAGCCCCAATGGAAGTAAGAGCAAAAATGACTTCTAGTCTGTGGGATAATTATGAATAATACCTAAAATGATTATAATAGTCCACACATAATTATTTTAAATAATCTGTTGACAATTATAGTTGAATTTGAAAATAGGTCATTGGTAGACTTTTATTCTGATCAACTTTCGTATAGAAAATCTTTAATCCATAGTAAAACTAACCAACGATTTAAAAAAAAAACTTTGGATATATGAAACGTTACTCTGCCTGTACCCATTATAAGCAATTGGTTTTTGTGAATTTTACATTTATAGTAAATGTTAGATTCTGTATAAGTGGTAATTTCGAACAATGGCATAGTTAAGAATACTATGTGTAGACCGGAATTTAAAAATTATTTCGCAATTCAGCGCACCAAACATTATGAAATAAGCGTAAAAAATAGTAAATCCTTTAATCTCAAAGTTTTTTAATCTCGAACTCTTTAGTTTTTTCAAACTCTTTAATCTGAAACTCAAAATTAAGTCTGTAATTTAAAATAAGTGAATAGAACTTTAGGAGCTTCTGATGTTTTTCTGTTAAACTGTAATCTAGCTGAATGAGAATTTAAATTTAAAAATTTATAACTAGCTGTGGCTCTAAAACTTCATTACCTCATGTGCCAAGTCAAGGTCCTTGCTGGGTTTGTCCTTCTAAGCTTACAACTAGGTTCTCGTCATGAGGCAAAGTAATATCGACAAGCATTGCACGCCATTAGAATCGGTCGACCACCACGATATCAGGTTTAACAATAGTCCTGTCTGTGATGATAAAGCGATAGAGGAACTCACTTTCTGTACACCTTCTTTTCCAAAGCGGTCAAACCGCTTTGGAAAAGACGATTAGGAAAGTATCTGCCCACACGTACTTTATAGTGATGAATACGGTTTGCCCAAGCATCGACTTTCTGCTTAAGTGACCTGTAGACTGCCATCTCGTACACCTGAATGCTCTCACTCACATCACTCGATGAACCTCTGTTTTATTAAGCGCGCGCTGTGCTGGGGGATAATGAAATTCCAGACGGTAGTAAGGCTGGTAAAGACTTTATTGTAGCATATACTCATTTCACTGATATGCCTAATTCCGATAATTTCTAGGCAACAAAAACAATTACTGATATAACAGGTGTTATGGATAATGTGATACGCTTAATTCGAATAATTTCATAATCTAGATATTCGTAAAATGTTAGTATATTCTTACCTAGACAAATCATTACTTATTTTTTTCATAAAAATTTGATTTGTTCCATAATGACTACGACTAAACTACTGTAATACAATAGTTAATTTAAGCACAACAACAGAAATGATGGTAGGATAACTGACTTAGATACATCCTGGGCTTGTTAATATCACAGACTAGTGGCTGAATCAAAATGAGTGTTAATCTGCGCCCGATGGTGTATTTATATGAACTTAACGTAATACATTTTTGTATTGTGGATCTTGTTCAATTTTGTTTTGGAGAAATACATTAATTAACTTTCGATTATTACTCCTAAATAAGTGGCGAGCAGGACTTAGTCACCATGGCTAGTAAAGTTAAATCAATCCAAGATATCAAGCTCATTGGCAGTGAGGTCGAGTTTTCCATTGTTTCTTTGTGATGAATCTCATCTTTGATAAATTCTAAACTTAGTGATGAAAGTAAATTCATGGGCGTATTACTTTCAATCTACGTTAAATCGAAGAACTAAGTAACTTTATAAACTACTCAACGGGTAATCTCATTGGCCTTTGGTGATTAACGTTCTTCACAACTACTATGCCGCATGAAATACGTTACTATGCTGCCACATCTGACTGCTTTTACTAGCCTGACACCGCATAAGTGTGAGTATTTATTAATAACCTAATTCTTCAGGGTATTTGTAATATAATATAAATTATAAAATGATGAAATATTTTAAATCAATATGTTTTTCTAGTTTAGTTGTTAACGCGAAATTCAGTTGTACATTCAATATTTTGTATGTACAATGAAAATAGTTGAACTTGGAGAGGGCGTGGTTAAGTATTCATAAAACTGACGTTCATTTAAATTTCAACGATAAACAAAATGAAATTCTTAAATAAAAGTTTGACCCTGTTTTTATAGCTCCGTAAAATCCTCGATCTTTCCACAGTAATAAATTTTAATCAAGGCTTAAATGCTCATATCAAAGGATATATATATATATATATATATAATATATATATATATAATATATATATATATATATTATATATATATATATATATTGGTAGTAGTACAAAGATTCATAAAAATTGTTTTGCGAATATTTGGTGACAGGTTAAACTAAGGTTAATTGTAGTAAAAATGAAGATTTTTTTTTGACGGGTTAGATATCAAGCTCTTGGGTGTTTTTTAATCTCGAAGTAATAAAGACAGCTTATTGTACACTCGCATCGTGATATCTATATACACGATGGATAGGCAGGTGGTCATTTCAGGACGATCGTACTAGTAGAGCGCGCGGCGGAGGTGCAGGCGAAGCTATCCGCCATCCGAGTTAATTTTTATACTGATTGTCCACTGAAATGTTGCAGCTTTTTGTCTTCTATATGTGTTGCTAAGCACTGAAATGTTTTCGACACTGAAATGTTGTAGTTTTTTTTGCCTTCTGTGTGTGTGTGTGTTGCTAAGCTTTCTGTTGGTTCTATTATGCACTTCGGGATTGGCCAGTCTGGGCCACCTTGTCTTCGGCCAAGTGCCTTGTCTGAATACAGTAGTGCTAATAATTGGTTGTTCTTACATTGGTGTTATGGTGATAAACTTACGTACAATGGTGGTACAAACCTTCTACCATCACAATAACCTGTGGTCTCAACCACTAGTCCACGGAAGAGGTAAAATAGTAGGATACAAATTTTAGTATAAGAATTTAATTGCTATTATTAAAAGTAAATGAAACAATTTAGTACCATTTTTTTCCGAATACTACGAAAGACTATGCTACGAGTCGTCCGTTAGTGTATAAACACTTTGTGTTCACTAAGCAAGCAATATTAAAAAAAAAATGTTTTCTACGCATTTTATTTTATAGTAAATTGCACATAGCTAGCTAGTTATGTCATTGTTTTGAAGCACGAAAACGCATACCAATTTTCGACATTACCAACATTTCCTTCATTTTATTTATTTTTAATTTCATTTTTTTTCGTAAATGTGATAAAAAATAAGACATTTGGTATCCTTTAAACAGTAGACTGTGACATTATCTCAGCTTTAGAACTATGAGAAATAGCTTTTATTGTCGTCTCTACGGATATTTGCAGAAGCTTGATAACCAATAAGATGTTTAGGAACACGCTTTCCCGTAATAAACTTTTAATAAAACGTGTCGCAATGGTAATTAAGATGGTAGCTAGGAGTACATTCAAGTTTTATGGATAGAGCATTTTGTGAGGGCTTCCAAATGATTGATTCTTGAAAAATCATTTAAAATTTGGAGTATCATTAAAAAATAATTTGTGGTCTACTCTGTTATACGAGTTATCCAAATTGACACTAGTCATATTAATACTTAATTTACCACTTTCACGAAATGTTAAATTTTACCCTATTAAATATTTTACCCTAAAATACAGTAGTACTACCACTATTGTATTTTTGGGTAAAATATGTATTTTAATAGACATAAAGGTAGATGAAGACATTTAAAATTTGACTTTCGACAAGGTTATAAACTATTTAAACTAATACAAGCGCTCTATACTTACGTAGCTAACCATGACGTGGCGTATTACTTCAATATTTGGGACTCTATATTATAACAGCTTAGGTATATTCGTCCCCATAGCACGGCCTGCTCTTTCTTAGAACGATTAGGCCTTAGTCAATCCGGCTGGTCTAGTGCGGATTGATCAATTTCCTTTGGGTTTCTTCTCATATGTTCGCAGGATGACTCGCGTTTTTTCCATATGGAAAAATGAGAATGTACATATGGAAATCGGAAAATTAAAACACATTGGTATTAGGTAAGATCAACTCCAGGCGTCTCGATTCAAAGATCACATCGCCACTAATAATAGTCCATTTTAAATAAAATATGGCGCGTAATAAATTCTTCAATATTTTATATATATTAAAATTTATGTATCCTTTAAATTTTATTCTTAAACTATATGTATCTGGCGTTTTGCTGATATCCTTATAAACCTGTCAGGATAACAGCTGTTATTTGTAATAGCATTGCTCTGAAGCAAGGTTGTATTGACTATAAGTTACTAGTTTGTTTCTTTTTTTATACCTTTATTTTAATAAATGTGTATGTATGTATTGTCAATTATTATTTTATTATATTTTTATTTTACAAGTAATTAAATCACTGTTTAAGTAATCAGCTAACTATAGTTTATCGCGCAACAGAATATAGTTGAGTTTCAATTCTAATTATGTTGTTGTTGTATCCAAATTCAAAACTATATTAATGAGAACAAAGTGAATCCGTCAGACTATAGAAGCGATGCCACAAATTGAACAAGTTCCAAAGAGTAATTCAGTCATGTGGTTTGTTTTGTAGTAGAGTTCTTAATGGATAGGATTATTGTGTCAATAAATGAAATAATCTCGTAGTACTTTTTATAATTGAACTCTAGCAATAACTTAGGTTTTACTACAACTACATTTAGCGTAGAGAAATATTAAATGTTAGATAATAAATAGCATGAAAGGTTATTTGTATGCAATTAATAATAGAAATAAAGGTTTGTCAAAGGTTAGGGATATTTTAATAATTAAAAAAAATATATAAGAAAGTAAATTAAAATTACTGTTTCTTTTATTAGTATTATTAGATGAAATACAAGTAAACAAACATTTTCAAAAGTGATCTTGATTTTCCTTGATAAGACGCACAGGGCTGGGTTAATCAAAGTGCGTTCACACATGCCCTTCTTGCCAGAGCCGGCTCAGGCGATGGTAGGAATCACAAAAACAAGGTTATAAATGTAATGAACATTGTAAAATAAACAAACAAGATATTCAATATATGAAAACAGATATTTATCAATTTGTAATTTAATTTCATTTCTGAATATCTTTAGCTACATATTAAAAATAAACATAAATACGTTAATATAATAACGTGGTGGAATATAAAATATTATATCACGGTTTTTATGAACGGTTGTGTAAACTATTTTTTAATCGTAGGTCATCCAAGGAATTTAAGGAGGATGCGTTGTGTCTAATGTAGTCACAGCGCTGACTTATTGCGTTGACTGATTTAAAATTTAATGAACACAATGATGTTCTTACGATGAAGGGAAATGAGAGAAGACAACCTAACCTAGTTACGTATATACCCTGAAGTTGACTGATACTGTGATACAATCAGTTGTATCAGGCGGTTCCAGATGCTCGCATTGTGCCGCCGTGTAAATTTTACATCTAAATATGAAATGATATTAATAATATTTAGTCAAGACGGATAACAAATTTACTATGCTTACTAGTTTACAAATACGCCAAACACAATTACATTTAACATTGCTTTATTGCAATCTCAGTTTTATTTATACGCAATCACGGACTGATTAATGACGGAGCGGCGAGCGTGTCGACACGTTACTTTATTAATGTGTTTTGCCTGTATGTCACGTGATTCACTACATTAACTTACCACACCTAATTATTTTTATTTATAAGGACAGATGCGTATAAGTGCTTTATGCGTGAAGAAGTAGTTTATTGGCATATTGAAAAACGACATACTCGTATATATGATGATTCAATTGTTTATATATCTGTTAATCTAGCCCAGAGGCTTCCAAACTTTTTTGTGTCGTAGTCCCTTTGCCGTGTTTTTCTTACTGATATTATTTTTACTTACCTGATATTGAATGTCAACATCCTATAACTTACAAAATTTTATAAACATATATAATATTTTTTACTTCATAGGTACTTTAATAAATAATCTATATATCTTTATATTAGAAGATAATATAAATAGGTACTAAAATCAGTGTGTGGTGAGATCTATTTTCGTGGCCGCCCAATTTTTTATTTCATGGACCCCACATTTTTTTTCGCTGATGTATATTATATTACCTTGCAGGTAATCATAGACCCCTGGGGTTGATATAGACTACCTAATACCTACTTACCACTTAGATATTTTTAAGAAGGCAATCTATACCAGGGTCGTCTATCTGTATTGGTATGTCCATCTTACCTATATTTTTGCAATAAATCAGATGTGATCGTATTGCTGTATTTCAGTTTGTTTAGGTATGATATGACACTGAAATTACTGAATACTGTGACTAATATTTGCATTAAATTTATATCTTATGGTGGCAAGATGTGGTTCTTGTGGTGGTTGAAGATCTGCAAATTTCACAGGAAGCCTATGTACCTACCTATGACTGTAACTGTTTAATATTACGTGGGTATCTTGTTTTTCAATATTGTTCAAAAAACTTACGTTATGTACACATTCAGAAATTTATCCAAATTTGAATTGATTAGAGTATATATTAATCATAAAATATAACAAACAAATTTTTATGTCTTATTTCGTTCTATTAGAGCTTATTAAAATCATAAAAAGAAAGAAAACATCTAATTATAAAAAGTATACTCGACCTTGATTTAAGAATTAAGTAGTAAGAATTAAGTTAATTAAAGCGATGAAAAGACAAAAAGAATACGGTGTATTGAGTCGAGCTTCAGAGTGATGAGGTCTAAGAAGTGTTTTAATTTTCAATTTACATCTACAGAAGATATTTCTTCAAATTTTTTTTTACACTTACACCAATTAGCTTAGCCTGTAGGGCTTGTGCTATGGGATCTAGGGTAACGGATAGACATACATATATTATACATATAATAGATGGCTACACCTTGAAACCGGTGTACTATCCACTCGACTATGGAGGTCGTCCTTTTTACTTGCGAAATATTTCATAACGTACAGAGTGTTTATTGCAAAAACATACTCCACTTACCAATATGTGCGCAATACATACTTACCAAACTCAACATTGATTAAGGACTCTAATTTCTAGTTTGATTTATTAATAGCACTCTACTCCACGCTGGGGAATAGTGGAGCAAGTTGTATAATCATACCGTAGTTCACGGTATAGCCAGCAAAGTTCCATGTTGATTAATGAACAAATAGTGATGCTAGTGACGACGACATGTTGGCTTATTGGTACAACTGTATGGATTATCAAAATGACTATTAAACCTAACTAAATGTAAGCTTAGAGTATTTCTCGTTTTGTACATTTCCAATTTTAATAGCGTTGGTGCTGTATTTACACGGACGGAAGTCTATTATCGAAAAATTTACAATTCATAGGATTGAACTTGTAATTAAGAAAAGAAGACGTATGAAATACATTCATCAAGATTTGATGAACATTAGTAAAAAGTAGATCATATTATATAAGAATTTGTTTAACACGCTCAACTTACCAACAGCTTATCAATGTTAAGAGCTTAAGGTTGTCGGTCTTCGTTTTCAACCCCGCGAAATTTTAATAGAATATATTGATTTTTTCTTAAAAAATTACGGTTACCGCTATATCCCAAATGAGAAGAATAAAGTCATTCATTTGTGTTCTTTTATTTAATTTGAATACTTTTCACACTTGATTGTTGTTTTATATATTATGTCTAGAAAGTTACAACAAAAAAATACAAAATAATGTTTTTTACGTCAATATTTCTAATAATTACTCTTTCACAAAAATAAACAAGCACTCATGTAAGTCACTCCTATTTTTAGCGCTATAAATTTACAATGTGAATACATTTTTTCGTAATAATCCGTTAATAAAAAGACTAGAATTTGTGAAAAATTCCTAGATACAGCTATAATGTTTTCCTTACTTATTACTTACATTTCCAAAACCAACCAAAAGTTCTAAGTTAAACGTTAGAATACGTAATCAGGCTCCAAAGCTTAAGTTACAAACCCACAGGATATTTCCTTGCAGATCATCTTTGTGTATAGCAAGCCGCGGCTAGCTAGTTAAATTGATGTGTAAAGTATCTATAAAGTTAGTCGTTTGGCAGCCAAAGCCGGTTATTGACCGGTGAGCAGCGTGGTCCGTTCTGGCTTCGTGCCAGACTCGCCAGCTTCGTGACGGCTTCTCTATTCGCCATAGAGTATAGACGAATCGTAATTTAACTTTCGTTCTTGTCTGTGATTAAACACGTTAAAGTTCAAACAAAAGAACTACTGTTAATCTTTAAATGGTGAGCAAATATTAAAAGCGTATTCACAAAAAATAAATTGTGCATTTACTACCCAGTTTCGTTCCTGAACTCTATGGTTCCATTATTAACAATCCTAATTCATCGGAAATCCTATAAAATGTAGATAGTTTTATGTAAATACTTTTATATATTTTTTCTATAAGGTTTGTCTGATTTTCTGTGGACTTTTTTGTGTTAGTATTTTACATTTCTTTATTTATTATCTTTTTACAGGTAACATATCAATTCTCCGTTGGGAGAAGGCGTCTTTTCTCCGTTTTGTGGGAACAGATGGTCCTGTCCTCCACAGTCATAGCCCCATCTATATCTATATTTGACTATATTATACTATTATTAACTATTCCTTAAGAATAACAATGTTTAATATCTATCAATGTTTAATATATAGCCTTTTATATTTGAATTACACGAGTGAATGTTAAGCTGGCCACAAAATCGAAATCACAATTTTAATTTTAAAACTGTGTAACATAATATAAATAACTTATTATTTTTAATAAAATTATTTCATAAACCACATGGAATGTGACAAGAGTGATTAATTTGGTAATGTACCAGAGGGGTGCTAACAGGTTTCGAATTTAAGTAAAGTTAGGTTGGCTTACCTACCGCGATGCATTATGTCAACTTACAGATGAGGTTCTAGCGTTCACTACTAAGCTGCAGTGCGTTAGCGTGGTGGGAGACGGCTTAAAACCCATAAAGTGATTTTGGGGGGTTTCCGGTTCACGTACTCGACAGTACCGAACGACGTGTCGAAAGCGACGCACATTGGCACGGTGCCAATGCCATGAGTATTAAGAATTTAAGGTGGCAAATATTAACCGTCGATCGACCTAGGCCTGGCAATAAAGTGTGCCGAGGAGTCGCTGGAACTTTAGAATTTCCTGAACCAGTCCTGAACTGGTGTCGAATCTATTATTCACTACGCTCTCTAACCTTCGCGCACCTTTTATTTTTTCCCCTCCTGAGGAAAATGCATTAAATTGCATACCCCGGTTGTGGCGAGCCGGCGGTTTTGTGGGGCTCTCCTCCCCAGAAGGGGGAGGCCTACCCACTAAAAACCTCAGGGATGGCCTTCCTCAGGCATGTAGGGAGCCCCCGGGAACATCAAGCCACTTCCGGGAACCCCCAGCCTCCGCTCCCCCGCCGATACAGGGGAGCCCTCCTCGGGGGAGGCTCACTACCTCCCCCGGTCTCCTCCACCGACGACGCCCCCCAGCCACGGAAGGGGCGTGGTCCATCCCGGGTCGCCGTAGCGGTCGCGACTTCCTCGCGCCCGCCGGCGACCCGCGGCGGCGCCGCAGCTGTGCTACCGAGCCCGGCGCCGCCTCCTTCGAGCGGGATCGGCCATCTCCCGACCCCGCTCGGCAGCCTCCTTCTGGAGCATCACTGCTTCAAAGAAGAAGACCACAGCCCTCCAACCTCCCTCGTCCGCCAGCATTGCCGCAATCAATGCCAGCGGAGACAGATCTCGCCCGATCTCTGCGACCTAGACTCGGCGCTCGGAGGCCCACGCGGGACACTCCGCCAGCGTGTGCTGGGCCGAGTTGAAGTCGGATGCGCAGTGGTGGCAATGTGTCGATCCCTCCCGTCCTATTCGACACAGATACTCACCGAAGCAGCCGTGCCCGGTGAGTATCTGAGTCAATCGGTAGGTGACCTCCTCCTTCCCGTGGAGTCAAGCTTCGAGGTGCGGGAGTACGGCACCGCGGGCCGGTGGCGCGCGCAGATCCGTAATTCGAGCTGCGCACGCCAGGCCGCCACAATCCGTCGGTGTCACTCCCGCTTAGGCACTTCGTGCGCGGGTTCCGGGGCGCTCCCCCCATCGCCCCCCCCCCGTCGACACGCCGCGACGCCGCCGCGTACATGTCGGCCAGAATGTCGAATGGGGGGGAGCGTCCCAGAACTGTCGCCGCCTCTACGAGATTGTACGGTAGCCTCGTACGATCCGTATGGCCATTATCCGCTGCAGGCACCGTAGCAGAGCTCTGCAGCTGGGGGACCTCGCGCAGTGCAGTCTTGCGACCACACGGGAGCCCCATACATGGCCACGGATCGCACGACGCCTTCGTACAGGTGGCGAACTCCGTCCCTCGGTCCCCCGAGATTGGGCAGCAGGCGATGCAATGCGCCCGCCACCCTTTTGGCTCGGGGGACCAACCGTACGAAATGTTCCGCAAAGCTCCAGCAGCGGTCCAGGGTGAGGCCCAGGTGCTTGATGTACGGCCCCACCGGGACCACCGCGTCACGCACCCGGATCCGGCAGCTGGGTGGTTCCCGGCGCCTCGGAAGGCCGTGGAACCATAGCGCCTCGGTTTTGTGAGGCGCTATTTCTAAACCCAGCCGGCGGATCGCCCGCACGACACATGCCACCCCAAGCTCGGCAAGCCTGAGCACCGGCCCGAAGTCGGCCCCAGTCGTCACGACGAGAGTGTCGTCGTCGTATGCGAGGTTCCATAGCAGGGGTCCCAACACCGACCCCTGCGAAATGCCGCATTCGACCCTCCTCGACGTTTCCATCCCGTCCCGTCCCATCACGCCGATCGTCCTGTCGCGCAGATAGTCCCCGACCACGGTCCGCAGGTAGGGAGGCAGCTCGTGGTATACGAGCGCCTCCCTAATGGCCTGCCAAGGGAGGGTACCGAGGCGTTGACGATGTCCGATGTCTAACGACACCTCCAACGCCACCCCCCCCCCCCCCCGATCGGACTGCGGACTCCGACAGGGAATGGACGGCGTCCAAATTGGCAGTCCGATAGGTCGGGACCCGCGCGCGACAGGTGCTCGCTGATACGAGCGGAGATAACCCTCTCGAAGAGTTTCCCCGCCTCGTTCAGCAAGCAGATCGGACGGAACGAAGACGGAACGTCGCCGGAGCACCAACCTGGCCGTCTTCCAGTCGACGGGAAGCACGCCCTCGCGGAGACAGCTCGTGAAGAGTTGCCTCACCGTGCTCCCCAACGCCCTGAGCGCCAGCGCTAGCACCTTTCCCGGGACCCCGTCCGGTCCCGGGGCAGTGTTGCGCCCAGAGAGCCGCGAAACGGCCCCGGCCCCGGCACGCGGTGAGCTCTCGTCACCCGGAGGTCGTCCGACCAAGGGCCGGGCGGCGGGGCGGGCGGGGGGACTGCTCCGGACCCTCGGGAAGATCGCTCTTCCCACGACGAGAGGGTCCAAGGTCTCCGTCAGCGGAGGGACCCACGGTCGGAGCTTGCCCAGTACCATCCGGTACGGGCGCCCCCATGGGTCCCTCTCCAGTCCCCCCAGCAGCTCGCGCCAGGACCGCGCCTTGGCGTCGACGATGGCGACGCCGAGCGCTTTGGCCGCGGCACCGTACGCGCTTCTGGCGCTCAGGACTTCGTCGACTGAGGCTCGCCGTCTTCGACGGGCTCTGAGGTACTGGCGGCGCGCGGCTACTACAACGACCCGTAGCCGCGCAATCTCCTCGTTCCACCAGTACACAGAGCGCCGCCGGGGCGGCTTGACTCGGGGCATGGAGACGTCGCAGATCGACGTCATCGTGTCCCGGAGCCAGGCGGCCCGCGCATGCACATCGAGATCGGGCGAAATCCGTACCTCCTCCACCCAGTCCGCGACGTGGGCAGCGGCTAGAGCCGCATCCCGGTCCAGCCGCTTGATAGACCAACGTCACGGACGGCTGTTCTCCTGGAGTGTGCGGGAAGGGCGGCGGTGGGCCAACGACACGTCGAACAGGATGTGCCGGTGGTCGGAGAGTTTAACTACCTCCACCGCCACCCTCCAACCTGACACCATGCGGTGCGCAGAGGGAGTCGCCCATGACAGGTCGACGATCGACTCCTCCTGCCACCGCACTCAGGTGCTGACCGACCCCCGGTTTAACAGCCGGAGGTCCAGTCCCGCCGCCCACTCCAGGAAACCTTCGCGCACCTAATACTAAAAACCTGGTATTCAGAAAACCGCTCCAAACTAGACCCGCCATGTGAATGGATGTCAATGAATTAAAGTGGAAACTAAGTATGAGAATAAGTTTCATACAATATATATTTCGGTAATTGAAATGATAGCTGATTACACGGAGAGAGTGAGAGGAGAATGGAGAGAGAGAAAATGGGAGAACAAATTAATGTTGATTTTTAAAATTTTTACTATAATAATTTTTAGGTTTTTACGAAATATTAAAACGAAAATATGGTGTGATTGGTTATTATAATGAATGAGATGAGGAGTTTGTTTTTACCTTCTAATTAGTTTTAATTTTTTAGACTTGTTTAGATTAACTATGTCTGTTGTAAATGACAAAACATTATCTTTGACAACTTTTTATAAATCGAAGGTAATTTAATATATGTTTTTTTGGTGCGTAACTAAATTGTATTTTTAGATTACTTAAATATTTATTTAATATTATTTAATTGTAATGATTGAAACATAGTCGGTTCGTAATCATGCGTTCTTAACAACTTCAATGGGGTTTTTGTACAACTATTGGGAATGCAACATGTTTAGTGTTGTTTGTCTAGTTAAAAAAAAAAAAAAATATATATTATCTGTGGCGCTTCCCGCCGAATGACTCTCGTCTCACTTGTCACAAGCAATAGTCTCATAGTTTATTTTTCAATACATAGTTCCACCAAAATTAGCGTGTTTTATTACAAAATAGTAACCATTTTGGTGCATTCGAGCCGGATTATGAACATAGTAAATAGTAATAGTGAGTGCAAATAGTTACAGTGATAGTTGTGTCGATATTGGATTTCAGTGTTTGGACCCGGTATCCCGGTATCGTGAGTAATAGAATAAGAAAAGTGAACATTAAAAACAAGTGCTACATATAAACTTTGTAAAATTCAATGGACAATAGAACATTTTCCACATTTAGTGACAATTTGCTGTTCAAATCTCATAAATAACCAAATAGTAACCTACAAACTTTTAGTGAAAATTTGTGTTCCAAATTCAAAGTCACAGACAATTTAGCGGGAAAATCCGTGAAATAGCATCAGATATCATTAGTTATTTACATCATAAACATAATTAGCGATTACAACCATGGCTGATCTTCAAAGTAGTCAATTGGAAAAAGTTGAACTTATGAAAAAGTTATTGATTAACCTAAAAAAGTGTCCTAAAGAGCGACTAACAAAAGCATATTTAGAAACAAGGCTAGAATCCTTAGAATATTACTGGATAAAATTCCAAACAACTCATGATTCACTTTGTGGGCTCTCTGAAGAAATAAAGGCTGCGTTAACTTACTTTGATAACAATGTCAATGATAGTTGCTTTGATCATTATTTAGAAGCGAAAACATACATCAAGGAAAAGTTGGAAGCACTTAGTTATCAAGTAAAACCTATCACAACTTCCACACACACCTCTGGTCATATGCATGACAAAGTAAAGTTACCTGCTATAGAAATTCCAAAATTCTCAGGGGAATATAAAGATTGGATGTCATTTCATGATTTATTCAAATCTCTCATTCATGATAATAACACATTAAGTATGGTAAATAAATGCCAATACCTAAAATCTAGTTTGCAAGGTGAAGCGGAACAGTTAGTCAAGAGGTTTTCTGTCACCGAGGCTAATTATCAACTTATATGGGAGACTTTGAAAACCAGATATAATAACCCCAGACAAATAGTAAACTCTTATTTAGGCAGATTTCTAAATCAAAGGAAAATAGTGAATGAGTCACCAAGAGCAGTAAAAGAGATCTTAGACACAACTAGAGAATGTTTGTCATCCCTAAGAACAATGGACATCCCTACAGACAAGTGGGATGACATAGTTGTTTATGTAGTTATACAAAAATTAGATACTGAGTCACATAGATTATTTGAACAACGCATAGAAACACTAGATAGATTACCTAGATGGGCAGACTTGGCTGAGTTCTTAGAATTGAGATTTAGAACCTTAGAAGCTGTAAAAGGCAAGGATACACAGATACAAAAGACACAGCCAAATGCTAGAAACATAAGTACCACCAAGAGTTTCACTACTAATGTGAATCAATCATTAAAATGTGCCTACTGTAGTAATGATCATAAAATTTATACTTGCAATGATTTTAGTCAGCTAGAAGTAAATGAGAGGCAACAGTACATACAGAAAAATAACATGTGTTTCAATTGCCTGAGAAAGGGTCACTCTGTTAAAGTATGTACTCAATCTAGTTGTAGAATTTGTGGTCGTAAGCATCATACTTTATTGCATGGATACAGTGTTCCAGCAGGCACCAGTACCTCTAACTCTAACCCTACATCCACACCACAATCTGTGTGTGCTATGAAGACTTCAACAAATCACATCACCACATCCCCAGTCATTTTAGCAACCGCGCTTGTAAAAGTGCAGTCAAATGAGAGTCAGAAATGGACAACACTCCGTGCGCTTGTGGACCAGGGGTCACAAGCCTCCTTCATAACGGAAGGTGCTTGCCAAGCATTAGGTCTCAAGAAAATAGCTATTCGTGGAAACATAGTAGGAATTGGCTCAAATAGTACAACCACCAAAGCTCTAGTGCAGTTTGAAATAATGTCAAGATATAGCTCAAATATAAAAATCAAAGTTACAGCTTATGTGTTAAAGAATATAACATCATACATTCCTCAACATAAACAGGCAATTGAATGGCCACAACTTAGTACTTTGCAACTGGCGGATCCTACCTTTACCCAACCTAGTAGAATAGATCTCCTGTTAGGAGCAGACATATATGCAGAAATTATTCAAATCGGGGTAATGGTTCATAGAAATGAAACTAACTCGCTAGCAGCTCAAAAAACTTTGCTTGGATGGCTCATATCTGGGAATAGTAACAAGGTCATTCAACAACAGATATCTTGTACCCATCATGTAAAATTAGATTTAGACATAGCACTGAGAAAATTCTGGGAACTTGAGGAACCAATTCCAAAGAACAAGATAATGACCAATGATGAAGTAAAATGTGAAAACCATTACAAGGACACACATAACAGAAGTGTTGATGGAAAATATGAATTGAGATTACCATTTACTAGCAACCCACCTGACATTGGTGAATCATTATCTATAGCACTGAAGAGACTAACATTTATAGAACGCAAGTTTAAGACAAATCCTGACTTACACAATAGATACAAAGAATTCATGCAAGATTATTTAGATAAAAATCATATGGAACTAGCTCCAACTACTTCCATTCCTGAGAATAGAATTTGCTACTTACCTCACCATGCTGTAATCAACGAGCAACATCTTACCACAAAACTTAGAGTTGTCTTTGATGCATCTGCCAAGACCTGTAATGGAAAGTCCTTGAATGACAACTTGTTGATTGGCCCTACACTTCACAGTGATATTAGAGACATCACACTTAGATGGAGACAACATGCAATAGTTCTGGTAGCAGATATTCGTCAAATGTATCGCCAAATTAACATAGAACAAAATGATAGAGATTATCAAAGAATAGTATGGCGATGGAATTTAGATGAGCCAGTCAAACACTATAGATTGTCTACAGTCACTTATGGTACTTCATGTGCACCTTATCTAGCTATAAAAACACTCAAGCAGCTAGCAGAAGATGAAAGAAGTCACTTTCCAGAAGAAACAATCAATGCACTTCTCTCAGATTTCTTTGTCGACGATTTACTCACAGGAGCATCATCAGTAGACAGGGCACAGACTTTAAAAACTAGTTTAGTAAATCTTCTACAAAAGGGGGGTTTTCAACTTCATAAATGGGCTTCAAATTCTGCATCAATTGTACCATCAATAGAAACCAAACGAAAGATTTTAGGTATAAACTGGAATGATATGACTGATAAGTTTGAACTCCATTTTGAACTACATGACATAGAGATAGAAAAACCAACAAAACGAAAAATATTGCAAGATGTAGCTAAGCTCTATGACCCAGCCGGTTGGTTAGCTCCTATAGTCGTCAAAGCAAAAGTTTTCCTACAACAACTATGGGCAGAAGGTATCGATTGGGATGACCAACTCTCTGAAACACTAGAAAGGGAGTGGTTAACATTTCGTAGTAAGTTATGCAACATGCCTACGATAGAACTAGATAGATGGATAGGAATAACCGATAGTGTGACTAACATAGAACTTCATGGATTCTCTGATGCATCAGATACAGCCTACTCAGCGGTTGTATACTGCAGAACTATTTCACCTGAGAATATTCATGTCACAATCATAGAAGCCAAAACAAGAGTAGCACCAGTAAAGAAAATATCGACACCTAGACTCGAACTATGTGGGGCTGTTCTGCTTGCAAAACTGCTCGACAGAGTCAAGACAGCTCTAGATATTCCAACAAAAGATGTCTATGCATGGACAGATGCAACTATTGTCCTAGCTTGGTTGCAACGACCATCAAATTATTGGAACACTTTTGTTGCCAATAGAGTCACCGAAATCACCAATAGAATCAACTCAAGCAGATGGCATCACGTCGTATCGGAGGACAATCCTGCAGATGTGGCGTCTCGTGGAATCTGTCCACTCGAGCTGAAGTCACACCAACTGTGGTGGAATGGTCCATCATGGCTCCGTGAACATCACGAATTACCTGTGAAAGACATTAGTGAAATTATTAGTCCCATTAATGAAGAAAGACGATCAGTGAAAGTGCAGTGTAGTGTTGTAGTATCGGACTCTGAAAAAGAAATTGATATTATTAATAGATATTCTAATTTTAATAAGTTAGTAAGAGTAGTTAGTTATTGTTTAAGATTTTATAATATGTGTAAAGCTAAGTCAAAAAATGAAAACTTACCTGTGTTTACTCACCACTTGAATTCTTTTGAAATGAAAAATGCCTTAAATTGTTTGTTGCGACTGTCACAAGCATCTGAAAACATAAATAAAAATAATATTAAAAGGTTAAATCCATTTGTAGATCATGACAACATTCTAAAAGTAGGAGGTCGTATTCAAAATGCAATTTGTACTAGAGAAACTAAGCATCCTATTATCTTAGCTAAAAATAGTAGACTAGCTTACCTTATTGTTAAAGATGCACATTTTAAAACTCTTCATGGAGGAGTACAGTTAATGTTGAACTATGTTAGAAATAAATATCACATAATTGGAGTTAAACATGTAATTAAAGGAGTAATTAGAAAATGTATAGCTTGTTGTAGAAACTCCAATAGACCTGTAAGTCAATTGATGGGAAATTTACCAAAAGATAGAGTATGTCCACAAAGGCCTTTTCTTGTTAGTGGAGTAGACTTTGCTGGTCCAGTAATTTTAAAATTGTTTAGTGGCCGTGGATCTAATAGAACTCAAAAGGCATATATATGTTTATTTATTTGTACTGTCACCAAGGCTGTACACATTGAACTCGTTACTAGTTTAAGTACTGAAGGTTTTATAGCTTCTTTCCGTCGCTTTACAGCCCGTAGAGGCCATTGTAAGAAACTTCTTAGTGATTGTGGAACTAATTTTATAGGGGCCGCTAAGGATCTTGAGATTATGTTTAACAAAACCATAAGTAATGTACCCATTGAAATAGCTGAAATGTTATCATTGGATGGAACTGAATGGCAATTTAACCCAGCAGGAGCACCCCATTTGGGTGGGCTATGGGAAGCAAATATAAAATCAATTAAAAGACATCTAAACCGCGTTTTAGGAGATACCAAGTTAACTTTTGAGGAATATTCCACACTTTTATGTCAAGTGGAGGGGTGTTTGAATTCTCGTCCATTGACATCTCTAGATGATGATAAGGAGGGAACCTCGGTAGCTTTAACACCAGGTCACTTTTTAGTTGGTGAAAATATTATAACAGTGCCTGATGAAATAATTGAAGAAAATAGTTTTGTACCTTATAATAAAAGATGGATCTATTTACAGAAAAAATTGCAATCTTTTTGGCGTCAGTGGAGTCAAGAGTATTTAGTAAATTTACAGAAACGTCAAAAATGGACTAGTATTCAACACAATCTCAAAGTAAACGATATTGTTTTAATTAAGGATGATAGACTGCCACCTACTAAATGGTTAATGGGCAAAATTGTTATTGTTCATCCGGGCTCTGATGGTTTAACCAGAGTAGTTAGTATTAAATGCAAAAATTCTATTTTGAAAAGACCAGTTCACAAGCTGTGTTTGTTACCAACCGATAGTGATAATGATAATGTTTAATTTAATTTAAATTAATTTTCATATTTCATGTACAGTACCAATTGTATAAAGATGATACAGTCCACTTTAACTGCTGTACGTGTAATGTAGTCAATGTTTTAATTTTAGTTTTAAAGTCCTGACGTACTTTAGTCGGGCGAAATGTTTAGTGTTGTTTGTCTAGTTAAAAAAAAAAAATATATATATTATCTGTGGCGCTTCCCGCCGAATGACTCTCGTCTCACTTGTCACAAGCAATAGTCTCATAGTTTATTTTTCAATACATAGTTCCACCAAAATTAGCGTGTTTTATTACAAAATAGTAACCACAACATGTTTTCATTTCAAACCGTGTCGATAAATTAGTTGTACTCGTATCTGCTTTACGTTCTTGCAGCTCCAATTATATAAATTTTACAAGTTTCTCAGGATTCTAAACAAATTTCGTTATGGGAACATACTTCCATCTAAACCGTCGGAATCATATCCATGCAGCTTCAATTTTTTATCATTTTAAATAGTAATCTGATCAACTTTTATTGAAAATTCAGTTAACCTTTCTAATTAGGATTGTTCAGATAAATTATTGGGGTCAGTGATGCAAATGCACATTAAATCTTAATGAGAAAGCCTTTTTGGATCTGGTTAACTTCTTTGTTTCTATGCAGTAAACTCTTTTAGTCACCTTATACGATAGTAACCGGAACAAATAAAGAGATGATAAACGTATTTATTCATAATCCGTCACCACATAGTCTAAAAGAATTTCATTGTTGACCCTCTTATTTGGGTATGTTAATTAGCTACAAGCCTAGCATGAGGAGTAATTGTTTAAATTGACAATATGTAATGGATACAAATCTTCTAAATAGAAGATTTGCATGTGAACTCGCTGCTGACATAACAACTGTATCCGTCCCCATTGAGGGACACGAGCCTAATCTAAGTTAGAACAATTATGTCTTACAATTAGGTTTAGGTCAATTACGTGTGCTCTATGCGGGAAAACACAAAATAGTGCTTTGCATTTAGTGCAGTCACATGAAATTGGCACAGACAACTTGTAGCGTTGTATTTTATGATATTTAAGAAAAAAAAAATTGCCAGCTAAGATCAGGGTGTGGGTATAATCTTTATCGGAATCGAACCGACCTGGTGATATATGTAGATATTTAGAATTAATGATATGGGCGCCTCCACATAGATGCAAACAGACCTTCAAATGGTTAGGTGATAAAATTAAACAAAGAAGTTTATATATGAAAGTTTATAATTAAAATTTTATATTCAAACATTTAAACACAAAAAATATATATATATATAATCGTCCACAAATCAATAGGCATGGTATTTTGCACACATTACAGTTTTTTTTAAGATCACTCGTTGAGCTGAGCCATCCTCCATACGTCACCCAAGGTGAATGTCACAAAAAAAAATTAATCCTCCCAAAATACGGTGGTTCACACACGCAATACGGTAAAAATGGTAAGAGGTCACCTTTTAAGTTGGGATTCCATCGGTGATGGCAGGGATTTCAAGTTGATTAACAAGACAAACTACATCACCATCAACTACATCAATCATTACACTACATGTGAAAGTCAATAAATATTTCTTTCTTTCTTTCTTTCTTTCTTTCACCGCATGGCTGGGTGCATGAAGTCACGTTGGGATGAAACGGCACCAACGCCCTATATTTGAGATGATTCCGAAGTAAACCGTGAACCCTACAACAATGTGTAAAACATAAAATTCCTATCCCACGAACAGGTGGGGAAATCTTTAAAGTTGAACAAAAGAAGAAAATACAACTCACCATTATCTGGGATTGCTGGACGAAACAATTAAGGCATTAAGCCGTTATTAAAAGAAATATTAAAAAGAAAACATATACAAAAAAATGAAAAACTAATTCGTTTTCACGGAGGCCTAAAGCGGCACATCCGCCAGGAGAGGAACGCCGAAAGACCCATCTTTCGCGACCTCCTCGCCGACGTCAAAATGACAGCCAAGACTCGAAATAGCCAATAAATAGCCGCGGAGGGATCACCATAGATCAAGCCGTCCCGTTCCGAATTGGAAGTATCACCGAGTGAAGAAAAGGCGGAATTGTCCAACAAGGAGAAAGAAACGAAAACTTCTTTTAATAAACCAAAACAAAAGAATTTGTTTTAAGTAAACCCCTAATAGATAACGTTATGAAAATATGTTAAGGTTTACTATTACAGTCCATGGCTTCACCCTATCAAATCTCTACAACCATAGATCTGTATATTGAAATTTAAGTTTTAAATTACAACCCCAACTAAAACTCCTATCACAGACTCAACACCATCTGTATGCTGATTAAATGAATACAGAAACTATATGTTTTGTCCCTATGTCCATCTTGTTATAAGTAAAATTTATGAAATATAAATTATAACAAAAAAATTGCACTTATGCTGAGGCTGTACAGGTTCCGATCCCTTCACTCTTACTTCCACTTAAAAGGTTAACAAAAAAAAAATAAATATCTGTCACAAAATTTGGTTTCCGCTCTTTAACTTTTTTATATATTTCTTTGTAGACAGCGAACAGGGTATATTGTTTTTTATTTGTCTTGTTTAATTTTAATTTTGCATTCACTTGTAATTTCGCGCATACTTTAATTAAAAAAAGTATTCTAAGCAAAAAAACTCGAGGTTGGCGAAATCCTATGGGCACCGCCATCAAACCCAAAAGAAGAAGATCCTAATAGAATATGTAAACAAGAATTAAATTTGTAAATTAATAATGAAATTAAAAGTATTTTGTTGATTAAATTGTGCTGAAAACAATAGTAAAAAATAACACGTTACAAACTGACTGTTCAAATATTTTAAAATTCGTTAACTGAGATGCACTTTAGACATCATTTTGCCGCTTAACAACATTGTATGTTATAACTCCTCAATGCCACGGAGTTTCTTGAAGTAGCCTTGGCTGTCACTTGGAAATATGAAAGGTCTGTGTCGCGAAAAGATTGAATAAGATTATTTGCTATTTTACCGCTTCTTGACTTCTTATATCTTTAATATTAAAGGATGGCCACAATTAAAGTCTATAGATTGTGCTAGTAGTCACCTTAAATAATAAAATTCAAAGAAGTCTTTTGAAATAATGGCGGAAATAAATTCCTCAGATATTATAATTTATGAACAAGAAAAGAAAAAAAAAAACAAATGGACCCTTAAAATCAGTAGACTAAAAACACAAATTTTCCTGCAAAAAGGAATTTGCGCAGAGTTAATAAACCTACAGCAAAGGTACAATAAGTCAATACAATGACAAATTAGAGAGTGAAATTCTCTCCTCTTCCTGAATTTACGATAATGTCACGGATTCCTTTGTGCCCCTTGTAATTGGTCCGTCCGTTACGACTTGGAACAAAAGGACTTTTTATTTATTAGGGTTCAGTGGATGTCAAAACTGCACCCCTGTGGGCGATTTTATAACGCCGGCTTTGCTGACGATTCTACAGCGCACTTATCATCGCGTAATGCTGTGTTAATCCGGATTAAGTCCGCATTCATTAAACGTCTTTGCAGTACAGGAAAAAGCCATATAGTTTAAAGTGCCACTTTTTTACTTTGAAGAACACTACAGCTATTTTTTATTTTATTTTTTATTTATTTTATTTAGAAAACATACAGTATTTATGACTATGTAATAAACATATTTAGTTAATTAACTACCATTAACATGTTTTCACATATAGAGTATAGACTATATATACTAGCTGGTAATGACACGAAAAGGCTAACATATACTTAAAAATAAAGAAATGATAAATTTTTGCTACTAAATTAATTAAGATATTCCTATGAGTGAACATTGAACCAATCAAATGACACATTTTTTTACACTTTTAATACTTGAAATAAACAAATCTATCTCGGAACGATCAGCCAATGAATTAAAAGCGCTTGCAGATCTGATAATGAAAGAGTTTTTCCTATACTTAGTAGAAACACGTGGCAAAGAAAGAGTCAATTTTCGTCTAATAGTTCTTCCGGGGGCTCTAATATTTATTAATGATAGTAAATTTGGGGAATCGATCTTAGACTGAGCAATTTTAATCAGAAAAACTACGTCTGCGATTCTGCGTCTGACTTGTAGCGGCAGTGTGTGATATTTGTTACACCTTCCTTCATAGTTTGGTATAAAGGTTCTGCTCTTGTATTGCAAAAATCTCATAAACTTATGCTGTACGCGTTCCAGTCTATTAATATAAACATCGTACTGTGGATTCCAGACCTGCGAGCAATACTCGAGGATACTACGCACATATGAGCAATACAATATCTTAGCTACTTTAATATTTTTAAATTGAGAGCAAGAACGCATAATAAACCCTAGTGCTTTATTAGCTTTTTTTACTATATCGTCTACATGTTTTTCGTATGTCATCTTAGAATCATGAATTATACCTAAGTCACGGGTTTCATTAACATTTTTTAGCCCTATTCCTCCCCAAGAATATTGACGTAATATAACAAAGCTATGTTATATTACGTCAATTTAAGTTATATTTAGATAATAGTCTAAATATTTAAAATTGAATATTTTAGAATTCATCATATCGCTTTCATTTTCTTTTCAATTCCAAATGGAGCCCGGGGTCTTCACGGGTATTTGTTGTAGTTTATTTAATTTATCTGACCCCCCAATATAGAAAGAAAATATCGAAGGTAACCAGCATGCACCTCCTGAAGTCTAATCAGACTATCATAGTTAGGGTAAGATTGTGCCCCGCGATTAAGACAGATAATGATAAAACAGCATTATTAATCGTTATAGAATGTGAAAAACAGAAAATCAAATTTACTTTTCAAAAGCAAATAAACGCCAGAAAATGTTTGAGCGCACATGACATCTGACAGCGACTGGAATAAACTATGGTAAACAAACTTTTCATCGAGTAAAAATGTCAAGCTCACTAGCCAAAAATATGTAACAACGCAATTCTGGCAATATTTTCCTGTCCTTCATCCTCTCCGTCATAATGTATATTAATGCAATTATAATTTCCCAATTCTTAGTTTCATTCGTGCCTGTAGTATGTATGCAGCATGCTACAAACAGACAATACAATACATACTTTTATGATGTATAGATTTATGGTGAGTATAATCATCCTTCCCTATTTTGGTTTCCTAAGGAGAATCATGCGACCCACTATTAGTTAGGAAAAAATATCAGCGACAAACATCTATCTGCTATACCCAGAAATACTTTTTTTCATTCTGGACTGTTTATATGCACACATCAGTTATGAATCCGTCTGGTCCTGGGATATTTTAAGTTTTTAAGCACGGATTCTAATTCTGCTATATTGAAAGGTGTTTCATCTCGTTCTAGCCAGTTTTCTTGTTAACTTTTGTTCTAAGTTTTTACCCAGATTTATTTGTGGAATGTTGAGTTGGTCTCAGGAATATCGTCGGCATAAAAGTGCTAGTTAAAAGTTCAGTTCATACTCCGTTTTTTTTGCGTCGTACAAAATTTATTTCAGCCTTTCGTTTGTTCGGAGTTTCCCAAGTTTGCGTGTCTCGTCTTTGCTTTGCGATAGCATTCTCAGACTGGATTTTACTTTCTTTATTTTTTTCTTTTGGATGAACTGATGACAAGTTTCCTGTATCAGCTTAGTGTAAGTAGTTACTATAATATTCTAGTCATTGATGGAGTTAGCAGACACAGGGTTTAGATCGGCCGTTCGAATGGCTTGACTACAACTGCTTATGAACTCCGATCATTTTGCTTCGGTAGTATACTACCAGTAGGGTTTCAAGCTGGCATTGCAAGATGTTTGTCTACCAGTTTGTAGCCTCATCCATCAAAGATTGGCTGTATTTGGTATTTTGGTTTACAGGTATTACATTACATTGATATGGCTTATAGGAGAATAGGAAAGCTATTCGACATTCCTATTTCCCCAATAGTCTTATAAATTTCAAAGAGCGTTTGTAAATTGTGAAAATAGGAGACACGAGACATCTTATATTCACTATTTCCAACTCATTTTATTTAGGAATAGAGTATACCTTTCCCCTCTCTGGTCCTCAGAACTGATGCCGAAATAAACAGGTATTACTCCTATTAAGGTCGCAGACCTGTCGCTTCCAACCATGCTGATATCTCGATCTCCGTGGCAAAACAAGGGTCTTTGTATTACCCTAATGGCTACCTTTACTGCACCGCTTTTGATGCATAGTATAATACTAGTTCCAGGATAGCGTTTTACTGTACCCTGGTTTCCCACATATGTTTCTTTTACTATAACTATAAATAATTATGTGCTATTCTGTGAACAGAAGCAATTCCATCGTTGCTGTTTTGCAAGCAGATTTGCAGTCCAGATTTGCTTGAATGATATGCAGCTCTTTGCACATTCCAGGGACTTTCAGGGCATATCCTTAGCAGTATGAGACTTTTTGTATCTTACTTTTGCCATAGCGGATAATCTTGACTAAATGCATAACATTGAGCGTGTTATAATTTGTCACCAGTCGTTTTACGAAGCTATGGTTAAGCATTGCGCTGGCTTCTCTTCCTTACGGAACTTACAATCCGGTTATTTTTGACCATAGTAAAATGTAAAAAATATATGTTCATTCTCTCAATAGGATCACAGTAAATGTAAATGGTGTAAATTCCATCCCATGGTGTAAAGGATTGTTATGGTTGGATTCAATTGCAAGAACGGTATAAAACCTTCCTAGATGTTAAATCACGGCAGTGACATATTGCTGGATGACTGTTTAAATTACATAATGACTGTGCCTGTGAACACTAAAACAAAGAACCGAGAATTAAGTCTTAACGTGAGGACGAGAGCGCTTCTTATTCCGACAGGATGTCGGAATATGAATAAATCTACTCACCATTACAAATCACCTTACCAGAAATACGAACTCGACATCACACCTTAGAAAACAACGTGGAAAATATAGTACATAAGGAAGTTAAATCAAGATCATAGATATTTTTGAGATTCTTTAGAATCTTAAAGGATCAGTCCGATTGACATACTGACTTAGACACCTATTGCCGAAGAATAGAACGAAGCCTAAAGAATTCAACTAAATCCTCTGGAATGACGAAGTTTATACATTTTTTTCTAAAGCATACTTTCAACTTATTTCTTTGAAAAATTTCAATGACAGAAATAATTGTAGACTACCGTAATTGTATACTTCATTGCCTAACTACATGTCGATTATTCCTTTCACAGATTCAACACTGGTTCATAAACAGATTCGAAAATGTTGCATCTATCATATTGACTATCTGTACCAAAAAGATAAAGATTATAAGTATCAATATTATATATGCGATTGATATGTACACATACGTGAACACTCACCGGAATATTTGTTAATGTAGGTTAATAGGAGAAATGACTGTATGGGGAAATATGACTTTGGCCATTTTCACTACAAAACGAATCTATCAATAAACATGTAAGTCAATGTCATATTATCAAAATGACCTAACCATCGTGGCACTTGAAAAACGTTTTTTTGTTAAACGCGTGTTGCAATACGCGTCAAAATGGCATAATTTTGCTATACTGCAAACATATAACGATCAAATTTTCCAACTCAATAGTGACACAATTTCAATACAAATATCTGCTTTTATCCGAGTAAAATTAAATTGGGGCTTTGACCGTTCAATCGTATTGTCATAGCGATTAGTCGATCACCGAAAATGGATAGTCGAATATAATTGATATTTGCAATTTTTGTGACACTTAAAATTTCATCTACCTGAACTTAAAGATGAATCATTACATCTTTAAGTTCAGGTAGATGAAATTTTAAGTACAAAACATGTTAAGTATTTTTCGAGATAGGTAAGTAAGTAGTCGATGGTATAGTAACAATACCGTCATCACTCGTATCGTATCTTGCATGAAGCACGGTACTTATCACATTTATAACATCTTATTTAGAGTTTATATGAATACATTTGGCAGAAAATGCAAAGTTAAAATTATATTTGTACATTTTCTTTGCCTGTAATGACATTAGTAGAACTTCTATAAATATACATATATTATGTTTTATATTGATTAGCTCAAAAAGTCAATCTTGGTGTTGAATAATTTTGCAATGCCGTTAAATTTTGCAGTTGAATAATGTGAAGTGTGACATATTGGTGGCCGTACTTGTCTTATTCATGTAAATAAAATCGTGTGTTAAATAATTTTTCGTTTAGTGGTGGTTAAACTCGTTTTATGTAAATTACTATATGAAAATACTAGAGCCTTTGTAAGGCTGCACACAGACTGGTTTGGTATCGCAAAAACTGTCAGACAGGAATGTTTACCCTTCAATGTGGCTGATGAATCTACTCATGAATGACTGTTTAAAAGATTTGAAGACTATGATAATGGATTGAGGATGAACGAGTCAACTGTCGCCTAATATATGCTGAGGAACATATGATTATGACATCGTCGGAGGAGTAGTTGCAAAACATAGTTCACTGTATGCATGGTGGATTAAAAAGAACAGGAATGAAAATAAAGACAGAGAAAGAGAGAGAGAGACAAAAAGATGTCATGAGGTAAGGTTATGATCGTGAACAAATGTTTAGAGTAGGTGAAAGAGTTTGTGTATCTGTGATCAATGTTTACAAGAGATGGTTAGTAGAATATTGAAAAATTTGCAGAAAACAAAATAAATGGGGTTATGGTGGCTTCATTGAAAATCAGGCCTTGTGTAAAAGGGCTCACTAACTGTACATGAAGATATGCTGGTCTATATATACCGGGTGGAAATTTGTAATGCCACCTGGAGGGGAATTACTCTTAATACTGTAGATAGAAAGTTTTACTTTAAGGAAACATTCCTTTATTTTTGAAAAGAAATAAAATTGCATTCAAAGATTTTTGAAAATTCACTTGCCCCACCCGGTAATCGAATCGACTAAAATCTGCAAAAGTTTCAACCTGTATTTTTATTGCACCGATCGGTAGGGTCAATTATAAGGATCAAATCTCTCTAACAAACTTCATAAATTAAATGAAAGGAAAACAATGAAAACTTAATTCAAAGAATTATTAATTTAAGATTTCATTGATTTCATTTGTTTCATAGTAATTTGTACGTTCTTGTAATGCAGACTCCTTTCTTATGCGATATAACTGCGTGTGTGACGTAGTTTGAATATGGAATGTTATGTTACATTTGAAAATAGATTTTCATTTGTTATTCACATAATAATAAGATTGTTTTTACAAATCATTTAACATTTGTTACACGGTAAAAATGGCTTATCAAGAACAATTTGATTTATTGGAAGCTTATTTTTTAAATAACAAAGATGTGAATCGTGCTCTGCGGTGGTATGGAGAGAGATATCCAGACCGACAGGCACCAACTCGGTTTGTACTGAAAAGAATGGTAGAAAATTTAAAGAATACGGGTAGTTACAAAAAGCAACGGCAAATTTTTCAGCAGAACAACTTCGATTTTGATCTAAATGTTTTAACATACTTCGAAGCATTTCCGAAGGCTTCAACAGAGATGCTGCCGAAGTAATTGGAACATCCCACACTCGCGTACTTCAAGTGATGAAAAAGTATAAGTATAAATGTTATCGTGATGGTCGGTTGGTACAAAAATTGCATCCTGGGGATTGTGAGAGACGACTACAATTTTGTCAAAACATGCTGAGAGAAATTGACGTTGACCCTAATTTTTTGAGTAACATTGTATGGTCCGACGAAACCAACTTCAGTAATAACGGCATATACAATCGCCGCAATAACCACTATTGGTCTCAAGTGAATCCTCTTCGTGTTCACGAAACTAATTGTCGAGTAAGATTTTCTTTCAACGTTTGGTGCGGAATTATGAGAAATATGGTTGTGTTAGTCCATGTGTACGAAGGTCACCTAAACACTGTAAAGTATTTAGAAATATTGGATTTATTAAGAAATGAGTTAAATGGTTTCCCCGATGAAGAGCGAAACCAAATAATTCTACAGCAAGATGGTGCTCCAGCCCATAACAGCAGAATCACTACTGCCTGGATTAATAACCATTTTATAATACATGGATTGGTACAAACGGCACAATCAGATGGCCTGCAAGATCACCAGATCTCACTCCTTTAGATTTTTTTTTATGGGGCTATGTAAAAGATCAAATTTACATTAAATCGTATGCTAATGTCAACAAATTGAGAGTGGAAGTACAAAATACTATCAATAATATTCACCACAACACACTTTTAAAGGCTACCAGCAATGAAATCGTACGATGAATAAATTTGTGTATTCAAGAAAATGGGGCACATTTCGAACAATTAATTAGTTAGTGTATCATTTTTTGTACATACTTAATTAATGTTTTCCTTTCATTTAATTTATGAAGTTTGTTAGAGAGATTTGATCCTTATAATTGACCCTACCGATCGGGGCAATAAAAATACAGGGTGAAACTTTTGCATATTTTAGTCGGTTCGATTACCGGGTAGGGCAAGTGAATTTTCAAAAATCTTTGAATGCAGTTTTATTTCTTTTCAAAAATAAAGGAATGTTTCCTTTAAGTAAAACTTTCTATCTACAGTATTAAGAGTAATTCCCCTCCAGGTGGCATTACAAATTTCCACCCTGTATATATACAAACTTTATAAATTTTAGCTTCTGCTCGACATTATGCGAACACCATAAAATGAAAGTTTACATAAAGTAAACAAGATGTTTTGTTATTGTTTAGATTTTTATATCTTGCCAGTATAGTGACATTGTATGGCAGTACTGACGTTGAGACTGATTTAGGTAATAAAGTTATTAGACATTTATAAAAAAAATTAAAGGATAAAAATCATAAGGTCTAGCAAGTAGAATTTATTTATGATCCTAAAAATATCAGAAAAGTTGACCGACAGAATACGATTGTATCTACATTGAAGTATCCTACACAGAAGCTGGGACAGATTAAAATGCCGATATGAATTTTGTCGACAGATTCGACCAATTAGTAGCCAATTATGCAATTGATAGAAAATAATACAAGCGGTGAATCCTGTGGATTCACGCCCGACTTAATCATAATGAATTTGAATGAATTCATATAAAGCGTATGCTGGTGTCAGCGTATGTTAGAGGTAAACCTGTATAAGTAAGCAGCAACCGTAGTTCCGAGGCATCTTCCTCAGAACCTGCGCTTATAAAAAGCTATAAGCCTACAGTTCAACAGGAAATTCGTTTAGAATGTAGTAAACATCAACCTGAAATACTACGAGAAAATGCTGCAAATGTAGTGTTTTAATGATTACTCCATTTTAGTAAGTATCCTCCATATTGTATTAATAAAAACACGATCATACGATGACATAGTCCAAGGAGTATCAAAAAGCATAGATATTTATATTAACCTATGTGACATCTTCCCCTTTAAGATAATGGACAATTCAAATGACAACTTAGAAGTGACATAACTCATTATTTCATAAAACAATAACAATGTAAACAAACACATACATAATAGAAAATACAAATATTAAGAATACAATTAAATATTTATGATAATATAAGCACAACCTATTCAAACCCATATCAAGCTGGCGCCTTTATAACTCGACCAGAGCGTGATGATACAACCTCACTGCTTTGCTGCGAAGAAGTAGGCTTGAGTATGTGCACTTTATTCCTTCGTAAACGATGTAATGATGTAACTACGAGGCTGTGGCCCTGCTTGTTTTACAATACCGGGAGTCCATACACTCTGTGGTTTGTGTTTATAAAAGACACGATCTCTACTTCTAGCGGCGTCAAGTGGGTTTATTATAATAAAGTGTTGTTTGTTTTCTTGACTTATTAATGTATACTTTTATTTTCTTTACGTTCACAGACATAGGAAATAAAATATTTTCTTTGCAAGGTAATACAATACGAAGTGTTCTCGACATGCTTAATTGAGCTGGGAATACCCTGATCAGGAATTGCATAATTTTTTAAATAAAATCAATAACTTACACCATAAAATTAAATTTAAACTAGAGAGCGAAAGTAATGGCAGCATCAATTTTCTAGATTTGACTATTTCAAGAATCCAAGGAAGACATCGATTTCAAATTTATAGGAAACCTTCTCAGACTGATTTGCAATCCCATTTCATCATGTCATCCTTGGCAACACAAATTAGCTGCATTAAATGTTACGTCCATAGATTACTCGAAATCCCATTAGACAAAGACAGTTATAAAAAAGAATTAGAAACAATCTACCACATTGCAATTTCTAATGGTTACACTACAAAATTGATTGACAAATTAATTAATAAAAAACAAAAATTCCTTAATACGGAAACAATTATACTCCGCTTCATGTAATACTGAACCCTTCAAATGTACAGCTAGTATAACGTATTATGGTAAAGTCACAGATAAAGTTGTTAATTATTTTACATAAAAATATTATTCAGGTAGCCTTTAAAACGATAACAACATCCGTCGCATATTCAACGCAAAAGAAAAGTATAATTTAACAAAAAAATCTGGCATTTACAAACTGACGTGCGAAGAATGCAACGGATTTACGTAGGACAAACGGGTTAGAAATTTTGAAACAAGATACAAAGAACATACGGCAGCCTATAAAAATAAACATCCGGAGCGATCTCATTTCGCTAAACACCTGTTGGATACAGATCACCACCTAGTAGACAACCATACTTATAAAGTGCTTCATACTTGTGAAAAAGGACATATTATGAATATTCCGGAACAATTGGAAATCTACAAACATAAAAATATACCTAATATTACATTGCTGAACGAACAAACAAATCTTACACATTCGCCTATTATACAAACAGTTGCCCAATGGTCGGTAGCCCCGCCTACCGAGAGGAGGGGCCAAGCCCCTCGGCCTATAAATACAAGCGCGCAAGGCGCCGCAAGCCAGCCGCCCGTGAGTCACCGAGCGGGCAACAAATCCTGAAGATGTCTCGCTGAGAGACGAAACACGTGTCGACCTTGTCTGCTTGTTGGACAAGTCATCATGAACTGCGCGGATCAGCAAAAAACATATCCTTTGTAATACCCTGACTGTTTTGGTGTATTCCTGTAATTGAGAATTACTAAATAAGGATCTGTATTATCAGATTTACATGTTTTCAATATGTTTTAATTATGCCAACAGCATGTTCTACCATCCGATTAGACCTGCTGTGATATGGACTAGACGTGACATGGTGTATATCCCATTGTTTAGTAAAATCGTGAAACTCTTTACTGTTTAACATTGTACTGTGAAATTGATTTTAAATGAGTAATAACAATATTAGCTGACGAACTTGATTTTAATAAAGCTAATTCAATACATTTAGAAAAATAATCGACTGCAATTAAATATTTAGAACCATCAAAATCAAATAAATCAACCCCCACTTTATACCACGGAATCAATTTATAATCATGTGATATTATTGGTTCTTTAGTGTTATTTCTACGATAACTTAGACAAACATTACATTGGTTTATATATTTTTCTATATCACGATTAATAAACGGCCAATAAACTTTTCCTGAAGCTAGACGAATGCAACTTGAAATACCTAGATGACTCGTATGTATAATTTGTACAATGTAATCTCTCATGGTTTCTTGTATAATTATACTATCTAATTTAAATATTATGTTATCGATAACATGTAGTTGATTTTTTATGGAAAAATAGGGTTTAACCATCATATTGACTGACCTTTTGTGTTCAGGCCATCCATATTGTATATATTTCATTAAATGACACAAAGTATTATCTAAAAGAGTTTTCTGTTGAATTTCCTGGAGATTTTCAGGACTAACTGACAAAGACGACTTAATTAAGTTAATGTGAAGATCAATGTCTTCATCTAAGTCTGTAAGAGTGGTTACAGGCAAAGCAGTTCGTGAAAGTGTATCTGCAATAAATAAATATCGACCTGGCTTATAAGTTAGATGTATATCGTAGGGTTGTAGGCGTAACATAATATACGTTGTAGCCTCTGTGGAACATTATAAAGAGCTTTCTTGAATAGTGTAATGAGCGGTTTGTGACCAGATTCTACCATAACCTGTTTATCGTAAACATAGTGATGGAATTTTAAACAACCAAACAATACAGCAAGAAGTTCCTTTTCAATTTGGCTGTAGTTTTGATGACATTTAGTTAGCAAAGCTGACCCATATGCAATTGGCTGCCTATTTTGCAACAGAACTGCTCCCAATGCATCTTTTGAGGTATCTACTGACAGAAATAAAGTTTTATTGGGGTTATAATATGCTAAGACTGGCGCTCTGCTTATCAAAGATTTTAAATGATTAAACTTGTATTCATGAACTTCAGTCCAAACCCATGCGACATTTTTTTGTAGTAATGATCGTAAATGTGACGACTCTTGTGACATATTCTTAATGAAGGGACCTAAATAGTTAATCATTCCCATGAACCTTTGTAGCTCAGGGACAGTTGTAGGGCTTTTCATTTTACAAATAGCCTCTACTTTACTCTTATCAACACCGATTCCATCATTGCTATATATATGACCCAAATATTTTACAGTTTTTTGACAAAATATTGATTTATCTTTATTAAATTATAAATTTATCTCTCTCGCCCTATTTAAGACTTTTAATAGACGTTCATTGTGTATCGTAAGACTATATCCAAAAATCAAAATATCGTCCATTATTATCTAATACACCTGGAAGATCACTGAAGCGTTTTACCATCTCCCTATGGAAGATTTCTGGTGCTGCATTAATGCCAAATGGTAGGCGCGTAAATCTGTAACGACCAAATGGTGTAATGAATGTGCACAGCTTAGATGGCTCCTCGCTGTTGAAGCATCCAAAAAGCTTTATTCGCATCTAAAGTTGTGAAATGTTGCTCACTAGCTAAGTCAGACTTAATTTCGTCCAATGATGAAAACTGATAATGAGGTCTCATAATGGCTTTGTTAAGCTTACGAGGATCAATACAAAGTCATATTGTGACATTCTTCTTTGTAGTTATGACAATAGAACTTACCCATTCAGTAGGTTCTTCTACAGGAATTACCACACCACTCGCGACTAAACTGGATACTTCTTTTCTTAGAGGTTCCTTAATCTGTAGAGGAATACGTCTGCAAGCATCTTTGGAAGGTTTTACGTCTGGTTTTAAAGTAAATGTACACTCAAAACCTTCTATGCACCTCTTTATAATTTCATGTGCGTTTTGGTCTGGTAAAAAATTAACTGTGTGGATTTTTTTTACAAGATTAAGAGTTTTGCATGTTGATCTAAAATATTCTGACATGAAAGGTCAACAATATGAAAATCAATGTCATATTGTTGGTGATTATAAGTCATAGTCAATGTAGTATGACCAATTATTGGCAGGATTTCACCACTAAATGTAGACAACCTGTCGGCTCCAGTATCGATCAAAAAAAATCGAGTGGGGCTGTGCGGGGCACACGGCCGTTGGTTTTGACGTGAAACGTCTATGTTAGGGAATCGCTTTTAAAGTAGAAGATTGAAATAAAAACAAGATTGACGGTGTTTTAAGTATTTTAATAAAAAACTCAATATCACAACAGCGAGCTGAATATATAAGTGAAATATTCACACCACATTTTTGTTTCTAAGACTAATAGTTTTTTTAATTATTAAGGTACGATAATATAGACCTTTTCGTTACGGTCCACTTTTTAAACCTGGTACCAGGTTGATTGCCGCGAACTCCGCGCGAAGTCGGGCGGTGTTTTCTACACGACACGATGCCGTTGACTCCGCGCGGGGATGGCAGGTGGCGTAATTTCTAAGCATCAGTCTGCCGCCGGCACTCGTGCGCAGCGTATGTTTTACGTGTCGGTAGCGTGGTTACGATCTATACCTACGCGAATTACGACTGGTTTCGTTGTACACGTTTTTTACGCAAATCGCAATGGATTTTCCGACTCCTCGTTCTCGTTTTGGGCGTAAACGTATCAAACATCGACTAGTGTTTATTTGATCTCCCAGTTCATCCGAAAATGAAAAAAATATCGTTCCTGTCGAAACAAGGAATAAAATTCCTGAAAAACGACCTCGTTGAGTCCTCCGTGAGCATGAATATGAGGTGGCTCTACTAAGTAGTGACGGCGATTTTAGTGCTTCATCCTCTGACGATTTTTGCCCCGATTCATCTGGCTCATCGGATTCTGAATATTCGCGAGCCAGTGACTTGGGAGTTCAGACAACTAATCCGGAAGAAACTGAAACTAACCCACAACACTCACCTTGCCTAATTCAAGGATATCAAGAGGCTCTTTCTGTTCAGCAAGAAATGTCCGATCTTGACCTACCTCAGCCTGTCGAACAAGAATTACCTTCTGTATCATCCGATGTAGAATCACAGCCTCAACCAGTTCCCAGAAGAAGACAACCTGAGAAGCCTACGATTCCATGGTCAGAAACAAATGAGGGAATGACGAGTTTTGACTTTATTGGCAATCCAGGTCTAAACATAAACATGCCTGTCGACATCAACACGAAACCAATAGACTTTTTGAATATTTTTCTGGATGACGAATATTTGCAGTTTTTAGTAGAACAGACAAACAAATACGCTGCACATATATTTCAGCAACCTGGTTTAAGACAAAAGTCAAGAATAACTCAATGGAAAGATACGACTATTCCGGAAATGAGAACTTTTATAGGTCTTATTCTACATATGGGAGTTATTCGACTCAATCACATTTCAGACTATTGGAAGACTCAAAGGCTCTTCAACATTTCATGTTATAGAAAATGTATGTCTCGTAATAGCTACTTGTTACTGTTTAGATGTTTACATTTTTCAAATACAGAGGAGGGTGGTTTGATTAAAGTGCAGGAAATTATCAAATGGTTCAATGAAAAAATTACTGTGATTTCGATTCTATCTCTAATAAAAGTAATATTTTGTACTAAAATTATGTTTTATTCACTCACATTTACATATTATGAATTTTAGAGCTACCTATGAAATCGATTCCTCACGGAGTTCTCCGGCACCGCACCTGAAATAACCAGTAGCAGCGCCGGAGCACTCCGCGGGGAGTCAACTCCGCGCGGAGTGACACGGCTCTGAGTCGGAGAATCTCGAGAACAGTGCCTGTGACTCCGCGCGGGTATTGTACATATATATGAAGAAAAAAAAAATACAGACTATGATATATAAAAACACGATAAAAATGAATACACAATCCCAATTAATAATAAAAAAAAAACGGTTTCTGGGTTTTAATTTTTGAGATGTCTAGCCTTATATCGGCAATCAACCTGGTACTCGTATGTTCTGGCGCGATTTTAAAGACGTTTCACGTCAAAAAGTTATATCTAATGTACCAATACTCAAGCTTACTTTCCAAGCGTTCGATTGCATCGTAAGGCAATTAATAATACCAACAAACAAATTAGTATTATCAATCTGATGATACTAATTTGTTTGTTTTATTATCGATTTAAATCTGCACATTTCTGCGAAATGATTGAACTTATTACAGTTTTTACACTTCATTCCTAGAGCGGGACATTTATATCGGTGAACCTGACCGCATTTTCCACACTTTTCTTGAGATCGCGTTCTTGTGACCTGACGTTCCTGTGACAATCTTCTTGAAAGCATTATCCTGGATGTTGATTGTGGCATTTGCATCTTGTTGCGACTTGTAGAGCGGATGCGACCAACGACTATTGAATCTTGGAGCACTTTAGCTTGTTTACGCGTATCTACAACTGATTTGGCAATATGTACTGCATCACCTAATGTCTTGGGCTTGTCTTGCAGGATTTTTTCTTTGGTGGCTCGATTGGTATCATTTAAGTTCCAGCTAAAGATATCACGAAGCAGACTATCTTCAAGGGTTGCAAATTCACACTGACTAGCGAACCTGACACCGACTAAGATCTGTTAGATACTCATCAATAGGCTCTGTTGCACCCTCGGGAGGGCGATGGGGGGAGCGCCCTGGAACCCGCGCACGAAGTGCCTAAGCGGGAGTGGCACCGACGGATTGTGGCGGCCTGGCGTGCGCAGCTCGAATTACGGATCTGCGCGCGCCAGCGGGCCGTCGGTGCCGTACTCCCGCACCTCGAAGCTTGGCTCCACGGGAAGGAGGAGGTCACCTACCGATTGACTCAGATACTCACCGGGCACGGCTGCTTCGGTGAGTATCTGTGTCGAATAGGACGGGAGGGATCGACACATTGTCACCACTGCGCATCCGACCTCGACTCGGCCCAGCACACGCTGGCGGAGTGCCCCGCGTGGGCCTCCGAGCGCCGAGTCTTGGTCGCAGAGATCGGGCGAGATCTGTCTCCGCCAGCATTGATTGCGGCAATGCTGGCGGACGAGGGAGGTTGGAGGGCTGTAGCCTCCTTCTGTGAAGCAGTGATGCTCCAGAAGGAGGCCGCTGAGCGGGGTCGGGAGATGGCCGATCCCGCTCGAAGAAGGCGGCGCCGGGCTCGGTAGCACAGCTGCGGCGCCGCCGCGGGTCGCCGGCGGGCGCGAGTAAGTCGCGACTGCTACGGCGACCCGGGATGGACCACGCCCCTTCCGTGGCCGGGGGGCGTCGTCGGTGGAGGAGACCGGGGGAGGTAGTAAGCCTCCCCCGAGGAGGGCTCCCCTGTGTCGACGGGGGAGCGGAGGCTGGGGGTTCCCGGAAGAAGCTTTCTGTTCCGGGGGCTCCCTACAAGCCTGAGGAAGGCCATCCCTGAGGTTTTTAGTGGGTAGGCCTCCCCCTTCTGGGGAGGAGAGCCCCACATAACCCCGGCCCGCCACAGCCGGGGTATGCAATTTAATGCATTTTCCTCAGGGAAACAAAAAAAAAAAAAAAAAAGGCTCTGGTGTCTATTAAATAATTTATGTTGCTCTATTGTGACATTTATTTGTGGCATAAAATGTTCTTCGAATTTCATTATTAGATCCATAAAGGCAACTTTATCAATGTCTACATTAAATGAATAAAATATAGAAAGCGCCTCTTCACCAATGAAATGAAGTAATATGGCGACTTTTCTTTGGTCCGACTCTTCTTCGAGCATATTACCTCGTAAATAAATTTTGAGACTTGTTAGCCAATTTTTCCATGCAAGCGGCTTATTATTTGTTGTAAGGTCTAATGCTCTCATACCACCAATTCTCGAAGAGTGTTTCATGACCTGGCGACTGCTGCAGGCTTCTTTGAAATTTTCATCGGCCATTTCGACAATGAGACTGACTTTCACAAAAATTAGACTAAAATAGAACTATTTACCTTTTTAAAAAAATATTATTTACGGTGAGTCGGCCAATCGGACAAAAAAAAATAATTATAACGAATTAAACGATAAAAATCATTATTACGAGAAATAATCGTCTTCTTATACTTCTGACACCATGTTTTAATAATTACTCCTTTTTAGTAAGTATTATATTGTATTAATAAAAACACGATCGTACAACGATGACATAGTCCAAGAAGTATCAAAAAGCATAGATATTTATATTAACCTATGTGACATTGAAGTGCCAAAATGATTTCCAGCGCGTAGTGTATGGCAGTGCAGGTACGTGTAAAGTACCCCTTTGCCTAAGTAAGGGATAATCATGTTTATTAAATTTTCATAAGATTTTATCATAACGTTAGTTTTACTTTTGAGAACATTTAATATACCTGATAATAATAACAAAAATATATAATTTATTAGAGTTATTATTTATGTCAATAGTCTGTTTCTAACAAAATAGCCATCACATGGATTGAATAGTAATTGTTTCTTAAACTAATGGTTGTTTTACAATTGTTAAAAAAAATGTTACTAAAAATCTACTGCTAACGATTTCTTTCAAATTTTATTTTCAAATAATTATATTGTTTAGTGCATTCCCTATCAATTACGAAAATAAATAAATCGGTATAGTTAAGTCACGCCATGTTGCTTCGAACTCGTGACAAACGTAGAGGTATTATAAAACACACAAATATATTAAAATTATGTTTACCCAATAAGCGTTACATTTTTATTACAGTTATGCTCGTAAGTACGTACAATAAATTAACTCACCTGTTGATTTGCAATCGGATTAATTTTTTTACCGTTGAGTCATACTCAATTTAAAGTCTATATTTTGGTAGATGTACATAAACTCGATGTGTTGTTTTTTATAATTTATTGTAAAGATAAATTATTTTTTTGTTTTATTACATGTTGAGTTTAATAGAACTAACTGAAAAAATTATGTAACTAAGGCATAGACATAAGTATACCCTAAAATTACATTCAAGAAGTTGATAATCTACCCTTTCTTTATTTATCTATGCTGAAATGTATTTGAAAATTAGTACTTACTTACTTTAAAGCAATACCATAATGGCGAGGACGATCCTTTAACTGATATTATTTTCAAAACGTAAATTCCAAAGTATTGGCTTATTCCAAAATATTTTTTTTTCCTACATTCTCACATAATATTATTTAATATATACGTCATTTTGTATATAAGTCGAATTGTGATGATGAATGATGGTGTCGTGCGGCGAATGATGATGTATCGGCAACACCTTTAGTTGATCGTCATTATTATTTTCTAGCATTTACCTTTCGGGGCGAGAGAATTTTTCTAATACATATTTAGAAGTAACGTTGATAGATTTTCAATCAAGCGAGATGTCGCAATTTGCTGAGGTAAACTGATAAATCTTGTGGCAAAAATATACAGCGTAGAAAATTCAATAACTTCGGTAAGAATATGGATGATTTTCGGGGCAGAATAAATGATGAAAATTCGTCGAAGGTCTAATGTGATTACAAAATGTTCATCCAGATATAATGAATAAATAATAAAAGAGGAGAGGGTTTGGTTAAATTTAATTATTATGAATATGATTAAGTTAAATAATTTTCATAGAATATGTGTACCTTGGACCACTATAAGTTTGAATCTGTATTTTAAAGAAATATTATCTATTATTTAGATATAAAACTAGTTAACAGGTTTGCATTGACAAATTTATAGGTAAATAAAATATGTACATACAGGCAACTCAAAGTTAGATAGAAATAATTGGAATAGATAAAAATTTTAAAATATGTTTATTAAAAAATCTCAATGATTATTTCAATGATAATGTAAACATTGATAATGAACTAAAAATTTTCTATTCTTGTAATAGAGAATGGACTCAAAGTAAATGCTTTAATGGCAGTTTTATGGAAAAATAAATTACTATAAGATTTTTTCAGTACAAGAGAAATGAAAAATTTATGAACCATTTTGTAGCTTCTTTGACATGTTATTATCCAATTCAAATAAACGGTATTTGAATTTAATGTACATTATATATTATTAGTATATTATATACTTACAAAGATACTGTTTCTTAGCAATATTGAATCATATAAACAAATTGTAGAAACTAGGTGTCAAGATAAAATATGTTAGTATGTTAAAAATTACGATTCCCTTCTCTATACGAGTATTGTAAAGACAAACCTATTGAAAAATACACTCTACTTTTTTAATTGAAAGAGGAAAATACATTTTTAAATAAAAAGGAAAAAGTAAAACACAACACGACAACTATAGCCGTTATTTACAGATTTTTTGCATTTTCAATTACTTATTATTTTCCTTTACTTCTGAGTGTTTTTGTGTACTGACTTACTGTATATTAAAGTACGTGGAAAGCACTTTCAATGCACCAAGGATAGAACATATATTATTAGGCAAATGCCACCAGCCTAATTGTTGCGAGTAATAAAAGAAAAAAAAATATTATCTAAAAATATATATATTCTGCGAAACGGAGAAATAGTAAAACATTTTATCGATAACAGTTGGCGCTAACATGAGTTCTACTAACTCAACCACCACCAGCCTGCGAGTGGTTGCGCTGAATGGGAATTGGAACAGAAAAAATTTTAGACATTCGCTATATTTTTCACTTGAGCTTGGAATACAATCATAACAATTCGAAATAAGTCCTAAATGATTATGGAACAGTGAACTAGTATATTTTAATAAATGCACTCTTCCAAATATCTCGGCACAACTAAGCCTCGTTGCAGTCTGTAGTGCTGATCACCTGAACGTTTCCGTAATACAATTTACAATTCATATCTCTCGGAAAATCTTAATTGCAAATTTGTTTTGGCTAACGTACATCTACAATGGTTGCTGGAACTGAGTTTGTTTTCCTAAATAGGTAACCGAAATTATCCCATTACATTTTATTTTATTTAAAAAGAAACCTGTATTTATTATGAATCTTTACAAACAGACGGTTAATAGTGCTGTCCCACTATTGTGGTACACACAAAAGTGTTGTGACTTAAAATTGTTTCTAACTCATTTGCTTCGGCTCACTCGGGATACTTGGGACTTAGGAATAAACTTAGAGGTAATGGTATTAATGAATGTTAAATTTAAGCTGTTATTTCATAAATTACAATTCTTTCGATAGTGAATAATCTGACTATATTTTGTAGTAATATTATAGTTTTTTTCTAAGGCAAACATCTTTAATAAATAAAGGCCTTTGCAGGTATTTACTAATATCATATGCAAGCTGAATATATCGTACATCGCTTAAAAATAAAACAAAAAGATATGCATTAGTTATCAATATACAAAACAAGTCCCCTGTCTATAAAAAGAGCATTGCGTTTATTAGGGTTACTTCATTGTACTATTGCTCACGGAAGCTGAGTGGCTACTAGTTCCCTTTCACTAGCAAACTATTGAGCACGAAACATTTCTTAATGCCACAAATATTAAAAAAGCAAAAATATAAATTATAATCTATCGTTTGAGACTAATTCCATGATGAAATTTATACTGAATAAGCTTCATAAATTTATCTGATTTAATACAGCGCATAACCGGAATTTAAAATTAACGCATAAACTCATAATTTGGAATTATAACAAATTGAACGTTAACGTATAATTCTACTCAGGAATATTGATGTATCAGTGAAAATACATTTCACAAATTACGACGAGCAAATTAAATCACATTATTAGTACTAACTAGTTCACTGCACAATATCCGCACAGATAAAAGTTTTACGGGACTAAGAAAAGAATCAATGTTTTTTTTTTATATTAGAGCAGGCAAACGAGCCAACGGGTCACCTGATGGTAAGTGATCACCGCCGCCCATAGCACAAACAACACCAGAGGTATCATCAGCGCGTTGCCGGCCTTTCAAGAATGTATACGCTCTTTTTTTGAAGCTTCCCATGTCGTAACTGTTCGGAAATACCGCGGCCGAAAGTTGGTTCCATAATTTTGTCGTTCGCGGGAAAAACGTACGCGAAAACCGCACTGTGGAGGACAGCCAACCATTAAGATGGTGGGGATGGAAAGCAAGTCCCCTCCGTGACGCACGATACAGGTAATCGGTCGGCGGCAGTATCCCAAACAACTCGTCAGAGCACTCCCCATGGTATATGCGGTAGAGAACACAAAGAGACGCGACATCTCTCCGCAGCGCCAATGAGTCCATACGACCACAGAGCACCGGGTCGTCGACAATTCGAACCGCTCTTCGCTGGATACGGTCAAATGGAAGGAGCTGGTACTGAGGAGCACCGGCCCAGAGGTGAGAGCAGTATTCCATATGTGGCCTGACCTATGCCTTGAAAAGTTGTAGGCGGTGGGTCGGCGTGAAATACTGTCTCGCCCTGCTTAGCACTCCCAATGTAAAACGGAACAAGGTATTAGTGGAAAAGCATTAAGTGAGCTCAGAGTCAGTGAGAACAAATATTATTATTGGCTTTGTATGTAACGAGACAGGGAAACTTAACGATAACGCGGGAGGAATTGAGCGGTGGAGAAAAGGGACAGTACTAGTCTAGTCTAGACAGTTTAGTCACAAGAGGTGAGACGTTATTAATGGGCATACATGCATAAACTTACACGTGAGGTCTAATAGAGTAAATGTGTATGACCCAAAATCTCAAATTTTTACTTAAAGATGACCACGAGTAGACTCGTGATTTTCATCTCGTGGAGTCTACTCGTCAAAGGGACAGTAGCTTGGTCAGAGTGAAGTGGAGGTACAAAGAACCGGTGCAAGAGGACAACTAAAATCTTCGACACATGACCTCGTCAGGGTAAAGTGCGTGGTCTTGACTCACACTCACGAGTGATATTGTGTAATGTCAAAAGTTTCAGGAGGAAAGTTTTGCTTACATCCTTTATTAATGCATGCTGTGCATAAATTACGATCTCCGTAGTCGAGTGGTTGGTACACCGGTTTCAAGGTGTCGCCATCTCTGAGGCCCCGGGTTCGAGTCCCGGTGGGGGCAGATATTTGCGTGATGAATGCGAGCATTTGTACCTTAGTCATGGTTGTTATAATATATTTCTACCAAATTTCTTTATATATGTATAATATACTAGCTTTTGCCCGCGACTTCGTCCGCGTGGAATAGTGACTTCCGGCAGATTTTTGGTTAACCAACAACATATTTATATTTATATTTGAATAAATATTTGAATAAAGATTAATATTATTATGTTGATACAACTTAAACAAATTATTTTGACCAAATTTGGTACCATAAAAACAGTCATTGTGACTAAACCTTAAAAGATAGACATATGCCGTCGCGGACTTTTTTTTAGATCATGTATAGAGGAATAATTCTTTCATACATATTTTTTGTGTATCTTGAACCGTTTTCGCAGCGCACGCAAAGAAAGCCTTCAAAAATGAATAATTTTCCCCGTTTTTTACACATTTACCGCTCTGTCTTTGCTCCTATTGGTCATAGCGTAATGTTATTTAGCCTATAGCCTTCCTCGATAAATGGACTATCCAACAAAAAAAGAATTATTCAAATCGCACCAGTAGTTTCGGAGATTAGCGCGTTCAAACAAACAAACAAACAAACTCTTCAGCTTTATATATTAGTATAGATGTATGTCTATCCGTTACCGTAGATCCTCATAACACAAAACTTATAGAGCTTACTTTGAGCTAGACTAATTGGTGCAAGTGTAAGAAATATTTATTTATTTATAAATAAGTGTATTTGTTGAAGTAAGCAGAAATTAGTTTCCAAATCATATTCTCTATGAAACCACATCATAGTGATTTACTTAAGTTTAAAGAATATTTATTTCTCACTATAAATCATTCAGTTACTTGTATGAGATATTAAAAAATAATTAACCTAATTTGTCATGGGCTTAGAAGCGGTATGTAGCGGACTCATATACGCGAGACAAATCCTATATTATAAATTATCTCTGTCTATAGTACTAATAAACTAATTTATATTATTATATAAAATAAATATAATACGAATATATAACCGCAGACACAAACGTTGATTCAACGCACCATATATGTATGTATATTATATAACACCCTGTGTGCACCCTACTCGTCTCCAATAATAATCTAAAACTTCTCGAAGCTTAATAAGTTACGAACATAATAAGTTATTAAATATTCACTCTTGTGACCTAATAAAACCCCTAACCCGCAAATATATAGTGTTAATATCGTTCATCGAAAAAGAATCAAGGAGGTCATCTTGAGCCTTTTATGAGACTTTTGTTTCCTTCTATTTCATATAGATTTAGTTATTATTTGAGTTCATAAAAACATGCCATTTATAGGCATACTTTACTTTTTTTGAAATCATCAGTTGTAACACTTAGTGTATCAGGAATGTACATTATTTTTATGCACCGCCCCGTTCTGGAGGGCGGGAGCGTTAGTTCAAGCCGATAGGGTCCCAGGCCTTCAGCCCGACCAAAGGCTGTAAGGTAGTGTTTAGTTGGTAGGCTGGCATTCTGCTAGAGTCCAACATAACCATCCGCCGTAGACCGGTTGCGGGTTGTATCCGGTGCGAGGTCGTCCAAGCACCAGGGGGTTGTCATAGCGACCACTGTGGTGGCGCGCCCCCTATGAGGATTCACTACCATCCCCCGTGGGAAAAAAAAGAAAAGTACATTATTTTTTAATCTTAACGATATACTCTCTTCGAGTTATAATCGAATTTTATCAAATGATGAAAATGAGAAAAAATACGAATATTACCGATTTTTAATCTTAATCTAAAGTGGTTCGTAATTTTTGAAAATTTTTATTACTTTTTTGAAAGTGAGCTTAGACCCTACGAACGAGATTGGCTTGTTTATTTCAGCAATACAAATAATACGAGTGTTTAATATATATAATATATGAATATCATATAGTTAGCAAGCAATTTCACTAAAACTTATATAAGTGCAAGTTTGATATTTTAATTATTGCGTTATCATTATAAATAATTTGCTTAATTTTCTCCAATAACACATCAGCGGTTCCCGATCATTAATTAAAATGACTTATGAGATTGCTACGTCTCAAATATTTATCGCTAATTTAGAAAACTTTGGCGTTATTAATTTGAGTAAGTGTAGGTTGATAATGTCAGGGAGGAAATAATTGCATCGGTCCGGAGTTTGCTGTTGTCATTTAATTAGACACTAGTCCAATGATGTTAGGGTTATTAAAACCAACAAGGCTATCATTGATTCTATTTACATCGAATGTAATTTTAATCAGATATATTCAGTGAATTTGCAATAAAGTGTCCAAATTTATATAGTATACTATCATTTACAGGATAGACTCGAATTTAGGTTATCTTACTCATATTGATGTTAGCTTACAAATATAGATAAAAAATTGAAAAATAATAAACGACATCAAAAAGGCTAATTAATATTAAATAAAACATTAGCTCGATAATTTTTATATTTTAAAAAAGCGAGGCATCATTCTGGTATTTATTAGTGGCATGCTGTGACAAAAATAGTAAAAGTTAGGACACACAATATGAAGATACTTACATATATATATACATATGTATATCTTTATTTGTTCAACTTAATTTTGTTTCTTATAAATATGGGTATGTACAATAAAAAAAGCACAATATAATAAAACAACACCACAGGCAAGTAAAATATTACTAAATTATTACTAAAATTCAATAAAAATAAGGTAAAAATAATTTAGGTTTGAAATATCAATTTATTACCACAACCAAAACAAGAAAACTCCGCGCGAATTCGACATTCTAATAGTACATACTTAATTAAGTTGAACGATATAGTTCTATTCAATAAATGTTATAGATAGTATTTAATTTATTAAATAGTAAATCATGCAGTGTGATTTTAAATTAATCAACTTTTGGTTTAATAACAAAATATATTTTAATTTAAAATTGGTTTACCCTAAAATACGAAGAAATACACAATTGTTAATGGACAACTAAATACTACAATTATAATAGAAATGTAAATACAAAAACCAGCTAAGTAAGAAATATAGAACACAAATGTTCGCAGCGAGCTCCAAAGGTGGAAGTGTTATAATGTTATAACGCCGACGGCATCTCGATCGCTGTCGCAGACACACCTCTACACACTTAGTCGTTCACACCAATGTTGCTCTCTTCGCACCAATTTTGGTCTGCTTTTTTGGGGGGCCCATTTAGTGAGCGGCGAGTCACCACGTGCCATATTTAAATCAATTAGGAGGCTTTGAGAAGGCAGGTGACCGGAGTCTATTCTATAGTCCGGTTTTCATTACCACCAAAATCGAAATGCAATAACGTTTTGACCACTGACAATAGTTTCTATGCATCTAACTGGGTGTAGTCTTTAGCTGCATTTTTCATGGTGCATATAGACATTATACCCAGTTGGTACACTCCTTGCTCACTTTCATTAAATTTCGCTCAAATCTAGGATCGCACCGTATTGCCCATTTTATGTAACTTGTATTATTTTTTAAATTAATTTGGACATTAGTTTTCTTATAGGTTGAGGGATATTATTCCAACATTTAGTTGGGTGATAATGAAAACTTCCGGTGAAAACTACCGTTTTATGTGAATGCAACTTAAGCGGTGCATAAGTGGCCCTTGGTGCTTGTCCATTTTATCTTAATTTATTAATAATTAATCTTGGAAAAAGATATTCAGTTGTTTTATAATTAACAATATCGAATAATAATGCTAGATGCAACGTCCTCGTATGCACTCATTATTTAGAAAAGGAGATATATGACTTCTCGTAGGTACAATAAAACAAAACCTAAAGCAAGCACACCAAGCGATGGGACTTAAATCAAAGACGTGGACCATATAAAACATCGGGATAGGTTAGCTTGGAAAACACTAAAGCTTAGACAATTTTTGAGTATCCGTTTTACTAACATTGCTGTACGGCATTACGTACAATTATGTATGCGGAAGCCTTAATAGTTTCTTTTCTATGTAGACTACGTGCTGTAAGTATGCGGCCAATTTATGCTGTACGCGACTACGAATATATATTACTTAGAATCCTGTATGGCACTATGAACAATACATGTGTGTTTGCCTTGATAGTGTCTATGTAGACTACACTGAGAAAAATAAGCTACTTCCGTAAGTAGCTTGTGAGTAGCTACTTATACAGGTGCAGCATACTTAAAAACCGGCTTGACATACTTAGTAATGGTGCAACATACTGTTGCGGTTATGAGCAACACCATGTTCATTAATGGAGATGCAAATAATGTTAATAAATAATGTCGCATACTTATGTACTGGTGAAACATACTTCTTCAGTAAACATGATAGAAATACGTACGGAAGGAGTCAACACAATTTTACACGTACGAGCCCCGGCTCCGTAATTTCGTAGCTCTCACCATTTATTAAAGTACTCGATCTCCTTACACAACAATATCTTGATGAATAAAATGCCGATGTCCGGAGTCCTTACACAAGTATGATAAGTACATACCAAAAGTAGGCAGCATCTTGATGAATAAATATACTGAATCATTGTAAGTATACGACGTACTTATATAGAGAAGATTGCTATATATGTAACGTAGCCAACACCATTATTTAAGTACTCGGTCTCGTTACACAAGTATGATAAGTACATACCAAAAGTAGAGACCATCTTGATGAATAATTATGCTAAATTTTTGTAAGTATATGGCGTATTTATATAGAGAAGTTTGCTATATCTGTAACGTAGCCAACACCGTTATATAAGTACTCGGTCTCGTTACACAAGTATGATAAGTACATACTAAAAGTAGACAGCATCTTGATGAATAAATATTCTGAATCATTGTATACGGCGTACTTATATAGTGGATGCTGCTTCTTCTGTGACGTAACCAACACCATTATTTACGTACTCGGAGTCCTTACACAAGTATGATCTACCGATTTCGCTCATTGGCGTTCGAGACCACTGACTCACAAAGCAGTCGTCCGCTGGCTCGCGACCGCGTCATACATGCGCACGCGCCTTATCTCTCGCCACGTCTTTTACGACGTAGGCTATAAGTTATTACTTAGTGTTAAGTCTTCTCAGTATAATTGTATTCGTTTTATTGATTAAACGCTTGTAACCACAACGGTGTCTGTAAATTCCCTGAGAACTCCCATAGGTGACGCCCAACGTAAAGGAAAAACCAGTGAGAACATTGAGTGAGGAGTTACATTCGAGATTTCGAATATTGTTTAGTGTTAATAACACTTAGCACGAGTCATGATGACCAGAAGTAGAACGGCGAGTGCAAACAGAGATAATGCGGTACCGCAACCTGAATTTACAAACCCTCTGCCGCCGAAGCTGCCCAATCAAGATCGTGATCTCGACTCCCGCTCTAGTGTTAACATGGCATTCTCCAATGAAAACGTAGCTAGTATTATCGCGTGTCTTCAAAGATCACAAACTGAAACTTTTAAAGATCTGTTATTATCAGTGACACGTGCAAACTTATCGACACCGGAACAAACGCAAGTCTCAGCAGATGGAACCCTGACCCACTGCAAAACACAATTTTCTGACCAGCCGCATGAGTTCGTGGAGGCATTCATTGACCCTGTGGAAGCATATAGCGAGTGTGCACAAGTATCCAGTGCAAATATCGTCCGTGGTCTCACTTATCTTTTTACTAATGATGCTGCTACATGGTGGCAGGGTATCAACAACACCGTTACATCGGCTGAAGCCAAAGAAAATTTAATCAGTGCCTACGGTGATCGCCGCCCGCCACATCGTATATATATACAACTTATTGCGAGCTCACAACTATATAACGAAATCACAGACATTTTCGTAGCACGTAGCCGCGCTCTCTTATCAAGAATATCCGAAAAGGATGTATCGGATAAGGCAAGGCTAGATATGATATACGGCCTTTTGCATACTAAAATCCGAAAAAGATTACGCCGAGAAGAGTTTACAACTTTTCAAGACCTAGCATAAGTATAACGCTATAGTTTGTGTAATTAAAAGTAGGTACTTAAAATAATTTAAACAGGTACCAAAACATGTGTTAAGTATATTAATAAAGCAAATGTTGAAAAAGCTGGGCATTTTGTTATTTATTAAATATATATATATAGACGTATGTGTATGTATGTATGTGTTTATATATATATATAATATATATATATATATATATATATATATATATATATATATATATATATATATATGTGTGTATGTTTGTGTTTTGTGCGTGTATGTTTAAGTGTATATTTTTAGCATAAGCATAGCTAGTTAATTGGACTTAATTTGTTGCAAATGACCTCTAGTATAACCCCTTAATGGGAATACGTGGAATTTCCCTGTCACCCTGTATAAATAAGAGACGTCATGACACAATGATGCTACATAAGTCCAGTACGTAGGCTACACCAATATGTACGTAAGAGACGCCATGTCGTATTGCAGCCACATGACAATTTTACGTAGGTTACGCCAGTATATAACAAAGAGACAACATTACGTAAAGCAGCTACATCTGCACACTACGTAGGCGACAATAGTATATAAGTAAGAGACAACATGACACAAAGAAGCTACATATGTACAGTACGTAGTCAACACCAACATGTACGTAAGAGACGCCATGTCGTAATGCAACCACATGATTATATTACGTAGCCCACGCCAGTATATAACAATGAGACAACATTACGTAAAGCAGCAACATCTGCACATTACGTAGGCGACAATAGTATATAAGTAAGAGACAACATGACACAAAGAAGCTGCATATGTCCAGTTCGTAGTCTACACCAACATGTACGTAAGAGACGCCATGTCGTAATGCAGCCACATTATTATATTATGTAGCCCACGCCAGTATATAACAAAGAGAAAACATTACGTAAAGCAGCTACATCTACACTACGTGGGCGACAATAGTATATAAGTAGGAGACAACATGACACAAAGAAGCTACATATGTCCAGTACGTAGTCTACACCAACATGTACGTAAGAGACGCCATGTCGTAATGCAAGCACATAATTATATTACGTAGCCCACGCCAGTATATAACAAAGAAACAACATTACGTAAAGTAGCTACATCTGTAAACTACGTAGGCGACAATAGTATATAAGTAAGAGACAACAAGTGGTACGTAACCCTCTCCATGATTATGTAATGTAGACAGCTACGTATCTACGTAGTGCGATCAATTACAGTGTATTGGAGTGGACTCCGTAAAATCACGGACTCCCTCACAATTGCCAGCTACTTACCCAGCATGTTGTTACATACGTATGTAACAGTGTCCTTATTTGATCCTTACATACATATGTGGACTAAGGAATTACGTAGTTTTTTTTCTCTGTGTACCTATTTAGGAATGCAAATAGACGAACATTTTTCATGGTCAAAGTACATTGATTACGTATGTAGTAAATAATTAATTTTGTTGGGGAAGTTTTATCATTTAAGTTACAAAGTACCTAAAACTCCCCTTAAGTGTTTGTATATGTCACTGGTGGATTCAATTGTAGGTTATGCTCTTGACTCTTATGGGCTAACATTTAAAAGTTATATTAATAAACTAGAAGCACTTTAAATTAGAATTTTAAAATTACTTGTTGATAATAAAACTAAAGTAAAATGCAAAGGTAATTACTATTACTAATAAAGGTAAATAATAAACTTTTTTAAAATTTGTAAAATATTTCCAGCAGGTTTAAAACACAAATATTTATTTGCAGTTAACAACCATGCAAATCAGGGGCATGTGTCGGGTGCAGCATCAATACTCGACTAGATCTGTGTCCGCTGGCAGGTATGAAATACTTAGAATCAGCAATCATTACGGGGATAGAACTATCAAAAAGCGTGCTGAATACCATGCCGGTGGACATCAGACAGGAGACCCATAAACTTAAGTTTAAAAATAAGTTGAGAAATTATCTGTTGGACAATATTGTATAAATTATTGATTCTCTCCAATAGATATTCTACCTCTTGCCTTATTAATGCTATTATAGTAAATGTACCAATTTTGGCACTTCATATTTGATATTTGTGAGACTGAATCGATCCCACAGTCAAACTGTATATACAGTTTTGTGGGACTTTGTACTATGTAATGTATTATTGTAAGTCATTAATAAATAAATATTTAATGTTAATAACTCATGGGAATATTTCACAAGTTGTATCTACCAAAACGACTGCGCGAATTTACCAAATCAACTATAATTAGGTTAAGTTTTGATTTTGTATGCGGCCACAGAACGTGAAAAAAAAAATATAATAATTATTATTTTTATGTTATCGTATGTTACATTTCTCTCTTACTGAATAACTATTAGTTACAAGACAAACTTAAAATTTATAAATATCGACATATGGAAAAAAATTAATTTGACGCGTCAATGCCGCAGAACTGTGTTGCCATATACACAAACTGTCTACTTTTAAGTATGTGGTTGTGTGGTCATCTACTCTCACATGTGGTTCGTTGGATATTAACTATAAATCTTGAATCCTTACAGGTCCATTTTACTCAAAAAAACTGGAACACAATGCAAGCACTACTGCTTTGGGGTATATACATATAAGTAAAACGCAGGAACCCAAGCTGACGAGTGTGATATAATGTTACTCCGATTGTTGTTGCGTCGGTAAATTTATTAGGTATATTGTTGTTTTGTCATCTTATAATTTTTATTTTGCAAAAATAACACGTATTTTACTTTTTTGGAACTTGGACAAATTCGAATTACGGGTGACATTTTCTAAAAAAAATTACAAATATGTCCGGGAGAGTATCTCGGTCACATCTATCGGCCCACTTGGTGCTTTAAGTTTTGACGGCCCCTATAGCTATTTAAAATTATTTTAAGCGGAGCAATAAATTTGTATGCAGTTTTGAAGCTCATTTACTGGCCATTTTTTGTATGCTTTGTATTTGAAGAAAAATAGAGTCTGTTCATTGTTTTCAACGGTCCAAGGGAGGAGAAAACTTTATTTAATTCGCGAATGTAGAATTTTCTTATTAATGTTCCATAAAAAGGCTACTCTAAACTTTGAGCCAATTTTGATAAAAAAATATGGATACTCGATTTGAAATTGCCGCCCAAGCTGTAGCACTTCTGCAGGCCGGGTATAGCCAAAGAAATGTGAGTGCACAACTGAATTTATGCTGAAGTATTATCCAAAGAGTACAGAGACATGAACCTCATGACAAGGCTGTTACAATTGGCTTTGGAGGCAATACTTCTTATTTATTAAACATTTCATTGTGACAAAATGTTTGATTGAACCTGAAATCCAGACTCTTGCCCGTCACTAAGGCGCATACTTGTTTTATACCATCTTATACTTTATCACGTTTTATTTTTATATTTCTGAAGTCGAAATTAAAAATAAATCAGCTTCAAAACTGCATAAAAACTTATTCCTCCACCTAACATTTATTTTTTGCTAGTGACCGTTAATACTTAAAACATTAGAGGAGCCGATAGATGGGTCCGGGATTGTACTATTGATACAATAGTTTACAAGTAGAAAAATATGTCTAGATTAACTGTTTGCATTAGATTGTCACGATTTGTTTACATTTTTATTATTATTTATTAAATTTCCCGCGAATACATTTGCACCAATGTAACTATAAAATAATGAAAGAAATTTTATTTTATACATGAATTTGGATAAATATTGAACAGAAAACAGTTCGAAAAAGCACAAAATATTTGACGGTAGTAACACTAGTGCGTAACTATGAAAGAACTAGTGACTATTTATGAACGTATACTTGGATTTTAGCCAGCAACGTCACGAACGTAATTAAAGCCAGGTAGTGTATACATTGAGCCAAAAATGTCGTTAACGAGCCACCGAGAAGGTGCAGGATTGGACACGCCTGAGAAGGTGATAATATTCCCCATTACTGCGGAGCCGCGAGCGGCATTCAACCGGTTACGTGACGACGGCTAGCCCTAACGATCTTCTCCTCGTATCATACTGGGTGTTAGCCTAGCGAGCATGATTTGGATTGCCTTTCCTGTCCTTTATTATTAACGTGCTGTAATTTTATAATTTTTATCTACCTTGGTTCTTTATGTATTGATTTCTGTCAGTTATATCAAAACACTAATAGGCTTCAATTAAACTTATTTAATAATAAATCACCAGTCAAGTGATTGCACTACTATGAATATATTTCCATTGAGACTTTATATAATTATAAAAAAAACTTATATATGTCGATATCATATTACTTACAATACTGCTTCAGAACAAGATTGTGGATTAAATCAGCAAAGCTCAGGCTAAGCGATAAATATCTATATATCTGGAGACTGAATCATCTTAAATATTGTACCTAAATTTTAACCCCTTCTAAGTGAAGAAGCTTAAGAAGCTCTCTTAACTTGGCACAGAAATTCGAATGAATCGATCGCTACAATATATTAACATTAACCGCCGTTGTGTGATGACTAAACTACGATTTTTAATTCGAGTCAGTAAAATGACAAGTGCAACTGTCACTGATACAAAAAAGGGTGACCCACTACAACCCACTACAATAGTGATGTTCGGCAATCAATAGATTTAGACATTTAGTCATGCTTTATTTTATTAGGTATCAAAGCGTTTTTCTATTGTAAATATGTAATACATACCATATTAAATAATATCATTTGTGACACATGACACTGGAAATGTCATTTTACTGACTCGAATTAAAAATCGAACTTTAGATTATAATTTCAACCAAAAAAAGTTTACTGCTGGATAGACATCATCTAGTGCCGCCCTGTGATCTTCCTTAAAATATTAGTCTACCTTATGAAAGGTCGATTGTTACTATGTTTCCTGGAATATGTCTGCCACTCAAGGGTTTTTCACCTATGTATACCCTACCCACTACCACTTAAGGTTAACGGGCTATATCGGTTGGGTGATGTCAACACTAAGAACACGCATAAATCAAAACTTTGGTCTTGCTATGAGTACACTGCGGTAGATCGACCGAGAATATGCTGCGTGACGTGTATTGAATGGAGTTCCAGTCAAATTAGTAAATATAAAATCATAACAATAAACAATTAACATCACTTCTGTTCAATTACAAGTTTATTAATTCTTCTACCGACAAATTTTTGGTTAAGACCACCGACAGGTGGAATATTTTAGCATACAAAACAGTTTAAGATTTTCTTTTAATCTTTCGATGATTTTATGAACTGATACCACCAACATGGAATGAAAAAATGCGCAATCAACTGTCTTCACAAAGTATAGTCAATAAAAATTTAAGATAAATACTTGCACTACGGAAGCATTTATTATGTAGCGCATACCGGCCTCAAAGTTAACATGTGAAATCTGATTTACAAAAGATACCAAAATGATATTGTTTTAGTATCTTATGGTAAACTAGCTTTCTGCCCGCGGCTTCGCCCGCGTGGATTTCGGGATTGGGTGTATAGAGGGTTAAGGGTCATAGCTTTTGCCCACGGCTACATATACGCGGAAGTCGGTTTATGGTGCGAAGATTTTATCGCGCTTCCCGTGGGACTATCCGTTTTTCCGAGATAAAAAATGCCGCAAAACTCCTCAAGAATCACTCTATCTATTGATGAAAACCGCATAAAAATCTGTGCAGTAGTTTTTGAGCGAAGCCTTTATTGCGCATCCCGTGGGATCTGTCGATTTTTCCGGGATAAAAAGTAGCCTATGTTACTCGGGGAGAATGTAGCTTTCCAAAGGTGAAAGAATTTTTGAAATCGGTCCAGTAGTTTAAGCGTGAAGAGGTAACAAACAAACAAACAAACAAACAAATAAACAAACAAACAAACAAACACACTTTCGCATTTATAATATTATAGTTGGGATGCCAAATAAACACAAAAGAACAACTTCAATCTGCATTGAATGTGAAAATTGTTAGAAAATCAAATTTCGGCACATTACAACATAAAACTATAAATATATAGAAATAAAAATAGCATCTAACGTTTTACAATTATTAAGATGACTGAGGATATTTTATTAACAATATCTACAAATCGCGAAAAAATACCAGCTTGTGTTATACAGTTTAGACCTATATACATCAAGAAAGATATAACGTTGAATGTAGGATTATCACGCCGTGTATGTGGTATAATAGCCGAAGTACACTAAGCTAAGACGTAGTTGGTTCAATGGGATGAGTAAATGGACTGTCCTGGAGATTAAGTTAAGACATGTCATTCACAGAGCGACGTATGAATCCAAAGAAAATTGATGATTTTCACGAAGGTCTCTCATATATAATAATATGTAACTTTATTCTACGGATAGGTCGACTTGTTGCTGGATCAATCTGTTGAATATTGAAATGATAAGTATTAAATATACGCAGAGCGGCAACGAAAGAAAATCAGTTATTGTTGTTTGGAAATTTATTTGTGTACAAAGAAACAAATCGTATGTTGCTAGGTAAAACGTTCTTGACAAGTAAGACATACATTCAAATATCCAACAATAAGCATCCTCACCTTGCCACAAAATTAGCGGATATGGTAATGTATCATAGTTTCGATGTGTTTCAGCAATATGTTGCAATTGATTACTTCGACGTTGAATAATAATATCACGACGGCTATAATCGTTCTCAACAATTACTACGGCAACTTCGTTTGTTTGAGGTGCATTACCTGTTGGTGACGTGTTAACCTTCTTTCGTGTTGACCGGCTGGCCTTTTATCTGCTCTAATAACAATTTTTATTAATTATCTCCAATCAATTGGTTGGTAGAGAAGTCTTGAAAAGATTGATTAGTTGATTATGTTTATGAAGTGATATATATATTATATATATATAAATATATATATATATATATATATATATATATATATATATATATATATATATATTGAGATTATTATAAAGGCAACGGTAATCAGCTTTAAATTCACAGTTCACAATTGATTAAAACACTTAAAATATGAAAACCACGTGGGCTCACTACAAATTGCGCCGTTCACCAGACAACCACTTCAAACGACCGCTGACGAGCGAATGGCCCGACTAGATCTGGGTATTCTTCTTTGCCTGTGTTAGGCAAGGTAACTGTTCGGGGAGTTATTCCCTTTCAGTGGTTGCTTCCGCCAACCGTTGCTACGGTTGGGTCTTGGGGCGGTGAGGTAGATGTTACCTACACTTGGTTTTCAAAGTCAAAGTCAAAGTCAAAGTCAAAATATTTATTTCAAGTAGGCAATTAGATATGCTCTTTTGAATAGTCCAAATTTTTTTTTTCCCTACTACCCATTCGGACTTCTTTTAGTTATAGAGAAGAACGGGCGCAAGAAACTCTATAACTTTTACAGAAGCAACGACATTTACAAAAATATATATCGTTACCAAGTCATACAAAAGTCAACTTATAGGTACAAGTATAATTACAAAGGTTCATGGCAATGCCTGGTGGAACTAAGAAACATTAAGTCCAAGCATTCATGTCTTTTATATAATCAGTAACCGTATAATAGGCTTTGCTAATAAGTACACTTTTAACAATGATTTTAAATTTATTTAGGCTTAATTGTACAATATTGCTTGGAACTTTGTTGTAAAAACGCACACAGTTACCTCTGAATGAATTATTAATTTTATGGAGTCTAGTGTGAGGCAAATGTAATTTATTCTTATTTCTAGTATTGAAGCTATGGACATCACTGTTTTTTACTAAATAAATGAATGTTTTTATGGGTATATATTAGATTTTCATAAATATATTGAGACACAACTGTCATTATACCAGTGTCTTTAAATTTATCTCTTAAAGAGTCTTGCATTTTTAGATTATAAATTGCTCGAATGGCCCTCTTCTGCAGCACAAATATAGTTTGAATGTCGGCAGCATTTCCCCACAGCAAAATACCATACGACATTACACTATGAAAGTAACTAAAGTACACCAATCTAGCTGTTTCTACGTCAGTTAATTGGCGTATTCTCAAAACTGCAAATGCTGCAGTGCTGAGCCGTTTTGATAGTTTATCAATATGTGGGCCCCACTGAAGTTTGGAATCGAGAGTAATTCCTAAAAATACTGTGGTGTCCACGAGGTCCACATTTCTATCCTTTATAATTACTTCGGTTTTCACCTGTTTTACATTTGGCAATACAAATTTGATACATTTAGTTTTACTTTCATTTAGAAGCAAGTTATTAACGTTAAACCAGTGGACTACTTTAGTCTACTTTAGTTTCATCTGGGAGCTCAACCTTATAAGGGTGCTTCCTGGTTGTTTATTATGGTGGCCTATGTTTCTTCTTCCTCCTCTTCTTCTGAATGGAGGATGAGGCTGCTGGGGAAGGCTCTCCTATCCGGTGGCCGTGCGTGGTAGGGAGCGATGTTCTGGATATGAACATGTTTAGAGATGGTGGCCTTTCGGTGTAGGTTTGTGGCTGTCCTTCTTATGTAACTGTCGATTGTCTCTATTCGCAGGTCGCGGGCAATCACGTCATTCCTGACGTACCTGGGCGCTCTCACGATGGTACGGAGTGCCAGGGACTGCTGCGCAGCCAGTTGCTTGCGTGCAGTCTTGCCTGTCAACGCGTACCACGCTGGCGCTGCGTAAGTCATCCTTGTTCTGATATATTGCTTATAGATAGCAAGTTTTAATCTGATCGGCAGCGTAGACCCGATGATCGGTCGAAGGATGGCCCGCGTGGCACGCGTCTGGCTCACCATCTCTTCAACATGCGGCGTCATAGTAATGAGGCGGTCAATAGTTACCCCCAGGTACTTGACACGGGGTGTCCACGGGATTTCGTGACCTAGGAGCTGCAGCCTGGGTGGTAGTGTGGCAGCGCTGCTTAGTAGGATGATGGCCCGACTAACGGCTGTCCGCCGTATTTATATGGCAGTCTGGTGACGTCACGATTTACAGATTCAAAAATTTGTAGCTTAAACCTAATACGGCCTATCCTGATGGTGTGCCGTCCTCGGCCACACGTTTACTAATCCTCTTCGACTAAACTTGCTTGCGAATTCTTTCAAGAAATTTGCAGGAGCGGAGAGTGCCCAAGTTGTGCTGGCTATCGTCATTGTCTTCCTCATCATTATCAGTATCGGGGAAAACACATAGTACAGTTATAAAACAGAGAATTTTGCAAATGTTGCCTATTCTTTCGTTCATCGCTCATTCAAGGCCCTCTTTCGATTTCACGTTCACACTCTTTTGTTTCATTTATCAACACTTTAAGTTCTTCCCACAGTTAATCCTCATCTGTCAGTTATTCATTCATTCTTATACCTGTATCATCATATTCAAGCTACGTCCACTCGTACGTTCAATACATACAGAACTGTATGTCTGCTGGACATAAAGTCCAATACATACAAAACTGTATGTCTGCCGGACATAAAGTCCAATACATACAAAACTGTATGTCTGCCGGACACAAAGTCCAATACATACATAACTGTATGTCTGCCAGATATGACATCCAAGATACACAAGACTATGTGACTGCCGGACATTAAGTCCAACATATACAAAACTGCATATCTGCCGGACGATGCCGTTGCCTCAAATACAGACTGTTGTCTAGTATGACCTTAAATTACCGCGCACACTTCGAGAGCACATACTTCATTTTCCTTTTTTTATTTTGTAATCTTACTTTGAATTTTACAATCATTAATCTAAAGGAGGGAAACAGCATAATAAATGAAATATATAACAAATAAATAAAGTTATACTTTAAGATTGACTCAACAAATTCATATTATACTGTAAACAAACAGGGAAAATATCACTTACTTGTGCTAAATGCAACGGCAATCTGAATAAGAATTTCTTGCAATGTTTAAGATGTAATTCAGCGTACGACATTAATTGCGCGAATAGATCTCTTAAGCAATTTCAACTTATGTCTGTTGAAAAGAAAAAAGCGTGGTGTTGTTTGACTTGCCGTTCAAAACCTCTAGAACAGGATTCAACAAATAAAACAGATATTATAGACAATATTACAGTAAGAAAGAAATTTGAACCGCAACAGAGATCAATTCAATTTTCTACACCAACATTGCAAAAATCTAAATCTATAGACATTTCCACACCAACTAACGTCGAAGCTAGTGGCACGTTGCGACAGGTTCTGGATGAGGATTTGTCAAGTAGTTTTTATTTACCAAGCGACCTGGATATAGTAAGTGAGCTAAAGTTGAAAATAAACGAGCTACAATTAAAACTACAAAGTGCCGATCATGAACTTGAAAATACAATTATAGAGAAAAATGACTTGACACGCCAAGTTGATAAACTTAATAGAGAAATAAGCACACTTAAAGACTTAGTATATACTCTATTGTAGCAGGTGTTATTTTGCGGAAGTCCATTGTATTACAAAGGATATTGATTACGTTTGCTGATTCCGCGCAGTTGATGATGACTTGTCCAACAAGCAGACAAGGTCGACACGTGTTTCGTCTCTCAGCGAGACATCTTCAGGATATGTTGCCCGCTCGGTGTCTCACGAGCGGCTGGCTTGCGGCGCCTTGCGCGTTTGTATTTATAGGCTGCGGGGCTTGGCCCCTTCTCTCGGTAGGCGGGGCTACCGACCATTGGGCAACTGTTTGTATAATAGGCGAATGTGTAAGATTTGTTTGTTCGTTCAGCAATGTAATATTAGGTATATTTTTATGTTTGTACAAGTATACATGTGAAAAAGGACATATTATGAATATTCGGGAACAATTGGAAATCTATAAACATAAAAACCAGTATTTAAAAAAGGCGACAAAGAGAATATCTCAAATTATCGCCCTATTGCATTACTATCCATTTTATCAAAGGTTATAGAAAAAATAATTTATAACAATATTTACCAATTTCTTATCAAACACAACATACTGATCAAAGAACAAAATGGTTTTAGGAAAGAAGCTTCAGTAAATACAGCAATTTATGATTTAGTAAAAAAAGCTGTCGTCAATATGGATGCTAGAAAACCGTCATGTGCTGTTTTTATGGACATGACGAAAGCTTTTGACCGTGTAGACCATAAAATACTACTTGCCAAATTGTATAAATATGGTATTCGAGGTAATTGTCATGAACTCTTAACTTCATACTTAAATAGTAGAGACCAATGTACAAAGTTGCCTCAAATATGGACCACCACAAAGAAAGAAAAAAGTTATATATCTGAAAAGAAACAAATAAAATATGGTGTACCTCAAGGCAGTGTTCTTGGGCCTTTATTGTTTTTAGTTTATATTAATGATATTATAAAATGTACTAATCATCCGCTAATATTATTCGCTGATGATAGCACTGTTTTTATTGAAGCTGAAAATAATGTTGATTACAGGAAGGATATAACAGAAACTATGGGCAAAATTATTAATTGGTTAAATGAAAACAACCTAATACTTAATTTACAAAAAACGAATATTATGCATTTTTCACAAAGAAAAGCAATAAATAATATAGATATTCATATTAATGAAACAAGTGTGACTAGAACAAACTCAGATCGATTTTTAGGCGTCTTATTAGATAGCAACATGTCCTGGAAATCGCATTCCATTGACGTTTGTAAAAAAATATATAGATCGTCATATGTACTCCACAAGTTGACGAAATCTGTGGACCAAGGAACACTATTGATAGCTTATCACGGTTGCGTGGCTGCAATTTTGCGGTACGGAATTATATTTTACGGAAACTCATCCTACAGAGAAATTATATTTAGAGCAAAAAAAATGTGTTAGGGCCATTTGTGGACTTAAGAGTACAGATAGCTGCAAACCATATTATAAATCCTTGAAGCTATTAACTTTTCCCTGTCTTTATATTTTAGAATGTTGCATGTTCGTCAAAGTTAATCCTCATTTATTTGAATTTGTAATTCCTCAAGACCCTCGACTTCGCACCAGAAAGCCTTACATTAAAATTCAATTCTGTGAAACAGCAATGCTCAGAAAAAGTGTAGTGACTATGGCTCCCAGGTTGTTCAATAGATTACCTGAAAATATAAAAAATCTATGTAGACATAAATTTAAAATTGTTCTGACTAATTTATTGATTGACAAATGCTATTATAATGTAACTGAATTTTTGAATGATAATAATATACATATTGACATTTGATCTTGACAATTCTATTAATAGTGATTAGTATGTAATTTTTTTTATATCCAAATGTTATAATTATTCATATCTTATTTAGACTCAATTAAAATAAAATATTCATATGCCTAATATTCGGCCAAACATAGAGGTCTATGTATTAAAAAAACAACAATCAGTGTAAACTATAAGTACCTATGTTTATGAATAAATGATTCTGATTCTGATTCAGTGTTTATTCTTGTACATCTTTAGCTAAGAAATAACTGCAACATAAAACAAATTTACTCACTATCGAAAAATATAGCGCAGCTCTCAGGACACCATTGGCCTTTCCACAAGATCATATACTGGGCTGCAGCTTGGGTTGTCTTCCCACGACTACCACTCAATAGTCTTAATTCATGACAGTCACTTGGAAGTACCTTAGTAACACGATAAGGTCCTCTCGTTCCAGAATCTAATTTGCCCGTAGACTGGGAGTATTTAATAACAAAAACTAGATCGTTTAGTTTGAATGTCTTAGGGGGATGACGATGACGATTCACATACGAGTCTTGATTGTTTTGGTTTTGTCTAAGCATTTCCCCTGCACGGTGTCTGCAAATCTCTCGCCATGCTTCACGATTAGGATTGGAATCGGTAATAGAAACATCTTGAATGAGAGTGCGAATTAATGGTACAAATTGCGCCGTTCACCAGACAACCACTTCAAGCGACCGCTGACGAGCGAATGGCCCGACTGGGGGATAATCTTCGTCCTTAGTAAGACGGTGACTGATCAGGGTAGTTCCCTTCTTTGCAGTGGTATCTATTCGCCAGCCGTGACGACGCGACGGCTGGGGCTTTAATTTGGTGGGTACCGCCTGGCTTCTTTATTAATTTTTTGTTTTTGTCGGGCAGGTGCATTGTACATGCTCTACTGCCAAGGTGTTGATGAAGGGTGGCTATTGGTTGGATTCCTCTTCTTCTTCTTCATCAGATGTTGAGGGGATGATGAGGCTTCGGGGGTATGGCCGCCTATCTGGTGGGCGGGCGTGATAGGGTGCTATGTCAACTATCATTGGGTGGCCTGAGGTGGCCGCTTTTCTAAATAAGGTTGTCGCCGTCTTCCTGATGTATTTGTCCAGCGGCTCAACCCTCAGGTCACGCGCAATGACGTTGTTTCTTACGTATCTAGGTGCACCCGCAATGTGCCTTAGCGCAAGGGACTGCTGCGCGTTCAATTTTTGGCGCGCCCCCTTGCCTGTCAGGGCGTACCAAGCGGGGGCTGCGTAGGTCAATCTGGCTCTGACGTATTGCTTGTATAGCGCTATCTTTATACGGAGCAGTATCTTTGGTGACGTCAGTACTGGTCTCGTGCGCGCTCTTGTTGCACGTGTCAGGTTTACCGTGTTCTTCACGTGTGGCGTCATCCCGATAGCTCTATCGATGTTACCCCCAGGTACTTCACCTGCGGGGACCATGGTATCTGTTCTCCAAGCAGCCGGAGTTTTGGTGGCATCGAGACAGCTCTGCTCAACAGAATGGCTTGCGTCTTGGCGGGATTCGCAACCAAGCGCCATCTGCTAAGCCATTCCGGAAGCTTATCGAGCTGTCTCTGCATCTTCACGCTGCGTCGTCGGCGTACAGCGCTAGCGTGGTATCCTGGTCTTTAGGGATGTCATTCGTATACAGGAGGTAGCAAATTGGGGATAAACATCTCCCCTGTGGCACTCCGGCGTTTATGGGCCTCTGCGTGGAGCTGCTTCCCTCCACAGTTACCATGAAGCGGCGTTCCTTTAGGTACGATCGTAGGGTTTTTACTACCCTACGAGGAAGACTGGTGTTCGATAGTTTAAAGAGAAGGCCCTCGTGCCAGACGCGGTCGAAGGCCTTCTCCATGTCTAGGAACACCGCTATCATGTGTCCCTCTTGTTGTATGTGGCAGCCGACATATGTAGGAGTCTCATAAGTTGATGAGTGGTTGAGTGGCCTTCCCTAATGCCAAATTGTTCATCACGTAGAGCAAGGTGTGGTGTGATACAGGTATAGACAAGTTTTTCCCACACCTTTGCTATTGTGGGCAGCAATGTGATGGGCCGGTAGCTGCTGGGCCTAGTCACGTCCTTCCCGGGCTTGGGTATCATGACCACCTTCCCAACCTTCCATACGGTTGGGAAGTGGCCAGTCCTCATTATACCATTGTATAGGCGCGTGACGGCAGCTATATGGCCCGACTAACGGCTGTCCGCCGTATTTATATGGCAGTCTGGTGATGTCACGATTTACAGATTCAAAAATTTGTAGCTTAAACCTAATAATATATATATCATTATAATATATAAGATATATGATACATTGCAGTTTTTAAATAATGTCTCGTCTCTATCCTTGAATATATGAGCAACGTTGATCTATTTGCAGCTCGTCATTCCCAATAAAGTACATTTGCATGGAGGTGTGTTGATCCCCACATTGATTTATGGTAGTGAATGTTGGGTATGGCAGAAGAAAAATGAAAGTAGGATTAATGTTGTGGAGATGAGAAGCTTGAGAAGTATAATTGGAGTGAATCTGAAGGACAAAGTCAGGAACAGTGTGATAAGGGAGCGATGCGGCGTAGTTGAAGATGTAGTGACAAAGATAGAGAAAGGGATGCTTAGATGGTTCGGCCATGTTGAAAGAATGAATGAAGGAAGATTAACGAAAGAGATACACAAGGTAAGAATGATAGTAAGAATCGGTGCAGGTCGACCTAGGCGGACATATTTCGATCAAATCGAAGATGTCCAAAGAAATGCCGGGTCAAGAGTACTCGCAACCGACGAGTATGCATGAAGACGCTCATGAAAGTAGACGAAGCAAGAAAAGTGTGCCAGGATCGTAGCAAGTGGAGAGAGGTGGTTTCTGCCTACCCCATTGGGAACAAGGCGTGACATATATGTATGTATGTATGAAGAAACTTTGGAGCTTCATAGGGCCTTGAAATTTAAAAACCGGGCAGAAAATTTCTTCGTGGCATATCAATGTAATTAGTAGTAAATGAAGTCATTTGAAAACAACAGTCGTATCGGTATAAATTTGTAGAAAATGAATGGAATCTGGCGTTTTTCCATTCATATATGCAAGTGATTCTGGTGGTGGTACACCTAATGGTAAATTAACTTTACCGCTCGAGCAGCACATACCAGCAGTTTCACTCTTGCATCTTTTTATCGAGAAACGTGAAATGTCATTATCTCATACAATGTTTATTTCATCAGTTCTTGATAGAAAAATAAAAGGCGGACAATTGCCAACATATTTAGGGCTAAAAGGGTCTTCTACAATAGAATATAACAGCAGTAACGTATATTTCAAAAATTATTCATATTAAAAACAAAAAAAAAATTATTATGATATATACCTTACAATTTTGGGAATGAAAAAGAACTAATATTTCATATTGGTCTTATACGGTTGACATACTGGTATGTAGTAAATAACGGCAATATTTTCTGTGTTGTTTTCATAACTAAGTCATTCAAAATATTGTCATGCCATATGTTATTGGTGAGCCTCACAGTACTCATATTTCACGTTGAGCTGATGATTGCATTCGCGATAGTTCGGCACGTACGTGACAAGGGGAGGCTTAGGAGCGACCTTTTATTAGCAGTATATAACTTCAAGGAAGATTTCTTACACGTTCCCATCTCACCATAAATTTTGTATCCCAATGTGGCACACATTTAAAATTCATTTGGATGCGTTAAATTGCAAAAAGAATGAACAGAAGAAGAATAAATAATAATTAGTATGCGGCCCTTGTTATTTAGAATAAAGTTTTTAGATTGAGTGGTCTGTCAGTGCTATAATTTATTTCACTTATTAAGTAGTATAGACCAGTCACAGATATTTTATCTCCGGTGTATCTGGATGAAAAAAACAAATGAACTCTAATTGTGCAATATTATGATATGCCTCAACAACCAAAATTTTGTAGTGCGAGTAATTCGTACGCTCGTTGACCTCCACTAATCGAACCAATTAACGATGCAAATTCTCGTTAATCGCTCTGGTTTCTGTTAATCCTCTTTTACCGTTTCAGCGATATGCCTTTGGAATGATCTACCTCTCTGTGTATATATGTAGCACCCAGTAAATTTTCATTTAAGAGAATGACCCGAGAGAAGTACTTGAATAGTACGCTAAACCTTATTTGAATACTTGACTTTCTTTGACATTAATAGTAGAAAAATCGTAATAATAGTAGATTTGTCTTAGGCGACGTATGCGGTGTAACAGGTGAACGACAAGTAATCGACGGCGACGGCGTATTGGTATGGTAGCCAGCCCAATAACCGGCTCCCGGAACTGGTATAGACTAAACTATAGATACTAGACTAGACTATAAAAGAATAGACTATAGGTAGACTGGAATGGAGTGTATATCAGCGAACATCCCTCGGCTCTTGAAGATAACTCTGTCTTCTCTTCAACTATTGAGTGACTGAAGTTTCATAAAAAAATATGATACAGGATACATGTCACAGCACGATGATACTGGAAATACAAAATTAATGGGCTACTCTAGAAATTTTAAATACCGCTGGGTTTAAACGACTAGTCGCTTGTACTGCTGTAAAATTATAACTGAATACCGACTCTCCCTGATTATCAGTGTTCTTAAAAAGAAGGTCGCTGAAAAATTTCATTACGCAGTTACTTATTAAAACAAAAGCCTCATAAATTTCACCTATAAACCTGAGTTTCCAAATCAATTTCCTAACTGTACTTGATTCTGGAATCTTCTGAATGATATGTAAAAGAAGCACTAGCAAATACCAAATAAATTTGCGGTTTCCACATCCAGGTCTACTATCTTATAACCATAAATACATTGATTTAACAAACCAACTAAAATAAAATTGATACAATATTGGTTTCTACATAAATTCCAGTCGTTGCTTTTGACTCTCTTCTTTGCAATTCGTATCTCCGTAATTTGAACGCTCATTGTGTCAAGTATCATAAGACGTTTGCAAATACTATTTTTACTGTCTAACATGCAATATTTTTGATAATATGTAAACAAATAAAGAGACTACTCACCTGATGGTAAGTGGTTATAGGCGCCTATAGTACAATACAGAAGCTTCCTATGAGATTCACAGCAAATCTACAATCCCATAAAAAATACAGTGCAAGTTGTCAACATGTGATATATGATGTAAAGTCACGGTACCCATTTATTTCACAGCCTGAACAAAGCAATGCAAACATTGCTATTTTGAGGCAGAAATAGATAAGACGCAGGTACCGAAGTAGACCCTTGTATAGTCTCCCTTTAATTAACATGAATTTGTGGAAGGTAATCTCAGAGTCCGGAAAAGGTTCCGGATCTTCAAATATTTAGGAAACTGGAGAGAATGTAGGATTTTATAAACTATGCTGAGAATATGCATATTAATATGTTGCCTACCTATTCGTAGCTATTTAATATTGCGATATTATTTAAAAACATAGTCGTATTTACGTAACTAAAACCAAACCAAATCGCCTAATTCTGCAGCCCTTCCAGCTTATTGAGAAGATCAAGGTAGCAAACTTCCGTATAGTAAAGAATAGGGAGTAAAAGGAAGGAAGGTGTTTGCATAACACTAGTTTTGAATAGCAGGAAGGATTGTAGTCTGAGAGAGTGATTTGCGTAGTGCATTCGTTGGCTAACCATATTGATATGTGAGGTCTCATGGACATTTTCATGGACATGGACATGGAAATTAATCCTAAAATCCTACTTTTATCAGAGAGAGGCACGACAACATCATTAAATAATATTTTAGAAAGCTCTCTGAATCAATTTTTTTATACATGCGATTACTACTGATAATATAATCATTGGTTATAATTTTTTTGGATTGTAATGCATTCTACCTCCAAAGGAAGAAACGTTTCCACGTATCAACGTAACTATAAACATATATAACATTGCTTCTGGAACGTTCATAAATAAAAATAAAGATTGAAATAGACTGAGAAATAAACGCTACATCATTGAAAACTAAATCAAATATAGAGAAACAAAGTGTCTAAGTGAACCAATGGGGTGTCGTATTAATATAATATACATAGGACAACAAATTATTAAATCAGGATACAATATACATGTACAGAGGATTGACCGTATCTTCAGATTTACGTAACAAAATAATAACATTATGGATTTTCCCATAAAAAAAAGCCATTTACAACATTAAGGTCAAGAGGCCTTAATGTGGTAAGTGGCTTCCTAATAAGGTAACCTAGGTATGATACGGGTCTAATAGAAAATACCAAATATATAATGATATTTAAGGGATAACACACAAAGAGCAGTCAGCAGCCTAACCTATATCTTATTTTTTTTTAATTCGTTTATATATTTGGAAGTGACATATTATTACTCAATATAGAACTCGTTACTGTGAAATATTGTTTTGTTTTAGAAATTTTATTTTTCCTATAATCTATACATATAATAAGACAGTAAAAATATTTTGTCTGTACATTTAGTATTTTTGACTGAAATGGATAGAGGGGCACTTAAATAGATTATTAGAAAGCAAAAAAAATTTTTTGGAATTTTTTGTCTGTCTGTCTGTCTGTATGTATGTTCACGTTTATCTCCGAAAGTACTGAACCGATTTGCTTGAAACTTTCACTATTTGCTTTGTTTTAACTCAGAATAATATCTAAACTTTGTTTCATCAAAATCGGTTCATTAAAAAAAAGTTATCGTCATTTTAATGAACTCAAATAAATAAAACTGGAGTGTCATCTGTGAAAATTGAAGACGGTGAAATTTTAATCAAAAGTACTGTGAAAATAGTATTTGTGGAAAAGCTCATTGTTTTGTGCCATACTATACATACATACATACTAATATTATAAATGCGAAAGTAACTCTGTCTGTCTGTCTGTCTGTTCCGCTTTCACACCAAAACTACTGAACCGATTTAAATGAAATTTGGTACACAGATAGTCTGGAGCCTGAGAAAGGACATAGGCTACTTTTTCATGCAAAAAAGGTTGTAAAGGGTTGTAAAAGGTTGAAAGGAGGGATTATTGGTTGTATGGAAATATTGTTAAAACTACTGAACCGATTTAAATGAAATTTGGTACACAGATAGTCTGGAGCCTGAGAAAGGACATAGGCTACTTTTTCATGCAAAAATGGTTGTAAAGGGTTGTAAAAGGTTGAAAGGAGGGATTATTGGTTGTATGGAAATATTGTTAAAACTACTGAACCGATTTAAATGAAATTTGGTACGCAGATAGTCTAGAGGCTGAGAAAGGACAGAGGCTACCTTTTAAAGCAGAAAAGGGCTGTAAAAGGTTGAAAGGAGGGGGTGAAAGGTTGTATGGCAGTATTGTTAAAACATATCCTTCCTGTGGGAAATTCGAATATAACGCGGGCGAAGCCGCGGGCGGAAAGCTAGTTATTTAATAACGTAATAGAGGACTTTCTAAAGTGCTAGATTTCCAAATCTGTAGATATCCGTAAACACGTTTCAAAGGCTACTTGAAAAGAAACGGGACTTGACGTTTGTTCAAGGATAAAGCCTCCGCATAAAAAGCGGAGTATTGTGAACGGGAAAGACAGAACGATCTCATTTTCCATTTGGGCCGTCTCGGTCTCAGACTGTACGAGCCCAATAGTAGTGCCAAAATGTGCTGTACAGTTGATAAGCGAATGGCAAGTTTCTTAATAATAGCAAAGAAAAACCAAGTATTTTTCATATTATTTTATCGCTATACATTCTAATAGTGAGAATAACTATGTATCAATGAGCCTTGTAAAATGTACGATAACGTTAACTTAAACGAATTTGAAATAATTACTATTGCTAAAAGAAAATTAGAGAAAGCCTCCATTGCACAGATTACCAGTTGTCGATCCTCTACATGCCTCAGATGACTCGGATTTCGTTTTAGGAAGATGAGAGAGGCTTGCCGCAAGCGAGCATACATTGCCGATACACGCGGCTTTGTTGGGCAGCTACACGGCCTTCTTCGATATGTCCTACTCTGACGAGGGGAATTAGGCCAGTCATTAAAGCCTGAAACCCGAAAGAATTAGTAACTCGCTAAAATGTTGAGGGGTCATTAAGGAAGGTGAATACCTTACCGTGTGATTTTGCAGCGCTCTGGGGTGTACGGAAAGGGTTGAAAGGGATGAAAGTGTTTTTGTTAATAACATTGTCAAAAAAATTAGTAACACGCTGCAAACTTAGAATTAGGTTGTTCTCATTGTTTTGTAACGTGTATTAATTTTGCAGCGTTTTGCAATGTACGGAACATTGTTTATTATTAAAAAGCAGTAAAATTTGTTAATAACAAGGGTTAAAAAATTAGTAACACGCTGCAAATTTGGAATTAGGTTGTTTTCATTGTTTTGTAACGTGTATTAATTTTGCAGCGTTTTGCAATGTACGGAACATTGTTTATTATTAAAAAACAGTAAAATTTGTTAATAACAAGGGTAAAAAAATCAGTAACACGCTGCAAATTTGGAATTAGCTTGTTCTCATTGTTTTGTAACGTGTATTCATTTTGCAGCGTTCTGCAACTAACGGAATATTTTTTATAATTAAAAAACAATGAAATTTGTTAATAACAAGGGTAAAAAAATAGTAACTCGCTGTAAATTTGTAATTACCTACCTCGTGTACAGCATTTTATAGTAACTATCAAATTTGCAGTGTTTGTAAACAAACGGAATTGTTTAATAGTTACTATATAAACAATTATTTCAGTTAGTAACAATGGTCAAAGAGTCGGCTAAGAGTTGCAATGTAGAGAAAATGTTGCCAACGCTATTTAGAAACACTTGTGGCGGCATATCAAAGCGCCGCACACAAATTAAAAACACGGTCGGTGTCCTTTGTAACGCCGCCAAAGAACGCCGCGTCCCCTGTGCGCCTCCGAGCCAGCGCGGCTCCCTTTGTCGGCGCGGTATTACAAAGGGGAATTACCTTGGCGGCAAAACCAAAAGAGATTTCGGCAGCAAGGAATCGATTGATGTCGGAAGAACAACCTATGTTCTTACCAATTCGTAATGTCTATTTATGTTGCAGCGTTTTACAACATACGGAACATTGTTTATAATTAAAAAACAATGAAATTTGTTAATAACAAGGGTGAAGAAAGTAGTAGAACGTTGCTAATTTATAATTAAGTTGTTTTTACCGTTTTGAAATGTCTATTAAATTTGCAAAGTTTTGCAACAAATTGAACATTGTTTATTATTAAAAAGCAATGAATTTTTTTAATAACAAGGGTAAAATAATTAATAATACGCTACAAATTTAGATTCAAGTTGTTTTAATCTTTTTGAAACGGCTATTATATTTGCAGCGCTTTGCAACAAATGGAACATTGTTTAACACTATATAAACAAATATTTCTGTTAGTGACAATGGTAAAAAATATAACAATTTTTATATGAAATATAAAATTTAATTATGAATTAAATTTTAATTATATGTTATAATTTTGGATAAAATTACCAAATTATAGAAATGAAATTATAATTATTTACAACAGATAAGTACATCAAAAATTAGTAATTTAAACTAATAAAAAATAAATGTGGTAAGAAATTTAGAATAACTTCTTTGGTGCTTCGCTTGTCATGTTCAGGTCCACCAGGAACAACTGCAATTAAAGAAAATAATATAAGTATAACAAATTTAGCAACACTTTGATAAGATTCAATTTCAATAAGCTGATTTGAAGAATATGAACCTCACGCAAATTATTCGTCCTCTAATAGTCTCCTTCTTTTATAGTCGTTGGTCCAGACGGGCTGTCGTTTGTAGATAATTCGAACTCGCCTACATTTTCCTCGGGTGAGTTTATTTTGGGTGCCTCAAGCTGATCAAGATCCATTTCATCGGAATTGTTATCAGAAAGAAATACATCTTGCGGCTCTCCAAAGTTATTATCTTCGGCATTTAACAGACTGTTCGTAACTGCGTGTGTTTCATTATCGTCCATGTCATCAAGTTCAATTTCCCTGACGTTAGAGCAAGTTTTACCATGACAAGATAAGCAAAGCAGTGTGCATTTAAGTCCACTTTTACTGCAGCTGCATGCTGCGGTTAAACAACCTTTCTCACATCTACATGAGACAAGTTTCAGGACTTCTGGTGGTGCAGCTTCAAGGGTCGTCAAAGTTGGAGTCAACCCGTGCGATCCTCTCATCCATCCCCATGATGTTGCAGGTAAATCGTTACCTATAACAGAAAAATCAAAAGAAAATGTTTCAGAAATTCATAAAACTTTCACGAAAAATATTAATCAAATTAATGTTCTGTATCAGAGGATTTTTCAACTCACCTAACCATTGCTGAACTTGATGATACACCCGAAAAGAATGTTGACGTGCTGCAGCTTTCGTGGGTGGTAAACTGCAGAGGTTGTACTTGCTCTTGGTTATAGACCGAGCAAATCCTTCGTAGCGCAAGTCATTCAAAGATTTTGGCAACTTTCCTCCGTACATCTTGACTAAGATTTTTTCTCCTGCATCATCAAGGTCGTCTGGCTGCGCATTTGGAACTTTGAAACATTCAGCGGCTTCCCGAATTTGCGAATCTTTCAGGACAAGCGTGGTTAATTTCGTTTTGCCTTGGTTGAAAAGAGCAGAAGTTGTGGCACATCCGCAGAACGCATGACAGGTTAGAATATGTGCAGTTAATTGTTCTTTTGTAAGACTGTTTGAGGAAAAAATGTATGTTGCCGATTTTCCTTTTCCAGGCTTCATAAAATACACATTTTTGTGTCTGTCCTGTGCCACACCAGTTAAAATGACGAGCAAATCGACATCTTCTCCCACAATTATCACCGTCTCATAATTTGCAACAACAACACAAATTCACTTTTCCGTCGTTCCTCTGCACACTACATTTTCGTAGCTTTTCAGTTCCTTTTTCTTTCACTACGTTAAACACGTCGGTGGACAACAATTTATCACAAACAAAACACACTTCTTCGATCGACATTTTGTCTACAACTGACCCCTTAGTAATACCGCGCCGACATCAATCGATTCCTTGCTGCCGAAATCTCTTTTGGTTTTGCCGCAAAGGTAATTCCCTTTGTAATACCGCGCCGACAAAGGGAGCCGCGCTGGCTCGGAGGCGCAAACAGGGGACGCGGCGTTCTTTGGCGGCGTTACAAAGGACACCGACCTTGTTTTTAATTTGTGTGCGGCGCTTTGATATGCCGCCACAAGTGTTTCTAAATAGCGTTGGCAACATTTTCTCTACATTGCAACTCTTAGCCGACTCTTTGACCATTGTTACTGACTGAAATAATTGTTTATATAGTAACTATTAAACAATGTTCCGTTTGTTACAAAACACTGCAAATTTGATAGTTACTATACTATAATTACAAATTTACAGCGAGTTACTATTTTTTTACCCTTGTTATTAACAAATTTCATCGTTTTTTAATTATAAAAAATATTCCGTTAGTTGCAGAACGCTGCAAAATGAATACACGTTACAAAACAATGAGAACAAGCTAATTCCAAATTTGCAGCGTGTTACTAATTTTTTTACCCTTGTTATTAACAAATTTTACTGTTTTTTAATAATAAACAATGTTCCGTACATTGCAAAACGCTGCAAAATTAATACACGTTACAAAACAACGAAAACAACCTAATTCCAAATTTGCAGCGTGTTACTAATTTTTTTACCCTTGTTATTAACAAATTTTACTGTTTTTTTAATAATAACAATGTTCCGTACTTTACAGAACGCTGCAAAATGAATACATGTTACAAAACAATGAGAACAAGCTAATTCCAAATTTGCAGCGTGTTACTGATTTTTTTACCCTTGTTATTAACAAATTTTACTGTTTTTTTAATAATAAACAATGTTCCGTACATTGCAAAACGCTGCAAAATTAATACACGTTACAAAACAATGAAAACAACCTAATTCAAATTTGCAGCGTGTTACTAATTTTTTAACCCTTGTTATTAACAAATTTTACTGCTTTTTAATAATAAACAATGTTCCGTACATTGCAAAACGCTGCAAAATTAATACACGTTACAAAACAATGAGAACAACCTATTCTAAGTTTGCAGCGTGTTACTAATTTTTTTTTGACAATGTTATTAACAAAAATCACTTTTCATCCCTTTCAACCTTTCCGTACACCCAGAGCGCTGCAAAATCACACGGTAAGGTATTTCACCTTCCTTAATGACCCCTCAACATTTTAGCGAGTTACTAATTTCTTTCGGGTTTAGGCTTTAATGACTGGCCTAAATGCGGCAGCGACGAGCGCGGTTATGCTTAGATGCATTTGAGGGGCAGTGTTGTTTTTTACCTAGGTGAGGGGTATGTGGTCACGCGTTTTTCTTAAAAAAACGGTATACCGTGAACAGGTTTTTTGACGTGACAACGTCTATTAAATTGGTACGGCGTGGAGTCATTCTCGAAAACACCGTAACGGCCGAATCTGACGCCACACGGAGTCCACGAACGGCGTAACGGCCGATCTGACGCCACACGGCAACGTAATAAAAATATAAATGTTATACATTATATATGGATGGCGTAGCTTTTCGACATTCACAAGTGCTTGTAACAGCCCAGACTGAATAAATGATTTTGAATTTCAATTGAATTTGAATTACTTTATTTTAAATAATTTCATTGCACCCAGAAAAAATTACCATGTAATATTATATACTACCTGATGCCCGCGACTTTATCTGCGTAGGATTAGTATTTCGAGTAGTTTATATTAGCGTGGCGTGAATCATTATAAATTGTAGCCTGTGTGTTATTCTGATGTATAATCTATTTTATTTATTTTATTTTATTTTCATGGAAAACAAACAGCGTTTGTTACAAAAGGTAGAACTAAAAATATGGAACAAGCATGCCTTATGCAGTTTTCACTAATAGTACCTTTTTTATCTTACAACAATAATAACAATGTTACTTACTTATTTAAACAATTTTGTGTCACATTTCCAAAGAAGTCGGTATTAATCCTATGAACGAAGTAATTGTGTTTTGTCATGAATAAATCAACATGCATAGAGTGATTACAGTTAAAATTAACTTGTACCCTATTGAAATATGTTTTTGACGTGACAACGTCTATTAAATTGGTACGGCGTCGAGTCATTCTCGAAAACACCGTAACGGCCGAATCTGACGCCACACGGAGTCCACGCCTACTTTACCCCCACCCCTAGAGCGCCCGAAGGCATACTCGGAAACGGCGTAACGGCCGATCTGACGCCACACGGCAACGTAATAAAAATATAAATGTTATACATTACTTTATTTTAAATAATTTCATTGCACCCAGAAAAAATTACCATGTAATAGACGTTGTCACGTTCAAATATCGGCAGTAGACGGAGTTCTACAGACAACCAAATTTTTTTATACCAAGATGGAATAAATATTTACGGCCTGCCTTATGGTGCGCAGTTACTGTAGATATATGAATACCCTGCCGATTATATAATGTAGTCGTTGATATCTTGTGAAACAATCTTTCTTTCTTTATTTCAAATTATAATTACATCCTGTCATGGCGTGAAGTGCAGGCAAACTTGGACTTTCTACCGCGTCTGGGGGAGCGTTAGACCCTTCAGAGAGGTCTAGCTTTTAGAATAATGACTTAAAATGGTCATTAGAATATTGTGTATAAATATCAGCTTTTATAATTTGACGTGAGAGAGCTCAGGTACTGCACGTCTTGATTGTCTAATATCTACTGAAGGCATCATTACTCCAGGTTCTCAACCCCCAAACATTGTTCCCTACACCAGTGAGAACACGTGAAAAAAATTGTAGCATTTTACTTTAACGTAGGTCTGGCAGGCGCTGACTCTTAGTCTATTAGTACCCCAAGGTTAGCTTAGGTCCTGTTAGATGAGAACCCCATATACTCTATTCGGAACCCTTATCACGGTAAGCTGAAGCAGCTGTATGAGTGTATAAGCAAAATTGCTAATATCTTTGTTGTCTCTATGTTTATTCTCACATTTCCTTAATAAATCGTTGTTCCTTTTAAAGAGAGCTTTTGTATGTTTAGAAACTAATAATTCAGTTAAAAATTTAACCTATTATATTTATTCTTATAACTATGTTATAATTACTTCAAAATATGTATATTGAATTGTAGGATTAGTATTCTAGAGTTCCCTTTATTAGGTATGTCGTTAAAATTAAACTCGTTTTCAGTGAATAGAGATGTGAGGGATCAAATACACTCAAAATGATGGGTAGAGCAATGAAAGATATTAAAATAGGGATGATTCAGCACTGCCGAACCGTGAATTTTGATGAATTAGCGTTGCAAATACTGATCAGAATTTTCGAGTCTTTTAACGACGCTGATGTTTTCATATTCATTTATGGTTGAAATGTACAGACATGGTTGATTGGTGTTATGTTATGTGTTATATTAGCACTAGTTTTGTTGTAGTTTATATTTATGTTAAGAAGACTTATAATCGTGTACGGTACTATATCTCCATTCGAGACGTGGTTACTTAGATGAAAAGTATAATAAAAAAAACTCAAGATCCCTGAAGGGCATTTCAAGGAGAGCAAAACGGTAGAAAATTATATCTGCGATACACAATTTTGGTATGCTTATCGCAATGTACGCTGATATTGAATGGACCAGCATCCATCAGATTGGACATTAAAGATCATCGGGGAACTCTTATTTGTAACACTGTGGGACTTTGGAATAAAATAAAGGCGATACTTTATAATCTTAATATGCAAACTTGCCCTATGTTTATGAATCGAATAGATCATGACTTTTACAGAAAATGATTTTCAAGGTTTTCTTATTTTTGTTTAGTATTTTTGTTAGTAGTTGTAAGTTTATTCTAACAATATGTTTAAGTGTAACAAAATATATTGGAGAAGATAACTTTCTATTTAAAATTCAGAAAAAGTACTACGTTTCAATGAATTAAATAGTACATTATTGATTTTTACTGAAGAAGTGAATATAGGTCTATACCTATACCACTATACACTGTGAACTTTTATTTAAGGGTGTACCTTTGTACAATATTTTTCGTCTTGGTCTTTAACTCACCAAAATGCAAGTACTAATTGGGCTTAAGGCCAGTTGGAACTAACTTACCTGTAACTCCTAATAACTGCTGAAATAGTTATTATAACAATATCTGATTGTCAAAACGCAAATTGATGAGTTCCCAAAAAATATGTACATATTTTCGTTTATTTTCACAAAAAAAAAATATAGCCACATGAATAGTACGTTATACCATAATCAATACTATATGTATAATATTTTTAGATTTATATCGTATTTTCTTCTAACTTTAGTCTTTCCGTTAAAGTTATTTGTATAGCACGCTTTACTCAATTGCGAAGGAATACTGAATCGACATGATTTAAATAATCAGTGCCGGCAAATATTTTATCATGTGTGATGCCGTCTTAATTTACCGTACGGAGGGTCGGGGGTTAAAGAGATCGGATTCACACATACGTTGAAAAGAGGTGTAGTTTAAGATGACATTTGCGCGTTCAATGTATTTTTCATATATGTTGGCAAGATTAACCGAAGTAAGTGAATACTGCGACAACGTTTACTGGAAAAAAGTGATATTTCAACTATTTTATAGATGGACGATAAGTTTATCTAAATGAATTTAATGGTAAAAAATCTCTAAATATATTTTCTTAAAAAATACATGTTACTATCAAACTCTTAAAACTATCTTCTTTTTTACTATAAAACCTGCCAGTGGTGGCCACAGATAAAATATGAGGACCGCGATGCGACCGAACATTACAGTAGCTACTCGTACTTCAATCGATTCTATTAATATTTGAGACTTTAAATTAAGGCCATTGAATTTAATTACAATTTTGTTTGCACTTGTGTGGGAGGCTTAGTCTCTGAACTGATTAACTGAATTAAATAAGGTTGATTACAAGATTCTGATCACAATGCGGTCACAACTACCCGTTTATTCCGATTTTACAAATAAAAAAAAGAAATCGTTTTTTTGTTTTTTTATAGGTTTCATACATCATTAAGGTTTGTTATATTTTACAAGGAAATGAAATAAGCCTAGAATAAATTGTAATAGGTAAAATATCTTAAATGAATTAGGAAATAATATGAAGAAATAGTGATTACTTTTAGTCCCAAATTTGATTCGAGTGAAAGCTCCAATCTGTGGGAGTGTAATCTGTTCTGTGTGGACATAATACCTGTAATCTCAATTGACGTAAGGCACATTTTGGTCAAATTGAGTTATGTATGTCATCTTACTTAGTTTTTTTTTCTCTTTCTTTCTGTCTAATCCACGTAGTAATAAGACTAATAATAACGATTTTAGACACATAAAAAATATAACGTAAAGAACGTACTCATTGTCAAATTGGTAAACCATAGGTAGTATGCGATATTCAAAAATTAAAGCATAACGCAAAACCCTTAAAATATCAATTTTGTTTTTACGACCAGATTATTTTAATAACTACTGCCAAATGTGCTTTACGTCATAGTTTGTTAATCACCTCTGTAAAAACCTAATTGGACGTAAAGCACACTTCTTAAAATTATGTGCTTTACGTCCAATAACCTAAAACCTTACTTAAATCTTAAGGGTTTAACTATCTTTTGAAGTAGGTATTGTTCTTTACGTGCTATTTAAGTAGAAATGCTTATATGATCATCACCTTACAACCTTGAAAATAAGCCGAATATCAGAATTCTGTTCCTTACGAACTATTACTACTACATAATAATATCACCTGTTAATAAAAAAAATACAACCAATATGATTTGTACTCTATTACAATCAGTTATAGCTCTCAAATTCTTTGACAAACTTGAAATGTCGGTATAGTAGTATCAAAAGTTTCGGTTGTTGCGGCGTTGCTTGCAATAAGACAGCTCTGCTTTATCGACGATCTTAGTTCTTCACAACAGTTAACATGTGCTTTACGTCCATAGTTTTAGAATACTTTATGAAATGCACTCATAAAGAAGTTGATTGAAAGTACCTGTCTAGTCTACGGTTTTAAAACGACAAACCACTTTGCACGGTTAGAAAAGCACGGTTAGGTTGTGTTAATAATAGTGTGGTGTATTTATCAGTTAATATAATTGACCTTCAAATGACTGACAGGAATAAATATTGTCCTTTGAGCAAGCGTCGAAGACAATTAATTTCTATGGCCAAAAGACGTAAAGAGCTGATTAACAGGTAAGAATTTAAAAAATGTATATTAATTTACTTCACGCTTGTATTTGTATTCTTTTAGATAAGTGCTAAGTACAATCGGGGAAGTTGGCGTTTGACCAGTATAGTTATTTGTTTTTCGACAAGGACCGGCAGATGATCTCTTCTCGCCTGATGTTAACCTGTGAAAGAGGTCCAAATGGGATGACTGATAGAACAGTGGCGACACATCCACTGTCCTACCTGCCCGCCCCCTGCCGACCCCAAAAGATAAATAAATAATAAATAAATAAATTTTTTATATCATGTACACGGTGGTCGCTCGCCTGGCGGGTTTTGAAGCCCTACCTACCCTACCAAGCAAGTTGATCACTCGTTTAGCACCACCTGGGGATCATGTGTAAGGTCTCGAGGGTAAAACCTACGGACGTGAGTGACTTCGACCCCTCGAGTTTTTTTGGGACATATTATTGAAAAATGTAAAACACTGATTTCACGTGTTTATATAATACAAAATAAACCAATAAAAGATCTTTCGTTTAAATCTTAAATTACTGTTTTGATATAACAGTGCTTTTTAAATACTGCTTCTCGAAAAGTCTCTACTGGTCAACCGCCAACTTCTCTGATTGTACTTATAAAGGTAAGTATTATTTCTGTATACACCCATGTATGTATAATACCCTGCCGACCCCTTCAGTGATAGAGGCGTGATGATAATATTACAAAGTGTTATGTTTATATTGTGATTACCTATGAAATACGAAATTTAAACTTTTTAGAGAAAGAGAGAGACTTGTTAAAATTATAGTAAGTAATGCTGTTCTGATTAATTAAAGAGCATTTCATTTTTTATTTTCAGACCAGATTCGCCAATAAAAATAGTTTCAGATATCGATAAAGAAGAAATAGAGAACGCGGATTCTGAATCTGCGAAATACGTGTATAGATCGCGTCGTTGCACTATTAACGAAAGAACTAGAGAAGATGAGGACTGCAAAATGATTGAATCTTCAAAGAAGGTTCACATTTTATCTGACATCATAATAAAGAAACCGTTTTGTCACATCTCTTCAAAATATACCAATCAGTCTCTCCCTAAGCAGCGTGCTCCGCCGCCAGCACTTGCTCCTGTGGATGTCTCATCGCCTGATCTGTCCAACCTGCTCGAGTCCCAGTCACCATGTGACCACTTGTCGCCGACAGACCTACGTGCTCCGCCGCAACCGCTCGCTCCTATGGATGTCCCTTCACCTGCTCTTTCCAACCTGCTTGAGTCCTACTCGCTATCTGACCACACGTCACTGCCACTTCAGCGTGACCCGCCGCCACCGCTTGCTCATGCGGATGCCTCATTGCCTGTTCCGTCCAATCAATTTGAGTCAAACTCACCAAATGACCATTTGTCGCCGTCGTACCAGGGTACACTGCCTCTGCCGCTCACTCCTGCAAATGCCTCTTTACCTGCTCCGTCCAACCTTCTCGAGGCCCTCTCACCATCTGACCACTTGTCGCCAACGGACCAGCTTGCCCCGCTGCCACTGCTCTCTCATGCGGATGTCCCTTCACCTGCTCTTTCCAACCTAGTCGAGTCCTACTCACAATCTGACTACTTGTTGTCAACGGCCCAGCGTTCCCCGCGGCCACCGCTTGCTCCCGCGGATGTCTCATCGCCTGTTTCGACCAACCTTCCCGCTTCTTCATCGCTAACAAGTAAATGTTTGAATATTTACTCGTTTTCACTTTTTTTGCTAGAACATTTTTAACCTTCGTAGAGCGGGGGTAGATGTTTTAATTTTGTGCATTTTTTGTTTTTCTAATCTAGCATAGTTTGTGAAGACTGACATACCTACCTCAAATTAATAAATTATTATTAAAAACTGATAATTATTTTTTCTGGCCACTATGATTAGGTAAATATGTATTTATTTTATTTTATTTTCTACTTTGAGGAAAACTTACAGCTAATACAAATATTGATTAAAACAATCGAGTAAATTAGAGCCATTTACAAGTTTTCACATGTGTTCAAAAATATGTATATATATTATATGAAACCTTTGTGTATTAAGTAGGTACTGCAAAATTAATTTCTAATTAAAGATGAAATTATTGTACAATTTTTTAAATTCTGATAAAGAGGTGCAGAACAAGTCTATATCTATGTTCCTGCTAAAATCGTTGAATGATTTTGAGGATCTGATAATAAATGAATTTCGACGGTAATTAGTCGATGAAAACGGTACATTCAGTAATCTAGTATGACGCGTTGTTGTCTTAGGTGCATTGATACAGAATCTGCTTAACAATCCTGGTGAGTCTATATAACCTTGAAATGTTTTTAAGACAAAGGCTATATCAGCCATTTCACGTCGCCTATGTAAAGGCAAGATATGAAATGTATCTAATTAATCTGTTTAAGAATTATTGTTGAATAAAAAAATACGATTTATTACTACTACTATTATTTTATTTGAAAGTTATCCATCTCAGAGTCCCTTGACAACTTATGTTTATAATTACTTGTAGGCTATGTATGCTACACCGCCTAATTAACGAAAAAAGTTAGTTCTATAATTCAAAATATAGGATTACATTTTCTTTTCATTAGCTTTACACCTGTTTTCGTTGTCTATATGAACAGTTACCGCTATTTTTTTATGGTGTAGAGAATACTATTGTTTCAATCGTGCTTTACGTCCAAAACCAATAAGAGCCTCAAAATAAAAATGAACGTAAGGAGCGTTCTAATGAATTTTCTTGAATGTATAGCACATCTATTTTATAAACTAACAAAACAGGATGAAAACTTAATATTTCATCGTCTGTATCTTAAAAAATTAGGTATACTTTGCCTTAACCACTTTTTTATAACTTAAAAAAATAAGCGTTATGGATTTTATATAAAAAAAAACAATATTTTGGCTTTCTTGAAATGTCGGGTTTTGTGCCTTACGTCAATTGAGATTACAAGTAACGATATAACCAATCATACGTTTAATTTTAGGATCGTCTTGATATATTTTGTTGAAGTTTAAGTCAATCCTACAATTTTTTTATCTGATAATAGACAAAAAGTTTCCTTCTTCAATGCAAATTAAAAAATTTCAAAAATACTTTTATGATAAAAGGTTATTATACTTTTAAAGATAATTTAACTGATAACAATGCTTGGGTTTTATTTTAGTGATAGAACGGTCTCGACTTGAATGGCAAGAACCTCCACAACCGTGATGTATGCAACCGGAATCATAGACACTAAGTGTGGGCATTCCATCGTAATGTTGTGACTGTTAACAAGAAACTTATGCTATTCCATCCATAGCAGTCGAGAACTGGCGCAAACCAACAGTGCTTAATAGCGTCAAAAGGAAGTATGGAAAGGCAAGGAGCTACAGGGAAAGTTTTATCGGGCCTTAACGGATTCTGGTGAAGACTTTTCCATTCCTTTCCTTACAAAGGGCCCTTTTGTTTATATAAATTAATGAAAGTAGAATAGCTATTTCTATTAATTCTGTAATTGTGATCTGATTTGGAACAATTATTTCTCACTACATATGCTTAGACATTCTTCATGTGTTTTTTTTTAAATTAGTGAATATCACTTAACTGTGGGATGAAACACCGCAATAGTTATTGCACTCGCAGCCAAATACACAACACATCAACACCATATTTTTAAATATACAAAATAGCAACAGATATATATCAAGCAGTACTTATAGGTATCGTTGCGTTCTACTTAAAATTATGGCATAGATCAGCAGACCACTTAAAGAATCTATGTGAGATATGGGCATAGCAAATTGTCACTAACAGTCATTTTATAATACCCATAACCTAAAAATGGTATATATTATAATGTTAGGCATAATACATCAAACAAATAAACTCATTTGCAAAAAAAAAAACGGACACCTAAGCAATTAACATTTCAAATTTTTATTGCTTTGTTTGATAATTATAGAATAGAATAGAATAGAAAGCATTTATTGACCATTATAGTTTTATCCTCATAATTTGGTAAATTAATAAGAAAATAATCGTTTTTATAAGTATTTCATAAAATTTTGATACGATTTATGGGAAATAATGCTAAACCTCGCTAGTAGTGTATGTATTACAAAGTAAAAGCGGATAAATGTTAGTATCGAGTATGAACCCCTCTAGCTAAAATCATAGCTTGAATTCGTCTGGGCATGCTAGCGAGTATATCCTGGATACTTGCTTGCGGAATACGTTCCCACTCCGCAGTAATCACATTTTTCAGCTTTCTGATGGTCTGCGGAGCCGGTTATACTGATCTCACATGCCGTCTCAGAACGTCCTAGACATGCTCTATGGGACTGAGGTCAGGACTTCGAGCTGGCCAATCCAAACGACGAATGCCGACCTCTTGCATATACGCTTTAACATCGCGAGATCGATGGGTGCGAGCATGGTCGTCCATAAAAATCGAGTCTTCACCTAGAGCGGCCAATGCGGGTTATGCATGAGGAATTAGAACTTCCGTTATGTATCGATGCCCAGTCAATGAGCCGTTTGCAATGAAGACTAACTCAGTACGATCCATTGAATTTATTCCTGCCCAAAACATAACAGAGCCCCCACCATAAGGTGTGATTTCTTCGAAACATGCCTCTGCAAAGCGTTCTCCTTGTCTTTTTAGCACTCGGCGACGTTTATCTTCACCCAACAGAGATATCCTGGCTTCATCAGAAAACAAAACTCTATTCCAATCTTCTTAAGTCTATGATTCATAATTTCTAGCGAACCTAAGGCTGTGAAATCGGTGCTCACGGGGTAATTTGGGGCCGCGGGCCGAGCGATGACTGCGTATATTGGCAGCGAAAAGCCTCCTCCTGACCATCCATAGATTAATATGCACATTTCTTACTTCTTGAAGGTTGTTCTTAAGATCTACATACGAAGATTTGCGATTTATCAATGCGCGACACACAAGTAAACGATTATTTCGTGGTTGGGTACATGGTTTTCTTCCAGAACCAGGTCTTCTCTCGATGAAACCAGTCTCCTGATATCGCTGCCAGGTCATTTGGATTGTCGAGCGACTAACATTAAGCCTCCTAGCCACGAAGCATTGGCTGCAACCATCTTCAAGCAGCGCGATAATTTTGGTAGCTTTTATCATCTTATCTACCATTTTTGATACAGCCAAACAGCAATAAATAAAGCTATCGATTAATTTCATATCCTTGACTTTCAAGTCAAGGATATGAACTTAATCGATAAAAAATTAATAAAAGTTATGAAAGTCGATGATAATTTCTAGAGGATAACCTCTGCCAGTATCGTATTTTTATGAAGATGGGACATTACACACACCAAAAACAAACCTTTTTTTGCATTCGCCTTGTGATTGTTTCAAATCTATCATGTACGGTCATACTACAGTAAGCATATATATTTGCCGTATAGCGTATTGTTGGTTTTTTGCGCCCACGTCATGAGTGTTGTAATGACATTTTGGGTGAGTTCGGCATGAAACATATATACTCGTATCAGTAGAATTTTGCAATGTGGTTATTATAAAAGAAGACGATTAATGCGATATTTTTTATTTACTGTTTGCCTTGTACTACTGCCTGCGTATCATTTCTTTAAATACGTAATATAGTATACATTTGATTCGTTGCGAACAAATGAAAAAAAAAAAAAGAATTTTTACGATTGGCCGAGAGTTAAATAATACGATAATCCTACAAGAAGTAAATGAAATATATAATCTACCTGCTCTTAGTCATTTTATTAAATGCAAATCACAACTAATATAATTAAAAGAGTTATCTTCAATAAAGACCCACATATTCTCAATTTTTTTTAAATAACATATATATTTTAATATTTCTTTCTGTATTTGGATGCCAAAAGATGAAATAAGATTTCTCAAATTATAGATTTTGTACATTTTTGTATTTTACATTTATTGTTTTTAACAGTCACTTGATTAAAATTCAATGAGCGCAGCGTAACAAGTGTGTAATTTTTATTGAGTTAATCTACGTAACTTGTTACCAGTAACTCAGTGAGGTAGTTAAGCAGTAATGCGAGCTAAAATGGCCAATTTTATTGCAGACGCAACGCGCTCCCATTACACTGATGAAAAGGGATTAATAGTTAACTCGATGAAGTAGTGGCTGGGTAGATAACAGCGAAGAAATGAAGTCAAAAACCAAACCGTAGTTTTCCCCATTAGGAAAATGAGGTTTCTCATTTTAAGCAAAGCTAAGCAAGCTAAGCTTACAAGAGAATATAAATTATTTTCCACGTTAATATTTTACGAAAATTAACTTACATTCTTGACGCTACAAACTATGGCTATATATGCTACAAAATATGGCTTTAGAAAATAAAGTTTTTATGTAACTTATCGTATTTGTAACATATAAACAAAATCAATACATAACGTTACATTTGAATGTCTGAAATTTAAGTGTATGTAGTACCACACTTAAATTTTTGTTACCCCTTGTGAATTTCCGAACTTTAAAGTTGGTTTTAGAAATATATATAAATAAAAGTAATTTAAACTCAGAGAAGGTTATTTTATTTACCGGTACATAACATATAATTTTATAGCAATATATATATATATATATATATATATATATATATATATATATATATATATATCTTATATCTTTTGATATATATTTTAATATTTTTTATTTATTTACTTTCACTTCATTTATCTGACGCTCCTAGGATGAAAAAAAACATCTAAAAAAATTGTATATGAAATCAATCAATTCGCACTAAGCCTGAATTAGGTTTGGTTCCTATGTTTGAATATATATGACCTGCGATGAATTAAAACGAGTAAATTACTAAAATATTAATATATTAGACCTTCTCTAAATCTGTAATAAACTGAATACCTAATCGGAGAAGAAATCTTAGCATTCGATGCATTTACTCTGTGGATGCTGGATGAATAATGTTCCAAAGCGGGTACTTAGAAGTTGCACCCGTGACTTCTGCGTGCGACTTAGTTTTTTTTTACTTTTTTTCGCGACGCATTAATACCAATTGATTCCACTCATTGACAAACCGATATCTTTTGTCAATGTGTAAAGGGATTTAACTAGTGTACGTCTAACACAATCGCGTACAAACAAGTATAGCTAATTAGTTATTATGGCATAGCCTTTAGAAATGTTCGGCTTTAAAGATATAGTTGACTCGACCAACAGTACACGCTTAAACGTCTGTGAAAAATGTATGTTTGACCTGGATGTAGAAGCCGCTAAATCTTTACTTAAGTAGTATATATTCTCGTGTGCGTCCATCAACAGAATCTACAGCTAATCCTAAGATTGAGTGCGGGTTGTAATATAATTTCCGAATTGAGCATTTTTTTTATATTTACGTTACTATATACTAACTATGATTACATATTGCAAAAATTGTGATAGGCGCATCATATTTTTTAATGAAATTGAAGTTTTAGCTCAAGCTCACTTGAAACTTTCTCTATTCGAATATAATTGTGACAATAAAGTTGGGTAATCTTTCAAGAATATGCAGTCTAGTAACTCTTATATGCACAATCTAATCCTATAGATTTTATAGCTCTAAATAAATGGTTTCTAAAATTTAAAAATATTATACTAAACCAATGTATCAGGTAAACTTCAAAGACCTTCTGATGCTAAGATGGAGAATTTTATTAATATCATGGAATAAGAAAAATCAGTTCATATTAGATAGTTACCGTATATCCAGGCTTTCCTAGTGCTATATATAAGAAGCTCGTCTACCTTGTTTATGTCGTCTAGAAAGCGACGTTCATTTCTATGATACCTATCATAGTGAAGATAAGGTGACAAATAATGGAGCATGTTCCAATGGATACAGAATCCGATATCTTCCGCGGAAATCGTATGATTTTTACGCCTACCTTATTGAATGGTCGATTACATGGAAAGATTTGTTCATGATTTTGCCCTGACATATGGACTAATATACTCGTACTTCGCCTTTTTGTCAACGTGAATCCCAGTTGGAGAGAGTCAAATCCTTTACTGTTAGACTTTCAGTTGATTTCTCATCCAGATTTTATTTTACTACTTAGAGCTTATTTTACACACAAAGATGTGTGTTATTATCTGTACTACCTTAGATGAACTGTTTTCCATAATCGAATTGCAACTATTTAAATAATATTATACACCATATGAGTTTACAAAATATGCAATCGTTGCCCAACCGTTTCTCAAACTAAAAAGTTCTTCTTCGTTACTAATAAATGTAATGAATGAATTTCGTATATTAATACACACAGCACACATTCCAGTTCACATCACTTTCGATGTATCAAACTTAACCGCTCTCGAGTTTATTACTACATCGCTAGCTCTCAAATTGCCGTCACTAACTTAAGCTATATACTCGTATGTACGTAGAGGGCAAACAGAACTGGATTATGAACATGATCAACAGCAAACACGAACTTAGTGCTATTATCTTATACCAAAATTTTATGTTTATTAAACATATTTAAATATAAATAGTCAGATAATACACGTTAAGATTTGTATTTGTACTGGAAAAAGACGCTATTAGGTAATATAAGAACTAAAATGTACCAGAAACAGCAACTGATGATGCATAACATATTAAGAGGGCAAAGCAAAAAAAAAAATATTTTAAAGATGAAAAAAATAAAACAATATAATCGCTATACTTATCGTATTCTCTCTGACTCCAGTAGTCGCATTTTCTCACTTGAAATTACTCAAGCTTGGTGAAATAGCTGTTATTCCAGGTAGTAATTACGCCTAATACGAGGGCTGCCTTTGTGAGATTTGCCAACATCCCGCAATTATACAAAAAAATACTGCTTTTTCATCTTTTGGAATTTAGATTCCAAAATAAAAATGTTTTAGATCGCCAGAATAGTTTTATTGTATCGTCTATTCAAAGGTGACAAGTCATGACGCAAGAGAGTATGGAAGCCATGCAGCTAATGCCCGAAGATCGTCATGTGACATACCGTGAATTAGAGTCATCCGTGGGCATTTCAGGGGCCACTGTCTAAAAAATCATATACGAAGAAATTGGCGTAAGAAAGTTGACCTCCCGTTCGATACAACATTTGCTTAGCGATAACCATAAAAGCAGCCCGTGTTAGTTGGTGTCGCAAAACTCTACAGCGATTAAATCGAGGAGAGTTAAAGCATGTTTATGATATGGTTAGTGGTGACGAGTCTTGGATCGGTTTTACATTATGAACCAAAACCAACCAAGGTCATACGCTTACGGAACACTTAAAAATAAATGGTTGCTTCTTATGGCAAAGGGTGGTCACGTTGCCATTATTGTACTAGAAGATCGCAAGATGGTTAACGCTAACTGGTATACCACTGTTTGTTTACTACAAGTCATTACACAGAATTTGGAAAAAACAGTTCAAGACGTCGTATGATACTGCACCATGACAATGGAAGTTTTGCACGACGTCCGCCAAATAAAGATGTTTTCGAACACCCGAAATGTCGAAAGCTTAGACCATCCGCCATACAGCCCTGACTTAAGCCCTAACGATTTTTTTTATTTTTCCAAAATTAAGCAAAGGCATCGTGATCAACGTTTTAGCTCACCCTAAGAAGCTGTAAATGCGGCCATTGTGACTACCCCGACTTCGGAGTGGAATAAATGTTTTAATAACTGGTTTGAACGCTTGGAAAAGTGTGTTAAATATCGCGGAGAATTCTTTGAAAAGCAATAAATAATAATAATTTATTATATTTACTTATTAATCTATTACTGTCTCGCTGTGATAGACCACTAAACTGTAAGAGGGAAAACAGGGGGATAAAAGCGTTAGTTGCATCGTTTATTCTTTATTTAAATTGTCACGTGAAGTTTATTTGATAGATACTCGTATGTAAACATATCGAAAATAATTAAAGATTATATGCTAATAATTTATCTATATAATAAATAGGGTATGAAATATTATATTTTACAGGTATAACAAACAAAAACAAAACAAACAGTACAATTACATAATCTGGGAAGAAAGTTCATCTTCAAACCATCTTATTGTACTTACACATCACAAAACAGAGGAAAACATTCAGTAAATAACATTACTGAGAACTGCCAAAGCGTTCATGATCAAGTTATGACAAGATAATGGGTAACCGTAACACTCTGGCAAATAATGGGATAATTGAAAAATGTTGCTACTTTTTAGAGAAGAATAAATGAATTGTTTTGAATTGGCTTACTTCTCGATAACTACTTCTGAAACAATAGCTTTTGATGCTTATTGTAAATAGCTTTCTTATTTCACTTTTGTGGAATTTTGCCAATTTTGATTAAATAGCAGTAATTATGGAAACATTTATGAAGAATAACAAACAATATATAAAAATTAACAGTAATAAGCAAAAATACATAAGTTATACATTAAACAATAAAACGTATATACTAAACGAGATGGTATCGAATACTGGCAAGCGACTGTCACATCAAAAAAATATTCTGTAAAAAATTACTCCAGGGATTATCTTCGGACCATGAGGTTAACAACGCACCGTATCACTATTTCAGATTTATGATTTAGATTAACTATTCCGTGTTTTACTCGTACTTTTGTCTTTTTGATATTTGGATGTGATGGATACGTATCTTTTATTTTCATTGCTAACTGGTGCCCGCGACCGGATTAGTATTTCGAGTAGCTTATATTAGTGTGGCGTATATCTTTATAAATTGTAGCCTATGTATTATTCTGATGTACACAAAAGTTTTATTTAAATTTATTTAGTAGTTTTTACTTGAACTAGTAACAAAAGTCCATCCTAACAAACTTTCGCGATTATAATATTAGTAGGAATAAACATTTTTCATGATTTGTAATGATTTCATAAACAATATCAGTACTAAAAACAAAACAGTAACATAAATAAAAGTGCTTTAAATAGTAGAGCCAGTATATAATATTAAAAAAAGAATCAACATAATAAATGGGACATAGCTCTAAGAGTTGGTTCAGTTAGATTAAAACCGTAATTATTTTTTGCAATATGTTATTTAGAGCTACAATTAAAAAATGGATTGCAATATAATTTGTTCTCAATTTTAATAATTCAGAAGTAAACTCAGCTATCTTTCCTGATATCTCAATTAATGTTAGCAGATTTTTTTAGAAGTATATTTTTTTTTAATCAAGCCTAATATTCGTTAAGTCGATTAGTGCATCATAAAATCTCTTTACATCAACACGTCATTGCTTGTCAATTCAGTATTAAATTTTCACTTTGACGAATCATTAGTGTTTCTATATATTTAATTGTGTGTTTCTGTATGTTGTATTGGTGTTTTCACTTTTCAGCATTTTAACATTAGGACCATTGGCTTAGGCTGAATTTGGTCTGTAGGTCACATCGGTCGAGCCGCCTCGATCGGTCAAATGTCCGGCAGGCAAGGCATTTGTGGGCTTCTCTGTATAGAAATAAACATGGGGGATATCGGGCCGTCTTGGGAGACGGAGACTAAGGTGAGCCTTAGTTAGCCTATTCTCCCATTAGACAGCTGCCACATTAGATAACAGAATCAATTAAATGATAATATCGTGTCGAGTTTAATAATTATTTAACGTTAATGTCAATGAGATTGTGCACAAAAAACAAACGGTAACAAAATCTCACGTACAACAGAGCTTTTACTTACCGCGCTTAAACAATTTGGGTAAGTTGCGGCGCAAAGTAGTCCTCGAACAATAACATGTCTGGTCAAATACTGTATTATTTATTAGGATGCGTCTCGGTGATAAAATGTCTTAATTAGCGTTTAGCGCAAAATAAAATATGTTCGAAAGATTTATATTGTTTTTAATCTATTATAATTTTTGTTAAGTATGTACTTTTGAACTATTACTCCATACTGAAAGTTCAAATATCAAGTTAAGTTCATTAACTTCTAGCGGATCAGTTCCTTGATATTCAGTCTCGTATATTTGATAGATGATAAGTTTCTTGCGCCCATTCTTCTTATCAGCTAAAAATACGTCCTGAATTAGGGTAGGAAAAAATATTTGGACGATTCAAAAGAGCTTTCTATAAAGTCATATTTGAATAAAGTTAATTTTGATTTTGATTTTTATGTATGCTATTACGCAGAAACATACGTAGCGTCTTAAATTGATTTATTTATATATCAACATATATTCTACTTTTAACCAGTTATCAGTCGAAAGTTTGACGTAGGCCACTTAAGGAAAGCTTATGATAGATACCGTAAAAAATAACAAGCCGCCTGGGATCCTACATGCTAGTACACGGCCACTTTGTTAGGCTATAAACTAATAAAACGAGGTCACGGAGTTGGGAACTCCGTGGGACCAATAATAAATTCTTATTTCACACTTGCACAATAAGTTAAGATAGAAGCTGAAGCGGTAGTAATATAAATATAAAACTGTGTATACACCATAGTTTTAAGGTTAACGCTGCAGGTAAAACAACGAGTTAAAAGAACAAATAATATCTACCAGTATTAATCAGCAGTCTCACTTTTAACTACAAGTCACTATTTTTTTAATTCTACAGGCATAAGCTTTTCTTGAATGCTACAGGTAACATACATTGAATTGGTAAATCAATAAATATATTTTTTTACTTGTACAGCAATTTATCATACAGAGTGGTTCTAAAAATGTCTCCACTGTTTAAATGACCATAACATGCTAATTGAGGGAGTTGTCTCATTTTTGGTGAAAGTGTAGCTTAAAGTCAAAGTTAAAGATGTCGTGAAAGTCGATATAGTCACTATTAATATCCACACGTAAACGATACCGCCGAATAGCAGCACGAACAGCAGACTACAACGTACTGTGTGCGCGGCCTTGCCGATAAACGACTTTCTTTAGTGTTCCCCACTGGTAAAAGTCCCAAGGAGTTAAGTCTGGGGAACGTTGTGGAACACAACCTTCGACTTCGCATTTCTCTCGATTGCGTCGAATTGTTGGTGGCTCTGTTTCTCTGCTTGATCAACTATATACCTACCTCTTATTCATTCATCAAATTCTTCTTGGCACAGTTTTTTCTAAGAACGCTCGACGGTGTCTAACTTGGTATCTCTTAATAATTTTATAGCCGAGGCTATGGATGAAGGGAGTCAGGTTGATATTATTTACACAGACTTCAGTTAAACATTCGATAGAATTCCGTACCCAATTTTATCATATGTTTACGCCAACAACCTGTTTTGTGTGAGCTTGTTCCCCTCTCGCTAGTAGATAGTGAACCCAGTATAAAGACAGCTTCCACTACCCTGTAAAGTTCACATCAGTGCAGTCCTCAAGACAATCGAAACGATTTTGTAATTGGAGTTGATAGCGTTCGGGGTTTTGGATTCGGTTTGCCGACAAAACCGATACAAAAAATGAAGAAGAACCCAATGTAGTGTAGCTGGAAACACACTTTACCAAATAATCGGAAAATGTCAGAAATTAATTTAAGTTGAAGTAAAACTTCGAGGCCTATAAATCCGCAGGACATGACGGAATATTCCTGTAACTATTGTAGTGGCAGCGTGTGAAACATCTACGACCAACATTTAAAGCCTGTATAGCCTTTAAATACATTCCCAAACAGTGGAAAGAAGCAAAAGTAGTATATCTTTCCAAACCCGTGAACTACACACAAGAAACCCCTTCAGAAAAATAAGTCTAACATCATTCCTACTTAAAACAGTGAAGAGATTGGAAGACTGACACTTCAGGGATAGAGCACTCCAAAGAAGATCTGTACATCCCCAGCAATACGCCTGTAGTAAAGGCAGGTAAACAGAGTCGGCACTACACATTGTGGCCCACAAAATAAAGTTGACCATACGCAACAAATCATCAATCTTAGGCGCCTTCACTACTGTGAACTGCGCTGTAACAGCACAACATCGAACTAGTAATAACGGAATATGTGACCGAGATGCTAAGTGAGAAGATGGTCTAGATAGTAGAGAACAACATCATAAAAGCCAAAGTGCTTAATGTATGACATGCTCTAAGGATCCCCCTAGAAGTGGGAATGGGACTCCTTCCATTCCCATTTCTAGGAAACTTAGTAGTAGATAGTCTTTTAAGGAAATGAAACGATATCATCTGTACTACTATTGCTTATGCAGACTACCTAGTAATATTGATAAATGGGAATGCGTAAAACATACTTTGTACATAAACGCGCAGTCTTATAATTTGTGGAACAATGCTGTAACGAGTATTAAGCTGTCAGTAAATTAAACAAAAATAAAACTTATCCTGGTCACCAACAAAACTAAGTTACCAGAATTACAAATACCCAAATTATTTAACAACAAACTGGTGACAAAAACTAAATATTTGGATATAGTATTTAGTAACAAATTAAATTGGAAGAGTTAGTTAGGTGAGACGATCCTGAAAGCAAAATAAAGGCATCTTGCGTTTAACAAATGTAAGAAGTTATCAAGTAACATCTTTTAACAACAAGAGACTTGTTGTTGAAAAATGGAAACTTACCCCAAAAATTACATTTTGGTTATACACAGCAGTAATTAGACCAACTGTAACATATAGATCAGTAGTGTGGTGGCCCAGAACCCAACTGATCATTACAAATTCAAAGCTCCCGACTCTGTAACGCATAGCGACCATATTGACTGCTGGATGCATGAGAATCATGTCATCAGTTGCCCTAGATCTTATCAACCGTATATAGTATTTAGATTTATTAATCGATTGATTAATAAATCTAAATATATACGTATACATTTATAACTTAAGCCAAGCCCGAAGGGTTTACAGAAAGGGAAATAAAGTCTGGAGTATAGGAGCCGAGGTGCGTCCACGGGTCAGCGGATATTGAAATAAGGTTACCTATTTGAGTCCCTGTTCGCCCTGTTTTTTATTATTTATGTTACATGGTACCATTATTATTACAGTTGCTTACATTGAAATAAACACTTGTCCTAGTTCTATAAGTCTGTAAATTGAGATATGTATACTTTTATGATAAAAATCATTTTATAAAATGTGAAGTATTGTATTTATTACTATTGTAATTTACTCTTCATACTATACTAGTTTACTGCTAGCGGCTACAAACGATTTACTTCGAATATTTCCATAAATATGAAAAAGACATTTTGGCTCTGTTTTTCATTAATTGAAAATAATGCTGTAGATATAAATATATATTTTGTTGATTGAACTCACTTTTATTTTTGTTTCTTGCATTCGTTATGTTCTAGCCAAATTGTCACTTTGAATTTGATATTTTTTGATAGGTTACATTGCACATTTTTATATTGGATTTGCTTTTATTGATCATGGCATGTAGAGAAACGCTATTATTGATCTCTATATAGATTAGGTGATCAAATTTTGCCGAGGAACATGTGAATAATTATTGCCTTTACCTATAATCCTATAAACCCTATATCTTTTCATTCCTAGAGCAACTGGTAGAACTTAGTCCGGAATAATATTGAATATTTTGATAATTTCTTCATGTTTGTCTGTTGCAGTTAGTTATTAGAAACTTTTAGAATCAATTTTATTTCACAACTTTAAGCGACGCTGACAGGACTCGGGTTAAATCCAAAGACGTATTAAAAGACGCTTATTCATTGATTGGAGAAATAGCAGATAACTTACTAATTACTGAATCTGCAATAAACGATATTTGGTGCGAATGTGAAGACACTAGAATACCGAAATATTTTAATCAATTACATAACTCACATTTCAATTCCAAGAATATAACTACTCAACCAAAAACGAGAAAAACTTAACCACAGACTTTTTCTAGTGTTGTCATGATATAAAATCATTAACAAAACATTGGTTAAATTTGCAAAATATGTGCACTGAATTAACTTAACCGTTTGTCGATAATTCCGCCAGTGATACATTAGTAGCATAGAGCCCCACCGTTAAGTCAGAAATATTTCAAATATTTTAAATTGTATTGTAATTAAGTTTGATGGTGACTTGCTGATAGAAACGTATGAATTTTTTTTCTCTTTATTTAGGTGAACAAACAGTGACTATACACATTGTACAAAAGTAATAAAACATATGCGTTTGACGACAAATCTCGATTTTTTTATTTTTATTTTAAGTTTTCAATAAATATACGGATGATTGCAGATCATCACAGTAAACTGCAACACGGGTGTTGCGGCGTCTAATTTCCATAGCGTATTTAAAGGGCACGAGCGCGAGACGTGGTATTAGCCTTGCTGGTGAGCACTACGAATTTAAGTAGCAAAAATGGATACACTCAAATAATGTAATAAATAGTTAATTAAAATAACAAATAATAAAAATTTAATAATAGTAATTTATATATTCGCCATGATGACATTAATAGTATGATCGAATTCGCAACACACGTTTCAAAATTGTTTAGCTACCATGAAATCAACTGACGAAATTGGATATCTCTACATTCCCACACAGATTAGAGATATTATACAAAAAATACCATCGATAGAAATTACTTTACGATAACAATGGAGATTTTATTTAGTTGAAAGCAATATTAAATCTGTTACTTTGCAAGTAATCTTATTTTAGGTCATGACGGTTGGTAATCCGGCAACACACATTGCGTCGATGAGAAACAATCCGACAAATAAAATGAACGCTGCTTCGCATAGACCTGTATGTGACTAGAAACCTGTAATGGTGACACAGTGTTGGTTTCACCTATCCGTGTGATGTGTAGTTCCCTACACAGTACATGCTCTTCTGAGCACGTACTTGAAGATTCTTGTAATTTCAAGAACATGATAACTAACGAACACTGGGAATCCGTGACGAACAAGAAGCTTTGTTTCTCTTGCCTATCATCACGACATTAACTGAAGGCTTGTTGTATGAAAACGAAATGAAGTATTCGTGGTTATTTACGAGCACACTATATATTGCTGCCTGACAATGTTCTGGCGCTAAGATATCACACCTCAACGAACATATCCGCACCTCTGCCGCGCGGCGCATTATCTTTTGATCCAAGCGCTCGCGGAGGGTGAGGTTGCCTTGGCGGTCGTCGCAGAGCCCTACTCTGTCCCGAACCACCCAAGGTGGTTTGGGGCCGACCAGGGCTTGGTCGCCATTTATTGGGCGACCGATCGACCGCACTGTACCCTGCTCGCTACGGGGCCGGGTTACGTGGCCGTGGAATGGGGGTCCACGGCCACGATAGGCTGTTACATCACCCCGAACTACGGCCTCGCCGCATTCGAGGCATTTCTGGACGGGGTAGCGAACTGCGTTCGCAGTTGCGCTCCCCGTCCAGTCTTCGTCCTGGGTGATTTCAACGCCCACTCGCGAGAGTGGGGCGACACCCGGGACGACGTAAGAGGGGAGACACTCCTGGAGTGGGCGGCGGGACTGGACCTCCGGCTTTTAAACCGGGGGTCGGTCAGCACCTGCGTGCGGTGGCAGGGGGAGTCGATCGTCAACCTGTCATGGGCGACTCCCTTTGCGCACCGCATGGTGTCAGGTTGGAGGGTGGCGGCGGAGGTGGTTATACTCTCCGACCACCACCGGCACATCGTGTTCGACGTGTCGGTGGCCCACCGCCGCCCTACCCGCACACTCCAGGAGGAGAGCCGTCCGCGACGTTGGTCCATCAAGCGGCTGGACCGGGATGCGGCCCTAGCCGCTGCCCACGTCGCGGACTGGGCGGAGGAGGCACGGATTTCGCCCGACCTCGATGTGCATGCGCGGGCCGCCTGGCTCCGGGAAACGATGACGTCGATCTGCGACGTCTCCATGCCCCGAGTCATACATACCCCGGCTGCGGAGAGCCGGTGGTTATGTGGGGCTCTCCTCCCCAGAAGGGGGAGGCCTACCCACTAAATCCTCAGCGATGGCCATCCTCAGGCGTTGTAGGGGGCTCTCAGGATCGAGTGTCGCATCTGAGGACCCCCGGCCTTTGTACCCCTGGGTGCGTTAGGGGATTGCGGGGCGCGAATTGCGTCGCGCTCGCCAGCGACCCGTGGCGGCGCCTCAGGCCAGGCTATCTGGCCCGAGGCCGCCTTCTTCGAGCAGGATCGGCCATCTCCCGATCCCGCTCGGAGGCCTCCTTCTGGAGCATCACTGCTTCACAGAAGGAGACCACAGCCCTCCAACCTCCCCTATTCTAGACCCAGCCAGCGGATCGCCCTCACGATACACGCCACCCCCAGCTCGGCAAGCCTGAGCGTCTGCTCGAAGTCGGCCCCGGTCGTCACGACGAGAGACCAGCAGATGGTGGCTACATGAACTTAGCACGACCATTGACTGAGTAGTACTGACCAGCTAGGATAAGAGCCCTTGTAGCGCATAGATTTAGTGAAGTCAAATGACAAGTACCAATCAGTGGAGATCGTAGGTATCTACGCATCATAATGCCGCAGAGGGTACAACCAGAGATCTCAACACATCAGAAAGTATAAAATGGTTAGACCTACTTTTACGTCGTACCTACGTGTACGTACGTACGTACGTAACGTGTAGCCCACACACATCGAAAACGTTGATACTGGAATGCGAAATCTCAACTGCATTTTTTGGTGATCACTAGATCACCAGATTAAACTGCAATACCACTTGGGTTCAGCATGGTATATTCAACTTCAAGCGTAAGAAATGTGACTAGTCCACCAGTGAGCTTACAGCAATCGAGTTAAAACAAACATAGGCATTTTTTTTTTTGCATAGGCGCATTTTTTTATACTTATACTAATTAGCCTAGCCCAAAGTAACCTCAGTAAGGCTTGTGATTGTATATCTAGGACGGATAACAGATAAACTTACTTATATTTTACATATATAAATATTTTTGATAGAAATATATAATAACAACCTTGACTAAGGTACACATTCTTGCATTCATCACGCAAACATCTGTCCCCACCGGGATTTGAACCCGGGAATTCATAGATAACGACACCTTGAAATGGAGGTCAGCAGCCAAAATCATGTGGTTCTAACACACTCAAATACTCATGTTCCTTGACGATATCAAATCTTTAAAATACGTAGGTACCGTAAGGTTTCTAACCCACTGCGCTATTTGATGCTGTTTTTAGACAGTCAGCAAATATTGAAATGGTTTTAAACACCCAATAATTCTCCATCCGACACATTTCTGTGTCAGACTACTGTTACTGCGGTATCACGAAGACTCCATGCATGTTAGACATCAGCGATATATAAAATTGAAAATGATATATAATCAGCGACATATAGAGCTGCAAGACGCGGGATACAATCAGTTAAAACTGATATATAGTCAAAGTTTTAGGAAATTGGAATTTGTAGAGTAGTGAAATCAGTAATAAGTAAGGGATATAGAGCTAAGCCTATTGAAGTTTTAGCATAATCACTTCTGCTGGATCGGTTGAATACTTCAGCTATATTTGCAAAACAACAGTTGATCCCTGATTGGAAGATGATCCCTGGTTTGTATTGTGAAAGGTTATTGAAATTATTATGTCGTGTATAAGGAAATGCAGCACTTTCCTATGAAGAATAATACAATATTTGTGTGAATACATGTCCATAATAATTGCGCGACCGTTAATTTATATAAAAGATAACACTAGATGCAATTGATGATAGTAATTAGAACATACGTCCACAATACAAAAATTGCGGGATCAAATTTGACAAAGGCTGCAGCTTGACTATCATACTTTAATGATACAAAAGGTAAAGAGAAGAAGGATTTCGTTGAAAGAGGTGTTAATAGTCTTGGGTACAAACGGAAAAAGAATTAAATGCTCTTTAGCTATCATGGACGAGCTATAGGATATTATAGAAAAGACGGTAGTATTATTAGGACGGCTAGGGTTATAGGTATAGGTAGGGTATAGGTAATATATTTCTTTATTAAATATTAAGGTTATTAATCATATTTCGAAACATCGACCAGTTTTTTATAATGTTCAAATGGTTCACCTAAAAGTATTTGTAATATTATTATATAGTTTTTATATTTTTTGGAATAAAATCTTTGATGTACTATCATGTTTGATGTTATTATTTACTCATTTAAATATTTTTCTAATCCATTAAGAAATTATACTTTCTCCAACCACCAATTGTACAAATGTAATTATTTCTAGTAATTCATTTTTCAAGTTTCATATAAACCTGATTGTGATCTATGACCATGATCTCCACTTAGTTTTGGTACATAAAATATTTTTAACGAGAACTGACCCTGCATCTCTTGTTTTTTTTTTATAGAATAACATGTTCAATCTTTGGTAATTTGAAATTCAACGGAATGACAGATTGATAAGGAATTTCAATAAATGGAATCTGATGATGATGACAATACATTATAATCATTTATTATTTTTAAACAGGCATAATAGTGTATTAGACAAACAGCACAAAAATTACCTACCTGTAAATGTGTCGCACAGACTTCTGGTTGCTGTTTTGCTGGCACATTGTGTTAAGCTGGGCTCTGGTATTTGTTCCTCTTCCTCTCTTGTATTTTCACTGTTAACAAATAAATTATGTTGTTTTCAAATATCATAATATCCATAAGTGACAGCTTAAGCACATTTTAAGCACATCCTACTAATTCTATATTCATTTTTGGTGTAAGGCATTTAATTTTTTTTATTAGTCTTATATTCTGTCATAAGGCCGTCTATCAAAATATCCCCTATTGCTTTTCTGATTTCTGGATGAACCTCTCTCCATTAGTCACTATTTTTAAGAGAACTTCTCCCAATGCCTTCTATTATTGGTATAGTAGACACAACTACTAAGTATACTGAGATCACTTAAAAGTCTTGACACAACAGCCAGTAGAGATAAATATTTTATTGTACACATTTTCCAATATTATAGTATTCCTAAGTAGTGTGCCTAAATTTATTCCAATTATAGAATTGGACCATTTTTAGCCTTGTACTTAAAACGAATGTATATAAATTTTTGGCGAATTTTCATTTGGTGCTATTTTAATTCTGAATGAACCTTATTCCCATAGTTATTATCTGTAGGGGAACTTCCCACAATGCCGCCAAAATCATGGGGTCCTTCTATTTTTGGTACAGTAGACACAATTACCAGATGTATTTAAGTATTGTTTATAGGCTTGGTAACCAGTAATATATGTTAGGTCTTGTTAAGTGTGCAGTCCACCGTGATGTTTTGATAACTTGTCATTATTGTGACCAAAAATTTCCTATCATTCATATAATAGAACTTCTCTTTGTATTTGTTGTAAAAATCTACAGGTTCCATTGAATCAGACTCTCGTTAAAGATAAATTCCACCCGAGTGTATTAATAACATGTACCAAATTTCATTATTAAGACCAAAAATGTTCAATCTTATTTTATATAAGAACACCTCTATTTGTCTTTGTTATAAAAAGTAATCAAGTAGGAGAACCTCTACTAGTATTTGTTGTAATCTTCATACCTGTATCTTCTTTGACATGTATTTCACACTCCAGACTAAAAGCTGGTGAATTTGGCGAAACTAATATCTGCAGAGATGGTAATAATTTTTATCGGCAGCGTCGTTTTTCTTGTTTGTGTTAACTTTTTATTAATTAAGTCGTCGCTTATCTCAGACTCTTTTTAGTATTGTTATTAATAAATTACACTTTGTATTACTATAATACTATAATTATATATAAAAAATGAAAAGCAGGATACAAATTAATGCGTCACACACAGCGCGATAAGTGAATACTTGACAGATTCAGAGTTGCTAGCACCGCACCGTGTTGACGGATGCATTTTGTTTTCTCTATAATACACGACACATAAGTTGTAAGGACAGTGGAAATACATATTGAATAAAAAATATCATATACAAGAAATATCAGACAAAAAGGGTAGCTTGAATTTGCTATTTTATTTGTAAACACCATCTTTGTGGTCCGACAGGAAATCATACCTTTGATATATCTTTGTTCGAAATTGAGATTGCTTGCTCCTGGCAATTTTTGAATTGGTATTAATAGATTCATATGTCTATAGCTTATATTTATAACATAGATTTAAATTGAGATTCACATTTAGAATACTGACAAATAAATGATATTTAGAGAAGTAGATCTGTCGTTAATATTGTTTTTATTATTATCCACAAAATCATGAGATGCGCATTCAATATTCCCATTTATTATAAGTAAAATTGTATATAGTAATATTCATTTCAGCCAATAGACGCCCACTGTTGGACATAGGCCTCCTCCAAGGATTTCCACGCAGATCGGTCCTGCGCTGCAAGCGTCCAGCGCCTTCCCGCGATCTTCACCAAATCGTCGGTCCACTTTGTGGGAGGCCTACCAACGTGTCGGTGTCCAGCATATGCCTGCCACTCCAGAACCTTTCCGCCCCAACGGCCGTCAGTCCTGCGAGCAATGTGCCCCGCCCATTGCCACTTTCGGTGACATTGTCGGTGACTCTGGTTCTTCGGCGGATTTCATCATTTCTGATTCGATCACGCAGAGAAACTCCGAGCATAGCCCTCTCCATTGCCCTCTGGGTGACTTGTGAGCCGAGCTTGTGAGCCGCCTTATAAGGCCCATTATGAGTGGCCAGGTTTCTATTCCGTATGTCATCACTGGCAACACGCACGAATCGAAGACTTTCGTCTTGAGGCACTGCGGTAGATGGGCCGAGAATATGCCGCGTAGCTTCCCAAACGCTGCCCAGTCGAGTTGGATCCGCCGATTTACCTCTTTCTGGAAATTGGATCTACCAAGTTGGATTATATACCAGTCAGGCACAAGCCGCCGATAAGACCGACCGGTTCTATTGTGTGACCGATACGTACACATTTCAACAGTAAACTCCAACAATCGTAATACCTACGTTAGAACTAATCTATTCCTTGTTGACAAAGTACTAAGATTGCTTTTAGTTCCGTAGCCTTTTTTTTTTTTCTTGTAAAAGTTTACATTCTTTTAAGTTTAAAATGAAAAACGTGAATTGTGATATGTGCGGGATTGCAGTCACTGATCATGTAAAATGTGGACAATGTGGAAATATGCTTCACTTCAAATGCGCTGGTATTGCAGAAACTACGTATAGAAAACTCGGCCCTGAGAAGAAAGCGAATTGGCGTTGTTTGTCGTGCCGTAATACCCACTCCAGCAATAATGATTCTGCATTAAGCGAAATTCTGCTTGAAATCAAAGCCTTGAGAAAGGATTTCTGTCTGTTGAAGAGTGACTTTGACACCGTTAAAGTCGATGTGCGCAACATTTCACAGGAAGTAAAAGATTTAACATCCAAATGGACTTTGATGGAGGAACGGTATAATTCGATTGACAATCGTGTAGTACAGATCGAGGGTAAGATTGGGTATCTTTCGGAGATAGAAAAACAATTAGAATATTCAAGTAAGAGAAGTAGTGAGTTGTCGGAAGAAAACAATCAGCGTGACCAGTTGTCCAGGTTGAATAACCTGGAGATATCTGGAATACCTATATCGAAAGGTGAAAATCTCAACACCATTCTTCACACTGTGTGTAATAAAGCCGGGTTCACTCTTAAGGAGACCGATATCGACACGATCCACCGAGTGCGTCGTTTTTCTAGTGGGAACGACGCGAAGCAACGTGACAGTCGACCCCCAGCGATTATCGTCAGCTTCACCCAGCGGCGGCGCAAGGACGAGCTGCTGGCCTGTGTGCGCGCGCGCCGCGGGCTCAGCACCACCGATGTCGACTTACCGGGCGCCCCACTGCCTATTTATTTAAGTGACCACTTGACCCCGGCTAAAAAAATCTTACTAAAACTTGCTCGCGAATTGAAAAATGAATTGGGTTATTCTTATCTCTGGGTAAGGGATTGTAAAATTATGATGAGAAAAAATGATACATCTAAATTCATACGCATTACAAATGAAAATGATCTGTTAAGTTTAAAGTGACTGTTATTTAAAAAGTGTTATTATCGTAAAGTACATATTATTATGCTAATCTTAAGTTATTTAACTCTAGATATCAATCTGCCAATTAATTTTGTTGACATACTAATCGCACAATTTATTTTACTTGTGAATAATAGAAATATATTTAAACCCCTTTCTTGTTGTAATGATGAGCTATCGCCTTATAAAAAATACATACATAATAATACTCACGTAATTATAATTAATTATTATTATAATTATTTATTGTTATTTTATTTACCTAATGGCTAATTTTGGAGATGTAAGTGTTTATTACCAGAACGTGAGGGGGTTGCGCACTAAGTCACATTCCTTTTTATCAAATGTTATCAAATCTAATCATGACATTATTTGTCTAACGGAGACTTGGCTAACGCCTAATTTTAGTGATGCTGAGTTTTTCTTTAATGATTACGTGGTATTTCGTCGGGACCGGTCGGACAGCGTGTCGAGCCGCGACGGCGGGGTGCTGGTGGCGGTGCGGCGCGGGCTGTGCGCGCGGGCGGTGCCCGAGTGGACGTCCGGTCGCGATACTGAGGAACTGTGGGTTGCCGTTGAGCTGGCTGCAGCGCCACGCTCATCTGTGCCGCGCCAAGCGCGCCGTCGCCCTCTCGACGACGCTTGCCGGTCGCGTGCACTAACTACCTATCTTTATATTGCGTGTGCATATTTAACGCACAACGATAATCATTCATCACGTTTACAAGCTTTCTTTGACAGTAGCGCAGATATAATTACAAGCCGCCCAGATGACATTTTTCTTCTGGTGGGTGACTTTGACTTTGACTCTACTATTTCGAATGCAATTTGGTACGCCGAGGGCAAAAAAGTTTATTTGGGCGACAATAATATCATTGATAATAAAGTTTGGAAAACTTATGGTAATAAATTAGTTTATCTGTCTTTTAAATTATTAAGAGAACGCGAAAAGAAATTAGAATTGATTTGTTATAATTCTTATATTCATAATTCAGAAGAAAAAAATTCCAATGCCCCTAAATACTTTTGGAGTTTTATCAAATCCAAATTTTCTGCAAACTATCCCTGATCGAATGTGTAATGAGGGTATTTCCTCCTCAGATAGTGAATCGATATGTAACTATTTTAACGAATATTTTAATTCAGTTTTTGTCGATGCTTCCTCAACTAATTGTAATTATAGCAATGACCTCAGTGCTCATTCCCCCGTTGATATTTCATCTGTATATATAACGGAGAATAAAGTGCTGAAGTTGCTAAAAAATGTAAACATTAATAAGGGCCCGGGACATGATGGAATCCATCCAATACTAATAAGGTCATGTGCTAATGAATTAGTGGAACCTGTTACTACATTGTATAAATTGTCCATGGCTGAGGGCTGTTTTCCAAATATTTGGAAGAAAGCTATGATTACCCCAATTTTCAAAGGTGGTGGAAATAAAAATGATGTCAAGATGTATAGACCAATATCTAAGCTTTGTATACTTGGAAAACTTTTTGAAAAATTAGTAACGTCCGATTTAACTATGATGTTATGCAATCATATTCCACAAGAACAACATGGGTTCTTCCGTGGTCGAAGTGTTGACACTAATCTCGTTACATACACAGACTTTATACTAGATGCCATGGATGCTGGCTGTCAGGTAGACGCCGTGGATACAGACTTCTCGAAAGCGTTTGATAAAATTACTCACAGCATACTTTTAACGAAACTGGTCGAAGTAGGTATACATGGCGACCTGCTCCGGTGGTTGGAGTCTTACTTAAGAAATAGGTGTCAGGCGGTATTTTTGAAAGGTGCAATGTCTAAGTTTCTACCTGTACCATCTGGTGTTCCTCAGGGATCGCATTTGGGACCCCTTCTCTTCAGCCTTTACTTAATGAGTGTAGGTAAATGTTTTGACAATTCATGTCACTTACTATATGCTGACGACACCAAAATTTTCAAAGTGGTGACTTCATCGACTGATTGCAGAGCACTTCAGAGGGACTTAGACATTTTGCTGATTACTGTACCCAAAACAACTTGCTTCTGAACCCCGACAAATGCCATGTCATCACATTTACTCGCAAAAAGAACCCTACTTCTTATGATTATTTTTTCTTTGGTAAAGTCATCAGGAGAGTCTATCAAGTTCGAGATCTTGGAGTAATCCTGGATCATAAGTTGCACTTTAATCTACACATAGATAATATTGCTGTAAAGGCTTATAAACAGTTAGGACTAATTTCTAGACTTTCTAAACCATTTAAGCAAGTCAAAACCCTAAAAATATTATATTTTTCGTTTGTATGAAGTCATCTAGAGTTTGTGAGTACAGTATGGAACCCGCAATATGCAGTACATACATATATCTCGCTTAGAAAAAATTCAAAATAAATTTTTAAAGTTATTAGATTATCGTACTAGTAATTTTTATGAAGATAGTCATAGTTCTGCTCAACGACATAAACTTGCCTCTCTAAAAGATAGAAGGCATTACATGGATACAATATTTTTATACAAAATTATTAATAATATCATTGACTCCTCTTGCCTGCTAGAAAAAAATTAATTTAAAGTAGGGCGTACTTCCTCACGTTCTAAAAGCATGTTCCATATTAATGTTTGTAGAACTAATTACACAAAAAATTCGTTAATAAGGCGTTGTACTAGCTTTTATAATAAAGAATTAAATGATATAGATATATTGCATGAAAAATTAGATAAGTTTAAAATGTTGGTGGCAGATAGATTGTTTGGTGTGTTTATTGAGAAATGAAAAATGACAAAAATTGTGATTCGGTTTTATTTAGGCTCATATAATTATCTTGTTTGTTTGTTAATTAAGGAAATTCCAGGTCTGTTTGTTTACAATATTGTAATCAGTATCTTGGTTGTTAATGACTGTTTGTTTCTAATAAATTAAAAAAAAAAAATATTTGTCCCAGGTAAACGTACTCGTCAACAATTTCCACTGTAGAACTTCCAACCTTCACAGGAGTGGGTACTATATGGTGATTTGACATGATTTTCGTCTTGTCCATGTTCATTTTAAGACCCACTTGTTGTGAAACTCTACTGAGGTCTTCGAGCATTATGCCCAAGTCTTCCGTGGTGTCGGCCATGACTACGATATCTCGCCGTTGATTTTAATGCCCAGTCCTCTCCAGTCCAAAAAGCTTAAACACATCCTCCAGCGTAGCTGTAAATAGTTTCGGAGATATCACATCGCCCTGTCTGACACCTCGCTGGAGGCGTATTGGTTTCGAATTCTGCTCCGGAAGACGGACTGACATTGTGGCGTTTTTGTACAGTGACTGCAACACTTGGATGTATCGATAGTCTATATGGCACCTTTGGAGAGACGGAAGCACGGCCCATGTCTCGACGGAATCGAAGGCTTTCTCATAGTCCACAAACGCCAAGCATAGTGACAGGTTAAACTCTTCGGTCTTCTGTATAACCTGCCGCAGCGTATGTATGTGGTCTATGGTACTATAGCCTTTTCGGAATCCGGCTTGTTCGGGAGGCTGGAAGTCGTCAAACCTGCGCGCGAGATGATTCGTGATGACTCTCGAGAACAGCTTATAAACGTGACTCAGGAGCGTGATGGGCCTATAGTTCTTTAATCGAGTTCTATCCCCCTTTTTAAAGAACAGTGCCACCACGCCCCTGTGCCATGCTTTAGGCGTTTTGCCATCGAGTATGACGGAGTTGAAGAGTCTTTGAAGGGCCTTTCGAACTGGTAGTCCGCCTGCCTTCAGTAGCTCGGCTGTAACTCCATCATCACTCGGCGCCTTGTTGTTCTTGAGCTGCTTGAGAGCCACACTAATCTCATACAGGCTGACGTCCGGGATGTCTTCGCTGATGTGCCGGGTTTTTTTGTGCCGGGATTTGGCTCTAGGGTCTGAGGCCTGAATAACAGGTGGTTGCGTAGTCGCATAAAGCTGTCCATAGAAGCGTTCGATCTCGGCCATAAGCTCAGGTCAGGATGTGACGACTCTGCCGTCCTCTGTCTTCAGCTTCGTCAGCAGACTCTGTCCCAGTGACAGATCTCTTGCGAGCACCTTGGAGCCTTTGTTTCGCTCTATTGCCTCTTTAATACGTTCAGTATTAAATTGGCGTATGTCGCGAGTAAGAGACTTCGAGATCTGTTTGTTGAGTCGCCGACGAGCATCCTCAGAGGTCTGCTGGTCCTTCGTACGCCGTTTCTCCATTAGGTTGAGAATTGGTTCCGAGATCTTGCTTCCCTTCGTAGTACGGCGGGGTTTGAAAAACTGTGAACCCACCGTAAGGACAGCTTCCACAGCCCTGTTATTATAAGTCTCCACATCCGTGCAGTCCTCTAAGCAATTGAAGCGATTTTGCAACTGAAGTTAAAAGAGTTCGGGGTTTTGGATCTGGTTGGCGTCTGGACGGAGCGTAGTCTTCATCAGACGATACCGTTCGGCTTTAACATTAAGATTCAATGTGCCTCTTACCAAGCGGTGATCACTGCCTGTGTTCAGTGAATTGATCATTGAGACATCATTGAATAACCGAGGCTTAGTCGACATGATGAAATCAATCTCGTTTTTTGTCACGCCATTCGGACTTTTCCAGGTCCATTTACGATGCGGTCGTTTTTTAAAGAAAGAGTTCATCATATAGAGTCCCTCTCTCTCCATGTGATCGGCCAGCATTTAACCACGAAAGTTCCGCTGTCCAGCTAAAATTTCCCCACTTTCAGCTCATCATCACTCCGCTTGCCCAGCCTTGCATTGAAGTCTCCAATGACAACAGTGTAATGAGTTGTAGAAGCATGTATTGCCCGAGAAATATCATACATTGCTTCCACTTCCTCATCAGGCCGCGTCGAAGTTGGGGCGTAGACCTGAATGACCTTCAACGAATACCGTTTGGTGATTCTGAGTATTAGGTACACTACCCTATTCGACATGCTTCCGATTTGTACAACATTGTTTACGAGAGACTTGTGGACAATGAACCCGACACCACCTTGGGACAGATTTTGGCCCTCCCGGAAATAGAGCAGGTTGCCGGATTTCAGGACCATCGTATCCTCACCCTCTCTTCGGATTTCGGATAGTCCTATAATACTCCAACGAATTTCGCTCAATTCCTTCTCCAGTTCCAGCAGCTTCTCCTCGGTCCGCAGTGTGGGTTCGTTATATGTTGCCAGGGCCAAGGTCGTTCGAAGGAACCAAACTGTTATTAATTAATTGACTGAATCACTTTTCACCGTGGGAGAGCCATGCTTCGGCACGAATTGGGCCGGCTCGACCGGAGTGATACCACGGCCTCACAGAAAACCGGCGTAAAATAGCGCTTGCGCTGTGTTTCGCCGAGTGAGTGAGGGTACCGGAGGCCCCAACCCCCCTTCCCCCTTATTCCCTCTTAAAAGGCCAGCAACGCATCTGTGACTCTTCTGGTGTTGCGGGTGTCCATGGACAACGGTTATCGCTTACCATCAGGTGATCCGTTTGCTCGTTTGCTGCCCTATCCCATAAAAAAAAACAAAATTTTCAATAACAAAAAAATATAATTATATCTATTTTTAACCCTTTAAGCCGAAAACGATACCACCAATATGGCCACTCCAACCCAAAACCGTAGCAGCAAAAGTGTGCACGACGGCACACTTCGCTGCTGGGGTTGGTGAAGGATTCCGAACGGTGCGGCCCGGTGGTTGTTGCAGGAAGAAAATAAGAAGCCAGTTTCTTGTGTTCAGTCGGCCAGCAGGGTCTTCAGGAGCTTTCTGTTCTGGTGGTGGACAGTCATCCGCTTCAGTATGTGGTCCCCGTCGTAATCCGTATCGAGCCGGGGGAATCCCTCAATTTATTCCAGATAAAATCCCTACCAAAAAATAAGATTTTCGAGACCCCCCTGGCGAGGCTATACCGTACAATAAATGCTTATTTTATAAGTGTTCCCTTATTTTCATCCCTTTCATACATAGGTAATCTGTAGGAGCTTATTTTTTCCTCTATATTGCCGTTTTTTTATATAACTATATGTTTTATAGTTCTCGAGTTATACTCGATAATACGTCGGACAGGGTGAGTTTTCATCCCTGTTTACGGCTTAATTTGCCCCCCACAAATTACACAAATTACCTATAAGCTTTAAGTCCTTACTTTTTAGGGCATATGTTCGGAGTGTATATCCGATACTATATCTTAACTCGCGACCACTGAGAATGCTCTGCGATATACATATATAGGCACTTTAATACGCGTGCGATAGGACATTGATCCGACATTTTCATACATTTTATGATTTCTCAGTGGCTGCCTGTTTACAATTTTATAATTTATTGTGCCCTAGCTATTCATAATATTGTTCATTTAACACATTAACATACAGTATGCCCAAATTCAATAACAATTTTCATATATCTCTCATACTTTTTCCAATAAACTCATATGTTTATACACTTACGCTACTGTCTTTTTCTAAGGAATTTTAAGAATTTTAATTAATGTATATACCTATCTTACATACTATATGTAGTCTTATTGCTAAGGGAACCTATTCTATGTTATTTATTTATTTCCTAAGCTAATACTTATCTTTATTTCCTTAACTACGCTTAGTACTATTCTTTGTAATTATCTTATATGTCTTATATATTTCTATTCATTAATTATTATTCTCTTAATTAACTTATTCTATCCCGAACAAAAAGCATGCACGGATTTGATACTTCGACATTCACAACATTGACAATGAACTGAAAAGCCCCTCGCTTTCAAGTCTTTATTGCGATATCTATTATGGAACCAAAAATTCTAATTCTTAATTTTAGTATAACAAATACAATATTGAAATGTGATCAGATTTTATTTTTATATCTAATGGACAGTGTTAAACTCTAATAACAAAAATGCCCTTAATTGATATTGGAATAGTAAAATTCCACATAAAGTGTTAGCTCTATTGTAATAAAACACTGTCATAGAAGAATTTCATTTGTAAAATAAGTATCACAATTGTTATTATTAGATATCAAATTGAAATATTTTAAATATACAAACAGCAGTTGTAAGTGTAGTATATTTTAACTCCGAAAAATATCCGCGACTATGTAATATATTTTTTATTTGCATATCCACGAACGCAACTATATTATTAAATTATTTTAATTACGAGTATCTATGTATAATGCTAAGTTAATTATACGTTGGTAGCATAATATCAGAAGTAGAAATTAGCAGTATTTGTAATATGCAATTTTTGCAGTTTTATTGATGCACTATCAATAAAACTGATATGATACGGATAGGTGTATCGTATTCAAGAGTATTTTCTTAACTTTACTACATAACTAGTTTCGCTATACCTACTGTTCGTTAAATAGTAAATAGGTAACTAATTTCGCCCAAACAAAAAAGCCAGAAATAAACTAAATAAATTATAGGAAAATTAGCAGCCAAAGCGTAAGAGAAATTAGATACATCTATCATTGTCAAAGTGGATCTTGGAACTTCGGTTAGTTTCTCCACGTATTGTACGCAGCGCTAGTATTCGAAGCCATTCTCATGGGATTGACATCAACACACAGAATTAGTTTCTAATTTGAACATTTTATTGGATTCTTGTTTAAGACTATGATATTTCTTCGGGAGCTAGCCATTGTTCTGAAGTTATCTTTGTGTAAATTGTGAGTAATTTTTATTTAGTATCAGGTGTTATTCTTAGTATTCTTTATTAAATCAGACTTAAGATTTTAAGATTCAAATTACAAAAAGAAATCAGCTAGCTTATAAGAAAATATGTAATTTTAATTACGGACTGTTCCAATTCGTTTAATAAAATTAAAAAATTGAAACTTATTTACTTAAGTCAAAAATAAACCAGATTACAGTCAAATGACCTTTCGAAAAGTATTCGATAGTATTAGCATTACGACTTTAATAAACAAGTATTTTAGTTTCACTCACAAAATATCAAATCAGAGGGGCATGTTTAACTGTCTACTAATTGCTGTTTATAATGGTTCAAAAATAAAAGTTAAAAGTAATATTATCTTTTTAAACGAAGTGAAATTTACTACTACACAGATAGCAATGTAATTAATACCCATACGCTTACTATTATTATTAAAAAATATATCATTAATAGTATTTTTTTTTGTTTTCTATTAATTTTATTGCTGATGAAATTTGATTCTATTAGGCTGGCGAAACCACTTATTAGACCCTAGCTGATAATAAAAGCTGCAGATGTAATATGTATTTGTTTGTGTGTATATATTTATGTATATATATGCACGTGTATCTGTGTACCTATGTGTATAGGTTTCCTGTCTTTTGTTTGTAATGTTTATGATCACCGTTTTAGGGATACTGTTTTAATGTATACAGGTGTGACACACTCTATAAATTAATCTATTTCATTCATTCATTCTGATGAAAAGATGAAAGTTCTGTCAGTGATAAACTAGAAATGATTTTCTAGTAGACAAGATTACAATCGGTGTGTTTTCACTAGCGAATAACTAAAGATATCATGTAATTTTTACTTTCGCCTGATTCAGCTAATTACTATTATTTTCTTAAAATTATTCTCACTTGCATTTTGATACATTATTTGCAGTTTTCTGGTGTGATTAATAAATATTTCAAATATATCACGATAGGAAAATTCATTCTCAAGTGATTGCGCTGAACATAGGATATTTTCAAAGGAATAAATCCTACGCGACCGGCTATAAATGTAAATCATATATTTACTGTACAAATGGGATTTCACTTACCCTTTTACACATCAAAGATGGAGACGCCATTGGTTCACAAGTCAACAGCGGAAGACCTTATATTGGGTAGAACTAGCAAGGGCTCCTTTTCCCCCCTGTATTCTTACAAAGTCGGCAATTAGAAGTTGGCCTCAGACAAATAGATAGAAATCTTCCTATACAAATTTAAACAAGTTCATATTATATCTATAAAAGCAATAGTTTTATTTACTATAGTCAAAATATTTGTTAACGTAACTATCGAATCATTAAAATCAAACCCAAGCATTGTTATCATTTAAATAATTCTTAATTATACCTTACTGAATAACTTTTTTTCATAATTTTTTACAAGTAAGTCTATGGAAAAGCAAATTCGTAACACTGTGGAACTTTGTTGTAAAAGGCTATCCCCATAAATGAACCTCTAGTTTTTGTAGTCTTTTGGTGGAAGCTTATATTTTTTCCCCTTTTGAATTTGAACATTTTTAAGACAATTGTTATGGTTTTTATGAACATACATTTTCATTCATGCTGGCAAGTTTTCTTGCAATAAGTCTTACAGAGATTGCCTTGGTTTAAATTTATATATAGCGCGAAGTGCTATTTTTTGTACTATAATAATACTATCAATAATCGCAGCTGATTACCACAATAATAGTTTAATTATGACACGACAAAATGAAAATAAATAAAATAAATCAATCTTGTCATTTCATCATTAGTAAGTTGTCTCCCTTTCTTACTTTTTTGCTGTTTGAAATTATAAATGTATAACGATTTCGCGTCATTATTTTAAAACTTATTTTTACATCTTAGTGACGATATGTATATATTATTTGGTATGGATTGTACGGATATCCAAAACATACGTACGTAACCCTCATGAATTCCTGTTAATTTTATATGAAAATATTTTGTGAATACTACAGAAATTAATACATTTAATATATCATGAATGCTAATGGTGTATGCTGCGTTCTTAACACAATTTCATCAGCACGTACGCTTTTGATTATCGGGCGATTACTTCATTATTTATTATGCGTAAATTTAACAGTAAAAAAATTTATAGTTATAACTTGTAAATAACGAATATTGCACGAGCTTTAATATTATCGACAATTTAATACGACGAGGTTTGATAATATATCCATAATAGCTTCGCGTTTTTAAGTGACTCACTATATAACTCTGACATGGATTTTGCTTGCTGATAAATAATCAATAATATCCAAATATTATATTCTGTAGCACTTCTAAATTATTACGATAGTGATGCGATTTATTATCAACATGTTAATATTTAATGACTCTAACTTATCATTTTTCTCATTGCAGTATATCATTAATTAGTAGCGAATTCCGATCTGTCATAAAAGTACTAGTAACCATGTTTGAATAAAGAGAATTAACTGTGAGAATATGGGGACTATACTTATTATATTATTATGTGCTAAACAAACACGAGTATTACATTGTGTTTTTGATATAAATAAAAATTTTAATTCTTCGTTAAAATAAGTGAATTTCTTTTTGTTGTTAACCATTACTTAATAATTGTTTAAAATTAAATAGCGTCACATTGCTTTTGCACGTGCATCTATAACACATCAAGCAAATTGATTATGTATGATAGATAGTTATGTATATGATTATACTCCCGCCTTTGCGAAATATTTAAATCATAAATAATCTGATTTGAAGATTTTATGTTATATATTAATACTAGCTGACCCGCGCCCACTTCGTTGGGCATAATATTAATAATCCCCGAAGCGAGCACGAAAGCGAACTGAATTAAACCCGAAGCCATCGCGCGCCGTCCGCTGATGATGATGATGATGATGATGATGATGATGATGACACCGCATAATGTGGCTTTCTATTGGTGAAAGAATTTTTAAAATTGATGATGATGATGATGATGATGACTTGAGATTTAAACTATCCTATCTCAAGTTGGATCGAACTGCACATGGTGTGCGAATTTTATTATAATCGGTTAAGTAGTTTAGGAGTTCATTGAGCACAAACATTGTGACATGAGATTTATATATATTAGATTTAATATTTTTGAATAGTGGTTGTATTTTAAAGACGGCGGAATATATTGTGGATACAGGGAGTGTCTAGTGTCTTTTAGAGAAAAGAACTAAAAAAGAAATAAGATTTAAAAGTGACTAACATCTTTTGGTATATAGATTCGATTATCTAATATATATAAATCTCATGTCACAATGTTTGTGCTCAATGAACTCCTAAACTACTTAACCGATTATAATAAAATTCGCAACATATGCAGTTCGATCCAACTTGAGAGATAGGATAGTTTAAACTCAAATTATCATCATCATCATCATCAATTTTAAAAATTCTTTCACCAATAGAAAGCCACATTATGCGGAGTGTCATCTCATCATCATCATCATCATCATCATCATCATCATCAGCGGACGGCGCGCGATGGCTTCGGGTTAATTCAGTTCGCTTTCGTGCTCGCTTCGGGGATTATTAATATTATGCCCAACGAAGTGGGCGCGGGTCAGCTAGTATTCATATAAAGAAAGCGTTACCTAAGAACAAAAACTGTTGCCATGTTTTATTATAGTATATACTTGTATTTCTACTCGATCTTTTATAAGTAACAATCTTTGCTATTGGTTTTCATATCTATGTAAACTCACAGCAAATGCATTGAAATCTTAAACTCAAAATTCACAACTGCTAACGACAAGCGTATCTGTGGGAAATTGGATCCAGATAAAGATACATTACGGTGCCACCTGGCATCAATTCCGGGAAGATATGGTTGCGTCAGACGTTACGTAGGGTTTTTCTGTGAAATTGAACTATATTTTTGTAACAACAACATTAACTTTCTACAACGCACTTTTAAAAACTGTTACTACTTCTCTTTATAATATAATTTACATATTTCTTTTAAATATAATTACAAAACACTTTAATACGTTACGTTTCTATCGGAAATATGTATATGCGATATATTCATTATGTTGACATGCAAGATATAATTACATTGATATATGATTTTGAAAAGAGGAAGGAAGGAAAAGAAGACTTTCCGATTTTATTGCCCGTTCTTCTCGAGAAGGCTTTCTTAATTTCCGAGCAGATGTAGAGTAACTTTTTTCCTTGTAAGTTTTCACTTATAAGGTTATGTAACACTTAAGCTCTTTATGTCCTTTAAATTTCACATTTGTCTGACACAACACGTGCCTCTAAAGAAGAAAATTTTAATTTTGTTTTTTTTTAATTGAAGATTCAATAATTGTATTGACGTATCTATCGTATTGTTCCTGACAACGGCTTATAAATTGAACGTGATTTTGGACATGAATCTAATAATAAATCTTAAAGGTATGGATATGTCGGTATTATAGTGTTATGATAAGAGTAAAGTTAAAATTCTAACGTAAAGTACAACTCTGAAGAGGACTAGGAGAACTGAGATTTAGACGCGAGGGGAAAAATGTAAGATACAAAACATTATGAAGTAATAGTTAAGATTTAGTGTAAACCTAATGGCTCCATACTACAATTTCTCGCGATATATGTTAGGTATATTAATCCAGACAACGTCAGCATATTCCTATAAGGCAAGGAAATTTCATTAAAGTAAAATACCACTACAAGTGACGTTGTGGTCATAGTCAGTGCAGCGGCGGTGATGTATTGTGTACAATAGAAGCCGCACGTCCGCCATGCCCGCACACCGAGGATGTCAAACGCACATTCTTTGTTTACAGCACGCCCGACCTCAGTAGATAGGGTCCTATCCATATCGCCGCCACTGTGCACAATGTTCAGTTTTATTTTGTGTACTTTAAATCACAGACATTATTTTTAACCCATACCTTATCATCTAATAGAATGTTAACTTTATTACAACGCAAAGTTGTAATCAAAAATCTACTTGGCAACCTGGCGACGGATGCTTTTAGCTACTAAGTTTTGTCTGTGCTAACACCTGTCTTTTACAAGAACAACTAGAAATAATATGCTTGAGTGATTCTTCAGGACTGCGGCATGTTCGACATATATTTACCGTACCATTCTCCAGGATATATTTTCTGTTATTATTCTTCATCATTACTCATCTGCAATTACACAAATAAAACCTTCGGTTTGCCCATAGAGGTTAACAAAGCGTAGACAGCTTACCGATGCGAACAGATCTAACTAAGGACTCTTATTAAAGCCCGGTAAATCCGTGCATCTCTTTGTCCTTGTTCAGATTTCCATGCGATTTTCAACGCTAAGCAAGTTCTCAACTGCCATGGAAAGAGGAGTAAGTCACTTATCGACTGCCACAACGTCACGATGTCGCACACTTGTTGTTAAGCAAATAGTTCCTGATGCTGCACACTTCACTGTTGTGGAGGTTTTTTGGCATTTAGAAAGCCTCAACCACTACACTTCGGACTACCCAACTTCCGTTCTTGCTCTGAATGATTCTTCCGAGCATCCTAACCTATTCTAGTTCTACTCCACCTTTAGCGTTAGCTAAAGGTAATGAGTTATTATTCAATAAAAATCGGCAAAGTTTCGCAGACCACGAAACGTTCTTAGCGATCCCCCTACTCAATGAACGCAACGCAACGTCTGAGTCGCCACATCCCTTGCAACTTTCTGTTTAGCCACGAGTAGGCCCCATTCAATATAGCCCGCAGCATTTGGGTGCACCGCGCCTCTTCTAGCGCATATAGGTACCTATATACATGAAATTTGCAAATTACGAGAGTAATCAGCTCATGGTTACGCATAACGGTAATACCAGTTGAACCTTGGCCAAGATTTAAAAAATGATATGAAAGGAAATTAAATTAAAAAAGTAATTTGAAAATACCAGCATTTGGAATAAGTAAGCGAAGAAGTAAAGTTAATTAGTATCTTACCAAAAACATCGTCATACTTAATAACAATCTGGCCTTAATTGGGCACATGGTCCTGTGAAATTATAAATTGCATTAGCAAACGCGAAAAACTTGAACGAGTTGGAGTGTAGAAACACAGTCACAATTTTTGAAACTATCTACAATGTTAAACTTCTACAATATTAAAGTATGTAGTGTGGTTGTAATAAATAATAGTCCAAGTTACGTTATGATCAATTTACTCGAACCGGGACATAACTACAATACTTATGTATAAAAAAGCATAATAGGAAAGGATGCACAAAAAATACATAAGTAACACTTCATATTACATTGAATACAGGCGTATACATGGACGTGTGAAAGATCGTCTGTGAAGTACAGTTTATAATTGTTAATCCATATACATCGGTAGTACATTCTACCTATAAGGCAGCAGCGTATGCTCCGTATCGTGATTCGACTCTCGACTGGTTATCGGAGAAATGCCGCCGGAACCAATCCGGTTTGATAGATAGAAGAACCCATTAGTCTTATGTACTAGCAGACAAAAAAATATGTAGATATAAATATATTAAAGCTTAAATATAATTAACTATTATTATATAAATTTTAGGTACCTATAGATTAATGAAGTGTTGTTATTTATATTTAATAGCTTTCTGCCCGCGGCTTCGCCCCCGCGTGGATTTCGGGATTGGGTGTATAGAGGGTTAAGGGTCATAGCTTTTGCCCACGGCTACATATACGCGGAAGTCGGTTTATGGTGCGAAGATTTTATCGCGCTTCCCGTGGGACTATCCGTTTTTCCGAGATAAAAAATGCCGCAAAACTCCTCAAGAATCACTCTATCTATTGATGAAAACCGCATAAAAACCTGTGCAGTAGTTTTTGAGCGAAGCCTTTATTGCGCATCCCGTGGGATCTGTCGATTTTTCCGGGATAAAAAGTAGCCTATGTTACTCGGGGAGAATGTAGCTTTCCAAAGGTGAAAGAATTTTTGAAATCGGTCCAGTAGTTTAAGCGTGAAGAGGTAACAAACAAACAAACAAACAAACAAATAAACAAACAAACAAACAAACACACTTTCGCATTTATAATATTAGTTGGGACTAGCGACCCGCCCCGGCTTCGCACGGGTGCAGTGAAAAAATGGTTATGGTGGGTTATCCCTAAGAGATAGACATATACCATCGCGGACTTTTTTGTGGATTTTTGTAAGTTGTACAATACTGTAGTACATTATTTTGGTCTATCTCGTAGGGTTCAGCCAGCGTTTGCAATATAAGCGCAAAAAAACGTGGTTATTTACGACATCACATTAGAAACCTTTAAATTTATCAGTGTTTCTCTACTATATTATGCATTTATTATACATACAAACCTTCCTTAAGAATCACTCTATCTATTAAAAAAAACCGCGTCAAAATCCGTTGCGTAGTTTTAAAGATCTAAGCATACATACGGACATACAGCGAAAGCGACTTTGTTTTATACTATGTATTGATTGTGAACTGTAAGTAATTAAATATGTTCAAATATTTATTCTATAAATATAAATTAGCCTACAATATAAAAGCTTGTGCCAGATGCTACTAACAAGGGCACATATTATAACAAAATACAGAGTATATTGAACAGTTACGTCAAAAAGTAAATATAAACCTATGCAACCGTGAAGTTTAATACGATATTGGAATTAATAAATTTAATTTTAGATACAATCCTGGATGTTCACTTTGATGTTTAAACACGATCTATTTTCAATATACGAATTCCTTTAGATATGGTATTCAAACTGTCTCTTTTGAAATTGGGAATACGAATACCTTTTGACATTAAAACCGTTTGTTAGAAGAAATTAATTAGTCAATGTACTTAGACTTCCACGGTCAAGTACCTATTTCGTTATCAAAAAACCCGAATTATTAGAGTTTTGTTTACTAAAATAATTTTCACGTAAACAATTTATCCAATAGCAGCGTAGTGACCACGAATGATTTAATCATGAGGTACAACGAAATATATTTGTAACAATGATTGTGTAGATGTTAGCAATGACATTAATTGTAAATTTTATTCATCATCATTATTTCGCTTTCACTATACGCCCACTACTGGACATAGGCCTCTCCCAAGTAGGAAGTTTTTGGTTTGTCTCCCACCACGCTGACTTAGTGCAGTGCAGAACAAGTAAGCTAACTATATTAGCTAACTATTATCGTGCGTAGTTCGTGACAGTCAGCAAAGATTGAATCGTCATTACTCAACCCTTATGCAAGAATTCCTTTTGAACTCGTTGTTCAGAACCTGAATTTTTTAAAGTGACATTTGTTATTTTTTATTAAGATTGACACGACCGCGTTTGATTTCTATAAATCAGCTATAAACAGTTTTCTTGCATGGTGCTTCTTTTAAATTGAGTTTTGAGCTGAACAATAACTCTGCCGAGCTGTGACTACACTTAAGATCGTTAAACATTATGCAACGAAAATTTATAACTTTTCAAAATCATTAATCAGAGTAATTATATTTTACGACTAGTTCCATTTTCAAATGTAATACTAACTTTTTAAATATTGTCTATGTAAATCGCTAATTTTGGAAACTTTTGTGTAAATCTATGTAACATACTCATTATTATAGCGGTTATACTTAGGTAATGGTGGTAGCTAACCAAGCAGATGCAGGATATCTACACTAATTAAACCAAACATAAAATGGTGTACCTTCATAGAACATCGAGCCCTGGCTCCCGATCAACATAGATTTCAATCACTAGATCACAGAAGCAGTTAACTGCAATTGGCTAGCAAAAAATTCACTCTTACACTAATCCGATATCAATATCTGATTCTTGTTAACTGAATAACATAGAAATATTTGAGCAGAAAGATTAATCAGAAAGTTAGTAACCCGCCATAGTTGACTACCACGAAATGGGATTGTTCTTTTGTTCTCTACATAGGTAACACGCTACAGAGACAAATTATTAAATAAACTAATAAAAAACATAGGTCTTTGATCACAAGCATAGCACCCGCGCCAACTGTCAATAAATGAGTAACTACAAAAATTATAGCCTACTAGAACAGATCGTTTTTGAATAATATTTCAATAAAAAATAAGCCTGCGGTTTGCGACCTCGGTCGCCACTTTGCCAGTAATTGGCAACGTTTGTGTTATAGAGTATTAAAGTCCTTAGAACTCTGGCCTTTGATCTGCACGTTACCTTTACTTAATTTCTCTAAGAAAATAAGGGTATTTCTGTGCTTTGAACATTAAATTCAACAGCGAGTATTATATAATAATTGTATAAGTTATAACAAGACATTGTATAAATCATAAATTCAAAAAAATGCTTAAATTTTCGCGATTTAGTACAAATTGAAATATTTTGCAATGGAATACTCATATTGTGTCTTTCGCAAACAAAGTTGGTTCTACTGCAAATGCTGTACAAATAGTTAGAAAACTACACAGAAAAAAACAGTTTTCTTAAAATGAGACATATTTTTTTCGATGAAAAGAAACTACCTCATGTTAGAAGAAGAAACCCATTTCCTCCCTATAGACGTAAGATAATATTTTATTGTGAAATGAAATAAAATTCTCAAGAACGTTTATTTAAAATAAAACATAAATACATATTTGAACCAAGAAAAAAAACCGTTAGAATAAGAATGAGAAATCACACCGAATTGATCCAAGTATATTTATTGTCTTGATTGCTAAGATGAAATTGAGTCTAGACTGCATCAATCTTCAAAACAGGAAATATTTTCTTTATCCCTCTAATATGTTGACTGCTCCTTTGAACACGACTTTTGTTCCAAATAATTTTTAATATATATTTCTATGTTTAAATGTATCTACGTATGTTTAATTGGCATGAATATAACAAATAAATTCTGATGTGAAGGCTAACACTCCGGTTTTCGTGAGGGTTGTAAATTTACTGCGAATATTATAGGAATCACATGTACTATAATCGACTGTAACCACTTATCATCAGGTGGGAATTCAAAAAAGAGAAAATAAAACATGGTGAGAGAATTAATATTAACAGTACAGTTAAATACACAACAAGTAACCATCGTTGTATTTAATCGTATTTAATAATATAATCGATTTTAGGTAAAAATATATGATATCTGACGAGCTCAGTTAATGCGTGTCCGATTGTCCTGCCAACTAAAACAATCAAAAATATTGAATCAATTAATTTGTTATCCTTGTTAATGCTCGATGGGTGAAAGGGTAATAATGTAATAACGCCGACAGTGTCTCAATCGCTGTCGCAGTTACACCTCTCTACACCCCGTTCGCTCCAATGTTGCAGCCTTCACATTATTAATTTGCGTTCTAGCTTCGCAGGTATTTTTTTCTTCTTTCCTGAAAACAGTGAAACATACAATTCTTAGACTTTCCTGTAAGTACATGAAAATTCTGATTCAGTTCCTGTAGTCGTTTTTCTTTTACATATATTGGAAATATCTTGCCAAATAATGGGTGTTTACTAGAACAGTTTACACATTTGAAATTTGTCACAGTACAATTTTTATGCTCCCCAGAACATTTAGGACAAACTAGTTTTTTTGACTGGCATGGTTTTACACCATGGCCAATTTTCCAGCAACGAAAATACTGCGGAACAGGAAATATATATAACGTTCAACTTTGACGCGCAACTCATTGATGTAAGCAAAGGCGGGAAGAGATGAGCGTTTAAAACATAAACGTACTGTTTCACTGGGTTGCCAAGCACCCGTTTCACCCTGTCTGCTACGTCTATTTAAGCGTTTTGCTTCTCTGATGGTAGTATTCAGACATTTAATATTTTGAAGCATATGTTCTTCCTTAATGTCAAGTTCAATATCTCTTATCGTACCATAACAATAACTCGATTCCAAAGCTTTGTGGCATATCCATCCTTTTGCTAGAAGATTTTCACAAGTCAAAAGCAATTTAGCATCCTTTTCATTTTCAAATTCCACACGAACTCTGAATGGTTTGATGTATTTAATATGACAAATGTTCAAAATTTTATTGTCATAGAATGAGCGAGCCATTGCAAATTGCTTAGGTAGTGATTCTTTACTAGTGATATTCATACTTCTTTTTCTCGGGTATTATTACACTTGCATTCTTTGATTGAGGCCGCTTTAACTTCTTTCCTTTCTACCTTACATAATTCCATTCCCATTCGTCACTTTCTTCAGTAGACTTATCATTATATACCCTCTTAGTAGCCTTTCTATTGTCCATATAGCACTGCTCCAATACCGAATTATTTTCCACCTTATTTTCCAATAAACAACCTTTGTTTTCACTCATATAATTATCATGACATTCATCTTTTTCTTCACCTTGTTGTTCGATCTGTTTATCATATAATTCCAACACATTCATTTTTAACACTATACGCAACAAATAAAACGCCGATAATTATGCTACAATATCGATGGCATGCGCCCGAACCATCCGAGGCGCGCGATTGCGCGCTGAGCATATACTTCTTGCTCAACAAGTATCTGTATTACGCAATTAATGAACAAATAAGAAACAGCGCGCAGTGCGCGCGACCCTCCCGCGCAAGTGTTTGCGCATGACTGATTTTTTAATTTAATTGTAATAAACAATTTATGTTTACATAATCTTTAGATTCATTATATTTCGTTAATAAAATTAGATCATAGATATATACAACTAAAATATAGTGTCTTCTTACTGAATTTTATTATAGAATCAGCATCGCTTGCTGAGTCTCGCTACAATTTATCCGTTACCTAAATCCTTATATTTACGTGCAGAGAGTTGGAACTAAGCCGTTAGTCGACACTATGATTCGCATGCCATCAAATCATTATTTCTGTGGGCACCTCTCGACTATCGACAACGCCATGTGTATAAGATACTTCATCTTGGCTATCTGATTAGACTTTCTCAAGATTCTCGTCAAAGGAGATAATAATATCCACTAAAGCACACGCGATTTAACCATGTCTTTGAAAACCAGCACCAATAAGTACTTATAACACGATACCTATCGGATTTTATATTTATGACCTTGTGGCTTCTTATTGAACTTCCCAAACATTAATCAATTAATTAACATTTAAATCATTAATTCCCGTATAAAAAAAAGTTGGTGTATAGAAAAGAGTTCTTTAATAAGTAATAATAATTACTTATTAAAGAACTCTTTTTTATACACCATACACGTTATAGTTAATTAGACTTAATCTGTTCTGAAAAAAGTGAATAAACAAACATCATCTTTAATTTTAGCACAGGAAATAAATTAAGGTCGAGGTTGTAACCAGGGCTCTGGTGTCTATTAATATAGCGAGGGTTTCAACTAAAAAAACATAAAACAAAACATAGCGATGCAGTACATTTTACTTGACGTGAATAAATGGACGGAAGTTTTTGTTTGTGGACGCTTTCAAAGTAACAAATGATTGAAGCATTATTTTTACATGTCATGTACGTTTATTCCTTAAACTCATTACTTTTTGAAAACAAAAGTTCGAAAACAAGCATACGGCAAACAAACAACTTTTGGAATATCAATTTTCATTCTGTTCTTGAAAGGAACATTTGTTTGTCTAATTTTAGCTCCGTATTTTTAAAAATAACCAGCCTGTTTGATTATTTATTATATTGTTTAGATAATCTTTTCTTTTTGGTCATCCTTTCTGATGAAATTTGCATTAAATTAAAACTGGTCAATAAACTTTGGTAGTATTTTGAAACATGTACTTTTGAGATTAGATCAATTAAAAACCTGGACAAAACAATGTCTAGTAAATTTGCAATGTAGTTTTTCAGTTTAGTTTGTTATCGTGCTATTTAGATATCATTTGTCAATATATATAGCAAATGTATTAACTCTGTAATTGAATGAATATTTTAAATACCTAAGCAGATTGGAATGTGCTATCGAGGAAAAACTATCGAAAAACAGTGAGGATGCTTTTCGCGAGTTTGGTCTTGCAGCAAACGTTAAGAAAAAATCCTATAGACGTTAATTTATTGTTCGAATACAAGGAATAACATATTCTTGCGATTACAAATTTGTTTGTAAAATAATCCTCGATTCACAGACCGGACTTGCATTAAACCGAATTTGAATTACCCCTATACGGCATCTATCGACATCGACAATCAAGGCAAGAGTCTTAGATCGCTTCTAGATATTTTTAATATATATGATATAATTTTTATATTTGAGGTACGATAGAATTTCGTAGTCCCCATGTATTCTAATGAATAAACCGAATTTGAATTACCCCTATACGGCATCTATCGACATCGACAATCAAGGCAAGAGTCTTAGATCGCTTCTAGATATTTTTAATATATATGATATAATTTTTATATTTGAGGTACGATAGAATTTCGTAGTCCCCATGTATTCTAATGAATAAGCTTGATATTACCGTTTACCGAACACATTAATTGGATCTTCCACTGTTAACGACTAAAAAATAAATCACCCGTACCAGTATATTGATAACGATGCATTGGAAAAATAAAAATAACTAATAGGCATTAAACAGGCAATTTTAAACCTAAAACATAGTCATGGAAGTCCGCTAGTCTTAGAAAAAATATATAAAGTCATATATCTGTAATTTATATTACTCGTAGTTATATAAAAAACTGTATAATTAACGTAAATTGAATTTTCATCACTTATCATTTCGGTGGTGGAGCTTTATAAGCAGTAAATCAATTAACAATATTAAGTAATACGGAGTCAAATTGTAAACTAGGCAATGTTATGATTTGTGTGCAAAAAATATAGTGCGCTAATCAAAAGCGTGAATTTAACTCCCGTCTGAGGTAAGCAATCTCCTTGGTTTTGTAAATAATGGAAGATTGGAATTGCGAATCGCTTTAAGCGTTACCAAATTTGCATTAGGACTAACAGCTAAAGAACGTGTATCGACGAAGACATATATAGTTTTGCCATTGCCAACCCTCCCGCCTGTCAAGGCCAAGTTTCCTATAGCCGATTTTCGATAAAAAATTCTGATACTCTGATAACTAAAAATGATTTCTAGCAAGTAATTTTTGCAAGTGTATAATATCTCATAGAAAGATAGAGAGAAACAGCGAAACGGGAAGCCTCATTGCGCTCTTCTTCGATGAAGTTTGTTTTTTGCGTAGCATGTGTGCTACGGTGAGTTCTGATGCGCATAATCGAAAGCCGACTGATATTATAATTCAAGGTTGATCTTAAACTGGCGCTATCAGTCGCATTGTCTCGGGATAATACAAAAAATATTTCTCTTGCGATCTTGACCACAGACAAGATAAACGGTAAGGTTGTAGCAAGTAACTAATGGCAAGTGCGATGTGCGATATGCTACAGTGTTCCCTTTATTCGAAAGTATTTCACTATGTGATAAAGAGTAATCTAGCAGTTCTATAGTGTGCTTTATTATGATGTCCTTTAAAATTTTATTTATGGAGTTTTTGAATGATCGAGTCCCATATTGATCACTCACTGAAGCGGGCAGGTTCAATCTGCGCTGTCGTTTTCTGGATTCCCGTATTTGCATAATCCTGTCCGGGCCCCGGCGCCGACTGATAAATTGGGGGTAAAATAACGAGGACATTTTACCAGCGCGTTGTCTTTTGGCGGAACAAATGTTCAAGTAAATTACATTCATATTTATTCAGAACTATTATTAGGAAATCTTGTGTAAATCGCATAATGGGGTGCTAAAATTAACTTGTATACTGCAATGAAAAGCTATTTTTCTAGCTTTGTATTACTCCATCATCAAGCTGGAAAGCTATGTTACAACTAAGATCATGGAAGTCTTAAAAATAATTTTCAAAACCTCAGAATAGTTATCCAACCAGTGAGTCTTAAATGTTTATGCACAAAAAAGTATATTTAATTTGGTAGTTAAATATACTTTTTTTATGCATAAACATTGTGGTACATTTGAGGAGTTTGGAGATTTATTTGAAGAGTTACGAATATTTTAAGAAAAAGGTTGACTATGCTGAATACTTCATCAATTTGAGGGCAATCACTGACGCATAAATGAGACTCGATATACCAACCGGTTTTAAGGTTTCAGGTTTCTCATGTCCGCAATCTTATGAAAACAGACAGAAAACAAAAGGTATCATAAAAAAAAACAGATCTATAGGCACCGTATGGCAACTGTGCATAGAACTTGAACCTGGGACCTCAGAGATGAAATTGCCTATGAATGAAATGATGATGAACTACCTTCATAGCCCTACTAACCACTCGGCCACGAAAGTAGTCATAGTAACGAGTGCTACGTGTTATTAATACATTCTAGTTGAATGTATCCTTAACAAGACCCTGATTCAAAAGCTCCTGATTGGATTTATAACAAATATAAAAAGTTTTGTTATCTGATTGATGGGAAATGAATGAATCTTAATTATCACATATTATATATGCTATAATACATTTCGGTGGATTTCCCTTAACAAAACCCAATATACATTATTGATTATGGAGCCTATAGCCAATACTTAAAAACAAGTAGTAATTGTGTCTTCTGTACCAAAAATATGAAGATAAATTTTATTTAAGGTCTACCTACTGAATAACTATATTTAAATTGCTTATTTAAACAAAAAGGACACGTTCTCTTAATTGTTTAATAGAAAATGTTACTCTTTAAATGCCATGTGATACATGTTAACAAGACTCAATATACTCGTACATTATTGGTTGCCTACTGAAATAAGATTGGTAGCAGTATCTAATGTACCAAAAATAAAAAGACTCCATAATTTTGGCGGAATTGGGGGGAAGTTCCCTTAAAGATAATGACTAGAGATAAGGTTAATACAGAATCATACAAATGTCCTTAAAACAGCAGACAAGACTACTTTAGACAAAACTACAAACTCCCTTGTACCAAAAATAAATATAGATAGAGTTGGAAGGATTTTAGGTACATTATTATCACTTATAGATACTGTAGATACTATCTTATAGATACTACATTAGGAAACGACATAAAATATTTGATAACGCTGACTTTTGTGACAAGACTTAAGTGATTTTCACCACGGTGACACCGTAACAATAACAGTACCAGTACAAGAGGGGAGAGGGAGCAGTGCACAAATATAAGCCCAGCTTAACACCATTGTATTATTGCATATATTCGATAGCAATTATGTTATTGAATAAAGAAATCTTACAACCAAAAGCCTGTGCAATGAACCTACAGGTAAATGTTTTTGCTGTTTGTCTAAAGCACTTTTATGCCTGTTGGCATTATTGAAACTACTTTTCAATCTGTCATTCCATTCAATTCCAAATTTTTAAAGATTGAACATACTAATTCTATTAAAAGGAATTGACAGATTAAAATATATAGGAGTTATATTATTATATAAACTTATTCTCGGTTCTTCTTAAAAATATTTTATGTACCAAAACTTTGCGAAGATGTCTGGTTTAAGTTAAATATAAATTAACTTGAAGATTTTTTAAAATTGAAGATACATGTGTAGAATTAATATGAAAGAGTCAAATTTATTAATGCTTGTAGGCACAGATAAAAACAATATTTAAAATAATAACTAACAATAATTAATAAGTAAAAAGTCAAATGGCTATGAACTGTTAAACTCGGCTTCAAACAATTCGATAAAAATTTCAAGGAACAAGGGTGTTTCTTGACTACTGACATTTATTAAGAATACAGTACACCTGATTACTCAAGAATCTGCTCTTCCCTTAGAACCGAAAGTACTTCGAGAAACTTATAGTGTTGCTTTATGAGATCACGACAGAATCGAAGGGCTTGTTGCTTGTTCGCAGTCATATACATATACAGGACAAAGATGAAATTTCTTACAAGCATATTTCAAATAAAACATCATTTAACTCTAAATTTTTTTGGAATCACAGTGAAATTGAGAACAATTGTTTTTGACTTTATTGATAAGAAAGTATTTTGAATTGAGACATTAATAGTTCGAACTCGGTGTATGAAGCTCTTGACGAATCAGAGAAAATGAGAAGCGGCAATAGACAAGGCGTGCAATCGAATTTTAGAGAATAAGTGATAGACAGTTAAAAAACGACTACAAGGTAAGACGATATTAAAGAAAACGTGAGCGCTTAGTTGAGAAGTATTGCGGTATTAAGTTCGCTTCGGAAAAAGATACGCTCGGAAATATCGAGTAGACTACTTCGAACTCCCCGTTGTTCAGGTATTCTACGTTTCGCTTGGTAATACGAGTATACTCGTATAGCAGCTAAGTAAAATATGGCCGTAGATCAAATTAAATTGAATCATTGTACATTCATACATGAAGGTACATTCATTTGCACGTCAACCTAATAACCAATTTATTTGTTATTATAATAGTTGTACATGTCAAATCAAATATTATTATTTCTGAATACTACGCTTTATTTTAAAATGCTTTATAAATTACAATAAAATCACATTTAGAAATATTTTGCCTCTTTTTATCGCTTGTCTCATACCACAAAACTTCATGGCAGGTTCATAAATATCTAAGTTCATAAAGTAAGTATTATTGAAGCAGGGTCTTGATAAGGATACATTCCACCGGAATTTATTAATATTATATACTACATGATATTAATAAGATCAAAAATTGTTTATCAATTTAATAAAAGAACCACTATTTGTATATACTACACGTCATATATTCTTAATATATGTTGTTATAAGGATCAATTTATTTGTCAATCATATAAGAAAACCCCTATTTGTATTAGCTATAAAAAGCAACAGATACTATTAAATTAATCAAATAAGAAAATCTCTCCTTGTATTTGTAGTAAAATAATCCTCATACCTGTATCTTTCGCGATATTTATTTCACCCTCCAGAGCTTATGAATTTGGTAAAACCAATATCTCCGGGGACGGCGACAATATTCTGCTGCAATGTTATTATTTTTTTCCTCTTTTTTATATTAAATTTTTACTAAACCTCTTGTTGTCTATCTCCGAAATGCATATTTCTATAAATATATGTATGATTAAATTTACATATAAATGTATGTATTGTAAATTAGAGAATAAATACTTTATAGAGATCGCAGACAGGTTACAATATTGAATGTACGAGTATAACTCTGATATCTTTTAAATTAGAAAGATATTCATAGCAGTATTATTTATTATAGTATAGTATATATTATAGTAATATGTAGTCAATAAATTAAATACCACTTTAAAATTTGTGGTAGAATGCTTTTTAGCTGTTTCAGACATATTGGCGTTTGTAGACTATGAGTAAGCCTTCGATTTCGTTGAGACACGACCTTACTTCAATCTCTCCATAGGTGCTGTATAGACCATCGATACATCTAAGTATTGTATTCACTCTACGAAAATGCCACAATGTCAGTTCGCCTTCAGAACTATAGCTTGAGACCGATATGGCTCCAGCGAAGTGGGAGACAGGGCGATATGATAACGCCCAAACTGTTAACAGCTGCGTTAGAAGATATATTTAAGCTTTTAGACAGGAGGGGACTGGGCATGAAAACGACGAGGAGTTGATTGATCTTCGTTTTGCTGATGATATCGTATATGATATCGATATAACTCAATGCTCAAAGTGGGTCTTAAAATGAAAATGGACAGGTCTAAAATTAAGTCAAATTCCCATATAGTGTCTACTTTTGTGAAGGATGAAGATTCTACACTGAAAGTTGCCGACGAGTATAGCCTAGGACAAATAGTTCATCTAGGTAAGTCCAACTTCCAGAAAGAGGTCTGTCGACGGATCCAACTCAGCTGGAGAGCGTTTGAAAAATTACGCCGTATATTCTCGGTTCATCTTCCGTAGTGCCTCAAGACTAAAGATTGATACGAGATCTCGAGGTATTGTTTATAAAAGCGAACATTTGGTTGGCTTTAAGTAGGTTACAAAATATAGTTAGTAAAATTATTGAAATAGACTTATTGAGACGAGATTCCCCAAACCAGGTCTGAATTGAACTAACTAGGCTCGATTCCGGAATGAATTATTAGATAAAGAGCCAGACGCATGGTCAGGACTTTATCAGTTAAACCCCACACAATGTTCCATGCATAATATCCCCATCCTTAAGTGAAAACTCACTGAAAAAGAAATAGTTTTGAAGATTTATCGATGCATGGTTGCAGTACATCTGTTCTAAAGCTAATGCCGTAAAGTTGTTTTATATTAATGTATATATCTAGTACGCAATTTGAAATATATATATGATCCATATCGGAAAGTCTGTTTTGCATTTGTATGAAAGCGCCCATTTCTTTATTACTGCCTTTCTGCACGTTCAAGCTACTCTGATTCTTTATTAATTTACTACTCCTCTTATGCCTCATCAGCTTAACCAGTTACAAGTAGGTGTGAACTATGGACATAGCTTGCGCACATCTTACCATCATTGGTGGGACCAAAATGTGAATAGATTTTTGCTTTTTTTTAAGTTCACACATGATTTTGTGGAGAGTGTGTTTATGTCTGTACATTAATCAGAATGTTACATTATTAAGAATTCAAATGGTTTCAAAATGATGTGCCATAGTTATTGGAGATAGTTCAGGATATTAGTATACTCGTAGCAAATATATGAAAGGTCCCAACCATTTAAAAGCAATCAAATGACTTATAGGAAGTCATACAATTTTTTGGCTTTTGTATCAACTTCTTACGCGATTTTTTTTCTATAAAATTTAAGCAGTTGCTGGATGACAGTTTGGGTTTGACAAACCAAGTATTATAAATTTACAGGACTTAATAAATTATATGCAGTGCTTCTTCGCATACACATTAAAAACATAAAAAATAAATTGGCCACTTAATATTTTGACCACATCTCTGGTATCTACAATATTAGATTCTATTTGTATCTTTGAATTGAATTTACCAGTCCCAATATTGAGAATATGTCAGTATGAGCAGTGAAAATAGGATATTTTGTTGTCTTGAAAAAGTGTACATAAGTATAGTTCTTTGAGTGTTTATATCTCATTTATTACATTATTCAACTGAAACTAGCAATTATTTTTCAATATAAATAAATTCAAGATTTGTGTAAAAGTATATATAACCATATTCTTACGATTCCAGAAGTTCACTGAAATTCGCAACGCTTAACACATATACGAAATACGCATATCAAATTAAAAACGTATTTGTAAAATAACGAACTTACCTATAAGTGACGTTCGATGATTAATTAAATAAAGTGATTCGCATAAGAAATTACATAACCCGCGTGAAGCTTGCGGATGTTGCCAACTCTAAATTCGAAGTAATTTCATCCACGTTGTGCTTTGATCGTTCAGGTCATATTGGTCTATATAATGTATATATGTAAGCTTAAAATTAAATTTTAGGCATGTTGTAGCAGTAGTGAGTATGTGAATCAAGTCTTCTTGATTAGAAGACACACACATAAATAATTTTGCCTTGAACGAAATAAGCATTTTCTTGAAAGCGCTGTCATATGAACGTATATTTATATTTTTTTTTATCTAGAAATATTTAATACGCTTTGATATCCTCTATAAATCGCGTAGCACCCTTAAAACCTACAACAATGCCCCGACTTGAACTATGCGGGGCCTTGTTAGGTGCAAAACTGTGTACAAAGGTTGTGGATTCGCTTTCGCTTCAATTAGATCAATGTAGATTCTGGTGTGACTCCGCCATAGTTTTAGGCTGGCTTTCTAATTCACCTGCCCAGTTAAAACCATTCGTACGGAACAGAGTTAATGAAATACAAGAAAGTACATCCAATCATACCTGGAGCTATGTGCCGTAGAATATAAACCCAGCGGATCTTGTCTCGCGAGGTTTACGAGCCGACATCATTGGCAATGCATCTTTGTGGTGGGGTGGACCTTCATTTTTGTTAAAAAGCGAAAATGAGTGGCCCAAAATGCCCCACGTCGTGAGACATGATTTACCGGAAGTAGTAACTCATATCATTAGCAATAGTGGTAGTGAAATTAATCATAATAGTCAAAGTAGTAACAGCGCTTATTCCATTAACATGCTTGTAGTTTCATCTTTTCTAATATATATCAAATATACCATTTGTTAGGGTCCATGGGACGAGTTGTAAGGACGTATCCTGGCGTGGATGGAATCACGCGGGTGGCTGAAGTTAAAACGAAGAAGGGCACAATACGACGGGCGTTCAACAGCATCTGCCCTCTTCCACTTCATTGAAGTTCATACTTCAACCCGGGGAGTATGTTGGCGCGCAAGCGCCTTCGTTCGTCGGCGGCTGTCGGCGATCATCGGAGGAGGCGGCGCTCGCGAAAAGACGGGCTGAGGACATGTAAACCGGTCGGTCGGCCGGCACTCAGCTATCGAGCTTCCCGGGCACCGGTTATATCGCGCGGACACGAAAATTACTTGTACCTAACAATAATTATACCTATGTACATATACAGTCCACACTTTATTTAACGTCCAGTAGTTAGGACCCTAACAGGAATGTTATGAAAGTAGATGAAGCGAAAGAGATATGTAAAGACCGTAGCAAGTGGAAAGACGTAATCTCTGCCTACCCCCGTGGGAAAAAGGCGTGAGTGTATGTATGAATGTATGTATGTTTCCAGGGCGTTTTGCAGATAAACTGTTCAGTTTAGAAATTCAAAAAGAGAAGTAGATTTAGAGATTTTGATCTTATTAAATAATATTGATTACGGAAATGAAGAATTCATAGAGAATTAGAACTATGATTTCGTAACCCTTCTCCTAAGGGTCGATTCGTCATTGGACTATTCGTCGCAAGAACGATGTTTTGTCATCTAGAGACATTTTGCCGACAGACTCTATCTATTACATCACTTTTGATGGCAGGTTTTTCCAGCTAGACACGGTATGGAAAGAAGTAAATAAGTGACAAAAAGTTCTTCCTTTGGTCCGTCCATTCCTTTATTACAACTACAATATAACTTAACCTAAACTATGATTACCAATAGCAAATAGAATTAAAATTTTAAAATCATTGTTTATAAATTTGGCAATCAGCTAAAATCCGTGCGTACTTAGAGTACGGATGCGCGATTTGCGTGACTACCGCTAAGATCCGATTCGAAGCTGGTCGCGCTGTGCTGGCGTAGTTTTCTCCAGCCTCCTGATGACCTAAGCTAAGAACAAAATGGATATTGAAGTGGTTTGGAGTGTATGCCCAAAATTCCATAGGGAAAGAACCTACCTATGATGCGCCGTAGCATTCCAATTCGTAACAAGAGGAACGGAAGGAACTAGATGCATCCTCGACATGAAACTTAGGTGATGGATAACATCTGTATGTACATTTTTAATTAAAATTAAAGTTATATCCTGTATTTATGGGATAATAATGCGCAAATCTTAAAGAAATTAGCTTCAGGGAACTTTGTGACAAAAAATTTGAATAAATAAACATTAACACACAGTTTTATGAGTGAAATCAAGATCTACAATTGAATCTGTCAACGGCGATTTAAATTACTGGCCAGCTGTCTGGACGTTACAAACAAAAACAAATCTTATTGTAACTAAGATACGACCTACGTGTGAAAACTACACTGTACGTACAAGCAAAATACCAGATAAGTAAATATTCTTTCTTTTAACTAAAAACACTCGATCACCCCTATAAAATGGACTGTAATGCTTGCAAACAGACTATAAGATATGACAATGAAATCTTGAAGTGTGTTGGCTGTCTGAAGAAATACCACTATGCATGTCTCAATATTACATCAGCCTATTACTTGGACAATATGTTCGAACTGAAAAAGTCATGGAAGTGCCCCTCCTGCCAAAATGTTACGAACAGACGAGCCAGAAACGATGACACACCCGTGAGGAAACATTACCTAGGCCTAAATGACACTACTATGTCGGTTGACGGTTCCATTATTGAAGACACAAATAAGCAAAATCCCACAAACTATCTCGATTCATCAACAGTGGACACATTGGATTTTACACTAGAAGACAACACAATGCTCGCTAAAATAAGCTTACTCCTGGATAAAAAACTAGAAGAAAATAAAATATCAATACTAACAGAAATAAAGCACGCATTGGATGTAAAAATAGAACAAAAAACTAACATTTTGAGAAAGGAAGTAGATAAAAAGATCGATACAATAACAAGCGAACAATCTAATTTAAAAAACCAAATAAATACACTTACACAAAAAATTCAGAAGCTACAGAAAGAAAACTTAAAACTTGAAGAAGAAATAAAACAAATAATTTCAAGGCCGTATAGCGTACAACACAATATAGAAAAATCCAAGAAACTAGTACTATATGGTCTACCTGAATACAATCAAGAAACAGACGATCAAATTTATCACAGGCTTATTTGCATTTTTCAGGACATATTAAATGTTGACCTTACAGGTTATGTCGAGGAACTAACCAGAATCGGAAGAAAAAACCTACCACGCAGACCTATTGTAATTGAATTAACAAGTAAAAGTATGGTAAAGTACCTATTGCAAAATAGTCGGTTTTTTAGAAACACTGGCTTATCCATATCTGAATACCTTGACGAGGCAGCCCTACAAGTTAGAAAACACCTACAGTTACATCTTCGCGCAGCGCGCAATGATGGTCATCATGCTATTATAAGGGACAATAAACTAATTATAGACGGAAAGATTGTCCATACATACCTGCAAAAGCTGAATTCTCCGCTGTCGCTGCAAACACAAAGTAACTCGCCTTCAAAGCATGCTTCCAGATACACAAGCCCGGCATCCACAATAGCACTATCACAACAACTTGCACAAGAACAAGATCCGACACAAAACAATACTTTTCGTCACTAAACACTCGGACCTACAAATCATAGTACAAAACTTTCAGAGTGTGTATGGAAAACGACATATAATACAAGATTTTTTACACGAAAATTACCACACATTACATGCACTATGCGCAACAGAAACGTGGCTATCAAAAGCCAAACTCCAACTGATTGACTTCACCGGGTATAAAATTGCGGCCGCATTCTGTAGGAAAAATCATAAGGGCGGCGGTACCTTAATATTACTTCGCGACGACTTTGAGTATGCAGAGATAGCGGAGATAACTGACTTGTCAATTGAATACTGCATAGAAATAAGTGCCGTACAAATTTATAAATATAATATTTTGTTAATAGTTATTTATTGGAATAGTAAACGCAGCGATTTATTTTATGTCCAGCTTAAAAAACTTTTAGAACTATTGTCAAAAAAATATAACTCAATAGATATTTTGATTGGGGGAGACTTTAACACTGATTTAATGGTAAAAACTATAAATTCGAACATGTTATTGGACTTGATGCGTGAATATAATTTTGAGCAATACGTAGAAAAACCAACTAGAATTACAAATAGTACAACTACTTGTTTAGACCTAGTTTTCTCAAATTGTAATAAAATGAAAATAAATGTCTCAGTTCAAGATTTCGGTTTTTCAGACCATTTAGGACCCAAGATACAAATGAAAAACGTATTACACTCAAATAAAAACAAAGTTATTAGATGGAAAATTAAAAAAAGAATATTCAATAAACAAAATATGAATAATTTCAAAAACGAATTGAAAAATATAAATTGGTCTGACCTATTGAGCGTAAATACAAATAAAACTATAAACGAAAACTACGAAATATTTAATAATATATTGACAAAAATATTGGACCGCTGTATACCAAAAAAATCTATAAAACTAAATGTAAACAAAAAACACAATTGGCTATCACGTGGTATAAAGACTTCCTGTAGGAACAAACGCTTACTTAGATCTCTAGTGAACTACTGTAAACATCCAACAATAATTAACCACTACAAATCTTATGTAAAACTATTAAAAAAGGTTGTAATTAAATCAAAAAGAAATGAATATATACGCGAAATGAATAGATCTGAAAACAAAACCAAGACAATGTGGAAAATCATAAAAGAACGTACAAAAAAAAATATAAAAAAGCATAAAAAAAATATAAAATTAAAAATTGATAGTATAATAATCTCGGATCCACAACATGTGTCAAATACTTTCAACCAGTATTTTGCCTCAGTAGGCTGCAGATCTAGCGGGGGGATGGCTGCGCCCGGCCGCCCTACGCTGCAGCGAAATAATAACTCGATGTTTTTAGGCCCAGTTCAACCGCACGAAGTACGCTCTATAATTAAAAACCTGAAAGGCAAATATAGCTACGGCATTGACGAATTACCTCCTATTCTCATCAAGAACTGTGCCGAGGAACTAACTTCACCATATTATTTACTCATAAACCAGTCGTTCGATGAGGGAAAATTCCCGGATCTTTTGAAAAGGGCCTTAGTCAAACCGCTACATAAAAAATCCTCTAAGTTAGATCCCTGTAACTATAGGCCAATAGCTCTCCTGCCTACCTCTTCAAAAATTTTTGAAAAGGCAATGCAAATACGAGTAAATTCCTTTTGTGAAAAATTTTCAATATTTGACGACAGCCAATACGGGTTCCGAAAAAATCGTTCGACAGTGTTAGCCGTATATAAAGTAGTTTACGAAATTCTAGAATTTATAAATAAAAAAGAGTACGCCATCGGCATTTTGCTAGACATGTCTAAAGCTTATGATAATGTACAATATGACATATTATTACGTAAAATGAAAGATATAGGTATACGAGGCTCAGCATACGATTGGTTCTCCTCATATTTGAATAATCGCGAGCAATACGTGGAGGTGGAAAACTTTGACCCCGATACTGGCGTGATAAATACAATAAGATCTAGTCCTATAAAAATATATAATTCAATCCCCCAAGGTAGTGTCCTCGGATGTATAACATTTTTAATATATATAAATGACTTACCCAAGATTATTAACGACTCCTGTGTACTTTTCGCCGACGATATATCAGTTTTGACATCGTGTAAAAATAATTTAAATTTAAATGACAAATTAACTGACATTTTCAAAAATATAGCAATCTGGATGACTGACCACAATCTTGACCTTAACTTATCAAAGACATCAATAATGCAATTTAGACCGTACCAAAAAGCCCCTCTTGACATTAATTTCTCCTTTAACAATAAAAAAATTGAATGTGTTGATGTAGCTACCTTACTGGGCATTGACATAGACACCCATTTAAACTGGAAAAGTCATATTGGAAAAATAAAGGCTAAAATATCAAGCTTTATTTACGCACTTAAAGAACTGCGGAATGCAACTGACGAAGATACTGCCTTAACAGCGTACTACGCCTATGCATCTTCTTGGCTTAGCTATGGTATATTTCTCTGGGGTAACAGTGTACACGTAAAAGACCTATTTATTGCCCAAAAAAAGTGCATTCGTATATTAGCAAACATCCAACTTCCCAATACAGACATACCACACTTCCATAGACCTTACTTTATTAAACTTAAAATATTAACAGTTGTGTCAATGTTCATATTAGAATCATGTAAATTTGTAAAAAAAAATTCAAATTTGTTCCAAAAAGTACCTAATATGAGAAAGTATCAAAAAAGAACTATACATAAACACAAATTGATCTTGCCACACTCAAATCTTGCAATACACAGCAAAGGCCCATATTCAATGGCCGTAAAAATATTTAATAAGCTTCCTGTGCAAATTAAAGAAATTGAAGACAATATCAAATTTGAAAAAATACTCAAAGATATACTAATCAAGAGGTGTTATTACACCTTAGACGAATATTTAATGGACAAAACAATATATATAACATGAAGATGACAAAGGAGTAAAATAAAATAAATAGCTGCGCACAACATTGCCATACCCTAGCAGGGTCATTATGTAAAACAAACTATGCCTAAGATCTGCATCATAAACTGTACATAATGTTTGCAATAAATTATAAAAAAAAAAAAAAAAAAAAAACTAAATAAATAACTTGCTGGGCGAAAAAGTTCTAAAATATATTTACATACTATAAGGCCAATACCTAATACTTAAACGAAACGTATTACTAGTTCATACTAGAGTCGTAGCCGGGCTCATGAAGTTCTATAATATAGTTCAAACATTGTCGCTAGCATTAAAACTAAATGTTATGCCTCACGTAACTTTAATTAAACTACCGTCCTTCATCCCTAAACGGGGCATATAAATTTTCTCTTAATACCAAGTCGTTTCATGGTACGCTGTAAATTTTATGAAATTGCTAACAAACTTTTGAGCAGGCGTATTTATTTAACTCGAAGAATATGTGTATATATATATATAATATCGCTAACAATTGTATTTGAATATACACTAGTTTGAAAAATATTTCAATGAAACGAAACTATCTAAGATGTCGGTAGATAGGTGCGTTATTGTTCAATTATTTAATTAGTTTTATATGTAACCTGAAATTTTCCACAAAGATGATTGGCAAGAAGCTATATACCGAAATCATATGAAGTCTACGTTGACAAAAATACCAGGTATTTTTTTATCTATAATAATGAAACAAAAAGGTAACTCGTCTAAAACTTCAAAATAAAAATATAACCTCATTTGAAAATGATCAAAGCATATTAAGTATAGCCATAACTAAGAGTTACAAATTACTTAAAAATATGATATTGCTAATATCTTCTACGGATAGATATTTTGTATGACCTATAAAAATTTGTTCCGGTCTGGGTGTTTGTGCTTATGAGATTTCTATGTGTAAGAGTTCCGAAGTTAGGATGAAAATAAAAAATTAATCATCAACGGCAATGATTGTTTATTAAAAAAATACATACTAGGTAATACTGGAATTCAATCAATCTTCGTGCTTACTACTGCAAGATAACCTCGAGAGAAATGGTTGGAAAACCAAAACAATCTAGCACATTAATAATATTGTATAATCATACAAATCAGTACACAAACATTTAGTTAACAATTTCGACATAATAATCACATGACTTTACTTACTTGCACGAAGATGGATGGCGATATTCGGTAGTAACCTTCCGGAGTTCTGTTCGCAACGGCGTAGCACAACTGACTGAACCTAGCTGGTACGACGTGCAACAAGACACCTAGCTATGACACTGCTTTGCCATCAAAGCTAAAAACTTAGCTACGACACTGCTTTACCACCAAAACTCACTGCGTTCATGTTAAAGCAATGGCGTGCGATAGACTATGAATATTGTATACATACTATGATAGTTGGTTATACTTCCATTTATTTGATAATTATTTAAGTATTATTTGTATAATCCTAACATATGTTTGTGGCTGCAACCACGACACATAAAAATTATAGTGCGAGGCGGCGTTTAAAAAACATAGCAAAAGTAAAATAATAAAGAATAAAGTAAGTAAAAAAAAGGTAAGAAATAAAATCGAGAAAAACACTTAATTGCAATGCACGTGTCTCAAAATAGGCTGTCTCAGCATGTGCTTCGATTTTTATGACACGTTTATACTGGAACATATGACAACAAACTTTTTTGATAAAATAGGAATATTGGTAAAAAAGGTTTCAAACTCTTTAGCTACCTCACTATCTGAAGTTATTCTTTTAGTTCCTATATTTAAACTGTAGTTACTGTCACGAAGTTTAACTCGTCCAGTTTCAGCGTTAATAATGCTCCAGGTCATTTTAATTTTATCAGCATTGTTTTTAATTTTCGAACTTAAAAAACTTGACTTTGCTTGACGACAAACCATTTTAAACAATTTAGAGTATTTTTTTACATATTCATAAAATTCTAACTACACTCGTGTTATAGTTACGTTCATTATAAAGTTCAAAAAGACTTTTTCTACTTTTATATATTCCGAGTGTGGCCCACTCACTAAAAATAACAACATCATTAATTGAAATCCTTTTTGGCACAAAGATATTATTGAATTCTTTGCAAAATAGATTAAAAAAATCATTGTAAAACTTATTTGGATTATTTGTGTATTTTAAGTAAGGTATTTTATCAAAAAAGTTATTTTATTTAAAATGTTCTAATTTATTTATAGTTTTAGGTATAACAGTGATGTCTCTCTTTGCCTCATGTTGACACTGATGTGGGACAGCGATTATTTGTCCACAGTGGTCAGAATCTAATTGATTGATAACTTGTTTAGATTTTAGAATAAGATCTGTATAAATATTGTCAATACATGTGGCAGAGTTACAGTTATTCTGGTTGGCTCAAGAAACATATTTTTGAGATTGTATGATTGAAATAAGCTAATAATTTTAGTACATAAACTAGAATTTTCCAATAAGTTAATATTTAAATCACCACATATAATCGAACTCTTGCCCAATTTACAAATCTTCTTTAAAACTTCATCCATGGTAGCCTCAAAGCAATCATATAATGCTGAAGGGGGCCTATAAATGCTTAATACAACAAGATGCTCCAGTTCCACACAAGCAATCTCAATCGTTCGTTCAACTGAGAGATTCACAACATCTCTGCGTTCTTTAAATTTAATTTTCTTTTTCAATAAAATTAATGAACCACCACGTATTGCATTTTCACGACAAAAAGAACTAGCTATTAGATGATTGTTAAAATTAAGCATGATCTGATAATTTTTAAGCCAATGCTCTGTTACACAAAATATATCTATGTTATTAGAATTTATAAATAATTCAATTTCTAAGTCTTTTCCTGACATTCCTTGAATGTTTTGCTGCATTACTTTAATTACATTTTTACTATGTAGATTAGTACTAAGTGGACTCTTTAAATTTATTTCAGTATTACTAATGTTTTCTAAGCGAGAGGAATTCTCTTTTGTCTTAGAAATTAATTTAAAGAAACATCAATAATATTGTCAGTACAAGAATTACTGACAGTCAAATCTATAAAAGCACATTGCTCAATAGGAGCAGTTGTTGTAGCCAAGTTTTTGGCTGTTAAAAAAGTAAGATAGCGATACTGCTATTTTTCGCTTAAAATAATTACAAATATAATATTTATTTTTAGTCAAATAAAAAGTACTAACTAGTCTGTTAGTGTCAATCATATAAAATTTTTTATTAGTGTTGCATACAGTATTTAATGTTAAATTTTATTTATACCAAAGCTTAACTTAATTTGTATTTGTTTTTTTTTTGCCTCGCTAAACTCGACCGTCAGCACATATGCGCATCTTCGCGAGAAGCAATCTATGACTAAATTATAAATGAAATCAATAAATAACTATATGTATAAAAATTGATAAATAGTCACAAACGTAATATATATATAATAATCCAGTTATCCAGTTGAATGTCAAGTGAAGTTGAGTGAAATGGATCATGACCATGGATCAAGGCTTGGCTTGACATCAGATTAATCGAGCGGCGGTAAACCACTGGCTTCCGATAAAGTAGGTGGCGCGTTGCGGTTAAATGGCCGGCATTTGTAAAAAATCGAAGGCGCAGAAATTAAGACTTGCGAGTAAAATTATTTTAGAAATATTTGTTGGACGGTTGCCGTAGGAATTCTCTTAACACAGGTTTAATCCAAAACGTTTGATTTTATGCTTGAAAAAAATTTCTAACAAATTTAACAAGTAATCGCAAACATTTTTGTTGTGTATACGACCCGCAGATTGCGTAGTCGGTCGAAATGCGAGAATACGAAATGCATGCAGTGAAACGTTTAAAATTGGAAAAACATAGAACTGACACACCAGTTTCTATAATAATCTTTTATTATTGAAGAGTATAGAAGTACCGCAGTGCCTCAGACAAAAAAAGGTCTGATTCTATACAAGACTCTGAGACGATAAAAACAGTTTCGCACCGATACTGCAACATGCAGTATCGATGCGATAGTAATCAAGTAGGACCAGAAGTGTACACTTACCTTCATCCTGCGGAGACAGTATGTTATCAGTAACATCAATTAAAGCCGTAGTTGTGCTTCGCTTCCCTCTATATCCTGATTGATAAGGAGGAAGAATGTTGTTTTCTTCTAAAAAACATGTAAGTTGCTCGCACACAACCCTTTCCAAGACCTTGGAAAGACAGGGCAATATACTTATCGTCGAAGATCTTTCAAACTCTGTGGCTGGTTAACTTTGGGAAGCGGCCGCACCACTGCTGTCTTCCAAGCCTCCGAAAAACATGATGTTAATATTGAATTATTTACCAAAGCACAAATAGATTCCAAGGACTGTGGCAGCGTCAATCATCAACATTTCTAGTGACATTTCATCGCATCCAATAGCATTTGACTTGAGTTTGAGCAATATCTGTGACACCTTTTTTTCACTTACAGTGTGCAAATAAAACGTAGAATCGCACAATCTACAAAACTCAAAGTATGTCAAATAGGACAAGTCTGCATTAGGATTCCCTGGTACAGTCACAAAATGGTTATTTACTTTATCTGGATCTGCTAAGTTAGGGGGGAGATCAATAGGTTTAGGTGATGATAAAATTGTCCCCTTCAAACTTTTCCATATGTGTTTCGGATTATTAATTTTGCTGTTAATATTGTGTCTAAAATAGGCAGTCTTTTCACTGTATAATGACGATATTACCAATGTCTTCAACTCCTTGTAGTATGTCTTGCTTGATGATGATTTATTTGTCCTATATTCATCTAATGCTTTATCACGTAGCTTCATCATCAATTTGATGTTGTCAGTTATCCAAGGCGGAGAAGGGGTCTAATAATACATTTCCTGATTGGAGCAAATGCATCGAATAAAGACAAAATTGTCTTTGTCAACGTGGCCACCATTTTATCTACATTGACTCTAGCAGACAAGTCCCCCCAATCTAGATTCTGCAATTCGGCATTAAACCCAGTCAAGCATATGTTCCCTATTGGTCTATACTGCATCATATATGGCTTAATTTTGTCTTTATTTATACTGAATTGGCTTACAATTACAGCATGACCGTACAAGTTACTACCAAGTGGCTCAACCATAAGCTTGTCGGGTTTTTTGAAATCAGAACATACAAGATCAATAAGGGTTTCGGTGGTACTCGTAAAGTGAGTGGGGGTGGACACAAATTGACTAAGACTAAGGCACTTAAGAAAATCAGATTTTTTTTTTGCCTTGTTGTCATTTACTAAGAGGTTCACATTAAAGTCCCCCATTAAGATGCAATGATCTACACCTCTCAAGGCAGTAACTGATGCAGTGACAGCATCAAGGAACAATTCCACATCTAACCACGGTGGTCTATATGCAGTACCAAATGCAATTTTTTTTTCCATTAGCATTGATCAAAATCCACATTTGTTCGACCATACTATATTTCGTTCTTCAAGTGGCGATAGATAGCGTACATTAATACCCTGTTTAATATAAAAGCCCACACCACCGCCGCGACCCGCCCGCACGGAGCGCGGCGCGGCGTGTGCCGCAGCCGGTAGCCGGGCACGGCGGAGTGCGCTCGTCTTCGCCCGGCCGCAACCACGTCTCATTTAGAGCCATTATATCGATCGGGTGCCTACTGAAAAAAGCCACAAAATCATCATGATTTGTGCCTAACGAACCAGCATTATGAAATGCCAATACTAACTGTTTTGATTTTTTAGTATAATATACAGATAACTTTGACCACAAAAATAAATGATACAACTTTATTTTGTAATAAGAGTAAATTTAAAAGTACCAATGGAGGCGTCCATTTAAGAAATATATAACTATATCTGTAAGAGTAAAGGGCATAAATGAAGATTTTTCCATCCCATCCCCGTTCCCATTTTCCATCAACATTTCATTAATCATATAATTAAAATTGTATAATAACAAAAATATTAAAAATATTACCATAACATATACCATCACTATTCCTATAGATTTTAAAAAATCATTGCCTTTTAAGAAAATATACACGAACAATATAATCTGTATAATATTAAGTAAAAAATAAATAATTTCAAATATCCAATATGAATTCATAATTATAATAATAAATAAGTTGTAAAAATGTAAATAAATTTATGTTAAGAGAAATATTAATATTACCAATGCAAGCACCCATTTCAAATTAGCAAATTAAATAATTAGCAAATTAGATAACTATGTCTAGAATATATGCAAAAGGTGGAAAAGAGAAGAGTTTTGACTATATATTATTAATTTATGAAATTGTTAAACAAATATTTATAACATATATATATATATATATATATATATATATATATATAATAAACATTGTTATATCATTACATATTTTTTATACCTATATAACACATACGTTTAATTACTTTACTCGAAAGTACAGATGTAACGGAAAAGGCTTGACAAATAAAACGACAGAAGAAAGTATAAGTCGAAAGACAGTAATCCGAATTGCGAACGACATTATTCGTCTGTCAATGTGATGTATGACGGCGGATATACTTAGGAGAGAAATGTGCCTCTAACAGCGATGCGGAGACGTATTTACTTTGTATTTTTCAACGATTTTGTTGTTCGCTAAGTTAGCTAAGATCGTTGAACTTATGTTTATGTAACTTATAAAATATTAAAAATAAAAATGTATTCAGAACTTTACCAAATTTAAGTTTCTGCTTAACAATAACAAATGAGTAATGTGCTACTTTATACTCCGTATATATATTCTTTATATTATATTCATACTGTAAGATTAAACAGTGTCTAAATATAAATAATTCTACTCTGCGGTTAGGTAAGGCAATGAAATGGATTAATACCTACCTATATACGAAACAATTGTTACAAGCGTTGAAAACGCCTTTGTAGTAAATCAACTTTATCACACCTCGGTTGTTTCTTTGTTAGCAAATATAGCGTAGCCTCTTTTATAATAAATAGTGATAATGTGAATTTTGTTTTTAAATTTGAGTGTTTTTGATTATACAAAACAAAAATGGTCCGTGTTTTGTAGTCCCAATGTATTAAACTCCTCCAATTTACTATAGCCTTGGTATCGTAAAACAATGTGCAGTATTATTCACCTTTTTGTCAGATGACTCAATATTATATTTAGCAAGAAAATTAGGACATTCACGTGAATTAGGGATGGTAAAATATGAGGAGTTGGTTGAAGTTTCGGGAAAATAATTTCTTCCCGAGTAATTAAAGTTTGATGATCTGACGGGAAATCAAAGAATTGTTTGCTCGATTGAAAGCATGCTGTGTAATCTTTCCAAAGTTTTTGACTGCATTAGTCATCAGACACTTGTACATAAACTGACATAATGATGTTAACTCTGCAAAAGCAATTGGTGTTATTGATTCTTACTTGTCGATAGAATTGTCAAATTTGACCAGTAATCTGGTCCTTTTAATAAAGGTGACGAGATTTTGATCTCGATTCAAAAAAATGGTGCTTAAATAATGACGATCAAATAAATTACTTACTGTAATGTGTAAAGAAGTGTTAAGTGGTAGAGAGCTTGTCAAAAGTATTATATATTAATTACAAGGCATACTACTATATCATATAGAATAATTATTGTTCAATTTATATTCATTGACTGACATAAATATGATTGACAAATATATGACATGAGCTCTATCATTTACAATAAACTAAGGTTACAACAAAAAGCTTTTCACCTTGTGTAGATAATTATAGGAAAGCAGTTTTATAATTGAAAAATGGCTATGCCCGGACAAATAATCAAGAAACAAGATTTGTATGACTGTCTTATTACAAAAAAATGTTAGGTTTGGAAGCACTCGGTTTGAATCAAGATACATACGAAGATTTTTTATATCCACTTGTGCAATCGGTATCACATTTTGAATATAGCGAGAGTAATATATCTGCAACTGCAGCGTGTTTAATAGCATTAGTAATGTAACTATGAAGAAATGTAATTAAAATTGATAAAGGTAGTCGAAAGCAGATAATTAGATGCAAAATTGTTGCATATGGTGTGGTAAGGTAGCAATCGATCAGAAAGTAGAGTTACTACGAGTATGAAGATATACACAGATCAAAGAAAATAATCTCTTATGAATGCTTCATATACCTCAAACAAGGGCATACAGCAAAATCCTAAATGCGTAATATGCGCTAACTGATGCTGCTGGTATTAGTAATAAAAAAATTGTTCCCAAATTAACGCGAAATAGATTTTATAAACTCAAATAAAAAGATAATAATATATATTTTTGATTTAATGTAATTTCATTCCCCTATTTTAGTACTTCAAAAGCTAAAAGCATTTGTTATTTGAAATATAACATCAAAATATCATATATTTGAACTTGATATATTTGGGCCACGTTCCTTTTTACGTCAACAATGATAATATCACTGTTATCGCACTCACAAACGGTTTTGCATTAATGTTAGCCAGTATTATTTTGACAGTGATATCATTTTTGCTGGCGCAATAAAGAATACGGCGTTGTAGAAAAGCCAACTGTCGGTCAGGCTGTTATTGACATAACCAGATGATAGATATTTTTGGACCCCATTATTTGTCTAAGACAAATATTTCGGTAATATAATTAAGTAAAAAACTATACATTTTAACATGCTTTTAATTTGTGATTAAAAGCATTTTGATTCGAAGCAAAGCTTGAATCTCCTCCATAAATTATTTCATAGGATCGTCCCGCTTTCACTTTTATGCGATAACATTATCGATGTCAGATATTAACTTTGGAGCAAATCCAGACAAAGGATGTGCATCCACCATTCGATTTTTATCACCCATACTCACAGGTTTAACAATTAGTAAGCTACAATGGCATTCTTAAAAAAAAACAATCAACCAAACACTCAAGTACCAGAATCGCAACAAAACAAAATAACACGCAGCCGTAGCGTTATCGTAGACTTGAGCTACGACGCTGAGAATTGTAGCAAAGTCCGCTGCCGTAGCGCCTAATAACCAGTTTCAAATACCACGCCAAAGATAATTAATTCACTTATCAATACTTATATGTACAATTATCGCCGTTCCGCAAAACTATAAACACGCGCGCCAGCTCTTTCTTCGTTATGAGCTGTGATTATCACTGTGATATCACAGAATCTATTAGTTATTATAATTATTTTGAAATGAATTATACTGTCTCAAGACGTCTGCACTCTATGACGGTCTGGAGGGAAGGCCCAGAACAGCTGATAGTAAAAAGACTTTCCTGCAAATATATCTGGATGATAACGATAGTAACTATTTAGTGTATTTACGTCGAAGTGATGTAAACGAATTTCCGAGAAATTTCAGAATATTTCAGGGTTTATTCTTTGCTACTATCATACATCGCCTTGACAAATGTGTTAGTCACCTTTTATCATTCTAAGGAAATCATTTTATCTTGACAATTGTGTTTGAAACGTTGATTAGAATAAAGCAAAGCAAAATTTTATTCAAAAACCTAAAGCTAATGCTGGAGGAAATAAGAGCTTCGATGTTGGATTACAAGATCAAATTTAATCAATGAATAAATACAAAGTACATTAATACTTGGTCTGAATCCATCATGTATCCACGTAAGAATGTTCTCAACTGCAGGGTTGATATTCTGGTTTATACAAAGATGACAAAAAATCTCCTTTAAATTGCACAAAGTATAATTAATATGATAGGTTTTTTTGGAACAGCTATGGTTATACCGAAACTAATTATACATATTTTTAGAGTAATGCAGTGTTAGATAAAGAAAGTTCAATATTTGAGTGATGGCCAAATCCCATGCAGAATTAGTGCTTACAATATAATTTAAACAATAATAGTTACCACATCTTTTACAATACTAGTCAGTTTGTGTACGAAAGAGTTTTAAAGCTCATGAAGATTTTACCGATATCAGCGTTAATCGAGTTTGGACTTTCGATATTGTAACATAACTCACATACTAATCATTCGCGCTGACACTATAGTCTGAATTGTCATAATTAAAATTGCTTATGATTACATTATTAAGTGATCTATAGTAAAATTGTGTCCACCCCCTGTGGTAGCCTAATTTTATATAAACTTAAAGTATTCGTTTGTTTTAAGGTTAAATATCTAACCACTAAATACTCGTACCTACTTAATTTAAGTGGGCAGGCCGCCCACTTAAATTGTGCAAAATAAATAAAAGATGAGCGTTGTGATAAGAATCCGAGAAATGTGCGTACGTTGTATTATTGTTGCCTAATTTTAAGTTTGAGCCTCGATTTTATTTTGATTAACTGATTGCAGATAGTCGTGGTGCATAAAGGTGGCGTAAAATGCGCTTTTGGACATTCAACATTATAGAAAAACTTTTACTTATATCCAAGAAACTCCGAGGCAATGCAATTCCAAAGTCTACTTGCTATCTAAATAATAAGTAATAAAGTTGGCGTTCTTAGGTATAAAGTTGAATCCACAGTAGGGACAATATAATCGCAACAAAATATAAATAGCGAATAAAACTATCCACAAAAGAAGAGTGAATTATTAGTTTTGACCATCGACACTTAACGATAATGTGAGGCGCCTTGGCATCGTCAAAACTCGGATATCCTCGAAGCTTGGCTCCACGGGAAGGAGGAGGTCACCTACCGATTGACTCAGATACTCACCGGGCACGGCTGCTTCGGTGAGTATCTGTGTCGAATAGGACGGGAGGGATCGACACATTGCCACCACTGTGCATCCGACCTCGACTCGGCCCAGCACACGCGCCGGCATTGATTGCGGCTCGATAGCACAGCTGCGGCGCCGCCGCGGGTCGCCGGCGGGCGCAGGAAATCGCGCCCGCGAATACGGCGACCCGGGAGGGACCACTCCCCTTCCGTGGCCGTGGGGCGTCATCGGTGGTGGAGACCGGGGGAGGTATTGTAGCCTCCCCCGAGGAGGGCTCCCCTGTATCGGCGAGGAAGCGGAGGCTGGGGGTTCCCGGAAGTAGCTTGGCGTTCCCGGGGGCTTCCTACATGCCTGAGGAAGGCCATCCCTGAGGTTTTTAGTGGGTAGGCCTCCCCATTCTGAGGAGGAGACGGAAAGTAACCGCCGGCTTGCCACAGCTTGTAATTCTTGTATTAATGAGGGTATCCTTCCTGATCTCGTAACGAATCGGGTAACAAAAAAGATCCCTCAAATTTCAGACCTATATCCACATTACCTACTTTCAGCAAAATCTTCGAGAAAGTTATTTACAATCAACTAATAGGTCACTTGAGAACAAACAGACTCATGCATGAAAGCCAATTCGGCTTTACCAAAGGTAGATCCACTACCGATGCCGGAACTGCACTTATGAAACATATTTTTGACGCATGGGAAGGCAAGCGGGATGTAATTGGAGTGTTTTGCGACCTTTCCAAAGCGTTTGACTGTGTGAGTCATGAAACGCTTTTAAGTAAACTTAGACATCGTGGTGTCTCGGATGGAGCTGTTAGCCTTTTAAAATTTTATTTATCAGACAGATTGCAGAAAGTCGTTATTAATAGATCAAAATCTGCTAGCTCGCCTATAACGATGGGGGTTCCCCAGGGATCAATATTGGGTCCTCTACTGTTTCTAATTTATATAAATGACCTTCCTTACTACATCACAGAATCGTGTGAGACAGTATTGTTTGTAGATGATACTTCTTTACTATTCAAAGTTGATAGACAAAAGGGATGTTATGACGATGTAAATAGTGCTCTCTCAAGAGTTCTGTATTGGTTCACAACTAATAATTTGTCTTTAAGTTCTAAGAAAACAAAATGTATCAAATTCTCTTTGCCCAATGTAAGGCAGGTTGATACTCGTTTAAATATGAATGGTGATGTCATTGACTTACTAAATAATACTAAATTCTTAGGCACTACGTTAGATTCACGACTACAGTGGGATCCACATATTGAAACTTTGGCAATCAAACTTAGTTCAGCGGCGTACGCAGTAAAAAAGATTAGACTTTTAACTAATGTTGAAACGGCAAGAATTGTTTATTTCAGCTACTTTCATAGTGTTATGTCCTGTGGATTGCTACTATAGGGATCAGCGGCTAACATTGAGAGTATTTTCCTTTTACAAAAAAGAGCGATTCGTGCTATTTACTGTTTACGGGCTAGAGAATCCCTAAAAGAATTGTTCAAAGAAATTAATATTTTGACTTTAGCTAGTCAACATATATATGATAATTTAGTTTTCGTAAATAGAAACTATAATAAATTCAATAAAAACAGTGATCTACATAATGTGAATACTAGATACAAAAATAAACTTGCCATTCCAATGTTCAGACTCCATAAAACTAGCTGTTCGTTCTTGGGGAAATGTATATCTATGTTTAACAAGCTTCCGCAAAGTGTCATTGATTTGCCTTTATATAAATTTAAAAATTCATATCAAAAAGACAATCATGAGTAAAGGTTGTTATACAGTAAGTGACTATCTAAATGATGCAAATGATGCAGTGGCCAATGCGTTCGAACATTTCTTTTCTCATTTACCTATAGAAACTACAAGTAATCTTAAGCCTTTCCCTAGTGTGGCTGTCGCTATCGTAGAGGAGAATGTGGAGAGGTGCAGCAACAGTTTCAATTTTAGTTGCATTGATGCTAATACTGTTTTAAAAACGTTTAAAATGATTAGTAATAAAAAACAGAAGACCTTTGGGGAATTTCGACCCACATAATTAAAACAATAATAACGGAACTCGCTCCGCAACTTGCAGTAATTTTTAATAATTGTATTGATGAAGGTGTCTTTCCAGATCTAATGAAAAATAGCAAATTAATACCATTATTCAAATTTGGAGATAAAAATGACCCTTCAAATTATAGGCCTATTTCGATTTTACCTGCATTAAGCAAAATTTTTGAGAAAATTATTTCAAATCAGCTAACAGATTTTTTCACATCCAATGAACTTTTACATAATAATCAATTTGGTTTTACTAAGGGTTGATGCACTCACACTCACTACTGATGCTGGAGTTACACTACTCAAAAACATTTTTGCTTCTTGTTAATCGGTATATTCTGTGACCTCTTCAAGGCTTTTGACTGCGTTAGTCATCAGATACTTTTACATAAACTCAAACATTATGGTGTATCTGCGGAGGCAATTTGTATTATTGAGTCTTATTTATCTAATAGAATTCAATAAGTTGTAATTAACGGAACTCAGTCTGTTGGGGCTCCTATAATTATGGGTGTACCTCAGGGATCGATATTGGGATCATTGCTTTTCTTAATTTATATTAATGATCTTCAATCTTCCTTACTTCACTAATAGCTTGTGCGATGCAGTACTATTTGCAGATGATACTTCATTAATATTTAAGGTTGACAGGGGAGATGCAAATACTGACGTTGTGAATAGTACACTGTCTAAAGTATTGCACTGGTTCACAATGAATAACACAAATAAAATTAAATTTTCATTGAGTTATGTAAGAACAGTAAACAATATTGTGAAAATGAATTATGAAACTGTAGAATTCACTGACAGTACTAATTTTTTGGGTATTACACTCGACTCTCTATGGCAATGGGATCCCCATATTGAGACCTTGGCAAGCAGACTTAGTTCGGCTTCATTTGCTATATATAAAGTACGACAACTGACTAACGTTGAAACGGCAAGATTAGTCTATTTCAGTTATTTTCATAGTATCATGACGTATGGCATACTTTTGTGAGGATCTGCGGCGAATATTGAAAGTATTTTCGTGCTCCAAAAAAGAGCAATTCGCGCTATCTATAATATAAAACAAAGAGAATCACTCAGAGATTTGTTTAAGGAAATAAATATAATGACATTAGCGTGTCAATATACTCGTATTTATGAAAATTTAATATATGTTTATAAGAACTACGATACATTTAATACAAATTTATTTAATTTCCTGAATAATTAAACATGCTTGGATGTAAATTTTGCGATGTATAATTTTAATGATTCTTTAATAAATGATATTTTTGTTTTGTACCGGACATATACATATCAGATTTGTTTAATGCGATATGACTCTTGCGATGGAAATATATATTTGTTAGTTGTTTTAATTTGTATCGGAGGTTGGGTTCAGACTGTGTATCTGAAGCCGGCTTCCAACTGACGACTCTGTAATCATACAGGGAGAAAAAAAATTGCCCTTGCTGGTTTTCTTGCTGGTACTTTCCAGTACAAGGTCTCCCGCCGTAGACTTGTGAACCAATGGCGTAGCATCTTTGACATTCAAAAGTGATTGTAAAATCCTATTTGAAGAATAAATTTTTGATTTTGATTTTTTGATTTTGATCACACTATTTGGGAATAGGGACACTATTCATAGAGCAATGTTTGGTAACAACATTATTTATAATTATTGTATTATTTTTATATGTGTATGTAAACATACATACGACTGTAATCGTATTAGGTATAATTGTATCTTATATTATAATGTATTTTTATATTATATTATTACTGTAGCTTACATCACGCGTCTTTATAAGACACGGACCTTTATAAGGCGTGCACGGGGATACAGAACCAACGCGTAGAGGCCATTTAAGCGAAATTTAATGAAAGTGTGCGTAGAGTGAACCAACTGGGTCCAACCTCTATCTGCATCATGAAAATTGCAGCCAAAGACTACACCGAGTTAGATGCACAGAAACTATTGTCATTAGTGGTCAAAAAGCCTGTGGACTATTGCATTTCAATTTCGGTGGTAATGAGAACCGGACTATGGAAGAGACTCCGGTCACCTGCCTTCTCAAAGCCTCCTAATTGATTTTAAATATGGCAGGTGGTGACTCGCCACTCACTAAATGGGCTCCCCAAAAAAGCAGACCAATATTGGTGTGAAGAGAGCAACATTGGTGTGAACGGCTAAGGGTGTAGAGAGGTGTGTCTGCGACAGCGATCGAGACGCCATCGGCGTTATGACATTATTACACTTCCACCCTTCGAGCATCTGCTCTTGCGACTCCACTCTGTCCGGCTGGTTAAGGCAAGACAGAGGCGGGTGGCATACGCCCCCCTGAAGCACATCGGTACCTCGGTGACGCAACTCACCGACAGCTGCCCCAAGCTGCCACAAGCTGCCCTGAGGGAGACTGATTGCACTGATAGGGCATTTATGGCAGTTAAGGGGCATTAAATGCCCCGCCAGCGGGCGATGGGGTCGTCACTTCCCTACGCTAATTATTATTATAATTATCAACATTGAAAAGAGGAGATGAAAAATAGACCTTCAGAGTTTCTTGCCTGTTCTTTTCGAGAAGGCTCTACCAATTTCCGAACAGGTGTAGAGTCAATATATATATATATATACATATATTTCCTTATTCGTACGTACGGACATGTTTTTTTTAAGCTTTTTTTATTTTGTTTGTTTTGACGTCAATAAGTGTCTGTAAAGGTTGATAGTGTAACTATGTTGAATAAAGATTATTTTGATTTGATTTGATTTTCGACAGCTGGGGCAACTTAATGCATTTTCCTCAGGAGGAACAAAAAAAAGGGCTAAGGGCTTAAAATAAGACCCGTACTCAGGGATGTCGATCCAACGCGTAGAGATCGTTTAAATAAATTTTATGAAAGTATGTGAGAAAGGTACTAACTGCGTTTAATAACTAAATCACTAATGAGATATGAACCTAAAGAATATACTCAATTAGATGCTTTGAAAATATTGTCTTTGCAGGTCACAACGTTTATGAAATACTGCAATTCGATTTTGAACTGGGCTATGAAAGTTGAGAGACTCCGGTCTTCTGCTCCGTAGCGTCTTCCAACTGATTCAAATATGGCAGGTGGTGACTTGCTGCTCTCTAAAATATTCGCACAGTCTATCACAAAAAATTAATGCTATTAAATATCCTGGTGTCTAATTAGATGAAACTGCCATGGAATACCTAAATTGATCTTTTTCCACCCCAATAAGTAAACTAATTTGGATATTCGGACAACTCTTGTAACATGCTCAATGGTCACTGCTAAAAGTGATGATGATCAAGAAACCTTTCCTATATCTTACACACGTCTTTACAACGCGGCTACAAAAACAAATAAGCTACAATTCATTAATTTACCAGACTAACATGCACACACACCATATAAATTGCTAAACAAAAAAACACAACACCGACGATTCTTGCTTTTTTATTTATTTAATTCTTTAAACGTATCAATTTATATAATATTATTTGAATGTAAAATAACCCTTAAAAAACATACATTATTATATGACTTAGTTATTAATAAAATAAAGAAATTAACGGGCTCACACTCTAAACACACGTATCTCAACACACACACATAATTTTAAAGGCACGTATAGTCCGGGTAAGCGCTATGGAGTTTTGAAATACAGAAATACCTATCTTAGTTTAGGCACCAGTCCGTCTACCAATACACCAGTGCGTCGGTTAAAAAGTATCACCATCTCTAAGGTCCCGGGTTCGAAATCCAGTTGTTATTTTTTATGGCATAAATTTCTATTTAAAATACCTATGCACGATTAATACATAAATATATATCTATCCATTATCCTAGATAACATAATACTTACATCTAGGGTAATTAGTATAAATAAACATTTATTTATTTTTATTTTATTTATATATAGCGTTCTTCTTTATTTCTGTTTGTTACATTTATTAGATAAGCGTAGAACAGTACCTATAACATATAATAACTATGATGGATATAAACAAAATTATCATTTTTATATTGTTGCTTAATAACATGCGTCTTTATAAGACACGGTCCTTTATAAGACGTGCACAGGGATGTATATATCCAAAGCGTAGAGGCCATTTAAGTAAAATTTAATGAAAGTGTACGTGGAGTGTACTGATTGGGTCTAATCTCAATATGCACAATGACACCCAGTTAGATGCACAAAAACTATTTATTTAATATTATTATTTATACGTTCACAAAATAAAGTGCCATTTTTGTAATGTCACGCTGTATCTTTAAAACTAACAATCTCAACTAATAATAGCGTAATAGATTATAATGTGTGTAATAGTGTAATCTAGTATAATAGTGTAATCTAGTGTGTGTATATCTATATAATGCCTAAAAATTTTCTTTTCAACACCTTACTTACTTATACTTACTATCAGATAAAATTGAAAGCTAGAGTTTAAACTATATTAATACTACTACTTTTTGAAAACGCAGTACTTCGTTTATAAAATAACTTATTACTTACTTCTTTTAAATTTTAATTGTACGAAGTGTTTAGAGATAAAATATCAATATGATTTCCAATTGATTGACGAAAGAAAATATCAAAAAGAGTGGCTAAAACTTCATAGTAATATATTCAAACTGTGGAAACTCCGAGGTTCACCGTCATATAACAAAAAGAAGTATAATTCCAATTTTCCTAAAAGACTTTATGAATCTTTAATTTAAATTAAAAAAATGATCTAAACGAAACTTTGTATAACAGAGCCTTTCGCATTAATGATGTTAGGGCGTAAAAACTTGCACGCTTCGGCAACGCAAAAATGTAAATTATTATCCTCTATAAGGCTCAGTATTTTGAAAAGTTTGTTTGAGTAACATTGAAAGTTTCTAGGACTAATAAAAGCATGAAATAAAGCTCCCTTAAACTTAATTTTAATACGCACTGAAATACGACTTGAGTTGAACAGTTCTCAATGTGAATTAAAATGGCAGCGATTACTACTAGAGATGTGGGATGTATCGATATTATTTTCATAATGACGTTAAACTAATAAACTGAGAGGGTATAAGGGGTTCCGGATTCCACCTGACCCTTACCAACCTAACCTGCTCTTAGTGTACCCTTCCAACAAATATACGAGGCCTCTGGCGCCCCTCACCAACTCGATGGGCCAGCTCGATGGGGGATACTCAAAAAATCATAGAGGGATTTCCAAACTTAAAAAGGTAATTTTTGGGCATTACTTGTTTCCGCAACTGATTACGCCGATATAATGGCAAACTTTATTGCAAAGTTGAATAAACATGATGATGATAAGCTGAAAGTGAAATAATTTGGAGCTGGAATCGGGAACTATTGTGGTCAAATAATAGGGGAACTCCATATGACGGAAACTTATTAAAATAGTCAATAAAGACTACACTGATGTGCATATATAATGACAGGATTGTTACAGCTGTCCTAACGGTTGGGTCACAGATTTTGAGACCCCACGGTACTTACAAGGAATGAAAGAAACCTCATAGCCAAATCCGGTGTATTGATGATTAAAAAATATAACTCTAAGACTCTGACTCGTGAGACCATCGAGGGAAATAAAGGCTCCACAGTAGTCGTAAGAGATCTGTTATTTGGCCAGATTATACTGAAGAAGTCTGCTGACTTCTTGCTTGCTGGATTTTCATATCACAACCTGAGGTTATGCTTCAGATAGAACGCTTCTACGGATGGTTAGACTGAGCCTGTTATTTAGGCTTCAGAGTCTAAAGCTAGAAGTCAGATATACTCCTTCGAAGGCATTCTGGACTGATGTAATAGCTGGAATCGTTCACAGCTGTGCCGTAGGATATATTGTATATGTATGTTTATGTCCGTTTTTTTTAGATTTCTTGGACAGTTTCAAATATTACTCCATAGTTCAAATCTATCGATCTTATATTCCACTGAACTGAGCATCACTAAAAGTTTAAAAGAAAGTTTTCGTTGTGCGCAGTGGGGGTGATTTGTTCATTAATCAACGAAAACTCATGAGAGTGATGGATGACGTTACGCTCCACATTTTTAACGTATCTTAATGAATAATAGGATGAGTCATTATTGATAAGAGTACCTAACTTGTAGAAAAAACTGAGATTACAGTTTCTTAAAATATATCAAGAAACAACTGTAAAATTGATCAAATTTGTGGCTTTATTGATTTTTCTTATTTTATTACACATTTAAACACATTTTGGATGAAAAGTAAATAGAATACTTGATTTCTAATAAAACGGTCAGGTAGAAATAACGCATTTCATACATTCAATATACGTAATCTTGTACTACATACATATGTCATATTATAGCTTATACGTAATCAATATTAACACTTTTCTTTTATTGTGAATTAAAAATACTAGCTGAGAGCAAATTTTGAATAAATACATATCAGTATTTTATATTTGCCAACAAAAACGCAATAATTTTGAAGCTTGTTGCTTTTATTTATCAGGGTAGTCAATAGACTGTTGGAGGGCTGTGTCCTCCTTCTGTGAAGCAGTGATGCTCCAGAAGGAGGCCGCCGAGCGGGGTCGGGAGATGGCCGATCCCGCTCGAAGAAGGCGGCGCCGGGCTCGGTAGCACAGCTGCGGCGCCGCCGCGGGTCGCCGGCGGGCGCGAGGAATCGCGACTGCTTCGGCGACCGGGATGGACCACGCCCCTTCCGTGCCGGGGGGCGTCGTCGGTGGAGGAGACCGGGGGAGGTAGTGTAGCCTCCCCGAGGAGGGCTCCCCTCTAGGCAGGGGAGCGGAGGCTGGGGGTTCCTGGAAGTTGCTTGATGTTCCCGGGGGCTCCCTACATGCCTGAGGAAGGCCATCCCTGAGGTTTTTAGTGGTAGGCCTCCCCCTTCTGGGGAGGAGAGCCCCACATAACCGCCGGCTAGCCACAGCCGGGGTATGCAATTTAATGCATTTTCCTCAGGGAAACAAAAAAAAAAAAGGGTAGTCAATAGACTACCCTCATAAATTGCCAATTTTGTTCAGAGTCCTAGACTGGTCTGACAGAATCTTCGAGAATATCGACTTTATCGATATAGTGTTCAATATTTCTATCATTTAACTTTACGTAACATCCAGCGTAATTGTTAAATTTAGCCAGTCCCATTGTTTTTTAATAGTTTGAAAATTAAATAGCTATATATTTTATTTTGATGGTTTTATTGTTTTTTAATTAGTATAGGTAGTTTGATAATTAACTACTTATGACGGTAACTCGTTAAATTCATCTGTATTACATTTATTTTATATTTCATTAGCAGAAATTTTTTTGTCTATCTGTCTGTGGCATCCTATGATGCAGACAGATAAACAAAAAAATTTCGGGAGCTATCTCCCGAACGAATGAACCGACTTCAATTTAGTTTTTTTTTTTGTATTACAGGTGTTTTACGGACGAATGTTCTTAGACATGTTTGATGAAAATTGATTGAGCCGTTTAAAAGTTATGGGGGGTTAAAGTGGGGAAGAACCGAATGTCTGCAAAATGCTCAAGTGGGGTATCAAATGAAAGGACTTGTACATCACAAAACAACAACTTTTATAGCTTTGACGTGTCTGTCTGTCTGTCTGTCTGTCTATGTGTGTGTCTGTGTAGATTGACTTTAAAATGTAATCTTAACTTATATGTTTGAAATCAACAAGAACCTATGTATTTACAACTTAACCAGAAAGAATATAAGTACTTTATCTTTAAAAAGTTTAAAAAAAAATATTCTATTAAAAAATTTAAATACACAAAAAACATAAGCTACCTTTAAAAAGTAAAACTATTTACTTTTTAAATAAATAAAACTATTATATAATTATTTTTTTCTTTTAAAAGGAAGCTTATGTTTTTTGTGTCGGGGGTTTTTAAATTTTTTAATATTTTTTTTTGTTTTATACTGTTCAAAGGTAAACATACTTATATCTCTGGTTAAGTTGTAAATACATAGGTTCTCGTCGATTTCAAACATATAATTTAAAAGATTGATCAAGAATCGACTAGTGGGTCTTGCTAAATTTAGTAAGCATTCCAGGTACTTTTCATCATGAACAGATATATTCCTTGAACAGCCCTTCATTTTCTTTCGTTATTCTGTTCTATATTGCAAGTTTAGTCACTTACTGTTCAATTCTAAGGGTAATATAAAAAAAAAAATTATGGGAGCAATTATATGGACTTCAGTATCGTAAGGTAACTCCGATTGTTTCTATTGTTACTTAGGAGATTAAGGCCCGTAGTACAGAACGAGACTCAAATACAAATCTCTGTTTGAGTTTAGTTTGGAAGGGATGGGACTATGTGGGCTCAATAGTACTCAATACTAAGGGTACGGTATATCAACCGGTACAAACACAGTTCCTCTGTCGAAGATCAGAAAAGATTGACGCGGCTGCTGTAAGAACTACAAAGTCTGTTAATGCTATTTATTTATCGTTCCAGAATGTAGAATGCTTCGACTTATCAAAAATTGTAGAGTATAATATATATTTATAATAAAATTGCGAAACCTTTAAGATTATTCGCTTCTCCTCGTAATGCTTCTAGGATTAAATCAAGCACTTGCTCAGTGCAAAACGGACATGAGCAATTTTTTTACATATTATATTATTTCCATCTCTTTATTTTTAAAGATCTAGTAATGTGTGATATTCCTAGTCTTCGCTTTTGCTTCCTTTATATTTATCAACTTTATTAAACTATGATTAATTTGTAAATTATAAATAACATTTTCATTTTATATCTGATGTACCCTGTGAGTGTGAACCAATCTGTGTTTTTCAGCTGTTTCAAATGTTTGTTTTTTAAACTTTTCAAGATCAAACATCGGTAGGCAAGAAGCAGCTGACCATCAATAAAATGTTCCTTTAATTGATTTGGGAATAAGCCGCCACTTGTCGGTTTTGTTGTGTTTTCTTCAGATGGTACGTAATAGCATTTTTTTCGTAAATTACTTTGATTATATTTTGCACTTTATTTGCTACAAATGGTTTCCTTTTGTCTGGTTCCCCTCTCAGTTAACCAAAATGACCAGGGGCTGTCCACCTTGTTGTCAAATTCTTGACCAGCTGATAAGGAATTAATCCCGTAGACCAGATCATCTATGTAAAACAATTCTCCAAAAACCTTTTATGCTTCATGTAATTAATCGCATTGATCTGCTACTTATTCTTTTAGTAATACCATAGCCAATAACGGCACAGATTAAACGAATACTTGAATCGCTCGAAAAGATTTTCTATAGATTTGATAATTTTCGTTAATTAATATTTTCCGGCACAATTTATAAAATATTGGCTTTTTATAATAATGAAAAATAAATAATAATAATAGTAATATTAATTTTATAATATATTCAACACTCTCACCAGGCCTAATGCCTAGCAGTAAGTAAGCACTATAAGGTTTGTATTATATGATCTTGTGTAACGGACAGATCATGATTATGAATAACGCACAAATGCCAGCATTTATCACACAAATATCTACCCCCACTGGGACTTAAACCAGAAATCTCTGAGATAGCAACGTTTTCAAACCGGTGCAAAAAGCACTCGGCTACGGTGTGCGCTTTTAAATCATACCGACATTTTCGTTATAATAATAATAATGCACCATTCCAACGTAGTAAATTATATAACATTACAATTTCACAAATTGACTGCACACCTGACTTACTCTTACGTGTTGGGTTAAATGTGCTGCTTAAGGGTATACGACTCACTGCAACGCTGCATGTTTCCTCACATACTTATACACCTCACATAGTTATCCTACTCCTAAAGGGAACTATGCAAATATTGGTATTTTTATTATAAAAATATATATAAGAGTATTTTAATAATTGCTTTTTGAACACTATCAAGAAACTATGGATGACTTAAAGCGTTTATGGACAAACGGCAAAAGAGTCAATAACACATTTGGAAAACTTTGTAAATGACACCGAGCATATGCTTCCGCTGGTTTGTTGGAGATCGCTATCGAGATTGAAAAAGTTACAACAAATATTTGGTGAATATGAAGTGATTAACATAAATATCATCATATCAATAGATGAAAATGATTTTGAAAACGTTTCAGTAGCAGCAGATGTGTTTTATATCATGATCAAATTGAACTAATCCATCGATATCAATGTATTCAACCAGAAGAATTGTAGCAAAATTAAGAATTCTATGAATTTATTTAATGCATTTATTTATCAAATGTACAAAAAATCTGAAAAATATTTAAGTACTTAAGTAAGATAAGATTTTAATAAAAGTAGGTTTAAAAAGAATAAAAAAAATACTACATTCAAAATATAGATAATAACTCTGTTATTCTAAAAAATAATAAATTTACTATAGACATTTTTATATGATTTTTATATATTTCTTAAATAGGTCATTAAGATAAGAAATTTCAGAAAAATCTGAATATAAATATATATATATATATATATATACATCAATTTTAAACTGGGGCATCCAAAAATGACAAATATCAATGAATGATGTCTATAAATAAGTAATAATTCAGCAATTTAAGTTTCGAGACTACTTGACGGTCAATCTTCAGCTCTGGTGATATCCAGATACACACATACGCTTGTGCCGATGTTTTGATACCTTTTTCATAAAAAATAATGTATTCCCAATTCAAATGGCTCGCAACGTAGTTTTGACTCTTCTAGTGTTGCATGATAATCGCTTAGCGTCAAGTGATTCGTCTGTTTATTTGTCCCTCTATTACATAAAAAGACACTCCACCAAACTCATTGAAGTCCGATAATGTCCATACTGTACTATGTTGACTGAACAGAAAGTTTCTTCGAATCTTTGGTCATATCAACACCGAAATTCTGCTTGTTAAAACTTTGTATTTTTTTTGTCTGTAAGCAAAATTGTTCTGTTACCTTCCTTTGCGCACCGCTTAAGTAATTGGTTAGATTTTGCCACCTTTGCTTTCTTTGAAATTATCAGGTTAATAATAAAAGACCAAAATTCTGTTATTATTTCTTTTATATGGGGTGGTACACAAATGCACAATTGTTTTGTCTGATTATCCCAGTATCAATCAATTTCAATCACGGCTTTTAGCACATACTCAAATAGTTGTTGTAGATAATAAATCAAGGAATATGGTACAAACTGCACGTACGATTACTTTATTTAATATATAATATACACACTTTTGTTTGATCTTGCTCTACCATAGAGGTTTAAATATAGCTTCCATAGCGGATATTGTATTGTTATAGGACGTTTACAAATGTATTTACAGTCCATGTATTGAACCCTCATTTATCATTGTCTGGCCCATAGCATTGAGTTATTTCACTAATGTTCTATTCAAGATCATTCTATTTTGTTGAGAAATAGTCTCGCAGTTTTGTACTTCATGGCCAATATGGGAAAAATTGAGCGTTTGTAAACTAAAATACATTTTATTCCAACTTAATTTCAGCTATCATAGCACACAAGATTTACACAAAGTCTACAAATTTATGATAGTGTACTTTAGAAATATTTTATAGATAAAATTTATAACAATAATATTTACATTATTATTATTGACTTTTAAAGTTCAATATACACTTTTAAAGATGATATTTTACTGGAAATCTCTTCCGTTATCAACAGTCAGCATTTACTATATCAATACTAGCAGTGAGGAAACACGAATGTAAGACCATGCTTATACGAGCTGTCGCACTCATGTAAGCACGACGAATTAAAATTTTGCTGTATTTCGTGCGGTACAGTGATGACACTGTGGCGTTTTCTTCTAAACATTAAAGAAATAGTAAGCGAAACAACCATGTTCTTTTATCTGCACCATCTATTACGCCCCTTCAATATTAACGAAATAACGAGCTAAAATATCAAACAGCGAATGCAACAGGTGACGAATAAGGATATAATATAAATGAGTAAAGGATGAAATATAATAAATTGAAGAATGCAAGTAAGAATATTGTCAGAAGACCTGAAGCATTTGATACTAGGTTATCTGACGACTTCCATAACAAAATTAAATTCCTTTGGAAGTCCATAAGAACAAAAATCAATCAAAATCAAAATAATATTTATTCAACATAGACCTTTACAGGCACTTATTGACGTCAACAAACAAAACAAAAAAAAAGCTTAAATAATAAAAAAAAAAAAACAAAAACCTTGTCCGTACGTACGAATAAGGAAAAAAAAAAGAAAAAATATATTGACTCGACACCTGTTCGGAAATTGGGAGAGCCTTCTCGAGAAGAACAGGCAAGAAACTCTGAAGGTCTATTTTTTATCTCCTCTTTTCAATGTTAATAATTATAATAATATAATATTATAAAAAAATACAATATAGTATAAGATACAATCATACCTAATACGATTACAGTCGTATGTATGTTTACATACACATATAAATAATACAATATTATAAATAATGTTACCAAACATGGCTCTATGAATAGTGTCCCTATTCCCAAATACTGTGATCATTTAGATAGTCACTTACTTTATAATAACCTTTACTCATGAGTGTATTTTTGATATGGATTTTAAATTTATATAAAGGTAAAAAATAGAGATGAAACGGATAGTGATTGCCGGATACCGGATACCGGATATTCGGCTAACTACGAGGCCGGAGCGCCGGATATCGGCCACCGATATTCTCGCCGCTTATTGCGTTTTCATATATGTGTGTGTATGTGCAAAATAATCCGTTACTAATATTATAAATTCAGTCTGTTTGTCTGCTACTCTCTCACGCCTAAACTAAAGAACTGATTTTGCTGAAATTTGATACAGAGATAGATTAGACAACGAGAAACAATATAGATAGGCTTAAATACTTTTGTATTCCCACAGAGAAAAGCGCGATATAGACGAGTTTAGGGCGTAAAGCACTCAGCGCGAACGTTATCGCGGAACATCTAGTATTCGGTATTCGGCCGGATAGTGCCCTACTATCCGGTATCCGGCCGGATAGTGAAATAGGCCGGATAGGCCGGATACCGGATAGTTACCGGATATCCGTTTCATCACTAGTAAAAAATCAATGACACTTTGCGGAAGCTTGTTAAACATAGATATACATTTCCCCAAGAACGAACAGCTAGTTTTATGGAGTCTGAACATTGGAACGGCAAGTTTATTTTTGTTTCTAGTATTCACATTATGTAGATCACTGTTTTTATTGAATTTATTATAGTTTCTATATACAAAAACTAAATTATCATATATATATTGACTAGCTAAAGTTAAAATATTAATTTCCTTGAACAATTCTTTTAGGGATTCTCTAGCCCGTAAACAGTAAATAGCACGAATCGCTCTTTTTTGTAAAAGGAAAATACTTTCAATGTTAGCCGCTGATCCCCATAGCAGCAGTCCATAGGACATAACACTATGAAAGTAGCTGAAATAAACAATTCTTGCCGTTTCAACATTAGTTAAAAGTCTAATCTTTTTTACTGCGTACGCCGCTGAACTAAGTTTGATTGCCAAAGTTTCAATATGTGGATCCCACTGTAGTCGTGAATCTAACGTAATGCCTAAGAATTTAGTATTATTTACCAAGTCAATGACATCACCATTCATATTTAAACTAGTATTAACCTGCCTTACATTGGGCAAAGAGAATTTGATACATTTTTGTTTTCTTAGAATTTAAAGACAAATTATTAGTTGTGAACCAATACAGAACTCTCGAGAGAGCACTATTTACATCGTCATAACATTCCTTTTGTCTATCAACTTTGAATAGTAAAGAAGTATCATCTGCAAACAATACTGTCTCACACGATTCTGTAATGTAGTAAGGAAGGTCATTTATATATATTAGAAACAGTAGAGGACCCAATATTGATCCCTGGGGAACCCCATAGTTATAGGCGAGCTAGCAGATTCTGATCTATTAATAACGACTTTCTGCAATCTGTCTGATAAATAAGATTTTAAAAGGCTAACAGCTCCATCCGAGACACCATAATGTCTAAGTTTACTTAAAAGCGTTTCATGACTCACACAGTCAAACGCTTTGGAAAGGTCGCAAAACACTCCAATTACATCCGCTTGCCCTCCCATGCGTCAAAAATATGTTTCATAAGTGCAGTTCCGCATCGGTAGTGGATCTACCTTTGGTAAAGCCGAATTGGCTTTCATGCATGAATCTGTTTGTTCTCAAGTGACCTATTAGTTGATTGTAAATAACTTTCTCGAAGATTTTGCTGAAAGTAGGTAATATGGATATAGGTCTAAAATTTGAGAGATCTTTTTTTGTTACCCGATTTGAAAAGTGGTATTAATTTACTATATTTCATTAGATCAGGAAAGATACCCTCATCAATACAAGAATTAAAAATTTGTGCTAACAAGGGGGCTAATTCATCGATGACAGATTGAATTATGTGAGTTGATATACCCCAGAGATCTTCAGTTTTCTTCTTGTTAAGTAATCGGAATGTTTTCTTAATTGAAGAAGCATCAATATGGCTAAATTTGAATGATTCACTGCACCTATTCACACTTGACTCCAGGAGGGTGACGGCTAAACTAGGAGATGAGTTAAGATTACTGGTAGTTATAGCAGGAATTTGAGAAAAATAATCAACAAATGCATTCGCAACTGCATCGTCCGACTTGATAGTCTTATTATTAATTTCTAAAGAGAAAGAGTTCCCAGAGCTTCTACTTTTTCCCGTTTCCTGATTTATTATAGTCCATGTAGTCTTAACTTTGTTCTTTGACATATTTATTTTATTTAATATGTATAAAGATTTAGCACATAAACAAACATTTTTAAAAAGTCTTTGAGTATTTTTTTACATAATCTAAAAAGGCAGGGTCGACAGAAGTAGTTTTTAAAGCATATAATTCAAAAAAGTGTTCTCCTGCTTTTATATATGCCTGGAGTAGCCCAGTCACTAAATTTCTTTTTGTTGTTTAATTTTACACCTTTTGTGGGAACATATTGTTGCTTTCCATTCTTACTAAATTAAATAAATTATTATATAAATTATTAGCATCTCCACCAACAGTAGGCAAAGATGATTTGAGATGTTATTTTTTTCTTAAATTTACATAACCTTCCCTGGGATATAGGTCTACAAATCAATTCAGTTTTAGGGCTAACATGATGGTGCTCAATACAGGCTAGTTGTCCACTATGGTCAGAGTTAATGTAGTTTATTACAACAGATTCAATTACTTTACAGTTACAAAAAATATTATCTAAGCAGGTAGCTGATGTGGGTGTTATTCTAGTTGGCTCGTTAAATACGTGATGCAGATCAAATGATTTATATAAATTAATAAACCTTTGGGACAGAGGTGATATATCTAAAATATTAATGTTAAAATCTCCACATACAATTACATTCTTATTTTTCCTGCACACTAATTGCAAAACATCCTCCATGGTGGATTCAAACTCTATATAGCTTCCAGATGGGGGCCTATAGATACACACTATAATAAGATTGTTAAGCTCCACACACGATATTTCAATAACTCTTTCAATGGAAAGTGATACAACATCTTTGCGTTCTTTATAATGCAATACATTGTTTAATATGATTAAAGACCCCCTCTTATTGCAGAGTGTCTAATATATGAGCTTAAAGGTAAAACTGCGACCAGTTAAAGGTAAAACTGCGACCAGCTGTTGAAAGAATAAACCAGAGTGAGTCGCTTTAAAAGATGAAGATTGCGTGCTAAGGAGATGGAAAGAGTATTTTGAAAACTTGTTTAAAAGGAATGAGCCAAGATTAGACCATGGAGTTGAGGAAATAAATGAGATAGATGTGAAAGAATTCACGTCAGAGGAGGTGGTAAGAGATACGATGTTTAAATGAAGAAAAGGCTGCAGGGTATGACAGAATATCAGCTAACATGCTAAAGGCGGGTTATGGGGGAACTCTTCTGTATCGTTTATTTAAGCTATGTTGTAAAAAAAGCTAATCACCGAAGGACTAGCCAGTTCCGTGATTGTGCTATTGTACAAAGGTAAAGGGTAAAGAGTGTAGAAATCACCGCGGCATTATTCTACTCAGCACTGTGAGTAAATTGTATGCAAAGGTTCTAATTAAAAGAGTGATGGATGAAACTGTAAAAAACATTTTGGGATGTAGAAGCGGGTTTTAGGAATGGAAGGGATGTATGGACCAGATCTTTTCCTTTTGATACATAGTTGAAAAATGTTTTGCAAAGAACCAAAAAACCTATTGCACTTTCGTGGATTTGAGAAAGCCCTATTATAAAGTGAGAAGAGATGAATTGTGGAAAACATTAACCGCGTATTAACATTATGAGTGTCCAGCAGCCTGACGTGGGTACTGAAATTACTATACAAAGATTCTAGAGCTTACAGTAGAATAAATAGGGTGACCACAGACTAGTTTGATGTGTTTGATGAGTTTGACGTGGCTGTTCAATTATTATATAATAATTGTTTAAAAGATTGAAAAATAATGACAAAGGAATTGTGAGTGAACGAGTTTACTGTCAAATGTCTCCTATATGCTTACTATCAAATCATTTTGACACCGTTGTAGGGGCATTTATTAAACATGGTTAATTGTATGCATGTGCATTAGAAAGAAAACGTATAAAAGTTTATATAGCAAAAACGAAAGTAATGATTTTTGTACGAGTAAAAGATGTCAAACCATTCAATCAAACAAGTCAGAAACGAATGTGTAGAACACGTGAAAGAGTTATTGCATATGAGATCTATGTTAACCATCTGTTTATGTTAAGTATCAGTCTGACATTGAAAGAAGAGTAATGGCAGAAACAAAGTGAATAGGGTTATAAATGGCTTTATTGTCAGTCAAACCTTGTCAAAAAAGGCGCGTCTGTCTGTTATGGCAGTATACTGGTATGCTTATATATGGGAGTGAATGCTGGGTGTAGTAAATCAGGAGAAAAGCAAAATCAATGCAGTGAAAATGAGAGCTTTAAGGGAAATGGCTCGAGTGACTATGAAGCATAAAATGCGAAATTTTGTGAAAAAGGAAACTAGCGGTGATTTTTTAATCAAACCTACGATTCGAAAAGTAGATTCAAGTTAGAGCTTTAGTGTTGTATTCATAATAGACATTAATATTAAGATGACATTTGCATAAGACGCTAATGTAGTTGTTAATTCTATCCGGTATAATACGTTTATCCTAATTTATTCAGAGCCCATAGACAAAGTGTCATTCGAGTTCGATTCGTTATTGAAATCGGTTGGATATCTAACGCTAAAGTATGGAATTGATTTCAAATTGAGGAATCATTCCGATATAATTCATTCTAACTGTATTTGAGTTCGATGCAGCGGTTCAGACTGATAAAAAAAATGGATTAAATAACTTTACTGAGTCGAAATTCACGTGTAACTTAAACTGTTTAAGTCTAAGGTAAAGCACCGTTAATTCATCATTTCCATAGCTCCTGTCCGTTCCCACTGATGGACACGAGCCTATCTAGTAGGTAAGCATGTAGCTTACGCATGTACTACCACAGTTCTGTTAGTCCGATCAGGCCTTAGTCAGCTACGCTGGTTTATTGCAGAATCGTAAACTAAACATAGTATTTCTTCACGGTTGTATGAAGGTTTCCTCATGATGTTTTTTTAATTATAGGGTCGTCAGATATAAAATTCGTATATTGGGCCTACCGATGCGATGACCAGATGATCCATGCTTACTTATTCTTGAATGTATTTGAAATTAGAACACTAGTAAACTTTAAACTAGAAACGAAATATAAAATCTTTGCCTCTTTATCCATGATCTCCAGACTAGAAACATTGTCTATAAACCACGGAAACAGTTGATTAAAAAGTCTTAGATTACTCTGGTAAAGATTTTCAATAAAACTTTAACAAATTAATATGGTTTTGTAATGACCACGGTAAATTTTGGTAATAGATTGTTATTGTTGTAGTATTGCATTTTTTAGGAATTATAATAATAGAATTCCTATTTTAAGGAAAATAAATTGATATCTTCCCATAATGTTGGTAGGTAATTAATCTTAGAAATTTATTAAGCTTATAAGAACTTGATATATAATAGATGCATTGTAGGGTATCTACAAAATATATTAAACTACGCTATTTCCGTGAATAATTTGATGGAAATTGGAGAAACTAGAGACTCACATCGTTTTATCGTAACTTGAGATACTGGCTCATCTTGATTATAATATCTCGCTGAAACTGTCTTGCGACCTTTACGCGTAGCGATTAGGAATGATGGATGAATAAGGATGAATCACTTTCAACACACCTAATATATAATGGTTGAACTCACATAATAACGCTGCACCACGACTAAAATATTTACTGAAAACTGAAGAAGTGTAGGCGGTCCTGAAAACAATTATGTCGCTCGTCACTTTGGGGATGAATAAATAAATGGATTTACTTTACGTAGAAATAATTTACTATTCAAAAACTTTTTCTAGGTTTCATTAATGCTGATTTTACAATTTCGGAAGTTCGCCTACCGTTTGACTTCTAATTACGAATCTTGATTTGAGAGTTGAATTATGCTTTAACAGTTGTATTAACAAATTTTATTCGTCGCACTAATTATTTGATTAATAACACTTTTATTGGAAACAACATTTAATCTTCTGATCTCACTATCAACATCTGAGATTCAACTCATGTATTCGTATATGGCTTAACGAATAACATAAGCGTATAAAATTCATCATCACTACATCACATATGTATATGTGTACTGATGGGCTTAAGCCAGGTAAGCTTCAGCCATCAGTGAGCACGTTAGTTTAATCATCGTAACTGAGTTAAGAGGATTAGGCTACCCCAGTGCCAATTGCGCGATTTCACATATACACTACACATTTATGCCTACATCGTATTGTATATTATAAACCTATGAATATGTTTGCAAATTTCTTCACCGTAAAAGTATCAGATAAATGTAAATCTTTATTCAAAATGCCAAATAAGAAAAACACACAGGAACGAAACCCGAGCCTTGCGATTAGATTGAGATCATAATGCCACCAATATCTTATAATGCTCTTTTGATATTCAAGCATATATTTAAGATTATGGTATATATAATATGCTTTATTGACAATGGGAGAGTAGTACAAAACTTAGTATTGTTTTATTGTTTGCATTTTAATGCAATGCAAACAATAAAGCAATACTAAGTTTTATTTGAAATTTTGTACAGTAATAGAAGTATAATATGTTAGTTAAATTAATAATTATGCTGGTGGCCTTCGACTTTTAATTAGCTGAACGCAACTCCGCCCCAACAAAGGATTAAATAATTGAATCAACAAATGTACATCGGCTCGTTAATTATTCTAAAATCGCTGGGACCCTTTCGACCGCCACATTCCCTTAATCAAACTGGAAGTATCCCATGTGTCAAGCTTATAAATTGTCCAAAGTGACTGTCAGAATAGAAGCGACTGATGTGACTACATTATACCATAGCTCTGAAATGCTGGACTTTATGTAAGGGTTTATGATTTAAATTGTGAATTTGCGCCAGGAAAATTTAGGATTTGGGTTCTTTTACCACGTAATCCTTATATGAAGTCAGTGTAGTCAAAATATACTAATATAAATTGTTTTGCCCCGGTAAACTATAAGTTTACCGGGGCAACCTGTAGTCGGATTTTGTCAAGTATTTTGCTAAGAAAACTTCAACATTTTAAATAAAAAGATAATAATGAGTGTAATGTTTTGTTTAAATATTAAATTTGCAGCTTCATTTGACTATATTAACTAGTTTATACATGTGTATAAACTAGTTAATATATCGTTCGTAAAGATAAAAAATATTATGCTATAAACACATAATAATATGCATGAGTAGTTTGGTCCAAAACGATTTCTTTAAAATATGAGATTTATTCAATAATATTAGTTTACTATTGTTAGCGAGAGTAATTCCACATTTATGTACCTTAAAATGTAGACACCTTCTGGAAAGATGAAAAAGGCGACAGATTACATTGCCAATCAGATCCAGGTGTCAGGTGTACAAGGTCTTTAATTCGCTAAAAGTTCGCACGCTGTCGGTCACTCAACTTCTTTTCTCAAGAACAGATAAAGAATGGAGTTGAATAATTTAAAAAAGTAGATTTTTAAATATAAATAAGTAAAATAATGGCTTTTAATGAATTCGTTATAATTATATATTGAAGATATCGAAATTTAATAAGATAAATGTCTTTTTCTATTTTTCTATTTATATAGAGACAGTTGCTAAATCCTTGCTTCAATTACAAATAAATGTCAGACTATATTATACAAGTCTGTGATTGTGCCATTGTATAAAAATAAAGGGTCAAAATAATCGAGGTATTAGCTTAATTGTGCGTAAATTGTATGCAAAGTTCTGGTTAAAAGAGTGATTGGAAAAATTATTACTGCTCATTGAGAATCTACGAGTTAAATGACAAGAGTCTCCTATAAACTGACAATCAAGTAGCTTTGGCATTATTGGAGAAAATGTTGTAACACATGGTTTACTTTATGTATGGCGCATTAGAAAAAAAAAGCAGGATTAATACAGTGGAAATAGGAGCTTTATTCAGTTAATAGAAGTGCTTCGATCTTGAACGAAATATTAAAATTCAGAACAATCTAATTTCCTTCCTTTTATTGCAAGATCCTTATTATTATTATACCTTGCAATTTTGTCACGCATTTAATATTTTACATTACACTTTGTAAGACATCATTAGATCCTATAGTGTTAATATTAGTTGTAACATATTCTGTGTCTCGTATTATTTTGTTTCTGGGATAACGAGGGTCTACTAATTCTGGCAACATACAGTCTGTATTAAATGCTACCAGTTTGGGCTTCATATGAATTATAAAAAATTCGTAAAGTTTTATATTACTTTAATTTTTAATTTGTTATCTCCATACCAGACACAAACATATATCAGAGTTTTTGTTAATAATAACCCGCAAATACAGAAAACTTTATGTTATAAGTAAACTATTACGAAAATTCTACTACTATTACGAAGATAGTATTTGGCTGCGATCTTTTATAAGATACGTCCCCGGTTAGACTGCTACACTACGACTAAATCTTTATGATTAAATAAATAATAATAATGAAATTTTGTTACACTTACACCAATTAGCCTAGCCCAAACTAAGGTCTGTAAGGCTTGTGCTATGGGATCTAGGGTAACGGATAGACATACATATATTATACACATATAAATATTTTTTATTGAAATATATAACAACAACCATAACTAAGGTACAAATGTTGGCATTCATCACACAAACATCTGCCCCCACCAGGATTCGAACCCGGGACCTCAGAGATGGCGACACCTTGAGACCGGCGTACTATCCACTCGACTATGGAGGTCGTCGGTCGTCGATTTATTTAATAAGTGTTTAAATGCTAAATTAATACTACGTTGCTACGTTTTCAGATTTGAACTTTATTTTCAGCAATAGTTGCGTCTATATGGGCTAGTGAAAAATTAAAATGTATCTGAATAAAATTGCTACTTATAAACATAGTCGGATCAGTCAGATTTCGTAATTTATTATTAGTATTACTATTTTCTTGAATAAATCTGAGTTACTTTCTAGTTTTTAATTATGTTGACCACTCCACTTATCCTGTGCTCCGGCATCCTTTTATACTGTCAGCAACACATCAAGCTTTACCTGTATTGATCTATGAAAATAATGCCTATTTTGAAAGGTGTAAGGCATGGCTCAATTGTAAATTTTGACACGTTAGTGTATGTACTTAGAGTATAAAGGAAAGTGAAAAAATTATTATTACCAGTGTGAAATAATAAATAAATAGGTCCATTAATATTTTATTATTTGTTGTTAGTTTTAGTTAACTCTTAAAAAATTAAGTTATAAAATATTAAATTTACCAATTTTAATATTTGGTTACTTAAACAGCATCAAAAAAAGTGAAAACAATATTCAAAATTAATTTATAACAACTTCGTTGTACAGTAATGCTGCGTCATCAAGCTTTACGTTTGTTTTTGAACTGCTATTATGTATTTGGTAAAAGGGTTAAAGGACGTAATTCCTAGTGCAAATGTAAACAAAAAGTAAAAATAACAAACTAATCTTACAGATTTGCATCTCATACCTTTTAGCAAGCTCCTTGTAACGGTTTATTATTTTACTATAAGAAATCCTATTTTTATTTGTTCCCCATATTTAACCACCTGAATACTCCATGAACTATTTTTAAACAAATTTAACGTAATTCATAATCAGTCATAGCTTCGACCGTACGAATTACACACATCTGTCGTCTTCAACACTCCACTCGGAACTGGCAAAAGTAGGTACTCGTATTCATTGTTTCAGAGTGACAGATAAAAGGTTGCTAATCGCGTGAGCCATTTCAGTCTGTTTAACGTAGAATTAAATAACGTAAGTCGCAAAACTAGTTTTAAATAATGTATCGAAAATTCTCTTAAACAATCACTAACTATGTGGGTCCATTGTGTAATTCAGGTGTTTCTAGACACATAAGAAATTACACAATTATCCTATATTTTATTCATAAAAACTCGAAAGAAAAAGTGTTTTGCTAAATATTTCTTTTTATGTTTCTGATTTATGTAATTCTTAGTTAAAAGTACGAAAATTAAGATATTATAAATTTGAATGTGTACAAGCTTAAATATTGTGGATTAAAAAAGCTTCTAAATATTTTAGGGAGCCGCCTCTTAAGAATTGTCTTTAAAAAAGCAAACAATAATAACAGTATGACTTTAATATAAATATTTTAACTGTATTTTAACCAATCCAATAGATTCAATAATTCATTTAAATTATTTAACATGGATTTTGTATTTCAAGAACCAGCTCGCATTACACCAACGTGTAGTAAATTTTTTAGACATCTTCAGTAATTGTAAAGCAAATGATCAGTTAGTTATTAATTTTTAAAGGCTGTTTGAATTGTACGCATTTAAAGCAAATTCTACTGATCCTATTTACTTAAATATGTTAGAAACTATTTAAAACCACAATAACAAGAACCATTTTTATACTACAAAAAGAGCAGTTCGCGCTATATACAAATTAAAAATAAAACCAAGGGAATCTCTGCAGGACTTATTTAAATAAATATACATTAACATTCGCAGGTCAATACTTTTATGAAAATGTAATGTATGTTCATAACAACAATAATAATTATGATAAACATATTTCAATTTTAAATTAAAAAGGTGAAATAAAAATAAGTTTGCCGTTCCAACGTACAGGCTGCACAAACTAGAGGGAGATCTCTTTTATGGGAAAATGCAAAGCCTTTTACAACAAATTCCACCGATCTTCCTTTTCACAGATTTAAATCATTTGTCAAAAATACTCTTATGAAAAATCCTTTAAGTAATACTGTTAAGTATTACTTAAGTGATAATAATATTTGGATTTAATTTAAATAACTCAATAGTTACGTCACTAAATATTTTGACTATAATAAATAACATAATGAAACTAAAGCTTTTATAGATATAATATGAACTTATTTAAACTTGTAAAGAAAGTTGACTTCAGACTATTCGTAACCGGTGCATATCTAAGACTAAAAGGCTAAAAAGTTTTGATTTCGGTGACTAGTTGGGCAGAGAATTTGGTTAGGACCGCAGGAAGATGCTAAGCGCTAGCAGCGCAGAACCAACTAGAGTGGAAATGAGGTGGAGTGGAAGGAAGTGAGGCGTATGTCCAGCAGTGGGCGTTTACAGACTAAAATGTTGATGACATTCTCTATAGAGAAATCATATTAGTTCCCTGTTTACCAAGTATTTCTAGGGTTAATCAGTGTAAAAAGTGAGTTATGATTGTTTATATCGGTTTGTTTTTAGTTAGAACTAAATTAATAATACCGCAATCAAACTTGATGTTTTTTTACATACAGTACTAGTTAGTATTGCAATAGATACAAATTGGTATTAGAGAATGTATTCTGATAACAATAGGTACACAGATTTCAAATGCTACGTGATGCTTAATTGAGCGCAAACATTGTTTCTGTTCTGTTTGTCTTCGGAAATTATATAAGCGCGCTGTGTGGGAAAGTTTCAGGTGCTTATTCGATTATAATAGATACGTTTAGACGCAAACTTCATGAAATATACAATAATATAAAGTAAGTTACACATAAAAGCCAAAGGAAATTAACTTGAATTACAGTTCAATCGTTACTTGGATACGTATTGATTTTGCCATGACGGTCAACCCAAATTATAAAAAAAGACATTATATGTGTACATTTTGAATCCCCTATTTTTTAATATCAAATTACTATCACATTAAAATAACTATTTTATATTCTATTTTTTTTAATTTATGAAGTGAGTGAATATATAATTTTGGGAAATTTCTCCTTACCATCGGAAAATTCCCCATGAGATCATTCTCAGCTTAGCGAGATTCGACAGCCGATGTGAACATCTTCAAGCCAGGGCGGGTCGCTAGAAATATGATTATATATGAATAATGTCATCATATGTAATACTTATGTCCACATATTAAAAATTAAAAGGTACAGTTTTGAAATAAATTATGGCGTCATTATAAGTATAGATAAATGAGATTTGATTAATTTGAAAGTTTTTAATGTATTATATTTGTTATAAACATAAGATTAATAATATGTCCATGTGTACTGACCTCCTGATAACAATACATTTATTTTCTCACATAAGTTTCTTACGTTTCAGCCTTAATAAGTTGCCCTTCTTTGTGTGCAACATATTCAGCAGAACTGAATCTGTTTACTAATTACTAAATATATCGTGTACTCCCCAAAGATTTTGTACTATCAATCAATCCTGCAATTCCTTTATTCCTTTTTGGAATAGTATGTACATTTTTATTATAGTATGCACTTTCCAAAAATTTTGTAATAAAATCTAACAATTTGTTTGAGTTAGATTATTCACTGGTTTAATTAATGTTATACTTTGTACTAAAACTACTTAGTAGTATATATTTAATAACTGTACATTTGAGTTTTGAAAACAGTAATTCATTTGTGTGCACGACGCACACTTATTCTTCGGGGTTGGAGGCACGTCGGCACACTTCAATGCTGGGGTTGGTGAAGGATTCGAACGGTGCGTTGCGGCCCGGTGGTGGTTGCAGGAAGAAATGAGAAGCCAGTTTTCTTTGTTCGGTCGGCCAGCAGGGTCTTTAGGAGCTTTCTGTTCTGGTGGTGGACAGTCGTCCGCTTCAGTATGTGGTCCCCGTCGTAATCCGTATCGAGCCGGGGGAGTCCCTCAATTTATTCCAGAGAAAATCCCTACCAAAAATGGGATTTTCGAGACCCCCCTGGCGAGGTTATACCGTACAGAAAGCACCTGTCGAACCCCATTTGCCTTTATTTTACTATTATTCTTACAATAAATGTCTATTCTATATGTGTTCCCTTATTTTCATCCCTTTCATACATAGGTAATCTGCAGGGGCTTATTTTTCCCTTTTTTTGTCGTTTACAATACAACTATATGTTATACTAGCTGGCCCAACAGACGTTGTCCTGTCAAATGTCTCAAATGTCAAATGTCTCAAATGTCACGTTGTCTCACGTTGTCTCAAATGTTTTTAAATAAATAATTTAGCTGAAAAACAATATCTATATGACCGTATTGTGAATCTAAACCATTCTCAAGCCCCCTGGAATACACACAAAAAATTTCATCAAAATTGGTCCAGTCGTTTAGGAGGAGTTCAGTCACATACACACGCACACAAGAAATATATATATTAAGATAGTCCTCGAGATATACTCGATAATACGTCGGAGAGGGTGAGTTTTCATCCCTATTTTTGGCTTAATTTACCCCCACAAATTACCTATAAGCTTTAAGTCCTTCCCCTTTAGGGCATACATTCGAAGTGTATATCCGATATTATATCTTAACTCGCTACCACTGAGAATGCTCTGTGATATACATATATATGCACTTTAATCGGCGTGCGATAGGACATTAATCCGACATTTCCATACATTTTGTGATTTCTCAGTGGCTGCTCGTTTACAATTTTATAATTTATTGTGCCCTATTTACTCGTAATAGTGTTCATTTAATGCATTTACATATAGTATGACCTAATTCAACAATAATTTCCCTATATCTCTCATACTTTTTCCACAAAACTCATATGTTTACATACTTACGCTACTGTCTTTTTCTAAGGAATTTCAAGAATTATTAATCAATGTATATACCTATCTTACATACTATATGTAGTCTTATCACTAAGGGAACCTATTCTATGTTTATTTATTCATTTCCTAAGCTACGTTTATCTTTATTTCTTATCTATGCTTAGTACTATTCTTAACTATCTTATATATGTAATACATTTCTATCAATTAATTATATTCTACGTAATTATTTATTCATTTAACTATTCTATCCCGAACAATTTGTTTTTTCTCTTTTTTTGGCGTCGCTTATTACCGCACAATGAAAAGCATGAAATATCGGTTTATTATTATATACACATATAAGCACAGCGTAATACCTCAATTATGTATTTGCATAAGCGAATAACAAGCACTTGACATGATTAGTCAATAACTATTCGATTAACCTTTGCGCTAGCGCCGAAGAACGTCTTGTACATAATACATTATATGCTCGATCGATGCGCAAAGCTTGCCGATATCTATATCGCTCATCCAAAAGAATATTGACATACTCGTAATTACCAAAAAGTCGAAAATGAGTTTTTAATACCATAACTTCGTGTTTTGCACGTTTTATCTGTGATAAAAACGACAGAATTTTTGTTCCATTAGTTTCCGACTGAGAGAGTCACTGTCGTTTATTATTTACTTAGAATTGTTTAATAACAGTTTATTTTTGTTTTCTTATGGTAAGATTTTTATAAAAAAAATTAGTTAAGCTTTTGAAAAAGTTTACGTTTCAAATTCATAAAATGTATTATAAAAATAAAACAAATTAAGAATTATGTAGTTTAAATTCATGATTTATTCCCATATCCAAACCTGGTATAATGTCATAATTGTAATATTTGAATTACAAAATGTCATAAATGTACGTCCGGTTTGTTTCATTTGGTATTTTTTAATAATTATCTTGAGGTTTCTCGCAAACTTTTTATGTAATATTATTGTTAATAAAGTAATACAACATAACTATTAAAATATATCGATAGAATGATTGGAAATACACAAAATGTTTGATGTCAAACTTTTAAAACGCTCTCCTGAAAAATCGCAAACACGTAATTACGAGTATGTCAATATTCTTTTGGATGAGCGATATGTTAATGTTTAGGCTAAAATTAGATGTAGTGACACCTACTACTTATTAATTGATATGCAATTGTATGTTATAATTTAAATAAGTAAAAGGTGTATAAATAATAATACTTCATTTCCGTCAGTTTTTAATCCCCGACGCAAAAACGACGGGGTGTTATAAGTTTGACGTGTCTGTGTGTGTGTGTGTATGTGTCTGTCTGAGGCAACGTAGCTCCCAAACGGATGATCCGATTTTAGTGCGATTTTTTTAAAGGTATATCCGTCGAGAGTGTTCTTAACTTTGGTGAAAATCGGTTCAGGTCTTCAAGGTCATCAGGTTATTTGTTACGTGTGATAGGAATGTTACATGCACAGTTTACTTGCAAGCATATGTGGGAACATTTGAAAAACTAATGTCTTCTGGAACCATTGAGCTGGTCTGCTGTTAGGGCTCGAAGATAGGAGACATAACCCTGGACTGCCCTTTAGTAAACCCATCGAGTTTGGGCTTGTTGAATTTGTCTTGACTGGTTCTCTTCATGTTTCTAATTGACGAGGACCTGATACTAGAAATGGGATGGGGCAGATGAAACCCTGGAATGCCGGAATGAAACGGATAAAGGCTCCCACAGACTCATGCGGTATCGCAACGTAGGAAAATCGCACGGTAAATATTCTTAGTACATAATGTATTTTTGTAACCAAAAGATATAAATATTTCTACAAAACATAAAAGAAATTAAATGAAAGAATGAATTATTAAGGAGCTCCTTCAAAAAGCATGAAATAATTTTTTTTATTATACCCCCGACCCAAAAAAAGTACCCAATTATTATAACAAATGGTTGAAAATGCTAAACCCTATAAAAAGCTTTAGTATCAACTAAAGCATGTCAGACTATCTACTCGGAACTTTGTGCCACCTTTATGTCGGAGCTATAACCGTTGATTTTGAACTGCAAATGGTTATCATGGCCTGCTATTGGCCGTACGCATTTAATTTTTTTGATTAAATTTAGTCGCGTTGGGGGACGCGACTTCTAACCTGGTAAACTACGACCTGCTCTGGCAAAAACTGAGGAGCACGGGTATGCCAGTTGAATATACAGAACTATTTCGATTTTGGTATAAGCATCAATCAAATCAGATTAGATGGGCGAGTGCCTTGTCAGGAGACTATTCCCTATAATACAGTATTAGATAGGGCAGACTCAGTTCTCTCACAATTTTTAACCTTTACGTTCGCGTACTGGTCGAGGAGCTCAGCGGTATCCATCTCGGCTGCTACATAGATGGACATTGTGTTAATAACTTGAGCTATGCTTATGACATGGTGCTACTGAGTCCCTCGAAAGGGGGATGAGAATATTATTATTATAATGTGTATAATAATACTTTCACCAATCACAGTAGATTCATACAACCTCATACATGACATGATGGCTTTGTTGTTAATGACAATTGAAATTCAATTTAACTTTCTGGTAATGAAAGTAGAATAAAGCACACTTCTAATGTATGTATATGAAATTAAAACATGCTCTAAAACGGCTTAGCCAGTCTAGAAGCACAGTGACCATTGGAAGCTAACGACTGACGCAAATAAAAAGTAATGACCCCCTAAAGCCAGTTTGCAAGCTTAATGGTCCGTGGACTCACCCGCGAGAGCAGTATCGAGCTCTGTATGGAATCCTTGTACATTTGTCAATTTGCTCAAAGGCTTTATATATATATATATATAAAGTATGTATCTATTTATATTGAGGATTGTTGCCGTATTGAGCTAGACTAATTACTTACTTTACATGCAAGATAAATTAATATTACAGGACATTGTAACTATACTTCATATAACACAAGTTGGAAACATAAATAATGGACCTGAAAGTGTAGTTTTAACATTTATATTATCTCATTATTACCACTTGGAACGATTTAAGTATATTGAAATAACATTATTGGTCTACGATGCTTTTGATCCTCATCTCACATGACGGTAAGAGAAAACAAGACCATCGGCTTCTCAATAACTAAGGAATTGGCTGTCTTACCTTTACTATCTTATGAGAAATCATAATCTGGAGTTCCTAAGCATCTCAAGTTCCAGTCAACTACTCGACCGTAGGAGCATATTCTCAAACTTCATGAGTCGCTCGTGATTAAAGGGTATTATTGATCTTAATACCTATCTTACAACTAAATCAGCATTCACCGTGATATTGAAATTATTTCGTTAACTAGGCCATAAATATAAAATGCCGGATTTCTTGTCAAGAATATGTATAAAAATAGTTATAATGAGAGAAGAACCGTTTATGAGAATCACGCGAAAAGCAAGTGGAACATTACAGATGAGAATGACGCATGAATAGCTTTTAATGGTCATGGAAATGGTCAATGTTTCAGTTAATTTCATTGTATGTCGAGTAAACTCCAACCTCGTCCAGCAGTATAGGATTAAAGAGAGATGCACCATGCCAGAAACAAATTATATTAACTACAAAATGGAATAAAGGAGTCCGGAAGACCTGTTGTAGTGCTTCAACCATTGGGGTGCTCCAACCTGCAGGCGACAAAAACTGACTACTCGAGACTATAAGGAATTTCGACAAAAGCATATCATCAAATTTTTGGGCACTATAGATTGAACGGATAGAAGGGCTAGCACAAAAGATCTATAATGGGTCGAACTGCTAAGAACCACCTCATTTCTATGGTAAGATAAATATAAAGATATACACACGGAAACGTTAAAATTTAATATACACACAGAAATGCATGAGACTTTAGATATTGACGTTAAGATAGCTCTATAAAAATCGCCTACGCCCAATACGCCCAAACACGAATAAATTTCTGCAGGTCATACAAAAAGTTTGTCCCGTACTGGAATCGAATCAGTGGCCCTAAATACAGTAGCCAATCACAGGACAATAACTCAACTGCTACTCCAACTGTGTCGTGTCGTAAATGTATAAGTATTGCTTTTGTACATATTTTCTAAATGTTTCTAGTTTACATATAGGTAGATATTAAGGCCTGGATTACAGAACACGACTTAAGCTCAAATCTCTGTTAGAGTACCATACCTTTCTAACTGTATTCAAGCAATGATTTATCTTATCTTAGGAGTGGGGTGTCTTATTGTGGGAGCAAAATTCGACCCACATTTGATCTATTGTGCTACCTCATGTTCCCCATCCTAGTAGGGACTAGGATGGGGAAATGATAGTAGGGACTATCCATACTTTCAGTCGAGCCTATCATACTCAAGAGCTTGATGATGTTCACTTTTACATTTTAGGTCTTTTTTAGGTCCTACATACTTAGTTCTGGCGTGACCCATTTTGTGAGTTATAACCTAGTGCTAAAGTGACCTGTCAAGACACCAAGAGCTAGGTGGCTTCAGCTTACTGTTTATTTGAATATTTTTTTTTCAAACAGTGATTTGATTTGATTTGCGTTCTGTAATGCGGGGCTTAAAGTTTAAAAAGTAAACTTTATTTGTGTATCTATTAGTTATAAAATACATTATGATACGTAGCGTTGAGTATATACGGCATTAAAATATATCGATACAATACAGCACACGTTATCAAAAGAATTTATGTCACTTGTATGAATAATAACACTGGCTGCAATTTCCATGGAATCAACATAAATTTGTGTTAGACTTGGATGTTAACATTCTCACCTCTATTCAGAATGGCTGTCTCCCAATATATCCTCTTCTATGGTAATCCATACCGACTATCTAGAGATATTAAATATTCTTATTTTAATTGAAATTAAATTGAATTTTCTCTGTATATAGTATAGTATTGTGTATAGTGTTGCGTACATGCATAATATTTATTTATTTTAAAAATGCAATAAACGTGATGTTTAGTTATATGAGCGTGGCATATAAGCTGCAATGTGGGCGATTTGCATATACAAAACTGACTAGAAAGGCCAAAAAATATACTATAAGTCACGCTGCGACCCATCTATTTGTCAAAATACTATGTGTTAAATTGCAATACTATTAAACTACATTACTCTAAAATTAGGCTATTAAAAAGAAAGTTTCGGTTCGAAATTCATATTAAGCTTAATCCTCACCAACATTCTGCGTTTAAAAGTATACAAAGGGTAAGTTATCAAGTCGCGTCAAGCATTCGGCTGTAATTAACGACGTCGATGTGGTTATGTACGGGAACAATGTTGAACTTTGCCGGCTTAAGAGGCCCCTATCACACTGTTACGTAAGCTTTTATGACTTATGAACACAGTTACGGGGGTTTTTATTAAGCTAGTGACTGGCAAAGTGCCATCGACAAACCACCAAGACTACTCATTGGGATTTACTCTATGTTCTATTTATTAGTTTCGCTGTTAACTGATATGTTCTAATTTTCTCTATTAATATGTTTGAAACTTATGGTTTACCATAATATAGCTTTAAGTTTGATCAGAAACAGATTAAATTTATTAATACATTTAATGAACCGTTTGCATAACATTTTATCGTTCATTTAGACTATATGTCTAAATATCTTAATTCATAGAATCTAAAATAGGTAAAATTGCCATAATTAAAATTGCTCTGAGCCAACGTATCGGCAGACGGTCCAAAATAACTCTATTATGATCGTCGGCGAGGTCTGTGTCTAGCAATGGATATGTCTTGGCTGAAATGATGATGAATGTGCTGGTTTTGTTTTAATATTACTAAATTGTAAACAAGATGAAAGTAGTACATAATAACAGCCTCGTTAAACTAAAAAGTCTAATATCAATGTTTTCAGTTTATGTAATACGTATTGCCGTAATATAAGTTTCAGTCTATGTCTAATAATAAAAAATGTAAAATTGCAAAGCATAATTATAACAGCTTTATTGAATATAAAATATCAATTACATGATCTAATCTCTATATTCTCAGTTTAGGTATATATTACCTTAAAGAACAATAACTATGTATCCAGGCTGACCCAGTTTCGAGAATGCTTTGCTTTCAAAAGCTTCTCCCCCCTCAAACATTCGGCGACCTCGGTACTAGGCACCAGTTTATTGACGCTGTAAAACTATATGACACAGATTGTGACTTGTATAAAAGTATTGTTTTTATTTGGACTGTGCCAATCAAATAACTGCTAGGACAAGATTCCTCTAAAACCCTATAAAAATTGAAGTTCATAAAGAAAAACTTATGTGTCGGGTGCATAATAATATTTTGCAACAATATAATGTATTTCGTAACAAATCCAACACAAAACCTGAAATTTAAATAGACAAACATCTTATACTCAAAAATTAAACTTTGTTTCGTTGTCGCGAAATTAATTTCTCACCTATTATGGTTTTTAACTTGCATAACTCATGATATTAAAAATAGACATATTTCTTATACTTACACAATTAGACTAGCCTAAAGCAAGCTCTATGAGGCTTGTCTTATGTGGTCTGTGAGGGTAACGGATAAATATGCATATATTATACATATATCTTTTTGATAGAAATATATAATAACAACCATGACTAAGATACAAGTGCTCGCATTCATCAAACAAACATCTGCCCCCACCGGGACTTGAACCTCAGAGATGGCGACACGTTGAAACTAACCACTCGACTGCGGAAATCGTCAAATATATATATCGTCAAATATATATAGTCAAATATTTTTAGTAATTTTATTAATACCACAACAAAATCGGTAAGTGAAGAAGAACTGTAAACATTATCAGTATGCACAACAACTCGATATGAAAAAGTCATTTGGAATTAATTTCAATAATATTGAATAAAACTGGTAATGATATTTTTTAAAAGAGTAGTTTAGTTTATTGCCTATCAGAACTTGTACGTGATGGATTGAAGACTATTAAATGGGAGCTGTTTTTGCAGTTCCTTGCCAGGGCTGCAAAAGTTTGCTAAATTGAAATAGTTTGGAATCGAGCTGGACCATGGCTCGGCATTTGTTAGGCAGAACCTAAATGTGTTTCTTTTGTAATGGAATAAGTAAATAGTATGAAAAATATATAGTATTTTTTTTAATTATCTTAGAAAATGTTTTCTCATCCATATACATGCACTAACAGCATATAATATATACGAGTACATACCCTGCGTCTCAGGAGAAACGCAAGATTACGAGTATGTCGAGTTCTCCACGAACTTTGTGAGCCGAAAACCAGAACAAGCTCACCGACAGGCATACTGACTAAAAACCTAAAATGCCCACCGGATGTGCTTTGGCGTGACGACATCCATTACCTCAATGTGTACCTCATCGGAAGAGATTTGTCGTTGCGTAAATCAAGGCCATGGGAATAATTGCGAGTACGTCAATGACCTCGTCCCCGTCTGGTTACCGCCAGAGGCAAGGCTGGCGTACTTCCTATATTCTTCCCCCCTCTCTGCCGCTTCTATTTAGTTTCAAGTCATGATGTCGTGTTCCATGATTTCTCACTCACCAACATATACCATACTTAATTATTTGACACACATGTATACATCATTAACGGCACATTACTAGAGCAGTACACATATTTCCGATAATCTTGTGATGAGAGGTCATCACGTTCAAGAGGTGTTTTTGGATTTTGTCATAGTGATTAGTAGATCGGGGTCGTCTCTCTCGTGATTTAGTACAGATTGTGGCAGAACGCACCGTGGCCATTGATATCTGCACTTGTTGAGACAGGGGCTGTAGGTATCATCCGCTGGTCATCAATTTCAAAAGCTCTCTGTTATTCACGCTCGTTATTCCATACTCCAGTTAGGTAGTCCCCGTTTGATTATATAGAAGACGACTGTTACCACCGGTGGCGCGTAAGCAATATAGTGCAGTAGACTGATGGTCCTCAGTGTTGTAGCACGCTGCAATCCATAAAGACACAATTGCCCTAGGACTAAGGGCGCTCGCCCAGTATAATGTACTAACTCATCCAACAGACGCTGTCCTACAATATACATGATAAATTACTATCAAACATGAATAAAAAGGTAAATTAGGTAAGGTATGTAAAATTATTCTACAAAGTATTAGAAAATTAAAAAATCCCTAAGGTTCTAGCACGAAATTTTAAATTCTATGTTCGCACACTGGTTCAATCCAGTAATTTACAATGGCCTTTCAATTCCATGTCCATGTTCTAGCATGCCTGAGAATTAACTTTTGATCAGATTTGTGATATTCTTTTGTCTGAATTTCTGCATAAATGATTCAACAGTCAGGTGAGCTCTTGCATAATTTAAACATATTGTTTGCTATATGTGGTGCACCACAAATAGAAAATCCTTACTTGCTACAATTTACATACTACGTTAAAAAGTCCACGGTCAATTAATTTGTGTGTGTTGTGAACCTTACGTAACGGGCCACCGCTTTCAACTCGAAGACAGATCCGTCTGTGATAGCGTCTTAAATGCTACTCAAACCGACACGCATGCACCGCGGATCATGTCTTATATGCGACTCAAAATCGAAACAAAATATTTCGAAGCCGTGTTTCTCCGAACTACCGCTGAGGAAAATGCATTGAATTGCATACCCCGGCTCCGAACTACCTACATGCATTTTTATTTCAAACACATATATTGTAAAAAAAATATATAAAGCCTGAATAAGTTTATCGGACCACTTTGTCTTAAATCGTAAAATGTAACATAAAAGAGAGCCAGGAGTTATTTGACAAAGAATTCCTTCTCAGGCACTGGAATGATGAATTAGAGGAAGATATTTAAGTATGAAAGTGAGTTCTTTTTAATACACACACAGTACATCTCTCACTTTATTATATATTTTTTTAATTGAAGAGCTGAAAGAGCTTAAGAATCTAATTATTTCTCCATAATTTTTTTGGTTGCAATTGAGTCTAACAATTGTAATAAATTTATTTTATAGAATGTTATAAATAGAGGTTTGTTAGCTATTAAATTGAAACGTTATTATAACAAAAGCAAAGTTCTAAAATATTTCTATACATAATGCTTTTTTTATTATATTACCCCTAATACAGTAACCTAATAACTTTTACAAATTGCAAATATTCCAATGTAAAAATAAATGAAGCAATAACGGCAAAAGGTAACGTATAATATTATAATACCTCGAAACCAGACCACTGCATTAATCAGATATCAAATTCAAGCGACGTATTCAAAAGATTTCCTTAACAATCATTGTGCTAATCACCGGTTGAAGAATACGTATTGTGCACTTTCCCATTACGCCTTGACGAAAGAATACGTCTAAATAAGAGATCGGCTTGCACAATGGTGTGATGAGATGCCTTTGCTACCCGAGGGTGGCCAGTCTCGCAAACAATGGCACTTGGGGTAGATAGTACCCCCTAGATTACCTCAGCGCTTATTGTACCGCTCGGTAGCCCAAAAATACGCCGTTTTATGTTCGTGTGCGTCACGTTATTATTTTTGTTGACAACTCCGCGATTATGATTAAAATTTGCGGAACGACCGAATCGCGGTGCTCGACAAAGAATTCTGTTTGTCAAATAACTCCTGACTTTCTTTTATGTTACGTTTTACGGTTTAAGATAAAGTGGTCCGATAAGTTTTATAAAACGAGGATTTTTATGAAATCTAAATGATAACGATCTAGGGTGATTGTGAATGAAATTGTAATTTTCGAAAGTAATATACTCGTATATGTTTTTTTCACAATATGTGTCAAAACTAATCAAGAGTTCACCTATTCAAAATGCATTGAATATCATACTCCGAGAGCCGGTGGTTATGTGGGGTTCTCCTCCCTAGAAGGGGGTGGCCTACTCACTAAAAACCTCAGCGATCCCCCCATTAAACCTGGGCGCAAGTGCGTTATCCCAAAGGAAAACTGTATCGGGCTCTGACGAGGCCATGGGAATCCTTGCGGACAACTACCACGACCCCGTGCGCGTATGGTGACTAGCGCCCATACCAAGACACCACGAAGGTGGCCGTTATCTCCGGCCATCCTCTGACCCAAAATGGGTCTCCTTAAAGGAGAAGGGGGGCTTCGCTCCTCCGCCACTGGTCGCTAGGAGCGGCCCGCCAGGATGGACCCGGCCATTCCACACACCCCCCCCCCCCCCACCTAGAGGAGCCTGTCATCAGACTATGAGCCGTCAAAAGACATTACCGAGGGTGCACCACTAGAAGGTTGTCAGACGTCGCACCTCGCCGTATAATAAACCTAAACTATGTATGACTAAAGCCAGATTGTCGAACTGACTTTGCAATATTGGTATATTGCAGTCAGCCCGACAATCTGACATATTCAAAGATATAAATATTTATTGGTATAAATAACTTATATCTTGAATATATCTTATATCTTTGAATCTTTAAATACATTTTACCATAATATAAAAAAAACAGTTGGATTTTTTTTCCTCATATTAAACTTGAATGTAAAATATCATAGAATACTCAAGTCATAAGACTGAATAATTGATGACTTAATTTACGTAGCTAAATTAAGAATCTGAAGAGAAATGCCAGCCTTGGTTAGGTTGTGCCATTTTTCTTCAGAGTATTATATACCTCACACCGAAGTGTTACCCTTCATTCTTTTTTAGTTCTGGTGAATACTATATTTGTACTTGTACTTTGTGTAAATTTTGCAGAATTCTTTATGAAATTTCTACTCCTACTCGGAGCAAGCTTACAACTTAATCTGCAAAGATTTACCGCCAAGGTGGGTCGAGCTGCCGTAATGGACGAACAAAGATTTAATCTAAATTGTCTATCCCGTGGATTGGCTGTAATCTCACCAGTATCGTACGGTATACGTTTGTTGAAATGCTTAGTTATAGTTAACGCTTTTGGCAAACAAAGCATTCTATAGTTAGACACTTTTATTCGAAAATAACACTAGATTCTGTACAAATCTATGAAAAGTAGGATTTCGTACCTTGCTTAGAAGAAGTGTTTGAAGTCTCTTTGTACTGAGTTAATATTTCTCTGAATATTCCCAGTATAAAAAAAAATTGAGTGTCATTCATATATTTATTATATATTGTCATCATTAATTTATCCCAAAAAGAAAAAAGATACTAATTGATGTATAATGAAACTTATAACCACTCGTAATGAAATAATTAGAATATTTTTAAAACAATATGAAATAAAAATAAATTTTATTTCATTAGTACTACATATCTCAATAGGGCGCAATTCGGTGTACTCAATAGGGCGAAGCGGTACTTCACACCGGGGCAAAGACAAGTACTGTATAAGTCGCAAGTCCGGCCCCATATGGAGTACTGCTGCCATCTCTGGGCGGGAGCACCTATGTACCAGCTTGGGCCCCTAGACTCGGTTCAAAAGCGCGCTGTGAGACTCGTCGACGATCCCGTACTCACAGGCGGTATCGAGCCTCTAAGTCTTAGGAGAGACATTACCTCCTTATGTGTGTTCTACAGCCTATATAATGGGTTGTGTTCTGAAGAATTGTTTGACATGATGCCCACGGCCACGTTCTATCATCGCACCGCTCACCATCGACAGGGAGTTCATGCCCACACACTGGAGCCTAAATGGCACAGTGCGGTTCCAAAGGAATTTCCTCCCGCGTACACTCCGTTTGTGGAATGAGCTCCCTGCCGAGGTTTTCCCGCAGGGCTACAGTATGGGGTTCTTCAAAAGGGGAGTAAATAGGTTTTTGAAGGATCGGCAACGCGCAAGTGACACCCCTGGTATTGCAAGTGTCCATAGGCCGTGTCGTAACCGCTTACCATCAGGCGGACCGTAGGACCATCGTGGTATAAAAAAAATCTGTGAGTCGGTGTAGCGTGCTCTACTGTAAAGTATGTAATTTGTTGAGTTTCTTTTAATTTTGGTTTCTTTAAGTCAATATTGCTGAGTGTTTGTCGACCCGATAAATATAGGTAAAAACCTACATGTAAAAAAAAGATAAATTTTGTTTAATATCGTACAACTATACTTACAATTTATGATGGCAACACCGTTACAGAGCGTTTTCACTTAATTTATCAACACAGTCGCGATATTTGCATGACATAGATATAACAATATCTCCATATCTAATCAAATGTCTAATACAGTGAAATTAAAAGATGTATTAAAAAGAAAGTAGGATGGAAAGGATGTCTGGAACTTCCAACTTGAAATAAAAGCTATGTATATTGCAAGGTACGGGCAGCAAGCAGGCGGAAAACAATAGCCACCGTAAAGCGTGCAGACCAGCAGGAGCAACCTGTTGTGTAGATTATTGGACGCACGTCGGGAGCGCTCAGTCTCTCCAACTAGCATGCAAAATGGAGGAGTAAGTTAAGTGCGACAAGGAAAGAAGGAAATTGCGACCTTCAAGACCTTTGCACCATTTTAGATGTATTTCGCTATATTGTTACTGAAGCCGAGGCGGGACGCTAGTTGTTACTAATATGTATTCATAGATAAAGAAAATTTCATATACCTATATGTTTAATACATTTGCATACTTTCAACTTAAACACTACACCTTTTTTTATTTTTACAAGTAGATTTTTAATATCTGTGTATATAATAAGAGATAAATCAAAATTAGTCGAAATCGTTTTATATAATAAATACGAATTCAAGATTAGTTTATTAAAGAAAAATATAGAAGAGATTAATATGAAGACAACAAGTATTAGACAACCTTAACATCCATCTTACAGAGTTATTCGCAAGAAAAGTATGTAATTAATTAATCCCAGTACAAAGCTAACGAGCTGCGGTGTAGCTATGCAACAATTTGTTACTACCGTGAAAATATTTGGTCAATTGTTCAGTTATTATGCGCTATATTCGAGTGTAGAGACTATTATCTAAAAACGATCGTACAAACTTAATAGTCGATGGTGTGATCCAAGCAGCGGATCCAATTTAAGCACGGTCTCGCGTCATATCGGAATTTTTCAAAAGGAAAGTTATATTTCCAAGTTAAAAATTATCTTGTGTTTTTCTCCAGGTTTCTAATCATCCGCGTATCAAATTACAGCAGCAACTGTCTAGTTATATTTTTCAGAATTTTCTGCAGGAAAAAATATCGTGTTATAAATTTTATATGTCCATCATCAGGTCTCAGACTATTCCTATAACAACTTTCATCAAAATTTCGTCAGTAGATTCTGAATTTGTTCAAGCAAAAACTGTCATTTCCTATTTTTACCCCTCTGAAAGTAAAATTTTTACAAGCTTTAAAAGTCGTATTCATTTCTATCTAACTCAAAAGTAAGAAAAATCTGTTACAAACTTCTATCTTAAAAATTGCGTACTTTCTAATTTTAATATAATATATTAATATAATATTTCAAATCCTTATATTTTTGGCATCCCCTTTTGAGCATCAAAATAGTATATTCAAAAATCAAAATTAACTTTATTCAAATATGACTTTATAGAAAGCTTTTTTTAATCGTCCAAATTGTTTTTCCTACCTGAATCGGTTTCAGGACGTTTCTATGGCTGATAAGAAGAATGGGCACAAGAAACTTATCAGCTTTATCAAAAGTAATAACAACATTTACAATAAATTATGTCGTTATCATACAATGTACATATGTATTTACAATTTATACGGGAAAACAAATATTTACACATCAGAATCCACACATCATTTCACAATTACACATCATATCCTAAAATCAACACCAAGCATTAGCATCATTTAAATAATCATTAACTTTGTAATTGCCTTTACTCATCAGCGTCTTTTCAACATGTACGTTGAACTTATGAAGGGGCAATTCAGCTACACTATGTGGAATCTTGTTATAAAAATTTATACATTTGGCCATATACTCGTACGAACCTCTAGTTTTTTGTAGCCTGTAAGTATATGCTATCTCAAACTTTAGGCTACCTTTGTACGGAAATTTATTTAAATCGGTTCAGTAATTTTGGCATAAAAACGCGTCAGACAGACAGATAGACATAAAGAGTTACTTTAGCATTTTTAATATTAGTAAGGATAGCGGACAAGTGACAAAATTATACATTCTACAAGTAATTGTTTTTTTTTCCATTTTTTGAGAATTTTAGTAGTCAACTATACACTGAAACCGCCCAATTAGAAAAACAGAGTCTCAAAGAGAGATCATAGAACCTCCGCGCTCATCTATATGTATGACTGTATAGGTATGACTCACCGAATTGGACGGTTATAGATATCTAAGTCTCTGAGTAGCAACAAATGCTGAATTAATACAAAATATATTGAATGCATTTATGGTTTTCTATAACATATGTACATTTTTCAAATTAATGATGTAAATAAATTTTTGTATTGAATCAGTAGATGCAGATATCGGTTGAAATAATTCTGTACTTTTAGGAAAGGGAATGTCTAAGTTCAGCTTAGATATTTAATCGATAATTGAGTGCTCTAATTGAACTAAATTTAACTAAAGCATCAATACACATTCCTATGGTTACAGCTCTGGTCTAGAAATCGGATGATTAAGGGGACCCAAGGTCGATCCTGGAGTGTTCTAACGTGATTTTGTTTTTTCAATTTTCATATGTATACTTATCTAATGTTCCTACGGTGAAGGAAATCATTGTGAAGCAACCTGCGTGCACATGGGAAGAAATTCAAAGATAGTCAATAAATCTTCAATCTTCACTGTGTTATCGTGATGCAAAAGGTCTAAGCGCTATAACATAGTTAGGGCTTCTGCCTCTCAACGAATGTATATGAGCTGTGTTTATACCACAACTAAACTTTAAATTTTTAAATGGGTATTTTTTTGTCACAAATTACAAGTCATTTTTGTTTAATCAAAATGTGGTAATTTCTTTTTTTGTCTTAAAAGATCGCAAGTTACAGTAATAGTTTTTAAATATATGGAGAACGTTTCGAATATTTATCACTTACTATATAAACTATGACTATGCCCGTGCAATTTTCTAGGCTTAGTAACCTTTTAAAATCTATCTACGACGGCGAGTGTATTCTTACTGACTACAGAAATCTAAATACTAACGCAGTAGAACTTGAATACACGCGTGACTTTTCTGCCTTATACAATCGAAATTATTTGTCATCGGTACGGTATTTTGTGGGTATTAAAGTGTAACTAATATATTATTTTTCTTCTGATTCTTTCATATCATATTGTGGTAGCTTTCTGTTACGCGACACATGAAATACTTATTTTCGGCCTTAATCACTCAGTTCTCACAACTTTCTTAGAAATAAATCAAGTAAAAGCTACATCCAACGTCAGAAAAGACCAAGTCGCTTGGTAATGACTCCTAAATGAGCTATAAGCTTATACAAGCGTTTCTCCTAATATATTCCCTGTCGTTACCCAAAATGACGCTAATATAGCGGTGGCTACATAGTGGCAACTCATTTTCATGATACGACCAGTATCAAACAAACCCGGTAATTAGTACTATAGTAAAAATAAAATATAATATTAATCCTTACCTTATGGACTTTTCAACTATATGACTTATGGACTATTATGGACTTTCAAATAAAACATGCCGCTGAACTATACCTATATAAAATTCAAACAACTTTTTGGTGAACTTTCCTCTACCTTTTATAAAATGTTACAAAGAATCCAAGTAATTTCTTGCAGTTTTTGCTAGCCTCTTAAACCAGGTAATAAAATGAAGTGACAATAATTTGTTTGCGCAGTGGTTTCAAAAGAAGTGTTTTGATGCAAAAATAAACCTTTTTATTGTACAATTTTCTCCTTTGAACAAATTTCGAGCTTCAACTTGGTGTCTCGGCTCGAATCTGGTTTGATCTAGTTATATTTACTATGTAAGTATTAATTTAACTTTTCTAATTGATTAGTGCTTGTCTTCATTTGTTGTGGCGGCCTTAAGACTTATTCTTTTTTTAATGTAGAATTTTGGTACGCGTGATGAAGCTATGCTAACATTGCATCGGTGCACAGCAAGTTTTTCTAATGGATTTTAATGTATCATACATTAAAATTTTTGTTTTATTCTAAATTCTTGTAATAAAACCGCAAGCGTAGAATTCAATTTATTTTTACCTAAAAAGGTCGTTTTTAAAGAGATTGTATTACATAAATAAATAAATACATATTTTTCAGCTGATGTAAAATATTATTTATTAATCATCATACACAGCATTGAATTGACCTCATACTAACAAGTGTAAAATGATACATATCATATTATTTCTGTAAATATTTTATTATTTCTTCACTTTTTTAAAAAGTTGTAAAACAAATATTACTAATTACTGTATAAGGAATCATTATTTCAGGTTATTTTAGGGCTAATCGTTTAAATATTGTCACTTAAATCGATGTCAATTTTGTGGTAAAACAAAATGTGAAATCTAATCTAATTAACTTTTATAACGATTTAAGTATACTGATAATTATGTGTGTAGTGATTTAAGTGGTACTGTAACGGAATAAGCTATAAATTAAGTCTAAAATCTAATTAATAACTTCTCAAATTTATTGGATTTTATTGATATTTAATATAATATTATTTATTACATAAATTTAGACTTATGTACTAATTTTAAAAACCTACAATTATAATTTGTTAAACTTATTGTAAATATATCTGCTGGCATTTCTGAAGATGTAGAATCATAAGATTCATGTGGTTCAAATTAATATTGTGCGTTTCGAATAAGGTTTGCGTGCGTGCTCATGTTAGTATCTCTCAATTATTTAGCAATTATTTACCACTTTTGCACATACAGTTGGACATAATTATGTTACTGACACACTAATCGTGCTGATTTGAGAGTACCGTGCCTATAATTTTTCGCAACTCCATACGAAATCCGATTGATACTGACAAGACTATGAAGATTTTTCTTAGACATTCCCGTTTTTGTTTATTTTTATTTTACAATTTTGTTATTTGTATTCTTATATTCCATATAATAAGGATGTGCTATAATATGTGCAGCTATAGCGCCAACAGGGCGTTGGTATAAGTCTGTTGCACAACATGGAATATCATGAAAATCCTTACCGAACTATGATTGTTGATACATTAAGTTAGTTTGCAAACTGAAATCGGAAATCTCCACAATGTGAGGCCTAATTTTCTAGCACAAGTTACGCACTAATTACAAGTAAAAAACGAACAATTATCGAGTGCACTGAATTATTCCTTGAAAATTATTTAGGTTTCCTGGTTATTACAATCTGTTCTTAATCAATAAAATAGTACGAGATTACAAAACACACTAGCACATACTTTTATAATATAATTTGTGTATATCTGTGTTAATAAGATTATTAGATTAGATTTTGCACATTGCTAAATTATGTATAAATTACGAGACAAAGTTTCAGATCGGCCGGTTACCTTGTTTTATTGGTCGGTTGCTTTGTTTGAAAGTATTTCGTGATAATTGTCGTAGCTGACACACATACGAGTAATAGATTTAAATGATATTACAAAAACAAATATTGTGTATACTGCTTTGTGCAAAACAGAAACGTACATTTGCCTAACTTACCGTAACTAAGCTTTTGTTAAGGTACATGTATAATGTGACTGAGAATTTATTATTATTGAGAAAATCTTAGATAATATAACAACTGATATTAAATCAGAGGGTCGATTGTTTTCCGAAGATTTTTCCACATTCAATTGCTAATATAACATGCTGTCTCCAATTTGGTGACTGTTTATTCTTATGTATTGTTTTATTTAACAATACAATAGAAAAGTTGTGGGCACCATTCTTTGGCCCACAAAAAACGTATTTCTTTTCTTCATCGTAATTGAGAGAATCTGTACCTTTACTGAATTCGTAGTACTACATTAAAATATACATGCAAATGCCTCCAATACTACCTTCAGGAGCTCCAGTTATCATGAAATCCTTAAAGTTTACACGAGGGAATATCAGCATCTGCATCAAGAGCCGCTATTATAGTAACCGCCGCTCCTCTTTCAGCGCTAGTCATTGACCCAACTTGTTTCACGCCAATAGGTGCTAATATCTTTGGAGGAACATGGACGGTAGATAATCCAGTTTCATCTAAATTCCAGATATCAGTCGCTTTTATGTCAGGGGGATATTAGGACAGACTTTCTTAAAATTGTTGAAATGTTAACTCACAGTATGTTTGTTAAACGCCGAAGAGCGGGCCAAGCTAGTAGCTTCAGGCTTTCTCAAAGACAATTCGTTTTGGTATCGCTTCTAAATAATCCCAGCCAATAATCTTCAGCAATTTTCTTTCTATCCTACCTCTTTGGATACTTTTTTCCATTCGCTTTTGCATATTGCATATTTTGGTATGCAAGTATTTTCAAGTCTTTTAGAGTCAATCCAAATTGCAACTGTGCTGCGTCTTTAATATAATCAACCAGACTATGCTCTTTAGTGCGATCAAAAACTTGATTTACTGCAAGGTTTTCGTGGAACTTGCTTACATCCTTACCTATTTCCAAACAGTGCTTTAAATGGTGGCGCAATGTTGTCCTTGGTATTCCAAAATGTTTGGAAGCACCGAAAGTGGAGATTTTTTTCTCGTTAATCATTATAATGGCATTTGTCAGATGATCCACATTAATAAGTGTCCTTTTCTTCTTCTCTTTACTTCTTGGCATGAACTAATAAAGACATTTGATAAGGAATATATTACAAAAGTGTGAAATAATTTAATGAAATATTCTCCCGGCCAAACAACATTCTGGTTTTACCATGGCCACTGAGCAAGGAACAACTGATCGACAATGACCAAGGTACAACACTACTCCAGCTACAACAAAACGATGGATTCTAAATAGTTTAGAGATTAGACATCTCGTAATTTTGTTTTTGTGTTCACACTTGTAAAATAAAAGAACCGATAGCATATAACAGTTATATATCGTTTAAAACTATCAGACTTTAAAAAAAAATCGAAATACTTTTCGGCAAAAAATGTTTTAACCATGAATAACAACAAACACTTGCCTAATGGTATCGCCATTAGTTCGCCATTATTACGCGACTAACGTCACATTGAAATGTCGGTAATGACGTACCGAATACCATAAAAAGTAGAATTTAATATCGAGCGAATATTTGAAACGAGCCCAATGGCCTAGGTACTACACATAGTGCTAAGGTTCAACACGTTCCCCTTTACAAATGCGAAATTTCTATACTGCAAGTTATCTTCGACAAAGTACATATGTCCTAAGTCAAACATATAAAGTATATCTAACAGTTAAGAAAATCGCGTAATAACCTGCATTACAAAATAAGTTTTGTAAATTACAGATACTAAAAATAGTGTTTTAATTTATAAAACATAACATAACCCTTTATTGTATATATAAAATAAACACACAAAAAAAAAAGAAAATAACAAATGTACAAATGGCGGAAAGGCGGAAAACCACCTGACTTATATAGATTTTACAGCATCATATGAGTGCAATATTAGAGTAATCTAGTCATTAAAAAGAAAATTTAATGCTATCCATTCCAATCGCACTATAACTACTTAATTTGTTCAGTATATAGAAAAAGCAATATTAACATAATGTAGTAAAGAAATATCCTAAATATAGGCCTAACCTTAAACATTACGTACTTAATAACCATTGAATTAAAAAAACTATAATATTTTAAAAATATGTATGCTTTCGATTTATTATAAACATTTACCACCAACAATTTTGTAAAATGAGTTTGTTTTATGGGGTAAATATTAGTATTTAAATATATTTCTTATTTATCCCGTTGTACTATCCTTACAGTGTATAGTTTATGAAGAATTGCTGAAAATATTAGTGTGTTCATTATAATCTCACAGAGCTATACGGCTTCGGACCTAATCCCTCCTTCGCCTCTCTTAATGAGAACGGGCGCGAGGATGCATTTAAAATGGGTTTCATCTCCGCTATGTAAGGAGCGAGATGAATGTCCCGCACAAAGGCCATAGACGGGACGCAATCAGGACGGGCCGTGCGTGGTAGCACATGTGAAAGGCTTGTAAGGCTGTTGCTTCTTAACTTAGAAGTTTATTCAGACGAAGTGACATAGACCAGTATATAACTGAAAGGTTACATTAATGGAGGAAAAGTGATACTAAAAAGCAGTACAGTAAAGCTCTGTTTAGGAGCTGGTACGTAAAGGGTATGTAATTTATATCGATCCAATTATTTATTTGAATATTTGTAAAACTATCAATAATAAGGTTTTTTATGCAAGCCTGTATAATTTATTAACATAAACTAAGTAGAATGAAGGAAGTAGTTTCTAGCAGAAACAACCTCTTTAACCAAGACTAATTTAGTTCAGGTCAAATAATTTGAATACTGAAATTGTGTCGAGATAGCCTATTTCATCTCATATCAAATTACGAAAAAAATCAATTATCAGCATTTTTAAATAATCTCAAACAATGGCTCCAATTTTATAACAGTTTAAGGCGTTTATCCACAATTTTTGATAGATTCAAAGAAATTTGATTACTTAAATTTTGCGTTAATCCGTTCTAGCATCCTTTATAAAATATTCGAATCTTTTCTGTTTCTAGTGAAAATTATTGTGATGCATTTGGACCTTTAGTAGTACGTTATCAAACCACGCATGAACTTGCCTATACATGTTGGAAAGACATTTGAAACGGTTCTTTTAAAACAAAAACATAGCAGATACAGATTTTGATAATCCTGGACCTATCGATGTTATTTGGGCGCAGACGTTTAGTAGACTCGTTGCTTAAACAGCATATTGTCATGTGAGCGGACTTATTAGAAATATAATTCTCCTGATGTATCAGGAAGGTATGCTATTACACTTCCATTGGAAGGAGAACGTGGAACTATTGTTCACGAATTCTCGTGATATTGCGTTGAGACGATTTCGGGCAATCGAATGACGCTTGTCACGTAACCCTGACTTGTGCAAGCAGTACACAAAATTTATACATAGATTACGAAAAATCTGTTCATATGTCCTTAGTTGCTACTAGTGAGCTGTGCCAGGGCAAAATTTATTTTTCGTATCATAGTATTGTAAAACCAGATAGCACCATCACTAAGTTGCGGGTCGTCATTGATGTTAGATACATCAGATACCAAAGATGTCAAAGGTATTTCACTAAATGATGCATTGATAATGGGACTCAAACTCCAATCGGATATTGCTAGTGCCGATTTCGATTACTTGCGATTATCTGTATGATTGACATACACAACAACTTTTAGTCTCTGATGATCTCAGGGATTACCAGATAATATTTTAGAGTTAGTTCTCTAAAATATTATCTGGTAATCCCTGAGATCAAACAGGAGTATCAGTTAAACATCGTAACTTATGGTGTACCATCAGCACCACTTCTCGGTTGTAAAACAATCAAACAGCTTGCTGAAGACGAAGTTTCTTGTTTTAGTGTTGCTAAACAGACCTTAACGTCCGATATTTATATAAATGACGTCATAAATGGTTGTGACACTAATCTAGGCGTTAGAGTCCAAATCACAAATAAGTAAGCTGTTTGATTTAGGTCATTTCCAGTTGAGGAAATGAACCAGTAATTCGGTGGAATTGCATCCCGCTCTGTTATCAAAAGAGTGTCTTCTGTAAGGTATTCATACATGATTTACTACTAAAATTCTTGGTTTTAAATTAGGTCTTAGCTTTTTTCTGTGTAACTTACTATTATAACCGTAATGGTGAATCGAATTGAAAGTCTAACCGGTTCAATTGTAACATCTAAAAATCATAAATAATCTGAATCAATCATAAAAAAACTCTTAATTGTAAAAACAGTTAAAAGTTCGGCTTTTAGCAATGAAATTCAATGTCTTAAATTAAAACAACCGCTATTAATAGCCTTTTGTAAACTGAATCTGTTTATTGATTAACTAGGTATTTTCAGGGTCGGTGATCGACTTTCTCGAGTTGATCTAGAATTTATATTGTAATTTTGCAGGAAAATATCCGGTACTCTTGCGATACCATTACAGCCTAACATGAATGACCTTTGCCATATTAAGTAAATTAAGTCAAATCGTTTTAAAAAGTAGACTTTGGTAGACCTTTCCGAATTAAACTAGTTCTCATCGCAGAGAAAAGATTGGGAAGGCTTTGTTTATTCGTCTGCCTCGCCATTAAAGCGTTCCATCTCGTGGTGGTGTCAATTCTTTTTACGCATGGTTTTATAGCTGAGTTGTGAACATCTGTAGGTCGTTGAGAACGATGTTATGTTATACACGTGGATTGTGGTACGAACTTTATCGCTGCCAGCAATTATTAATCGTTGCTCAAATAAGCTTCACAAATCGAGCAGATCAAATTTGAATGTAACCCTACTTCTGCCCCCCATTTCGATAGTGTATGGGAGACACAAAGCAAGGCTGCAAATAGCATTTATACTGTATTGTTCAACGCACAAAATGGACGAAGTGATCTAAACTTGCTTGCGTGCTTTAGCACTTTAGACTTTAGTGTATAATAATTATCAAAGAAGATAATTGTAGTTCCTTGCAGTAGTTTTTGGGATAAGTCACTGATTTACATCCAGGCGCAGACGGTGTTGTCCGTGTAGCCGTTATGTTGCCTTCCCTCAGAATATTTTTTTAGAAAGGTAGTTGACAGTTATTCATATATCTACACTAATGAGAATCAGCACTTATTTATAATAAAAGTGTACATTACAATTCAAATGTTTTACAGAGCATTGCAAGTCCAAAAAGACAGTAAGTAAATATGATTGTTTAGATCATCATCGTTATAACTTTATGTCAATAATGCTTGGTATTTTAAATGCTCAAAAATGTTTATATTTTAGTATAGCTAGATAACTGGCTATAAATTTTCTATAAGCAAATGATCTAATGAAACACATCTTTGTATTTAAATTATAAATTGCAAATATGTCACTTGTGTTAATCATAAAAATTATAATTTCTATTTTTAGAGATGGTATTAATTGACATTTATTATAAAATTTATTGTCAATTGACAGTTGTGTACACACACGTGTTATTATAATAATTCCTAATACATATTAAATCATCGAGATATATTACTGATTTATAACATACTAGCTTTCTGCCTGCGGCTTCGCCCGCGCGGATTTCGGGATTGGGTCTATAGAGGGTTAAGGGTCATAGCTTTTGCCCACGGCTACATATGCGCGGAAGTCGGTTTATGGCGTGAAGGTTTTATCGCGCTTCCCGTGGGACTATCCGTTACTCCGAGATAAAAAATACCGCAAAACCTTGCTCAAGAATCACTCTATCTATTGATGAAAACCGCATGAAAATCTGTGCAGTATTTTTTGAGCAAAACCTTTATTGCGCATCCCGTGGGATCTGTCGATTTTTCCGGGATAAAAAGTATCCTATTATTTAATCCGGACTTTTATCTTTACGTCTGCAAAATTTCAAAGCAATCGGTTCAGTAGTTACGGCGTGAAAGCGGAACAAACAAAGAAACAAACAAACTCACTTTCCGATTTATAATATTAGTAAGGATTTTCCACGTAAAAGGGACATAACTCGTTTCATTTTGTTGGTAAAAATCGAAAGTGCAGCACTAACAAGGAATAGGACACAGTTTAATTTGTACAAAATATTGTACATATAATAAAAATAAATTTTCAATAATTGTTATCTTTGCTTACAAGAATAAAAAAATAGATTTGCATGAATTTGCAAATAGTTTTCATATTTTCAATTTTAAAATATTGTGTATAAATAATATTATTTAAAATTTTCAAGTTTAATACAAACCTGACATCTTCATCTAATTTGGTACATACAATATTTTTGACAAGAACTGACCCTGTAGCGGTTCATATTATGAAACTCTTGTATATTAATCTATTGATTTCTTTTAATATATGTTCATCTTTTGAATTTTGAAATTTAATAAAATGACATGTAGCCGCTGCCGGCTATGAATGTAGCATATATAATATATATATATATATATTATATACTTTTCATTATTTAAATCTAAAATTTATCATCAATCAAATAACAGAACCAATCTTTGTATTTGTCGTAAAAAATAACAGGTACCACTGAATCAATTAATTAGGAGAACCTCTTCTTGTATTTGTTGTAAAATGATATTCACAATCGATCGATCAATCGATAAATAAAAGACTTAAAATTTTTTTGTTATAACGGGAACCCACAAAACAAAAGAAAATTTACTTCAAGCGAACCGGTTATGTTGATCAAAATTATTGTTTTTATTTATTTCCGAGTATTTACATATCTATCCACCTTTTGATCCTTCTCTGGACTTCCACAAATAATTCCGAAATTTGCCAAATCGGTCCAGCCTTTCTTGCAAAGAAATTCAAATAAACATCATGCTGAAGTCGATCTCTTACACAGCGCTGCACAAATTCGTTAAAAATAAGGCCTTACTGCAACCTCGTGAGTATTCTTAGTTGATCTATTATTAGGCACTGAGTCAGCGTGATTGTTTAAAGCCTAACTGGCGAACATAGGCTCTTGCCCCCGGTTAGTAAAGATAAGAGGTATAATGATCACAATATTAATAACAACCAGACTACTTTATGGAAAGTGATTAGAGTCGCTCTCGAGAAATCTTCAACCCCCACAAGTACCATAGCGGAACACAGTGATACAAATAATATTGCTACGCGTTGAAAAAAAGTAAGAAAGTGATACCCAAGGAGGCAACCTTATTCCCATATATCACACAATATTTTTATCTGTTTTAGTGTAGGATAAAGTTTTGTTCACAAAACCCAGGTCAGGCAAACCGCCAGTCATCATTATGGCAGCCAACACCTAATCTCCTTAATAAAAGTATGCCAATCAGGCCAAGTATGAGTTTAAATCATAAAATTAGTCAAGACTAATTATGTCGGACTTCTAAAAAATATATTGCCCTATTTTGTAAATATTATTGCTAAAACGTTTTATTTAAACCGCTATAAAATGACAAAGTAGTTAGAGCAGTAGTACAAATTAACATGCATAAAACATTAAAAATATTGACATAATTTTTAAATACTTCAGCAAGGAGAAAATACGTCGCGTTAATATTATTCAAGTTAGAATCTTGTAAATCACGTCCATTAAAATCCCAACTGCCGGCATGGCTGTAATTTTCGAGCTTGATAACCTTTATTAGTCTTTTTAATGTGGGACGGCCTAATCCACATTATGTGGCGGTCACATTCTAAAGTTCTAAGCATATTCCCATTAGTGCTAGTATCCATACATTCCAATTCTAATACGTAACAAAGTATATATATATATATATGTTTTATTTTGTTATTTCAGTTAAAAATCTATTGAGATATGTTCTTCTGTTATGTGATATTTTAAATTAAATTCCTTAACATCAAAGTTCATAGCTAACCGGATAGATAGCAGCATAATGCAGTTAAAGTTAGACTACTATGCAAATCGTTATTAAGGATTGTCGGGGTAGGTCTGAGTCTCATATCAAAAGCGAATGTGTAAATCCAAAAAATCGAAAGATCAGCGGGGCCACAAGATTCCAAGTTATGTACGTGCATTGTATTGTTGTTACCTAATCTTAAGTTTCGAACTTCGAGTGGCATCGTTACGCGAGACCTGGTCTACCTAGAGTAGCATAAAACCAACTGTGTTTATCATAGATCGTTTGTTACATATGTAAAATAAATTTTGTTTAATTCAGGATGAATTCCACCTTTACTATTTTTAATTATTTAAATGAATATACGAAGGATTTCAGAAAACTCAACATTTTAAAACAAACAAAAAAGAGAACAATGCAGAGAACCGTATTAATATTGCAATAAAGATCGATACGGTATTGATACGTCTCAGTGATTACTTAATACTCACCATATGAATACTGATTAATTTTGAATAGATGCTACAGATAACACTTGTTCTTGAAAATGATTATAATTTTGATTGGTTAACCATGTAATTAATAAGTAATTACTAGTAGTTAAAGTTATTACAAAACAACCCGGTTCTCAGCAATGCTACTAAATACAGACATTTCATTATATTCCCCTAATACGACTTGTTTAACAAGGTGACTGCCAACTCCATTCATGATTTTTCTGCAGCACGTCAAGTTAAATCTATGCTCTCGAGCAGCACTTTTGACCCTATCACTTCTGTGGAATTATAGTAATTGGCCATCGTCATCAATTAATGATTAAATCCGGTTTTAGAAGAGATAAAATTGTTTTGGGGTAAGTACTTACATAAATGGCCACAATAAGACGTCAGAAATAAAACAAACAGGCAGTCCATACATTAAGCACAGAAGTCTTTTTACTTCTTTACACTTTGAAGTCGCCAGTAGCGACATAATAAATAATTTTAATGGGGTAACTTAACATGTCTAAAACGATATTTCGGTAATACACAAAACGCAGTTAAAATAAAATAAAAATAAAAAGGTCTGAAATTGTTTCGAAATAATATTTATTAATTAAATACCAACAAAAATATTGAAATAGTAATGAGAAACAAGATCGTTTTTGGGGATCCTATTAATTATGCAACTTTAATTATTTTTCTTGTTCACAGAAGTGACAGATATGCCACAGAAGAGATCAAAATCAATTTTATAATTAAATATCACTGATAATTACCATATAATCCTCTTTTCCTTATATTCCGTATTACTCGTGACAGACGCATTAGCCCAGTTTCTATTTATGTCATATACACACAGTCAAGCATTCATACACGCATAATTCTGTAATCAGATCGGTTATTCATTTATTTTTTGGTAAATGTGTCTTAATTATTATTATTTATCTCAATATACTTTAACAATAAATAAAATTACATATTTAAAAATTAACATTGTTTCTAAAATCCAATAAAAATAAAATTTAACAAAAGATCTCTATGTCCACGGAAAATAAACTCCACAGAAAAATAAAATATGTTTAAAAAATGTTTTCATCGCTATCATCAAAGAATGTTAAACGTTTTCTAGGTTTCTTAGGTGGTGAGTTTTCATCGTCACTATCATTGAAAATCCCTAGACGTAGTTTGCATCTCCTAGGTGGTGAGTTTTTACCATCAGTATCGACTAAATTAACTGACCTTAATGTTTGTTCTGGTGTCTCAGAAACAGAATCATCTGAGTTTAAGTCTAAATAAATCCTTTTCTTTGGAGTCAGTGGCTGACGTATATTTAAAGTTAAGTCCGACGATGGTGTCTCCATAAAAGGTACCGGTATTCCAGATCCAGTATCAGTCGATGCTGATGCAGTTCCATGAGAAGGAGCAACTGGACTATGCATACTGGCTTCTGATGTTGGACTTGATAAAGTTCCAGGTAACTGCTGGATAGACTGCACTGGAATGAGGCCTATTTCAAAATGAGAACACTTTGTGTTAGCAGCACATACGATACAGCTCAGTCTTCTCGCGTGGAGTATGTTTGGTTCACTGATGCTCCACGTGATTTGGTGGATTTTAATAGTCCTTTTGAACGGGGGAACAGTAATTGCATCTGCTATATTTTGTATCTCAGGCACATGTGAATAATCAATTGGAATAACATAACATAATGCCTTTAAGCAATCAACGAAATTGTTGAGATCAATTATGTCTCTTCCATTGGCAACAGTTTTATCACAGGTTCTCTTAACACAGCCACCAACTCCATCGGGTGCGCCCTTTCACACTAGAAATTTTACGTAGATAGTTCACTATCATTTGGAACATAGTTCTATTCCGGTATTGGGTTGTAGGTCCATCGCTTAAAATGTGTAAATTTGTTAAGTCTGGATAAATTAGTTTATTTGTTCTATAACTGGTTTTAAATGAGCGCAAATGCATACCGGATCATGTTAAATTTTGAGAAACTGTGCAGATACAGGTAGTCTTTATTATACTTTGTGATTGTTGTAAATCTTTAGAATAGTAAACACATGTATGTAAAGACAGTTGTTCCTTAGACCCGCCAAAATGAGCAGATTGAATTTCTGTTCCATACTTACATCCATAATTTTCGGAGAAATCTATGTGTAACAGGCCATCTGTGGATGTAAGGTTTTGCTTAATGAAATCTATAGCTCTGAGCTGGTTATATTGGTTTGCAAGGTGTTGCATAAAAGTAGGTAAGTTTGATTTTAAAATATTGGTAAGCAACCGTTGAGATGTTTTCACCTTTTCCTTAATAGCTTTCTTTACTTATTTTTCCTGATCTTTGATAGTCACTGTAACATTTTTGGTAACCCATCTTTCGTAAATAATTGTATCACTGCCGTTAATAATATTAAAATTCACATTTTTATCAGAAAATTGTGCACATTTACGTTCTAAACAAGTAACATTGGGCTCACTATTGCAACAAAGGGATTTGGCAAGGAGAGAAGCTCTAGAATATGGAACAATTTTTGCGTGGTGTAGCGCATATACAATGTAATTATTGTTGGTACATATGGAACATAAGCAAGTGTTTCTTGACGCTGCTGTGGGGAATATAACTCAAAAAGGACGATGACGTCGAAAAGTTTTATATGAAACATTTAACCCAGACTTGTTAACAAATGTCTTATGTAGTACTCAATCTACGTATCGGGTATCGTTTAGCAGCTGTATTTGTTTTTTTACTTTTCGACGAGTAATAGTCTCTTTCTTGCCTACAGTCAGTCTACTATTCTCATCGTCAAGTAAAAAGTTGTGTATCTTTTCTTTTACGCTTGCTTGTTCAGTCCTTTTTAGGACTTTATTTTTTTTCAGTCTCAATATTTGTATTCGATATTTAGCAATTCTTTTTTCTAAAAGCTGTAATCTAAGAGACAAAAACTCGTTTTTTGCCTTCAATCGACGCCTATTTCGTGCGCTCACAGCTTTTCCTGATACAATTCTTGAAAACTTGAACTAGGGCTTAAAGGTGGTGTATCATTGAGTGTTGTCTCGGTTTGTTTTCTAATTTTCTCTTTTTCACGTCTGAGCTTTGATTTTTCACGCCACTTTTTCTGTTGTCTCGGTGTGAAGTCTTTAATAGTATTAATCAATCCGTTTTGTTTTTTACGCTGATATCGCTCTCTATATTTTCTACGTCTCTCTTCCAGAGACGCAGCATCTAACTTAGCTCGAGCCCTACGCATACTTATTTTTTTTTGCTCTCGTCGACGTTTCTTCTTCTCTTCATCGCTCAGATTGGACCTAGACCTACTTGATCGAGGTATTTTACCTAAAATAAACTTTTTATGCTTATTACTGCGATAGAAACTTCGGAATTTTACTTAACTTTTAAGAATAGAGGTAAATTTTTGGAAGTTAAAAAAAAACCTATAAATAAACCCCAAAAAGTAGATTATTTGTGGTAGTGTAGTTCAAAATAATCTCTCCCGTGACATTTGTATTTCCTGTGGACATGTGATATCACAGGAAAGATGTTCACAGAAGGGACTACGATTATACAATGAGTAACGGTGTTTTTTGTTTTTGAGGTTAGAATATAAGGAAAAGTAAATTTTAAAAATACGGAAGGTATTTTATAAATATATCACAGTATACTTACCAAACAATACCAGGAACAGGAAAGTAGCACTGATCTATGACAAAACTCGTGAAATTAGAATTAAAATTTAATGAAATCGGCTGCCGTACATAGCCTCCACTCAGTCGATGCGGGCAAGTGGCAGATGTTCAGTGTAGCCATTATAAATATTTCATAGTTAGTAGTACTGGTAGAAAATTTATTAGCTTGAAATTTTTGATCCACAGAAAAGATGCAATGTCTTATAACCGAATGTTTATTTGAAAATTTAAACTATATAATGCGATAATAATTTATAAACTAATAAAACTATTGACCCCATGATACAATACAATAAACAATGAAACTTATTCTCTAATTATTTCCTGTTTAAACAAAGCATGCGTACGAGTACTTCAAATATTACGATATTGTATCTGAACAGTCCACAGAAGGTGACATTCAAACACAAAATCAAGCAAAACAATAAAACATTAAAAGAATTTCAGTGTTTCACAAACAAAACAAACAAACATTTTCAAAAACAAAATTATATTTTATAGGTTTTTTTTTAAGTTATAGTACCTGAACATGCGTATATGTATAACCCATTTGCATAACTAGGATAGGGGGCCAGGGGGGATTGTTTAACTAAATATTACAAAACTAACGTTACAACAAAAAGTAAGTTAAAAAAATAGTTATCGATCTTAGAGTTTTTTTAGATAAAAATAAACCGAACCGTTAATTCTAGTTATAAAATCTTTATCATAAATATTTATTTTGGTCTCATTCATTTGATAAGTTGAAAACATCGTAACTACGAGTACTATAGCTCGATATGTATGAAAATTTAAAGTTTTAACTCAGTGTATACAGTGTACACAGTGTCTTCCTTTTCGACTTAATTATGAAGTCAGTGTTATTCTCCGGTATCGAAATATGTCATGCGGTGAAAGGGATGACAGAGTAATTGAAAACCTGGTCAACTGTGTCTTGATAGCATCACACTATAAAAAGGGATGACAATCAGCGTTAGCTCCTTGTTTAACATTACAGGGATCTGTAAGCCTGAGCTGTAACAAGACTAAAAAATCTCATCTGATAATTTTTTTTAGATTTTGTGGAAGCTCTACGTAGCACTAGCGTATTTTCATACAAAAACATAATCTAATGAGTAGTACGTGTAATAAATATTAAAAGCATTTAAATCGTTGTAGGAGTTTTATATGTACTTTTATTATATGCTACAAGGCAATCAATCCGCATTAAATCAGCATGGTGGTTGTTGTGCACAACAACACCCTAAATTATTTGTATTCCAGCGCATACAAATAATCAGTGGGCAAAGATGTATATAAATTAATGTGGTCAAACAAATGTTGAAATGCATTGTATAAGTGTTGTTAATATGAAAACATTACGCTTATTCTAAAGAAACTACTATACTTATATATAATATTAATATACTAATATACTTGTTTATTATTCAAATTGGTGTCGAGTAGAACCTGTGTTTATTTTGGAAGGTAATAATACATTTTACGTTTATCTTTTTTGTTTATCGTATCATTGTGGGACATAAACGATTCATTTCAGGCTCAGGCGTGTAACTTAAATAACCAGCGTCCAAATGCAAATAAAAAGATTATGTTATTATTCCGCAATTTTTCAGCTTTATTTACTCGTTTGGTTGATTTTACTAGGCTCAAAAAATTTGGGAACCAAATATGTCTGAAATAATTAGCTTTTCTTTTGAAGTATATATTTGACTTACTTTATCCCACTTTCCTGAGCCGGAGAATATAATTTCGTTTCAAAATTATTCCAGATGGCCATGAAAAGGACTAAGTATACGCGGATTTCCTGTGTGATTTAATCTTAAATTATAAAACCAGCAGAAGAACCAGTATGACTGACATACCTCGAAGAATTGGTAACCTTAAATAGCAGTGGGCAGATCACATTGCTCGTAGGAATAACGGCCATTGAGGTGGAAATGTACATGAGTGTTAAGATCGGGACGCGTTGGTAGGCGTTTAGACTAGATCGATCGATCTATATGGATATTTTTTAATAATTCTGACAATTCTATTTAACGTCTGCTATGACAAATGGTAATGGTGTGATAAAATCAAATCAAATGAATATTTACTCTATTCAAATATGAGTTTCAAGAAAGCTGTTTGAATCGTCCAACTTTTTTTCCCCTACCACCCATTCAGGACGTATTTTTTAGCTGATAAGAAGAATGGACGCAAGAAACTTATCAGCTTTATCAAAAGTAATAACAACATTTTCAATAAATTATGTCGTTATCATACAATGTACATATGTGTTTACAATTTATACGGGAAAACAAATATTTACAATTTAGAATGTAATATCTTCCAATCAACACCATAGGCCTTCCTAAACCTTAACTTAGCGTCCAACCACCGACCCATTAGTTTTATTAGTTCCCTAGGGAAGGTGTATGAAAGACTCACTCTCGCTTGACTTAAAGAGCATCTCTATAACAACAACATACTTATTTTTACGCTGAGCAAAAATGCATTAAATTGCATAACCCGGCTGCGGAGAGCAGACGGTTATGTGGGGTCCTCCCCAGAAGGGGGACGATTATCCACTAAAAAACCTCAGCGATGGCCGTCCTCAGGCGTTGTAGGGGGCCCTCAGGATCGAGTTTAGCATCTGAGGACCCCCGGCCTTTGCTCCCATGCTTGCTAGGGGAGCCCTTCTCGGGGAGGAGTGCGCTTGCCGCTTCCCCTCTCCACGACCTTGTTTTATCAACGGCCACAACCAATCCCAAAAAGTGGATGCATCGGACTACCATTGTGGCTGATATCGAAGTAAGGTGAATGGCCTCCTCGCCTGTTTTTGCTTTCGCCGCAACTAAAGTGTAATTAAACGAACATACCTTAAGTGAAATTTTATTGTTTTTATATGAGCTGACTAGTAAATTTACTATTTAGTTCCACTGTCTTCATATCGTATGTATCGAATATTTTAGAGAAAACAAAAGACATCATAAACAAAATACATATGTCAGCACGGCACTGGCATAAGTACTGGAATAAGTAGTAAAACTTTACTTAAGGTAAGTTGGTTTATTATGTTATTATGTTAAGTCAGAGATATCTTCTTGAAATTTACTATTTTTACCTAAACATTCAGTTTAGAGGAGAAGTTGATAGTTATTCATATATCTGCAATAATAAATATTATGTAAATGCGTCATATATAAATACATATAATACATCTAATGTTACTAGTTGATGCGACTCCCTTAAGAGTTGCAAATTTGCTCCGAATCTCACAGGAACATGCACTAAAATTGTCTCAATACTGGCAGTCCGTGGAGTGTAAGGAAAAGTCCCGATCACTTTGTAATATACCAGAGCTTCTTCATAAAATTTACAAAGATTTAATTTTATTTAGTAATTTTTTATCAACTTCTTGACTTATACACAAAGTTCAGCAATAAAAGCAACACATAACCAAAAGTTACTTTGCAAATGTAATTACAAAAAATGTTGGTAGATACCGTTTGTAATTATATTCAGGTAACTTTAAACGTAAACCAACAGAAAAGAGAAGCTTTTAAAACTACTTTGAGTATGCACTTAGACATACAGTAATATTTGTATACGAAAACCACTGGTTTTACTACGTACAAAAGGTATTTATAAAATCACTGGAACTCTTAATTCATAATACACATGGCACACCAGTAATCGATTATGCAGCTTAATAACAAAACAATAAACAAACGAAATACATACTGAACATTTAACGATATGTTATTAGAACTATTGTACTAATTATATTTCACTGCCTTATCAAGCAATTTCATTCAGGATAACTTCGAAAGGTTTAAAAATTTCCGAATAAACATTTAGGCTGACGAGTAGTAGTGTATAAAAGAAATAATAAATAACAGTACAAACACAAAATATTCATAAAATCAGCGGAACCACGAAAATGACGAGGCGCGAGTGTTTTGACTAGATTGATAAGGCCTGGTTGATCATGGCGCTCAGAACACCGATCGCTAAGCTAGTGATCTATTTTGTGAATTTTATTTTAGAATATAGTAATAACGGATCACGGATTCGAGAAAGCCAACAAATTAATATTTATTGAGCATAGTTAAAGAAATAATTTGGGTTGCATTGTTACTTCACGTTGTTATACATTCGAAAATGGCCATTTTAACAATACCACACATTGATATTTGGTGATTGTTGCGTTTTCCCGAACGCCCGTTATTTACTTATATTATTTAATTATAATAATAATCTTGCTTACCGGTCCGTAGTTCTGGCTTGGCTTGAAGTGTTTTTGTGTGTACTAATGTGCCCTACCGTATGTGGTTATAAATATATATCATATACTACAATACTTGTAGTGTGCCGTAAATAAACCAAAGAATATATTTAAAATAAACTCAATAAAAATGCCGTGAAAAAATCCGAAGTGACAGTCAAGTACCGAAGCCGTAATGTCAAAAAACTTTTTTTTTTATTACTTTTTTAAATTTCCTTTTCCGCGGTCCGAAACTCATAAGTCCTAAACAATCCCCCACCCCGAGATGAGCAACCCTCATCTCGCTAGTCTACCGGTAGACGGGACAGGGTTGCCACCGCACGGCGCATCACAGAGTCGCCGATCGAGACCTCTGCGAACCGAGGTACACCGTCAGAGCCTGGATAAAGCTTCAAAATGCGTCCTCTACGCCAACGTAGAGGAGAAAGATTTGAATCCTTAATCAGGACAAGATCCCCTACCCGTGCAGGAGCCGTTTTATCTGTCCATTTCAGCCGCTGCTGCAACATGTGCAAATACTCCGAATAAAACCGTTTATTAAAATTTTGTGACATCTGTTGCAGCATTTGAAAGCGAGAAAGTCGACTCAGTGGTACATTCCCAAAGGGATACTCAGGGAGAGCTGCAAGGGGCTGGCCGATGAGGAAATGACCCGGTGTCAAAACCTCCATATCGTTGGGATCCGAAGAGAGTGGGCATAAAGGCCGTGAATTTAAAGTTGCTTCCACTCTGTAAAAGACCGTAGTAAGTTCCTCGAACGTAAGGACCGTTCCCCAATAACACGTCTCAAATGTGTCTTAGCCACCTTCACGACAGCCTCAAAGATGCCTCCCCAATGAGGACATCCAGGAGGATCAAACTTCCACGTAATGCCCTGAGTAGCCATTGCTTGTCCCAAGTCCGTACTATGTTTCGTTAAAAAATCATGGACCTCCTTAAGATACCTGTCAGCACCCTGATAATTTGTGCCGCAGTCCGACCGTACCAAACTCGGTAACCCCCTCCGTGAAACAAAACGTCCGAACGCCGCGATAAACGCTTCCGTACTAAGCGAAGATACTATTTCTAAATGTACTGCCTTCGTTGACAGACAAACAAATACACATAAATAAACTTTGTAAGTCTTAGAGGTCCGCAAGTGAGAAGCCCTGACAATAAAAGGACCAGCGAAATCCGTACCGACACCGTGAAAAGGTCTGGTGACACTAACCCGATCGCTAGGTAGGTCACCCATCATAGGCTGCATGGTGTTAGCCTTTAACCGATAGCAAGGTATACACTTAAATATAACCGATCGGACGCACCGTCGCGCCGATAGTATCCAAAATTCCCGCTGAAGAATAGCAAGCAGTGCCGTACAACCTGCATGCGAGTTAGTAATGTGCCGATCACTTACTATCAACTGCGTCAAGGGTCCGTCCTTGGGCAGCAAAAGGGGATGCCTAGCCGAATACGGCAGCTTCGAGTTGCGCAGCCGTCCGCCAACACGAAGTAATCCCTCGCCATCAATGAATAAGTTAAGTTTCTGTACGGCACCCTTTAACCGACCCGTCGTCCGTAACGATTTAAGCTCGTCAGAAAACCGTTCCGATTGTACCCGTCGTACCCAAAACATGAGAGCAGCACGCCGTTCGCCTGCCGTCAGAAACAAAGATGTATTTCTTACAACCGGTTTGCGAGTATTCGTTATAAACCGACGCATCCATCCCGTAACGGCCAGTAATTTATTAAGAGAGCTAAACCGCAATAAAAGAGGGTTTGTGACGATTTCTTTCTCCACAGCCATGACACGCACACAGGGCAGCGGATCCGATCCGATTAAAACCGTAGGGGGCCATGACGACTCCGGTGCCGTCAACCAAGCAGGTCCCCACCAAAGCCGCGAGAGGCCACGTCGGCGGGGTTCAACTCGCCGGGTACGTGCCGCCAATTCAGATTCACTGACGAGTTTTGAATTTGCGAAACCCGATTCGCAACAAATGTTTCCAGCCTATGTACCGAGGTCTGGAGCCACGCCAAAACAATTTGGCTGTCAGTCCACGCATAAACGTTGCCTATGTTAATGTGCTTCCCGAGTGTATCACAAACATGATTCAATAACCGAGTAAGTAACGCAGCTCCCGAGAGCTCCAATTTGGGTATGGTTTGGCGGTTGCGTATAGGAGCCACCTTGCTCTTCACCGTGATTAGATGTAACGCTACTGAACCATCTGGCTGTATCGTCCGAAGATATACGACTGCCGCGAAACCCGATTCCGAGGCGTCACAGAAACCGTGAAGTGACGCATGATACTTCCCCGGTGGAAGTATTTTACGAGGTATAACAACCCTTCCGATAGTGGGTAACTGATCAATAAATGCGAGCCAGTCCGTTAAGAGTTCAGTAGGTAGGGTCTCATCCCACTTAAGCTCAGCCAACCATAACCGTTGTAGAAAACATTTAGCCCAAAATATTATAGGAGCGATCCACCCGTTAGGATCATAGATACGAGCAACCGTAGACAGGACTAGCCGCTTAGTCCATATCTTTTCCGTTATTGTTAAAACCCGAAAGGAAAAGATGTCAGGAACCGGTAAATACTGAACACCTAAAACCGATGTTGAACGAGGAGAGTCCGGATTCTCAAATAACAATGGATCTTGAACGTGATCCGCTGGTAGTCCTTCTAAGAGACGTGGACTGTTCGAAATCCATTTCCGTAGTTCATAGCCAGCCGTTGCCAATAACGCTATGAGCTCGTTACGTAAAATTAAAGCCTCCTGTTCCGAAGATCCACCCGTGATAACGTCATCGACAAAAATTTCCGACTCTAAGACGTCCGCCGCACGAGGGAATCGAACGCGTTCCCGTTGAGCGAGTTCCAACAAGCACCGCATAGCCATCCAGGGCTAGATTTCAAACCGTACGTGTTTGTGTTCAGTTCGTAGACGCGTAATGGGTGAGACGGGTCCTCGCGCCAAAGAATCAGCTGATACCGTCTATCAGCCTCATCAATCACCGTTTGCCGGAACATCATGCGTATATCCGTCGCGAAGACCACCTGGTGTCTACGAAAGGCCGAAATAAGATCCGAAATATCTTTATGTAGTTTAGCACCCGAGTGCAGGATTTGGTTCAATGAAACACCGTTAGAGGAAGGGGCCGACCCGTCAAACACGACCCGTATCTTACCGCTATCCGATTTAAAAACCGCGTGATGTGGTATGAAATAGTGTTCTTCCGATGAGTAGTCCCTCCGTGCCAGGGACATGTGACCTAATTGTACATATTCCCGCATGAACTCTCAATATTTGTCGCGAAACTCTGTATCTCGCTTCATGCGACGTTCCATAGAAAGCAGGCGTTTCTCAGCAGTGAGGTAGGACTGCCCCAGCGGTTTGCGAATGCTCACAAAGGGCAACCGAGTAACGAAACGACCGTTCGGTAACCGATAAACATTTTCGATAAAATGGCGCTCGCATTCTTCGTCTAGCGGGTCCTTCCGTGAAACCGTGGGTACCTCTTCTGTCTCCCAAAAACGCTGTACTAAATCCGAAAGAGAAACGCCCGTAAAAACCGTATCAGAAACCGTATCATATGCTGGGCCCATAATCATATATCCGTAGTGCGATGGTATAGCAACCAAGCCATTATTATTTAAATTTATAGTGCGTCCGGTGCACAATAATTGACCAAGCACATCAGTACCAAGCAACAAATCAATTTTTCCAATATTTAAAAATTTTCTGTCAGCCAAAGACAGGTGAGAAGCCGAGTTCAAAATTTCCGAAGGTAATTCCACCTGTGGATGTTCTCCTAAAATATCATGCAACACTAGTGCTGTAACTGTAATAACAGGTTGAGAGACCGATTCTCCAACAATGTTAAAGGTACATTGACCATAAACATGTGACACGAGCACATCACCTATGCCACGAACCGAAATATTATTATTAAATATGTATAGGCCTAACCGTCTCGCCAAATTAACTGTTATCATGCAACCTTGCGAACCCGTGTCCGCTAGAGCCCGTGCTCTAACATAAAAACCGTTAATATCACAAATCCTTACCGCAACGGTAGGCAATAAAATAGTATTTAAAAAGTTGCATTTGGCGAGGCGGCGGCGACTACCTATTCTTGAACGTCACTATGAAATGAAGCATTCACCCGATTAAAAACCTGGGCTGCCGACAGCGCCAGAGGGTTATATGTAGGGGGTCTCGAGCGCCCCAATGGTGCCCGAGTCAGGTGCCAACTGGCATCCGGTGTCCGGTAACCAACCGGATGACCGAAAGATGGCGGCGTGTTCCTCAATCGCGGCCGTTCCGCGAGTGGTGGTGAGAAACCCCTCGCTCTCGCTGCATACGAGGCGCAGACGCATACTGTTCCGCAGTGACGTCACGAGATTCGTCCGCTTGAATATGCCCTATGCCCGCTGCATAGGGTGCTTGTACCATAGGCCCGGTGCCTCCCCCACCCGTATGTGGAGATGCCTGTGAAGTAGGCCTAAAGCCACCCCCACCCGTATATGGAGGTGTCGCGCGCACGTCCACCCGTCGAGGCGACGCTCGTCCAGAATGAGGAGGTGAAGTCCGTACTTGTCCGCTTTGACCCCCTCCTGAAGGAGAACCAATCCGTCCCGCTGCAGGCCTAACTCCACCATTCCTATTCAGGCATAACATCCCGTGATGTTTGCCGTTACAATGAATACATGGCCGTGCCACTGCACAACTATTAACAAGATGATCCCCTAAACAAAAATAACATAACTTGTGATTTTGCACAAAACGCCTCCGCTGTTGAGGGGAACAATTTATAAAATGTTGGCATTTAGATATAAAATGGCCTATGATGCCACAAAAGGTGCAACCAACCCGCTTGGATTGCAACCTATTATTAATAGTATGGTCCGATGTAGCCATACCTACCCTAGTCCCCGAGTGGGTGGCCTAATCCTACCCTGACTGAATACAGGTCTTCCCTGACTGGACACAGGCCTCCCAGATGGCCCTGAGGTAGCCGTTGCAGGAGGTGAGCCTACATTGTCAACAATCCGTGCTTCTTCCTCCAAGAAGGTCAAAAGGTCAATAAATTTAGGCAACGGGCTTGCCTCATCTCCGCTTCCATATTTTTGTTCAAATCTTAATTTTAAATCAGAGGGTAACTTATTCAATACAATATGGAGCAACAAGAATGACCACTCCGTTACTGGTAAATTTAATTTCTCCAAACAATTATAGGCCACCTTTAATGGATTTAAAAAATCATCCCTTATAAACATGATATTCCTTAAATAAGGCAAATTTAATATCTTTGCCACATGGGCATCCGCAATTAACCTAATATTTTGATATCTGCCCATCAATAGCGCCCTTGCAGTCTCATAATTGTTATCTGTTATGGTTAAATGTGAAATAACCTGGTGAGCGTCTCCCGATAGACAACTCAACAGATAACTTAATTTTTGTGAGAGTGATATATCCATCCGACAATGTACCAAAGAATCAAAAATGTTAATAAATGACATCCAAGTTTCATACCCACCAGAATACTTGGGCAAATTTAAATCCGGCAATCTAGTATAAATTGAGGCATTACTACTTGACTGACCCTTAACCGTGGGACTACTGGCCAGATCCAGTGTCCTTACCGCCTGAATAATGCTGTCATAATATTCTAAGCATTGCTTGTAGTCTGCCTGAGCTTGAATCAACCTTGCCTGCAAAGTTTCATTGTCTGGATTCATGTCAGCCCTATCATAACACATTTGTAAAGCTTGATCCAGGTCCGCCATGTATCTGTTCGCATTTGAAGCCCGCTCTTTCAAGGCCTCAACCCTGTCTGGTCTACTCACCAGAGAAAATGCGCTTACCAACCATTGCAATATGCGACGAATTTCGTTGTAACCGTCCGACATTTTAATAATTAAAGTAAATACAAAACAAAGAATTTACAAAATAACAGGTCCGTAACCGAAAAGTAAACACGCTCTGCTACCAAAAAATGTTGCGTTTTCCGAACGCCCGTTATTTACTTATATTATTTAATTATAATAATAATCTTGCTTACCGGTCCGTAGTTCTGGCTTGGCTTGAAGTGTGTTTTGTGTGTACTAATGTGCCCTACCGTATGTGGTTATAAATATATATCATATACTACAATACTTGTAGTGTGCCGTAAATAAACCAAAGAATATATTTAAAATAAACTCAATAAAAATGCCGTGAAAAAATCCGAAATGACAGTCAAGTACCGAAGCCGTAATGTCAAAAATCTTTTTTTTTACTTTTTTAAATTTCCTTTTCCGCGGTCCGAAACTCATAAGTCCTAAACAGTGATGAATATCAAAATAGTTCTATTTTCTATTGCAAAATTCTTTCTCCTTTTCTTCATATTTGTATTGAACAAAAAATGCCTTGTACTTTCTCCAGGACTCGCGCATTTTCATTATTTTTTCTAAATATGTATGTTTGAAGTCATTCAATTCTTCTCTTATGTTATTCTTGTTAATTAGTGAGACATTCCATTATTCTTTAAGAATATTGATATTTTTTCCTGCATTTTCTGTTTCGGTCGTCATAATATGTTCCGGTTAAACATCATGTTTTGGTCAGACACAAATTTTTGTACAGCATTTATGTGTTAACTGTGATTTAATGTGTTATTGATAAATTGAGAAAATATTTTGTCCCCATGACAGACCATTTCAGAATCAGAGCTAAGTCGTCCCAACTACATCGCGACAAAGGCGCTTTACAATCAATAGGTAATTAATATTTTCTATTGGTTATGCACGAAATTTTCTTGTTAGTTAACTTCGCGTTTATGGGTATAATGGTCGTCGACTATTGTTATTATCCAATTTTGGCCCGAGAAGTAGACCTTGAGATAAAGTTTGGTGTAAACAGTTTTAGGAATCAAGACAGGGTCTAATAATATAGCTCCTATACTAGCTATAAACAACGTGAAAAAATATATCAAGCATGTGACGAAAAATATGCTTCCGTTATAAAAAATGCTTGCTTCGTAATATAATTTAAATCATGGCATTCCGGAATTAAAGAAATTTGCGTAGTTGTCAATACAGATAAAATAATAAAATTTGCAATCGTTGCCTATACAAAGGAATTCATAAAATACAGTTTTGCTGATCTAAATGTTTGTGTAAGATGGTTGCAAGTGTCATCATCGCTATTTGCACGCGGTAACAATAGCCTTCAAAATTTTGGGAACGACTTTGTCCTGATGCAAGGGTAAGCGGCGATACTGCTGTTAGCAGTTAAGCACTGTGACAAACTCATTGGTAGTTCGCCTCATTCGGTATCCACGGCGAGTGTGTTACATTTAAATGAAAGAACCCGCTGCGTTGGACGTAGCGAGTTATAGGCATAAAAGAGGCTTCTAGTACGGACGACCTAGATACTACACCATTTGATTATCTAAAGAAAAGAAATACAAATATATATGTATATATATGGGATATTGTCACATGGAGAGGGGGCCGATATAACCAGGTCTTGCCGCGTATGTATTGTTGCAATGCAGTAAAGAACTACCGCGAAGTATACGAGTATAGCGCAGGAATAATTGAAGAAGTCAAGAAGAAACATGGAGCGTTTCAAAGAAATGAGCTGTGATATACTTAGCTGTTTTTTTTTTGCCAATTCCAGATCGTCGCTATCTAGATGGTCTGGTTATGAAGGCGAGGGCGATTGATGACCATTGGGTTATTAAACATTATATAATAGCAAAAACATAAGTTATCTCCACAAGTGTACACAACATAATCGCAATTGAAGGCGCACTAAAATATATGAAGGTGGTATTTGGGAATCACTATGTGTATTGGTTTTATTGCTGTTAAGCACCGTACTTGCACTTTGGTGTCTCCAGAATTATTCAAACGAAATTACCACAAATGATGTTCCTGCGACCTCACACTATAAAGCTGTAGCAAACCGTATGTATTTGTTACCGAGTAACGAGTACGCCATCTAGTACCGAGTAACGAAACGTTACTCACGAATACATTTCAGCCATGCAATGTACCGTTGATGCGTGTATTGAAACGTTTTTTGCTGATCGTATGTTTTGCCGCGCCTAGTACATATTCTTATAAGAATATGTACATCGGCATCGCAACATTCGTAATTTGAATTTGTAGAAATAATACGTATACATATAACATACCAAACTGCGTACGGTACTGTGCGCCCGGAGGTCATATTGAACGTCGATTACGATTCTTTTCTCTTAACATAACATTGCATGTTATGAGGTATTAGAAGTAACGATACGACAGTAACGAGTACTGATTGATATAGTAATAAATACATACAGGTGCGTGCATTTTCGTTACTTTTACACCTCTATCACACTACCAACCACTCAAGAAGCTGAGAACGACCGGTGAGGAGTAGGGCAAGCTTACCGTACGACTGTGACAAGATCGTTCGCACATTCTGCTACTCCTTATCTCATTTACTAGATACACCTACACCTAGCACCTACCAGGATCAGCAGGACTGTACCGTTAGAGAGACCCAAGAGAGAAGGAGGATGGCTACGGGCGATTCAGCTGCCGTCACGTGAACAAAAACTTCCGAAACAAGAGATTGTAAAAAGTAAAGATTTGGAGATGTATCCACCGCGACCCCGAAGCACCCAGGAGGGTATCATAGTGCTCATTTCCTTTAAATATGTTGGTCCTGTCTTAACAAAAACTTTATTTATTGTTTTAAGTGATTAACTCTTAAGCTGTTGTATTTATTATGTAGCTGGTGGTAGATTCATTTCTTATTAAAAAATAATAAAGTGTGACTTCTATTTAGACTTCTAAATAATATACTATTATCAGTATCTATATGTAGATATTTAGCTATTGACCTGTATAATACGAGTATGTTATCACGCGCAACAGTGACAGCATCATTATTATTGCATCATCATCATTATTTGTGGTTGTTAAAATTACATATATTACGAGAAAATGGTGCTTCTTCTATTGAGATTTGAGAGTTAGCTTCCGCACGTTTTCTTTTAAATCATGGCACATATATACGTCTTGTCTAAGACTTTAGATCCCCGAGGCGACCTTCCAATTAGTTCGTCACAGTACCTAATTATTAATGTACGCAGTATTATTCAATTTCATAGTCACCGAAGTAAGTGATACCAAAAGCAAGTGATACCAAAAGTCTATTCGATCAATATAATAAATAAACCATGAAAAAGATAACCTTCCGAGGGGACTGATTTTTTAAACGACTAAAATTTCTATTGATTCCATTGTAACTCAACCTGATCTCTCAACAGGGTAACGGAATGGAATATAAACAATTTGAAAATTACAAATTCTGTAGCCACTGCTTTTTCCTGTTTATGGAACAATTGCTGAAGTGGTATCTTAAAGCCTCACATGGTCCTCAAAAGTTCTTTGCTAAAATATAGAAAGAAGGTAACTTATTTATCTAGTGTTGAGTTAAGATTGTCGCCATTTCTATTTTCAATGTTAAGAGATTATAACGGAAATGTGTTCCAACTATTCCAGTATTCCGAAATAAGCTACTATTTATTCATTTAATCTAAAATAATTCTGGAGCTGTGAGTGTAATACCTCTTTTGTAGAAATCACTCCTAAAACTTCAAAAATGTGCTTAACAATAAAATTCTTGACAAATTAAAAATATTTAAATTTCTTATGAAATACGATTGAGACATTGATTTTTCTTTTGAGTTATGAAAAAATAACACATTGGTACATGGCAGGCATGGCATGGATTGACCTAGGATTTACCGAATCTTTTCATACGAAATCCGGTGCCGAGACCACAGTGCCACCGACGCTTCTACTGACAAATGAAGTAATATTTTTACACTTTGCCATTTAGCCTCATTCAGTGGTTAATTATATTAATTTGACTAAAGATTAACTACAAACCCTTAACATTTTTGAAAACTATTAACATTCTCAGGCAATCCCAGGTGGACCTGCGAAAATCATCACATTCGCAGTCAAAGGATTATACTCATTCATCATCATCATCATTTCAGCCAATAGACGCCCACTGTTGGACATAGGCCTCCCCAAGGATCTCCACGCAGATCGGTCCTGCGCTGCAACCATCCAGCGCCTTCCCGCGATCTTCATCAAATCGTCGGTCCACCTTGTGGGAGGCCTACCAACGTTGCGGTGTCCAGCATATGCCTGCCACTCCAGGACCTTTCCGCCCCAACGGCCGTCAGTCCTGCGAGCAATGTGCCCCGCCCATTGCCACTTAAGGTTCGCAATTCTTCGGGCTATGTCGGTGACCCTGGTTCTTCTGCGGATTTCATCATTTCTGATTCGATCACGCAGAGAAACTCCGAGCATAGCCCTCTCCATTGCCCTCTGGGTGACTTTGAGCCGCCTTATAAGGCCCATTGTGAGTGGCCAGGTTTCTATTCCGTATGTCATCACTGGCAACACGCAGGAATCGAAGACTTTCGTCTTGAGGCACTGCGGTAGATGGGCCGAGAATATGCCGCGTAGCTTCCCAAACGCTGCCCAGCCGAGTCGGATCCGCCGATTTACCTCTTTCTGGAAATTGGACCTACCTAGTTAGATTATTTGTCCCAGGTAAACGTACTCGTCAACAATTTCCAGTGTAGAGCCTCCAACCTTCACAGGAGTGGGTGCTACATGGTGATTCGACATGATTTTCGTCTTGTCCATGTTCATTTTAAGACCCACTTGTTGTGAAACTCTACTGAGGTCTTCGAGCATTATGCCCAAATCTTCCATGGTGTCGGCCAAGACTACGATATCATCAGCAAAACGAAGGTGCGTCATGTTCTCGCCGTTGATGTTAATGCCCAGTCCTCTCCAGTCCAAAAGCTTAAACACATCCTCCAGCGTAGCTGTGAACAGTTTCGGCGAAATCACATCGCCCTGTCTGACACCTCGCTGGAGGCGTATTGGTTTCGACTTCTAGTCCGGAAGACGGACTGACATTGTGGCGTTTTTGTACAGTGACTGCAACACTTGGATGTATCGATAGTCTATACGGCACCTTTGGAGAGACTGAAGCACGGCCCATGTCTCGACGGAATCGAAGGCTTTCTCATAATCCACAAACGCCAAGCATAGTGGCAGGTTAAACTCTTCGGTCTTCTGTATAACCTAACGCAGCGTATGTATGTGGTCTATGGTACTATAGCCTTTTCGGAATCCGGCTTGTTCGGGAGGCTGGAAGTCGTCAAGCCTGCGCGCGAGACGATTCGTAATGACTCTCGAGAACAGCTTATAAACATGACTCAGGAGCGTGATGGGCCTATAGTTCTTCAATCGAGTTCTATCCCCCTTTTTGAAGAACAGTGCCACCACGCCCCTGTGCCATGCTTTAGGCGTTTTGCCATCGAGTATGACGGAGTTGAAGAGTCTCTGAAGGGCCTTTCGTACTGGTAGACCGCCTGCCTTCAGTAGCTCGGCTGTAATTCCATCATCACCCGGCGCCTTGTTGTTCTTGAGCTGCTTGAGAACCACACTAATCTCATACAGGCTGACGTCCGGGATGTCTTCGCTGATGTGCCGGGTTAATTTGGCTCTAGGGTCTGAGGCCTGAATAACAGGTGGTTGCGTCGTCGCGTAAAGCTGTCCATAGAAGCGTTCGATCTCGGCCATAAGCTCAGGTCGGGATGTGACGACTCTGCCGTCCTCTGTCTTCAGCTTCGTCAGCAGACTCTGTCCCAGTGACAGATCTCTTGCGAGCACCTTGGAGCCTTTGTTTCGCTCTATTGCCTCTTTAATACGTTCAGTATTAAATTGGCGTATGTCGCGAGTAAGAGACTTCGAGATCTGTTTGTTGAGTCGCCGACGAGCATCCTCAGAGGTCTGCTGGTCTTATAAGGATTATATGGTCTTATAAGGATTATAAGGATTATACTGCAAAGTATGAATATACATATTGATTTTTATTTACTTATTAATAACTAAATCATTTTAAAGCTATACAGATATCATATTATTTACTATAATTACAAAAAAATGCATTAATCATATAAAATTATAATATATAAAAAGACTATCGACCCGAACTTTACACAAATTTTGACTATAATTACCGCAATAAACATAAATATTTATATATGTTGTGCTTATTATTAAGACAAATGTGACTTTAAATTTATAACATTAGCAGGGTGAACTGCATCTTACCATTTATATTTCCTTTAATGTGCTACATATGTAAATATATTCTCCGATATTAGGCTTAAAATTATCTTCTTTATTACATGATACCATATTAGTTTCGGAAAGAATTAGAGAGCTACAAAATACTTTCGAATTCAGTAATTTAATGACGTTATAGATAAATAGGTGATCCGAAAACGGAAAAATTGTCTCGATAGTGGAAATGGAGGGTTGGCGCGGTCCCGCCCGCCTGCGCGGCGCCAGCCCCCTTCACGTCCCGACCTCAGTCACGGCAAACCTGCAGAGAGGGTGCGTCGCTTTTCCTCCGTCGTTTTCGCATAACCCTAACTGTGGAAACCGAAGTGCATTAAGTGATCCTGTGCAGTGTGACAGTGATTGTGTTGTGTCGCATGCACTTCAGTGTCCCAATTACAACGGATTTAGTATGATGTGCTATATGTAAGTAATGTAACTTATTTTATTTTTTGGATATTAAGATAGCATAAGGAGTTGATATGCTAATCTTTTACTCATGAATATACATGGTGCTGGATCTTCCTATTTAACTTATCATTAAATAAACTCGAGTGTAGTTTCGGTAAAGGCACAACAATAAATCCACGCGCTTGTTTTTATTTGTTGAAAATAGTATATATGTCTATACATATATATCCATATATACTATCAATGTAAAATTACATTTTCTTAATCGTTAATATAAGAATTTTGGATTAGGTTAACAATACTGAGGTAATAACGTACAAACTTCAATAAGGTAATGCTGTCTTGTAGGTTTAAGTATCTCTTCTTCTTCTTTCTCTTGCCCTGTTCCCAATTTTATTTGGGGTCGACGCAACATGTCTACCTCTTCCACTCTCCATTTCGACACTCACTCTCTTCTTCAACATATCAACTTTCGCATTACACACGTTCAATAATCTCTACTATTACTTTATTAAAATTTCACAGATATTAAGTACTTCAAAAATTTTGGTTCTGGTTCAAATCCTAGTGTTTTATTATAAAGTTTTTGAATTATATTCATGATTACTATGTACACTCACAGGCATATTTAACCGCCCACCGTTATTTCTCCTCACCCTGTTTGTTTGCGTTAACTATGGCTTATGCACTCTTTTATTTTTTGTCAAGTGGGTACTTCAGCAATAAAATAAACACGTTATACCTTCATTTTGTTGCATAAGATTGTGTCACTGAATCATTTTTCGAATTTAGTCGTTGTTAGACATTATTAGCGTTGCGTCACAGAATAATCAATCCTTGTTTCTTTTTGCCGTAGTGGATCAATATTATTCAATTTGACTTTAAAGTGATTGGTCATCGTTTTTTAATCTAAAAAATGCCGCTGGATGCGACTGGTGCAACCAGGGCAGTGGCTTTGGCCGATGCTGGGTACAGACAACGTCGCATCGCTCGTACACTCGGTGTACCTCGAACCACGGTACGGGATACTATCAGACGATTTCGGGAGACTGGTTCGTACACCTGGAGACTAGGTCAAGGTCGACATCGCTGTACATCAGCTCGAAATGACAGGTTCGTTGTCAGTAATGTCCTAAGAAATCGGTTTTGTACCGCTACTGACGCTCGTACGTGGCTTTTCGAGGTAAGAAATGTGAGTGTTAGTGAACGTACAATAAGACGAAGACTGGCAGAAAGAAATCTGAGAGCTTTTCGCCCAGCTCGAGTGCCAGAACTGTTCCCTCAGCACTGTAGAGCTAGACTTGGTTTTGCGAGAGAACATGCTGACTGGACTATGGAGGAATGGAAGGACGTACTGTTTTCAGATGAGAGTAGAATAGCCTTAAGAGGTCCAGATAGACGTCAGCGTGTCTACAGGCGCCAGAATGAAATGTTTGCTCCATGCGCTATAACCGAAACAGTGGCTAACCAAGGAGGCTCCATAATGGTTTGGGGAGGTATCTCTTACGAGGCTCGTACCGATCTTGTTGTGTTTGACAGAGGCAGTGTGAACGCTCAAAGGTACGTGGAGAAAGTTCTTCAAGAACATGTCGTACCTTTCGCGCCATTTATTGGACACAACTTCAGACTAATGCATGACAATGCACGTTGCCATACGGCAAGATCAGTCACTGATTATCTTAATGAGGTCGGGATTCAAGTTCTACCTTGGCCTGCACGCAGTCCCGAACGCAATCCAATTGAACACATTTGGGACAAGCTAAAAAGATGCATACGAGCAAGAGTACCAGCACCTACGACCTTGAGGGAGCTCAAGACGGCTGCGATAGAGGAGTGGCACAATATACCCCAATCGGACATCCAGGACATTATGGATGGATTACCAAACCGGCTCCAAGAAGTCATTAGAGCCCGTGGCGGCAACACCCATTATTAAAATTTTATTTAAAAAAATTAAACCATGTTTATTTTTCAAAATTTAAAATTACCAATTTTTGTTTTTTTTTTGTGTACTCGTGAATAAACAACATGATTTAAGTCTTCTTGTCTTTAAGTTTACCTTGATGATTGTTTTCAACTTATCATCCCATGAAATTTGGGCTAAAATCCTGAATTTCCGCAAATTCTACGAAAAACGAGGTGGGCGGTTAATTGTGCCTGTGAGTTTATATGCGAAAATTGGTCTTATTTCTAACGTTTATATTATTTGACCTATAAAAATAGTACTAACTCTGTCGTGTCACAACATTCATCAAAATCAATAAGAAGTTTACCTCTAAAACCAAAACGTGAAATACTTATTTATTTCTGCCGTAATAGAATAGTGTATTTCTTTCTGTGTTCTGTTTAAAGTGTGAAAACGCAAACTTAAAAGGGTTAATATTGATCGTCAAAAGCCTTAAAATACTTTACTTATTTTCCATTATCATCTGTTCTTTAAGTGTGAGCATTAGTGTCACTGTGGTCTGGGCACTGATCATTCTAGGGTCAGACCCGGGGTCGATCCAGCTATATACTAATATTGAATTTCATGCTATAGTATATTTATCTGACGCTACTACAATGAAATGTTATGAGGAAATTTAACGATGTACATGAAACGAAATGATTTATTTTGCAAAAACAACAAACTGTTTTAAATATTTACACAAAAGATAATAACTTATACAGCAGAAATGACAACTACCCTCCGCACTAGTAACAACTGTGTTGTGGCAGCGTAATATTACCGTCCCGATTCCAGTTAAACTTGACATTCAACAGTATTATGATGGTATGGTAACGTAGATCGACAATATCTAGCCAAATGCATGATAGCAAAGTATATATAAAGAAACGAGATGGGGCTAATTTTAGTTGCTTATTACATTTTTTAATTACTTCATCTTACATTAAATAAAATTTGATTTATCAATGTTATTATTACTTAGTTTAATTCATTACTCTTAATCACATGTCCAGCCAAATATTTGGGAATAAAATGGCCAATAATTTAACACCTGTGGATTATTTTTGTGAGGTCTTGTTTTAAACGGAATCAATGATAACCTCAATGGTGGTTCAAGATATCTCATTACTATGATGAGATATCTAATCTAAGCTTCTCTATAATGTACTAGTTGCATGCCTAAATGATTAACTTTTAAGTACAATATATATTACCTTAGATCAGCTCAAGATGGATGATATAGCTATATCACTTTTAATCGGTGTCGGAACTAAAGTGTTCCGTCCCAACCAAGTCGAATACTTTATCCATAGTGTGGCGAAAGCATTTATTGAACAGAGCCAGAATCATTTATCAACAATATTGCGTCACACTTTCAGGGATCGATCTTTTTTCCACTCAACTAAACTGCCTATCGCACATTCACATTCGGACAAAAATATTTTATGGGACCTTTATACAAGAGATTACAAATACGGGAATGAAATATATACAGGCTGTATATTTTTTTTTATTATTTCTAATGAAATAAAATAATCCAGTGAAATGTACTACAAATCTGAAGGTAACTTTGATAAAAAATGGAGATACAACAACAACAACCGAAATCAGCTTAGAACATCCGTTAACCGCTACGTTTTATAGTATTTGTAGACTATCAAAAATAGTGATTAAATGTAGGCGTGTCATTAATTACTGTGTTCATATTATAAGCAGTAAGTAATCGTATAGTAAATAAAATTAATAATAGTCCGTGTTCAACCACATATTGAATTTAGGGTCTTGATACAAAAATACTCTAAGCATGAATCTAAGTTTCGTAAATTAATTACGTTAGTTCTCCCGGGGTATGGCGAGCAACGTGGGATGGCCGAGTCCAATCTTACGGGAAGTGGCCGTGGGGGCCAAGCCCCCCTCTTCTGTCTGGCCCAGACTATTAGCCGTCAAAAAACGTTGCCCAGGGTGCACCACGATCTCCGCTGTATCGGCGGGGGAGCGGAGGCTGGGGGTTCCCGGAAGTAGCTTGGTGTTCCCGGGGGCTCCCTACATGCCTGAGGAAGGCCATCCCTGAGGTTTTTAGTGGGTAGGCCCCCCCTTCTGGGGAGGAGAGCCCCACATAACCGCCGGCTCGCCACAGCCGGGGTATGCAACTTAACGCATTTTCCTCAAGGGAAAAAAATAAAAAAAAATAAAAAAAAAGTTTGCACCATGAGAAGGTTATCTGACGTCGTACCCCAAACTTTAGAAATACCGTTTTTTGTTTCGCTGAGGGAAATGCATTGGATTGCATACCCCGAGAGCCGATGGTTATGTGGAGCTCTCCTCCCCAGATGGGGAAGGCCTACCCACTAAAAACCTGCAGAAGAAGAGCTGTATCGCGCCCTGACTTAATGTTATTTCCATTCGGAATTGCGCATGGTATTATTGTATGTGCAAAATGTATTGTATTCTCTTTGTAACGTGTACTTTAGGAGTATTATATATGTAATGCTTGATACGTTATAACTACGCACATTATATATGCTGCATAGCATAATCTACAGGAAAACTAATGGACAGATATATATTACTTTTCAAACTTTATTAATATGGACTGTTGACTTTTTTGTAGCGTAACGTAAATCTTTACATATCAATCGTGATGCCTATTCTTTTGTTAGTTTTCTTATTTAATCTGGTCGTGCCCTTATATGTTTTATTATTACCTAAATATATAATTTAACTCTTAATTTTACTTCGTCTCAGACAGATACTAGATATTTATATTTATATATAAGATAAATAGACACATACAGAGTGTCCGTAGTCTCTCGCTACGTGACACTCTGTAGCTGTGAAAATAAATTGATGAGCTATAAGCGATAACGAACTGGCTGTATTCACTGTCTTCTTGTCTGTCCAGCACTGTAGAGCTACGACTTGATAAATTTTAAACGTTAGAAAAATGTAAATACGATTGTCTATTGTTCTGTGATTTGTATGTTTATATGTGATTTGTAATTATAGAGACAGAGTGAGGTAAAAACTAAAATTAGCTTTTGACCACATATTGTAATACTTTTACCGTAATAGAACAATTATACCTGAATTATCTTGTCGCTTGAGCAAGGAGGAGGAGATTGTTTCAGAACCTATGTTACCACAGAGACAGGCTCCGTTCGTAATTATAGGTTTAAAAGGAGGTTAAGCAGGTACCTTGACAAAGCCAATTAGATATTTCTCATTATCTTGTCACTAGAATGTAATGTTTAATTAAATTTTCGAACCCTGTGAAATATTAAATAGTACGGAAAAAAATAAATAAAATAAGTCATGCGTTAATGTGTTTTAAACTTTTGATGCTAGTAAGTAAAGATGATAATCCCACCTACGAGTTTTGTCAAAAGTCTAAAACTCCCTGGTAAATCTGGTAAGTTATACGTCTGGTAATAAACTACAGTTATTCTAGCAGAAGATTTTAATACACAGACTTCTCGTGTAATATTATAATTTTGTATTTTAACAATTAATCAGTGTGTCAATCATATCAATCATCTAGGATGCCAATAAGAGAGTCAAGCATATTTTTATTTATAAAATACCTTGCCTTATTATAAAAATATGACGTAATGTTGGTTATTTCGCTGCTAATTAAGCCAGATTGCATGTCTCGCTCCATCAACTAAAGCCCAAAAATAGACTATACACACGGTTTGCCGTCCCTAGCACTTTCTTCATAACCTCGACATAGGTATCTATGACTTCACAATGTCTCTAACTCTCTAACTTACAGTAGATCACGTTTAATAGTGACAGAACTCTATAACTGATCGTTGCTATCAAAGCTAAGCAGTCGTTGGTAATAGCCGGGGCGGGTATGTCTAAAACAGCGGCTAAGAGTAGTGGCACAAAAGGGTCACCTCATGGACAATACAGTTCAGACAGCGAGAGATCGATCCGGTGCCGTTGAACCTTGTCAGACGGTAGGAGAGCTATTCGTGGTGAGTATTCACCAATCCATTCATACAAACTTTAAAGTCTCCATACCATGTGGGAATCATTTTAATGGTAGCCTACTAACGTTACTCTTACCTATTTTAGGTAGCTGACGACTTTGTGGGATTTAGTAGAATACAGATAAACCTTTGAGAATACCGCATTCACGGTGTTTTATTTCCCCATGAGAATGTATGATAAATCCATATATGACATAAAACATCTAAAATCTCCATGTCTTTTTAGATGTTCTCTACTTAGAATACCAATGTACACGACCGATATAGAATTGAAACTCTCCATTAAGCCTATGCTAAAACAGTCTAAGACATAATATATTATATAGAAAGCTGAACACAGAACAGTACTTCATAATATAAAATTAACATCACAGTGAGTTAGGCTTATATATTTATCTCTGAATAAATTATAAACAAAAAACAATTCATGTAAAATAGGCCTAAAACATATTTTCTATTAACGATTACATTTTTTAATTGTTTTATAATCACATGAATTTGTCTCTGGTGGTTTGTATTTGACATTGCCGATTTTCCGATGCTGACGAACGATCAGCAACAAATTGCATCCGAAAATTACAATTATTTTTCGTCTTGTTTATGGTTATATCGACGCTCTCGCTTCGCACGAGTGCTTTCAAATGTGCCTGTGTACATATAATATCTTACGAGAACTACATTAAAATCCATTACATAGCTTAAAAGATTAAAAGTAAAAAAAAAAACATTTAACAGATATATTTGATACAGATACATTTTTTTTTATCGTAAAGCGTGTGCTATACCACAAATTACTATTATAAATATGTTCATGGCTTGATTGTGTAGTATATTTCTTGTACTTTTTGTGTGTTCTTTCACTTTCATAATATTGTTCAATACTAAATGTTAACCTCAACATTTATTTTGTAAATTCACTTTTTAAAATATAATATATTCTTGGGTATAGTGTAGCCCAGGGTGCCGATATTTAGATATACAATTTTGGTTTTAGTGTTTATATTCCGTTAAAGATCTAACTATAGCTATACCCACAAGTATGAAAACTTTATAATAAGTAATTTTGTAATACATTACATATTTGTTTACAATATGTAATGTTTACAATTTAAAATATATACACACTATTATTCCGGCCTTTATGAAGTTCAATTAGATTTATGTGTTTATTTAATTTCCAAAATACTGATATACATTTTTGCAATGATATGAGAGAAAAATATAAAATTGATCATTTTCAAGTTTAAGCACGATATCAAAAAAAATGGGTTTCCATTATCATACGCGTTACATGCTACGTTTTTTTGAACATTGGCGAAGAAAACTTATTTATATATCTGATTTTAAAATTTAACTCATCATTTCTACTCTTTTGGTTAGCACGATATCAAAATAAAATGGTTTCCATTATCATACGCGTTACATGCTACGTTTTTTTGAACATTGGTGAAGAAAACTTATTTATATATCTGATTTTAAAATTTAACTCATCATTTCTACTCATAAAGGTAGGTTTCTGCCAAGGGGTTGTAACCTTGTTGCTGGCAATTGCCCTTTCAAGTTAGTACAGGGCAACAGTAGACACAGGCAGCCATCCTATGTGTGTTAAGGCTTTTTAAGATTATATTGTCATTCGTTATTATAATAAATAATTGATGACATTACACCGAAGAGACGTACTTGTCATTTCAGACACAAAAAGTATGCGTCATCACATGAATCAAAAATAAACATATACAAATAAATTGATGTTTTATGATAATTTAAATATTAATATTTTTAATATCAACTCAACGCAAGCAAATCGTTTAACATTATATCCACAAAATATAATAGTGTGAAAAACATAATTTTTAAACCGTTTTAAATGATATTACAATTATCGTTTTTTCTAAGGAGTTCTAAGTTTTGAGTGAAGAACCCCAACACAAAGGGAAAAAAGACCGAGTACTTATTTTTTTTTTTATTAAATATAGCGTCGAGGAACGACAATTATTAGTATATAATACGATAGAGTTTTCGTAAAAAAAATATATTAATTTTTGTATTTTTTTCAAAAAAAAAATACGTCGTGCCTCTGTTTGTTTTACTCTATAATGTGGGTTCAATCACTAATCTGGAAATGCCAAATGTACAAACAATCAGACCGAAACAAATTTCAAAACATCTGTCCCTTGTGAGAATCGAACCTACGACATGCGGCGCAGCAGCCGGTCACTAGGACACTGCACCAAACGTACCGTGATACTTGATGGTCGATGATTATTAAAACAAAAAAATATTGACACAATTAGAAACTTAAACAACTTATTCTACTGATTACTTTCTTATATTTTTTAATCATGGCGTACATACAAAATATTATACAATCAATGTAATTTTCTTATTTAATTTAAATCTGATTAAATTTGTAAAATCTCTTGAGATCATTTAATGTTTCAACCTTTGCCAAAATAATCCGAACCGATTACGACTATAGTGACAAAGAATAGATAGAAGATTTATTAGATTATCTCTGTTTTTCATAGATTTGCAATTTGTAACCTTACTTTTTCCCTATGACGTCAGTCCTATAACTCTATAAAGTATTTAGTCTAAATATGTAATTATTAAAATCCTTAGTCTTAATTCGTTCAAACAATTAGTAAAATATTAATTAATGGAATAATAAAATGCTTTAGATATTTGTAGGTTGATTTCGCCTATTATCGCGTATCAATTATATTTGGATATTATTTGTTAGTTTTCCAAGGAAATATAGAATCAAAAATGTACTCATATAATACATATTAGTCATTAGACGAATGAGATTAACTAAGCGAAACATATTTTAGTTATTTCTTAAAAAACAAAAATGATCGTCTTCAACCTAGTTCCAACAACATTTAGTTTACCTGAACATATCGGAAGTTTATTCGTATTAAATCAGTTACATTTTTCTGTCGCATTACAAATAACATGTGATATATACAAATAATCTATCTCACGCCTATCTTGTAAATAATCGGGCAAGGTATTATCATAATAATATTTTTTTTTATCTTCATGTGGGTAATTTATAGTTTTTTTCAATAAAAGTCTCTATATTCCTGTTCAAAAATATTTCAAGACATTTCGACTCGGCTCTACTTTACCTGTAAAATCACGACTGTCAAAGCTACAATTAGGTGCTACGGCAGTCGGCTCGCCACAGCCGGGGTATGCAATTTAATGCATTTTCCTCAGGGAAACAAAAAAAAAAAAAAAAAAAAAAAGGTGCTACGGCAGTAACAAAACCGTACAATAAAGAAAACTGCTCTAGCAAAATTTTGTGCATGTGATTATGACTCTTAAATATTTTTTATTGAATCGGAGTTGTTTGAGTTATGTTTGAATTAATTTCCTTTGAAAATAGTCAACAGTTTTTGATTAATTGTGTTTTCTTAAATTTATTCAAATGTGTTTTCCTAAACAAAACATACCTACTTGATTTACTTTCAAAAACACAAAATAATTGATAATTTAATTAATAGATAAAAATATGATAATCTTTAGTAATCAGACTTTAATCAAGATTATAAATCATTTTGATTGAAGTTTCATTGAATTCTTTGGCAACCCGAACTTATTTCTAAAGAGACAGGAAATTCTTCAATGCAAAAGAAATAAAATGCTTTCAGAACGAACATTGAAATGGATGTTTCCTTATTTGGTAACGTATTATAGCATTATATATTACATAGCACTTAATATTAAAATGTAAATTGGCTTCTCAATCGTGTAACTTTTCCTTTAAAATTCATTGAGTGATTAATCTTAGTACTTCGGAATTTATCTGGTATTTTATTTTTATTTCGTAATGAAATATTTTTTGGGCGGTTCCATAATTAATTTTTTACTCATCTAAAAGGATCACCACCATATTACATTAAAACTTTTATCGGATGGTATCGATTCTGGAAGGCTCACACAATCATCATGAACCCTATAATTCCTTTAGATATTTGTATACTATTAGTTAAAATAGAGTAATTGAAAGTAGACTTACAGAATTTTTTTGAGAAATTTTAGACAACATTGCAGCTTTGAATTTCTTATTGATTTGCCAAATTGTTTCAGTTAAGCAAGCACTAAGTGCTTATTTACGCAAAGTACACCCCCACTGAAGAAAATCCCGGGACAAATAACCCACAAACATGTCTCTTGGGAGACATTTGAAGAAACTCGGGCAAACAAACCCAACCGAAGTGTAAAAACACCTCTGCAGAAGGATTAGCAAGTAAAATCACCCGACTTGGGTACCTAACAGTTTAAGTTAGAGATGTGGGGATTTGTTATATTTTTTTTCGGTATTATATATTTTATACAAATGGGTACACTATTCATTATTATTAGTATATAGTGATCTAAATATATATCGAAGCTATATAAAAATAGTTAAGAAGAACTCTAGCAGCATTAGTATCGCTATACACAATGATTCACAAATGATTAAATATATACAAAAAAAAAAAAACTTATTACAAGAAAATCTTCACATGTCTATTAGTTGTGTACAAAATTTATTACCATCTATAATTTTATCATAATAAAATATTTTTTTAGTTTTACGATCTAGCTCATGGGTTTCAATAAGATTCAAAATATTAAATGTTAAAATATTTTGAACTCAATAACAGCAAGAACAAGCTCACAAAAATCGATATCGTCCAAGCACATCTCTAAGCTGCCGCCAAGGATAAATAGAGGGGAGGGTTGCGAAGAAATGCGACAAAAAATCTGTTCCTTCTTGTGAGGGCTTAGCTGGCGGTCGCAGCGATAGCTCAAGCGTTTACAAAAGGGTGAGTTCACTAATGCCAAATTATGTAACATTTCAAAATTTAATAACAAATTTTGTTGAAAATCTTTTTGATATATATTAATTAATGATGATATAAATTAGTTGACAAATTTATTTATATCTTGCGACGTTTCGAAATTCTGTAACTAGTAGTACTATTCGTTTGTATATATTTTGAAAGCTTCAGTGTATATGACAGGCTCAATAATGCTTTAAACATAAAATCAATAAATATTTAAATGTCTATCTACTATGTATCTAATTTAATATCAGAGTGATAATGGTAGCGGAAATAAAAATCGAAAAGCTAAGTAACTCTTTCATTAATCTATTGATAATATATACGGGCTAATGTATGAAATTGTCGCTTACTTGAATTGAAATTGAAAATGGAATATAGAGAGTATCAGATATTGGTTGCTCTTTTAAAACAATTTTTTTAGGTGGATGAGGTTTAGTAAGTGTTGTATCATTGTGAAATTATGTATCGCTACGTTTACATTCCTAGTGTTATTTATGTAATTTAAATAAAATTTTATGCATATATTCAAAATCTAAATAAGCTAATTGATGATATAACTTGAAGAAAGAATATATAATACACTAATAAACAAAAAGAATTAATGATTTGGTATATTGTTGTTGATAATATTATGTAATTTAACTTTACATTATATCAAACAATTATGTATCTCCTAAACTACTTTATTGTTTCACATAATTACTCTAAAAAATAACATTTCGGACATCTCACAAATAACGACTTAACAATGAAACTACACGAGTACATTAGCGAATTAGGTGGGTAGTCTGTTATTTATACATGTATAAAAACGACTATAGGGCATGACCCGTTCATCAAATAGCTTCACCTCATTTTCATTTGTCATCGCTGACGTTTGAAAGCGGTGCTCTAGTCAAATTAACATGATAAGCATTTATAAACACATAAAATGTTACACATTCTCCAAGAAAGTTCTGAAAGAAAGTGTTTGCAACTTACAGTGAAATGCCGCTCTTACGTTTGTTCTATTAATTTCACGAGTATATGTTTGGCCAGTGACAATATTTACGTAATACGTATAGAGCCGCCGATAATATCCGTACTATTTTCATTTTAAAGCTCGAGTTTCTTCCCCTACCTGTTCTTACCCTAGTGGGATAGGACTGAATAATTAGTAGTTATACGATGTTTCTATAAACATTTTAAAACTGTTGAGCTTTTCTTTATTTTTAACTACAATAACTTAAAGCAATACGCATATATGAAACTCTAGTACAGTATACAATTTTATCTAATTAATATTGCTATAGCATTTTTTTCATCTCTTGGTTATAAATTAAGAATTAAGCTAAAATATTACTATAAGATGAGGTGGAGCCCAAAGGGTTCTTTACTGTATATAAAAAAAATGGAATTAGTTATGAGTTGATTCTGATACGAAGTTATAATAATTTTTTTATTTATATTTTATCATACATAACTGGCTCAGACTTTATATAAATATTTCCTCTATTACGATTATAAATTATTCTGTTGTGGTCCCAATGTTTACTGGCGCAGTGTATATGATTCCCGTTATAAAAGGCTCAGAAACTTTCAAAGTTACCATGGTTCTATCTTGAGTGACAAAATTCGGCTTTAACTATGTCTACAGTGTAAAACTCATAACTTGTACATTTTGTTCTAGAAAGGAATCGGGATAGGAATGTGACCGATAATCACAATCACAAGACAAATACGATACCATATATAGAAAAATCTTTCTACAATACGTGTCATGTCGAGAGTCATTGCCTTCTATAACCGAGTAAAGAGAAAAATCTCTCTACAATACGTGTCATGTCGAGAGTCATTGCCTTCTATAACCGAGTTTTGAGTTAACTTGCAAGCGAGATCTCGGTCTACATTCTTCGCTAGTAAACCATTTGCGGAATTAACTATGGAAATAATGATCGTTCAATCAATATCGAACAAAATTGTTACTTAAGCTTGACGAAAGTTTTATTAATTATAATAGAGCTGTATTAATAGTCGTAAAATGTTCGTGTTAATAAGTGTATTTTTATTTATTTATCCACAATATAAAATTACAGCTATTACAAAAGCCAACACGTTTACATGCTAGAACACAATTATTTATAATTTATTTAATTTGATTTGCCATAAACTAAAATAGCTTGGTCAAATAACATACAAATTCAAACATTGCGATGGGTAAAAATACAAATAAATTATAAGAATTAACATCAAGATTAATTATAATAAAAGTTATTACAAAACGTCATCAAGAATTTCTCTAAACGTATTACGTAGTATTCCTAAAGCGTTAGTGGGCGCAGAGCAAAGAGCACGGTTAGTGAGCACGCCTCGGTCAGATACTGTTTGAGCCGCCGGTAGCGCCAGTAAGCGCTGGCGGTAACCGCTCGTGCAATGCACCAGTCCCGCTGCATTATAAGAGATGTTTGTGTTTTTTTTTTATTGCCGTACGTGGCAGACGAGCAAGCGGCACATCTGATGTTAAGCGTTAAACGCTTCTCATAGACTTAAACAATTCCAGAGGTGGACACTGCCGCTTAGCCGCTGCCTACCGTGATAAGAATACTCTCTTTAAGCCTCGTTTGAAGAGGGACATATCATAACGCAGGGGAAACATCGCAACAGGAAGATCATTCCACAGCTTACATGTCCGTAGAAGAAATGATCACTGGAAACGCACTGTACTAGACGGGAACGGATCTAGGTAGAAAGGGTGAAGTCTATTGCGGCGTTGAGTGGTACGGTGATAGAATGGTGCCGCTGGTACCAAGTCAATCAGTTCCTCGGAGCACTCCCCGTTGAAGAGCCGATAGAACACACAAAGGGCTCCAAAGTCCCTCCGGTGTCCCAGTGACTCCAATTTTTCCGTGAGATTGGGATCATCAACGATTCACACAGCCGGTCTCTGAAGGGAGTCAAGTGGGTCGAGCTGTTATTTGGGAGCGCCTGCCTAGAGATGCGAGCCTGCGCTTTGTAAAGTACAAGCTGTTGATCAGGCGTGAAGTAACGCTTGGCTCTGTCCAAAACGCCCAACTTTTTGCTCGCCAACCTTGCTGCTAATGTCGACGCCGAGGATCCCAATACTTTCAGACTTTTTTTTTACCCTGAGGAAAATGCATTAAATTGCATACACGGCTGTGGCGAGCCGGTGATTATGTGGGGCTCTCCTCCCCAGAAGGGGGAGGCCTACCCGCTAAAAACCTCCGGGAGGGCCTTCCTCAGGCATGTAGGGAGCCCCCGGGAACGTGAAGCGACTTCCGGGATCCCCCAGCCTCCGCTCCCCCGTCGATACAGGGGAGCCCTCCTCGGGGAAGGCTACACTACCTCCCCCAATCTCCTCCACCGACGATGCCCCTCGGCCACGGAAAGGACGTGGTCCATCCCGGGTTGCCGTAGCTGTGCTACCGAGCCCGGCGCCGCCTTCTTCGAGCCGGATCGGCCCCGACCCCGCTCGGCGGCCTCCTTCTGGAGCATCACTGCTTCACAGAAGGAGGCCACAGCCCTCTAACCTCCCTTGTCCGCCAGCATTGCCGTATTCAATGCCGGCGGAGACAGATCTCACCCAATCTCTGCGACCAAGACTCGGTGCTCGGAGGCCACGGGGCACTCCGCCAGCGTGTGCTGGGCCGAGTCGAGGTCGAATGCGCAGTGGTGGCAATGTGACGATCCCTCCCGTCCTATTCGACACAGATACTCACCGAAGCAGCCGTGCCCGGTGAGTATCTGAGTCAATTGGTAGGTGACTCCTCCTGCCCGTGGAGCTAAGCTTCGCGGTGCGGGAGTACGCCATCGATGGGCCGCTGGCGCGCGCAGTTCCATAATTTGAGCTGCGCACGCCAGGCCGCCACAATCCGTCGGTGCCACTCCCGTCTAGGCACTTCGTGCGCGGGTTCCGCCCATCGCTCCCCCGGTCGACACGCCGCGATGCATACGTCGCCGCGTACATGTCGGCCAGGATGAGCGTCCCAGAACCGTCGCCGCCTCGTACAAGATGAACTTTGAGACATATGAAGGGGTACACCTTGGAACTGAGGCGCTATGACAAAGGGCTCTTGGCATGTGAACGCACAAACTGTATTCTCAAATTCTGTATTCTCTGTTTGTGTTCTCAAAGTTGTTATCACTCAGTATTAGGTCTAATGCTCCACAGTGTTGTGTTGCCGACGTAAACAAAAAATGCTAAAGAAGTCGAAGTGGGTTTTAAAGTTAGCCTTCAAGAATTTAAATTAAAGTCAGCTACGATTATTACATTCATGTCAAAGTAAGAACAGATTACATTTTCAGTACAGGTCAAGACATTAAAATAATGCTCATCATTATAATTTGGAAGAAGGTAAACGACAAAACAAATTAATTGTTATACGAGGGCTGCTACTTAAGTATCCGGAATCTGGGATTCCAACATTTTTAAACGAAATATATCACCTCCATGGTAAAATTCGTTCTTTTTTGAAATATTGGCCGCTATTTTTGTTATGTACGCTAGTGTTTTGCTTCTGATGGGTTTAAAATATCATATCGCTGAAATGATGGAACTCACACGTGAAAATATTCGTGCTATGATTTATTACGATTTTCGACGTAGTTTAACGCAACAACAGTGCGTAGATCAATTAACTTCAACTTTTGGTGTTGAAGCTCCACCAAAAACCACCGTGTATCACTGGTTTAGTGAGTTCAATCGTGAACGGAGTAAGCTCACGGACGAAGTTAAGGAAAGTCGCCCGAAATCAGTCGTTGTGCCACAAAACATTGAAGCTGTACGAAAACTAATTATGCAAGACCGTCATGTTACGTATCGCGAGATAGAGGCTACTCTGGGCATATGTATGACAAGCATTAATAAAATAATACATGAACATTTGTTCGTAAAAAAATTTGTTCGCGTTGGATACCGCACAACTTAACTCTGCATCAAAAAGAAGCTTGCGTCGAATGGTGCAAGAATATGTTGAAAAAATTTAACGGAGGTGACTCAAAATCTGTTTATAACATCTACACAGGTGATAAATCTTGGATCTATGCGTACGATCCCGAAACTAAGCAACAATCTATAGTTTGGGTGTTACAAATGAGCCGAACCCTACGAAAGTGACTCGTGCAACAAGCACTTTAAAGCAAATGGTGGCCTGCTTTTTTTGGTATTAATGGTCATGTGGCTACAATACCACTGGAGAATCGTAAAATGGTCAATTTGGAGTGGTACACAGCCATTTGTTTGCCGGAAGTATTTGAAGAAATACTCGTACGTAAAAACAACAAGCGACGCAGAATCATTCAACACCACGACAATGCCAGCTGTCACACATCACGCGAAACAAATACATTTTTGGAGGGTCAAAAAATAGAATTGATGAGTCATCCACCGTATAGCCCAAAATTGGCACCTAATTTCAATTTATTCCCAAATGTAAAGAATAAATTACGTGGTCAACGATTTTCGCCCCGTGAAGATGCCGTCGACGCGTTCAAACAGCACGTTTCAGAGATACCACAATCAGAGTGGAAAAAATGCTATTAAAATTGGTTTCAACGTATGCAAAAGTGTGTCGACCATCGCGGGGAATACTTTGAAAAACAATAAACCCATATTTAGCCATATACATTTGTTTAATTTTTCTATTCCGGATACATAAGTAGCAGCCCTCGTATGTTTTGAAGTTACAATATCAATTTTTTTTTCTCACCAGTCATATTAATAACATTTTCACATTTTTTACATGGATCCTATAACAATGTCTAATAGCTAACAATACTCCCACCTATCCAACATAACCTGCTCGATATTTTCGCACGACGTGATATAAGGAGGTTATGTTGGTATGGAGGTTATTGTTATATATTTTAGTTAATGTTATTAGGTCGTGTTCACTTTAGATAACTTTTTTAAAAACGCATGTGGTTTTGTAAGTAGTCCACGAACATTCTGATAGAATAAATAAACTTCACGCTTCCTGCGACGGTTCAATAACTTTCGAAGGAACTCCTAGCTTGAACAATGCATAGCGTCCACCAGATTTAAGCTATTGTATCGTACATACGCTTCTGTTACATATGAACCTTAAATGGCTACGGACTTGCTCACTAGTGGTACCTTCTTGTACATAATAGTAAATAGTAAAATGTAGGTAACTCCAGCGCTCCGAAGGCTGTAATAGTGTAGACCTTGGCACTGCGACACACTAACGTACTTTATACTTACTACTATATATTTAGTATTTTAGGAAGTGTAGGCCGTTTGTGTCTCACTTCTTCCCAGGTAAAAGATTTTTTTGCGAAACTTAAGTAGTTACTGTACTCTTGTACTGCCAAAATATGTCTTAAAAGTCTTAGCCGTGAAGCAATAAAATTCACGAAGTGTCAGAAATCTGTTGTTTTGATTGGTTAACTTGGATAATCATATTAATCGATCTGTGATTGAATTACCAATTATAATTGCGCAAAACGAATAATTATATAAGAGTGCGTGAAATTTAATTTTATTCAATTACAGTTACAATATTTCAATTAATTGTTATAGCTATATAAGCAAATATCTCACCACATCAATTGTTGGAGATGAAATTTATTGGCTTAAAGCACAGATTTTATAAATAATTATGAGCCGTTCACTTTATTACCGTTTGTGGCCATAACCACCAATATGTGATCAGTAACGAATAGATATTTATGTTCACGTCAGTGTGGGAGGTCACTTACCTAAACCAAGAATAGAAGCAGATCTAGTGTGCTCCCTTGTGGTGTGTGGTCCAAATTTATAGCCTTTGAATTTTAATTTGTGAACTTCAACATTATTATTATTAAATTCAAACATTTCTACTCACTGCATAGTAGTAAATTGGTAACTCACGATTCAGCTATAAGGCTTTACCTCTAATATCACAGTTTTAATAATTATGACACAGGTAATGTGAGACAAACTTAAAGGCTTTTACATGACAAATTAAAGGTATACTGAAAAAAAAATGGCTAACAAAGTGTCCATAAAAGCTGTGTTGAATAATTACAGTAACTGCAACAAAACACTTGACACACAATAACAAAGGTCTCATAGCGCCCTCTGCAATTTTTTTATTATTAGAAATTTATTGTTCCTGCGACTTCGGAAATCTGCACCACAGTAACAATGTTTATTAACATTGTTAAGACAGCAACCGCGACTGTTGTTCGAATATTTACTTTAGTGTTTATAGTATGACAAGATAATCTGTAACAAAACTAAAGTTGTTGTCATGTTTATTTATTACGATGCTGGATGAACAATATTCAAAACTAACAAAATTTAAGATTGTTTGCTTAATGTAATAATATTAAATACTTTTACCTATATCAATACAATTGTCCGTCATAAAAATACTTTTAATACCTAATATTAAATTTATTATGAACCAATTACTTGCCGGCAAACACCAATGGGCACTTCGCTTCATAATATAAGAGGATTATTTTGGAATAGACAGAATCTAAATTAATCTCAATAAACGACGCTTCGCATCATACTTCCTTCTAAATACTACAACATTAATTATTAAAATCCGCGTTAAGTCCGGATTGAAGCTTTTATTAAATATCGAAAATATATATGTAATACAATAGTAATATATGTACTGATGAGTCCCAAACTGTGTATGATATGATCTAATAATTTATAAAATCCAAACTTTATTTATGAATACCTTTGTTTTGATTTCTAAAGTACTTTAACTCGGACAGTGATGTGGATAGTATGGAAATATGCTTGTTACTTTAGCTAACAATCCATAGTAAATGAAGAAGTATAGCAAGACAACATATCACATACGTCTTACCTTCCTTTCTTTTGAAAAGCCTAGGCAATAAGATTGGATGAGAGATGATACCTTATATAAGTGATGAAGCACCTTACAAGTTGGCAATGTGTGGGGTATTTATGTTTGCTTAGCTTTTTCTCTCGCCTATCACCGGGTGGGTTATAGATATTACTGTAGGCAACTAAACTTATTATTTTGTTTGAAGTTTCATGAGCATAAATTATTTTTATTAACATACACTTTTCAAGTAACTTTTTACATTATATGTTCGAAAATTCAGGTCATCGTCGAAGATGCGTGAAACTATTTATAGGCAGTTTGTGAATAGACTTTATATCTATATAATCTAAACAAAACTTTCAATATAAGTACATAATAACCAATACCCTTTAATTTTATTAAAAACTTAACATTTTTTTCAATTACTCATAGCGCTTATCTTCAGTCTATATTCAATCCAAACTTTTGCCAGTAAATAAATAATTAACTGTTCAAGCCAACGAAATTATTTAATGTCCGTACAATGTTTGAAATTCGTACAACTGAAATTCACAATTTTGCTTATACATAACTTAAATTGAATTTTGAATGAGCAAACTTCCCCAACATTGCGGCATAATTCATTGCGAGACGCAAAAGAAACAATAACAAGAGATGTAGTAAATTATAATTAAAGACCAGTCGTTGTTTGAAATATTCTTACAAATATAAAAAAGTGTGTTATCGCACATGAAAGAAAACTTTGTTACCGAGTTACAAAACATATTTGTGTGGTGTTTTTGTCGTCATGCACATGTCCAATAACGAAGACTTATATCATAATAAATTTTAATACATGAACATAAAAACAATCAATTTTCCTTGTTGAATCTTACTTCATTATATATTTTTTTCAATAATTATGTGTATTATTAAAGACAATAATTATTATGCTTCAAATATTAAACTATTTGGATAGCCATCATTCTTTAATGCGGTCGTGACTTTTCTTACAAGTTCGAAAATTGCTTTAGCAGTGGAGTTTTACAGTTATATATATAAAATAAGTAATTTTATAATTACTTTGGATGGATTTTATTTTATTTGGAGGAAAAATTATGAAAGATTCCTAGCATTGAAATTATTTTTTAAATTCAATATTTTTTTTTACAATTTGTCCTTTTTTACCATTTTCTACAACCGTATTATACATTTAAAACCTTGTGTCATACAAAAGTAGAAAGGGTGGAAACTCGTCATCACAATCAAAGTTACTTTCTGTTTAACAAAGTTACTTAGGATTCAACGTTTCGCTATCGTCAGCTCGTCAAGGAGAACAACATATCACAAAATCAGCTGATTCTGGCGGAAACCACGATTTTCTAATTCAGACTTCTTTCGCGACCATTACATTTTTTGCTCAGCTCGACCAAGAGAACAACATATCCAAAATTTAGAACTGGGTCCCGAAAACCACTTGGCCATTTAAACAATATCATCTACTTTATATCATTATTTAAATCTGGTAATACAACACACCTTTTTAATTACAGACCTATTATTATTTTAGCTATACTAAGTATTTTTTTGAAAAGTGATTACTAATCAATTAGCAGATCATTTCACCTCTAATAAACTTTAACAATTACGGTTTCCCTAAAGGTCGAAGCACTACAAATAGTGGCGTTGTATTTAATGGTATTTTTGGTGTTTGTAACCAGGTTGTGGTGTATTCTGCGACCTGTTAAAGACTTTTTACTTCGTTAAGCAATAAACTCTTTTAAATAAACTCAAACATTATAGTGAACCTTCTAAATTATTCAACCTTGTCTTATTTATCGGATAGGGTTCAGAAGGTTGTCATCAATGCATGCATTGATTTTCCTGATTTATATAAATGACCTTCCATACTATACAAACAACTTTGATACTTTACTGTTTAAGGTTAACAGAGAAAGTAACAACTTTAACGTTGTGAGTAATATATTTTCCGATGTATTACATTGGTTTTATTTGCCATGAATAATTTGTCGCTTAATACTAACGAAACTAAATATTTAAAATTTTTGTTATCAAATAACGAGCAAATAGTACAAATGATAGTACAATCATAAGCTACACAAAACATTTCGAAATTGTGAAGTGATACCGAATACCAAAGCGATATGTGAACAAGGTTCTTGTAAATATTTTAAAAGAAACATTTGCGAATCACTCAGGTGAGACATGCACGACTGAATATTTAAAGTTTTCTTATGTAAGAGTATACACGAAGCTTTAGCTGTAACATAGTAATGCATATAGGTTGTAAAAAAATGACAAAGTTATTCGAATAGTTTGTTTCGGCATCTAACTCTTTTATTTGGGAACTGCACTTGAGTGTTAGACCACATTATATTGCGAACTCCAAATAACGTCAGTTAATCGTTTCGACTGTTTCACTGTCGTGATATAATACTTACTTAAAAAGTCAGATTGTTTTTTTTTTTAACTTATTGAGAACGTAAACTAATTCGAATAAAAATAGTTATACTTTGTTTCTCGTGCTTAACTAATTTTAATTTAATGTTAATCTTTCTTACATTCTACTATGACAATCATATTTTCAATCTGCTTATTCCCTACAAGTAAACTTGTAAGCAGTCAGCTGTAAAAGTTTCAAGTTAATAATTTCGTTAGCATAAACACAATCCAACAGCTCCTTCGTCTCCTTGACGGGTATGTGATCAAAATTAAATTATTCAGCCCTAATTCCCAATTCAGCAATAAAGCTCAGATTAAACGAACTTTAGGCAGTAAAATGGAGAACTTTATTACGGTCGCATCCGTTATAATATTCTGTGACTATATATTGTTGGTATACCGGAACTTGTTAATATTTTTGTGAGAGTGTAAATAACAACTTATCGAAAACACCTATGAGTTAAAATTATTTTTTTGTGAGGCGAAAACGTTAACTAGATAAATATTTTCCTCGTACGTGTGTTATTGAATAAAATTTTCTTTTAATGATAAAATATAATATCTAGTTAATGTTCAGCTCAAACATTTTTATATATGTTGATTTTTTTTTTTTAATACTTACAATAAATTTATTATTTCGGTGGCTGACTTGTGGCATCGTCTTGTTGGCACGACATATTACCGATATTTGTGACTTCAATAATGGCATAAAATTAGGATATTAAAATATTTTGATAGTGATAGTAATTTTCGAAATAAATAAATTCCAACATCAGGCCTCCAGATTTTTAATAACCTACGTTGCTGGCCGCAGGTGACCGTTGCCAGTTCACCTTGAGATTAGTTTGGGGAAGGCGAGAAGTATAATGATTTCCATCACCATGTGAACTGTGGAGTCATAAAGTGGTACAGGCTGAACGTGGATAATGCAATTCAAACGCAGCAGTGCATTCTAACACAGAGTTGGATAATGGAGATAATGGAGGTTGTGAGCAAACTCTTGATGTAGTCTAATATTATATACAAAGTGTGAAATGCCTCTTCGCACACTCTTTCTACGAGTACGATGTTTATAGTGAAGGTGGTACAGGTGGGCATTAGAAGTTCTGTTGGTGGATTATGAACTCTACCTTCAAAATACGGTTACGTTAAATGGGAAACTGGAAAATAAAAATTAAGTGCATCATGTTTATTAAGCACCGGTTATTCAATGATATCTCAGTAATCAATTCGCGGAATGTTGATCGTATTTAGCATTTGGTAAGGGGCACATTGAATCTAAAAATTGTCAAAGCTTAAAGATATCACTGACATAGACTATGCTCCATCCACAAGCCAATCAGAGCCAACATTTAACTCAATTCGCTTCGATTGCGTGGGAGATAAAGCTCTATACTCGTATAATGATAGGGTTGTCGAGCTATTTAAACCGACCTATATCGTCGACCTATATAATTCGAAGTTTTCTTATCCCACCATACTATGTAAAGGAATGAGATTTCAAAGACGACCTTCTTTGATGTAGAAAAGGCTTGTCGTGAACCAGCAGACCTCTGATGATATTCGTCGGCGACTCAACAAACAAAGGAGTAATTTTATAAGCTATAACGAGTACAATCAAACCGATTTGGTGATTCTGTTTGCTTAAAATATTTTTTATATATTTTCAATTTTGTACGTTGTTTAATTATTTTATATTAATTAGCGTAATGATTCTGTTTGCTTAAAATATATTTCATATATTTTCAATTTTGTACGTTGTTTAATTATTTTATATTAATTAGCGTAATATAGTTAAATGTGTTGAACATTATTCAGGTTTTATTTATCGAAACATCTAATTCGATTACGATTACTATTGACGATAAATCTTATAAAATAAAGTAAAAACCAGGCGATAGAGCGGAATATAGGCTTCCACAATTTTCACAAAAGATCCGTCGCTTGAATAAAGTCTGCAGACGTTGCGGCGTTACCTTATAAGCTTATGGCAGTAATCGAACACTTTACGCGATGTCGTGACCACCTGTTATTTTGGTTTCAGGCCCAGCTAATCCTATACTTCACTGAAAATCTTAAGACCAGTAATCGACTGGGCGCTTTGTACAGATGTAGCCTCGTTATAGTTGCCTAATCGCTTGTATTACGGGATAGACAGGGATAATTTATTTTATTAGGTCCAATTCCACGCGATTATTAAAATTATAACTCCCATCAGCAAGGTGGTTAGCAGTCCACATCGGTGCATTTTGCTAGGATCTTTATGCCTCGTAATACCAAACTATATAAGCAATTATCGTCTGCGCGGTATTTCCGAACTAATGCGATATTCGAACCTTCAAAAAATTTGATTATCTACATTTAAAAGGGCGGCAATGCACTTGTTACTTCTCTCATCTCTGTTGCTATATTCAAGTGATACGTCTGATAGTTTGCCACATTACATAAAAAAGGAAAGATGCAGCCACAGCGATCCTCATCAGACTCACGTTCATCAATATAGGTAAAATAATTACGAAACTTAAATTGCAGTAGATTGTTGCAGTATATTGCAGCACTAATGATCATTGGAGCCGAAAGTCAAGGACCTTTCTGTTCCAGTGACAAGCATATGTTAGGAAGCGTTATTCGCTGCGCAATATTTGTAAACTTCACACAATGTGAACCCACGAAATATAAAATTGAGTGTTGTATATATATATATATATTATATATATATATATATATATATATATATATATATATTATATATATATATATATATATAATATATATATATATATATATATATATATATATATTTACTCCTTCTCAAAATAGATAATAATTTTAAAAGATCTACGTCTGCTTTTTTTAATACAGAGTAAAATGATCAGAATAGAAACACCTAAGAAAGCAGCACTCGTAGGATTAAATTGTCAGCTCAAGGCAATCACTAGATCGAACACAAAGAACAAGGGAATTTTCCTACTGCTTTCAAATATATTATGTAACCTTTATACATAAATTTATGAGTTATTGCGTTGTTGACAGAGTGGAGAAATGACTTCGTTCAATACTTACTCGTACATATCTTATGACAATATTTTGACAAAAAACAATACTATGCTTGTAAAGTTTATGTAAAACAGATTTGTGATTTCTACAAAACCTCACCTGTAATTACATATGTTTTTGGTAATAGAATGTATTATACGATTTTTAGATAATGTGCCTACTTCCGCATACTACCAGAAAGGTAATCTAATTATTTGCTAAGTTTGTTGTTTACTAGACTTAGATATGAAGTTTTAACCAGGAAATTAATGTAGTGAGAGAAAATTGGATTTCTTTCGTTATCTAAATATATATTATCATCATCATCACAGCTCATATACGTCCCCACCGAGGGGCCTTAGTCAACCACGCTGGCCCAGTGCGGGTTGGTTGACTACGTACACCTTTGAATCGCTTCGCAGATGTACGCAGGTTTCCTCACGATGTTTCCCTTCACCGTAGGAGCGTCGGACAAATGTACATATGAAATTCGGAACGTAAAACATATTGGTACACGGTGGGGATCAGATCGCGGGCCTCCCGATTCTATGCGGCGCACAAACCAGTGCCGAGACCACAGCGCCACCGATATGGATCTCCAGATTTAGATAACGATAGAGTTTCTTGAAGCCTTTGTCGTTTTTAAAATGCAAAGGCATTAAATTGTTTATGTTATTAAATTTTTGTTAACAGCCTGCTAATATCTTAGTTTTATTAACAAAAAATTGCATTAAGTTGTAAATATCGGCAATTTAAGTTTTAACTGTGTTAGTGATTGTAATAGTTTTGACACTTAATCAGTGTTTTAAGTGCGTTAGCACCTAAAGCAAATCAAGACACATTACACAAGCTATTTAGAAACTCCTTATCAAGCCAATATTTTAAAAGCACGGTTGAAACCGCTTTGAACGTACACTAAACATTTATGCGAACAATAACGTTTTGACGTTATCCCCAGGAATTTAAGAGCGTCGCTATTTCTCATAGAGTATGTTATCTTGATCTCCCGACCGCGGTTCGGCAAACGCGGTGTGGGACGCCCGGGGCTCAATAGACTCGGGGAAATCGGGGTGGATCTGTAACGAATACCCAAGGGTTGAATGCTACGGAACAAATTACGACTGACTTATGTTGTTGTAAGGACCGAATTTAGCTCCAAAAATGTATCTAAGCTATCAAGGAATAAAAATCTTCGTAATCTTAAAGAAAATTTACCGGAATAAAACCACAGCGCCACTAACACTATCACTTATATATAATGTTCCTAGTAATAAAATCATACAATATACATGATTGACGTCTTTAGTGATTGTCTTTAATCGTCTAACTTTTAGTCGTAATATTCACATTTCGAATTCGTAGTTCGTGAGGGATAAAAAAATACAACCTAGAAGTTTGTTTGTATAAACTGCTTAACATATTTGCTACATAACGGCTAAACTCAAAGCATAGACTTTGAGAAACGGAACCAACATTCAATAAAATCATTAAAGTGTCTTCTTTTATTCGTCAATCTTTTTACATGTAAATTGGATATTCTGAGGAATTGTTTGATGTCGTTCGCAAAGTTTGCATACGACAACGCCCTTAACATGCTTCCTTTCATTTGGTTCGCAAATCAAATTAATTTATTTCCGGAGATTGTTAATGTCTATTACTTAACTTACAACGTACATTTTAGCAAGTATTATTATATAAGGTATTTACAGACTGTTTCATCGCAATACAGAACTAAAAAAATCCAATGTACATTATTCCTTTTTCATACACGCCGAAAACGCATTGTAAAGCTACAATTGTAGTTTTGCTGGGAATCATTCATACATAGACATCACATATTCGTCGAAGCACGGACAAGCGTTTGTACCATATTATCATAATAGTAGTTTTGTATACAGCGAAGAACTGCTCATTTTCTAATACCACGGAACCACCAGCGGAATCACAATTAATTCAAACGACTATTGAGCTTATCAAAATCTACTCTATGTTTTCGTTTAAGCAGATCCCAAGTCCATAAATAAGAGTTAGCCTATTAAAAATTAATCCGAAAATATCTAATCTAATATCCGAGAGCAAGCGAGCGAGTGGGTATAAAAATAAAATTAGAGGTCACTCACTGCCGATTATGTAGAATTAATACAGTTGTTTGAACTACAAAATCAAAAATCGATTATGTCCAATATCGATACACTCACTATTATTATGGTATATTGTAGATTCTGATATATCTAGCATGTGTTTTTATACAGAAAAAAATACACATTATAACTAAATATGAATATAACATGATTAGTTAAAGAAGAATGAAATTAAATTACAATTGAATAATCAATTTCTTTAAAACCAAGTTAAACATCTCTTGCTGTTACATGGCGGATGACTGTCAAAGTAGTTAAGTAACTTTTAATTATCCGTTTCAAACTACAGCTTGGCCGTTTAATATGGACATTTGTTAATAACGTCAAATTAAAAAAAAATGTGAAGCATTTGTTTGCCCGTGCTGGGGCCAATTTCGCCAATGTTCTTTTTCGTCCATATCGTTCTGAAGTGGAATAACTTTATCCAATGATAAAAGACCTGTTGTTAACTTGAGATCATTTTGTGGACTAGTTGGAAATCATCGTAGTTCTGGGGTGGATCAAAATCCCAATTTACTTTCGATAATACGTCGATGAAATGCTTCACAATAGAAAATAAGCGCACTTTTTTATTATGATATATTAAAATTTACATTTCTAAACAAGTAACGTGCTGGAATATTTTTTCAAAATATTTGTATGTTTTTTAAGTTGTCTTTGTTGTTAAACAGAGAGATCCGATATGTACCGTAACATCACTATACACGCCCACTAATACAATACCTATACAATTATCTATTTTGCAATCAAGAGATAGGGCGCATTTTTAAATATCTTTAAAATAACTTTTCCATTTTCAATGTAATTAGACAGGCACTTGCCGATTTGCTTAGATTTTTATTGAAATAACCAATAATATAAGAATTTTTTGTTATTTCTACAAGGACAGACAAATTAAAATTGCACAAACGCGCTGAAAGAATCTCGATTAAATATTTCTAGTTTGTAGTCAACGGATAAGCTATTTATATATTTAATTTATTATAATTTATTTAGTGCTGTAACAGAGACAATATTCAGATGCACACCATAGAAAATTAACGAGATATAGAGAATATAATGATGTTATGGTAACATAGTGTCTAGGGCTTAGAAATTAATACGTCGGATATATCACTGCCGACAGCTTAATTGGCTACAACACGAAAAGGCTCTTGTGCTAGGCGAATGTAGAAATATAGCTTCTTATTTAGAAGCACAAAATCACTAGCCATAAAATATCTAGGTGAGATCGTGATACTCCCTCCTTTCTTGCTTGTTTTTTGTCTTGAATTTGAAATACCAAATTAGATGCTGTATTATTTTATTAGTTATGCTATATTATTTGATTATATAATTTTGGTAAAATAAACTTAACAGATTTAAAGATTCGACAATGTTTAAAGTATTAGTAAGGAAAATCTTGAAATCACTAACTTCTCTCAATTTATATATCCTTTTGATGTCTTCATATTTAAAAAAGTTAAGCTATAGGGTCTATTTCATTCTGAAATATACTTACAACGTATAAGCGTGAGATAAATGAGACATATAAAAAATGGCTGAGTCATGAACAAATACCACTCAAATGGGTATTGAACCAATGACCTTTCGTCGTTACAGTTTGAGTCGTGCCAAATAGGTTACTGTGGGTATTCTCAAAGAGAACACTGTATGAATATTCACAAGGGTATTGGGATATCTGTAAGCGTACTTAGTTTTAACTATTCAATTTGATAATTAAATAGTTAACTATATATAAATAACATAATAAGAACGAAAGCTATTCATGTTGTGACTAATATAGAATACGAGTATATATGTCGTCGCTACTTTTCTTCCTGTGAATATTTTTAGTATTGGTAGTTTCAAAGGAGGATCTTCGTAACAGTACTTCTGTGAAGACATGTAAGTTTAAACAAAAGCTTACACCTACTTGGCTTGCTAGCGAAATATAGCAAGCTAATTTTCCCTTCTTTCTATAAATGGTCCAGTTTCAAAATTACGAGTTTTTTTAACTAATGGTAACAGTGGGCGCACCACGATCATAAATCGGACGTAAATATAAAGATTGAATAACGACAAAGAATTATAAAGTATGTAAATCTCGTAAAAAAGGTACAATCAGACAAAGTTAAACAATATTTCAGGTTTCTTCATTTAGGTTCATTTTATAATTTAATATACGTTTCCTGAGGAAATCATACGATAAAGTTTCATAAATTAGTCTTAAAGCAGTATATTGTAACTCAATTTATTGCTTTCCTTTTATTTTCTTAAATAGCTTCAATATGATGAAATTAATTACTTCTGAAGAAATAATAAATGAATAAATATAAATATTTCTTACACTCACACGAATTAGCCTACCTTAAGGAAAGTATTGTAAGGTTTGTGTTATGGGATCTAGGGCAACGAATAGATATACATATATTATACATATAAATATGATTGATAGGAATATATATCAACAACCATTACTAAAACACAAATGCTCGCATTCATTACACATACATCTAGTCTCACCGGGACTCGAATCCGGGACCACGGATTAGTTTATATCTTATATTTAATGTACAGTATTCTAAGTTATTGCTCATACAACACGCACTTTGCTGCACTCTAAAGTCACAGTACGAACTAACGGTCAATCGTCCGGATGGTCAATGGTTCTAGAATTTTATCGCATTCTTCTATAACCGCGTCGTAACGTACCCTACAAGTTGTGAAGATTTACATCTCCGCTTATTATACCGCTTATCGGCTGGCTGCCTGGTCGAAACTGGTTCTTCAGTCATTGCTTCCATCTTTAAAACCTGTTGAGGACGAGTGAGAGAGCTGTAGCTCGTGAGCCTGGAACGAGTTAGTGAGTTGCTTTTTCCGTAGCGATAAGATACAGCAATAACACTTAATTTCCAACTCTTCATCAACCACACTGTCAAGCGATCTATGGTGTTATAACTGTCCTGCGTCCCCTTTATTGGTGTTGGTAGAATCTACTAAACTTATTGATGCCTATCAATAAGCCCTAACACTTAGATTCATACTCTACTCGTACAGGTGCCGATTTTGTATTCATCATCACCATTTTAATTTCGGCACTGTAGATTTATTGTAAACTAGCGACCCGCCCCGGCTTCGCACGGGTGCAGTGAAAAAATGGTTATGGTGGGTTATCCCTAAGAGATAGACATATACCATCGCGGACTTTTTTGTGGATTTTTGTAAGTTGTACAATACTGTAGTACATTATTTTGGTCTATCTCGTAGGGTTCAGCTAGCGTTTGCAATATAAGCGCAAAAAAACGTGCTTATTTACGACATCACATTAGAAACCTTTAAATTTATCAGTGTTTCTCTACTATATTATGCATTTATTATACATACAAACCTTCCTTAAGAATCACTCTATCTATTTAAACCGCGTCAAAATCCGTTGCGTAGTTTTAAAGATCTAAGCATACATACGGACATACAGCGAAAGCGACTTTGTTTTATACTATGTATTGATAGCAACAGTATAACAAATGAAAATATTGGGAGAGCCTTCTCGAGAAAATAGGCAAGAAACTCTAAAAGTCTAGTATTATCTCCTCTTTCAAATCATTATTAACAATATTATTTATATATAAATTAGGACAATCATAAATATTACAATTATAGTATACATATTACCTAGATGTAAGAAAATACTGTACTGTAAACAAAATATTTGATTTTACCAAACATGGATCTAAGAATACTGTACCTAGTTCCATATAGTGTGATTGTTTATATAGCAACTTACTTTATTGATAACCTTTACTCGTGAGTTTCTTTTTGATGTGGTTTCTATTTTTACACAATAGCAGTTCATTGATACGTTGTGGGAGGATATTAAAAAAGGGATATATATTTCCCTAAGAACGAACTGTTTCATGGAGCCTGAACATTGGGACGGCAAGTTTATTTTTATCTCTTGTATTAACATAATGTAAATAACTTCTGCATACAAAAACTTAAATGTCAGAAATATTTTGATCAGCAAAAGTTAAAGTATTAATTTCTTTGAATAATTCCATAAGATAATCTGTAGCTCGTAAACTGGAAATGGCACAAATTGCTCTTTTTCGTGTGATAAAAATATTCTCCATATTCATTCAAGCAGCTGACCTCTATAGCAACATTCCATAGGACATACTGAGAAAGTAGCTGAAGTAAACAAGACTTGCCGTTTCAATATTAGTCAAAAGCCTTATCTTTTACAGCGTATACCGCAGAATTATGTTTGTTTGCCAGGGTTTCAAGAAATTTGATACATTTTTGTTCGTATAATTAAAAGGCCAATTATTTATTGTAAATCAATACACAACTTTATAGAGAGCATTGCTTACATCGTCATAACATCATGTCTTTTGTCTATCAACTATGTTTAGTAATGAAGTATTATCTGCAAACAATTCTGTCTGACACGAGTTTTTGATGTACTCGTAATTGGGAAGATCATTAATATATATTAAAAACAGTGGAGAATCCAAAAATTTTCTCTTAGGACACTCCCGTAATAGGCGAGCTAACAGATTTTGACCTCTTCATGACTAGTTTTTGTAGTCTGGCTGTTCAATAAGATTTTGAAACGCTAACAGCTCCATCCGAGATATCATTATGTCTAAGTTTACATGAAGGTGTAACATGACTCACATAGTCAAACGCTTTAGAAAGCTAAATACGCCTGTCCTCCCAAACGATAAAAATATGTTTGATAAGTACAATCAGGGTGCCAGTAGTAGATCTAATAATGAAGATAATGAAAAAACTTTATTATTCCGTCGTCCTCCACTTGTTCATCGTCCACAAGTTCCTGTGATTCTAATATTTATTTAAAACGTAAAGAGATTGAAAACCAACAAGAGATATTTCAAAATGGAAGCAGAATAAGGCCAAACGACTTTATAAAGTTCTAGGTCACGGTATTCAACCACCATGTATGTGTATGCAAACTTAAATTCGTTAATAAAATTGTTACGGACACCAGATATCAGATAATAATAAATCCAAGAAAGTCAAACAAATCATTTATTATACTATTGATACGCAACAAAAACGAAATTAGACCTAATGATATTCAGTACTCAGCAAAAAACTAATTATAATAACTTTTTAGAAGACTTATGTGGAATGCATGGAAATCACACAAACTCCATTCCTGAAATCGTATCGCATTAATATCATATTATCTGGAGCTACTACCTCAAAAGAATACATAAATGGGGGAAAGACAGAAATAAAAGATGTTAATTGTGATACCTCAAAACAAAACAAAATCTAAGAAATTACATGAATTATTATAACATTTAAAAAAAGTACAACATATATTTTTAAAGCTAAAAAAGATATGTGCTATCTATGTTTGTCTTATGCAAATTCGACTGCTGACTAGAAAATAGAGCTTAAGAAAAATACGACAAATATTAAGAAAAGTTATTGAGCATAAATGAAAAAAAAAATACATATCAAGTCATAAATAATTGTGAAAATAGTGGCCAAATTTTAAGTATAAAAACACTCGTGCGAAAAGGCTCTGCTCTTCATATAACAAAATATTAATATATAAATATTTTCACAAAGTAAAAACAAATAAATTTTCAAATCTTTGCCAGAAAAGCCTTGAATCTTTTGATGAATAATTCCTGAATAATTAGATTTTTCTTTAATTATTGAATAAACAGAGACTTTCTCTGTTGTATTTTTATTTAATTTAAATTACTAGGAATTCCGAAAAGTTACATACTATATGTTGCTCAATAAAAACATAGTCCCCAAGTTATATATTAGCAGACAAGTTTTTGACTGAAGTTAAAAAGTATTATTTTAGCATTATTGATAATATTAATATGATATTATTTAATATGCGTGACAAATAGCTAATGTCAATGATATAAATTTCATCCGTATATTGAGCCATAGTATTTAATATACACTGTAATTTAAATGTTGATCTTTTTACTTTAACTTTTACAATAGGGAAATATAACCATAATAAGCGTATATATTTTTCAATTATTTAAAACAGTGTAAAGCTTGAGTGATTCTGTCATTACTATATAATATATAGTTCAATAAACTCTATTGAATAGGCTGAAATTTTACTGACAATGTAATTGAAAGAAAGACATAAAATTGTTAAAAATAAGTTACCCTAACTAATTATTAAATTATATGTATGTATTATGCCCTATTTAATTAATAAATATACTATAATTCTCCCTGTATTATCACCAAATAATAATACAAATACATTATCTAACAGTGCTAGTTCTTTTGCTGGTGACACAACTAATTACCACAGTTATCAGTTGACTATCCTCAAATGAAGAAGAATCTTTCTTTTAAGGTAAGTCCGTTCCGTGAAGTCTTGGTCTAATGTTATGTTAGGCGAATAGCACTAAATTATGGGATTGTAAGAAATATTCTTATTTACCTTGTAAGAATATTTCTTACAATCCTTGTTGAGATCCTAGTTGAGGTTGAGATACAAAGACAATAAAGTCTACCGAGATGTGTAGATTAGTAAAGTTAATGGAAAAAGTGATTAATTTTCAACTCTTATAAATGTAACGGGTTTTGATATTAATTAGAATTAGTAAACAATATTAAAACTATATTTGCTTTGTTATTGCTAGTGCTCGGAATAGGTAGTTTAATTTTATGTACTTGCAGAAAGAAAGTCAATTATAAGCGTAACATGGATAAACTTAAAATTATTTGTTTTTATTTGCTATTCGTTTCTTTACGCTGTTACTGTAAAATTTTATATAATATTATCACAACAATAAGCTAAAAGATGAAATACTATTTTGAAAGTACAATATAATATTTCTACAATCTCTGAAAATAGTAAGTTTCCAGGCATATTCATATTATTGATGTCACAAAATCGCATGTACATAAAATTAAACTACCTATTCCGAGCACTAGTTATTACAATTAGTAACAAGAAAACCAGTAACACATTTACTGTAATCTTCTTGTATATTGTTCTAAGTAATTAGATGAGCAAATAACAATGTATAAATAATTAGAAAAATAAAGTTAGTATTGTGTGTAGACTAGTACTTTGTTTGAGGTTCTCAGCTTTTTTCCACTTTTAGTCAAACTAAACTAAAAAGAAACACAAGAGCCAAAATGTGATAATAAAGGTGTTTGACTTTTCGTGAATGTTTCATACTCATAGTGTGGAAATGTAAAATTTGTAATCTGTGGTGGTATATGGGCTGGGATAAAAGAGAAAATTAATATTTTCCCGGTTTAGTTGGTACATTTCACAAATGATGCACGAATCACACGATTACACGATCAGCAATGTTCAGTTATGTTTTTATAACAGAAACGAAGACGTAAATGTAAAATCACTATTTGAAAATTTTTGACAATTGACGCTAGTCCCAGTTTTCCCAAAAATCTTGAGAAATACACTGTGAATGGTCTTGCAAACATTAAGTATTGATTTTTATACTTTTATATATTGACTATTCTATTTAATTTGATCAATAAAACGTAACTCAAATTTATTTTAACAGTCTCCATACACAGTTGTTGGATTCTTTCAAAATATGATATGAGCTTATATTTGCAGTACTAATGGCCGTTTTCACCAACCTTGTCTTAGCTTAGGTGACACCTAAGACATGCTGTCTCACTCTTTTCAGTTAATATAAAAAGTGACAGCATGTCACTTAGGAGTCACCTAAGCTAAGACAAGGTTGGTGAAAACGGCCATAAAACTGCTATTATAAATAACATAAGTGGTATCTTAAGGTCTACATCTAAAGTCTGAAACATTGGTTGTACATACACCCCAACGATGGCCTCGAAGCTACAAACACAATGGCCCAGTGCAGGTTGATCGACTTCATATATACAACGATATTGAATTTCGTCGCAGGTGTTTGTAGATCGCTTCACCATGTTTTTCTTAACTATAGTATGGTTGAATAGATATGAGATTCAACAATTAAAAAGAAAACATAAAATGAGTTTGAGCCCTGGATATCTGATTAGCAGAGCGGCGTAAACTACAGTGCCATTAACGCCCAAAGATGACTGAAAATCTTAAATTGTATTAACTATACCAATGAAGATGGCGAAACAATAAGATGTTGAGCACAAACTGTCGACAGTAAATTTCCTTGAACTTAAGTGTTTGAAATATTAATTCTGAAATAAATTATCTACATAATTGTAAACTGAACCATTGATCATTCTCAGAAAACGAACAAAAAGATGTTGGCTGCGATGAGTAAGAGGTTCCATGAAAAATAAGGATTCTGCAAATTAATTAATGAAAATTATAGGTTGATGACCTTGCTTCTTGTTAATCGCATCCTTTTGGATGCTTCAACAGCACTTTAACTTTTTGCTTGCGTCAGATGATTTTGTGTAGTAAAAGAAAAAAAAACAATTGAAGATTAGGTAATTACCACGCTTAAGATGTTTCTACTATCCATTATCATTTTCGTTCAATTTTCAATAGATAATTGTAATTTGTTATCTGCAGTTAGGGTTCAAGAATTAAACTTACACGCAGCACTTTTTTAATATATTGTCCATCATAATATATACTTCTATATATATTATATCATTATGTGTACCCAGGTACGTCAAATAAATACGTGACACACAAATAGACATGTGTACACGCACATGTATAAACAAGTTTTGGTAAGCCTCCTTGTCAGGCTATCTGACTAAATACTTATATAGGTTTTGTAAGTCCTAGGGGTGACGGAGGGCGAGCTCGCCGGGGCCGTGTCGCGGCTCTCAGCGCGCAGCACCGCACCAGGCCCAGACGGGATCCCGGGGAAGGTGCTGGCGCTGGCGCTCAGGACATTGGGGAACAGAGTGAGGCAGCTCTTCACGAGCTGTCTCAGAGATTGCGTGTTCCCCATCGACTGGAAATCGGCCAGGCTGGTGCTGCTGAGGAAGGTAGGAAGGACCGAAAACGTTCCGTGGTCGTTCCGTCCGATCTACTTGCTGAACGAGGCGGGGAAGTACTTCGAACGAGTTATCTCCGCCCGTATCATCGAGCACCTGTCGCGCGTGGGTCCTGACCTGTCGGACTGCCAATTTGGATTCCGGCAGGGGCGATCGACGTTGGACGCTGTCCAGCGCGTGCGGTTGCTGTCGGAGTCCGCAGTCCGATCGGGGGGGGGGGGGGTGGCTCTGGCGGTGTCTTTAGACATCGTCAACGCCTTCGGCACCCTCCCCTGGCAGGCCATCAGGGGGGCACTCGACCACCACGAGTTGCCCCGCTACTTACGGGCCGTGGTCGGGGACTACTTGCGCGACAAGACGATTGGAGTCAGGGGAAGGAACGAGACGGAAACGGAGAGAGGGATCGATCGTTCCGCAGGGGTCAGTTTTGGGACCTCTCTTATGGAACCTGGCATTCGATGCGGTCCTTCGCACCAGCCTTCCTTGCGGCGTAAGTGTCGTCTGTTACGCTGACGACACTCTCGTCGTGACGACCGGGGCCGACTTCGAGCAGACGCTCAGGTTTGCCGAGCTGGGGGTTGCGTGTATCGTAAGGGCGATCCGCCGGCTGGGTCTAGAAATAGCGCCGCACAAGACCGAGGTGCTATGGTTCCACGGCCTTCCAAAGCGCCGGGAACCACCCAGCTGCCGGATACGGGTAGGTTACGGCCTCACCTTGGACAGCAGATGGAGCTTCGAGGAGCATTTCGTGCGATTGGTCCCCCGAATCAAGAGGGTCGCGGGCACCTTACATCGCCTGCTGCCTAATCTCGGGGGACCGAGGGATGGTGTTCGCCGCCTGTACGCGAGCGTCGTACGGTCCGAGGCCTTGTATGGGGCCCCCGTGTGGTCGCAAGACTATACGAGGTCTTCCCGCTGCAGAGCTCTGCTCCGGAGCATGCAGCAGACAATGGTTTAAGGTTCGTGCGAGGCTACGTACCCTCTCGTACGAGGCGGCGACGGTTCTGGGGCGGTCCCCCCCTTTCGAGATCCTGGCCGACATGTACGCGGTGATGTACAACGCACACGCCGCCGCAAGGCGGCTTCGGGCCAGATAGCCTAGCCTGAGGCGCCGCCACGGGTCGCAGGCGGGCGCGACCGACGGTCGCGCCCGTGGAAGCGACCCGGGAGGGACCTCACCCCCGGATGGCCGGAGGGTGACGTCGTAGGAGGTTCGAGGGGAGGAGGCGGCAAGATCACTCCTCCCCGAGAAGGGCTCCCCTAGCGCACTCAGGGGAGCAAAGGCCGGGGGTTCTCAGATGCGACACTCGATCCTGAGGGCCCCCTACAACGCCTGAGGATGGCCATCGCTAAGGTTTTTAGTGGGTAGGCCTCCCCCTTCTAAGGAGGAAAGCGGAAAAATAAAAGCTTTTGTAAGTCAGAAGAAATATCATTCACGTAGTTAGATTTTTGATAATTTTATACAAAGTAATATAATTTAATGTTTAATGTTCCAACATGACCGCTAAATACGGGACGTAATTATGTTTAGGGGCTGTTAATGAAAGTAGCATAACAGTTAATTTACCAGCTTTCCGTTCACGGCTTCGCCCGAGCTATTTCGGATTTCGAAAGATATATTTTTCCGTAGTAAAAGCTATCTTTTGTTTTTCCCCGCGTCCCCAACCATTCTTATACTAAATTGCATATACACCTAACCAGTAAAAAAATTATCTTTATCAGATTTTCCCGCAGGAAAAATATTTTTGTCGTTTGAAACTGATCAAGTATCATCAAAATCGGTTCAATATTTTATGAGCCTAACTAACTATTCTCTATTTTTACCTCATTAAGACAAAATATTTTGAAAGCTTTGGTTTTCATATTTATATACATATGTAATTAAAAGTCTAAAAATTAAATTACAGAGTTTTAGTTTCGTCTTGTATATTAAAAATATTCACACAAACTTTCTATCTCAACCGTACCGTACTGTCTTTTCATATTCTTTCTTCTACTTAAGCTACATGACATAATGACAATGTTTCATGTCATATTTCATACTTCTAGGTCAACGGCAATTTATTTATGGATTGTGATATCCTTGTCAGTAACTTATACGATTTTGATTATTTAATTTTTCAGTCACTCTTGTATTGATTCCCTTGGGATGGTCAAAATATGAGATATAAATAGAATATAAACGGTGAGGTGGCTGATTGTGTCGACTTAGATATTTAATTTTTGTGTTGCAGACCAGGAGGCCTATTTTTGAATTACGAATGCGACTTCGAAATCACAGATGTGACTAATAATCACCGATTTTTAATAATTCTTATTTTTGAATATCACTGATGTGACTACCTTAGCCACAGGTGTGATTTCATTACGAGTGCCCTCACCCACTCGTAATCAAGTCATACTTGTGGAAATGTTATCTGTGTTTTGTTTGATTTTTCAGTCTATATATACAATATATATATATATATATATATATATATATATATATATATATATATATACCACCATTATGGTTACCGTTATGGTAACCATTATGGTTATTATATATATAATATATGCTACATTCATATATATATATGTATGTATATATTATAGGCATATAAAGGTTTATTTACATATATATATATAACCTTTATATACCTATAATATATACATACATATATATATATGAATGTAGCATATATTATATATATAATAACCATAATGGTTAAGCCGACAATAATCGGCAGCGGCTACATTCTGCGTGGAACCGAACTCTTATATTTATGTGTGTACTTTATCTATGTTGGCAGCTCTGCGATCGACTTTCAAAAATTGGATGTTTAGGAATCCATGACCTCAAAGTCACCGCTGACTATTTAGTCAGCGGTGATTTCGAAATCGCATTCGTAATTCAAAAATAGGTCTCCTGATATTTATTTATTTTAACTTAATATCTTCCGCACATTCATAAGAAAGAAGTCTTGATAGACAAATAAAGACGTAAACCTGTACTTTGTACTTTTTGATAAGGAATATGGAAATGAGTACTCAAAAAGAATGTTATGTAAAAAAACAGACTACAACATAAATTTCGAATTTCTTTAATAATTTTAGGACACAGAACTATTGATTAGTATATTATTAATTAGTTTATAATTGTATCAACTGGGCTAAATATTCTATAAAATCTGCTTCCAAATTTCATAGAAAACATTTTACTCACGCATAAGAAAATGCTATAAAGTCTTTGGACAGAGACACTCGGAACCATTTTATCAGCACCTACCCAGTAGGGATTATGTCGTAAAAAGTCTCAGGCCTATATAAGGTGACCGTCATAAAAGGCGAAATTCACTCAAATCTTTTTTCACAGCAAAGAGACTATCAATCATTTTCAACGTTTATTATGTATCTGTTTGCGATTGTCCAAATGTTGTCTTCAGATTTAGGGGATTTACGTGCAGCGTTGAATTCGCTGTCACAAATGTTGAGTCTTGAGAATTTAGCGAAGGTCAGATACAAATAAAAGAGCTTCTGAAAAAAACTTAATGTGGTGTCTAAAAAACGTACATTTCAACATTATTAATATTTTTTTGTGATTTTAGGTCATTAATAAAGTAAGTTATTTAGATAATAAGTTATTATTATTATCTTAGCAAAGCGATAGTTATTGTTGGAAGTCATTTTTGTAGATAATACGTGCCCATTGGTTTAAGTGTAATTATTTGTCGTTATTCCAACCAAAAACGTCCATAGCTGACATAGACCAACTCCGAAAATCTCGACATCAATACCGTACTGCTGTTGTCCGACACATTCAGACTAATTTCTAAATCAATCGGCCAATCTATGAATGCAAATTTAATTTACGACGATAATTATCCTCATTTTGATACAATCTGTTATATACACACATATTCTTATAATATATTTAATCAAAATTCAAGTTATTTCCAATTTAAGCACCTGTCTGTAATATTCTTATGATAATTTATGTATTATAGTGATATTATGGTAATTTTCAAAAAGTGGTTTGATATCTATAAGTAGGTCAGCATGTAAAATAAATAAAGATCCATAGGAGGACCGATTGCGGAGCAATGCGGAATTCTTGTGCAAATTTTCGGGGTTGGTCTATTTCAGCAATGGGCGTCTCTCGACTAAAATAATGATAAATGACTTTATATAAATTTATTGCCATGTATTATTAAAAAAAATATATATAACAAATTATATCAGAAAAAAAAACTGAAAATCCTTTACATTCCTTAATGTCTGATATCTCTTATAAATACAATTTAATCCTTACGCTCTTTTACGCCCCTGTCCATAGTATAGCGACTGAAAACCGATTTTAGGTCATATGGATTCTAATTTCAAAGTGTACAGATGGATGTTCTATACTTTCTTTATAATCTATTGTGTAATTCAAAGTCTCCGCCAAATCATAAGAAACATTTTTTTTTCGTTTCAGTTTCATATTACTTTATTCTATATTTCGATCATAACATTAATGGATCGGGATATCAATAATTTAGTTCTAAACTGAATTGTTAATATTCCGTTTCACCGTATTTTTTTACATATAATTTGAATCCAGCGTTATTTGTGAATGAAACTCTTTTGCTAAGAGTTCTAAACAATTACACGTTAGTCTTTTCAAAACCCAAGTTCGTGTTCACTTCTTATCGTTCAATCCTTAGTTATTACCCTGATACTATTATATATACAGTTCCATCACTCTTACTCTAATTGTACATCTTATTATTGTTATTGAGCAGACTAAGTATGAGCCAACTGGTCGTCGATACGCTAGGACCTTAACTAAATCTCAGATACTTGAACAATAACAGAATAAGCCACTCTAAGGCAAATTATTACGTTAATTGAGGGTGATGATTTTGACGCTTCAATTCTCTTCGGATCTTAAACGAATGGAAATCTGAATGGTAGGTAAATAAGGTAATCTTAATTAGGTGAAGGTATTAATGAGTGGATGAACTATATAATTTGTGGAATATTTTGTGATGTGTTAACATGTTGTTGTTAGACAGTTTTCGTTCATACGTCATAATAAATGAGGCTATACAATGTAATCAGTCTATGGCGAATAACTCTGTTTAAGCGGTAATTTAAAAGCTTTATGGTTCGAGTTTAATATGAGTCTTGAAATACATGCGTGCCACACGCTTACACACACAATAACTCGGCTCATATATTTTATACTCTTGATAACATTAGTACGAAAACAATACGTGGAATTATTGTTCCTATACATATATCTTCCCGAGTAGACATACGAAATAGACTATTTTTAGTCTAATAACTCAATGTAATTTAGAATATAAATAAGATTACAATTTTAACAATTTCTGTTTGTTAATGTGAAATTGTTTCTGAAAAAATGTCTAAGTTTCTTAAATAAAATAAACACGCATTTTTCATAATATTTTTTTCAAGAGTAGGTAATTTTCCGCTATCGCAGAGTAAATATACAACATCATTATTTAGATCTTCAATATTTATTACACTTTGCACCTGGTGTAGTCACACAATAAATTCTGCGGAAATGCTATGAAATCTCCCGTTATATTTATTGGAGTAGCAACTAATGGAAGACAGATTTTTATTTCTGAACTTGTCTACCCAAGTCGACCCCCTGCAGTGATATCAAATTCTTTTCACTTCAAACGTTCATAATAATGACGTCAACATTATACGAAACTCGTTGCTCGTATTTCCTAGATTTGTACAAATTACCGCAATATACAAAAAACCTAATTCACTATAATAAGAAAAACCAAATGAAATACATACTCGATATTACGTCTGTTCTTTCCGAAAGATTAATTAAATTAAAATTAATGTAATAATCACTCACTTTTTTTTCGGGGGGAAATGCTCCTTATGCACCGCGCTGGCAAAGCGCGGCCGTGTGTGGGGCTCGCCGGTCTGAGGGACCGGCCTACCCAGTAAAACACCCCGGTGTCCTCTGAGCCCATACCGGGGCGCGTGGCGGGTTGCGCTTTCGCGATTCTACCGCCACACGCCCACGCGCTAGCTCGACCTAGCTGATCGAGCCATCGCCAAGGGAGATTGTCCAAGAACACTAGGACAATCCCCCAAGAGAGAGGCACTTCAACACCGTGCGCGGTAGTCAGCCGCGCACGCTGCCTTCACCGCAGGATCATTAGACGAACGCTTGCTCGCCTTCACCTGCCAATCTACCTACAGTAAAGAGTTTATGACTCCATCCGCTCCGGGGCCGGTAACTTGGCGGCACCAGATTGTGCCGCCTTTGCCGGAATTAGACGTTTTCTTAATGACTTGGCGTCCGGCACATTTATGTGCCGCCTTGCACTCCTCCGCCTTGTGCCCCTTGGCACCGCAGCGGAAACAAAGTCTGCTGCCCATGCACTTGAAGCAACGCATGGGCTTAGTTTCAATCGGTTGGATGGAGACAGAACTCCATCTAACCGATAAGCGTCCGATGTCAACTATGCGCTTAACCACCTCGACCGGGACCGTTGCGAACCCTGACCTTGTCACCTTGGCCACATTCCCAATCGCCTTCCCGATCTTCTCAGCAAGCGCATCTGCCTGCTGAGCGAACATTTCTTTGGGGAGCTCAATGATTCGAGCCCCCGTAATCCCCATGCGGAATTTTTAATAATCACCCACCTAATGTCACTATCCGGTAACCCGTGGATTTCACTGGATGAACGTAATGCAATAAGCATTACTTTCTTATAAATTTAAAATAAAATTTAAGATGAAATATTATTATTCCGTATACATTTTGCGATTCTAGCCTATAAACAAAATTGGTGGTTGTGTCTACTGTATCAAAAATAAAAAGCCCTCATGATTTTCGCGCCGTTGAGGAAAGTTCTCCTAAAGATAATGAATAGAAATGAGGTTAATCCATTGATCATAAAAAAAATAGGGGATATTTTGAAAAATGGCCTTAAAACAGCAGACACGACTAATTTACAAAAATAGTACGAAATGCCTTGCCCCAAATATGAATTTAAAGTTGGAAGTATCTTAGATGTATTACTATCATTTATGGATACCATAATATTGGATAACATCATAAAATATTTGTCAACAGTCACAGTTGTAACAAGACTCTTAAGTGATCTTCACCGTGAAGACACCGTATTATTATCAGTACCAATACAAGAGGGGAGGGGGAGCAGTGAACAAATATTGGAGTCCAGCGTAACACAATGTGCCAGCAGTAAAGCAACTATGCTATCGAACAAAGAAATCTTACAACCAGACGCCTGTGCGGCAAACTTACATGTGTATCTTTTTGCTATTTGTCTTAAGCACTTTTATGCCTGTTGGCAAAAAATAACAGTTGTATTGTAATGGTTTATTTATTGAACTTATTTATTTGCTTTACTTATCAAACTGTCGTTCCATTGTATTCCAAATTTCCTTACATTGAACTATTAAAAGAAATCACATTAATATGTATATTAATTGTAACACAATGCGAAACCTTGCAAGGTCAGTACATTTTTTAAATTGAAGAATAAAGAGCTGTTTGCAAATGAATTACTAAAATAATTACATGTGCACAATTATTATGAAAGAATTAAATTTCTTAATCCTTGTCGGCAAAGATAAGAAGTATTTAAGATTTATTTTAACAATATTATGTATGAATTTAACTGTATCCCATTTACTCTTAGTGCTGCACTTTTTTACCAACATAAAAATAAGTGTCTTTTATATAGACTTCTATTTCTGCGAAATAGTGTTAATTATATACAAGACAAGAATCTCGAATAATTACAAGAACTTCACTATAGATGAATTCGTTTTTAGTTACGTAATTAGCTGTATTACATACATAATTGATAAATTACAGTCTCGAAATGGGAGTATTTAAAATTTAATGGAATAAAATAGAGTAGAAATTTAATTTTTGATAATAAAATGAATTATAGTTACTATGAAAGATTCTTATATCTATTTTAATTCATTGAACCTTATTTATACCATCGTATTATTTTATACGGTTATCGTCAACAGTAAATTGTATTTTTTGTTTATTTATATAGTTATTAGTATGTTTATATATGCGACATTTTTGAAAGGAGTACTTATGTAAACTTCTCACAATGGCGGTTAATCTTGTGGGCTGGCAATTGAATAACTTCAGCAATCCTTTGTTTCGGGGGAAAGGCTATTGTTCGCTCGATTAGTGATCTGTGAGAGCTGCAGCCTTTGGCAAGACAAAGGTTGTCATATAAATCCCTGACCCCTATTAGTTTAGATCGAAAGTGTGAGAGATGTGAAGAGTATAATGGTTTTGACATGCAAAAATAACTTTATATGTAGAAACAAATACACGATGTATTTGTTTCTAGTGTTAACTCTGTAGCAAAATTGATATTAATGTTGATAAACGAAATAGTGCCAAACATATACTTTACCTACTATAAATACTGTTACAATTAAAAATTAACAAAATAATACATTTGAATTTAGAATTTATCTATCTTGTTTAAATATTCATAATGTTTTTTTTTTATTTTTGCGCCAATCAATTGTTCAATATTTTTGTGATATTACAATAGAATGGGGTGATCAAGAGAATAGCATCGTTGTGATCACATTACATAAAGTATTAGAGACAAGTAAAAGTATTGAAACTGTCTATCCGCATGGCATTAGTTAAATATTAGTGTGCCGTGTTGATAGATGGGTAGGAGTGAATTTTAGTTTGTATGTGATGAAAAGATCTGGCCGTCCATGCAGAGTCCATACGAATAAAGTTATCAATGCAGTAAATGAAATAATTTGAAGAAAACTTGTCAGAATGATGTTATACCTCGACAGATTAAGATATTTTTAACACGCAATTTTAAAAAAGAATGGAGATTAAAATCAAAACCACTAAAAACTGTTCGCAGAGTTCTTATGAAGCCTTCTGATTTGTCTACAGAGTATATTCAATATGGACATTCTACAACTTCAGAGATGATTTGAGTGATATGGTTGTTATCTATTAAGGAGTGAGTGAACCTTATTTTTGCGAAAAAAGTAGTAAAACCTCTAGTATATCATTTTTGAGAAGGTGGTTTAACTCCTTAAAAATTCTGATCTCCTAGTATTTACTCATTATAACAGATATTTTGGAAAATTTATGAAACTTCTATACGTACAATGATTAACAGGTTATAAGCACATAACAACCATATAAGCAAACTCTTTGAATTTGAACTTATCTAATTCTGTATGATTCCGTAGTTAGAGTGATCATTTGAATACAAACGATAAATTCTGCACGAACTTTTCTCAAGTGACACATGTCAGTTCCAAGCCGCCCTTGTGCAAGTATTTCTCTGGAAAATTTACAGTTCCGCTCGTAACATTTCTAGGCAACTTTAATGCTTTTCTTGGCATTCGCACACATAGCTCTTGTATAAATATGTGTTTATTGCATATTATATATATCCATATCTTTCATACAAAATATTAGTTGACATAAATTCGGATCTTTTAAACTTTATGGTTTAAATTAATAATTTAGATCCAGACTAAGTTTATTCTTAGAAATAACAATAAAAAATTCGGCCAAGTACGCGTCAGTCTCGCGTACGTAGGTATGATAACCTACGTACGCGAGACTGACGCGTACTTGGCCGAATTTTTTATTGTTATTTCTATATCCATTATATCTATCTATATATATAAAAATCAATTGCTGTTCGTTAGTCTCGCTAAAACTCGAGAACGGCTGGGCCGATTGAGCTGATTTTGGTTTTAAAATGTTTGTCGTAGTCCAGGGTAGGTCTAAACGGTGAGCAAATAAGGAAAAATTGCGAGTAAGATAGAGTAAGACGACAATTTCATTTTCCCATATAAAAGTTGATCACTTACTTTCTGTCAAACATTTGACGGTATTACAACCGTCAAATGTTCCACTCGAATTGAAGAACGCATTAAAACAAGACTTTGAATCGACAACATAATATCAACTTTGCTTATAACATCGTGTATTTAAATTTCAAAATATAAAAATAATTAATGTGTTGACATATTTGATGGGTGCCAACCTATTGTCTATGGTAAAATGTCACTTGAAATGTAAACGCCTCTTTGCTGTGCACCTATACTATAATATCTATATATATAAAAGAAAGTCGTGTTAGTTACACCACTTATAACTCAAGAACGGCAGAACAGATTTGGCTGAAAATTGGTAGGGAGGTAGCTTAGAGCCAGGAGACGGACATAGGATACTTTTTATCCCGTTCGACAGCGTTCCTGTGTGACTTGACATGAAACGTCAGTCACTATAAAACGTGGTATTACAAAAAAGAATCAGACTTGGAATAACAAAACGCAAATGACAGCTATGTAATTGACGTAAAATGACAGCTATGTAATGACGTATGGATGACAATTTGATATTTGTAAGAAATCAATATTAAAACTATTTCTATTAAATAAATAATTAACAAGTGGATTGAAGTGAAGTGAAGTTTAATTAATAATGCCGCGACCAAGACGATCGAATCTTTCCCGACAAAGCCGTTTTCAACAGAAAAGCGGAAAAATCTTTTTTTACATACAGCGATACAACATGACATTTGAGACATTTGACAGGACAACGTCTGTCGGGTCAGCTAGTCTATCTATAAAAACGGCAAAAAATCATGTTTGTTATATGTATTTTTTTTTCATTTAATATTTATTATTAAAGTAAAAATATAAATATATAATCTGTGTAATATTTGTAGCGTCTGCATGCTGCCGTTATAAACTGAAATATAAATTGAGCAAACATGTGCTAAAAATACCATGTTTGTTGTATGGAAGGCTTCCGTAAATGTTGGTTTTATTGTTATTCAACTGTAGATTATTAAAGTGAATATATATAAATCTTCTCTTGTGAATAGTTCAAACATCTAACTGTTGGCGTTATCAATATCAAGTAAAAGCGAGCAAAGTATATCATCTTCTTGCAATTCCTAATACGGCATCGTTTGTAAAGTTCAACATTATCGTCATTTTGGATGAGTGAAACAAGTTGCTAAAATGCGAGTAGAGAAAAGTGAAGATAACGAGGAGAAACTAATTGATCAGCTAGAGTTGGAAAACAGATGTTTAATTTTATATACTGATCTCCAAACCAAAGATCTCCTTTATCTCTTGCTATTTTTCCTACTTGATCTTGACATCGGAAGTTCTTACAAAAGATCAATAACATACTCTCTCATTCCCCGACAGAACACCTATTATAAGCATGTTTCTAAAATAACCTAAGGTTCTAACATACCTTTGTAACTATAATATATTTGTAATACCTACACGTGTGACCGCGCTCTATCATCCTCTTTTAAGATAATTATATCACAACGATATGCACAAATAGTAGAAATACACTCTAACTCATAGAAATTAACAAAACATCTCTGTCTAAGCTTTATGAAAGAAGGGTGTACGTGAGATATAGAACTTTTATTTTGGACAACAAATCGGTTATAATTATCAGTATTAAAATTTAAATTAAACTTATAGTTTTACAACTTTTACAATTAAAATATAGCGAAACTGAAATGATTAGGTATATTTTCGAACCTACCTTCAGTGAAGTTCTATTGTAATTATACGAGATGCTTTATTCGAATGAACCTAAGTCAATAATTTGTTAGCCTTATAATAGGTGTTCATAAGCATGTTTCTAAAATAACCTACAGTTTCTAACATACCTTTGTAACTATAATATATTTGTAATACCTACACGTGTCACCGCGCTCTATCATCCTCTTTTACTCTATCATACTCTCTCATTCCCCGACAGAACACCTATTATAAGCATGTTTCTAAAATAACCTAAGGTTCTAACATACCTTTGTAACTATAATATATTTGTAATACCTACACGTGTGACCGCGCTCTATCATCCTCTTTTAAGATAATTATATCACAACGATATGCTCAAATAGTAGAAATACACTCTAACTCATAGAAATTAACAAAACATCTCTGTCTAAGCTTTATGAAAGAAGGGTGTACGTGAGATGTAGAACTTTTATTTTGGACAACAAATCAGTTATAATTAACAGTATTAAATTTAAATTAAACTTATAGTTTTACAACTTTTACAATTAAAATATAGCGAAACTGAAATGATTAGGTATATTTTTTGTTAAAATTATATTATTATTCTTACTTAGGCTTACTTCGAGATATCTAAAGATAATTAATCAAACCTTTCTTAAGTAAAGTTCTATTGTAATTATACGAGATACTTTATTCGAATGAACCTAAGCCAATAATTTGTTAGCCTTGGTAGGAAGGTAAGGTTGAGGTGGCGAAACATACTACCACTGCCCTAAAATGAATACTTGACAGATGCGGATTGCCAACACCGTGCTGACATTTGGTTACGATGTGTTTTGTTTTCTCTAAAATACAAGACACATACGATATAAAGACAGTGGAACTTGAGAGTAAATTTGATAACGATAGCGAACATAAGTTTAATTAATAATTTTGAGACATATTTAAAATTAATTTGCTGATATTGAATGGACTTTTAACAATAGTACCAATATTGCTACTATTTTATATTTATTCAACTACTTAAGGTAATTTTGTTACAAAGATAATTTTGTTACCAAAATATATTGTTTGACAAATATTAAATTAAATAACAGCAGGCACTAACCAAAGGTCAAAGTCGTCATCTGATAGTTCTCGGCTTGTATTGAGTTGGTTCAGGCGATTTGGGTGATCCGGTTGTGAATGCAATAAAGGTAACGAAGATCCGTAACACTACCGACACAATCTATCAACTGCATTATTTACCTTTTAATTTATCCAGTTAATGTATTTGGTTCATTGTTAAAACTACAACACATACGTAGTCGATGGCCTGTTTAGTTAGGCGTTAACATGGCACGTAGAATATGCGGTTCGGATATCCACTCAAATTTTATTTTCGGTTTTGCATATTTATACATATATTTTTTAATTTTGGTTCGTCATTCTAACATTAAAATGATCTAATATATTGTTATTCATACCACATTTGATTAATAGAAACGAAATAATAACAAAAAATACGACTGGGTGAGTGAACAAAACAGGCTGACTCTAATATTTTAATGAAAAAAAAAAACTTTATTCCTCTTTTCACAATATTCTCTGCTACTTTAATTTTCTTTTCCCTGTGGATAATGCATTAAATTGCATACCCCGGCTGTGGCGAGCCGGCGGTTATGTGGGGCTCTCCTCCCCAGAAGGGGGAGGCCTACCCACTAAAAACCTCAGGGATGGCCTTCTTCAGCCATGTAGGAAGCCCCCGGGAACGCGAAGCGACTTCCGGAAATCCTCAGCCTGCGCTCCCCTGCCTAGTGGAGCCCTCCTCAGCTTGGCTCCACGGGAAGGAGGAGGTCACCTACCGATCGACTCAGATACTCACCGGGCACGGCTGCTTCGGTGAGTATCTGTGTTGAATAGGACGGGAGGGATCGTCACATTGCCACCACTGCGCATCCGACCTCGACTCGGCCCAGCACACGCTGGCGGAGTGCCCCGCGTGGGCCTCCAAGCGCCAAGTCTTGGTCGGAGAGATCGGGCGAGATCTGTCTCCGCCGGCATTGATTGCGGCAATGCTGGCGGACGAGGGAGGTTGGAGGGCTGTGGCCTCCTTCTGTGAAGCAGTGATGCTCCAGAAGGAGGCCGCCGAGCGGGGTCGGGAGATGACCGATCCCGCTCGAAGGAGGCGGCGCCGGGCTCGGTAGCACAGCTGCGGCCGCCGCCGGTCGCCGGCGGGCGCGAGGAAATCGCGACCGCTACGGCGACCCGGGATGAACCACGCCCCTTCCGTGGCCGGGGGGCGTCGTCGGTGGAGGAGACCGGGGAGGTAGTGTAGCCACCCCCGAGGAGGGCTCCCCCTTTTTTTTTGTTCCCCTGCGGAAAATGCATTAAATTGCATACCCCGGCTGTGGTGAGCCGGCGGTTATGTGGGGCTCTCCTGGATTCCCCCAGGAATCGGTGGCTTCCTTATCTTGGTGAAATGGGACAGGATCGTCATATGCGAACAGATGTAAACGAGGTCGTGGAAGTATTTCCTAGTTCTCTTGACCTTTCCGGCAGTGATGCGCTTCTCTCCAGCATACGGATGAGGCGGATATATCGATGGTCGACGTTCTTTCGCCATAGCATTTAATCGGTATGTTGTGGATTTTTGATTGGCACTAGGTCCCGCGGTAAGTCCGACATAATCCGAATCTTAGGCTATGCGGGAAAGTATTTTCCCTTAAAGAATATATTTCAAATGGGTCCTTAGAGGAATTATAAATATGTTGACCTTCACCATGAACCATGTCGCAGGATCCCATTATGTTTTATAATATTATCTTAAAATCAAAAGAGTTTAAGAAAATGTTATTATGAAGCTTTTGGTTGTTTAGATTCATGTGGCACTGCCAAGTCGCCGTGAAAAGGTGGTACAGCTTTAATTTTACATTCCTGCAAACTATAGATGGCTAAAAATTTCATGAATAGGTACTTAATTTTTCATTCAGATTACACAATGGAATGAGAACATAGAAGTTGTATTTGGTGATATAACAATGAATTTTCAATCATAATTAGAAAGTATAATTTCAATATCGAGTCTAGGTCAAAAGGTTCAAAACAGTTTTTTTACTTGCATGTAGCATAATACCAAAGATAACGGAATAAATGCTCCAATCCATTCGCTCAACCGAATGTATGTCTTTTACGAATAGTCACTGTGAAAAGTATTTTATTTCTTTCTACCTTATATCTTTGGTGAAAAATTAAGTAATTTTTTTTTTGCAATATCGACTATCTGTACTTTTACAATTCCAAGAAAGTCCCGACTTAGTTTATACACCATTTTTGAATAGACAAATTGCTTATATTCTGTCGCCATGAAAAGTTTCAGGGTCTGTATATAGTGGCCCTTCTGATCCTATTTATTTTGTGCTGTTCCCGCGAATCGTGCGTGTGGAACCGTATTCTAACCGAATACTGATCAGTTAGCTTTAGGTTATATTAAACCGCCAAATTGTTACTACTCGTTAAAACATTTTCACGGAACGAAAATGCTTTCGGTATTTTGAAACGCCACTGCTTAGGATGTAACGAGTCGTACGAATATATTACTGGAGTATAAGTAAAATACATTTTAGAAAAAAGCAGATTTAAAAAAATAATACTGCTTGGAAACTCTGGAAGGAATTTATTAAGGTTACGAAACCTTAATAAGTTTTTGCATATTCTGTATGTAAAAAAGTATTTTAAAATATATTGTATGCATTTTCATTATGTTACTTATAAAATTAATCAAAATGCGGAGCAACGTTTTTCATATATATATATTCGTATATATTTGTGGGTTCATTAAAAAGGGTTCCTTTTTTCCTTAAATACTAAAGGCACATATTTATATGCATGAAAATTAGGTTCCTCTGGATCCTACTAGTAGTTGAACATAGTAAGATACTTCGATTCTTGGACGATTGCCAAAACAACACTAAAGCGCTCGACATCTGAACCTTGACTGGTGACCACGGCAAAATAAAACTGATTACATAAAAAGCCCACAAGGTGAAAAATGGCTCTCTTTTTATTATAAACCAAATCAAATGGTCGCTCCAATAAGTTTCGATAACGAAAGGAACGGGTAATTGAAGGTATTTAATGCTATCTTATTATACTTATCTTACTTATAATATACCAGTGGTTCACAATGAATTATTTGAATGAACTTATCATTTAATACACATAAAATTAAATGTATAAAATTTATCATTGCCTAATATATAGGGCACAATTTTGTCAAAATGAACGGTGAAATTAAAGAATTTACTGATAGATCAAAATTATTGAATATTACATTCAAGTTTCGGTAAAAATCGGATCCCTTTATTTGATTCTTTGCAAACAGACTGTATAAACTCTATATAAGGCAAGACAACTGATTAATGTTGAAACAGAAATATTGGTATATTTTAGTTATTTTCATAGTGTCATGTCATATGGTCGGCGATATGCCGCGAATGCTGAAAGTATTTTTGAGTTCCAAAAAAGCAATTCGCGCTCTCTATAATTTAAAACAGAAAAAATCGTTCAGGGATTTATTTAAAGAATTAAAAATATTAACATTATGCCTATATTGAATAAATAATATTTTGATTTATGATTAATGTTATGTTTAAATTTAGAATGATATATTTTAATTATACTACTATAAAGTACTAACAAAATGAAAGACGTAGTATATTATTGAAATGGAATAACAATAATACATAAACACGAATATACAAATGAATGCTAACTTTGTGATGTTTCATTTTAGAAAATAATGCATTCTATACACTATTTTACCTGTAACAACGTAGTGGGAATACGTTCTTATCTTAAAGTGTTTTGAAGATTTAGACAATTTCATAAATCGTAAAAAAAACTTAGAAAGAGTTGTCATTCTAAAGGGATCCTGATATGAAAATAATTCCAAATAGCAGAGTAGTAGAATACTCCTACTCTACTATTGTTATTATTTTAACTAGCTGTGCCCATGACTCTGTCCGCGTGGAATCATAATTTTAGGTCACACTTTTAATTATTCTATAAATAAGACACATTTCATAATTTTTTTACATATTTATATGATATACACGGACGGGATGACTGAGAGTCTTATAAACGTTAGAGTAGACAAATATAATCAGAAAGCTTCGAACTGCTAAGCTAACTTCCGATAGCTTAGCAGTTCGAAGCTTTCTGACACGTGTTATTGTGAGTCAATCATTAAAGATAGACATATGCTGTCGTGAGATATTTTTTATATCATTTGAAGGAAAATATTTCCATCATACACGATTTCTGTGTAGCTTTAACCACTAAGGTTGCACACGCGAAGGAAGCTTAAAAAATGGAGTAACTTATCCCGTTTTCCCAACATTTCCCTTCATTGCTCTGCTCCTATTAATTGTAGCGTGATGAAAATTATACTATAACCAGCTCAGAAGTATGACAATTATTTGTACCAAGTTTAGTTAAAATCTGTTAAGTATTTTTTGTTTCTACAGTTTTACAGAACGGAACGGTTTTACAGATAGACAGACAAAAATTTCGTTGATTGCATTTTTCGTATCAGTATCGATCCCTAATCACCCCCTGATAGTTGTTTTGGCAATATATTTCATGTACAGAATTGACCTCTTTACAGATATATTATAAGTATAGATGAATGTCAAGAATTAAAATAAATTGTTGAACGAATAACGAACTACAAGTAGCTCCAAGACGGTAAAAGTTTGCTTATAATTAGGTAAAAGGAACACAAGCAAAACAAAAATTTCTACTACACGGTTGATTCTAAATCATACCTACTAATAAAATAATTTTATTTGTTAAGGAGACATAACATTTTAATAGTAACTACTGATTCTGTGAGTCTACCATATATACAATTTGTCATATCATATACATACAGTTTTAATTCAAATGATCGAAATAAATGATTTCTTGAAATTCAGCTCTAATTTAGAGTCTGACGACAGATGTATATAGCAAATGTTTTACAATGCAAGACTAAAACCTCTAATCCAATATATAAAGATGGTATAACATTACACAGCAAAGGTCACAACGCCATCGACAGTCAACAATGAGTACATACTAAAAGTTTCCGGAATTGGACACTTACATAAACAATGGCCTCATTTTAAAAATTACGCTCTTACAATAAAATGGATTGTATTCCGGTAAATTTTCGTTGTTGGATGTTTTCAATTTTAATAGTTATTCGACTACTCCGAAGTTCTTCGTTCTGCTTCAATATGCTTTTGGCATAGAAATACCATACAATATAACTCTTTATATATACTCTTTATAGCTGGTAGAATTTGAACGCGGTCGTCACAATGAAATTCGTAAAGAGCATTGCGCGCCCAGTGATCCTATTAACTTCAGACAAACGAGTTTCTGAAGCGGAATATATAGTATACAACTTACGAGTCGTCTAGCATACAGTCCTAATCTGGCACCGTAGATTTTTTTCTTTAAAAAAATCATGAACCAAATATGCGATAAACTATTTTCATCATCAGACGAGAACCACGACACCCACCACGGTAGAATTGAACAAATGTTTTAAAAATTAGTTTAATTGAATGAAAAACTGCATTAACCCAAATATTCTCCATATTTTGTGAAACAATAAATTAATTGATTATTATTAAATGTATTTTTATACTGATCAAGGAAACTTAGTGTGCGCCACGTTCATACCTGTATACACCTGGGATAAATAATTCAACTTCAGTATTCAACTACAGGCAGCATATTATCAACCCATTTTTCGCAGTGCTTCAAAGGAAAATTTTGGATTTGTACGATTAAAATGTTGTTAAAATAATAATAAGAATAATATTTTGTACATTAAACTGGAATTCCACAAAAAAATGTTATTTTTATTCTCTCTTATTCTGCTATTGACATGCGAAATAGCTTCTTACTCCTTACGTAATCTCTCTCTCGAAAGTATAAAGCAGCAAAGTGATTGCCAAATAAAGGCACGGAATATATAAGACCTCTAGACCAGCCTTTATAAGAGATCGTACTCGACTTCGTAAACATTTATTACGCCTCAGAATTTGGTTAGATTTTGTGCTGCTCTCGGCAAATACGATATCAGCCAGTATTTTGATATTCACAATAATACTTATCAAGGTCACAAAATAGCATTTGTTGTAATGGGGGGTATTCGAATATGGGCTTATCACATTCAGCAACAATGTAATGTGAGTATCTTATATATAATTGTATATAATCGCTTACAATTATTTATCTACATTCGTGATCGAATATTAACAAGTCTAGGCGAGCTGCCATAGCTTGAATCTATCGCCATTATTCCGTAACTGGACTTCCTATTTAGGATAGCAACTAAACCCGTACGTGGTCAAATGTTTTTATTCCTGATATGTATAATTGGAATACACAATTTACAACCTGAATTGGTGTTTCTTAAGTAAACAATATTCTGCAATAGGTAGGCAATAGTCAGGTAGGATAAAAGTCAAGAACTAAGCATTAAAATATGTAAAAATAAAATCAACATAATTAACATCTATCCAACAGAGAACAGCAATGATTAACAATTCTCCTAAATTATCTCTACTAATACTCTCTAATCTCCCAAATTCTCAAAATTCATTTGCAGAACGATTGGCTATGTTTTTGTTCATCTGACACATCATCTTATTAATTTAAGACGCTCTCAGGCAAATAACCTAAAATAATTTATATTCTAGATTTGCTATTTAATTTACTTGAGCAATGTCTACAATAATATTTTTTTATCTTTAATACTCAAACTGTTTGAAATTTGTAAATGTGACATTTATTTGAAATTCATGTAACTTGCTGTCAACACAAACACTAATAAATAATAAAGAGAATTCAATAAAACAACCATTTTATATACGTATATATTTTATCATATTTGTTTGTTATAATAAAGTCTGTTTCATCTTATCTGTAAGGATTTTTTTTATAAATTTATATTTACTATATATATAAATAAGTTTCCTAGTTAACATTGCTAATATATTATGGAGAATATTTTTTTTACAAATGTATTATGGTCGGTTTATTTTATTATATTTATATTTATCTGTAAGGATTAATATGAAACAGAATGAAACATTAATTAAGTATTTCCAGATATGCATACTTAGGCAAGATTATCAAAGCATATATTTTCAATAAATAATATATTAGTAAACAATATATTATTAATAGCATGAAAATAGTAAGTTGGAAAACCATACTGATTTCTCATTATGTTTTTATCACACTATCTTATATTCTAAACATACTCTTATTTTATTCCTGCTCTTTTCTTCATCCTTCTAATATCAAAACGTAAGTGTAGTCACTTTGACTTTTATTACTAATTAAAAAATGTGTGGATAATAGTGGCAATGTATAATGTATGCCGATGATATTGCCATCGTAGTGACATCTGATAAGAGAATCAATAAAATATCTGACTATGAAACTGGCATAAAGAATACGACTGAAAACTTAATAAAATGGGCTAATTATCATAATTTTAAAATTAGTCTCAATAAATCCGTATATTTACAATTTAATCAATGTAATAATTTTCATAATAATATCAAACTTGACATACCAAATCTTAGTGAAGTAGCACAAACTAAAGGAGAATGCCCATTGTAGTATGGACTTTAGTATCGCCAAAAATGATTTTGTACCATAATGATTTTTATGATATATTGTAGATTTTTAAGTATATATTCAATTATTAAAAACTATTTGACTCTATTTCGATGGGTAAAATAGAAATTAAACACCAAAGACTTTCAAGTTACGAATTTCTCCTATCATCATTTTTGATAATACCTATTTAATTGTAGAAGATCAAAACTATAAAATGATTAAGTCTATCTTATCCAATAAATATTACAACTATCCAATAATTCATATAAAATAATTTATTAATTTAAAAATAATTGTTTTAGCAACATTGATATTAGCTGTCTGTATAAATCCCTCCCCTGGCAGGCCATTAGGGAGGCGCTCGTATACCACGAGCTGCCTCCCTACCTGCGGGCCGTGGTCGGGGACTATCTGCGCGACAGGACGATCAGCGTGATGGGACGGGACGGGATGGAAACGTCGAGGAGGGTCGAATGCGGCGTTCCGCAGGGGTCGGGTTGGGACCCCTGCTATGGAACCTCGCATACGACGCGGTCCTTCGCACCAGCCTTCCTGACGGCGTGAGTGTCGTCTGCTACGCTGACGACACTCTCGTCGTTACGACTGGGGCCGACTTCGGGCCGATGCTTACGCTTGCCGAGCTTGGGGTGGCATGTGTCGTGCGGGCGATCCGACAGCTGGGTTACAAATAGCGCCTCACAAAACCGAGGCGCTATGGTTCCACGGCCTTCCGAGGCGCCGGGAACCACCCAGCTGCCGGATCCGGGTGGGTGACGCGGTGGTCCCGGTGGGGCCGTACATCAAGTACCTGGGCCTCACCCTGGACCGCCGCTGGAGCTTCGAGGAGCATTTCGTGCGGTTGGTCCCCCGAGCCAAAAGGGTGGCGGGCGCATTGCATCGCCTGCTGCCCAATCTCGGTGGACCGAGGGATGGAGTTCGCCGCCTGTACGAGGGCGTCGTGCGATCCGTGGCCATGTATGGGGCTCCCGTGTGGTCGCAAGACTGCGCGAGGTCCCCCCGCTGCAGAGCTCTGCTACGGAGCCTGCAGCGGATAATGGCCATACGGATCGTGCGAGGCTACCGTACAATCTCGTACGAGGCGCGACGGTTCTGGGACGCTCCCCCCCATTCGACATCCTGGCCGACATGTACGCGGCGACGTATGCGTCGCGGCGTGTCGGCCGGGAGGGCGATGGGGGGAGCGCCCTGGAACCCGCGCACGAAGTGCCTAAGCGGGAGTGGCACCGACGGATTGTGGCGGCCTGGCGTGCGCAGCTCGAATTACGGATCTGCGCGCGCCAGCGGGCCGTCGGTGCCGTACTCCCGCACCTCGAAGCTTGGCTCCACGGAAGGAGGAGGTCACCTACCGATTGACTCAGATACTCACCGGGCACGGCTGCTTCGGTGAGTATCTGTGTCGAATAGGACGGGAGGGATCGACACATTGTCACCACTGCGCATCCGACCTCGACTCGGCCCAGCATACGCTGGCGGAGTGCCCCGCGTGGGCCTCCGAGCGCCGAGTCTTGGTCGCAGAGATCGGGCGAGATCTGTCTCCGCCAGCATTGATTGCGGCAATGCTGGCGGACGAGGGAGGTTGGAGGGCTGTGGCCTCCTTCTGTGAGGCAGTGATGCTCCAGAAGGAGGCCGCCGAGCGGGGTCGGGAGATGGCCGATCCCGCTCGAAGAAGGCGGCGCCGGGCTCGGTAGCACAGCTGCGGCGCCGCCGCGGGTCGCCGGCGGGCGTGAGTAAGTCGCGACTGCTACGGCGACCCGGGATGGACCACGCCCCTTCCGTGGCCGGGGGGCGTCGTCGGTGGAGGAGACCGGGGGAGGTAGTAAGCCTCCCCCGAGGAGGGCTCCCCTGTGTCGACGGGGGAGCGGAGGCTGGGGGTTCCCGGAAGAAGCTTTCTGTTCCCGGGGCTCCCTACATGCCTGAGGAAGGCCATCCCTGAGGTTTTTAGTGGGTAGGCCTCCCCCTTCTGGGGAGGAGAGCCCCACATAACCCCGGCTCGCCACAGCCGGGGTATGCAATTTAATAATGCATTTCCCAAAAAAAAAAAAAAAGCTATCTGTAAAAGAAACTCTTAAAGCAGAATAATGACTAAAATATTAGAGAAAGCAGAAAAAAGTCTAAAGAAAATTAATTGTTTTGGTATTCCTTACCTTTCACGAGGACAGAAAGTGGAATGTATCGAATATATTTTTGACCAATCGATCCGATCGTTAATATATGGCAATACCGAAGAGACTATTTATCAATGAAATTAGAATATCATCAATAAAAATACACGGCGAATGAAACGGAAGTGAAATAATTACTAATTATTATGTGGATTTATCTCCGGCGAAGTTTCGGCTTGGTATATTGCAGAGTTTTGTTAAAAATTGTTACTTATTTTTTGGTATTAGTTTGGTTAAGGCACAAGGACGAGTAAAGGTGATACTACGAATGGGCATACTGTTGACGCAGGTTCGAGAAATGACGAAAGTTCGGATTTTATAATTCTTTTATTACAAATCACTTTTACAGTATGTATTAATGAAATTTAAATAGGCAAGTAGATATGCACTAAAAGTATGGCGTGCTAAGCTTGACAGCGGCCTTCCGCGCCGGCTGTCGCTCGAGGAATGCGCGAGTGAAGTTTGCGCATGGCGCAGATTGGATTGGCCTGTGCGTTGTTCACATCGCATTTGACCCGCACGATGACGCGTTAACAAGCTGCCCCCTTGGATCAGGCTGGTCCTGGTTCAATGTCAGTGGTAGAGGACATAGTCTGTTGTATGCTCTACGTAGAGTTCCTGCTGTGGTGAGGACGTCAGCGACACGATTGATGCCATCACTGCCTGGGTGAACTGCGGTGACACGCCCGAGCAGCCATCTATTTGGTGGTAGTCGATCGTCCTTCACCAACACCATCTCTCCCAGCTGCGGGTGCTCTCCTTCGTGCGCCATTTGCTGCGAGTCTGAAGTTCTGAAATGTACTCCTTATAATATCTGTTCCAAAAGTGAGCCTTTAATTGCTGTGTTCTCTCAAATCTGGAGAGTGTTGAGAGCTGTAAGTCTTGTACCTGGGGAGCAGGAGACATAATGAGTGTTCGCCCAATTAAAAAATGTAGGAGTGAGGACCAAGTCTGAAGGATCTGATGAAAGAGGAGTGAGAGGCCTAGAGTTCAATATCCCTTCTATTTGAACCAATATAGTGTTCATGCCTTCATAATCTAAACTAGCCATTGATAAAATTCTTTTTAAATGATACTTTACCGACTTGACTGAACCCTCCGCTAAACCATTGAAATTTGGGCTGTAAGCTGGGAAAAATTTAAAGTTTATCTCGTTTTTTGACGAGTAAGAGATGATGTCTGTACAATTTTCCTTCAAAAATTTGGATAGCTCATTACAGGCCCCTACGTAATTCGTGCCGTTATCTGAATATATAGTTACTGGCTTACCTCTGCGAGCAATAAATCTGTTCAGAGCAGAAATAAAACCTTGTGACGTCAGGTCGGTGACGAGCTCCAGGTGTAACGCCCTTGTAGCCAAACATACAAATACAACAATATATGATTTAATGAATCGAGAACTCCTACCCTTTCTGTTCGATATCATGATAGGCCCGCATAGTCTGTGGCCGTGTATGTGAATGGATATTCAGCGTGCAACCTCTCTGCAGGAAGTGGGCTCATGATAGGCTGGTATGTTTTACCTGAGAACCGAAGACAGATTATGCATTCCTTTGTAACCTTCCGGCAGAGATTGCGACCACCTATTATCCAAAATTGTGGCGTAGCGTGGATAGTAATAGCTGTGGTCCTGCATGTCACAAAATTATGTGATAATGTTGTACAATTTTTTTTGTTATGTGATGATTTGCGTGTAGTAGTATAGGATGTTTCGTGTTATAATTATAGTTTGTATTAGATAGTCGACCTCCTACCCTAATAAGTTTTTCGTTATCAATAAATGGATTTAAGTGTATAAGCTTATTTTTAGGTGAAAGTTTTCCTTTACAGAGTAGGTAGTATTGTTTAATTAATATATCCATTTGTACCCTTTTACATAAGAAATTCAAAGCTGTTCTCAACTCGGAAACATCGAGGGTACCAACTCGTTTTTATAGTTTTGCGTATTATGTTTAAATCTATATAAATAAGCTACAACGCGTTGCATTTTGTTAAAATTTGAAAATCTTAAAGTTAAATCGGCTTCCTGGTGATTGAAGAAATGACATTGTGATTTTAATTCAGGCAATGTAGAAATATCTATATGTTCTGGTTGTGTGGGCCATTGAGTGTGATGTTGACGTAAAAATTCTGGACCTTCCCACCACAAAGTTGAGTTTTTTAACTGTGATGCGTTGAGGCCTCTAGACCCAATGTCTGCGGGATTCATGTCTGTGGGAACATAAGACCATGCATCTGGTTTAGAATTACTTTTAATTTGAACTATTCTATTGTACACAAATTGTTTCAATTGTTTAGTACATGTTTTAATCCATCCCAGTACAATTGTTGAGTCACACCAGTAATGTATTGAATTAATTTTTACACTTAGTGAACTTAAAACCTTTTTAATCAATTGTGTAGCTAAGAGGCTGCCACATAATTCGAGTTTTGGCATTGTTAATTTATGTTTTAGTGGAGCCACCCTGTTCTTTGCAATGAGTAAGTGAATGTTTACATTGTCATTATTTGATATCGTGCGTATATACACACAGGCTGAATATGCCTTTATTGAGGCATCGCAGAATGCATGTAGCTCCACTGTGACATAATTATCACATAGTACTCTACGCGGGATTTCAATTTTAGAGATGTATGGTAAGTATTTTATGAACTGGTTCCACTGTGTCTCAACTTCGACTGGCAACTGATCATCCCATGTGACATTGTTTGCCCATAAAAACTGCAGGATTAATTTTGCCTGTAACATGCATGGATTGATTAAGCCCAACGGATCGAATACTCTGGCAATTGTAGACAAGATTATACGTTTTGTTTTATGTGTTTTCTCTATATGTGGCATTGTGAATAACAGTGTGTCTGATTTGCACGCCCAGAGTATACCTAATGTTTTTACGTATTGTTCATTAGATAGATTTAACAAGTTATCACTGTTACTGACATCGTTAAGTATCAAAGATAATATTGACGGTTTATTAGAACGCCATTTACGTAAATGAAAACAAGCCTTATTTAACTCATTAATTACGCCTTTACATGTACTGATGAGTTTTTTTTCATCATCATTTCCAGTAAGATAGTCATCAACGTAGAAATCGTGTATTATTGATTGACTGACATGTTCATTTGAGCAATCTAAGCCTAACTGTTTTAAGCACCTAGTTGCCAAAAAGGGTACAGATGCGGTACCGTACGTGACTGTGTTTAGAGTATATTGTTCTATTGGATCTGTTGGACTGGATCGCCATAAGATTTGCTGTAAGCTTCGCTGATCACGTGTTACATATATTTGTCTATACATTTTTTCAATATCCGAAGTAACGACAAATTTATGTTGTCTAAATCGAACTAGAATACTAATTAGGTCATCCTGGACTGTCGGGCCCACGTATTGAATATCATTGAATGATTTTCCTGTACTAGTAATTGCAGATCCGTCAAATACGGTTCGTAATTTCGTTGTGAGGCTGTCCTCACGTAAAACACCATGGTGTGGTAGGAAATAGGACACACTGTCATTGTTTGTGTTTATGTTTTTTGACATGTGGCCTAGATTAATATACTCATAAAGGTTGTATATTCTTCTTTATATCTAGAATTACGCTGGAATTTGCGTTCTAATGCATAAAATCTATTTAGAGCTAATTCCTTGGATTCGCCTAGACAGTCAGGAGACTCCTTTAAGGGAATTGTAACAATAAAATTGCCATCTGGGTGGCGTGTTGTAGTGGAATTGAAAATTTGTTCACACTCTCTCTCACCCTTACTGGGTATTGTTTGAGCAATGGTAATAGAATCGTATTCAAAATAATTGTTTAGTTTTTGATCGAGAGTATCGTTTGTGAAATGGCAGTGGACTGTATAGTGCTTTGTGTTTTTTTGTATTGAAACTGTATGGAACCAGAGACAAGCCACCCTAATTTTGTTTCGACTAAAGTTGGTTTGTGCTTGCCTAAGGAAATTTGATTATTGGATAGTAACTCCCAAAACAGGTTAGCGCCAAGCAACATCTGCACCTCTGCCGGTTTGAAAAAAGATGGGTCCGCGAGGTGGATGTGAGGGGGTATATTGAATGTGTTGCAATTGATTGGTATGGTGGGTATCAGCTGTGTGATATACGGTACAACAAAACAATTGACGTTTGTTGTGTATGATTTGTTATAGAGTGACGAAATAGTTACGTCACATCTTTTTGTAACCTTTGAAGTTTGTCCATTTAGTCCTTGGACAGATATAGAAGTGGAATAACTGGGTATCCCTAATTGCCTTTGTAAGTCTTCTGTAATGAAACAAGATGTACTACCGTTGTCTAGTAGTGTTCGAATTTTGTGTAATTTACCAAATTGGTCTTGTATAGTTATTATTGCAGTAGATAGTAGAACCTGGCTATAGTGTGTTGATGATAAGGTTATGGGTTGTTCAGGTTTAGATTGGCCCTGAACATTTGGCAATACAACACAGTCAACCTTAGATGAGTGACTTGCTTGTGGTTCTGTATAATTTGGTGTTGGATGTAACAACGTATTGTGACGTTTTGTGCATAAGCGACACGAGCTTAGCCTACAACGTTGTTCGTTATGTCCTGCTCGCAAACAATTTAAACACAGTTTTAATTGTTTTATTTTCTCGATACGAGATTCGACTGGTAATTCCTTAAATGTAGAACATTGATATATTGAGTGAAAATGCTTGCACACAGGACATTTGTATTGTGTTTGTTTTTTAATTTCGTTGACTACTAATGCCCTAGGACGATTGTGTGTGACATCACTATGTCTGCGAAATTTATTTTGTAATTGAGCCTCCTCCAATGTTTGTAATATATCAGCTCGATTTTTTAAAAAGGTAGTGAACTCATTTAATGTGGGAATGGTTTTAATATGATTTCGTTCTGTTTCCCAGTCGCGGGTCGAAATCAAATCAAGCTTTGTTGTCATCATGTGTATAATCAAAATATCCCAATGTTCAGTTGGTAACTTTAATGTTTTTAAAGCCCTTAAATGTTTATTAACCCAATCTATCATGTTGCGTAAGGCCTTTGCCGACTCTTGTGCGATAGGCTGTAAGCTGAACAAAGCTTGAATATGGTTATTGACTAAAATGCGATCATTGTGAAACCGGTCACATAACAAATCCCATGCCACATTATAATTTTCAGAGGAGAATTCTAATGATTTAATAATTAGTGATGCACTGTCCCTTAGGGAGTTTCTTAAGTAATGGAATTTGTGTATATTTGGAATGGATGTGTTATCATGTACAAGTGACTTGTAGGTATCGTGAAATTCTAGCCAATCATGATATCGGCCAGAGAATGTGGGTAAATGTATGGTCGGAAGTTTTATGTTTGGCCCACCTATGAATAGAGCATCACCCGACCCCGCCACCGATCCACAGTCATTGCCAGCAGAGGCAGTTCCAGCAGCCGCAGCGTGCCTGCCGAGCAGATTCTGCGCAGCAGCCATAACGCCGAAGTAGCTGCTTTCGAAGCTAGCGCGCTCCTCATACTCCTCATCTGGAATTTCCGTTATGTTTTCTATATTATTCTGTATGGTATCAAAATCTTTGTATAGATCTTGTAATTTATCATGACGTATAACTAACTCTTGAGACTGTAAATTATTTAGATCTTTGGATGGTAGCAATGTATCAAGAAAGGTGCGGAAAATTGTGAGTTTTGCTTTAATGCTCGCTCGTGATCTTTTTAAATTTTTTTAAATCCATTTTACAAGTGCAAATCAAAATACAAAAAAGATATGATTAAGCGCAATACAATTAAAATGCAATGAAAAAATAAAAACGAAATAAATCTTAAATTACCCACAGCTAAAAATAAACAAACAAATTAATTAAGAAAATTTATCGAAACGAAAAGTCGTAATGAAAGAAGCACTTAAATTAATATGAAGCGTAGGATAAGCAGAAGGTTCAGTGAAGCAAGCACGGCGCTATGATATGCCACGCTGCTACCACGTGACCCGGCCGATGCGGACCGCCCGGTCACGTAGGCACCGGCTGACCGCCCGCTCACAGCGACTCGAAATTTCTAGAATGTTTAATTCATGTTAATAAAAATTGGCTCAGAACGAAGGCAACACACCCTTTTATGCCTCTGACTGAATATAGTAATTTTTTTTTTATGGATATACAAGAAAAAAATAATGGGTGATTTATTTGAGTAAATTTGGTAAAAATGGGTAATTTATTTGAGAAAAAAAATGGAGATAATATAGAATTTTAACAAAAATAAAAATTTTGGTAATTAGACCACGATAAGTAGAAATAATAAAAATTGGAGCGAACACACAAATATCACCGGCAAACCCCTTTTCCTGGTTTTGTTTGGCTGCTTGATGTTCAGATGATGCTATGTGTGATGATTGTTCCTCGATGTTTGATGATTGAGTTTGACCCGACTTGAATTCGTCAAAATGGCGACCGCGTCCAAACGACTCTTTCTTCTGGTTTGAATCGAATCCGGCTCGAAACTGTTGACGCAGGTTCGAGAAATGACGAAAGTTCGGATTTTATAATTCTTTTATTACAAATCACCTTTACAGTATGTATTAATGAAATTTAAATAGGCAAGTAGATATGCACTAAAAGTATGGCGTGCTAAGCTTGACAGCGGCCTTCCGCGCCGGCTGTCGCTCGAGGAATGCCGAGTGAAGTTTGCGCGTGGCGCAGATTGGATTGGCCTGTGCTTTGTTCACATCGCATTTTATGACCCGCACGATGACGCGTTAACACATACTCCTTTCTAGGAGTTATAATAGATCAAAATTTATACTGGAAAACTCACGTAGATGACGTATCTAAACGAATGAATAAAGTTTAATGCTCTTAAAAATATTGCAATGGTTACCAATACGGCAACTGCTGTCACTACTTATCATGCATACGTGGAATCAATTATGCGCTATGGATTGATTTTATGGGGTAATAGTACTGACCACAATAGTGTTTATTGCACAGAAAAAGTGTATTCGGGCAATGTATGGATTGAGACCTGATGTGTCATGTCGGCAGATATTTAGAGAACTTGGTTTGTTACCGCTACCATCATTATATATTTATGAAGTGTGTATGTTTGTGAAAAGACAGGAGTATCTTTTTAAAACAGCATGTGATAAATTTCCTAGAAATTGTCAAGATCCAGGTAGGCTTATCTTGGATGATTTTCCGAGATTAGCAAAATATAGTAAAAGTGTTCTAAATATGTGTATTAGAATTTATAATAAAATCCCAAAAGACATAAAAAACTATAATATCAGATCGTTTAAAAAGGAATTATATAAATGGCTGTGTAAATTTATTCTTTATAGCGTCCACGAATTTCTAAATCTAAACACGTCTATGTATTAGAAAAATTCTGTAAATTTAATATTTATAGCGCTTAAGAATTTTTGAACCTAAACACATCTATGTAATAGTAAAACATTGCATGCTATGAGATAAGCTAAACATGTTTGATCAATAATATAACCATAAGACAACTTGTATACCATGTTTACGCAAATAAATGAATTTATTTATTATGGGCAATAATGTGTTCAACTATATATAAACAGTATATACCTGAAGCGTTGCGGGTAAAAGCTTGTTGTTTACAGTATTCTTAAATTTAAACGAAACATTCTATTTGGGTTGGTTCAACCTTTATATACTCGTATTTTGTATGCACAACAGTATATTGCAAATCCATTTGTTCGGGATAGAATAAGCATAGAATAGTTAAATAAATAAATAATTAAGTATAATATAATTAATTGATAGGAATGTATTACATATATAAGATAGTTAAGAATAGTACTAAGCGTAGATAAGAAATAAAGATAAACGTAGCTTAGGAAATGAATAAATAAACATAGAATAGGTTCCCTTAGTGATAAGACTACATATAGTATGTAAGATAGGTATATATATTGAATAATACTTCCTGAAATTCCTTAGATAAGGACAGTAGCGTAAGAATGTAAACAAATGAGTTTTGTGGAAAAAGTATGAAAGATATAAGGAAATTGTTATTGAATTAGGGCATACTATATGCAAACGCATTAAATGAACAATATTACAAGTAAATAGGGCACAATAATTTATAAAATTGTAAACGAGCGGCCACTGAGAAATCACAAAATGTATGGAAATATCGAATTAATGTCCTATCGCACGCCGATTAAAGTGCATATATATGTATATCACAGAGCATTCTCAGTGGTAGCGAGTTAAGATATAGCATCGGATATACACTCCAAATATTTGGCCCAAAGGGGAAGGACTTAAAGCTTATAGGTAATTTGTAGGGGGTAAATTAAGCCAAAAATAGGGATGAAAATTCACCCTCTCCGACGTATTATCGAGTATATCTCGAGGACTATATAACATATAGTTGTACTTGAAACGGCAGAATAAAGAGAAAAATATGCCCCTGCAGATTACCTATGTATGAAAGGGATGAAAATAAGGGAACAAAGTAATAATAAGAATTTATTGTAAGAATAATAGTAAAATAAAGGGCAAAATGGGGTTCGACAGGTGCTTTCTGTACGGTAAGACCTCGCCAGGGGGGTCTCGAAAATCCCATTTTTTGGTAGGGATTTTCTCTGGAATAAATTGCGGGACTCCCCCGGGTCGATACGGATTACGACGGGGACCTCCTACTGAAGCGGACGACTGCCCACCACCGAACAGAAAGCTCCTGAAGACCCTGCTGGCCGACCGAACAAAGAAAACTGGCTTCTCATTTCTTCCTGCAACCACCACCGGGCCGCAACGCACCGTTCGAATCCTTCACCAACCCCAGCATTGAAGTGTGCCGACGTGCCTCCAACCCCGAAGAATAAGTGTGCGTCGTGCACACCATTTCACTTAATTTTTATGAAAAAAAAAAATTGATATAATATTTAATTTTTTTTTTATTGAAAATATGAGTTTGTAATCAAATGTGTCAAATTATTTCATTTTTTTTTAATATTTTAATTTATATTTCTAAAATTACAATTCGAAAACAAACAATGTAATTTTAGATACATCCTAGCTACTGCTAAACTTAAAATCATTTTGAAATTTGATAAATATTTTAAGAATTTCACTGCCTGCGTGCCTGTGCTTTTTTCTTTACTCCATTTTCATACTTAAGGCAAAAAAAAATATCATCTGTCAAACTGCATACATCTGCAAATATTCTCAAAGTTGTTCACCCTGCGCCATCGTGGTTGACTTATAATAATAATAATAGGGAAGATAGCATATTGATCTTAAGACTTAAAATTCTGCTTTGGATACGATATGAATACCGTAATAATAGATTATTCTACGGTGCAACTTAACATTTGAGACTTAAATAACTCTAAAACATATTAAACTGATTTACTTCAACATAGTGTTGGAAATGTATTTAAAACTAATTGCTCGAGGTATGAGGTATGTCACAACTGGAGTAAGTTACTGGAGTTAGTAAGAAAAAGGAAAAATTTCTCCATATTTTTATAAAATGTAATAACGTATAACAATATTAAAAAACAATTAAGGCTTCCAATAAACTTTTGGCATCTTTTATTTGATCTCTTTAAATTGATTACAATGTTACCCAACTCAAGCAGATGTCCAAAATATTTCAAGCATTCACGACATGCCTGTCATAATTAACGTCAAATTAAATATCCGAGTGGAATTTGCATAATCAACATAAAAATCAACTCCCAGAAGTTATTTTTACTTCGGAAAACATGGCAGATGTTTGTCGCGCCGTTTGTCAGTCACGATCCATGGAAAAGTATGTTAACAAGCGGACGAAACTCATCTGTAAGTAAAGTTCGTGATTGTTTTCGATTTTGACGCCTGAATTTCAATATGGAATTAACGATAATTTGTGAAAAGTTAAGCCTTTCAAAATGGCACGGACTTGGCGTGGCTTCAGTAAATCTTTTAACATTTTTAATTGAGTGTAAATGCGTATGTTTAAAATCAGACCAGAAGAGAATAGTTTGAATACAGTTGATAAAATTCAGGCGAATTTAGATTTTAATCATATTTACAAAGGTGCTGTACTCTAAACAATATTTATGGTGATTTTCTATAATGTTTTATACAAAACATTTTCTTTTTTTTACTATACAACAAAGGTTTGTCGTATATAGTATATACACTTCATTGTAATCCCATCACTAATGTGAGGCGTCAATCTTGTTTTGGCTATGTAGAGGAATTGTGTTCTTGTCATTGGTGTCCTATACTTACCGGTTCTATATATTGTAGAGTTTAGTTTAAAATAATAAAATAAACAGTTAGACATAAAGAATGACAACGCCGTGGAATATCTCTGTTCCTGATGATCCTTTGACGCTGCCGTCTGCGCCATTATATGATGGCAATATATCTCAAGTCAATGATAAAGAAGAAATGTCTTAAATTAACTTATGCGTGCTGGATAAATAAGATGATTCAGATTAAGTTGCAATGTCTTTATTTTTATTATATATTATGGGAAATATAGTTTATTAAATTTATAATCTTATTGATTTATATTTAAAATGCCAGGAGCATAGGATAAATAAATCAAAACAAATCTTTGTTACGGTCCTAATACAGCGATCACCGATGATATGGAAAGCACGCCTATACAAGGAGAGTCTAGCCGATATTTAAAAGTTTCAGCCTATAGATATCTTATCACGCAAACATCTGCTCCCACCGGGATTCGAACCCGGGACCTCAGATGAGATGACGACACCTTGAAACCGGTGTACTAACCACTCGACTACGGAGGTCGTCATATATCAAATCAATCAAAATAATCTTTATTCAACATAGACCTTTACAGGCACTTATTGACGTCAAAACAAACAAAAAAAAGCTTAAAAAAATATAAATCTATGAGCTGAAACTTTTAAATATCAGCTCAACTCTCGGATACTCAGAGTAATGTAGCGTCAATAAGCTTAATACATGGTAGACCGAAGATTTGGTGAATAATCTGTCTGTAATCAGTACTAGCAATTGCTTTTATGTCGAATACAATAAAAAATAATCCAAAAAGAAATCATTAAAATATAATTCAATATTTAATGATGATACTCAAACAAGAATAAGTCTATATGCCCATTAAGTGTTGGTGAACAAAAACTTAATAATAGGTCTCATACCAACCTTTGTAAAAATAGATATTGCATTTATATCACTTGAGATCTACATACATTAAGATTTCGCAAGTTATATAGTTTCGTATAATATAGAAAAGACTAACAAAATTTTAATTAAAAAGAATACATGACATATAAAAAAAATCTGCAATGTAATAACGCAGCTCAAGTTCAGTAGTATTTACGAGCATGAAAGTTCGTTGCCTTCGTGACTAAATTACAAGTTGACTGAGCTTTGCGGTGCTTGGAAGATTTAATAAAACTTACAAACTTCTATTTAAAATTATGATAAAGAATGAGCCCCATTGCGTCTAGATTGAACAAATGTTATGCCCAATATCAAAGTTCGATTCTTATTGTTTACTAGCAGTATTTAATATTTTCATTACTATTCTAAATACTTAAATTCAAAATTAATTTGCATATGTATAATATATAATGTTTTTATTTATTTAATAATTTATGCACACATAGTTTTAAACAGAAACAACATTAAAAAAACGGACAAAGGTACTGTTTAGACTCAACTGACTGATTGTTAGAAAAGTACTGGTGTGAGAGAATATTTGTTTAATATTAATTTGCGTGTACCTATAGCAGAAAGAAAAATAAAAATAATTAATATTTAATTTAATATACATACACAACCTTATTATATAAAATATATACGTATGTAAACACAAATATAGGATTCTGCAAGATTTATATTATTCATGTAAAACCGACTACCAATAAATATACTACCTGAATTTTCGCCAAATTAATTGCAAGCCACAAGATTTTGTGGTTTTGAAAATGCGCTCAATATTATATTGGTGATAGCAGTCTCAGCGCTGTTTAAAATAGTGTTGGTAGAGCTGCAAGTCGTCTGCACAGAGATGGAAAAGGGATGTGATTACAAATAAAGAAGGGAAGAGAAAAACTTTCCCTAAAGAACAACATCGGCGCCTATACAGGCACTGATTTGTGTGAGCTGCTGCTGGTATAAACCAGTTAGAATAAATATGATCGTTTGTTATTGTCGTTGGTGGTAAATTCATCAAAGATCATGAAATCTTTCAAACCGATCAATATAATTAATATTTGGCTTAGAAGTACAAAATACCCAGAAGTTGTTTGACATAAATAATGTGTACTTATATAAAAAAGATACTCTGTAGATTCTGAATACTCCAAAGGCGAGGTAGAAATTACGTTATGATTCAAGTCAGGTGTGTGTTCTAAGTAAATGGCAACCTCTCCACTACCTTAGGTACCCGTTCTATCACTGCGCTTTAATTACACAGTATTGGAGATGGTTTTAATAAAAATTCAGAAATAAGTAAAGCGTCAAGATACGAGCTGTTAATAGATGAAAAAGACGTGCAATACTTGGAATACATACTTGTGCAATGTTAAGATTCTTTGTGTGACTAGAGAAAACTGAGAACTAACTTGGTAGAAAATGAAACTGAGGAAGCTGAGGAAAAAAATACATACATGAATTTATCTATGAATATTGACATGTTAAAAGAGACACACTTATGTTTTAAGAATGACAGAAGAGACGATTTTATTTTACGACGAAAAGACTAGTTTTCCTTTTAATCCCATATCCCACATATAATATATATATACATATAGATATATATGTATGTATATATATAGGATTACTGATAATATATAGGACCCACATCCGTCGTGAGGTGATAGTTTTAGTCAAAACAAACAATTTCCAGCCCATATTGCCTTATCCAAAAGTTGTACGTTTGCAAGATATTTGATATTTTAGGATTTTTTTACTAAAGGTCACTGATGCTTAGGTTATGGCTATTTTTTTCCAGCCTTTAGGCTAGAATTTTTTATTGATTTTGTATTAAAGACATTCAGAATAAACTATTAAGAAAATAAAACTATCACAATTTTACAAGACAACGGTTGGTACGACCCCAGAACTAAAATTTACATTGCTTTTTTCCTAAAACCTCTAACTTCAGCTCTATCTGTCTTAAAAAAATACTAGTAGCTATTCCTGCAAGTTGTAGTAAAAACATTACTGTTTATCAAGCTACACAAAAAGGTACAATAGTTAGGTAAAATGTTTATAATTCTTAGATAAAATGGTGACAAACAGATAAGCGGAAGGTGATTACGTTGCGCTTAACGCAATAGGACTCCCTTTGTTATTGCCGCCGTACTAATTGCGGTTTGACATAAAGGAGATAGGTAATGTTATTGTTTACAACTTATGGTTCTTTTTTACTGTTGATTCAAAGAATTCAAGAAATAAGCAACCTGCTTAACTATAGGGTAGGAGTAAAGAGAAGTTTTGTTGATTGATTGATAGATAATTTTTGGTCTTAATAATGACAAATGATATGTGTTACTAATACATTCGATTAAGTGTATCACGAAATTCTGATTCGAAGGCTCCTGATGTTTCCACAATAAATACAAAGAAAAGTTCTGTTATTTGATTGATGGGAAATTGTTGGTCTTAATAAGTACATATGATATATGTTATAAAACGTTTCGGTATTGTGATTCGGTAATGGGGTACCCACAGACTGGTTTGATATCGAAAAAGGTGTCAGATAAGAAGGTATCTGGGATCTATGTTTGGAAGAGACACTAAGTAAGAGTCTAATGGCCGTTTTCACCAACTTTGTCTTAGCTTAGGCGACTCCTAAGAGACATGCTGTCTCACTCTTTTCAGTTAATACAAAAAGTGACAGTAAGGTTGGTGAAAACGGCCATGAGACTGAAAGAAGAGTGATTGCGAGAAACAAAGTTAATGGTGCTATAAGTGGCTTCATTTTTAATCAGACCTTGTCAAAAAAGGCATGTCTGGCTGTTTATGGAGATTGGTATTGCTGGTCCCTACGCTTACATATGGTAGTGAATGCTGGGTGTGGCAAAAAAAGGATAAAAGCAAAATTAATGCAGTGGAAATGAGAGCGTTGAGGGGGAATGGCTGGAGTTGGAGTCTAGAAAAATCAATAAGGCAAATATGAACGTATCAGACCTGGACGGACAAGGTGGATAATACTAGTACCAAATAGGTGATATACTGCAGGAAAGTCAGGTCAAGGATACTCGTATCTAACCGATGAGCGCGCATGATAGTATTACTGATAGTCGAGCAAACTAGGGTAGTATGAATCGTAGCAAGTAAAAATCTGTGATCTTCTAGCACCTACGAAAAAGAGGCGTGAGTGATACTCGTAAGTGTAAAACTCATATTTAGTTTAAAAAATATTTTAACTGAGACATAGTTTCAGATATTCACGGAATAATTTTTTAAAGCTATGATTTTGATTTAATAGACAATGGAACACAGTTAAATTCCACTAGTCACGCCTTTACCCCACAATATGCTGCACAATGCCTTACGCAACAGACATGACGATACGGGACAAGTATTTTGTATAGCTTTGCTGCAAATTTGTTACGGTTTTGGGCTTTACATGCATTTAAGATCCTGTGATTGTAACTGCACCCACGACACAGGATACAATCTTAGAGTGGAGCGACGTTTATTTAGACGTTAGAATTAAAAGTATTGCATCCGCATCACAACATAATATTATCATTTAGAAGATTCATATTCTGTAACTAACGAATAAGTTTTCTCAAATCAAAAAATCAAAAATCGCATAAGAAATAAGTTCGAAGTGCACTGTTGTTTCAGTTATGTTAATTAGATTGTATAAACTAATTAAATAATAATTAATTAAGAATTACATAATTAAACGAACTTGCCTTAAGTAGTTCTATTGTAACAAGATGCGCAGTCCTAGATATCTTTTTGGAATTTACTATGTAGATGCTTAGAGAGAAAGTTGATACTTATTATTATATTTCTGCAATAATGATAATCAACACTTTTTTTATATTAAAAGTACACATTTACCTAATGTTACCTACAATACTCGTAGACTTGATTATAACATCACTATTACGGTAAGTTAATTTTAGAAAATTACAAAATAAAAAAAATATATATATATATATTAATAGCGTGTACCATATGTCAATATTAAAATCAAAATTTATACAAAGTACATGTACAAAGACAAGAAGATATCACAGAATACTTGATACTTAAATACTTGCGACTTACTGAGTACTGAGTATTTACTGAGTACTTAAATAATTGCACCTCAAAGTTCCAGCGACCTTTAAAATAGTGTATGTATTTCGCATCCATCTGCTTGATCCTATCTAGCCGGAAAACTTTCATATCAATATTATTTATCCGCTCATTAGCGCACACGCTACAAACGTCCTTAATGTCATAGAAAAACAAGCTAAATTTGTTTCATTTTTGTTTCATGACAAAAAGAAATATAACAAATTTCTCAATCGCAAATTGTAACGTAATTTTTCTCATAAACATGAGAATACGTAACACTTGTAGTTTGTTTACTCTGTTGGCAGACGAGTAAATGGCCCATCTCATCTTAGTTTAGGAAAGTGAAGTATCTTACTATTCAGCGGTATTTATTTAATTTTGTTGTATACTTTTTATTTATTCAAGAGCTATCCGTACTGTAATCGCGAATGAATGCATATTATATATATATGGTGTATAGTTATATATATATATGGTATATATATATATAATTGATTTATGTCATCACGCAATCATTTCAATCATTCAAACCTTATTTTGTTCTAATCTTGCGTCATAGTATATTAAAAAAAGGAAATATCTGTGTAATAATAAAAAACCGTTACGCGATACGCATTAGTGTTTCACTGTCTGTTTGTGATCGCGCCGGGTGAGGGCGCTAAGTATCAAGTATAAGTTACCAAGTTCAGTGCTGTTATTTTTAGTATTGTTCGGCTAAAAATAAACTCGAGAATTTTTGAAGCAACCAATTGGTTTTCAGTGATACTTCCTCAAATTATTTCATCTTCTATTAAATTTTGACGTCAAAATAAAGTAATAGTATTAATGTTATTATGTACAGGTTTCAAAAAGACGAAGATTAGCACTTATGTATATTACATTTTTTCCAGATTATCGAAACGAATATATATAGTTCTATACATTAAATTTTATTAAAAAATAAAACAAAGTATAATTTCAACTGTGTCTAAAAGATAAAAATATATGCAATCTGAGTTATTTATTTGAACAAAGTAATAGTAACGAAATCAGTAGTTCACAATAATTAACTACTGTATTATAATAATTGAATAGTTAACATTAAATATTAAAGATAAAACCGATGCATAAAACGAGAATGTCACGTATTAATTAGCAATTACTTAAAAATGAGCATTAATCAATGAATTTATGTTCAAGAAATGTTTTAAAATTAGACTTCATATAGACTTCATATTAATTTTGAAAATAGATTCATTGCTATGACACTTTCTACAATAGGCTTCTAATTTTGATTCACAACTATAATAAGAAACTTAATACAGTGAATTCTGTAGGTGTAGTTTTTAATGAGTAGTTTGGTCAGTACCAGAACCGAGTAAATCATTGAAGCGCTGATGTTCTCTAGAAGGCGCCATTTATTGTGACTAACATTGTGTGTATGTTTGGTGATTTGTTTCACATTGTAGCTTATATTTGTTTTATGAAAACTGCTGTCACAAAGATTAAATGTTTATTGTCTAAAGTTATGGCACAATATTAATGTAGGTAAATGATAAGCTGCCTGCTGCTGAATACAATATTCTTTTTAACAAATTGATACATTAATTTTAGTATTATATATACTGACAAGGCAAACATGATCAACAGAAACTTAAAATACTAACAAAAATTAAAATACTTACAAATGATGAACTCTTCTTGCTTATAGAACATTATTGTTCTTCTTATATATCAAAATTATCTTGTCAAAATTGTTTATTCTTATGCTTTTCCAATTCGGGAGTAAGTGTGTTGGTGATGGCATCTATAAGATGTGAAAATTAAATGAAAGTTTTGATTGTATCCGACAAATAGCCTAAGATTAAAGCACACCTGGAGAAAATCGCATGTTTACTTATATCAGTACAGGGAGATAAGTTTAACTAACAATGATAAACGAAATAACAACCTTATCGAACATTTATAATATATTCTCAACATTTACTTTAATTTCTCAGAAGGATATATGTCTCACAAAATTATAGTATAAGCCAGCAACTAACATAATAATGAAATGAACTGTACTGTCACATTTAAAAAATACTTGTATTTGTATGAGTGTTAAACATATTTTTATCTAAGTAACTTTTGTCCATAAATAAGTACGTTGTTAAACAAGAAAACTTCCCTGGTACCGTAAGTGGCAACGAAAGTTGAAACAAATCTACGACCAGTATAAAAACACACAAAAGGCAGACTGGTCTACGACCTTCAAGACCTGCAAGCGGCGGCATCTGAGACGTCGCTACTCTTGTCCTCCCCTAATCGGCAGCCTTCTGCTTAGCCACGTGTAGGTTCTCTGTCAATATAGGCCGGATCCACTTTCCGTGCCTCTTCTAGCGCATATGCCCTCTCCATAGGGCAGCGCTAACCGTGCCTCTCCTGAGGTGCGACTTTCTGTCACGTCAAGCCAGTAGGGTCATTAGAACCAAAGGCTTAGGCTGAGTTTAGTCGGTAGGTTTGTCGGGTCGAGCTTCCTCGATTCGCCAGGAGTCCGACATAATCACCGTAGCACTTGCCGTTGCGGTGGTATCCATGCGGTGGATTCTCAGCCTCCTCTCCTTAGGAAAAAAGAAAAAGACTGGTCTACGAATATCTCTTCCTATCGTATCCTCTATAAATATAGCTGTATAACCCTTTGAGTCTGATAGTAAATGGTTACAATCCAAATCCATAGTATAAGATGCTGAGTATGCCACAATTTATGAAATTACTGTACCCAGTGATTTCACTGTTTATTACCCTTCAGAATCAAAGCATTGCGGACACTGTAGTTTTGTGGCCGAAATAAGTGAGATTTTGCGTATACCACAACAAACCTCAAACTATACAAGTAACTAACATTTAATTAACAGTGAAGAAGAACTCGCCAATCTGAGGCCCCAAGAATTTTAAATGCTAAGAAACGAACACAATTATACATGAATTCGTATTTGATTGATTTTTCTTTTGTAGGTCTTCTATTCAACAGTTTCAAATAAGCTTTAGCTGGAAACAGAGCTCTCTTTTCAATAAATTCACTTATAAAAAAACTGGCCAACTAAATGAATGGTATTATTTTTGTTTCACCTTGTACATATCCTAAATTTGTCAATGTAGTTAGAGATGTATTTACATCTTTTTCAGATATCAAATGATAGTTGAGGCTCCTAAATGGACCATTACTCACAGAGGGTCCGTCATACTTCATCAGGATATATGACCACATTTGTGCCTTTAATAAATGTGGTTTCTTTTCGAAACGAAGTGGAAAAATATATATGCCGCAAACAAATAAACACTATTAATTTGTAGTTTGTTTACGCATTTTTTTACAATCTGGAAATTGCATTATTAAATATTCTTTGAAAACTAGAATAACATATTGATACAGTATGTGCATCTAAAAACTAATCAAAATGTACGACATACTTCTATTTAATACTATGTAATTCAAATGTAGATTGATAATGATCGATATGACATTACATACAAAAAATATGGACACTCAACACTTCATTTAGAAATAAGATAATGGCTACATACCGGAATCCTGAATTTAGTAACAAAATTACAATATTACATACATACATACACTCACGCCTTTTTCCCACGGGCGTAGGCAGAGATTACGTCCTTCCACTTGCTACGGTCCTTACATATCTCTTTCGCTATATATATATGTGTGTATATATATATATATTATATATATATATATATATATATATATATATATTATATATATATATATATATATATATGTAACCTAATTATTGGAATTACAATTCCTTAACCGTATAATGCCAAAAAAAAACACCATTAAGATTCGGCAGTGTTTTCATACGAATAATTATCACTTAACTAAAAACAGATTTTGCACGCGCCCTCCAGATGGCGCGAGTAGAATGCTGGCACGGCAAGCCTGCAAAAACTGCGCCTTTGTTCCATTCAATGAGGAACATGAAGTGTTCTTTGTGCCTACTAATAGTGACGAGCTTGTAGTTTCAGAAACCTACATGAAAATATAACTTATTTATTATAAGTCATGTCTTTGATGAATATTACGGTTACCTAATACATAGATTAAAACATTGTAGGCTATTACAATAATTTCCTTCTTCCCCAGTAGTTATTTACTCACTGAATAGATGGCTGTATGGAATCAATACATAAACCAAGTCCCAACCAACCAACCGTAATAGTCCGAAGCTACGATCAATCTATTTTCTGCCTTTCCAAAGTATTCATGTTTCAGCTGCTATTAAATACGAAAATACTGTATATAAAGAAGTGCGGTAGTGGTCTTTATCAAATTGTTCTTCCTTTTAACATGTTTTGCCTTCATTAGCTATTTTATTTGTTGCTTCATTTGTTCTTCATCAAACCAACAATACCAGAGTTGTTTTTCTCATATGCCTAATTCAGAAAATAAATATGACACAGTGCAGCTATTTCAGGAACTTACCAAGCGCATGAATTTCTTTTAAAGAAATATGCATTAACTTGAAGACCAATGTACCGATGTTATGGTCGGGGCACACTTGTTAATGTGTGAACTACAGTCCTGTTTAATTTTGATCAGTTTTTGCTCTTCATATACCTAATATAAATGTAAAAGTTGTTCTACCGTTAATCTCCAAAGAAATCGTTTTTTGACGCATGCAATTAATAAACACTGGATTCTATGGCAGGGTACTTTATCTGTAGATTTTATTTGAAAGAATCGCACCTACACTTTTCAAATTCCGTCTGTGCCTTTGCCTACTAGGAGTTTAAATGTTTTTGATAATCCTTGCCCGCCCGCAATTTATAATCAAATGACTGTACGACTTTTTCTGTTTTGATAGCTAGACTTCAACAGACAATTTAGTTATGTAGAGGTGTGTATTATACCGAATATGAATAAATGTATTTAGAGCCGCATAGAGCGTTATTATTTAAATATTTTTTAGCATTTGAATGTTGTAATTAAAGAATAAAATTGACATGGAAAGTATTAACATGAAGATTTATTGAATATTACAAAGTGTGACTATATAAAATTTTGAGTATATAAAATTGATGCACCTGTGACTATACCACCAAATATAATTCAGACCACAAATCATTTGTACACGAACATTGGATTTATTATTAAATGTATCCAGGGTACGAATCGAACAGCGCACAATACGAAATTTACAATAATTTCCTAGGAAAAAATATTATATTATTAAAATAAATTATACTATTATTGGCAGCTACTCATATAACATATTTTGCATTTTAACTACCAATTGGTTATACGTATATTCAATGGAAACGAATCGAACTTCTAATGTGAGTAATTACAGAATGTTCAAGTTAGGTACATCTAATCATGTAATTATGTTGTTACTTACTAACTATGCCTATATCAATATATTCACTATGACGAATTTTACATTATCGATCGATATCGATTGATGTTGCTGAGCGTATTTTATATATAAACCTTTTTTTGAGAGCTCTGTGGGTCTTAAAATTGAAAGCACGTTCAGAGTACATCACTACCATGCCAGGAAAGGCGCCATTATTCGTTTCCTCATCTAATAAAAAGGTCGAAAATCCCAGCGGCAATAGTCTGAGCTTGTTATGCCACGTTCAATATTTTATATCCTTTATATATTATGATTTCTTCTCATATGCATAGTTATTATAATTTAACAAGTACTTTGCAATGGGCAAACAAATATGTTACGTATGTCATAATTGAAATTATCACCCACACAAGAATCACATTACAAGAAAGTAACTAGAAAATCACGTTGATCGTGACTTTTTATATACATATTTCTATAATAACCATCACACATAAATGTATTATAAATCGAGACGTCTAATTGTCGTAAACGATGGAATCTACGTATTTATTTCTCTCTATGGAGATCAATTTCAAACAGTTATAAAATTGGCAGTACGTATAAAAATTTGTAGTGGTACCACTAACTAATTCGGAGGTACAGATTTAAACACACTATGTTAGTTTTCCACGGTCATTTAATAAAATGCACATGTATAGCTTTGGTTCAAAGAAAACTTAAAGCTATCTGCACAATCCTACGAAAAAACAAGAGTATTGACTCAAACAACCTACTTTTGGATGAACGTGGTTATCTAAATAATTTACTTTCATAATATTAAATTACATAGCTTCCACATGATACATGGCTACTGAAAATACGATTACGTTTTCAACAACGAACTTGAAAACATTTTTTCTTTTAAATATAACATGTTTATAGTCAGTCTCAAAATACAATCACAAACATATTTTAATGAGAGTTTTCTTTCTTTCAGATAATGCTCGTGTTGTACAACAAGGTGCAATTGCCTTGAGGCAATATGAGAGTCAAAAGGAATCTACAGGTGAGGCTAATTGCCTTATGCACAACCTGTATTTTAGTACCGGTTATGGCATGCCCAACTACATGTGTATGCAAGTGGAAAAATGGTAAAAGACACGTGGAATGCTTGGAAAAGGAACTGAAAGCAATACCTAATTCACTGGATTCCGAAACACAAGTGCTCGATTTTACGGGCAACGACCTTCAAGTGCTACAAAAAGAAACATTCCAAAAACTAAGTCTACTTGACTTGCAAAAGATATATTTACAAAGATGCAGACTACAAAAGATAGACAGCCAAGCCTTTAAAGGACTTGCAAATCTGGTGGAATTAGAACTTTCTAACAATTACCTCACAATTATTCCTTCGCCCAATTTCATACATTTTCCATCGTTGATGAGATTATCTTTGAATAATAATCCGATAACAAATATTAAAACTCATTGCTTTCAACCACTTTCTCATTTGAATACATTAGAATTGAGCGAATGTAAAATTGAAAATATTGAAAAAGATGCATTCTCGGGGTTGAATCATTTGGAATGGTTGAGGTTGGACGGTAATAGGTTGTCAAATATTCAAGGTGAAAATTTATTCCCAGACACGCTGCGCGGTATCGACTTGCAAAACAATTATTGGAATTGCGATTGCCATTTGAGAGATTTACATAGTTGGTTGTTGAATTTCAATATGCCTCATACCGTTGAGCCAGTTTGCTCTTTACCTGAGCGATCGAAAGGACGTTTGATAACTAGTGTAACTGCAATCGAATTAGCTTGTGTACCTAAAATGACACCAGCATCTGTATTTTTAGAAACCAATGCTGGTAGTAATGTCACATTGGAGTGTTTAGTAAAAGCTATACCAGAAGCTAAAATAACATGGACGTACCAAAGGCAGACAATTCATAATTATACTGGTACGTCATCAGAACCACGAGATATTTATTATGTTGAAAATGGTGTAACAGATAAAAAGAGTGAGCTGTACATATTTAACATTGGAAGTGATGATAATGGAACTTACTCGTGTGTCGCAGAGAACCCAGCAGGTAGATCGAGTGCTAATTATACGCTCCGAGTTATTGTAAAAGAGGAGCCTGTTGTTGTTGTAGTGACATTCCCACAAAGGCATTTGGTAGTGATAGTTACTATCATATTCCTAATCATTGTGTTACTCATTGCTATCATAGCAGTTGTGTTACTTAAATTTAAAACTGATACAAGAAGTCGAAAAAAAAAGGAAAGTGGCAAGGATGTAGCACTGTGCAATCAAATACAACCAACAAATAGAAGTAACGGTGCCTTACCTAAAAATAGTGGAAGTGTGATAGTGAATGCACATTCTCAACACGCTTTACATTACACAGTTCAAACGACTCGGGATTATGATAGAAATGACTTATATCAAACCAATAACATAAAAAACTTCGTTGATAGAAATCCAGACTTAATCAGCGACGCTGAAACAGTCGCTAACAATGCGCAAAATGAACATACAGTTTTATCAGTATACAAGACACAAAAAGTAAGTAGCGATGGGTTTGAAGAAGAAACCGCATTTATTACACCCGTAGCACCCAGGCAGGTGACATGGCAAGATCAGCAAAATTTAAGCAATGTAACTTTACCCCAAAATACAATGACTAACATGTACCAGCATTCTGCAGACGTGCATTTGAATCCTGGCTGCTTTTTAGACAGCGATGGGTATCCATACGATTATGGCTTACCAAAACATCCTTGCCATCCGCCTGTCATATCAAACTACGCAGTCGTTGGACCTTACTATCAAACCTTACCACATAATAGGTCTAAAGGACAAAAACTTGTATGTAAGTTTGCTAAAGACACAGAATTCAATACAGTACAACCATCATGTCCTAATTTCGAAGTATTTAATGCATCTAATGTGCGGCGCACATTAGAGGGCTACCCTATACCACGAAATTGTCCAGTTGCATTTTTAGGAAATGGTACTGTTTATTACAACGAAGAATTTGTTCCGTCCCCACCGGAAGGTTACAAAAGTGAACCTATGCAGTGCTGTACGTCACCTGAGGCTTGCTCGTCTTGGATAAGCCCCAAAGGAACTTGCGCTGTTATGGTTCCTGTCGGTGTAGCTGAAACAGCAGGCAGATGTTATCAAGTGGAAACTAGATGCGTCGATACTCAAACAACGGACGCACGAATACCCGGCGAGGGTTCAGAAAATGGGTTGAAACCTCTGCCACAAGTGTCGAATGCTAAATGTGCTTCTGATATTTGCTCGGAAAGCCCTGATGAGGGTTATGTTGGAGATGGTAACGATATCTGACGACGTCGCCGTGATGATAACGTATAAACAGGGCATTTAGATGCTAATAAAGTGATAAAGCGACTGAATATTAAGTAGATATAATGCATATATTTATGAATATCCTAGCGAACAGTACACGACATAAGCATTTATACTTGAAAACCACAAGCCCTACCATTCAAACACTCTAGTGAGATATATATGTAGTCAGGTAAAACTTTAAAAATATGTTAGTAGAGCAATAATAGTTTATCTAAGTGCCATTTGAATAATGTTCCCTACGAATTATCCAATATATATTTATCATTATCATTTTTTTTATTACATTTTTACGTATGTTGTATATTATTACTATATTAATTTAGTCAAAGGCTGAAAGATTTTACAAAATATAATACAATTTATATTTTGTGAAAATTTTCTACCAATCGTATGTGTAGGTATGAGCTAAATGAGAAATATTTATTATTCTTTTTCGATACTATGCCAATTAAAACCAGTTGGTTATTTGTAAATAAACTTTAGTTGAAGTTATACAATGGTGTAGCAAATTAGTTCATTAGTATATATGCAATCTATTAAGCAAAGTTTTTAAGATTTTTCAATAATTTCCTTGGCGTAATATAATTTTAAGGTGATGTAAAATTTACATGGTTTATCTACTTGCATGTAACTACTATCTACTGTTAACCTTGAATAAAAATCAATGGTTTACCCCTAATGCGTCGTGTAGTATGCGAATGTAATTCCTTCTAATCACCATTATCAGTCTCGTTCAATAGAGTTAAAGTATAATGTATTGTGGATCAATAAAATATGAGTTAATTAAAAGTAAATTTTCATCAAACAATATAATAGAAGATTGTCTGTTATGAAATACCTCAGTCGTTAAGTGTGCCATTATACACAAAGTAGATACAAAAGAGTAGAACAAAAGAGTTTAGAAATAAATAATTAAATCTAGTATTCTTTGTGAAAATTCTAGGACAAGAAATAATAATATTTTTCCAGGTCACACTTACAAATTATTATCAATTGTTTGATTGAATGTAGTGTTATTTAACAAAATTCGCAAACAATTATTATATGTTAATAATTAAATATTTGAAAACATTTACCATTATATTGTTTGTGTAGGTTGCTCTATTTTTAATTCAATAACGTTGTCATTACATTATTTATTTAAAAGTTACAATTGAAGGAAACGTAGCCAAATGAAATATCTCAAACATTGAATATAAGAATCTTAATAGTGACTTGCATAGATTAATGATTTTAATAATGACTTAATCATTAAGAAGTATTAAAAACGAAATATTCTACATATTTCTTTAAATATACCTTTTTTTATTATTATAAATGCAGTGTGGCTCATGACGATCGCACATGATCGAAAAGTAACTTAAACGTTGTATATAGAAAACTTAGGATAAGCTATGAAATTGCCGTTTTGTATAGTAATTTCAAATAATTTTACTTATTTCATACCAACATTTTCTTTATTTACTTAATAATGACCAAGAGAAAGCAACGTATAAATTTCCCCAGAACCAACAACCACTTAACCCACATAGAAATGTTTATTATGTTTTGATATACTAGTTGCAACTGTCTGTATTTAACGGACACTAGTTATTCTATAATGAACATAATATAGAAACTTTTTTTAATGTTAGGAAAATGCGTTACGCATACCCCGCGGCTCGGGAAAACCGCGGGGTTATGTCGGACTCTCCGCGCGCTTGGGGGCCGCAAAGCGCGCGGCCTACCGACTAAAAACCTAACAATGCCCCTCACTGACGCCGTGCCGCGAGAGCTTCGATCGTCGGCGGGTCCTCCCCCCCATCAGATGAGGGGGGGGGGACACGCCAAGGAGAGCGGCATCGCGGCGTGACAAGGTCTTGGGAACTCGTGAGAATACTTCCACGACCTCGTCGGCGTCGGCCCACATTGTGCCCCTCTCGCCTCCCCGCTGAAGAGGGGGAAACCGTCGATCCCCCGGGGCATCCGAGGGTTCGTCGACTGACGGCGACCTTTGTATAGCAGGGACCGGCTTTCCCGGGCCGGACCCCCGCTGGTCGCCGATAGGAGGAATGAGGCCCGCGAACGCGCGCCCCCTTCGCCCTGTGCGCCTACGGCGGTGAGCCAGGCGGCCTGTGAGCCAGGGTCGTCTTCCCTAGCGTGCTCCGCGGCTTCCTTCTGCGTCATGACGTCGACGCAGAAGGAGTTCACCACCGCCCACGTGTTCTTTCCTCCAGCATTGCACACACCACGTTCTGGAGGGAGAGGTCCTCGCCCATGACGGCGACCAGCTCAGCGCGCTGCACGGAGAAGGCCGAGCACACCGCGAGCGTATGCTGCGCGGTGTCCTCACTGGCGCCACAGCGGTGTCACTCAGGGGTCGGCTCACGTAAATGATTTTAATCGTTATAGAAAAATCTGTGTAGTTTTGTGTCTCTGTAACAACTTATTAAAATGAAAACAATATGAAAAATCATTAAAATATGCATTTTCGTGGTGCGACAGAAGCTGTGTTTGTTGTAAATCTCCGTTATATAATTTATTTATAACACAATATAATATTATATATACCCTCGTGCTAAGGCATTACACATTACAATACCCACAATTATATTCAGATGACAATTCTTATCAAGGCTTATCGATACATTTGTAAAATCCCAACGTTCCTATAACTTCGCATGAGGTTCGTATGAGGCAGCAGAGCCGTCTCAGTGACCTACCGATCTTACTTTTTTAGTCATGTGTGCGCTGTAACTTGAAAACCAATTGACAGAATTGATGCACATTAATGAAAGTATAAAGAAATATTATTATACTAAATAAAAATACGTATTCCTATTTAGAAGACCGGCAACGCATTTGTGACTCCTCTGGTGTTGCTCTTTTGCTGCCCGATCGAGCTAATGAACTCTGTTGATCAACTTCGCAAAAAAATCGATTAATCGATATTAGATCGTATCATTTGCAACCTTACTTGCAACGTCGTTAATATCATTGTCAATACGGGTGTTTCGTCTCCGGTTTCGTGAATATAGGTATTGTTTTTAATTGCTTTCAATTTCAGAATACAAACGACTTGGTTTTTAAGACGGACTTGATTATTTTTGGTAACTCTTGTTTAAATTCTAAGACAGAATATAAGTTAAGATTCTTACTTAAATTCTTGATCATATTTTACTTCCAGATGATTATTGTATACATCAAATCGACACAAATAAAGAAGTTTTTGGTACATATGGTTGTTATTGAATTTTATGTTTAACTAGGTCCTATGAAAATACACTTTCACTCTTTTCATTATTTGGTGAAATAATATAAATAACAGTTTTGAAAAACTTATCATAATTTCATTTCATAAAACGATGTCAGAGGTAATGGGTTTGATTAATTATAATCTCAAAATCGCTCCTTTTTTAAAGAATACATTTCATTTATGAAGTTATCCGCTCAAAATCTATTATTTATTGGGATTATTCTTGTAATGTAGTACTCGCAAAGTAACCTTTCTTTGCTGTTGGTTCTAGGGCAAACTATGTAGGGATGTAGAAAAAATTCCTTTTTACACAATCGTCATTAGACATTTAGGAATAAATTGGAACGTAAGAAAATTTGTTATCTCTTTACCATTATGTAAAAAAAATTGTCATAACCAAAATTTTCCCTTTAGGATTACAAAGTAAAGCAAAACCAAATATTTCCATGGCGATAAAATTTTAAATGTTTTAAATGCCTACGAGCGAAAAAACGGCAATTCCACAGTGAAAGAACTAATACTCCATTTTATATTTACATTTTATTTTTTAAATAAAAATCACGTTTTTTAGCAAAATATTTGATCCATAACTAGTATGATGCTTTCCCCTCGACGTAGCATTGACGTCGGATATTCAGTATTCATAAGAAAATTATTTTGTGTTTCTATTGAGAACTTTATTTGTGATTCGAATGGTAATGAGAAAAGTGTATAATTTCTTTGTATTTATCCTTGTTTTCTACAAGACACAATTCAAAAACTACACTGGCACTGAAATATAGCATAGACATAGTGATTTGTACTAGCAATATACTCTTAAATTAAGAATATAGTAAAATACGCAAAAAAAAACAATGGCAAGTTCTCATTTAATAAATTACCTGATATCGATTAGAAGGGTCTAGAGTGTTAAACATCAAATGATGTAGGTTTCAATCGAAAACAATTTGCTCGAAATGAAACGAATTTTGCTCTCGCCATAAATAAAAATTACATTTTTTGTATATTGAGGTTAAAGCAACAATGAAATAAGTACCAAAAATCCAGAGGCGTTTGGATTATGTTATGTGTACAATGAATCGTCTTAGTAATAATTTGATAACGAAGCCAAGCGCTGTTCGGCTTCGATCACAGATCGAAAGCAGACCGCTGACCAACTATACAGCCGTAGCAGTATCCCAATATGCCCGACACTTTTCAAAATTTATACTAAGTGAAGCAGACAATCCAAATCAGCTATGAAAACCTAAATTGCGGACGTAAAGTAAGAACGTTTGAAGCAGTTTTAAAAAGATTATCTAAATTCTAATAAGGAACAGCAAAATATCAGTATAAAATAGGCAGATATACATGACAGTATATAGTAAATATATAAAGAAATATAATAATTTTACAATGTACTTTTCAGATAATGTGAAATATAATAGTGCTATAAGAATCTATCACTTATAGTTATAATGTAATAAAATTTGACATTTATTTACAATTTTCGTAAACCATAATGTAATTTTGAATTAGAACTTTGATAATACTATATATAGTAAAGTAAAGTAAAATAATAGTAATAGTAAAAGCGAATACTTCTTATAATTGAATTTTACACAATAAAATAAACTATTTGCATGTGAAATATTACAAAATTCAAATATTTTAATTTCTACGTATGAAAAAAATTAAGGCGATTCAAATAATACCAAGGTAAAAACTTGCCATTGTTGTATATGTCGTATTAAATAATTTTTATTATGTGAATAGTTATCATGTAAATAGTTATTTGTAAATATTAAAATTAACTAAATATTAAAAAAAATACATAAGGAATCATGTAAGTAGTGTTTTTAAAAAAATAATATATCAGGGTACTCTCCCTACCAATGGCATGGATTTTGAGTTTTTTGTACAAAAGACGTAATTTTAAGTTCATAAGCAATTATAATATTGAAAAATTGAAAAATAGAGTTTATGTCATACGGTATAAAGATTTGGGAAACGCAGAAACAGTTTGCGTTTATGCCCGGCTATGGGCTAAACGTATGCATACATTTTCGACAAAGCAAGTCATTACATGAAAAAAATGTTGGTGTTATTAGTTTAAGACGTAACTTTACAAAATGATATATAAATCTTATATATATTGGAGTTTCATTGCATATGTCGAATAGAGTACTAAATCTTTTTGATCAGGTTAAATATTTTATTAATTATATTACCTTAATTTATGACATTACAATAATATTTCATGTTGTCTGGTAATAACACAAAAATATAACAATATTTTTGACACTATTTCGTAGCTATTGTTCCAAAATTTTTTATAATTGCTAAATTTTATAATTTTTTATGGAAATTAAAGTACCTAATAGGAATAGAATTAATTTTTAGAGTTTGTAGTAATATTATCTTCGATTAAGTTAAATTTAAATTATTTCAAACTCCATGCCAGTCAAGCATCAAAAAGGGAAAAATGGAAAATCAAGTATTTTTTTGTATTAAAAGTCGAATTAACTTGGACATAATTTTAGATCTTTTATAAGTGTTAGAATAGAAATAATAGTATTGACTTCCATGAATTATTTTTTTGTGTTTTACTAATGATTTTATATTTATATATTATGTGTCTAATTATTTTCATTTGTAGAATAATATTATTACAGTGTTATAAAATAGAAAGAAATCTGTAGATCTGCATGACTTTGGAATAAAAATGTGTATTTTCATATTTTCGTCTTATTTCATTGTACTACTAAGAAACATATAATATTTTTCTTAAAAATCATTATTTGGAAAGTAATTGCTTAGTCTAAACTAACTACCTAATTTTTTGAATTAAAAAAGATTTTTAGGGTCCCAAATGACTTCATCCCATCGGATGGGAAGCGAAGTTAATATGTCAATTTTACCGATCTCAGGCCTTTTTACAGGAAACGAAACAAAATTATGTTCTGGCTAATAGTTAAGTTTATATTTGTATTTACCAAATTTCTTTTGTACAAATGGAATATAGTCGTAGAATATCGAATACAATGTGATCTATGTTGTCCTATCTGTCTACGATGGACAGGAGCGGTTTGAGGGCTTACGTCCCACTCCCTCCGCTGCCTCCTTTTGCAAGATAACGTCTTTGGAGAAGAAGACGAGGGCCTAAGATTCAGTATTATTTTTCACTCATCTTCAGGCAAGGTTAGTCAAGTCTACCACACAGTTCAGAAGTCATTAGATAGCGATAATGACAAAAAAAGCAAGAAAGTACGCGCGTTTATGCGGCTACCATACTATATTCATTTTTTTTAAACTAAAGTTCTCTCGCAAGGTAAGTTTTCGATTTAAGGAGGAAAAACATGGAGGTAAAATTATCTGGGTTTCAAGATTAACTTTAATATTTATACATTTTTCAAGTTCAGTGACAATCCTGACAATATTAACCGAACTCCTATGTATCTGTACGATTCTGTCTTACTTCCACTGCAAAGGTGGAAGATGTGAATCGTTCCTTTAGATTAGGTACACTGCTAGTCCATATATTGCTTTGTTGAAGAGTGTGAAAATAACCACGCTGCCATATGCGTCAGAAACATTCAATAATTTTCTTGAGCATTTGCTAGCTCACACATTATTATCGACAGACTTTTCGGGAACAACTACTAAGAGCCCACCTATCAGAAAATAACTTAGTTATTACATCTTTCGGGGATCCGGAGATGCGGTACAAAGGGGACGTGAATTAAAAACTTATTAAATTTATGAAAATACGGTAAATAAATCTTCTAAGAGTAAACATTTGATTCACATCAACACGCTTGAAAGGACATAATTTTTTTAGGCCCACTAGAAAACGGCAACGTTTATCAATATTACTGAACTCTATAATATCAATTTATTATTAAAATCAGTTGCACGATATTATGAGTAAAAATGAAACGGGAATAATAAAATCAATTTATTAAACTTAGTAATGACTTTTGACATTTGAGGTAAAGGAACTAACGTTTTTTTAATCAAAATGAAAGATGATTTAATATACCTATATACAAATAATATATAAATATAATAATAGATAAAGGATAGTGTATTATTTCTTTTTTATTTTATTTAAAAGTATTGAACTCTATATAATTATTTAAATACTATTTTAGATTATTTTAACTATTAGTTCGTCAGTCCAGTATCGTCGTGAAACGGAACGCGTCATCATTTTTGACAGCGACAGAATGGTACGTACACTGACATCCAATTGACGTCGGTTTATTTTCAACCGAATTCTGTGTTTACGTTTCCAACGGCTTGATTTCGTTTTCTTTCCCGTATCCCGTATTTAGAATGCAAGAAAATAATACGATTTAGGGGTTTGTTTATACTGTATTTTTTTTAACGAAAATGCAAGAGGTCGCTTCGACACTCCGCAAGCACTGCAGTAATGGTGAAACGCCCGAAATACGCTAGGTAGCGTACTTCGGGCGTTTGGTAGTGGCCAAAGAAGATTGTATTTATCAAGAATAAAAAAAGTGTTAAATAGCATTTACGTAAAAAGCAATTTGAATACAAATCAAAATAAAGCTACTAACCACTAAGAATTTTTAGGTTATTTAATCTTCATGTTTTAATTGATTTCTCAATATTCCCGTTAGATAAAATCAAGCTAATGTTACTTATAATATCTGGGGTTAATAAGAAATTATTTAACATATGTCTCATTAATAAACGTTACATTTTGTAGTGGGCCTATTCTCCATACAAGAAATTTTTTTCTCTTTTATTGTTAATAATTAAATGCCACATTTAAAAATTGAATTCGATGTGGTTCGCCCCCTTGACGTCTAGGTACTCGTGGAGGCGTAAAGTGGCTCACAAGTATATACTTTGCTAAGATGAATGTTCGACGAGCGATAGAGGAGAAATAAAAGTCCATATGAACAGCTATAGGTTAAATAGCGCGTTTACAGCTGTTAAATGTCAAAAGCCGGGCTCGGTAGCACGGCTGCGGCGCCGCCGCGGGTCGCCGGCGGGGGCGTGTAAGTCGCGCCTGCGAATACTGCGACCCGCGAGAGACCACGCCCCTCCAATGGCCGTGGGGCGCCGTCGATGGAGGAAATCGGGAGAGGTATGGGGAACAGAGGCTGGGGGTTCCCAGAAGTCGTTATCGTTCCCGGGGACTCCTATATGCCTGAGGAAGGCCATCGCTGAGGTTTTTAGTGGGTAAGCCTCCCCCTTCTGGGGAGGGAAGCCCCACATAACCGCCGGCTCTCCGCAGCCGGGGTATGCAATTCAATGCATTTTCCTCAGCAGAAAAAAGAAAGCTCTGGGAGATTAAAGCGTAGTACAGTTTGAATAATATAAGTATTATAATAAGAGTGCAGAGACCCGCTATACCCAGTACGGGGTGGCTTCTCCTCATCCTTTACAATACGGTAAACATAAGCTTCAGAATTTCTAGAGGCGCGACCAATGGTGAACCCTTGAGATTATGCCTGGCTGATAGAAATGTATCTGCATCATTTGCATGCAATTTAACGGTATAGGTTGAAAATATTTGCATTTTGGTGAAGTACTATGGTGAATATGCATACATATTATAATCTAACAAACTAATTATCATACTGCCGTATTTTTTAAATATCAGTAAACGTAAAAGTTACGAATCTTTTATATTTTCGGTTAGACAGGGAGATTTCATATGTAACGTAATGATACTTTACGCGTTCGTCGTAATATTCGCATACAATAATCTATTTTGAAAGATATGATAGCGATTGTAATACTATTTAATAGATGATAACTTAAAAATTTACATTGTGAATACGTTACTCTTTATGGGTGTGTTTTGGTTTTTATTATGTACTTGCGTGCTACCAATAAATACACATCTGAAATTTGTGCATTTTCCCTTTAGGTAATATTCCCTACTTGCACGCGATTCGACACAAGCAGTGCGGTGCAACGCAACCTTATCCTATGTATTTTTTTCAGCCGAAAGCTATCAGGATGTATAACATCCTACAAGAATTTATTATATACTTGTTAATTAACAATTGAAAAATGGACTATTGGATAATATTAGTGTATCTTGATACACACACTATCCGTATTTTATCTCAATATTTATCAACATTTTCTACATTTATATTTTCATTATAACTTACCTTCTTCGGGTAATAGAGAACCAATAAAATAGAGAAAATCTGAAATATGCATCAGGCGATTACTAAAAGAAAAAGATCGAGCTACCGCCTCCAACTGTCCTTATTCATTTAATTCAGAAACAGAGGTGAGTTCATGAATAAATGTAAAGGAAAGGCCCAGATTTCTATCTGCAACGCTAGGCATGTCTGTGAGTGGTTATTTATGTATGATACAAGGGTTAGAACGGATGGAAATTGTGTGATTCAGTGTGGGGAATTATTCGAGAGTGACATATTGCGCCTCTTAAGCTCTAAATGGACTCACTTTTCTTATCATAAGGTGCATTTTTTACACAAAGAGAACAATTATATCTATTTTGAGGTAAATGAGAAAATCAAGTAATTAATGGGACATACAATATAAATTATTTTATTAAATAATAAAGTGTTAATTAATGTGCTACAATATATCCTCATTGTAACTACAATTGCTTAGATAGTTATTTCTGTTCTATATTGATAACACATAGTCCTGACTACCATAATAAGACTTTAATAATAAGACTTGTTTGATAACAATAATCAGATAAAGGCGGTGATTAATCATCTTGAAATGGTATGTATTGTCTAGAGATTGTATTTATTATAGCCCTAATTATAAATAACTTGAAATACAGGCGGTACTCTAGGTTTAAGTTTTATAATATTAATACTTTTATCTATTTATCACAAAAATAAGAATCATGCTTAATCAAAAATATTTTTTACGTTCTTTTTTAAATATAAGTAGGTATTTTAGTATATATATTTCAAATTCAGAACAAGCCCTATAAATGTAGGTATGTGATAATAGTGTGTAACTTTTTAAATTTGCGACTCAACCCGACAAATACTTATTCGTTTTTTGTGATTGTATATCTGTATAATTTCGGGAGCATAATCCTCAAGCAATCCTGCAAGCTCATCATTGCAGCATTAGTGGATTAAATACTAGGTACATGACTTTTAATTAAATAAATCTAATGACAAGCCAATATACAAATTGGAATAACACAACACATTAATATTACAGATTGGTAAGTACTACCTGATTAGTTGAAAATATATTTGGGCATTTTGGGAGCCTAGCGTACTTGAAAAATTGCCAACTGTTAGCGACCGAACGACCGGCACTAGATAGGTTAATTACTTCATTCAATGGCTCATTGATTGCATTTTCTATGTAGTTACATGCACATTTCTAGTGAAAACTTTAAGCAAAGCTTAAATCGACTTGAGTGAGCTATAATATTGCCGCAGCGGCATTACGACACAAACATGCAGCTGTGAAGCTAGACAAAATTTCAGTTTCAGTTTTATTTTAAAAAACATATAAATATATACTTCACACAGTACAGCAGTGAGTGGTAGTGTATTTATACTTGTACATAAATATACCTACTCTTTCCTGTGGGCTGCTATAGCCTATATATAATATGCTACAGTCTAAATATAATATAAATATGAATTAATGAAAGTTGAGTACGGTAGAGAAATCTCTAGCGTCCTCATCTTTCATTAATCTTTTATGCAAGCTCTTTGGTTATGGGTAACCTTGACCTTGCCTTTCTATATGTGGTCCAGTAAGTTCATGTAGAAAAACTACTTGTGTCCCGGATTACCTATTTACCTAAATGTGTTGTTTCAGATAAAAACTTTTTGTTTGTTCACACTTCCAACTACTAAATACCTCAAAGAAGTCGGGTGGGATGCAATGAAGAGGAAGATTCTTTTCGGAAATCCTGATCGCTTAATGTTGCAAAAGCTAAAATCGACTTTGATAAAAGGATTAGAAGATATCCCATAGAAATCCATTCAAAAGCTGATTAGGTCAATAAAGAATCGTCTTCGAGCAGTTAAAAGGGCTAGAAGACGGATCACTAAATACTAAATCATACACTAAATCTTAATTTTAAGGCCAAATAAGATTTTTATTAAATAATTTTGTTCTTTCCATTATTCCTTAGTTTTTAAATGAATTAGTTTTAATTTAAAGGCAATTATTTCAAATTGTATTTTTTTTATTATTTACAATAATATTATTTAAAATAAATCTAGATCGCGCTGAATCGATTCTAAGTAAGAGTTTCCATACATTTGCTCACAACGTCGGCTTGGAAGAAGACTGTCATAAATCAATATACACTAACTTTCAGGGGAAGCATGTAAAAAGTAAAGCATTTTACTGGATAAAATGTACTCAGATCTCGATCTCATTAAATAATTAAAATCCATATATATTACACATACATATATTATTATTATAGAAAAAATTAAGTTGTTTCATTGCGAAAACATAACAATGCATTTTTTTGAGTTATGACAGTCTACTTCCAAGCCGACGTAAATGTGTATTATTATTATTATGATAATTTTAATAAAAGAAAGATTTAGTTCAATTTAACCTTACAATATTAAAATTTAAATAGAGTTTCATTTGAAACTCTGTTAATCTAGCAAATAATTATTATTTATTAATTATTGGCTTACGACCGGTTTCTGAGTCTATACTGATAGTGCGTTGCCAATAATGTTTATGCTGAAAATAATTTAAACACGATATTTTGTTTTAGAAATTAGTAGAAAATAGCTTTATTATTCATTCTTCCAAATAATATTAATTGAATGATAATACTCGAATAATAATAGATTTAACAATGTTCTGGAGCGTAAAATCATGGCATTTTATAGAAACCAAAATAGCGGGAACAAATCTACGCTACTGATACAACCGGAAACAGGCTTGTAATTCAACTATTAAACCACTTTATTTAATTAAGCACATTCCCTTCTTACGTAAATAGTTATATACAAGTATGTAAGTAAATAGTAATTTTACAACTATTCGTATTCTAGAATCCATTGAATACTTAGTGTATATAGATCATACCTAGATAGTTCCTATCGTAGGTCTGTTGTAAAAAAATATTTAGAAATAAGCAGAACCTGTGTACCTGTTGATTGATTTATTGTGTATATAAATAAATAAAATAATAAAAAAAACTGATATTTCCTCTAAATTATTCGGTTATAAATTATTGATCAGAGGACTAGAACCTCAGAACCAGAACTGCTTTAATTTTGGTACATTATTAATGTTGATTGTGATTCATATTACAACATGGCTAGAGTAACGACAGCAACCTACGAAAAGAATATCACGCGATTTCTGTTTCGGTCAAATTTCTATATCAATAAACAACATTAGAACTTCGATAACAATTCTATTATTAGTATATGTCTCTTTCATTCATATTTAATGAAACCGCCCCTTAGTGTACGATAGGGACAGTACTAACAGAACAAAAAATCTACGTTTCTTAGTCCTCTATTTGTTCCTCCAAATCTGAACCGATTTTGAATATAAATTTGTAATAAAATTTAAAGAAGCTGTGTTTGTGTTTTTCTTTATAGACTCACGTGAAATTAGTTTCTTGGATGTCTATACACACCGGAAAATCCACTTATATTTCCAGATTTTCCGGTTATATTTCAGAAATATGTTCAAAACCATAATGGTTATTATATAAATTACGACAAAATAGAAATGAAAACATAGAAAAACGGCAATACACGCCACAGATTTGTGGATAAAAAGTGTTAATGTATCTGAATACCAGGAGAATATATACCGCGTCCTTCAGTCTTAAGGGATGTCATGTCTTGACAAACTTTTGATAATACGGAGATGTCTTATTGTAACAGGTTAATTGAATATTTTGAGCGTTTACAATGTGTGCCCTCGTCAGTATACAGTTTATCGTACATAACACCCCTGCATAATTTAAATTTTAATACTATTTTGACACGCTAGTTAAGCTTCTGCAACATTTCTAATAAAATCAAGGCTTCTCTTGCAGCACTAAAATAAGCTGTCATTATTGTACGAATTGTAGGATAGGATAGAATTTTCGTTCGTCCCTTTATCCCCAAGAAAGTTTGTACAACTCTTCAGCCGTACAGCGAAAGCCTTTCTAAATAATGAACTTAGTGTGTAAGGGTCGAATCGTGGAATTAGTAGAAACTATGTTCAAAACTTTACGTGCACTATCAACCCCGAGGTTTCCCACTCAAAAGTTTTTATTAAGAGTTTTTATTTCATATCTAACAGTCGCAAATGTTTATGAATTGAATGCTCTATTATATGAGTATTTCAAGGTTTGATTAGGAGGAAATGAGTCATATATGTAACAAATTTGCCTTTAGCATGGAAGTAATTAATACTAAGTAAGAATTTTCCTCGTAATAATTCAAACATTATAATAACAGATGATTCTAACAGCGACTTATTCGTGAAAGAGCGTAAGAACCTTTTACTGTTTATAAAGTTATCAGATCTCTCGCCGGAACATTATTGTACCTCTGAAGGTTAGTCGATCGAAGCCGGCTTCTAAATGGCGCCAGCGATACCAAATTCATATCACATTTTGTTTATTATAACCAGTATTCACATAATTACATAATATATTCAAATATATATATATATATATATATATATAATATATATATATATATATATATATATATATATATATATATATATATGTGTGTGTGTACATATTAATGATAAACACATGAATACATAATAATATGACATCTATCAGCTTGAGGCTAAGTAGTGTTTGCGCGCTAGTCTTTTGAATATGATTTTCTTCGTATGATTGAAGAACCAGAATTTTTATATTATTTGTTTTGACATAACTATCAAAGCTTAAGATTCTTTTCAAGGCAAATTACAATACTTTATCATCTGTCAATAAATCAATTTAAGAGATAATCGAGTTATCGTAAATATTTTACATGAAAGGGTTAATATACGCTCACAATGAAATAATATCCACTAATTTCTATCTACGACCTTCAGCATTAAACGATCGCCAAATTCGTATTCATGACCAATCACAACTTTTATTAACAAAGGCCCGTCAACTTACATTGAAGTATTCGGATAGAAAAGTGCGCACGTAGCAAAGAAAATATGGAAGAAACGAAGTGCTTCTAACGACGCAACTTTTATCTCAAAAGAGTTTGTGACAAATTAAGAGAAGATCTTGTCGGGTGCACAAAAGTTAATGGAAAATATGAGCGCTTTGAGATAAAACTTTTGTAACTAGCCTGTTTTAACGGAATAGATGAAAGGGGCTGGCAATTTTAGTTTATATTACCTCTACCTTGTGGAAGCGAAAGGTCGCAATTTTTTGGATATATCAGTGACCGTGGTTTTTTTGCGAATTTTATCATTTCTGATTCGATCACACAGAGAAATTCCACGAACATTTACCTCTATGCTCTTGTCTTGAGAGACTGAGATATGGGTCGATAATGTGCAGATTAATTTTCGGAATTCTGCCCAGCCGATTTGGATCCGTCTATTGACCTTTTCTAGAAATTCGAGCTACCTAGTTGGACTATTTCTCCCAGGTAAACCTACTTCATCGACAACTTCCAATATATAGATTTCAACCTTCATAAGAGTGAGTCTATATGGGAATTCGACATTATTTTCATCTTATTCATGTTCATTTTAAGACCCACTTAATGGTTTGCAGCACAGCTGTAAATAGTTACAACGCTATCATATCGCCTAGTCTTACACCTCGCTGGAACCGTATCAGTCTCGAGTTCTGGTCCCGATATGGACTGACATTATGTCGTTTTCGTAGACTGACTTGCAACACTTGAATATATCGATAGTCTATGTGGCACGGCCCAGGTCTCTACCCCGTTTTTTGAATAACAGTACCACGACACCCATGTACCATGGTTTAAGTGTTTTGCCTTCGAGTATAACGGAATCGAAGAGCCTCTGAAGGGCCTCTAAAAATCTCTGTCTCCAACTTCATCTGTAGACTTTGTCCAAGTAACAGATCTCTTACGAACATTTTGGAGCTTTCTTGGGCTCTATGGCCTCTTTAATACAATCAATAATAAATTGGCGTATGTCAAAGTCAGAGACTTGGATATTTGTTTATAGAGTCACCAATGAGCATCTTCAGAGGTATGCTGATTCATCCACCACGTTTCTGCATTAACTTGAGGGCTCTGACTTCTTCTTATCTATGTACAGTGGGGTGTGAAAATCTGAAATCCTACAATTTTGATACAAAACATTGTCAAAACATGTGTAAACATCAGTGCAGTCCTTCATGCAATAGAAACCATTTTGCAATTAGAGTTCAAAGATTTCTGTATTTTGGATATAGTTGGGCGGAGCGTAGGCTTCATCAATCGATATCATTTGACTTGTACGTTGATTTAACGTACCTGTATAATGCAACTGTATGTATTCAGCTAATTAATCACTGAGACATCATTGAAGAACCGAGGCTAAGTCGACATGATCAAGTCAATCACTCCATCCTGATTTTTCCACGTTTGTTTTCAATGTAAGCGTTTTTTGAAACAAGAGTTTATAGTTCCATGTTCTACGCTGTATTTTATCGGCTAGTATTTGCCATAAAAGTTGTGGAAGCATATTTTGCCCGAGAAATATCTTCAAACATTGCTTCCACTTCTTTATCGGGGCGGGCGGGTCGAGGCTGTGGCGTAAACCTGAATGATCTTCAGGGAATACTGTTTGGTGATTGTGAATATTACACTCTATTTGACGTACTTCCGACCGTTCGATGGTGGGTGTTAGCTTCCCGGAGATTCTTACCACCCCTGGCTGGTGCCAGGTGCCTATGTCCGTCGTCATCGACACGGCCGGCCTCTGGTACCACCTCAACCTCAGGGATGGCCTTCCTCAGGCATGTAGGGAGCCCCCGGGAACATCAAGCAACTTCCGGGAACCCGAACCCCCAGCCTCCGCTCCCCTGCCTAGAGGGGAGCCCTCCCCGGGGGAGGCTACACTACCTCCCCCGGTCTCCTCCACCGACGACGCCCCCCGGCCACGGAAGGGGCGTGGTCCATCTCGGGTCGCCGTAGCAGTCGCGACTTCCTCGCGCCCGCCGGCGACCCGCGGCGGCGCCGCAGCTGTGCTACCGAGCCCGGCGCCGCCTTCTTCGAGCGGGATCGGCCATCTCCCGACCCCGCTCGGCGGCCTCCTTCTGGAGCATCACTGCTTCACAGAAGGAGGCCACAGCCCTCCAACCTCCCTCGTCCGCCAGCATTGCCGCAATCAATGCCGGCGGAGACAGATCTCGCCCGATCTCTGCGACCAAGACTCGGCGCTCGGAGGCCCACGCGGGGCACTCCGCCAGCGTGTGCTGGGCCGAGTCAAGGTCGGATGCGCAGTGGTGGCAATGTGTCGATCCCTCCCGTCCTATTCGACACAGATACTCACCGAAGCAGCCGTGCCCGGTGAGTATCTGAGTCAATCGGTAGGTGACCTCCTCCTTCCCGTGGAGCCAAGCCTCGAGGTACGGCACCGACGGCCCGCTGGCGCGCGCAGACCAACCGCACGAAATGCTCCTCGAAGCTCCAGCGGCGGTCCAGGGTGAGGCCCAGGTACTTGATGTACGGCCCCACCGGGACCACCGCGTCACCCACCCGGATCCGGCAGCTGGGTGGTTCCCGGCGCCTCGGAAGGCCGTGGAACCATAGCGCCTCGGTCTCTGGTACCACCTAACACTTAAAGCTTTTTCTTTATGAAAATTTCAATGGAGCATTTTAAGCCGTCTCCCACTATGCTGATCCAATGCCAGTTGGTTGGGTCTATTAAGCCAGACTTACTATTTTTAAAAATATGTTAAAATTTTATCCGAAGTTGAAAAGAAAATGGACGCGGTCTTAATAGGAGGTCTTAACAATTGAAATTAGCTTGAATACAAGAATAGTTGCCAACGTTTGATGTAGTTCAAAAAACAAGTTAGAATAATACATTAGACATTGATTGTCAAATAACGGAACATGATACTATTGAGACAAGTTTTATAATTATTTATAATAATTAAATTATACTTCATTTGGAACTCCTAGCTGCACTGCTCAGTGCAAGGTCATATTCTAAGTTTTTACGTTCATCTGACGTCATAGTCACTAAATCATTTTTGGTCTGATTCTACTATTAAAGTTAAAGTGCCTTAAAACTCAAATTAAAACTCTGAAAACATTCGTTTGTAACCGTATTCAAGAAATACGTCAATTAAAAGATTCAGAATCGTGGATAAGATCAATCCAACGGATTTAGCATCAAATCACAAACTTTTGAAAAAATCGTAAATACCGTTTGAAAGGTAGGTATTTAAAGTTTACTAAGCTACAAAGAGTAATAACTACAAGAAATAATAACATATGTTCTTCGGTTTATCAATTAATTTTCCACTTTAGTTAAAAAAAAAGAAAACTATTACGTCAAAATCTACCTTGTGCTTGAACCCTTTCATAGAGGATGACAATATACTTCCAACAATATCGCATCCCGAAATGAAGCCCAGCCTTGCTAAATACAGACTGCGCCTGGCTTCGTCAGAAATTGTTGGATAGATATTTTTATACCTTTAAAACTAGCTTTCGTCTTGCAGACGGAGAACCTGGTTTCACAAGATGCAAACCTCACATGGATGAGACAATGACAATCACCACTAACAGTTCCCAACCTATGACATGAAGCATTTCTGAAATCTTAGAATTTCTTAAGAACGAGATTGGTGTACAGAATATTTACTATTGAATTAGAACAGTCCTCTTTCTCATTTTCCTATAGTATCTGGTTTCAATAGTATCATGCTGATTTCTGTATTTATAATTTTCTTACGTAGTAAACCAATCATAGTTAAAACGAGTTCTCTAAATGTCTTGAATTTATCAGCTACCTTTGCCACTGTATCCTTTCTCCTCCTCCTCTTAAAAATGCTTTTGAAATTCCGTCATTTCATTGGTAACCATTAGAGCGAATAGAGAGAGATATTACTCCAAAATATATATGAATCAGAGTTAATTCAGTAATAAGTCACAAATTACGTATAGAATTAGTACTTAAGAAACAAATATTTATTAGTGACATATATAATAAATAATTTAAAATAACAACTGCAAACATGACTTTACACTTTCACATCTGCCTTCTATAAAAAGTAAACTGTGTTACGCTTGAGGAGTTCAAGCATATCTGAATAGCATAGTAAAAGGGAACGAGAAGAGTGAAACAGCATATGAAGCTGAGTTTGAAAGTATTGTGGAAAACTATTAGTACTTTATGTAAAGTAGACAAGATGTATTACATTACGACACTCTCTAACCAGAGGTTATGTTAGCTCTATTGATCTGAGCTAATTTAACCTCCGGTTCGAGAGTGTCGTAATATAATCTAAGCCATCGTAAAAGCTATCTTGTGAAATATCACTCTATTCACTTAACCCAAGTATTGGAGTTGCTTGAAAGAGTGAATTACGAAATGCATACGCTTACTGATGATAATTATTTGATTGATTTTTGCCTCCAAGACATATTTCAGTCCATTTTCAGTCATAGTTTTTTTTATTGTGCATCTGTGATTGATAGTTGCACCATTAAAGTTCATAGACATATTTCTAATTTCATTTCGCATCTCAGCATACTGCTACCCACAGTCATCACTTGAGATTTGGTTAAGTTGACTTGGAGGCCAAACGTTGGAGCCAAACTTATATACCAACATTATCTGCAAATTCAGCAACAAGATGGCTGCACATGCTTCATATGGTTCAAAATGGCTGGTAGGAGCAAAGTAGCTGCAGATATTTTAAATAACTATGGAGACAGGGCGCTCAACTGACAAATAGTTAGGATTGGAAGTTACCTAATTTACGTACATTATGACTGCTGTCAGAATTTTTATTAAATTATTAAATAAAAATACATATTGTTGCACCCTTATATTTATATTTGAAAAGAGTGACAGTGAAGGAAATCTTATGCTTTTTTAAAACTCGTATATAAAAATTAGTATATATATTTTTTGTTTTAGTGTTGGATTTAGTTACTATAATGTCTTAAAATGATGCCTTCTAATATTTAAATGTATTTTTGTATTAATAATAAATACATTTAATTACAAATACCTTTTGTTTTATTATTAGAGACATAGAAGTCTATACTCATAGCTACCTAATTCTTAAATAGATAAGATTTTGACGCGGTTTAAAATCAGTTTCTAGAAAAAGATATCATGTGAATATAGCAGTCCGAAAGACCCTATAACCAATACTTAAAGGTTAAATCTATAGGACGTATTCAGAAATAAATATTAAACAAAACATTCAGTTATTAATACTGAAACAAAAGCTTAATATGTAGACCGAAACATAAAACACGTAACTTTTAAAACTAGTTAGAGAAACAAAATTTAAGAGACTTAATAAGTTGCTATACGAATCCAATCCTTAATACCAAGGAGTTACAAATTTCATCATAATTCCAGTCAAGACTACCTGACAAAAGGGTAATTTGTCATCGAAGTTCCCACTTTTAGTGTGAAACTTTCTTGATAAGCTCGAAAACTTTGATCAAAACCCGAAGCTCACTTTAATTTTGTGATTTATTTTAGTTCTGATTTTTTTTTGTTTTACACAGAAAAGCACGATCTAGCAAAGGAGTTTGCAAATTCTCTCCGTATACTGCAACAAAATCAATTTACGTACATTGACTTATTTCATACAGTCGCGTAACTTTTACTATACTTTTACCCACTGAGGGAGGCACTAAGTATGGGGGTATGTTATTGAAACCGGTCATCCTTTGGTAACAGGATGTCTGCTCACTGGACAACACTCGCAACCGATCTACGGTATTAACGATATACCACCGCCACCTAAAGATGTAAAATTAGCAATTTTCGTCGATGATGCGGCCGTCTATTATACAGTCTGGATATGCATACTGTTGCTTCCATATTGGTATGGGTAGACGTAGGAATAGGAGAACAGTAAAGGTGTTTCCTGTAGTAAATTGCAGATCCATCGCCAAGATCGTGATGGGACGGGAGGGGACGGAAACGTCGAGGAGGGTCGAATGGGGCGTTCCGCAGGGTTCGGTGTTGGGACCCCTGCTATGAAAACTCGCATACGACGCGGTCCTTCACACCAGCCTTCCTCGCGGCGTGAATTCGACACCTTCGTTGTGACGAATGGGGCAGACTTCGAGCCGGTGCTCAGGCTTGCCGAGCTTGGGGTAGCATGTGTCGTGCGGGCGATCCGCCAGTTGGGTTAAGAGCGCCTCACAAAACCGAGGCGCTATGGTTCCACGGCCTTCCGAGGCGCCGGGAACCACCCAGCTGTCGGATCCGGGTAGGTGACGCGGTGGTCCCGGTGGGGCCGTACATCAAGTACCTGAGCCTCACCCTGGACCGCCGCTGGAGCTTCGAGGAGCACTTCGTGCGGTTGGTCCCTCGAGCCAAAAGGGTGGCGGGCGCGTTGCATCGCCTGCTGCCCAATCTCGAGGGATCGAGGGATGAAGTTCGCCGCGAGGGCGTCGTGCGATCCGTGGCCATGTATGGGGTGTGGTCCCCGTGTGGTCGCAAGACTGCGCGAGGTCCCCCCGCTGCAGAGCTCTGTTACGGAGCCTGCAGCGGATAATGGCCATACGGATCGTACGAGGTTACCGTACCATCTCGTACGAGGCGGCGACGGTTCTGGAACGCTCCCCCCTATTCAACATCCTGGCTGACATGTACGCGGCGACGTATCCAGCGCGGCGTGTCGACCGGGGGAGCGATCTGTTTTGTACAGTTTTAACATATGCTTTGACCCTAATAGCAGAATCCTCAACGGTATTTATGCTCCTGAAAGAAATTCTTGAAAACAGCATTCTCGCAGGCAATAAATGAGAATTCTAGACAATTTTTTTCTATTGTCAAGCTTGCTTTATAGTTCGAAGATGTGAAGAAGTCGTGATGTGGTTAGTGTGGAGCGGATAGGCGCATCGTGGCGCCGCGACCGCGGTACGTCTGGCGCGACGTTTGTCATGAGATGCGCTAACGTATGCCGCACACGTGCGCCGTCGTTTTACTACAGCAGATATAGATATAGATCGGAGATAGTGCACATCTTATCTCCTTTTTATCCAGTCTACATCAATCAACGTGTCACCCGCTATAACAGACAACTCCTCCTCCGAAAGTCCGAAAGATCGCTAAGCAATTGAGCTAAAAATATGTTAGAACAAAGGATGTCAAGGTGTTCGCGTGACAGGAAAATGGTAAGGTTTCATATAGACTGCACTGTGAAAAGGACTATTGTAGTTTACTTGCAGGGAATATGTTTTGATACTTTTGTGATATGTTTTAATAAATTACTGGCATTACGGATTACTGGCAATGATAATTCAATGCCAGTAATCCTTGGGAGAAATCTTTCTCTCTGTACCTATATTTTTTTATTTGAGTTGTTACGTGTATTATGTATTATATACAGTTTAATAGTTTGTGGACTTATGGAAAGTTAAGGTGCTGTTTTACGATGTAACCGTAAAACAGTTCATGTCGCTGTGGGTATACAGATATTGTTGTTACTGTTTTTGAACATAATTTTTGAATTAGTTAATGCTCCTTCTGTGTGATAAATGATAATCTACGCACGTTGTTAAAATATATGGACGGATTTTTTGCAACATTAACATTTAAGTACTCACCGCTTGGTTTTAGAATACTAGGCACTGTCATAATTGATCGATTATCCTGTTTCAAAGTAATAAAATCTATTTTCAGCAACATTCCAATGCTGCATGTGATCCTATTATCTTGTATTTTTCTTTAATATTTTGTACAAATTTTAGTTTTTCCTTTTTTATGCAGCGTTATTGACTTCAAACAATAAACATTTTATAGTTGTGCACTTTATGATCTCTTAATACATGTAGTAATGAATGGTTATAAGTATGAAACAGTACAAAACCCGATTTGTTAACGATAAATAAGTCCTCCTGGTTAAAAGAGGGATGTGAGGATTTGGCACCTAGAGTTGTCAGCTACCGGTTCCGAATGCAACCCCGCCGTGTTGAAATACGTCGCCATAGAGGGAGGGGGGGGGATAATCTAAAAGCCATAACAATGTCTCATCCCCAGAATTCAATAGAATAATTGTAGTTAAGGGTCATGATTAATGGAATAAGGATTGCCGGTGGGCCGGCATAGACCGCCCTGGTTAGTCTGTAGCAATGTTTTTTGTTTTTTGACGCCATATCCGGATACTATGTCCACTTTTTCGTTTAGATAAGGTTGTACTGTTCGGTAATTTTAACATTAATTAATATTAAACAAATAATTGAAAATATGCTCCGTCTTCAGATTTTCTCGTATATTCAGGTTAGATTCAAGTCGTAACGGAGCACATTCATTATATAGAAGATAATGTAACACTGACAGATGTATTTACTGATGCTCTTGTCATTAATGTTAGTGTCAATAACATTTAGACCTTGAACCTTGCTCCCTTAAGATGGTGTTGTAGCCGTATTACCCATTTTGTCTGGACAAGACAAAGTTGTAAGAGTGGTGGATGTTCAAATTAATGCTGGTTCTTTGATGGCCCTAATACATTTATTTAGCCTTCCTGTTCATATATTATATGTTAGAAAACCTTTTTTATTATATGCTAAAATACATATTTAGGATGTACAGAAGTCTCATTTGCATATTATGCTCATCCTATGTTTTATTGATGAACGTTACCTTTAGATATTATTTGTCTCCTTTATAACTGGTTGTGCTGCGAACGCTACTGGTCCAGGGTGCACGCAGTGTGCGTGGTTACAAACGTAGTGAAAAAAAAGTAATATATTACCTGAAGTCTTGCATACATGAAGCAATTCTGTCAGCGGACATTCTCTGATCGATCTGATTAATAGGATAATCACCGGCGACTCTGTAAAGTGCCTTAATAACTGGTTTGGTGTTACTGAATAAATTATAGTATAGAGAAAATCTGGATTATAATTTTTCTGTTATATTATTTGGAAATATTCATTGTTCTGTTTAGAGAACTCATATATAAAGTTTGGCATGAGCTACTCATTTGTATCTGCACATATAAACAACTAAAAGCGATATTCGAATAACAACCTGAAACCAACATCATTAAATTTATCAACGTTTCACAAAGAAAATCTTTTTGAAGTATATTTAATTTAAATAACGACTTTGAAACGTAACATGAGTAAAGAAGATTTAACGCAGAAATAAATTCTACTCAGAGTTTGACAAAGTGTCTGGTAGTCGTAGTCTTTATCTCGCTCGTCCAATAAATTATTCAAGCACTCATTTGTCATGCAAATTATATAATTAAATATACTTATCTACCTTGTATTACATTTTTTGTTTTAGAAATTAACATAGAAATTGCAATATAAAAATTGTCATTTCTCCGAGTGGATATCAAACGATGTAACAAAAATAGTTTCATCGATTGTTTGTTTAAACAAATGAATTAATAGAAATGAAAAGAACTCAAATTCGTGTTACTTATTACAAATTATAAACATATAATAAACATATATATTGACAACTTTTTCGTTATCACCTATTTTATGACTTATCAGCAGGACGAGAGCTTCTTTGCTTCTTCTTTATATACATATAGTGATATAGATAGACTAAAAGTTAAGAACATAGCTAAAAAAACCATGTCATTGTTATTATATGACTAACGAAATATCTCTGCGAGAGCAATAATACTGACATCGATAAAATAGGTGGTTTACAATGTTCATAAAGAAGTTAGACCGTAAAAGTTTCTGACGAAAAACAACAATTCATAAACAGCAACGTTCGTTCTTAAAAATAAACCATAACAACCCTTAGCTTGGTGATCAGGCTGATATTTTATTTTTAGTTTACTTTATGAATTGTAAATCCTTCCTTCCTTTTAGCTGTCAATTTACTTACAAGGTATTGTATATGTGATAAAATTATATTTTTAATTTTAATATTTCTAACTGTTGGTAAATCTAGTGTACATAATAATCATATCCTATTTTCGCTTTTATTTATTTATTTATTCAAGGTTTACCAACAGATTTTACACTATTGACATGAAATCATATAGCATTCATTAATACATTATTAGAGTGCAAACCCAATTACAGGTAAGCTCAACATTCATAAAGCATTAACCAGGTGTACTTAATATTAATTTAAATTATTTTTTTATTTAGCTAATTACTAATTAATCACTAAGAATTACTGATACAAAAATAAGTGTAACAGATAGAGCAAAATAAAAAATCAAAACTATTTCCTTTTGTCCCTAACAGTATATTAACAGTTATATTTTTAATTTCATAATAAACGTTTACATTATTATTTGTTTCTGGGCGTTAAAAATAATAAAAATTCAATTTTAAACGATTGCAAAGAAGTACACAACAAGTCAACCTTACTGGTATTATAAAAGGCATTATGTTCCCTACACAATCTCGGAATTACACTGTGACTCCCCACATTAGTCCTGAATATATTAATTACAAATGGCCTAAAATTTCCGTGCCTAGAAGGACGAACTGGAACAGTGAAATGTATTCGCTCAAGAAGTTGAAGGCAGTCAAAGTGATCCTTTAAGATCCTGTATAACAATAATTGATCAGCTATCCATCGACGGTCCTTGAGTGATGAAAATTTAAAATATTTTAGTCTATCGTGATAGGAAGTAAGACAGCGAAGCATTTTAGAATGAGTTGTTAAAAAGAACATAAATCGTTTCTGAACTCTCTCGATCCTATCAATATGACATTGGTAGTGAGGGTTCCAAACACTAGCACAGTACTCAAGACCACTCCGTACCAAAGCAAGGTATACTTGTATAAGAGCTTGCTGATTTTTGCACATTTTAAAAGCTTTCGAAATAATATTATCAAAATGATCAAAGGGTCTTTTAAAAATAGGATTACTCGTAATTAAAAAATAACTGCCATGTTGGAAGTTATTTTTACCATGTAGTTTATTATTAACTATATTTTAATCTATGATACACCCCAGCAAGATTGCTCTAACTTTTATTATTTTGGTCATGCAACCTATAGTCGCCTGCTCTAACAGCTGAGCGCAACTTACTCGTATATGCCGACGCGAGGACGCGCGTATTAAATTCTCAAGGAGGGGTTCCAGTAATTATGTAAGTCGACATGTGGCGATTACTCTAACCTTTCTTTTTTTTATACGTAGGGAAATGAAGTTGCGAAATACCTTGTGCTCAGGAGCAGCACGAGGTTAAGTCGGATTTTCCGCAAGATGGTAACGCGGTCTACCGACTAAAACCCTACGGTGCTTCTCATTTTCACGCCTGATGTGCGGGGCTACGGCAACCGACAAGTATTCATCCGCTAATTTATCTAGTTTTCAGCTCCTCGATGTCCTGAGGATCGGGCTTCGCCTCTGTGTGCTAGAGCCAAAGAGGGAGGTGGTGGTGGTTAGCAGGGTTTCAACCCGCATTTCTACTCTGCAATCCTCTATCTTTTTGAAGTCGAAGCTCACTTTCCAGGCTGGAGTTCGCCTGCTGCAAGCACGCAGTCTCTATGGAGACAGTGCGTGCAGCGAGGATCTTGGCGTCCTCCCGAAGTTCTTTTCCCGCCGATTTTAATTTTTTGACAAAGGTCCATTTTAGATTCGATGACCCTTCCACCACGAAAAGCATGATATCCAGTGCTCGACTCATACTAACTACTTCAAACTAAAACTACCTCATACTTACTACCGCGACAGTAGTTGCCAGTAAACACGGACTCCTTCGACTCGTATACGGGTCCTTCACCGTGTAATCAGACATCCTCTTCTATCAAAGGAAGGGATTTCGCTTCTTACCGCAGGAGCGGTGAGCAATTTAAGTGGTCCGCCAAGTAGATCCGCTCCCTCTGTCAGACAATTGGCCGTCAAAAGACATTGCCGAGGGTGCATCACGAGGAGGCTGTCTGACGTCGCACCCCAGGGAACCAATTCTCTGTACATGTGATTTGTTTTTGAATTTTATATTATATCAAGCATCTTTTATTGAACGTAAAGATCATAAAAATTTCCATTCACAGAGAAAATTGTATTCTAGGGTCTATTCGATATAAAATTCGATATCATGTCGATCACGAACGAATGGAGCGCAACCAAACTTGCCTGAAAGTCTAGAAGCCATGACTGTTAAATATTTATAAGAAAAATTACTGAATGAACTAATGACATTGAAAATTTTTGTAATCTTTGGAAACTCATTTTTTGTTACTTTATAGAATATTAATTAGGAATTGAAGAAAAATTTTGTCGAAAAATTAATTAATTAATTATTTTTATCTAATAATTAATTCTAAGTTTATAGTAAGGATGATCTATATTAGGAAAACATCGATGTTAACATCGATGCTAACATCGAATCAAAAGTATCGATGTATGATAAATATCGATCGAAAGACATCGATATTTTGAAAACATCGATGTTTTTGGAAACAAATTAAACTGTCTATTATATTTATGAAAAGTTTTAATTATTAGATAAATGCACTAGAAATAACAAAAACAATAAAAAAAATAACATTCCCAGTATTTTTAGGGACACTTCGTAAAAACAAATACTTTGACATGTTTTTTCTAATACTAATGACTATGCAATATTTATACTTGAAGCTAGTACACCTACTGCACGCTAGACCGCGCCCAAAACAATAATTGACGTTTCGATATTTTATTCAGGTAACATCGATGTTTCGATGATATCAAAGTCAACCCATCGATGTTAAAACATCGATGTTTTATAGTTAAACATCGATGTTTATTCAACATCGATTAATATCGATCATCCCTAGTTTATAGTGATTCATTTTAATACACTATTTTTTATCGTTTCTCATTACATTGAATATAATTTGTTTTTGAATTAGGTAGTTTCTTTCTATTTTTGAAACATATATAAAGCATTTACAAAACACCATAAATTACTTAAACCATTAACCATTAACGCAACATCTTTAACATGCCAAAGAAACAGTTTGACAAATTAAATAATACATTTCATTAGATTATAAATTTATATTAAAGCACAATTAATTTAAAATTAATTATTACAATAAGAGGATACAAAAATACAAGAAAGAGAATCTTATTTTAATCTAAGTAAACTTACACAATTGCTTTGACAGTTAGCAATATCACAAACGATATTTTTGTATCGGCTACGGTAGAGCACTCATTGCATATCGAGTGCTAACACTCCATACATGTCACGTTTGATATCACGAGAATTCCAAATGTCGCAATTAGTTGATATCCACCATGTTTTTTTGATAAATATCGAGTTCATTATGTCAAAGTAGTGAGAATTGGCTCCCAGATGACACTCTAACTAACCCTAACTTAACCAACGCTGGCCCACCATCTGTTGATTTCAAATAGACAATTATTACATATTATATCGGTAAATAATTAAATTTATTAACAGATATATAAATGCAGATTATTTTGCAGTGTAATTATTCACCAATTAGTATATGTATACTGTTCCCATCAATTGTGAACCATAAGTGACAGTGGGCAAGGCTCATTGTTCATACACTGTTGACGGTCATTAGATTGGAAAAAAATCTAATGACAAACACATGAAACGCTGAGCTGGTGAGTCTCTTACAAGATGGGTGCACAGTTTGGTGAAAATTAATCCATGCTAGTTTTGAAACTTGAAACTCACTATTGGAAGGGCATTGCTGAGATACTGCCCCCGATGCTCTTTATATATTTGCTGAAACAACACTGAAATACTAGTGAAATCTCAAGTATTTGAAACTTTTTGCTATTAATACGTGCATAACAAGTATGCAGTTATGCAATACAAATATCTTATTCCCTTAATTTCATATTCTTCTATTAGAGTGAAAACAACCAAATCCATAAATTCACCGAAATAGCATTTTTGAAAAAGTAGAACGTGAATAAGTGGAAATCTTAAGTGACCAGTATCCCAAAAGCTAACAAAAGGGTTAACCGCTTTTTTATTACTACCATTTCATCCCTGAAAACGAGTGAAAAGAAATGTAAGGTTTGAACGTTCCTTACTTTTTCGCGTGCATGCATCTACAGAGGACTGTAATTTATCTGAGATATCCGCGTCTGTTCACATAAATCAAGAGCGTTTTTCACACGGTACCGCGATAGGGACTCGATGTATACGTACGGGCTGATATTTCAAGCGGCTATATGATATCTTGATACCTATCACTTAGCTTAAGGACAAACTTACACAAGCTGGATGATTCCCAAGAATATATGCTGCATGTTGCATCACACTGGCTTCACGACAACATCAATCATGTAGAGATCTACCTAGATTCGGCAGATATATGTATAATAGTACACTGAGGAAAAATATAGCTAACAAAGCCACAATAAAAACGTTGTCAATATTTTTTTGTATTTGCATCAAAATACATAGGTAAAGAATATAAATTAATTTATCTATGGCCACAAAGTTTTTATTGTCAAGCTTTTATGAATCTGTGGACAATACGTTATTTGTCATTTTATTTAAGTTATAGTATTATTAACACTGTCCCAACTTTACGTTGTCAACGATTTCCATATTTTGTAGATCTATCAAAATTTAAAATTGTTTGATTCACAAAAGAAAATAATAGCAAAGTGCTTTTTGTGCTGAGATACATTTTTAATTATTAACTTTGGCGTATTGACAAAGTAAGTGGCATGAATTGGCGGCGGGGGAGCTAATGATTTAACGAACTTTGTCAGTTGATCGAAGTTTTATTTTGATTTTGTTTCATTTGCCTGTGATCGTTGAGCGCGTGTGAATATATCATTTCGTTTTAGCGGTTTAAACACCTGACAGGATTACAATAAATTGCTATAATTCCTTTGGTGGACCAAATCAGTATACCGGTACCGGTTACGTGCTACGAATCAAAAATCACATAGGTTTTTAACCACTTTGAGAACTATTTTAATGAGTGACAATTGCGAGATATTCAATATGGACGACGAGGCTCTAAGGGTATTTTTAATAAATGCCGGACTTAGTCATCTGACAAATAAAATGTTGGGTAAGTACCACCCTTGTTATCCTGTTACCCATAAGGTTTGCTTACCTCAGCGGTCCTAACCCTAAATTATTTGCTAAATATGTGCTCTGAGCAAACTTTCCAACCTGAGCAAAGAAACTTACGTTAAAAGGTAGATTTGTAACCTTCTGCAACTACTTTTCAAAATCAGTCAAAATGTATAATCAAGTGCAGGTCTAGTACCTGCACTTGATTGCAACTGCAAATTTAGGGGGTAAATGTAGGGGGGGAACTTAACAATGTTTTTGTTGTTAAATTGACAACAAAAACTTGTACCCGGAACAAAGTTCACATTGTTAATAAAAATTGTATTTGTAACAACGTTTAACATTGCTAATAAATGTTGTTATAATCACAATAAACATCTGACAATAAAAACTTTGTATCTATATCAATTTGCCTTAAACGGTTGTGTGGGGTTAAAGTTTTTTTGATACAATGACAATAATTTTCTCTCAGTGTATGAGTTACCTGTATAAATATGTGAATGGTTAATAGTTAAACTTTAGTGATTTAAATACGTCGAACAGCACTCCAACAAATGAGAGACTCGTTTATCGTATACAGTGTAAAATCAAAACAAGTATTTCATTTCGAATGAACGTATTAGCAATCATTAATTACACTGAGTTTGCTGGTGCTATAATTATGGCAGTGTGATTTATATAAATAATCTTCCACACTTCACTAATGACTTCTCGGATACAGAACAGTTTGCAAATGATACTTAATTAATATTTAAAGTTAGTAGTACGATAGAAAGGAAGTAAACACATTGAATTTGTAAATCACTTGAAAGTACATAAATAATCCAAATAAATTTTACAATGATTTTTTTTATCTATTTTGCAAAGAATTCAATAATATCTTTGTGCCAAAAAGGATTTCAATTAATGATGTTGTTACTTTTAGTGAGTGGGCCACACCCGGAATATATAAAAGTAGAAAAAGACTTTTTGAACTTTATAATGAACGTAACTATAACACGAGTGTAGAATTTTATGAATATGTAAAAATATACTCTAAATTATTTAAAATGGTTTGTCGCCAAACAAAGTCAAGTTTTTTAAGTACGAAAATTAAAAACAGTGCTGATAAAATTAAAATGACCTGGAGCATTATTAACGCTGGAACTGAACGAGTTAAACTTCGTGACTACATTTTAAATATAGGAACTAAAAGAATAACTTCAGATAGTGAGGTAACTAAAGAGTTTAAAACCTTTTTTACCAATATTCCTATTTTATCAACAAATTTTTTAAACTCTTCCCCCACTGTAGCAGAATCCACCCTAAAAGAAAATGTTAAGGATAGTCAGACTGCTTTTAAATTTCGACAAATTGAATCAGTGGATATGATATCCACTGATTAAGACATATCATTAAGAAAACCTTAACCTAATTAAATTGGAGAAACTCCGTCGTTATCACAGAATCAGTAATTGAAATAATAGCTCCAATTCTAGCTTGTATATTTAATGATTCTATTGATGGTGGTGTTTTTCTTGATTTAATGAAACATAGCTAGATAACTCCTTTGTTTATGTCTGGTAGCTCATTTGGTCCCACAAACTTTAGACCTATTTCAGTGCTACCAACGTTTAGTAAATTTTTTGAAAAAATAATGTTAGACCAAATGCAAAGCTATTTTCGTATTAATAATTTTCTGCATAATAATCAGTTCGGTTTTAGTAGGGGTCGCTCAACAATCGATGCAGGTGTAGAGCTTTTAAATAAGATATTTGACGCCTGGGAGGATTCACACGATGCTTTGGGTGTCTTTTGCGACTTATCCAAAGCGTTACGTTATTATGGTTTCAAAGACTCTTCTCTGAACCTTCTTATTTCATATTTGAGTGACTAGATTCAGAGAGTCGACATTAATGGTACGAGATCTCAGGGATCTTTGCTTAAGATGGGCGACCCACAGGGCTCAATTCTTCGTCCCTTTTCATTTTTAATATATATAAATGACCTTCACCTTTTATGTTAATAAAAAACACGAAATTGTACTATTTGCAGATGATACATCACTTTTATTCAAAATTAAACGGAGACAAAATATTAATGACACTGTAAACGATGCAATCTCTAAGTAGTCCACTGGTTTAACGTTGATAACTTGCTTCTAAATGAAAGTAAAACTAAATGTATCAAATTTGTATTGCCAAATGTAAAACAGGTAAACACCGAAGTAATTATAAAGGATAGGAATGTGGACCTCGTGGACACCACAGTATTTTTAGGAATTACTCTTGATTCCAAACTTCAGTGGGGCCCACATATTGATAAATTATCATAACGGCTCAGCACTGCAGCATTTGCAGTTTTGAGAATACGCCAATCAACTGACGTAGAAACAGCTAGATTGGTGTACTTTAGTTACATTCATAGTGTAATGTCGTATGGTATTTTGCTGTGGGGAAATGCTGCCGATATTCAAACTATATTTGTGCTGCAAAAGAGGCCATTCGAGCAATTTATAATCTAAAAATGCAAGACTCTTTAAGAGATACATTTAAAAACACTGGTATAATGACAGTTGTGTCTCAATATATTTATGAAAATCTAATAAACACCCATAAACCAATAAAACAAGACTTAGATTACTTATTAATATTGAAACGGCAAGATTGATTTGTTTTACTTATTTTTACAGTGTCATGTCATATGGACTATTATTGTAGAGATCCGTCGCGAATATAGAATGTAAGTAGCGCTGTATATAAAATTAAAAGCAAAAGAATCTCTGAAAGACTTATTAAAAGAAATTTGTATATAATAAAGCTAACTAAATCAACATCCTCGAATAATTATATACTCTGAAGATGTAGCTTCAGGAACGGCAATAAATACTTAAATAATATCTAGTAACTACAAAAATTCAAAAAATGGAAGGAACTACATTAATCAAATTAATTTTAGCTACTTAAGTATTACTTAACAGCAATAGAACAATAAACGATTCACCTCACATTTGCAAAATATAATAGACTAATGATACGTGATTAAAGTAATACTTAAATATTAACTAAATTATTTACTTACATTTATTAACTACTTACATTGAGAGTTTAACAACAATATTTACACTAAGTTTTAGCAATTTTTTTGGTAATCTAAAAATACCTGATGAGAATAATAGTTATTAAATTTAAGAATCCAATCTTAAATTTAATAACTATTATTCTTATTGCATCCACTTCAGTAAACTTCGACATTTTGACTACTCTTAATTCATCAGTCTTAATTAATAATTCTTTATAGGCGCGATTCCCAATTTAATAACTGCGCTTAAATTATCAATTTTTTGTCTTGGCCACGGTTCAAAAATTATTAGAAAATGTAAATGTTTGGAATCAAAATTACTGTTTGACGTCTAACAGAATAAATAACAGTCATGATAAAAAAAATAAACGATAACTCCAGTGTTACATCAGTAGTGATGTTCTTTGTACACAAAGCATAAGCTTTCTATTTGTTTGTTGACTATTTTTATTTGTTATTGACAATATAAATTGCCAATAACAAAAAGAAATAATCTCGTTCTCTTGGCAGGATCTCCTCCGGTTTTGTGTGAATTAATCGTAAATAATCATTGACATATATTCTACCAATGGAAAAGAACACTAAAGGAAAAAGTGTGTTCAAATACTGGTGAATGTTAGAACTATAATCAACTAGATCGCTAAATCTATGTGACCTCGTCTGACCATAGAAAAAAGGACAACTGCTGGATCACTTGTCGAAGTATAGATTTCGTTCAACCAAAACGTCGTAACCGCCGCTTACTTATGACGTTTTCCGAGCGCAGTGAAGCATGACGTTAAAGCGCTTTGTATCAAAGAGTTTTCACCGCAGAAACGATACCAAATTTAATAAGCACATTGTACCTCATACACTTATTATGTTTTATAATAGAAGGAATGGCAACATAAAAGAAAACAAAATATTACGACTTTATTTAATTACTACTACTATATAAATTTGTACTAAACAATAAAAAATTACGAACTAAACATTTTATAATCATCCCGTCTATACATATATTAATCTAAAGTCGCCGCGTACGCGAATGGAGGAACATCTGTATGGCTTTACTTTATGATTTTAGCAAGCACGTGACAGCGCGGCGTCAATAAATACAAAATATTGTTTACGTTGTATAATTATAATATTATTATCCTTATTTCCACTTAAACAACTAGATATTTTACTCACTTAAATTTTCAATAATTATTTTTGTTCAGATTTACTATTATTATATTAAAACAGTGATTACTGTTTTAATTATGTTTATTGTCGGCCTATGAGCGATGCACACTGCGCGAATGGCGACGACCCACAGAGCGAGGTGCAGAGGTACACTCTGCACTTCACTTGAACGTATTGAGTGTTCGGGCGGGCGAATCTTTTTTTTTTCCTCAGGAGAGGAGGCTGAGAATCCATCATGGATACCAACGCAACAGGCAAGCAGGGATGCGTTGATTATGTCGGACTCCTGGTGCTGTCGAGGCGGCTCGACCACTCAGACCTACCGACTAAACTCAGCCTAAGCCTTTGGTCCTATTGACCCTACTGGCTTTATTGACGAGGGAGCCGCACCACAGGAGAGGCACGGTCAGCGCTGCCCCATGAGGAGGGCATAAGCGCTAGAAGAAGGCACGATTCTCCAAAGTGGGACCGGCCTGTATTGACGGGAACCTACTCGTAGCTAAACAGAAGGCTGCCGATTAGGGGGTGACAAGGGAGGCGACGGCTCAGATGCCGCCGCTTGCAGGTCTAGAAGTTCCTGCGTGAGTTGGTTAGGGGGGTCGCTAAGGACATATCGCGGTCTACGTATCCTCTGCCGGTAGTGACTAGTGTTGCCTTGAGATAGGCTCGCTGTTGGCGGTGTTGACGGGAGGGCGAATCTAGTACGTAGTACATATATATCGATGTAAATAATTAACACTTCTCAAGTGATGATTGTGTGTTCGTGTTAAGAGTACGTTATTGCTATTAGTATTTATCATCATTAATAGTATCTTCATTACACAATAATAAACAAAATTATATCATCATCATCATCATCACAGCTCATATACGTCCCCATCGAAGGGCTCGAGCCTACCCTAACTACGTTAGGGCGATTAGGCCTTAGTCAACCACGCTGGCCCAGTGCAAAAATAAAATTATACGTATTATTATTTTCGCTTAGACCAAATTCATACAGAAATAACTTTATATTTGTTACCAACTTACTAAAAGGCTAATCCGTCTCATGATCCGGATGCAGTTGAAGGAAAATAGATTACCCCGAGCAAGGATAGAATTACTCATTATTTGTACGGAAACAGTAAACAAATGTTTGTTTTGAGAAAGTAAACGGACAAGGAAAAAGAAGATGACAAGGTAAAATATAGTATTGTATATTGTATATGTAATACAAAATATATTGGACTTAATATACAATTTTAGAAAGTTTTCAAATACTTTGTAAGCAAACAACTGCTCATAACTTAAATGCGAACTGTTATTGTAGACATCTTATACGAATAATTTTATGCTTCATAAAATCAGTTTGCGCTAATTGTCAATTAAAATCTACAAATTGACATAAGCAGGGAAATACATTTATTTAAATATATATTTATACTCGTAAGAAGTCTTTGACACAAATTCATAATATATAGTATATAAATATATAGTAACAATGTATCATAAGTAGACATTCGAATACTCGGCACCATATTTTTTTATTTGAATACTATATATAATTAATCATTGCAATATCCCCTTCTATCTGTATATTATGAAAATACTCGAGTTTCATGATATTCGAAAAAGTTAAAGTAATAACACTCTCACAAGAACTTTCCTTCAATGTACTAACGTAAAAGTGTTTCAGACTTAAATTTCCTTTGTTGTGTTGAATAGTTTTGAAATAAATTTAAGTTCATTATGTCAACCATCAGGTCTAAACGCAATAAAACAATAATAGTACAACAATAAAAACAACAATAGTAGTAGCAAGTAGCATCGGGATTCCATCGTGCAAGTTACGATTAAGATGCCTTAACTGTTGACACCACCATGAAATAAACATAATTGGGGATGTAGTGATATTTGAATTGTATCCTTAATCAAAGAATTATATCAGCTGAACATATCAGAGCTCAAAATGAACGGATGGCGGTATATTTTGCGGAATGAACAGAGTTCTGGATTCATTAAGCTGACGATGTTTTATGAAAGGCAATCACTCACTCTGCCTCACTTAGAGGAGTTTGAATATTTGTTCATGTCAATCTGATCAATCATATTGAAAGGATTATCGAGTTACAATATTCTGAAAATAATTCTCAAGCAATGCACTTTTATTAGAAGACAACTTAGTTGGTTCCTTGTAGATATTACCTTATAAAATGGCATGGGAACAAAAACAATACCTGGCTTACGTCTATATTGTCACAGTAATTTTCATTTGTAAAATTATTAATTTATAAACATCTATAAAAAGTGTAACATGTCATAGAGAAACGAAGACTCAAAAAATAATTATTCTTCCTTGTTTGTTTCGGTTGCAAAACAGCAATTAATTGCTGTGATCTGTAATTTTAAACTTTAGATATAGCAGTGAAATGCGTACTGTGATTCAATTGGGTATACACTCACTAGAATCACAGTACGTTTTACGAGTATTCGTAGAAGATATTTTGCAAATTTCACAAAAATCACATGTACAGTATGTAAATTGTTACCAAGTGCGCAGTTTTTTGTATACTATCCCATTGGAGCGTAAAATACCACTCTATAAAGAGAAGATAATTACAAGTACAAGATAAAACGGAAACGTGTATAAAACAAATAATTGAAAATAAGGTAAAACCATGTTCCTACTTTCTAAAAAAGTATATGACTAGAGGCCGTTATTAGCAATTGTGATCAATCTTTGACATTTTATAATGACTTGAAAAGTTTACATTTTATAGACAAAATGAACTGCACATGACGAGCAGAATTTACGGAATCCTTTTAATTCCTCTGTCTTTTATTGTGGGATATTATTTTTATTTTTTAAATAATATTGTAACTTACATCTAAGAATTATTTTTATTGCTGGGCAATAACGTGAAGTCTGACAAATATAAATACTACTAAAAAGTAAATATAGAAGTGATCTAGCAAATATTGTAATGACCGAATAATCACAACTGGGGGTGCAACTAATTATAGACTATTTTTACTAATTATATATATCATTTCGTGAAAATATAATAAAATATGTTATATTAATGTCCACACTTATTGAATATGCGTTATTAATATAACTCAGACTTTATAGACTGTTTACATAATGAGGGACGTATATAATATATGAGTGTTTGTTTCCAAAATTAATAAAACACACTTAAAATGATATAATATACTTGATAGCTATTGTTTTCCAGATACTTTTACTGAGAATATTATATATATATATATTATATATATAATATATATATTATATATATATATATATATAATGCTGTTCATTTTATATTATATATATATAATATAAAATGAACAGCACTTAAAGAAAATAAATACTTTTTTAAAGAAGTAGTACTAAAAATTATTATCATTAATTTTAATACAATTTGATTCTTATTATCAAAGCGTCGCGTCAAAGGCTTGAAAATACAGGTAGGTTTTTTTTTCAATCGTAAGAAATGTCTACAAAATAGAAGATCTCCGATCGCATTTTTCCCGTAAAATACTTTTCCATAGGAAAATCTATTATCAATACTTATTTTTTTTAATAGATACACAGATTTCTTAAATCGATGAAGTAATTTTCTAGGTCATTAATATTTCTATTTTTAATTAATACATTTAAAAGAAAAATATTAACCCAAATACAATATCGTGATATGTTAATATTAGTATAAATGCAATTAGTAAAATGTTGTTTATTGAAAACGTAATACTGTGTTAACCAAAAGGTTTGTTTCTCATCGACTAATTATAAAATATAATATGTTTTGACAAGAAGAATTATATAAAAAAATAAGTTGACAATAATGATTTGATTTTTAACAAACAGTGACGAAAAACTATAATATATCCTTCACGATATTAAGTAAAATAAACTTAATTACAGTGGCAATAAATAAAATTATTAAACCTTATGTATTTTTTGTTTACTATGTTTATATTATGCGTCGTTTCTCAATAAATTAAAAACTACTTAAATTGACTTAATAACTAAAAAAATGCTGGTAATTATTCAAATTAATTTTAAATATCATAATGGCATAATCAGCTACTAACCAGATGGGAAGACGACATCAGGCGGACAGCGGGCCCGAACTGGTTAGATAGAGAGGCATGGGCATCTCTGGAGGAGGCTTTTACCCAATCTGCGGTTCTTGCTGACTAAACCTATTTTATAATTATCCTAGTTTAATCTGAAATTCTAAAAATATTACTGTTAATTAGGTACCTAACGTTACATACGTATTTTTTATTTAATTGTTTTCTTTTCTTAAGTATATAATGTTACCTACTCTCACTATTACAATGTACATAAACTTTGTGGAAGCAAGAAATAAAGAGGCTTATTTATTTATTTATTTATTAATGGCATAATCAAAATATTATATTATTATAACAATGGGTTATATTATTGTAATATGTTTACATACATACACTCACGCCTTTTTCCCATGGGGGTAGGCAGAGATTACGTCTTTCCACTTGCTACGGTCTTTACATATCTCTTTCGCTTCATCTACTTTCATAACATTCCTCATACATGCTTGACGATTGCGGGTACTTCTGACCTGACCTTTTTAATCTATTTATATATGACTAGCTTTCTGCCCGCGGCTTCGCCCGCGTGGATTTCGGGATTGGGTGTATAGAGGGTTAAGGGTCATAGCTTTTGCCCACGGCTACATATACGCGGAAGTCGGTTTATGGTGCGAAGATTTTATCGCGCTTCCCGTGGGACTATCCGTTTTTCCGAGATAAAAAATGCCGCAAAACTCCTCAAGAATCACTCTATCTATTGATGAAAACCGCATAAAAATCTGTGCAGTAGTTTTTGAGCGAAGCCTTTATTGCGCATCCCGTGGGATCTGTCGATTTCTCCGGGATAAAAAGTAGCCTATGTTACTCAGGGAGAATGTAGCTTTCCAAAGGTGAAAGAATTTTTGAAATCGGTCCAGTAGTTTAAGCGTGAAGAGGTAACAAACAAACAAATAAACAAACAAACACACTTTCGCATTTATAATATTAGTTGGGATTTAATTGTTATTGGTAGTTATTTATTTGTTTTAACATTAGACCAGATTTTTAAAAAAATTACACTTTTATATAGGTCCAAATTGTTATCTTAAGTATAATACATGCAATAATTCTGTAATTTGTGTTTCATTAAGAGATTAAAACCTGTGTGGACCAAGGCACAATTAATATAATCTTGAACCAGCCAGTTACTAGTATTTTTTCATAAACAAGGATTGCAAAGTTTACACATGAAAATGTTACAACGGTCATAAACACAGCTGGTATTTATTACAATGTAATAAAATGGTATTTAGTGCGCTTACGGTTAGCTACAAAGTTAATAAAAGTTAAAGTTAATATACTCATTAATATAAATGCCTTAGATACACACCTAATGACAACAATGTAGCTATTAATTAGCTTATAACTTAATTAGTAAGGGAAAAACGACATTATGGTTTTTGGATCAAAATTATCGATAGACACTTTTCGGTGGTGTCCTCAAAGCTTTGATAAAATTAACGTAGTGAACGACGTTTTACCTACTTCTGAATAATGCTCACATTACTGTGTTCTTGTTGTTGATTATACAACATGTCTGTAATTTATCATCATCATCCTATTATATCTGACAAGTACCATAGACTATAGACTATATACAATATATAGTGATCACTCTGTTTGTTATTAATATAAGTAAAATGGCAGTGCAGTATTCCAAATTGTTCTATATCCCCAATAAGCTGCATCAACTATGACCATTTGGACAACTTCTCATTATACAGTTTTAAACATTACGCAGATATGTTACAAATTAAATTATTATTTACACTACGCGATATACCTTCTCAAAACATCAAGCCCGTGCGCAGTCAACTGCGTAACGGCAGTTCGTCGTTCAAGCTAATCGACATTTGATTTTAAGCATAAGCCTTTAAATGCAGCGTTCACGCTAGCTATGTTTCGTTACATACAATTTATATTTATTGAGCACCCGGAACGCACGCGATATGCTATGTTTTCTAAGTCAGTTCAGTTGTCGGCATTGTTAAGCTATAACGTGTCGATAAATATATAAGTTACACTGTTGCATACATTTTATATAAACTACAAAGTTATAAAGTTTAATGATATTTTACTATCATCACTAGTGTCTTATGCTGTAGTAAAATATACATATTACATCTCGATGTATTACGAGATATAATATATTTTATGAAAAGCTGACCTTAAGCCACCCAATACATATACAATATAAGCATTTTACAAGAATGGTTATTTTAAAGAGAACTTTGTTTTGTAAATACAAAAAATAATGATAACAATAAATCAAATGTTTATCGACAAAAGAATAGAAGGAAGGCAATTACGAATGAAAAATTACATCTGATATGTGTCTACCACGACTACAGTTACAGATGTCGATTTTATTATCAACGTTTTTAATCACTTATCAAGGAACAAAGTTTTTGGCTAAATACTAGGTCTTTGCAAAATTTCGTTAATCACTTCTTGTAATTTGAGTTTTATGGTTACCTTCGATTGGATCAACCCTATATATGTGGTATAACCCTATTAAGTGGCCAGCTTGTTTAAGTAACTTTGCACGGTTATGTTATTTTTGAAGATTATGTTAAAAACAAAACAATACAGCAAAACTATTTTCGCATTAAACCACATCCGTCAAAATTAGATTTAACGAGTTAAAGCATTTGGCATAACTACTCTAAACAAATTTGAAATACGACAAATATCAAAACATTTAGGCTTGTTTTGACCTAACAAACACTTTCAACTGTTAATCCTCCATCTTTCTCATTAGGGTTCGATTCCAAAACAAATACAAGAATACGACCATGTTAGAAACTTTAGCGAAAAGCAAACTGATACAGAAGCTGATTCGGTAACAGCAGAGAGTTTGTTTCTGCAAACATTGAACGGAATACTAAAGAGGATGCGTAGAAACGAGCCTCGTATATTAACAAACACAATAACAACCTAGATGGGAATTATCATTCTACATGTTTCGTTCTAAGATTCAACTACTTATTTGCTCTTTCCCTTAGATAAATGTACGTAGTTTTCTTTGCTTTCGCATTGTCTTGCCACGTGATGTGATTATAATACAAAAACCTATCAATATACAATTGAAATATATCAATTTGAGCTTATATAAAATGAAACTATTCTGGACTTTACGAGTAAAGTGAGTTTGGAAGACTTACTGTTATGACCACAGAGCAAAAAAAAGAGAGACGAAGGTAAAAAAAATATAGAGTTAAGAAATGAAATATACTCGTATATTTAATATGTGCACGAAACTAGCACACTCCGCTATTACTGGACTTTTTGAAAATCCCGAAGACGGCTGGCAGAATTGAAACACTTGATATGTGGCCCGACTTTAAAATTAGATCCCCTCACGACCTATACCGTACAGAAAGTTCTTGTTCCGCCCTTAGGTTCTTTATTTTTATCCCTTAGGATGCACATTAAATTACTATATACAATTTGTGGTTTTATTTTATCTATATACCGTTTTTTTCCTACTTTTTGCTTTGTACTATTTTCGCCTAACTTTACATAAAGGCAAGCTATTCCTGTTTATACTGATTCTAGGTCCCATTTTATGACCTATTTTTAACTATACCTAGCTCCCACAATTCACCTTATGGTTTCAAGTCCCTCTTTCTTTGATACAATGAAGCAGACACTATATCATTTTTTTATTATATTGGCTCTACTCTAAACTACGTATTAGACATGGTATGTTGTTTCTTTTACATCTTAAAAAAGATGTAGTCAATTTTTCTTATCTAAACAGTTGCATTTGTGGATAAGGGTTAAAATGAAATGCAATCTAAAACATATCTATCGATTCATTTTATACTATTTATATCCCGTACATACTCGTATCTATCCCGAACACATATTTATAGTTTCTATACCGAACATAATAAATAATTATAAAAGCATGACCAAACGAAAGAAAAATGACTGACATAAAACTCATAAAAGGAGTATGATTAGATATTAAAAAGAAACAAATTTGTTTTAAATTTGACAATATGAACAGTGTGAAGTCATGTATGATTGCCGTCATTATTTGTAAAAAAAGATATTGAAAATATTAAGAAAAAAATATAGAGAAAGCTAGAGAGTAACTAGAGTCTGGTGTGACAATGAAAGTAATGTGATTTAGTATTATTACAACGACTATTTACGACGATTTTGTTAAATTTATAAATATTACAAGCTTTTGTGCATATTTACATATATTAATAAATGTGTATATAAGGTTCAATTGTGACATTCTTATTTGTTAAATTCACGATCAATATTACAAAATAAACTACAAAAAGTCGAACATTTATATGTAGTACAGTAATCAATTCGGAAGGGTGATAAGTAATATATATCTGTCCATCTATTAGTTTCCTGCTAGATTGTGATATGACTATAGTATGTGCGTAGTTATATGTAACAAGGAGTACTGCAAATGTAATACTTGATATGTTTATGCATTACACTTGCAGTACTTCTACAGTACACGATACCAACAGAATGCAATCCATTTGCAAATACAATAATACTATGCGCTATTCCCTATAGAATCAATTGGGTTTGGTTATTGATAGACTACTTCTGTTCATCACACTGAACACTAACCGCAGTGCTCTGGGGGAGTACCCCAACTGTATCCTATGTACATTCAAGTTAGTTTTATAGAGCAGTTTCCTAGGGAAATCCATGCCGACTTTTCTAGAGGTGTTACGTATTCTTTTACTAGAACTCAAAACGTGATGAATATTTATTTCTTTTAAGAATCCAAAAGCTTAACGTATATATTTAGCTTTATCATAAGGGTGAGATTTAAAGTTGAAAGATGGACAGATTTTAGTGACCTAGACGTTCGAGAATATTCGAATCATTTTCGAATTTCGAGACCTAATAGGCTTATAAAAATACCTAATTACGTAATGATGAGCTATCAAAATCAAAATCGCAAATTAATAGTTCAAATAGGATTTTTACAAGCACTTTTGTATGACAAACATTCACAAGACTACCCCATTGGTTCACAAATCTACTGGGGGAGACCTTGTACTGGAAAGAACTAGTAAGGGCTATTTTTTTCACCTTGTATTTATAGTCTTCAATTAGAAGCTGGTATTAGTAGAGTTTCTTCGGAAACAAAATCCAAGATCAAAAAATATACACTGGTAGGAGCTGCGTCGTCTGCTGGGTCGAAATTATTGAGTATTATGAAATTACACATATGATTGAAAATCAGTTATCGTAGAATAAAGTATATAGAAGATCTGTAATAATGAATGAATGATACCTACGTAGTTGATTTAAACCACAATGTAAATTGCGTATTTATTTCGAGCTCTAGTTCACAAGACGAGCAATCATAGAGCATCAATCTTCAACCGTTACCTTGCTGTCCTTGCGTCTGCTTGAAAGACATACTTATCTCGTAAAGACTCTCCGGTATCTTTGGTGAAGTATTTGGTTAAGTTTTCGTCAGGATTTGAAGCATGAATAATAGAAAGTCCATAAATAGCGTAAAGCTGTTTATTGAAGTGTTCAATCTCGGGGATAAGTTCGAATCAGCATGTTGTTGCCGTCCTCTGTTTTCAGCTTCGTTAGCGGAGTCGTTCTAAGTAACACATTAGGTGAAACTAAAGAGAAAAGCTTAGACAACAAAAAGGTATGGAAAATCAAGAATATTTCTTTTCTGATATTTTCAATGATTTTTAATTTCACTCAATTTCTTGTTTTTTCTTATGATTATATCCATGTTCCCAATATCAATATTTTCTTAGTTGGCTCTATTATAAGGAGGATATTATTAGAGGCAACATTCTCTCTCTCAGATCAGATTTGCAGGTTGTACGTAATAACTCTATTTGTAAGTGAATCAGTACAGACCTTACTATTTCGCTGTAAGATTATGGTAAAAATGCAAGATCGATAATTTAGGCGATCCCAAAGGGATGGCATCATTCTACTAATTTATTTATTATGAGTAACACATCCGCAAATTATATATTTTTCAAATCGGCAAATCAAACTATTCGAGTCTAAGTCACATTAAGATTCGTATTCTAAAAACAAAGTTAAACTCAAATTACTGTTTGATTACAATTAGGGATGACTAGTGATCCCACATAGCGTCATCCCTTTTTAGCTGTACTTAAGCAGAGATTTGAGTTCGAGTCTCATTTTGTAATAAAAGCCTAAAATGTAATTTCCAATTTAAAGAAAGGTTAGTCTCATAATGCCATTCACATTAGGATTTTCAAGCTACAAACTAATTTTTATCCAACGTAGATCAAACATATTTATTTGTTACGATTTAAGTAAATCATATCAATATAGCATGCATATAAATATACTAATATTCGGAAATATTCTGGATATATATTTACCTACACTTCATCGCTACTTTGAAGTGGGACAACGGATCCTCATTGTTGTGTAAATATAGCGTAATATAATATACAAATACGGGCTCACTTCGACGTTCTTAACTTGATATACAGCGCTTGGAGTTGTAAATTTACTTTCACTTTTAGGGTCTTCCTTTATGCAAATTATATATTTTTCAAATCGGCAAATCAAACTATTCGAGTCTAAGTCACATTAAGATTCGTATTCTAAAAACAAAGTTAAACTCAAATTACTGTTTGATTACAATTAGGGATGACTAGTGATCCCACATAGCGTCATCCCTTTTTAGCTGTACTTAAGCAGAGATTTGAGTTCGAGTCTCATTTTGTAATAAAAGCCTAAAATGTAATTTCCAATTTAAAGAAAGGTTAGTCTCATAATGCCATTCACATTAGGATTTTCAAGCTACAAACTAATTTTTATCCAACGTAGATCAAACATATTTATTTGTTACGATTTAAGTAAATCATATCAATATAGCATGCATATAAATATACTAATATTCGGAAATATTCTGGATATATATTTACCTACACTTCATCGCTACTTTGAAGTGGGACAACGGATCCTCATTGTTGTGTAAATATAGCGTAATATAATATACAAATACGGGCTCACTTCGACGTTCTTAACTTGATATACAGCGCTTGGAGTTGTAAATTTACTTTCACTTTTAGGGTCTTCCTTTATGTAAATTATATATTTTTCGACGCGAATACTAAGTAATATTTTAAGTAAAGAATGTACTATTTAGCTTAGGTGTGACAAAATATTACTATATTGACAATATTTAAGACAGGTAAATAGTGTCCATTGTGGATTTGTAACATAATTTGTTTTAATATATGTGTGTCCGACCCTGGTTTGAATTTCATGAAACGATACGTTAGCATTATTAATATTGTTAGCATGAATATATATATATATATATATATATATATATTATATATATATATATATATATATATATATATATATATATAATATATATATATATATATATATATATATATATATATATATATATTATTTATTCATAAAAGGTTTTTAATATCTTCAGCAGCTGATTTGCAATTATAAGAACGTATAGTAATCAATTTTTATATACCTTACAACTGCAGAAAAAAAATAATTATATCCTTACTTTTGAAACTCTTTTCCCAGTATATGTAGGCGAAAAGTTTACTTTACTAAGCAATTACATACGATATAAACCATTATCAGTTTACTATACGTACTTCATCATTAGAATATCTTAATTTGCTTATATTCTACCAATTCAAACCAAATTATCTACAATCGCGCAAATCATAAATTCTAGCAGACACTGTTATTTATTGTATTATTAATGACGTTGAATCGTTTAATGAATTTATTCCTGCAAATTCTGCTAGAAATTACTTATCGGGCTGTATAAATTATTAATATTAGTTTCTATTTACAACTAATAACAAGTTATTTATTTTAAGTATGTAATCTGTAATTAGATTGTTAATAAATGTGTAGTATTTGTGTAGTCTCAACTAAAAAAGTATTAGCGGTTTAAATTTTAAATTTCTTTGTAAATATCACTACTTTCCTGCAATATGTTGAATGTATGTAATAGTGGATTTTATATTTGAGTACCAAAGTAGGCAACACCTTTTTGCCTATCAGTTTGCTAAGCTTTTTTCATAGAGTAATCGAAAACAGACTTAAACCGAGTCTATAAAATATATGATATTTTTTATGGGCAACAAAATTTTCTTGAAAGTCAAATCGACCAGCACTTTGATAAAAAGTAATAACGCAAATGAGATTGGAACTACATGCCTTTGAATTTGACAGTTCAAGGTACAGTAGAAAATTGTAGTAACGCCAAAAGTTGCTTTGGCAGTCAAGACAGAAGAAAGTTCATTCGGGTTGAAACGAAATCAAGATAAGCAATCTTAGACCCGTATTATAAAAACGAGAGTCAAACAGATATTGGAATTTGAGTCTCATTCTCTATCCATGCCTAACACTGCTAACATAGTCCATTGTTAAGAATGTTAAAACTATATGACCGCTTAAAGAATCTATCTATATGTAATTCACAACACAAAATTTGTAAAAACTTATTATTTAGCCTGATATTCTTATAGTTATTATAGTGATTAATGTTTTTAATTTTTAACACAACAAAAATATATTTTACGATCAACATTTTTTACAATATAAGTACAATATTCATATTTTATCACTTATTTTTCATATCCGATGAAATAAAAAAACTTTTATCTTACATTTTGCTATTGTGGAATACAGATAGCTAACAACACATATTAAATTAATATTTAAAAAATATTTATTAACTATCAGTTAATTAGTCCAGAAAGCGTTACAGCACATAGTTGGTAAGTCATTGAAAATACGAAGAGCACAATCAATGTAATTCTTCTAATTATGATTAATAAATGTTACTTATTTTGTATGTTATTGTAATTTATGCCTTATATAAATAATCAAATAATATTTATCAGAGCCGGATTTTAATATTTTAGGTAATATTTATCATTGTGCGTTTTTTGTAATATTTTGACAAATAGGCAGACTGCCCACTTGATGATCAGTGGTTACTGTAAGATTTGCACCATATCTGCACAAGAAACTACAATGGACGTTGCCAACATGTAATGTAAGATATATAAACTCATGCTTATACTACGTGTTGTGTGTTAAATCATTTTATTCTAAATGGACTATAGTAAAGGTTAAAATTGAAAAGGGCAAACAATTTAGAACGAAAATCAGAATTCGTCTAAAGTCAATTATATTTTCCGCTAACGGAAATATGAAGATGGTCTGAGAAGGTATTTCATTGAATTACTTCAATTAATGTGTCTATCAAGACGTCGTCTTCATTTTATTTCATGCTAATGAAACTTCGGAAACGTCTGTAGTGCTGTGAAAAAAAAACACAGTAAAATATTTATCATATTGGTTTGAATGTTCTTCATCTATACTTACAATAAATTTGTATAGAGGCCAAATCTGTACATGAGATATATTTCCAAAATAACTATCAGGGGGTGATGGGGGATCGATACTGATGCCAAAAATGCAATCAGTAAAATTTTTATCTGTCTGTCTGTTTGTCTTTATAACCGTTATAGAAACAAAAACTACTCGAGAGATTTTAACGAAACTTGGTACAATTATTTTTCATGCTCCTGAGCTGGTTATAGTATACTCTTCATTTCAATACAAGCAGAGCAGTGAAGGGGAATATTGGGAAAACGTTACAGTTACTCCATTTTTTAAGCTTCCATCACGTGTGCAAACTTAATGGTTAAAGCTACACAGAAATCATGGATGACGGAATGTTTTCCTTAAAATTATATAAAAAATATCCCACGACAGCATATTCTATCTTTTATGGCTGACTCACAATAACACGTATAACTCCCGATAGCTTAGCAGTTCGAAGCTTTCTGATTATATTTGTCGCCTCTTACGTTTATATCACTCTCAGTCGTCCCTAATTAACAAGTTTATATTATTAACTATTCCATAAAAAAGAATCACAGAAATCGGTATAGAAACACCAAAGTTATATATGAAATACGCTAATAATAAGGCGTGAATACTGAATCATGCTATTAGGATTATTATTGTATAAGATCGCGAACGCACAGGTAGACCTATTAACAATAATATTGTGCGGTTCCGTATTGCGATATTTTTCAACAATATTGTAGATTGTCATATTATATTTCCGTGCTAAAATATGAAAGTTAATCTGTCTGTTACATCAAAACCACTGAACCGTGAGGAAGGACATAGGCTAATTTTGTTTATATGGACGTAAATATGTAAAAATTTAATAAAATATGTCTTATTTGAAGAATAATTAAAAATGCTACATAAAATTACGATTCCATGCGGACGAAGTCGTGAGCATAGCAGTAATTAATAAAATAGATAATATTTTGATTTGATATTTCTTCATAATCGTTTACATGATTGGTAAACGGTCTGCACTAGGATAAAAGGAACGAGTAAAAAATCTTTTGGTTATTCTCAGAATTCTTCATTGAGGCTGGACAAACATCTATGGAATCTTTTATTAAGTCTATTTTCAATGTAGTTTAAATATTCATCTAAATAGATAGGAACCCAGACGCCCTCTCCTTTATTCCGTTTATATATATATATATATAATATATATATATATATATATTATATATATATATATATATATATATATAATATATATATATTATATATATATATATATTATATAATATATATATATATAAAAACACCCCTGGTGTTGCAACTGCTTACCATCAGGCGGGCCGTAGGAATGTTTGCCACCATCGTGGTATAAATATATATATTTAAGTTTTAATTACCCTAAATGATAAGTAGAGTATTTAGGGACTAAAATCTGTGCTGTGAGTCTGAATGACCTCACGAGGTGTGTCGAGAGTTAAGAATAAAGCAAAAGTTAAATTAAATAAATTTATACCATCTATTCGAGAGCATTACATTACCTACACTCTAGCAGTGTGGATAGTAAAATAAAAACAATACAATAGTAAATTATATTGTTTGAACATAATTATTTCTCATTTGAAATTATTTTCAATTTCGAATTTCTAATTTCAATCTATAGCGAGCTATACACCCCCCACAATTATATTTATCTATTTCAAAAATACCCTTAATTGGTATTTATTTACAAGCAATTCCGTAAAATACATGGCAGCTCAATAAAGAACAACTTACAAAAACTCACATAAGAATTTTAATTGATCGGTCTCTATCGGATCATGTGGACCCTAATCTATTTACCACGGAGAGTGACAAGATTAAATTTTGTCTTCGGCTCATCCATTATCAAGCTTTTTTCTTTATAATGTTGTAGGCTCGGATATTAAAGGAGCTTTTATCAACTTTAGACATTAGAGAGACAAAATTTAATTACATGGCCATAATTTAAAGTAATTTCTCTAAACGATATTATCTATTCTTGAAGAAAAATGATTTCAATAAATTGAACAATGTATGATATTTTAATTCATATATACATTCCTCGACTTTCATTATACATTATATTTTGATGCACGATCATTGGTTGCGTGTACTCTTCACCTGTTTGACCTATTTGGTTCAAGTATGTGTCGTTCTCTACCAACTGGCCCATTCATATTTGCCCTATAAGTAATTTACAATCTGCTGAGATGTTATACAATATTAACACATATTTTTTGTAATCTGATTTTATATTTGTGTCTTGTAATGTAATATATACAAACAATTTGAGAGTAGTCTTAAAAAAAACTAAAATCTTAGCCAGCCCCATTAATTTCTTAGTACGAGCCACTGCAGCTAGAAACTTCATTAAAATTTGCGCACTATGTACCGCCAGTGCTTACCTAAGCGAGACGGAGGTCCATAAACCAAACTTACACATTGCAGAATCTGGAATATCGAGCCATTTTCATATTTCCTTGAGAATGCGAGCTTTCCCATATTTTTCAATTTTAGTCTTATAAATGCTAGGATGCTTGTTCCAACAAGGTTTTCATAAAATGCCTGGAAATGAGAATTTAAAACTACTTACCATGAATACAGGATCACGGTTTCGAAATTGAGATATTGAAAACTGTTCTATAAGGATTGTATGTTTTTTGTACTCGTACATACACATCATTAATATCTTTTGTTTATTTATTGCATAAATTGTTTTAGATAGATATAATATATTATGGTATTGATATAAATGGCGCAATATTAAAATATTGACGGTGGAAAGGCAAAATGCATTGCATTAATATATTTTGCTTTTCCACCGTCAATACTTTGATGCATACTTTGGCTTATATTGAGTTATATACATACCAAATCAATTAATTTGACATTTGACTCGATCACTAAAAAAGAACATTATTCATCATAAAAATTCCCATTTTTAATTAAGGATTACAATTAATTTATATGAAATTCACTTTAGCCTTTAAATCCAGTGCTAGTGTTAAGAACATTTTCCTTTTAAATTATTCTTACTTGCCTAAACATCACTAAATAATACCTGAATGTATTGCTTGGTATTTAACAACAGAAGATTGTATTTAAGTCCCTTTATTATTATTAAATCCCCTTATTATATATTAAAGCTAAAGCTTTAATTGCAAATTCATCTAAAAAATTAGTTTCTTTTTTCTGTAAACATTACAGGAAATTAATGTCGTTTGATGCCTTTATCCTTACATCACGCATAACAAAATGGTTACAGAAGTTATTTTATCCTAATCAATTGTCATTTAAGTGTGATAATTTTTTTTGTTAATTTATTACAAAATTTTTTCTTCCATTATTCGTATTATTAACGTGGCGCTTAATTTTTTTTATTTACATGGAAAACGTTTTCTAGGATTTGTAAGTTATGTTCCATTTCTTCGAACGTTACTTTGGTAATTTAGTTAAGTTTTCGCGAAGTTTCGAAAAAGAATACAAGTAAAGGCTTCATTATACAGTGTTATCATTAAATTAAAATGGTAGTGAGTCTGTGGCATGTAAATTTATAGTTGTAAACAGACAAAACTATGGTTATTACCCACTTGCAAATGCATCTTTTTCATTATCGGAAACTATTGAGAAGAAAAAAACAGCGAAAAAACGACAAGAGGACTTGTCCTATTTTAACGATAATAGTGATCATTGTAGGGCTTGTCTAGGCGGCCTGAAAGGGCTTTAAAAGTATATTATCTTAATATTTTGTCTTGTACAACATTTGGAGCTTATACGAAAATGTGACTCCATTTTCTCAGTTACTAGTATAAGCCAATATAACCTGATCAATATAAGAAGTCGGTTTTAATAACGAACAATTGCTATAATTATATTGATTCTGAAACGTTCATAAATAAGAACAATTTATAAATAAGACAAGTAATAAGAAAATTAATAAATATCGGGAAATAATCGCTATGAAGTCAGCGAAAAATTAATCAAAGCAAAGCATATTTATCGATCATTTCATACGGGAGATATCGAAAGTATTAATTTCTTTCGTTATGTTTCTGTTAAACTTATGCATGAAATTAATGGTATTAGAATTCCATAGAACCGACCTCCATTACTGTTCATATGTATAAAACTGACAACCGCAACCTTTTCGTAAGCCGACTCAATTGCGGAAAAAGGAAAGAAGTTTTTCACACACAATATATTTCACGCTTTCAAAAAAGGATGCGAGTTTGTTTTATTCGAAACGGACATAATTATGTTCCAATTCATTATTGTATCCATTAAACTTGGGATACTAAAGTCAAATTATGTGCGAGTACACCACTTTTGCGGTGCTTAAAATAAACAAAAATATTTTTTCATTTGTAATTTTTCACATTTTCACTTTTCAATTAGCTCTTTATTTAAAGTTGTCTATAAATATTTCTAATATTTTTATCTTTTATTCTTCAAACCATTTGTTAGTTACGTAAATAGTAACAATGTAAGTATCGATTGTGTGTGCCATTGTATGTGCCACTGTGTAAATGGTATTGCATTTTATTTTTATTTAAATAAATGTTAAATTGTATATTTCTTTTATTTCATTTTACATAAGTTGGGCAAAACTAATGTGAAGTCATGATCAAGCCATAAGCCATAGTGGTAGACTAAGGACTAATTACTCTAACTTATTAGTGTATGCCCGTGACCTTTGGCGGGAACGTATATGAGCTGTAATATCATTCAATAAGCTTCACAAAATATACGTTAATTGCTATTTCTCTTATTAAATTGCTATTGCTATAGGTCGAGGCAAAAAGCGTTTCGCATTTATATGTAATTGTAAATATTTTTAACTATACTATTTGTATGTGATTGATTTTGATAACATAAATGTCAATCAAATTAATAAAATATTGTTACCAGCTATGATTATTTCAGCCGAGAGAAGTTTGATAGCAGCGTAGGGCCAATCGCTGTGTAAATCTTGGGGAAACCTTTCTCCAGTATTTTGTGTCACTATGATGTAATACTGATAAATAATGATATTGTATTTACACTAGAGTCTATTCATTGTCACATAGTGAGTGACGTTTGCTAACCTCCACTGAAAACAGAACATGCTTAATAAAACATGTCAATTTTATAAACATATATATAATTATTTAGTTCAGTAGTGTTGAGCGATCTATGGCACCTTTAGTAATCCTTGTGTAGGAGTAAGTAGCCCAAAAATTTCTATGATCTCTAAAACTGTCATGTTTAAAAATAGGTCATCCGCAATAATATTTTTAAAATCCGATATTATATTAAAAGATCCTCCAACCTACGCATGCGCATTATCAACCATCCAGGTTTTACAGGCCGGAACATTGGGAGATGCGCGCGAAAGCACTCTGCTTGTTATTTCTTGACTCTACAAATTCTTTGAGTTTCTCACCATTGACACAGCGTCTCTCTCCCCATTTTGGACAGGACAAATACACGAACGCCTTTGTTTCTCCCCGCGGTAGTTGTGCGCCCACCATTGGTGTACCGCTGGCTTCGTCTTCCTTCTTCTCTTCTTTCTTCGCCCCTATTATGAATCCCACTCTTTATGTTAGTCGCACGAAATTTGCCTCCGTCACAGTAGTGAATCGGACCCACCTCGATCGATTTCAGCTTGTCTAATAAGTGCGCATACAGCGCGCTGTACGGACTACTTTCTTACAGTGCCTGGTGCAGATCCTAATTCTCGCACTCCCAACAAGGACAATTACTACTTTTCACCAACGAAAGCCTAATAAAAAACCTACCGATAATATGACCATGACCTGTCAGAAGTTGTGAGTCCAGTTTGACCTGCCTTGAGTCCACCCGCCATGATGAATCGATATGTCCTCATATCTGACACGTCCCATCGCTTCTGGCAAGAGGCAAGAGTAGACTCAGATGTCGCGCGAATAACACACTCGAAAGCTCCTCCCTGGTAGCGCAGGCTTCGTATATTTCATCTAGCCAACCAGCGCTAGCCAGCAATGGTATATTTAGAACTGTCGACAATTTCGCTTCTTATCTGTGGCGCAGCTGGGATTCAACAACGACCAATCATGTCAGTTTATCAATAAATTTGTACAAAGCTATTTAATTATACCGCACGTCCATTAAATAAACAAATAAAATAGCTCCCGTCAGACAAAAGGTTGAAATCTGTGTCAACATAAACATTAAATGAAGGTAAATGAATTAGGACAATTACTTTAAATGTATCGAGTTGTGGAACTTATTAACAGAATCGATGATAATAGTATATTAAATATAAATATATACGAGCAACTACGTAAGTAGAAAAGTATTTTAATCCCCTTCATTATGAATTTGGCAATATTAATATGAATAGTAGTAACAAATTTCTCATTTCCAAAAAGATTTCATTTCCGGAAAACACACACCTGCTGAGGATAGGCTTATGACGCACCTTCGTTTTGCTGATGATATCGTAGTCATGGCCAACACCATAGAAGACTTGGGCATAATGCTCGAAGACCTCAGTAGAATTTCACAACAAGTGGGTCTTAAAATGAACATGGACAAGATGAAAATCATGTCGAATCACCCACTCCTGTGAAGGTTGGAGGCTCTACACTGGAAATTGTTGACGAGTACGTTTACGTGGGACAAATAATCCAACTAGAGAGGTCCAATTTCCAGAAAGAGGTAAATCAGCGGATCCTTGGCTGGGCAGCGTTTGGGAAGCTACGCGGCATATTCTCGGCCCATATACCGCAGTGCCTCAAGACGAAAGTCTTTGATTCGTGCGAGTTGCCAGTGATGACATACGGTACCGAAACCTGGCCACTCACAATGTGCCTTATAAGGCGGCTCAAAGTCACCCAGAGGGCAATGGAGAAGGCTATGCTCGGAGTTTCTCTGCGTGATCGAATCAGAAATGATGAAATCCGCAGAAGAACCAGGGTCACAGAAATAGCAGGGTAACATAATATGCTGGACACCGCAACGTTGGTAGGCCTCCCACAAGGTAGACCGACGATTTGGTGAAGATCGCGGGAAGGCGCTGGACGCTTGCAGCGCAGGACCGATCTGTGTGGAGATCCTTGGGGAAGGCCTATGTCCAACAGTGGGCGCCTATTGGCTATGATGACTAAATATACTAATTATTAAAATTAGTTATAGTAGAACCAAGCGGCTATTAAATTCTAAATATCCATTTCGTTAACATTGTATGTCTACGCTGATAATGTTAACTGCTATAGGCTATCTTGGATTTCTTTTACAGCTTAAAATCCAAGCTTTCTATAATCATTATCACCTCAACCAACGAACACGAAACTCTTTGCTTGTTATTTTTTTGTTATTCTATAGAAGCCCGTCACTGCAAGAACCATTAGTTATGTACGTAATTTTAGATTGGAAAACAGCGCACGCCCCAAATAACGCAAACAAAACACAGGCTATCAACACAATCACACGTACTCACGATTCCTTAAAAAAAAAAACAATTTTGTCAGTACAACATTGGAACACAAAATTACCGTACCGTGACAAACAGCGTGGCTGACGTCACGTAAAAAAGCAATTTGCATACAAATCACCCGTCAGGAGCCGCTCGCACCTGGAACTTAATTCTGTTTTAAAACGCCCGCCTAAGTGAGACAAACTCATACGTTCAGCCAAACACGCTTTCAATCCGACTCCTCAAACATTCCAAACGGAACGGTGAGTGATTGCGGACATTAGGTTACTGTAGGGTTGTCACTTTATGCAAGAAAATTTTGGAAATTGTTTTACATTTGATTCCAATCCTTTCTTAAAATTTTACAAGTTGAAGCTTTTAGTTTGTATTTCACAGTCAGTAAAATTATTTACGATATCTATGTATAGCTGGAAAGTAGCACAATATCATTAATCTAACGCTAATATATATGCCCCTTTTAAACAATTCATTACCATTTATTCATTATTAGTAAATGGTATTCTGGTTATCTCTTAAATTAGTTTAGTGACAAATCCTAGAGTCTTGTTGATCATCAAGGTACTGAAATCCGGTAGCTGATAAGATTTGTTTAGATCGTATAACGTTTATTTCGAAACTGTTAAATTCATCAAGCTTCTCTAGAATTATGCCATAAATTTATAGATACTGTTAGTATTTATAGAGTAAATATTTGTATTTTATTTATATCTAATATTTATCACTGGCCCGCGACTTTGATACATTTGTGTCTAACCTTACCAATAATAATAAAGATCTTCCTCTATCAAATGTCGGTTTAGTTAAGAGATTTTTCAGAATTTTGCTTCAATTACACTAACGTTGAATAAAATGAAAACTTTACAACAAACTTCAATATAGAATAAAGTAACTAAGAATATAAATAACAACCAAAAGAAAAAAAGTTTTCGGAAAGATTGAATGCATAAAGAATTCTGTCGAAAAAAGTAGAGATCAGTATCAAAATAACAAATTGTGATTCAAAAATAATTAAAAATATTAAGGTAAAATAAAATGCAATAATAAATGATATTATAGTTAGATGTACGGATAAAATAAAACTGCGATTTCATAGGTGTATTCTAAGGTGTAGATACTAATATTGTCAAACACTCAATTTTGTAAATACGTTTAAAGTATTTTTACATAAAATTGTGAAGTTACAACCCTGTTGTCCAAACCAAGTTAAGGCCGTCTGGAGGTCGCTAGACAAATACGTGCTGTCGACGAAGTTTCGACGACGATTGTTACGATAGTAAGAAATCGCTACCAATATCACCAACGACTAAATTGTTTGCAAGTAACTAAAAGATATTCTTGCACGATGGGCGAATATATTACAGTAACTGTGAGCAATAGTTGTTTTTTACATGTAAAGCCAATTTCGAGTTGATATCAGCCATAGTTACCTAATCTTTTTTGCAGTTGTTCTAAATTGTTACATATCGAAAAAGAGACTGCATTATATTGCACATTTTATTATCCTTGTATTGCAGACATGAAGTAGCAATAAACATTGTTTTTAGTCATTGTTACTGACAACAAAAATTTTCACTGTTCTAATTCTCGGATATGCATATCCCATGCATAAATATATGTAAATTAATAATAATATAATAGTATATGTATGGACTTGGGGAAATGCGACCTTATGCACCATGACATCGCGATGGCAAGACGCGGCCGTGTCTGGGGCTCTCCGGCCATAGAGAACCGGCCTACCCACTAAAACCCCCCCGAGTTCTCTAGGCCCATACGGGGCACATGGCGGGGTGCGCTTTCGCGGTTCGACCGCCATAATATATGTATGGACTAAACTTAACTCTACTCTTAGAACTTTTTTTACGAACGGTATACAAAGTACCAGATAACTTACTGCCTGGTTGATTTAATTGTAAATTTTATAAATCTATAACAATATTAATATGATTAATTTCAATTTTTTAGAATCATCCATAAAAACTGCGTAATACTTTAAAATACGTATCTAAGCAAATAATTGTTTTTTTTTCTGTTGGTTTTGAGGTTTGATGACAATTTGCAACACAAGTTTTAATATGTATATTAATTAAATTCTATAAAACTAAAAGAGAAACTAATGAAAAAAATACTTGGAAAGTAAGAGACTTACGCTTAATTAAACCTACTTATATGACGTTTTTCTTAGGGTTCTCAGTTTCCAGTAACACTAACATATAATAATTCTTTCAAAATGACTATTGTCGTAAGATTGATTTCTTCTATCTCATGGTCTTCAATATTTTGCTAAAATGAGAAATACTCAAGCGTACAATGATGGTGCCTTTATCAAAGACTGCACCTTACTAGGTGCAGTCTTTGATAAAGGCACCTAAAGGTATACCTAAAGGGCATTTCCAAAATACTACCCCATGTATTGAGCACTGTATTGGAGTGATAAAAGCTCGCTTCAGGTAATATGTCATATTCTTTGTTTCATATCATTAATTTATGTAAAAGTATTAGGTAAATTCTACTTCTTATAATTGTTCAGTCTGGTAATTATGTTTAATTTGACATTATTCTTGCTATATTGCTCACAATAAGAAATTTTATATGACATAAGTAGTAGACCAAGATCCCAGTCACCCCTGACTTACGTTATTTTAGGAAAGATGAAATTTTTAGGGCATAACCTTAGAAAGGAATGGATACTCGCTAAGCTGAAAGCGAGCCGTTTTACAGGTAGCAGGTATTAAAGGTGGTGAAAAATCATGCTGACTTACGTTAAAGTAGGAAGGCTGGTTTTTACATATGTTGTATATGATATTGTTATAAACAAACAAACATAATTGCCACTTGTACTTGAATAATGCTGCGCTTCCGCACAGCGGAACTTTTAATGTGTCTGGCAGGATGTTTGGCCCATCAGATTTGTATGGCTCATTGGAAACTGGTTCTCACTCTATAGGTTCATTTTACATATTATAGGCTTCCTACCCTGTGTAAGCTTTTACAAGTCTTACAATACATGTGGTGGTTAAATCTATATCCACTTATGCTATGAACAGGAAGCTCCACTACTCGCCTGAAGTTGAATGAACCGATGAATTTAATTGAACAAAATGGGCAAAGTTTTCAATATATTCTATGTTCAAAAGTTTGACCAATGTTCACCGATACTCGCCCACCCCAAAGCGTTAAGAACTTCAGCGGACTCATTCCAAAGTCACTCATCTCTAACTCGAGCTTCTTTGGATCGCACTCTTCCCACGATTTGCCTCCAGAAACTCTATCAACACCTTCAGCTGCCGTACAGTGGTTGTATTTCGGAGCTCCTTTCAGCTTCTATAAGTTATTTAATATTATAATCACATTATATAAAAAATATATATTACATACCACAATAACCCCACAAATTTTTCTCTTGTTGTTCTAAAATTGTTTTATATACTTAACCCATAAGTCATCAGTCATAGGTTTCCACATAGGTACTAAAGTACAAGTAGTCAGGTATCAAATTTTAAAATCTTGCAGTAAATCGGCTTTTAATTATAGTTATATAAATGTATTCATTGATAAACCGAAGACAAAGATGTTACAGTCGGATCTAATTCATTAACAACAAAAATTGAGCGTCTTTTAGTTAACAAACAATTTAAGTCACTATTATTATTGGTACAGTTTTCAAGAACTTTATACGTCGATGATCCAACAAATGAAAATAAGCAATTGACCAATTAAATTAAACAACATATTATTTAGAAATACTGGGTCATATCTCTATAGTTTCTAGTACTATTACGATCCAGCTTTTGTTGCAGTTCAACTGTCATTTAAGATTTAGCGCGATATCAGTTTTATAAAAGTTGAATTGAAGTACTGTAAACTATCGCAATACGGGAGGGTACTCCTATACGCAAAACAGACTGTAATTTATAACATCTTAACTCCAAATATTTTTTGACACGGTAGGAACATCAACAAACGCTTTTTAATGCGTAGACACGACGTCAATAATTCATTAAATTTGTAGAATAGTAAAAAAACTTAGTAATAAATACTGACCCATAATAACATTAGAGGAAAACTGTATTCCAAAAATTCACCGTGCAGGTGAAAAGCCAGAATCTCAAATAACTTTAGGTGATAAGAAAATATGTAAAGTTATTCCCTGTCAGAAAAAATAATATACTATCAGGATTGTATTAACTCTACATTTATACCTATACTATATAAAATACTAGCTGTGCCCGCGTAGAATGTAATAAAAAAAAAGTTTTTTTTATTTTTTTTTCTTAAATAAAAATAGCCTAAGTTACTCCTTATTACATAACCCATCTGCCAGTGAAAGTCCCGTCCAAATCGGTCCAGCCTTTCCAGAGATTAGCCGGAACAAACAGACAGAGAGACAAAAATTTTAAATATGTATTTTGGTATGTGTACCATATTTAATATTACAAACAGACACTCCAATTTTATTTATTTGTATAGATAAAGAAAACTTGTGTTGAACATACAAGAATAACAATGAAACACTTAAGCCAAACCAAATAGTCTAATCCATATGAACTATACACTAAAACTTTGATTTAGCGAAGTTCATTAAACTAAGCGGTCCGCATAGATATAACGTGAGTCGGCCAAACTCCTTAAGTGCTTTTTGTTCGTAAATGTCGCCCTTTAGCCGGCCGTTTCTGTAATTTGACTGTTATAATTTAGTAGGAAATGGCCCTCCTGGGTTATTGAGATTCCTTTATGGAACTTAAACCATTTTCTTAGCCCGCTCGTTTGGGATCGCCCTTTCATTGATCGATTACAGCTCTGTCTAGTCGAATTAGTTTAGGAGCTACAAAAAAAATATTTGTATGGTTAACAATATGTAGTCTCTACTTAGACATCTTTTTTCTTCTTCTTCAGCAAAAGTAATAATTTCTTTTTCAATAAGTCACAAATAAAATATTGCTCCACACAGCATTAATTTTCCATCCATAACAAGTACCTACGTTTGCTCTGCTGAGCAAACGTGCTATGAATGGAGTCGTACTTCACTCTTTCAAAAAAATGTACGGTGAAGAATATCCAGCAATCCTCGTCGTTCGATCGTTCTGTGCTGCTAGCATTTGAAGATCTTCTCCAAATTTACAGTAGACCTTTAACTTTACTGATACTACATTTCCCACCACATGCCCACCATACGAGGTCCTTTCTGCTCTAATATAGACAATAGGTGCCTCAAGAAATGTGCTCTGCTCACTGCTACCAAAGTTTCGCAATTCTTCTATCTATTACTTGGACCTTGATTTATCTGTTGATTTCACAATTTTGGATTCGATCACACAGGGGAAGTCCGAGAATAGCCTTTACCGTTGCAGTTTATGTCAATTTGAGCATTCTTATAACCCTCAATGTAAATAGTCAGGTTTCGGTTCCATGTGTGTTATTACTGTTAACACGTACAAATCAGTAGATTGGCTGCGAACAGATTGCGTAACTTTCAGAATGCTGCTAAGCAGAGCTAAATATGTTGTAAACCCTCATTTTGATAGTTGGACCTACCTAGTTAAGACTGTTTGTCTCAGGAAAGTATACTCAATTTACAATGTTTAATTTTCTCGCCATTGAAGTTGACGTTCAGACCTATCGAATCGCAAAACATTCTTATATACACAAAAGCAGACTTACATACATAATACACACACACACACATTTTATATGTACGTACTAGTGTCACCTTATTGCAAAAGATTGCGAGCGATATTTCGAGAGTATTTGATACAGCGTACCGTAGATTCAGCCTATCATAATCAAGCGTCTGAAACATTCTCATTAAATAATTAGGATCATTCGGATCGTAAGTTATACTGAAAAGTTGGAAAACGTGTCGCGCTGGTGAATAGGTAACCATTTTTATTTTCTAGGAAACTAGGAGATCATATTTACGCAGACCGAAAATAATATTTTACATATATTTATTGTAACGACATAAGTTTAATAATACATTTAATTTATTTATATTATTATGATGAAAAGAGAAGATGAGAAATTTCAGAGTTCTCTCTTTTTCTTCTCGATAATGCTTTCGAAAATTGGGCCGAACAGGTGTAGTATTTTTTTTGTTGTATATATACACTAATATGTAATATTTTCATGCATTTATTAACTGCTTTAAAGTATTTTTACTTATGACATACTTTCTCTTTCTTTCACAAAGTATTTACTAAATTATAATTACAAAATTTATAATAACATAAATTTTTGAATAGTAGGGGTAGACACAAGTTTACAGTTCTCCATGTTACACAGTTTTAATATATGTTCAAAATTAAATTCAATAGAATTCAATAGAAAAAAAAATATGTTCTATAATCCTTACTAATATTATAAATCGGAAAGTGAGTTTGTTTGTTTGTTTGTTCCGCTTTCACGCCGTAACTACTGAACCGATTGCTTTGAAATTTTGCAGACGTAAAGATTAAAGTCCGGGTTAAATAATAGGGTACTTTTTATCCCGGAAAAATCGATCGATCCCACGGGATACGCAATAAAGCCTTCGCTCAAAAACTATTGCATGGTTTTTAATGTGTTGTTCATCAATAGATGATGTGATTCTCGAGGAAAGTTTTAGGTTACTTTTATCCCACAAAACCGACAGATCCCGTAGGATGTACGATAAAGACTATTTAAAAACTACTGTTCGGATTTTCCTGCAGTTTTCATAATTAGTGAGTTATTCTTGAAGAAGGTTCTAGGCAATGATGTATCCCGGAAAAACCGATAAATCCCACGGGAGGCGCAATAAAGGCATCGCTCAAAAACTACTGCACAGATTTTCATGCGGTTTCCATCAATAGATAGAGTGATTCTTGAGCAAGGTTTTGCGGTATTTTTTATCTCGGAAAAACGTATAGTTCCACGGAAAGCGTGATAAAATCTTCGCGCCATAAACCGACTTCCGCGCATATGTAGCCGTGGGCAAAAGCTATGAGCCTTAACCCTGTATAGACCCTCTATAGGTTGCAAATCTATAAGAATAGAAGTACTTTCTAGTAATTTTAAAAAAATTATATCAAGTAATCTATTTAAAATTGTAGTTTATGTGGTAAGTATTATTACTTGTATTGATTAAGATATATCTTAAAGTAAAAAAAAATTAAATTGTATTCCAAATCTGCAATTTTATTTAATATTGCAGTTTATATGGTTAAGAAATGTAAATTAATGTAATATATCTTAATTAATATATGTTTTTCAATCTAAATGTTAACTACTTTTATTATGAAAACTTATTAATTATAATTTTTATATAAAACTAAAAAACCGGTTACGAAAAAAAATGCGTTTACTGCGTTTAATGCGACTGAAAATTAAAAGTCTATGAAAATAAAAACCTATTTAAAATTAAAATCTTATGTTGTTTTCTCCTAATGAGGTATCCATTAACTATTTTTTTTTCACCATAAATGTTCAGAAGCAGCAGAAGGAAAATAAACGACCCAGCGATAGAACACGTTGACAGTAACAAGCGGCGGTAATTTAACTTTTTGAAATCTTTACCAGAGTCCGGGTGAATCCAAATGAGGATCGTGCGGGAAGGAGATGTCGCGTGGTATTTGTAGAATTTTAATACCTGTTTAACAATCTTAGATTACTTGGAAAGTCGATTGTTCCCCATTAAGGCTTTTTTTTTCAAAGCATTATTTAAATATAATACTTGACTAAATGATTATATTTACAAAGTTGGTAATTTATCAATAAAATTCTGTAATATTTTACGTTTGCTTATGATTACTCGTCATTGAAAATACCGCTTACCACATATCCAATATTAATGAAATATTTTATAAAATAGCAAAAATATGTTACATTATTTTTTATGTAACATTTTAAAATTAAGATGTCATACACCCAACATTTTACCTGATCCCCGTATACCACATACCGAAACTATATACTATATACCGAATATTTCTGAAATCATACACAAAATTTCACGACACTCAAATTATAGAACATAGCAATAATTTAATAAGAAGTACACAGAAATTACTCCGCTCGCGAACAATTTCTGAAATTAGAAAAATATTATATACTTTTCAATCACTTTTAATTGAAACTAAAAATTATTTTTTCTTATTACTGAAAAGTCATCACTAGTGCTTTGAATAGGTAATTTAATTTTATGTACTTGCAGAAAGTAAGTCAATGTAAGTGTAACATGGATAAACCTAAAATTTGAAAGTTCAATAAAATATTTTTACAATCTCTAAAAATAGTAATTTCCGAGGTATATTCCATACTAATGATACGATCACAAAATCGTAAGTACATAAAATTAAACTACCTATTCCGAGCATTAGTCATCACTTCGATGATTTTCATATTCTGATATTTTCAAATCCTTAAAATATATTCGTGAGGAAATAATTATGTCCTATTCAACAATAAATGAAATCATCGGATTTCAAAAATTCATTCGATAGACTACTATTTATTTGACGGATCTAGCATACGCATACATATATATCACAACAATATCACAACCCTTCCATAGGCAAAATTCCAAAGATCCTTAAGGAAAATCATGACATCCCTTTGCTCCCATTACTCGTCATTTAGGAAAAAATTAAAATATGCGGAGCAATATTAAAAACAACATGAAATATTACATGCCATGTCAAACCAATAAAGCCTAAGTAAGGTCAATAGAGCTCCAACGATTATGTGGAAGGACGGTGTTACGTCTCCTCCGTTAGAACGACAGACTAGCCGAGGACCCGAGGTGTATCGCCCCATCGTTTTGCTGGACGAAGTCGGTAAGATCTTTGAGAGGCTTATTTGCCTCTCGATTCGTTCAGCACCTTGCGAACATGGGTCTCGACCTATCACCACTCCAATATGGAATTAGACTGGGACTCTACTATGGATGCCCTGGGCGACCTGCGGGCTCTAATAGAGTAATCGTAGGACAAAAGTGAGCAGTGACATCGTCAATGCGCTTAATTCTTTGCCATTTCGGGCGATCTTAAGAGCCTTGAATCATCACAGGATCTTTCGATATCTTCGCATACTAGTGGGCAGCTACCGCATACTAGGAGGGACGGCGGCATATAACGTTCGCTAGTCAGGGTAGTCTGGTCGGCCGCTATAATATCGCACAGGGTTCCGTTCTAGGGCTCCTGCTATGGAACGTAGGATACAACAATTTTCTGCGAGCGTCACACCCCTCGCATGTTCCGCTATTTTGTTGCTTGCACGTGTTAGTTATATCACATTTACATAGATTAAATAAAGTTAAATCTTTATATATAGATACCGATAACAACTACCTCGATTATGGACAAGTATAATATTATTATTATTTAAGATTTTAAATAGAAACCACAGTCGTTGTAATAATCAATAATCTAATAATCTTTTGTCTCAATAAATCATTGTAATTAAAAATTGAATCTACCACCAGCTCGGCATGGAATGCTGACTTCACCGAGAAGAGCTGGCGAGAAACTCGGGGGTTACTCTTTTCGTAAAGTTACAAAAGTATCAATGATATAAATTAATTATATAAAGAAATACAAAACAACGTGTTATTATATGGCAGTTTAAGAATTTGGTACTAAGAACAACTGATAAGCTTTTTAACAAGATAGAAACAACATATTTCAATAAAATTCACATTCACTGGGTCTCACCAATAGCAACACGGCCAACTTGTTTGTAAGGTCTTCAAAGACGTAATACGTATATTACTCGTACCAAGAGTTGATAACGAAGATCCTGCTAGTGCCAAATCGTGGCCTTTTATAGCAAATTGGCGGGAATAAATTTGTGTTATTGATGTGCCCGGAAACGGGCTTTTATCTTTACAATGAATAAGTAAAATCATAAATTTCCTGTTGTAAACCTTTTCAAAATGTCACAACTTTATTTAGAAAATACAACCCTTATTGTAGAATGTAAATATTATAATATGAAAATGCAACCACGTGCTTCCATGCGGCGACTGACTGGCACCTACATAAAAACGCGATTAAACTATTAACCTAAATTATAATGAAAATAATTTTAAGGATTCAACAATTCCATGTGTTTTAGGTATTAATCTAATACTTAATATCAGAAACAATTATTCAATTAAGATTATTCATTAATTTATGCAAATGAAATATTTTCATAAATTTATTCATAGATAAATAATGCATATTTCGACACATTTCAATAAATTGAATATCCCATATTTTTTTTAAAATAACTCGAATCTATCACACGCTTATACCAACCAGAAAGAGGGACATGGATGAAGTCATGCAGCTGGTCGCGGTATACCGCAGTTTATAACCGCATCATGGTAATTAGGCGGATAGGATAACCAACAGGGCCCCGGTCCGAGAAGGCCAGGATCGCATTGCATGAATTGCCACCAGTGACCAATCTCTTAGATGCTTCGCTAAGATCGCTAGCCTTTCAACTCTGAGGAGGGGAGGATGAGAGGGGCTCATTACAGGTGAACAGACGCTGACAAAGTTGTGGAAGATTCCGCAATGGTTCTTACGACCTTATCTGGTAGTGCTAAGGTGTTTGTGAGAGGCATTTTGTGTGATTTTTAGCCGGTGTACCGAGGGCTTCGCTGGCCTTGGCCCTCAAGTCTGCGGAGAGTTCGACATAGCCCCACGGCTTTCCCGAGCCTCATGCATAACGCATTTTCCACAAAAAAAAGAACTCCTACGCTTATAACATCCACTTTAATGGACCCATTAGAAAGATTATCAATTGACGTTGTAGGTCCCTTGCCTGGGTCTGGTCGTTCTAGGTCACAGCTTAGCTCAAATACAATTTAACAATGCAAGACGAACTCACGAAATTTTTAACAACCCATCCGAGTCGTAGCATTACTGCTGAAGAATATTCTGAACACCTCCTTCAGTTCATTTCATTTTCGGAACTCTGAAATATATTTTTTTCAATCAAGCTCACGGCCGAAATATTTAAGGAAAGATTTTCTGAAAACCATACAACTAGGGTCCGCTCCCTATTTTACTACGAGATATCTGAAATTCTATATTAACCAAAGTCAAGATGATTGACCCCGTTACATAATATATATGTGCATACCGATATCGGCATGCTACCTTATAACACAGCAATACACTCTACTCCTAACTACTCATCATTTGAACCCTCATTTGGATATCTCGCATTTCTGATTTTATGAACGATAATAATGATAATTTCGAGATCATTTGAGACACCACATCGGTTAAGGTCTGGCTTGAAAATAGCCAACGATGCGTAATTTCAACCATCAGTAGCCAAGCACACATGAGTGCACCAAGTTTCTTGTTCAAGAAAAATACAAATATCTATTATACGAGTGAAAAATATAGGGATCTTTGACAATACCAATTCAGCAAATATCGCTGCTTAAAATTCAGCCCCAGATCTCGCATTTCATCAATCATCCCTGAATGTTTCACGTAAAATGTACAAATCTATCACGGCGATGCGCACTGGGATTTGATTCAAAAGTTTACGTGTCATCAGCTTTTAGGGAAAATATCTTATTTTCGAAATATATCGGCATAGCATGGTCGATGTGTGTTTCGGAATATCTTATGAAGCCAATGGCATTCAGTCATATTAGGTAAGTTGTGATTATTCTCTATAGTCACAACTCAAGCTCACAAGCTTTCTCACTCCTTTGCCATATTTCACTACTTTCCAGAATATATTTCTTATTAGCGACATTATCAGATGGTGTAGTTATTCTCGATGTGTTTTTTTTTTAATTAACGGGTTCGATTCTTGGCTAGGAATATTGATTTTCGGACCCGAGAAAATAACTTTTGACTACTTTCGGTATTCCTCATAATTTCGTATTTCATCATCCACACCCTCTTAAAAATTATATATTTTGTAGCCCTTTGTGCTGTTTCTGAAGTATTATTGATGGACAAAGTTCAATTTCTTGAGCAATTACTAACTTTTCAAGTGGATACAAGTCAAGTTGAATGAATATAGCTCAAACTTATGTACTTGTTGTTATTTGTTGTTTTTTTTTTATTACACAGTTACTAATCCCGGCTATTTAATTGATTTTTCTTTGCATAAAAATGTTATTAATTTTGAAGATATTAAGTTTCATAAGATTACCGATGAAAAAAAACTTAAAAAGGAAAAGTTTGAGGCTTTTGTTTTTATCGAATCATATAAAAAAAAAACGTTGTTGCAATAATATAACATACTATATTATAATAATATCGATTTTCAGTTACCTATACTAGTAACTGTACATGAAATATTTAAAACATCTAGGTATAGTTTTTTGTTTTCACTTAATCAATAAGATCAATCAATAAGGCATGCAATCAATATTATATGACCTAACCTACTAAGATGTGTGTATATGACTAGAATACTGAGTGTTTCTAGAACTAACCATTTATAATAAGAAAATAAAAAATGAGATTCCCACTAGGAATCTTAATAAATATAGGAATTGTTAGATTATTTGACACTATGATGATCGATTGAATAACGCTATGAATACGGGCCTTCTACGGTCCTGCGTATGTCAAGCTTGCCGATGTAACTTATTTAAAACGGAGACACTATCATCGGTACCAATAATATTTATTTGTACGCGGGATCGGAACAATAGGCTATGGTTTCAAATATTTTTGTGAACTTAATCGAATTCGTGAACAAACTAATAAGATCTACAACAAATTACTATAACAAATTACTGTCTGATTTAAACAAAGTAATTATTGATGTAAAATGATAAATAAAACAACAAAACTACACAGAACATAAATTTACTCGATACAGAACAATATGTTAAAAAAAATTACTGACATGGACTTTCTTTTTCGATTCTAGCCTAAAGATTTATATATAAAACTAGCGGACCTGACAGACTTCGTCCTGTCAAAACTAAACTGACTAAACTTTGTTATGGTCTTCATCTGCCTGAAGTGACCACCTGTATATGCATAATCATATACCTATTTCAGACATCACCGAATTAAATAATAACCTCGGTAAGTCAAATAATTCTTTAGTTTTACCATTTTTTCACCTTCACCTTCCTCCTGTGCCAGGGCCACTTAAGTCTCTTCTGTTGTATGCAGGTGAAGATTCTCGTGAAAGTCTCCCTGCTCTTTACATTCATATAGGAGCTTCCTGTCAAAGAAATAGGTAAAAAAAACTATTTCAGAAAATAAATATCATAGTCGTAGATCTATATTGCCAATGCTCAACTGGCAAATTTTCCAGACATATCTTTTCTTTATATCGGTCTTATATCGAACCAACACAACGCTTTGTCTGTCACTACTTGAAATTTCAGTCCCTAAAGATACTGCATGAAATAAATAAACGCCCGCACCAATGCCAAATATTCAATTTCTGTAATAGAGTATTTCCGCTCGCTGTCTGCCAATTTCTTGCACGTTAAGAAGCATACTGGGTATGTACTGGCACCGCATGGCATGTACAAGCAAAAGGGCATAATCATAATATCAAAATATCTTAGCAATGGATGCCGTTGGTTTTTAGACAACTCATCGAATAACTTTTCCCAAGGTTCGGTTCATTAGAGTTTGATATCTTTACGTCACAACTGAATGATCAGTGGTACAGTCATATTAGCACACCTTTAATATTATTTTTATAATATGAAGTGAAACTTAGCACTGATTTTAATTCTTTTAGTTTTTTTGGAACTTTTACTAATTTAACGTTTCCAGTTTGTCTTTATCTGGTGAAATACCATTATCTGATATTTCATGATATAGTTCTGTTATCAGACCATATCCAAACTAACATTTTCACATTTTAACATTAAATTACCCTGATTTTATCGTAACAGTACTTGTTCTAAAGCTTCTTGATAAGTGTTTCATACACTTCTAAACACTAAAATATTTTCCGCTATACACAAAACACAATCACGTTCTTATTTTTTAGGGAACCGAGAACTTTATGGTTGGTTCGATGCAATACAACTTCGCTTGTCTTCAAAACAAATGGTAATATGTTTAATCAACAAATGTTGTATTCTGTTTATCAGCTTCCAAAATAACTAATTGTCAGAATTTAAATAAAGATCAATGAAATATTATAATATTATCACAAACTTCCTATTATTTTCGATTTCGCCATTACTAAAAAGGTAGCACTGGCTTAGGCTTAGGTCTCGTAAAAGTTCTCGACACCATAATTTCTGATCACAGACTCATCAAGTTAGTTTTAGATTATCCACTTTTGACCTCAATCTACTACTAAACGTATCACTGATTGGAAAAAATGTAGTCAACCCTTCTAGTTTCTCTAGAGGATTCCGACTCACCACTAGATATCCTAGCGCCTAAGTGGCCTAGGCGATACTCAAAAGATAATTGCAGCGGTTTCAGCGAAGTCATCTCACCTAGACCATACAACATTCGGTCGAGAGTTGTGCGCTTGAGGTCACTGTGCCTTGGTGCAACTTCCGTACATTATTCGAGACCTAATTTATAAAAAGCAAGCAGTTGTGCGGAATTATGTAACTGCACTGATTCGTGCTCTCTTTGGCGACGATAAGAATTCTCGATGGAAAAAACAAATGGAAGATATTTCTCCCTCTAATGTAGCATACTACAAAATTGCTCGTATACTATCACTGAGGAAAAATATAGCTAACAAAGCCACAATAAAAACGTTGTCAATATTTTTTTGTATTTGCATCAAAATACATAGGTAAAGAATATAAATTAATTTATCTATGGCCACAAAGTTTTTATTGTCAAACTTTTATGAATCTGTGGACAATACGTTATTTGTCATTTTATTTAAGTTATAGTATTACTAGCTTTCTGCCCGCGGCTTCGCCCGCGTGGATTTCGGGATTGGGTGTATAGAGGGTTAAGGGTCATAGCTTTTGCCCACGGCTACATATACGCGGAAGTCGGTTTATGGTGCGAAGATTTTATCGCGCTTCCCGTGGGACTATCCGTTTTTCCGAGATAAAAAATGCCGCAAAACTCCTCAAGAATCACTCTATCTATTGATGAAAACCGCATAAAAATCTGTGCAGTAGTTTTTAAGCGAAGCCTTTATTGCGCATCCCGTGGGATCTGTCGATTTTTCCGGGATAAAAAGTACCGCCTATGTTACTCGGGGAGAATGTAGCTTTCCAAAGGTGAAAGAATTTTTGAAATCGGTCCAGTAGTTTAAGCGTGAAGAGGTAACAAACAAACAAACAAACAAACAAATAAACAAACAAACACACTTTCGCATTTATAATATTAGTTGGGATTAACACTGTCGCAACTTTACGTTGTCAACGATTTCCATATTTTGTCGATCTATCAAAATTTAAAATTGTTTGATGCACAAAAGAAAATAATAGCAAAGTGCCTTTTGTGCTGAGATACATTTTTAATTATTAACTTTGGCGTATTGACAAAGTAAGTGGCATGAATTGGCGGCGGGGGGAGCTAATGATTTAACAAACTTTGTCAGTTTTATTGTGATTGTCATCATTGTGAGTGTCAGATCGAAGTTTTATTGTGATTTTGTTTCATTTGCCTGTGATCGTTGAGCGCGTGTGAATATATCATTTCGTTTTAGCGGTTTAAACACCTGACAGGATTACAATAAATTGCTATAATTCCTTTGGTGGACCAAATCAGTATACCGGTACCGGTTACGTGCTACGAATCAAAAATCACATAGGTTTTTAACCACTTTGAGAACTATTTTAATGAGTGACAATTGCGAGATATTCAATATGGACAACGAGGCCCTAAGGGTATTTTTAATAAATGCCGGACTTAGTCATCTGACAAATAAAATGTTGGGTAAGTACCACCCTTGTTATCCTGTTACCCATAAGGTTTGCTTACCTCAGCGGTCCTAACCCTAAATTATTTGCGAAATATGTGCTCTGAACAAACTTTCCAACCTGAGCAAAGAAACTTACGTTAAAAGGTAGATTTGTAACCTTCTGCAACTACTTTTCAAAATCAGTCAAAATGTATAATCAAGTGCAGGTCTAGTACCTGCACTTGATTATACATTTTGACTGATATTCTTCCCAGGTAGTAAGTCATTTGAAGTGTAAATTATATGCAAATTGTCTATAAGTATTTTTCCCATTGTATGTCTCATGAGCAGAATCAATGTCATTAACAGTATGATACCTATGTGTAAAACTTAGTTTTTGCTGGTAAAAATTTGACCACCCCAGACAAACACTTTTCTACCATCTACAAGGCTGCTCTATACATTAAGGTTGGGGCTTTCTGATTCTGAATTTCTGACTAGTTAGGCCAGCCTCCCTCACAGCAAAAATGCTGGAAGCGCTTAACGCCTAGACTAACCAATATTATCCAGTTACAACTTTTACACTATCATTTATTATAAGATTTTAGTGCAGTAGGTAATAATAACTTGTTAGCAACCTGTTTCCACTAAAGTTTTATAAAGTGGTATGACACAATAATATCATGAGTATAATATTCATGCCATAGTCATACTTTGCTGTTCTGCGTAGTAGGTTTTATCATTGATTTTGTTAATTTCAGAAGAAAACATGACGCTTGACTTCCTCCTTCAAGCAAATAGCGACGAACTAGCGCTCTTAACCACAAAAGTAGTGGATAAAATTAAGTTACGATGTGCCATTGAAAAATATGTTAAAGAATATGTTTGTTTTCTTTTTTTATTATTATTTTGTTATGTAGTTGTAAGCAATATAAGTAAAACAGATCAGCCATTACTGGCAAAATCTATGGCCTTAACCTAATATGTTATAAAATAAATGTGAAAATTAGTGTTAATTATTTCTATGTTTACCATTTACCACCAATGTATAGACTTTAGAATATATGCATAGACTTTAGAAGTTGTGATTTGAAGGCATTTGTCTCTGTTAGTTTTAAGGATAGGTAATACATAAAGACTGTCGTGCATAATTCGTAATAAGCTATTACTAAACTTAAAAGGAGAAAACCATTTTAATAGCTATACTCTTTTTATATTAATTTTTATTGTAAATTATTAAGAATAGTTGTGATGTGCAAACTTGAAACCTAACAATTAATTTGCTTACAGGCTAAAATTTACATAAAGAAAAAAAATGTCTGCATTTTTCTTTTTTTTTTCTCTGCTTAAAAAGCAAAGTGTAAAACTCAAACCAATATGTATTATGTTAATAAATATTGTTAATAAATATTATTGGTTAGTATAAGGTGGTTTTTTATGGCAATAAAAATAATTAACTATGATTATGTTTTCTTTAAATTTTCTGAACCCTGACCCAATGAAAATTCACTGCCACTAATAATAGAATGTCTCCTAAGTAGGTCACATTCTGAATCCTTTTTATATTTTTGCGTTGGTGTCAGCTTCTCCAGTATACCCACCTTTTTGCTACCCTGACAAAGGTAGTGCACTCTTCTGAACCTCTTATACAGGTAATTTGTAAGACGTTGGCTTTAATTCAAAATAATAATCTACTGATAATTAGTAGTGCATACCCCAAATATGAAGCAAATTGGTTGACCTTAAATATTTGCTGTTCTGTACATTTTGGATACGTTACACTTGTATGGAACAGAAAATGTTTTAAGGTCTACTACGATTTGCCTCTTAATTGGGGCATGCATTATTAATCATCAGTAGATTATTATTTAAAATTAAAGCCAACGTCTTACAAATCAGTTTCAGAAGCGTGTGCTTCCTTTGTTAGGGTAGCAAGGTTGGTATACTGGAGTAGTTGACTGTTTTGCCATATTGACAAAACAGAAAGTCACCTTAGCAAAGTAAAATTGTTAAATCAACAAATGAATTTTTTGAACTTAACAATGTTTTTGTTGTTAAATTGACAACAAAAACTTGTATCCGGAACAAAGTTTCACATTGTTAATAAAAATTGTATTTGTAACAACGTTTAACATTGCTAATAAATGTTGTTATAATCACAATAAACATCTGACAATAAAAACTTTGTATCTATATCAATTTGCCTTAAACGGTTGTGTGGGGTTAAAGTTTTTTTGATACAATGACAATAATTTTCTCTCAGACGTACAGATACTATCCACATCTAGCCACTTGCTCACGCCGATGCGATGGTTTGGGTGCCATTCACGTCTGTCGTGGGGGGAAGGTTGATTCGCTGACCGCTCTTACACATTTTACTACTGTTTATGTATATATTTTAAAGTATTTAGATATATTGTAATTGCCAGTAAATGTAGGCGTTGCCAGAATACCAGCGCCACAGTGCCACATCTGTCACTGTGGCATATGCTGAGGCAATAGCCTAATTGGGCTAATTTTAAACATTGGTATATGTGTAACTTATATATGTATTGTTAGGACTAATAAACGTTTTTCTTTCTTTCTTTCTTTCTAATTTATTTATCATTTTGGTATATTTATAAGTGTCATTTTATTATATTATTTTTTCTGAAATCGTACACCGTCCACAATTACTTTCACATTGTACAAGTTGACGGGTTGGTCTTAATAAATGTTGTACTTTTATTCTTTGATCTTTGACGAAGCGTACGCAGGCCTTATAATAAACTCATTACTGCAAAAGTATTATCATCATCATCATCATCATCAGCCCCTCTTCGTCCACTGCTGGACATAGGCCTCTTCGAGTGTACGCCACTGAGATGTTGGGAATATTTCATTCTATGGGAAGAAAAAAAACTGAGCAGCAGAAGTTAGTCATTTTTAATAAAAAGTTTCCTATACAAATTGTTAGCTTAAAGTATCCCTTAACCTTCCTATACTCGCGCCAATTTTAGTAACACCTATACTCGCGCACGGTGTCACAGACCGATAGTTTGTACCCCTACAACATATTTTTTTTAACAAGAAACACATAAACTATTACTATTATTTTAGAGTTTAGGATGTAATGAAACAAAACAGTATAACTAAAAGTTATTTTATTAATTATTTTACCGACTTATAGTTTTATCATAAATCAGTCTTAAAATTTGAGATTATTTTCTTAAGTACTAAAAAATTAAAATAAAATCTGAACTTCTTTTTAAAAACAAATTAAACTTCTTATTAATAACAACAAACATATCAATAAACATATTTATCTATGTTTGGCTTAATTTTGAGCCTCGCCATAGCAATCAGGGCATACGGTTACAGCATGCTCCAAACAAAAGTATTTTTTGCAGGTGGCACAGTTGTAACGTGTCTTGCGGTTTTTTTTGAAGAGCAGTATCCACAACGACCTACTTTATTATTGTTAGATGTTGCTGCAGACTCGGGTCCATCTAATTTGCATATTTCGGTGAGCCTGAGTCTTATGCTTCTCGGCAAGGATGAAATGAGAGCCCGTCGTCTAAGTTGCGGATTAATCAAATCGTATGCCAAGGCTTCAAGGAAGACTCGACGGCTAATTTTCTTGTTAGGGTTATTCTGCAGGTATATTATAAACGTATTTATACCCGCTACATTCATTAGGCTGTAAAATATCACCATTGGCCATCTATTTGTCCCACGTGCGACGTTGTAAGTCTCACACATTTTGTCTACGCTATCTACTCCACCTTTGGTTCTATTGTAGTCCATTATAATTTCCGGTTTACCTGTATCTTCATTGATCTGGGCATCATCGTGCATGCTGGATACGAGAAGGACATTTTTGCCTTTTTTTGGTACATAGGATACAAGACTGCAATTGCCTCGGTGCCCGAATAAACTAGATTTTTCGGCTCTTCCTCGTATTTCCGTGAAATTTTTAGGCAATTCTCGTTTGTTTTTACGAATTGTCCCAATAACTGTCAATTTGTGTTGAGACTCAAGCTTATCTATCAATGGAATACTAGTGAAGAAGTTATCACATGTGATATTACGCCCAGTATTGTGAATATTTTCACTCAATCGCAAAACCAAAGCCAAAGCGGAGTTATCAACTTGATTTGGACCATCTGGTTGCTTCCCAACATAAACTTCCATGGTATGGGTATAAAACATTTTGGCATCTGTCAACGCATAAATTTTGATTCCATATTTGTTGGGTTTTGATGGAATGTACTGGCGAAAGTTACAACGTCCTCTAAAAGCCTCTAACTTCTCGTCAATTGTAACATACTGAGACACGCTGTAATATTTTTTGAACGTTCCCACAACTATATCAAACAACTCTCTAATAGGTGCCAGTTTATCCAGTTGTATTCTCTCTTCTCGTGTATCTTTACTGTCAAATCTGAGACAACGCATCAATAGAAAGAACCTGGATAATCCCATAGTCAAACGAAATATCTCCGGGGATGACCCGTCAGTTCTGAAAAAATCTTTGGCATTTAGACGAGCGTTCCTTCTGACTCCAGCAAATAGTAAAAGGCCTAAAAAAGCTTCAATTTCAATATTGTCTGTATTGGCGCAGTCTCTCTCTCTTGTGAAATTATGCTTCATGCGATTAATTTGTTCATTAGTGTACTTTACTATCAGGCTGATAGTGCCCTCCGAAAAAAAAAGCCGCCACAGCTCACCTGGTTCCTTCAAATTTCTAGCTTTTCCTCTAGCGCCTGGAAGTTGAGTAACTATATTTCTAGCACGTCGCCTAGTTGGGTTTGAGGCAGGAGATTTATTCCACCTTGTCTGTCCATCTTTTCCTAAGTAAAAATCATGGGATCGTTCATTATGTTCTTCCTCAGATATCTCGTCATTGTCATCGTCTTGCTCGGTATCGTATGTCTCTTCTTGTACCTCCACGTTATCTTCCACCTCACTGTCATTTTCGTCTTCATAGCTTGAGCTAGAACTTAATTCTTTCAGCAACAATCTGATGTGATCATCGTCCATTTTGATATGAATTAAAACCTAAAAAAGAATGATAAAATTGGTCAAAATATAATATAGAGCAACATACATACATATATTTTACTATATATACTTTATAAAGTAATCAAAGTCCGTAAAAAATATACAAATGCACGAAATAAATTATATTAATACTTACACAAAAAGTTACACCTATACTCGCGTCGGTCTCGTGGACCGATTGGTGACGAGTGCTACAACACGTGTGTTTCGCCCGAACGCGCGGCGTGCACTAAAACGAAGTTAGCCACAAATCCGGCAGCTAGCAAGGAACTCAACTTCTTAGGATTTACCTGCATAAAAATAATTACGAAAATGTGTTTCGTCGGTCTCACAGACCAACGCGCGAGTATAGGAAGGTTAAAGTATAACTTTTCGATTTGGAATATACGGCCGACTATAATACGGCCAGGACAGCGTTCGGCATACCACTTCAAAGCGTTTGCTGAGCTTCGGCGATTATGTTAGTTAGAAATATTTTTTTTTACTAATAAATAGGTAAAGTAAAATATGTTTTAGTAATAAAATCGACAAAATTATTAGATTTTTACAAATTGGTTCATTTACTATTTTTTTTGTGAAATTAACCTTTTTAATTTTGATGTTGGTCAATAACACTTTATTGCACAATCCGACATATTTAATGTAAAATATACAAGAAAGAATATGTACAATGGTGGACTTATCTCTAATAGAGATCTCTTCCAGCCAACTAAAATTGCACTTCTTTAATTTTTTATGCACTTCTTTAAAAAGATACAGCTTTTTTATCAATACAATGTAGCTATTAAATATTATAATTTCTAAACCAAGGTACAAATTTCTTTTTCTTTTATTTTCATCGATAAAATAAAGTATGATTTCACTTCTCTCCGTTTGTTCACTTTATCAAGACTTACACTGTATAACTTATAATTATTAAATAGTTAATTTTATTTTTAACGATAAAGTTTCGTGTATTCTAACATAAGGATAACTGTTTAATAAAGTTAACATTTTTTTTTTTCAAAATATCTTTGCATTCGAAATATACTTTATACGAATTATATGATCCGAGACCCGATCAAATCGTGGTGATAAATAATAAGGTTCAATTTGTACGCGTCCTGAATTCCGAGTTTGAAAGAATCCAATACGATATTATGAAAATGCTCTGCGTTATTATATGATAAAAGTAGGGATGTGACTATTATCAGACATTCTCACAATATGTATCGATGTCATGATAATTTCCAAAATCAACTATCAAATAAAAATAAATTCTGACTACTATAAAATATACTATTACAATAATATTATCTTTTATAAATAAGTGTCTTTTTTTTAAATCTAATTTACCATGTCAAGAATTACTGTTGCTTTATTTCGTTTGCTATCTGTATACGAACCTGAATCCTTTGCTTCAAAAGAGAGCATCTTAAGATATTAGTCTTGTAAGAGGAAATTGTAAATTTATCCGAACAAATTTGACCAGTTACTCTGTTGACAGTGGTATTTATATCTATCTCGCTCTCCCAATTTCTCCAAATTTTCGCTTTATATATATAACGGAACCATTTCATCTTTTCTTATGAAAATAAATTTGACATAGTAATTTTTTTGGTCAAGCGTTAGTTGTCCTTGGAAATTAGTCAATCTGAAGAAAAATTTTTTGATGCGGTTCGATTCAATTTCATGTTGGGAATATTTCATTCTATGGGAAGAAAAAAAACTGAGCAGCAGAAGTTAGTCATTTTTAATAAAAAGTTTCCTATACAAATTGTTAGCTTAAAGTATCCCTTAAAGTATAACTTTTCGATTTGGAATATACGGCCGACTATAATACGGCCAGGACAGCGTTCGGCATACCACTTCAAAGCGTTTGCTGAGCTTCGGCGATTTACAAAATACGCTTCGAGTAAATCAACTTTTTTCGGTTTTCTCCATACTGTCCCAGTTATATATATATATATATATATATATATATAGGTCCCGAGGTTGGTTGTATCCCGAGGTTGTATATATATATATATATTATATATATATATATATATAATATATATATATATAATATATATATATAATCTATAAACAAAGGAAAATCCAGGATTAGTCTATTAACTTTTAGTTGCTCACCGCAACTACCTCCGGGCACTTCCATTTCATATGTGATACATCTTATTTCGTGTTTTATTACATATTTTATGAGAACCGAGTGGAATATGTAATCACAAAATATATCGGTAACAACACATATAGAATGTATTTGTGTAAATTATATTTTTTACATTTCAATTAATATGGTCATAATGAAGACCTAATATTAAGCATCAATCAAACAACTGAACTTATCTTTGTATTTGTTACAAAAGGCAACAGGTAGCTTTTATTATAATATATCATATGCCACTGTACCGTACATCTAACAACAAAATAACCGATAAGACAATTCAAATATGTTTAGTAACAGTTTCCAGGCACATGAATGTTTTTTGTTTTCATTAAATATCAATACTTCTTTAATTATATCTCCTCATTGAATATTTTTCACCCTCCCGAGGTTGTATGAAAAATTGTCCTGAAGGCGACACGCGTTTTACGCTTAAAACTAATATAAAATTTGACAATGATTTAAGGTGTTAAAGATGAATTACTTAGGAATAGGTAGTTTATACACAAATAACATATGACATGATAAATATTGGGTTGGCATTAACAATGTAATTGTAAAATTATTACACAATTCTTTGTCTATCTATTAAGTGTCCTAACTGTCTAGATGAGCTATAATTTAGGTCTTTATTAAAATACCAGTACAACATAATTTTGCATGTGGAACATTTCTATAGAAATGTTCCACATGCAAAATTATGTTGTACTGGTATTTTAATAAAGACCTAAATTATAGCTCATTTAGACAGTTGTGTAATGCTGTTAAGGTGTTTCTTTTCATACAACATTTATTCAAATAATGTGTCTCCCATATAACTTAACTAAACTCAAATATGTAAATACCTAAATAAAAAGTCCGCAAACAGACGCCATTTATAAAGCACAGTGATAAATAATATGCTATCATTCTGTGGGCGATGCGATGTTACTCACATCATGCACACGTGATAAATTGTGTTTGACGCGACACAGCGCGTTTCATGAGTATAAAAGGTAGGCACCTAGGTCAAGGGCGAGGTTTGTCGATTTGTCGTGTTACTAGGTAATTTAGATTTTTTGTAATGTAATTTTTCGCGCCATTTTTAATCTTCAGTAGAAAAGATATCCTTTTAAATAAATCATTATTCTTCGATTTTTTTTTCAATAGAATATTTAATTCAAAATTGCAGTGTAATCTATATCATCATTAACAAGTCCACGCCTTATGGATTGAGTCTACTTTATCAGTTTTCATGTCATGGAGATTAGATGTTGTTACTCGACGATTTTTATCAAGTTGTCTTACAATGTTTTACTTCGCTGTCGAATGATTTATTTTTTAATTTTATAATCTATTTATTTAGAGGACTTTGGTCTTAAAAAGACGAATTAGTCTTAGTAAAGCATATAAGCATATATATATATATATATATATATACTACTACTAATTATTTTAATATTAAACTATTTAAGCACATGACGTAGGCCATTAGCCAACTTTGGCGAAATAAAGTATCTCTGTCAACTGCATGGGTTGATTATAAGAAGGCCTTTGATTCAGTGCCGCATACATGGCTGGAGAGAATTTTTGAACTGTATAAAATCAATACAACTCTGAAATCCTCTCTAAGTAATGCGACAGTGGAGCACAGGCCTTCGTCAACCATGTAGTGGTGACAGTCGCTCTGATTCACAAGACTTGATCAAAATATAGAGAGGCATTTTCCAAGGTGCTTAGCACTGAATCCCCTCAGCTATCTGATGAGGTCATTAGATCATCTGCTATATATGGATGATCTCAAGTTATTTTGCACCGAAACGCCAAGACATTGTGGAGTTATTAAAAATCACACAGATTTTCAGCAACTCTATAAAGATGTATTTTGGTGTAGACAAAGGAATGTTGTAAATTCACCGAATCCACAACTTTCAGAGGCAATGACACTCAGATTTCTGTCTAAAGCTGACACATACAAGTATTTTGGTATGTCAGTCTTTCGGTACATATATCAGTGAAGGATGTCAAAAAATCGGTGAAGACGCGCTTCTTTTGGCTCTTTACAAAAGTACTTCATAGTCTTTTGTCTGGTGGCAATATGGTGCACGCCTTCAATAGTTGGGTAATGCCTTTATTGGTGTACTCCTTTGGCATACTGAGATGAGATGAGCTCAGTCTGAACTGAGCTGGACGCCTTGGATAGGGGAATCCGTCAACTACTCACAAAACATAGCATGCTTCAACCACATTCGTATGTTATGAGACTATATACATTCCACGGAAGTGTGAAAAGTGAAGTGCGAAACCAAATACATACATTACAACTGGTAGTTGTGTCTACTGCAAAAATAAGAATAGCCCATGATTTTGAAGATATTGGGAGAAGTTCTCCAAAGATAAATGAATAAGAATGAGGTTCATCCAGAAATCATATAAAGAATAGGGGATATTTTAAGAAATGGCTTTAAAACAGTAAACAAATCCTTACAACACAAATGAATATAGAGAACAAGTAACTTACGAATAAGTACAATATTGGATAATTACATTAATATATTTGTCAACACTGATTGATGTATCAAGACTTTTAAGTGTGATCTACCATGAAAACACTGTAACAAATAACAGTACCAATACAAGAGGGGAGGGGCAAAACAGTCAGCAAAACAACAATGCTATCGAACAATGAAATCTCACAACTAAAAACCTGTGTGACAAACTTCCAGGTAAGTATTTTTGCTGTTTGTCTAAAGCACTTTTATAACTGTTGACGAAAAATAATTAATATATTGTATCGTCATGACTTCTGGGCTATTAGATACCATTTATTATAACTCCTTATCAATCTTTCATTCCATTGAATTCCAAATTTCCAAAGATTAAACATGTCATTCTATTAAACAAAATCAATAGTTTAAAATGTATCAGTTAAAAATATTTTATAAACCAAAATAAATGGACATTTCAGAATCAATCAGAGAAATCAGGTTTAGATTGAACTTGATGAATTAAATAATGTTATTCATATACAAAATTTAAAAATTAAAGATATGAGAACTATTGATTAACAAAAGAATCATGTCATTTGTAGTCACCATCAAGTATGACTTTTTTTTGCCTTAAGAAGCCATTTCTAAGTTATCAGAAATAGACGTCTAGGTCTGAAAAAGTGTGTTCATTATAAATTATAGCACAAAGAATCATATTCAGAATAATAAACAATTGTTTCCCAGCAATCATGAGGTAACCAATAAACATTTTTTTAAAAATACGTATTGATTAAAAATAGAACAGTGCGTGTTCGAATGTCTGATATACGAGTATCTCCTATTCTTGCAATTTGATATCACAATGACTTATGTAAATTTGGTAAGACCAACTTCCATTTACTAACAAATTAGGACCTCTATCGTCGACCTTAATACTCAATATGTATTTTGGCAACAGTTTTGTATTCAAAATTGATAATATATTGATAATAATCACTTCTTTTATGTGCCTAATAGAAAGTTAAAAATTATACAAATCTTGTGTATGCACAATTCTACACAAAGCAATTGTAGTCAAACCCATTTCATCAAAATTAAATAAACATTTATTGCTAACGACATAATATTAACAAGTCTGAATCTAATATAAAATAACAAGGTACCCTTTTATTTCACAACACGTGTACTCCAGAGTAAAGAAGTCCGTTCCTGGAGACCTAATTAGGAGACGTAATTCAAAAATAGGTCCCTAGATGACTGTTCGAATCCAAAGAGACTGATCTTGTCGTACGTCGTATTATTATAGAACGGTTTAAACAAATGTTGCTAGTAGTGAATAGTGAACAAGGAAATCGATAAATTGCAATCGATATTATGAAACCTATCATAATATACAACAGGATTGTAATCACAAAACGAGAGTATGTAATGACCCCGACAAAATTTTCAAAGAGCAATACAACAGTCACTACTTTATACTAAATGTATTTATATCTTCCCTAAAGTATGTTCCAGGGCAAGGATCAGTCACTTCTACAGTATTACTAACATTGCTAACATAAATTTGTACAGTTGTAAAGTATAAAAAGAAATATGTGATTAATGTTAACGAGAACCTCCCCTTTGAATATTAATCAAAATGCTAATAGATATTCTTAGTTCATTAAAGGCACGCACGGATGCTTTTTCATACGTTACTGCGTATTACGTTACACGAGTTTTATGTGTGACAAGTAAGATTCAATAAACAGAATGAGTTTCCGTATTTTTCGTATTTTAGATTAGCTTCTATCTTTGTTATCTTTAGTATAGTTGTACGCAAATATGACGAGTAAGACATGGCAACGAAAGCAGCTGTGACTTTACATCTTACGTGTTACGGAATTCTATGTTTTAGGTAGGGGTTGTATAATTCATGATAGTCGTATTCTTAAATAAACCGCATGTACCACATATGACAGTAGCCGTTTTACATTCGATGGATAGTCTAATTGTTTGCCAACATAGTTGTATAAAATCGAAAGTCAGATTTAAATTGACATTGGCGTGATTGCAGCCCTATTCGCACCTAGAGTATCTGTGGACAAAAAGCGACCGTAACAATCTTTAGGTGTAAGCCTAAAAGAAATCAAGACAAATGTCCGCGAAGGACCTAAAAGGGTATTTATTATGATGAATCGAACTTTTTACGGAGACGACTATGATTGATGCTTGGGTTTAGAAATTACATACCCAACCTTACCATTATTGAGACAGGAATTGAGATTTGATATGATATTCATTGCCAGATTTTACGCAGTGAATTTGTTGAAAAATATTAATTTATAAAATTGTATATTGCCAAATTTGCCTTAAACCAATTGCAGCAAATTGCTTATAGAATAAAAGGAAAGCTTTTTACCCCGACAGACTAAAGCTACCAAGCACCACTTCTGGATTTAATTGGATGACATTTCACCAACACAGACCTGATATGTAACGGTACTCTTTGTGGAATCTGGAATAAAACAGCCCTACTCAAATCATTCAAGTAAACTCAAGAACTTTGTAAATAAAATAGAAAACGTGGTGATGGTTCCGTAGATGGTATGGTCATTCATTATACGTAAAACATAAAATGATTAATGTTTTCCTAGAAGTTACATTTATAGGACACTTTACTAAGCAGCAAAGTAAAAAAAAAATACAAATCCCGAGGAGAGGAGAATATGTATTTACACAAAAAATCAATACTACTATTTATACTAGAACGTAGTAGAACCAATACAAAATGTTTAAAATACGCGTTGTAATATGAAAATACCAATTATCTAGTTTCCTCGGTGTGTTAGTATAACTAACAAATTTGACTTAACTATAGAATTATAGTTACTCAAATTCAAATTCAAATTCAAATTCAAAATCATTTATTCAGTCTGGGCTGTTACAAGCACTTGTGAATATCGAAAAGCTACGCCATCGGTTCGCAAATCTACGGCGGGAGACCTTGTACTGAGAAGAACCGGCAAGAAACTCAGCAAGGGCTGTTTTTTTTTCCCTGTATTAAATAGATACAGAGTCGTCAATTTGGAAAATGACTTCAATATTGATAATTCATGAAGTCACTTTCCATTACATAGTATAATTAATAAAAAAATATTTAGTAAACATGCCTATATTAGGAATGCCGTGTCATACAGTTTTAAAAGAATATATTAAAGTTAAATTAAAATTATAATAAATACGAGTAGTACCCAGTATAGCAAAGAGCAGACTCATCTCCGCTGGCAGCACCCGTTCACGAGCATGACGCATGAACCAGCCATCGCTTCGCTCAACCATGTTTTAGGGAACGTAACGACCCGCCTCACACGACACTGCCGAAGAGATTTTAATGAGAGTATGACTACCCTTAAGCCACAGAAGGATACAAATTACCAAAAACAGGTACCCGTGTAAATTAGCACAACTAAAAAAAAAATCAACCGCAGGACACGCGCATACAATCATTTAAAAACTAGCAATAATGTATTATACAAGTAACAAAAGGTTATTATAATAGGTACAGTTAAATATACATGTTATTATGTTACACAGTTACCTAAGAATTTATTAACAATTTGTTTATTTCAACGAGCGAGGGTTTTTTAGTCCCAGACACTTCGATCATCCAAGTAATCCTGGACTCGATAATATCCTTTGCTCATCAAAGTTTTTTTTACTCGAGTTTTAAGTTTATTAAAAGGTAGATTAACAATACTGTGTGGTAACTTGTTATAAAAAGTTATACATTTCCCCAAGAATGAGTTTTGTGTTTTACGTAATCTAAAATTTGGAACAGCAAGCTTATTTTTATTTCTTGTATTTAATTTATGAACATCGCTATTCTTAATGAAATTATTGTAATATTTGTGTACATAGATTATATTTTCATAGATGTACTGCCCCGCCAATGTTAAAATGTTAATTTCTTTAAACTTATCCCTAAGGGAATCCCTTGGTCTTAAATTATATATAGCTCTAATTGCTCTTTTCTGTAGTATAAAAATACTTTCAATGGTGGCAGCTGATCCCCATAACAAAATGCCATAAGACATTACACTATGAAAATAACTAAAGTAAACTAACCTTGCTGTTTCAACATCAGCTAGAAGCCTTATTTTTTTAACAGCATACGCAGCTGAGCTAAGTCTGCTTGACAGAGCATCAATATGGGTATACCATTGTAATCTGGAATCTAAGTGTATGCCTAAAAACTTAGTACTCTCAACAAGAGATACCACTTCACCATTAATATTTAAGGGTGTATTAACCTGCCTTACATTTGGTATAGAAAACTTAACAAATTTGGTTTTTCTCGAATTTAATGAAAGATTATTTAATGTAAACCATTGTAGAACTTTTGATAGAGCACTATTTACCTCGTCCGAACAATTGCTGCCTCTGTCAACTTTAAAAACAAGAGAAGTATCATCGGCAAATAGCACTGTTTCACATAAAGTGCTTAACTACTGCTATATATCCCATCATTCCGTCATTAAAGAAAACAGTTTGACAACTAAGGTACTGCAAGGTAAGTCGATTTCCGTTTTCGACTCATGCGCATGGGATAACCATGGTATATCATTTGATTCTTGTTAAAGAGAAAGTTTCCTATTTTTAATATATAAAGGAGAACCTATTAGAACAGATACCACATATTTTAATAGATTTTAGATAAAGAAGTCATCATAGTTATAAAATTAAATATTGCCAAAGCTTCTTTGCAGATTTATTCAGCAAATAAAGATCGTAAATATTTAGTTATACCACATAAATAAATATTACTGATCTTTATTTAACAAATTTGACTGTAAAATTCAGAAAGATTGTAATTTACCATCAGAAAAGAGTTTTTTTTTTGTGTTACTTTAACTCGATTTTTCTTAGCAGCAAATATAAATTATTATTTATATTAATTACTCGAAAAATTAAAAAATACTACATCAAAGCTTGTGTGTGCTTTCACCCTGCCCAGGATTCAATCTTACTGAGAGCAAGACACAAGATGCGCTCACAAGACACGCGTGATTATTTCAATTGTTGTATCACACGTTTTCTAATTATACGTATAAAATTTACTTTTGTTTTATTTATTAATCGCAAACAGTTTATGGCCTAAGAACCAAGAAACTTTGCGACAACGGTCAAAATAAAGGATTACTAGAGAAATCAGCTACTTCACAGCAGGGCTAGTTACGTTTTAACTATTGTATTATTATCACTTGCGCCGCTCTTATATTATTTACATTGTTTTCGCCTCATATACTGCTTAAGCATTTAAATAATTGCTATTGCATTTTAAAAGCAATATATTTATACTATGTATAATATATTTATACTATGTAATCTTTGTAGTGCACAAAAAAAGTATTTGGTGTCTATAAAATATTTTTTCCATTTTAATTAAAACAATCATACGCTTGATTTACAACGCTTTTTTTCTTATAATATTTTTTCGTGATTGTGCACGTACTATAAACATATTTATCTGCGTAGGCTGGTGCTATGCTTATTTAACTAAGGCTTATTATAATTATACAAAACTAAAGAAATAATTTTAATGTTGTAATTTTAAAAATAACCCATAGCAATTTCATTTTTACCCGTTTTTTGAAGATAGCAAATATATCGCTGACCCGATGACGCGATGATTTGTACTTACAAATCATCACGTCAACGGTAGTTTCGGCGTTATTGGCTCTTGCGAAAGTCGACGCAGGTGGGATCGGACCTGCTGCAACGGAAAATAATTAGTAGCATGCCCATTATGACGTTATCTAATTCATTTTTGTCCTACGAGTATACTATGCCGGATAGCGAATCAGCAAGTTTAAGATCTTTTAAAGAAACGCAGTTATTAAAGAATATTTAGTTTTTATCTGAAATTAACCCTTCCGATTTAATTGGTGTTTCTGCAGACTAGCTAGTTTTTGAGGTTTTTATAGTTTTTGTTTTTAAATGTTATTTTTATATTGTTTTGTCATTAGACCAAGCCAATGGTAGTAGCCAACTGTAGCCAAGGTGTAAAAATAAAATAAATAATGGTTAACATTAAGTAAATATCAAGTTTTGTTTCTTTGTTTTAAAGAATCGCAAGATCAAATAGAACTTTTGAATACGGACTATGATGAGCAGCTTAAGGAAAGAGATTTCTTAGAGAGTCAGTTCTATTCTATGATATCGATTGCGCAAGATTTGTACGAGTCAAATCCTCAAAACAAATAACAGGTCGTGGGTCCTGTAAAATCCAAACCATCGGCCAATTGTTCCGATGTATAAATACATGAGAACATGATTCAGTTAAATTTTCTACGATGAAACTGCCGAATATTGACTTGGGAATGAATTGGGAATGAATGGCTGGAGTTTAGGGATACCTTCAACTCGCTCATTAATTCGAATGATTCCATACCTGCGATAAACAAGTTCCATTATTCGAGGTCTTCATTAGAAGTACTACTGTTGTCATAAAATCAATAGAATTTACCTTAACGAATTACACAGTTGCGTGGGATTTATCAAACGAAAGGTATAATAATAAAAATATTTTTATAAACAATCAAATAAAGGCATTGTTGTCCGTGAGACATTAAAATTGTTATTTATAAGATGCACAATGATTCATGATCTGATGAGTATTTGGAACTACTAGCAACTCATTGCTTCATAATTAGCCATATTCGCTTTGATAAATATTTCTATCACTGTTTCGTGAAATCAATAAACAAAATGACAATAGATATATGCCAATCGATAATAATTCCATATATCTATGTATACCATTAAATAAATCTATAATTAAAACTTATCTTAAGAATCATATAAACTAAATCACTAAAGAATCGTCGAAATGTTAGAACAATTTGATTGGCATAAGGTAACGTTGTGGGATGATCCATATCAACTATGTACCTTATAGAAATACTAAGATACATAATTAAATAATCTACGTTTTATAAATACATTCCTAAACTTTAAGAAATAAATAAGAATCGCCCATGGACTACTCCCGGCTTGTTGCGCTACAGAAGATTTAGAAATGTTTTACATAGAAGGTATCTTAAGAATCCCAATGACCTAGATCATGAGACTACATACAAGCGAAAACACTGTAGTAGTACTTTAAATATACTTAAATATGATCACAAAAATAGAATTAAACAATTGCAATAATAACATTAAAAAATCTGAAATGTTATCAAGCAAATATGTAACTTATGCACCTCAATAAACCCCAGGAACCTCTACATTTATTACCAAAAACCGAATGCACAAGTTTTAATAGACTATATGAACGAGTATTTTATAAATGTGGGCCCTAAATTATCTATTATTTAAGTTATACTAACTATTTAAGATTGACAGAGGAAGTAAAAACATTAACGTTGTGAATAGTAATTTCCCAAGTATTACACTGGTTCACCATAAATAATTTTGTCGCTTAATTCTAACAAAAATGAATGTTCTGACAATTTTGATTAAAGAAACGTAGAAGTCAGTCATATCTTTTAATGAATTAAAATCGTTTTATACGTTGCTTGGCAAAGCCGAAAACTTTAATTCACTACGGAGCTGCAAAAGTAAGAAGACGTCGAAATTAGTCAAGTACCAAGCAGTGAGCCCGCTCAATATTTATTAAGATAACGTCGACAATCCTCTACTGCAATATTTGTTACAGTAAATAGGTATGTTTTCTAAATATATAATGTATTGTAAATGTTTTACGGTTTTGTATATCAAAGAAAATTCTGATGAATCATACAGTAGGCAAAGAAGCTTTTGTGAATTAAGCATGTGGAAACGAGCTGCGTCAGCTCAGTCAAATTAAGGCAGTAGTTTATGGCAAAAAGATCCTATTTTATATAGGAATATTAGCCACTAATATATATTATGTACATTATACACTGTATATACTATCCAATTATATAAGTGGATACCAATTTCCATTAAAACCATCTGTAAAATAATATTTGGAATTCTGAAATAAAGATTTTACGCGTGGTGTACTAAAAGATTCTGGAATCAATAATGACAAAATACTATTAATGGTTAATAATTAATATATTGTTTCTCAAAATATTATTTTTTTGCGTCAATGCACTTTTTCAAATGGTTGAATTATCTTTGAAAATATTGTGCCACTCCTCGTTACAACCTCTCCGAGAGGAAAAATATGTAACGGATCAGATATTTAGGGGAAAACTAAAGTAAGAAGAATAAGAAATAATATGGTACAAAATATTACATTTATTATCAAATATTTATTTTAAAGTCTCTAATTCTATTAAAGTCTTACACTTTAACATATCTTTGCTTAAAGAGCTACTAAGCGTTATCGAAGACTGACGATAGAATACCTAAGTTATGTGTGTAAACACTCCTATTTATAATAAAATAAGTATAAAGGTTATTTAATCTAAATTTGATGAAAGAGTATATAAGATGCCAGTCAAAATATATTCTCGATATTACAAGAAAATAATGAGAAAAAATAAATTGACTATACTATTCCTGGCACATTCAATTTTAAGAATATGCTTATCCCAGGGACTTATGATCATTGTTAACTAAACCAACCAATGCTGTGACAATAGTCCTATTATATATTTCCGTTAAATTGACTTGTCGACAGTAGGTAACGATAACTACGACACATAGAAGGTACGTTATAACGGAACAGAAAATCTAATACCTCCTCAACTGAAGTTAAAAACCATTCTCCATGATAATTGTTTGCGTAAAAATGCTGTGTTCCCTAAATAATAAATTTAGCAATACCCTGCTTAATTGAAAATATTAACAATAATTATGAAAAACAGCAATTGATTACTACAATTTTTTTGTGATACGATCATGCAGAGAAATTTCTAGTATAGCTCTCGCCAGTGCCCTTTAGGTGATGAGTTCCCTTATTAGGCCCATTGTGTGTGGCCAGGTGTCGGTCCCTTCGTTATAACAAGCAACATGCACGAATCAAAGATTTTAGCCTTGAGGCATTGCGGTAAATGGGCCGATAATATGTCGCATAATTTCCCAAATGCTATTATTACCTGGCCTATATGAATCCATCGATTAACTTCTTTGCGGACGTAAGAAGTAATTATATGAGTATTTTTAATGTTTAATAACATTTTACATATTCATCCCTTAATGCAGTATAACATTTAATTTATTCACATTAAATGCTCACTGTCTTATTTTTTATTCCTAATAAAATAACCTATGCAATTTTAAATCACATTTATAATAAATTTAAAAGGGTTTTTGATGTGCAGCAGTGTGCAATTCGCTGGGTGCGAAGTACTAGGTGGGGGTAACATAATCAATGAATTAATGTGGTATTTGTCATCATATATATCTGTCAATGGCAAAGCGATGCTACATTTTACATTTTAATATCATTAATTAATATTTGTTACGTATTAAATTATGTATAGAATGTTATGGGTAAAACTTAACTGTTATGCAACGATGTTATCCGACTTATCTAGATTACTCTAAGCTTTCGCAAGCTGATCTATTAACCCACTAAAAAGTTTTTGGCTTAACAGAATATAAACATATTTTTCTAAAAGACAAGAATTTTCTTTCGCCTTTTATCTTTACCAAAATGCTAACTTCTTCTGATAATAAGATTTTCAATCAACTTGCTGCTAAGCCAAGTTTTATCTTCTGCAAATTAATGATGACCAGATAGACATTGCCCAAATTATATAAGATTTGTCGTGCTTAGTCGATAACAATAAATTATTACTTGCTGTCTAATTGCCCCGTGACTGATTAATCATCAATTCTAATTCGTAAGAGTCAGCTTTCCTAATTTGGGAATCAAAAGTATTTTAATTTGTTGTAAACTAATTTACTTAAATATATTTTTAATTAAATATTTGATTTGGATAAACTAGTTTTATATTATATGTGAGGGATTTATTATGTGAGAGTGAATTTTGTTAGCGAATTGTATACGAGAGAGACGAACGAACGTGACGTCGCGTCGTCCAGTTACTGCGCTCTCGCCGGCTAGAGCGTATGTCATGTAAAAAGAAAAAAATGGAGATAATGAGAATTTTAGCACTCGCTGAAGACAACAGGTGGTTGGATTGGGACAATAAGAGTAAGATTATTGGAAAACAGGAACACTTTTATAGTCGATAGTAGAAGCATTACTTCCAAGGACGGCTGTTTAGTCACATCAACCCCGCTGTTGATATGCTCGTCCGCATTCAGAGATGTTATTTAGATGAGATGCTCATAGATACAAATCCCGAACTTCAAACTTCCGAGTTCGGAACCAAACAGTAATGTAGAAGTAGAGCCAAACTAGAGCGAATCAAAGATAGAGACGTCAGCAGTAGTGTACGAGATAGCTCGCTCGACGACGCAGATAGACTAGATTTATCATTATAGAAACTAAAATGTAGAATATTAAAGAAGAAATCAGAAAACTCTGGCTTTTGACTTTTAGCAGTTGTGAGTACTTATTGTTATTTTAAAAGTTGTTAGATAGCCTCGTGTCAAGCGCCTATTTTTGGTCAATTTATTTATTTTGAGAACATTTCATCCTTTCCACATTTTCATCCTCATTCGTCTCCTAATACATTCACCGATTATTATTTGTAGCAATCCAACCTAACAAAAAAATTAAAAAAAGTTAATTTAAAATAAGGAAAATTTTGTTGTATGGAAAATAAAGTCACGTCACCTAATTATCGGAAAAAAAACAAAGAGTAAAATTATGTACAAATCGAATTACTTATTAAATAACATATCATTATATATCTGTAACGTTAGTTAGTTACATACTAAATTGACATAACCGGGACAACGGGTTCTAGTTTTAATTTTGTTGTATTTTTTTAGATAAACATAAATTCAATCCATATCATACAGTAATACGCTAGGTAAAAAATATGAATCAACTTTAATGTTGATAACGTTTAACGTTTAACGTTTGTTGAATCTGGAATATTGCTATATTAAAATATGCAAGATGATACATAAGATTAACGATGAGCTTAATTCGAGTTAAATAAATATACCATTCATTCAAATAAAAGTGCCAATTATTTATTGTATTACTAAAATGTAAGTGATAATAGTTAGCTGCAATAAATGTTGTCAAGAAAAGTTTAAAATTCAGATATGAACATAATAATATAATATATGTTCATATCTGAATTTTATATATAAACAAATTAAATAGAAAATTAATTCAAGAAATCAAAACAAATTAATCGGATATAGATTATTCAAGAAATCCGCACACAACAGTAGTTAACGAGTACCGATGAGTCGTTTGAGGTTCCTACAATTTACACAAAATTATATGAACATATTTGTTCCTCTGCACAATAACTTATTATTTGCTCTGTATCTTGGTTTGTTTGCACCTTCCCAAGAGTTGGAGCGTTCATTGACTTAGTCAAAAGTTTCAGCTTCAGTATTCAATGAGATTCTATGTATATTATTACTTGAGTCAATCAACTTCTTCTTAAGTCAATCTTGAATTGTATCAACGATTCGTTGAATTTCATCATAATTAGGCTATATAATAATATTTTTTTACAACTAAAACCTAAACGTGAGAGTCTGGAGTCTGAAATAGGATGAACCTGCGCTACAGATCTCCGGGTCCCTCACTTCTAGACATTAATTTCTGAAATATAGCTAACTAGCTTTCTGCCCGCGGCTTCGCCCGCGTGGATTTCGGGATTGGGCCTATAGAGGGTTAAGGGTCATAGCTTTTGCCCACGGCTACATATGCGCGGATTATTATTATTATTTATAATATTAGTATAGATTACACTGTTAGTAGCCCGCCCGTGTTAATTTAGATCCCACGGGAACAGATAAAAGGTGTCCTATGTCCTTTCTCGTTCCGCAGACTATGTGTATGCAAATATTAAATATTATTAAATAATTATATTGTTATTTCTTGCCCGTGGCTCCGCCCGTCGTTGCTCCGTCCGCGTTAATTTCGATCCCACGGGAACAGTAGCTACTTTCTTCCGGGATAAAATGTGATATCCTTCCCCGTACCACAGACTATGTGTATGCAAATTTTCGTGATGATCGGTGCAGTAGTTTAAGCGTGAAGAGGTAACAAACAAACAAACAAACAAACAAATAAACAAACAAACAAACAAACACACTTTCGCATTTATAATATTAGTTGGGATTAGAGTATCGATATACTCTAATCTAGTATTTATTATTCCAAATACTGATTCCGATCACTGCTACCTACTGACATTTTTCTAAATAAAAATAATTCCTCAAAATTATATGAAACTAGCTTTCTGCCCGCGGCTTCGCCCGCGTGGATTGCGGGATTGGGTGTATAGAGGGTTAAGGGTCATAGCTTTTGCCCACGGCTACATATACGCGGAAGTCGGTTTATGGTGCGAAGATTTTATCGCGCTTCCCGTGGGACTATCCGTTTTTCCGAGATAAAAAATGCCGCAAAACTCCTCAAGAATCACTCTATCTATTGATGAAAACCGCATAAAAATCTGTGCAGTAGTTTTTGAGCGAAGCCTTTATTGCGCATCCCGTGGGATCTGTCGATTTTTCCGGGATAAAAAGTAGCCTATGTTACTCGGGGAGAATGTAGCTTTCCAAAGGTGAAAGAATTTTTGAAATCGGTCCAGTAGTTTAAGCGTGAAGAGGTAACAAACAAACAAACAAACAAACAAATAAACAAACAAACAAACAAACAAACACACTTTCGCATTTATAATATTAGTTGGGATGTGCCTGTCATTGACTAGTCATCGATACATAACGGAAGTTCTAATTCCTCATGCATAACCCGCATTGGCCGCTCTAGGTAGACTCGATTTTTATGAACGACTATGCTCGCACCCACCGATTTCGCGATGTTAAAGCATATATGCAAGAGGTCGGCATTCGTCGTTTGGATTGGCCAGCTCGAAGTCCTGACCTCAGTCCCATAGAGCATGTCTAGGACGTTCTGAGACGGCATGTGAGATCAGTACAACCGGCTCCGCAGACCATCAGAGAGCTGAAGATTGTGATTACTGCGGAGTGTGAACGTATTTCGCAAGCAAGTATCCAGAATATACTCGCTAGTATGCCCAGACGTATTAAACCTGTGATTTTACCTGGAAGGAGTCACACTCGATACTAAACATTTATCTGCTTTTACTTTATTAAATAAAAACAATCAATTTTATTTTATTTTTCTTCATAAGCATATGCACTACTTACTAGCGAACGTACACTACTAGCAAGGTTTAGCATTGTTTAGCATTTGCAATAAATTGTATCAAAATTTTATGAAATACTGATGAAAACGAAAACGATTCTTATTAATTTACCAAATTGTGAAGATAAAACTACCTATAATTATCAAACAAAGCAATATTAACATTTGAAATGGTTCATTGCTTAGGTGCCCGTTTTTTTTTTTTTTGTAAATGAGTTTATAATCCGGTATCTTGATACCGGATTATAAACATAAATCACACAAATATTTTGATAAAGTATATTAGAATATGTTTTATAGTTTTATACTTGTTTCCTCCGTAACAAAATAATTTCTAAAATTGTAGCATTGACATTACACACCACTATTAAGTTAGAAAATAGCCTATATTTTATATCTTAAGCATGTTTATCTTATCATGAATGTTTGCTTGTAATTTTAAATAATTTCGTAGTAGTAGTTACTAACAATTCGTGGAAAATACATATCCCTAGGAACGAACTACCAATTTTTTAGACCTCAGCTTTGGAACAGCAAACTTACTCGTATTTTGTCTCTCGAGTTTGATTTATGTATTTCAATATTTGTATCTTATGTATTAATATTATTTTTAAATAAATTTTATTCGTAGTCCCCGTAAGCCAGGTCGAAATAGTTTTACAAAGATTACCAACGAAATTGAAATGCAAATGAAAATAGAACACTGACAATCAGCCTTGGAATCTAGACAGGAATCGATCAAAAACTCATTTTAGAAACACAAACCGAAAATTAAATGAGCGCCGCCTATTTCGGTAAATTAATATACTTCCATTCCATTTGACGCTTCGTTCACTGGCCGATTGATCAATCAAAGAGTTCCACAAAAGACACAATCAGACCGGCGAAAGTCAATTTATCACGAGTAAGTTTAGCACCCCTGATTCTCGATCTGGCTCAGTAGCCTAGAAATTCGAACAATAGATGCATTAAGGCTCGATTTTTTTGGGGCTCGCCGAAATAATAGCCGCTCGTACCCATATTGGAAGACTGCGAGGTTTCGTTTTCAAGAAAGAAGAGAATCTTTTTTTATGACGAGTTTCAAAAGAATTCCGAAGTGCAGTTAACCCAATGGTAAGGTAATAGATTGTATTTTGCATAACATAATATTCGATCATTTTTTTGAAAGTAGGTTTGATGTCCATTTTTTACTATATATTTATATTTGCATTTTATTAAAAATATCAAATAACTGTATAGATAAGAAAAATGCAAACAAAATATTCGGGTCGGAACTTAGCCCGCATCAGAACAAACCACATTATCGCCTTAAGAGGCGACCGAGCAAAATATTGTAAAACAGTTACAGTTCATATGCAAATGGATGTATCTAATTAGTACTATTCCGGTAGGAAACTTATAAAATATATATTTGGAATTATAAAGAGTATAAGTTTTTTCTATTTCAAACCTAAAGAACAAAATATTTCAGGTGTAATAATAAAAAAATATAGTACAACTAGAACAAAAATTTAAAAAAGCATGTTGTAATTTGCTACTTTATTCTCTTATTATTAAAAATTCAATATCACACTTGTACTACGTAAAACCCATAAATATACACTACAAATCGTCTATCAATTTTTTGGGTAGAATTCCAAAAAATTGCATTTTTTTCAATCTGCGTCGAATTCCTTACACAATATTACTATGATATATGCGGAACACAACTTCTAATAAATTATAAGAAAAAATATTGAAAGAAAAAATAATTTCGTGACATGATTCTTATTTACGCATCGGCAAAAAAATGTAGTGCCAGATTCAGAGTGAATTCCAGAAAATAAGAAAGAGTAAATAGAGAATAATTCAGATCGTCACTAAGTGTCAAAAACATAAGCTATATGTTATTATAATGAATAAGAAATGTGCACGAGTCATAATCCTTAATTGAAAAACAAACAACAAATTTCATAACACTTTAACTCGCATATAAATAAGCAACAAAGTAACTAATAACTTAATTTTTCATAGAATGACCCTTACTATTTTATTACTATATATTTATACTTACTAAATGCGAAAGTAACTGTCTGTCTGTCGTGCTTTCACACTAAAACTACTATATTGATTTAAATAAAATTTGGCACACAGACAATCTAGAGCCTTAGAAGGGGAGTATAAAAATCTTACAGTAGATACAGTAGATACCTCCGAATTGTACCGCTGCAGCAACATCTGCAAATTATATGTATACCTGACTATTAACTAATTGCCTTTTCAATTAAATCATTTTTTTGTGGAAAAGTGAGTAATAATGACTACAATAATAATTGTATCATTCCTAGCTATATGTTGACTGGTGTAAATTACTTCACGTATTGTACATGTAGATAGATATATAAAACGTTTATTCAGGCAAAAACACACTAAACACAATGTATACACATAAATAAAAATCTAATAAAAAACGGTAAGAATTAGATGTGCATGTGTGTTGAAGTGCCTGAAAGGGCCAAGGCTCAGTGGGAATTTTTACCTTAGAAGGGCAAAACGCTGATTTTCAGCCATCACCCTATGAGGAGAGCAGAGGGTTACGAAGTTACAAATACCATTCTACAAGATTGAGACTAAGAAAAGAAGAATAAAAAATCAAAAGAAAATATCTATCATGATTGTAACAACATTGGTTTGGCATTGCTACTTGATGTAAAATAGGTATCCACTATAACACGCTGTGACATCCCCTGTTACGTATAATAATAATTAATATACATAACCTATATTTCAAAAGTTTACACCCGAAAACATAAAAAAATCATATACAAATAAAACTATCTACCTACGAATAATGGGCAGTTGTTTCCTCCATGTAGAGAAATTTTAACTGCATTATGCTTAAATTATTTTTAATAATAAAGAAATACATATTTCTCACACTTATACCAATAAGCCTAGCCCAAAGTAAGCTGTAAGACTTGTGTTGCGGGATCTAGGGTAACGGATTTAACCATATATAAATATTTCTTATAGAAATACATATTAACAACCATGACTAAGGTTCATCATACATTCATTCATTCATTTATTCTTCATTCATCTGACCCCACCGGGACTTGACCCAAGACCTCAGCGATGGCGACACCTTGAAACCGGTGTATTAACCACTCGGCTGCGGAGGTTGTCAATTTAAACCTAGTTTTGTCAAACTTTAAACCTAGTTGGTTATTATTAGTTATTTAAACCTGATAAAAATATCCAGTTCATTGGTATATAGTAGTTACTATTATAAGTAATGACAAATTAATTTTTGTTTAATTTTTTGTATAATAATTTAAAATTTTCATTTTTCTGTACGTTAAAACTTAAATTCTCATGAAAAATAAAATAATTCGTTTCATTTTTTATTACAATATTGTGGGAAAATGGTAACGTACCGAAACGTTACTTTCAATGTATATTTTATTACAATATTATGGGAAAATGGTGACGTACCGAAACGTTACTTTCAATGTATATTTTATTACAATATTAGGGGGAAATGGTAACGTACCGAAACGTTACTTTCAATGTATATTTTATTACAATATTATGGGAAAATGGTGACGTACCGAAACGTTACTTTCAATGTATATTTTATTACAATATTAGGGGAAAATGGTAACGTACCGAAACGTTACTTTCAATGTATATTTTATTACAATATTAGGGGAAAATGGTAACGTACCGAAACGTTACTTCAATGTATATTTTATTACAATATTAGGGGGAAATGGTAACGTACCGAAACGTTACTTTCAATGTATATCTTATTACAATATTATGGGAAAATGGTAACGTACCGAAACGTTACTTTCAATGTATATTTTATTACAATATTATGGGAAAATGGTGACGTACCGAAACGTTACTTTCAATGTATATTTTATTACAATATTAGGGGAAATGGTAACGTACCGAAACGTTACTTTCAATGTATATTTTATTACAATATTAGGGGAAAATGGTAACGTACCGAAACGTTACTTTCAATGTATATTTTATTACAATATTATGGAAAATGGTAACATATCGAAACGTTACTATCAATGTATATTTTTTTCTGAAATTATTGAGTTTAACATTTCCTTGTTGGTTCTTTTTTAATATAGTTTTTATATTTCCTTTATGAGTTCTATCCTTTTTAGTTTTCTATTTTTCACTTCGCTTTACTGTTTACTTTTATGTTCTATTTATTTTGACTAATCATGAGTTAACTCCTATGTTTTAGTATTGCGTTATATTATCGATTTCTGTAGATTCAATTCTCGAAATAGAATGAATAAAGGATACATGAAAAGAAATAGATAGTTACTATATTATATTATTGTATTCTTTATTCCTCCTTTTATTCTGTCTAAGTTTAACTATCACGTGAATTTCCAAAATCACAGTCCTCTGTTTTTTTTTTTTAAATTCAATCGGAAACTCATCCTTATATTCATAACTTATTTGTATCCTAGTGAGAAATATATGACAATACACATTTTTAATTTGTATTGGTATAAGATATTATCGAAACTTTCACATAATAATGTCATTTTATGAAATACGATCCAGAGTGTACAAAATACCCTTGCACAGTATTATTTTTCTATTTCTTCTACATCATATGTAATACCTCCTCCTCTCTTGCTTAACAACTCGGCCTGCTTAAGATGGATGCACGCAGAAGTCTTCACTTCGCTACCTAATTGTTTGACATTGAGTACATTGCGCACCCGATTACATGTACAGCTGTATTAATCGATGCTATAGTAATAATAATCCATATAACAACAGAACATCAACGTATTTGATCGAAGTTCCTAAGCATCGTACTTCTGCATTACGAGGGTAGCCTTTAAGTATGCAGCTTCTAAGAATTAGAATAACTTATCTCCCCCATTCACATCCTGAAATCATAAATTTATTAAAATTACACAAGTTATAATTTATTTTTGTGCATTGTTCATATCGCGAAATTAACTGACAAATTTGCACGCTTTGTATGGTGATGGTTCTTGAATTCTAAGACAATATTACTACTAATGTTTGTTTTTATTGTATCTTCGCCATGTAGGTATTAATCAACAAATATATATATCAAATTTAACAATATTTACCCCTTCATTCCACCATATATAAAAGAGAAGAAACTTGTTTGTTCAATTCAATAATATCGAATCTCAGGTCTGTTGGCTATTCGATTTTGACTTTGAATTGACATAAAAATTACAAATTTCGGACCTAAAATCTACTAGCTCTTTGCCCAGATCATCAGATCAATATCTGAATCGTGTTGTTTACGTTTCCATAATATTATAGAATTCTGAGTACCCGCACTGTACGACGACAGATCTGGCTGCCATCCAATATGGCTAAGTCCACCGCTAAAATAAGGCGGCGAGCGATTTACGTACCTATATAATGAGTAGATAAAACACTATGTTTTTATTAGAATATTAGAGAAGAATATAAAGATGAATAAAGAGGTAAAAGAAACTGTCGTGTTATTATTTTATTGCACCGTTGTTATTTCACATTAACTTGCGGCCCTCAAAAAAAAATTGACAGAAGCAATACCTCACCCTTGATTTCAAGTACATGAACAAATTGGAAATGGACATAGCGATGAACACGTCTATAATAGCTTTATCTATATAAATAAAAATGAATTGTTGTTCGTTAGTCTGCTTAAAACTCGAGAACGGCTGGGCCGATTGAGCTGATTTTGGTTTTAAAATGTTTGTCGTCCAGGGTAGGTCTAAACGGTGAGCAAATAAGGAAAAATTGCGAGTAAGATAGAGTAAGACGACAATCTCATTTTCCCATATAAAAGTTGATCACTTACTTTCTGTCAAACATTTGACGGTATTTGTACTCTCAGTTCCACTCGAACTGAAGAACGCATTAAAACAAGACTTTTGAATCGACAACATAATATCAACTTTGCTTATAACATCGTGTATTTAAATTTCAAAATATAAAAATAATTAATGTGTTGACATATTTGATGGGTGCCAACCTTACAGTGTTACTAACTCTCAAAAATATTTTTATTATATTGTTTTGTCATCTCATGTAAAAAGAACCCGTGTATCCGAACATTCCATTGTTTTGTCCATATAGACCAGGTTATAAGCCTTTAAAAATAATAAAAAGCGAAAAAAAATAATAGTAGGATGAAACCATCGACACAGAGTCGATGGATGAAACCCATTAGAAAAGGAAGGAAATTTTATAAAAATGAAAGGAAAAATAAATTACGGACGATCAATTTTTAATCAAATAAATTACAGCGTATTTGGGACATAAAAAGGTAAGTTTTCACCAAATTTCGTTAAAAAAAAATATTTTTGTAAAAGATAAGAATAAAAAACCAAAAACTTGGTTTTTTGAATTTTTCACATAAATTTTGATGTTATGTGAAAAAAACTGTAAATGCAAAAGTTTTAGATGTTTTTATTACCTACAACTTTGCCATTTGATTTTTTCAATAGGACTTTTAGTTTTTCCGGAAATCGAGAAAAACCGTTTTTCCCTTATGAAAACCGTGTTTTCGAAGCAGTTGCTGGATATTGGCAATGATAAGGTCGCAGTGGACAGCTCGACCGGATTAATGACTTTTCCCACAGATTTCTGTCATTTCACAGAATCGAAAGAGGAGCTTATTCAGCGTGTCTTTCCGGACATTAAACAACAATATAATAACCACGATTGGCTAAGTGAACGAGCAATATTGGCAGCAAAAAACAAAGATGTCGATGATCTCAATGCTACCATTCAGAATTTCCTTCCAGGAGAGTTGTTTACGTACAAATCAGTTGACACGGCTACAAACCAGGATGACGTAGTCAACTATCCTACAGAATTTTTAAATTCATTGGACTTGCCTGGACTACCACCACATAATTTGAAATTAAAAGTAGGGTCAGTTGTCATCATGCTGCGTAATATTAATCAACCTCGACTTTGGTTTGGTTGGTTGTGAAGAAACTCATGAATAACATCATCGAAGCTAAAATAATCAAAGGAAAATACAAAGGAGAGGAAGTCTTAATCCCACGAATACCTATGATTCCAACGGATTTGCCATTTGATTTTAAAAGGTTGCAATTTCCGGTGCGTCTAGCTTTTGCGATGACCATAAATAAATCGCAAGGCCAATCGTTGCAAGTTTGCGGAATAAACTTTAGAGATTCCCTGTTTCGCACATGGACAATTATACGTTGCGTGTTCGCGTGTCGGAAAACCAACATCCTTATTTATTTACGCACCGCAAAAAAAAACTAAAAATATTGTCTACCAGAAAGCACTATATTAATTAACTATATATATGTAAGCAGTGGACATTTATTGGCCGATATTATAAAGATGATGATAACTGTGTTGTATTTAATTTAAGCAATGATTTGTTTATCATGTTCACAGTCCAGAAACGAGCACATTCAAGAAAATGAAACGTCAACGTGTATTAGTAACTCTTTATTTCCATCAACTTGGCTCCATCTACTTGGGAACCACTTGGCTCGCCAGGACATGATGATATGGTGGAAGTACTAGGTGACTCGGACAAATCTGATTCGATCAGAACATTATCAATGTGAGCTGCTGGCTGTCTTCAATAACATCAATATCTACCAGAACATTCTTGATGTTGGGCTTTTGGCTGTCTTCAATAACTTGAATATCCTGTATGTCTTCGGCCGATAAATTTAATTCACAGAATGTCTCCTCAGATGATGAAGATGGCATTGTAGAAACGTGTTTTGGTTTAGATAGCAGCTTTTGCTTTAATATATTTTTTTGTACTTTTGCCCTATTCACGCGTATTATTCGTTCTACATTCTTACCACACTTGGTACAAAATCTGAAGGTGTCAGCGATTATGTTGTAGCATTCGTCGCATCTTAATAATAATTTAATACAACCTGGACAGTTATTGTTATTGTTCTGCCGTTCCATCCACTTTTTACAAAAAGGGACAATGCATTTTAAGGAGTTGAGGGATATATACCTTCACTATAACTTCTGGTTAATAGTTTTAAAATATCAACAATTTAAATATTATAGTTGTTTGAATTCTTTATTTTCTCGATGACAGATGTAGTTCTTCTTCTTTTCCTAACCATGGCCACCGTCAAAAAATTTATAGTTATAGTGTAAATATTTGTCAGTATTCACTCAAAAAAAAATTGTCTATGGTAAAATGTCACTTGAAATGTAAACGCCTCTTTGCTGTGCACCTATACTATAATTCTTTAATATTCCTAAAAATCTAAAAGCAACTTTCAATAAAATTAAAAAAGTATTGTGTCGTGTGTTTGTGACTACTAAATATGCCTCCAATAATTAGGCGGTACGAAGTTGTTAAGAGGTTGATACTAAAGCTTCGTCTATGTCATGCTTAGAATACTGACCTCTGACGTCGCCGCTTAGCAACACTCTTATTGATTCTTTACTGATACGTTTTTCAAATAAAACACATATTTTACGTTTGATCTTTAATGTTATTATTTCACAAGTTTTCTACATCTTTTATTGTTGTTTTAACATGGTAGCAGAGCAAAAATATCTAATGTAAGTAACTTGTTGTAAATATTAAAAATGGCTAGTACATCATTTAAACTAGAATTATTATCAAAAGATAATTATGATACGTGGGCACTATATGCAAAGGCTGTACTCATAAAGCAAAAATTATGGTCTTATGTTGAAAACCCAATAGATTGTACTGATCCGAAATTAAAAGAACTAGATTTATTAGCCTCAGTCGGAACTAATACTGTTGATAGCGCCGAGTGAATTAAAACAAATTAAACACTGTTCAACGGCTGCTGAAATATGGTCAAAACTAAAAGATATTTACAACAGTAAAGGTCCAGCCAGAAAAGCGAGTCTTTTAAAACAGCTAATACTATCACGCATGGATACGGATAAACAAGACATTAAAGATCATTTAAATAATGTTATGAATATAGTAGACAAACTGAAAGACATGGACATATCTATACATGATGATCTGCTTGCAGTTATGCTCCTCTATAGCCTTCCTCCTGAATACGAAAATTTTAGGGTTGCGATCGAATCTCGCGACAACCTACCAAAACCGGAAGAGCTAAAGATTATTTTATTATGAATTTTTAGCTAAAGCAAGACAAAATAGCAATCGTCCTACTTCTAGTCAACAAACAGAAGAAGAATCCTATTATGTAAAAATATGTAAATTTTGTAAGAAAAATGGTCATGTCATAAGAGAGTGCAGAAAGCTTAAAAACAAAAAACAACCAGCAAATACTCATACAAATTTTGAAAAAGTAAATGTACCAAGAAATAATTTTGCTGTTTGTATGCTTTCATCGAAAACAAGAAAATCCGATTGTAATGATGAATGGATCCTTGACAGTGGTTGCACCTCGCATATGTCTTATCAAGAAGCATATTTTAGAAGGTTAAACAAATCAGAATACGATGTATTAAAATTAGCTTCTGATAATGCAACGGCTGAAATAAAAGGAAAAGGTACTGTCACTCTTGAAGTTGTAAATAGTGATACAAGAGGTAAAGTGACACTTGATGGTACTTTATATGTTCCAAGTTTGTCATCCAATTTATTATCTGTCGGGAAAGTCACAGACGCAGGATGCACTGTTCTTTTTACCAATAAAAAGGCTACAGTTAAACGTCCTGATATAGGAATTCTCTTTGAGGCTTTCCGAGACAATGATGGCTTATATTATGTGAAACCGAAATCGTACCAAAAAACACAAAAAAGCAATTCATGTCATGAAGGAAAAATAATGCAATGGCACAGATGTCTGGGTCATATGAACGAATGCGACATGAAAACAGCGAAAAGAAATGAATGTTTGATAGGATTAGATTTCAACACAAATGAAAAACTGAATGATTGTGAAGTTTGTATCCAAGCTAAAATGAATCGATTGCCAATTAAGCCTTTGTACAAAACAAATCCGCGTACGACGAAGAAGCTTGAAATCATACATAGTGACGTGTGTGGTCCAATGAGGGTTCAAACTCATACTAGTAACAAATATTTTGTATCCTTTATTGACGACTATACCAGATATTCCAGAATTTACTGTATTAAAAATAAAAGCGATGTTTTGGACAAATTTAAAGAATATAAGGCTGAAATGGAAAATTATACTGGCAATAAAATAATTTATCTTCAGACTGATAACGGCTCAGAATATTGCAATGACAATTTTGATAAATATTTGAAAGAAAGTGGAATTATCAGACGTCTTACTGCACCGTACACACCACATCAGAACGGAATCGCAGAAAGAAAGAACAGAACGTTATTGGAAAAGGCGAGATGTTTGATGATTGAGTCAAATGCACCACAACATTTATGGGGTGAGGCAATACATACTGCCAATTATTTATCGAACAGAAGTATAAATAAATCAATTCCTGCTGAGTCTGGCACACGGAACAAAAGTATTTATTTTGATAAAAGATAAAAAACTTAATAAATTCACAACAAAAGCTATACCTGGAATGTTTGTGGGATATTCAGATTTTTCAAAAGCTTATAGAATTTGGGTTCACTCAAAACATAAAATTGTAATTTCCAAAGATGTGAAATTTACAAACAAGATGTATTATGTAAATAAAGATGATACTGAAGAGGATTTCGATATTGATAATGAGACTAAAGATAATAATTTGAGTAGTATAACTATATCTAACTGTAACAATAATATTAATGAAATGAATGAAAATTTGCTTGATGTTAATGATATGAATGTCAATGATATTGATGAAATAAATATTAATACTACATCAGATCACTCAAGTGTCAATAATAATGAAAACTATAATGAAAGTGAAATAAACACAAATACTATACAAACAACTGATCCTATATGTGACAAAGGACTACGTGACCGAGGAACTTTAAACAAACCATCAAGGTATGATGATGAACAATTTGTCTATGCTGCTGCAGAAGCTATTTATGGTAAATATGAGGAGCCTAAAACATTCAAAGAAGCATTACAAAGTAAAGACAAAGACAAATGGCTTAATGCAATGCTGAGTGAAATTAATTCCTTGAATGAAAATAATACTTGGGAATTAGTGGAATTGCCGCAGAATAGGAAAGCCCTTCCATGTAAGTGGGTTTTTAAGGTAAAAACCAATCCTGATGGTAGCGTCGATAAATACAAAGCCAGGCTTGTGGTCAAAGGGTTTTCACAAAAGCCTGGGGTTGATTATGAGAAAACTTTTAGTCCTGTTGTTCGTATAACTACAGTCCGATCTCTTCTGGCAATAGCTGCAAAAGAAAAATTAGCTCTTTGCCAATTTGATGTTTCAACAGCTTTTCTAAATGGTTCTGTTGAAACAGAAATATTTATGAAACAACCAGAAGGATATAACGATGGAACAAAAAGAGTTTGCCGCTTAATTCGAAGTCTTTATGGCTTGAAACAAGCACCGAGATGCTGGAACACCTGTATTCACGGATTCTTGTTAGGTTCCAATTTCAAGCAAAGTAATTCAGATCCCTGTTTGTATATTCGCGACAATGGAAAATCCAAAATACTCGTAGCATTATATGTCGATGACGGTCTTGTCGCTTCATCTACTGAAAAAGAAGGGAAAATGTTTATACAGGAGCTTCAGAGTCGTTTCAAAATCACCACGAAACCTGCAACTTTCTTCTTGGGACTGGAAATAGAAAGAGCAGATGACAGTTCTATATTTTTAAGCCAGATGGCATATACAAAGAAAGTTCTTGATAAATTTGGCATGACAGAATGCAAACCTGCTCAGTCGCCTATTTTAAAAGATATGAATCAGAATAACAGATTGTCTGATCAACAGAATTCAAATTCCCTTATAGGGAAGCAGTAGGTGCCTTGGCTTATTTAATGGTATCAACCAGGCCCGACATTAACTATGCAGTCAGTTGCGCTTCTAGAAATTTGGAAAAGCCTACTAATGAAAACATCTTATCTGTCAAAAGAATTTTACGATACTTGAAAGGAACGAAAAGCAAAGGACTGGTATTTAGAGACAATAATACTGATAACAAACTAATAAGTTACAGTGATGCAGATCTTTTATTGTTGTTTTAACAGAAGTTCACCGGGTCAGCTAGTTTTAAATATAAATACGAATATTTTTGGCAATATGAACATTAAGATCATTATAGTGAATACCACTATAATGATCTTAATGTTCATAATAATTATGAAGTTATTGAAAGAAAAAATCCGCAAAATGTAAATATTTTCAAATCTGCTCCTTTTTGATGGCGTTTGTGGGCGTGTATTAAAATTAAAAAAAACGATTTTCGTGGAGTTACCGGCGTTTTTCGACTGACAACCCCGGGCTTTTCCTAGTGATCGGCATGGGGAATCCAACCGTGGTGCAATTCCACCCGATTTTGAGGTAAATTCCCTGTTTTGGGGAAAACCTAAAGCACGTGTACTTCAATATTTTTTCACACAGCGGGATCGGCCAACTGTCTCTGATCATATTTATCAACACTAAGAGCCACATATGTGACAACACTGGGAGCTATTATAGATTTTAGTTTTGGCGACATGGCGACCGTTTACTAAAAAGTTTTAGTTTTTGCTATATACTCAAATCTATATCAAATGAGAGGGTGTGACGAGTAGAACACGATACTATAAAGTGACGTTTTTAAAAATTTCAGCATTGCCGCCATTAAAATATTGCAACCATTCTTCTTTTTGTTTTTTTCTCACTTTAAGGGTAGAACGAAACCTTGTGAGTGTTTTAACAAAAGGAATACCTTATCTATTTTTATTTTTTTAACTTTGATAAGCATTTTTCACTGTTCCGCAACTGCACAACATTTTATTTGAAAAACGCAACAGTGAATAACGCCTCGCGCCGGCACACATACGCCTCAAACACCGTGAGCTTCTTAATGCGCTTGCAACCGTACAAGGTTTTGTAGTTGCATGGGACATAAAAGGAGATAATTTTTTACCAATTTTTGACTGGCCGCCAAATTTTATTTTGCAATACTGGGATAGACTACACCACCGCAAGGTGCGTGCACCTCGCGATACTCATCGGTACTTAATGATAATATAGCGTATAGCATGTGCGTAATTATAATATATCAAGCATTATACTCGCAGTACTCCTACAGTTACACATTACTAAAATATTACAAACCACTTGCACATATAATAATACAATGTGCGATTCCCAATAGAATCAACATAAAGTTTTATGGACCTTGAGTATTAATAGATTACCATGTTCAGCATGCTTAACATATAATGCTTATAGACAGATTTGAGCGTTGAGGTGTAGTAACATTCGAGAACATTCAATTCCTATAGACATTACAATGTTATGACTAAGCAAGGAAAAAAACTATGCATATAATCTACCAATTTAACTACACAACTTCAAAGTAATTTGTACCTTTCTTGTAAACTGTAAAAAAAAGTCAACCGTTAGATAAAACGATATATAATAATAAAGCTAGCCTGCTCTCTTCTCAACCCTTGTTTGATTGATTATTCATTTGTTGTTATCATAATTTATACTTGTGCTTAGTAGTGAATCTGTGGAGTTGTGAATCAAGTGAACTTGTTCGGAAGCTTTTTATCCATTTACTCACATCTTAATAACTTCAATGTCAAAAAATTAAAGACCATTTACTTAGCACAAAAAATATCCCGATTGCTACTTAATATCTACAATAAAGTTAATTCCTTAAGTAATAACTTCAAGTCAAATATCAAAAGGTTATACGCCAAGAAATGGAAACACAAATTACACAAATGTTCTTTAAAAAATCGCAATATTAATTTGAACAATTTTATTTCGAGAACGCTTCGGGGACCTTTTGCTCCATTTCATAAAATTGAGATGAATAAAAGGAAAGAATTTGGTCGAACGACAAATATTAAGAGCCGCCATGCTTAGGTAATTTGTGGCGCTTCGTTATTACGACGCTGGCAGCATTTTTCTTTTTATAATACTAAAGTACTAAAAGAATTTTTTTAGTAATGAATCAGATTTGCTTGAAATCAATGTTCGAAATCAAGAAAATCTATGAAAGCAGCTGTACAACTGTATTTTTAAATCGCATCAATCATGATGTTGTCTGACACGTGCTCGAAGATAAGTTGCGACGCGTCAAAATATGAAATTAGCGCGCTTCTTCTTTCCTAGCAAATCAATTTGTGTTTTCAATGAAAATACTAAATGATAACCAGAATCATGTAATAGCTTTTGTTTAGAGTAAAGTAAAATCGGGATTAATATCCTCATCTCTATTAAGCTTTATGCTATATTCTACTATGTATGATAGTTTTTCTGCAAATTCATTGAAAGTTTCTACTTTCAAGGTATTTTTTAGATGTTCTACAATATGTTTTTATCTATAGTAGAACACCTTTGACAGATATGTAGGATATGTAATACCATTTCACTACTTTTTTCTCAATTGGTAATACTGACCACTAACTTACAAATTTTTCGTCAATTTATTTGATCTTCCCCTTCTCATCTGTGCTCCCGTCGTCCGTTTCCGCATAAAATGGTGCAATTACAAGTAAAACATTGTGTTAATTTAAGATGCTGAATTTAAGAATTTGGAAAGATTAAATTTGAGTCACAATCTCATGATTTTGATGATGCCGTCATCATCATCCGATCATTACTTATCTAAGTAATCGATAAAATTAATCTAAATCCGGGACAAATTTGTATGATTTGCAAATTACATGTTCTATTTTTTAGACAATAATAAACTGTAACTTTTTCAACTCCAACAACAATTGAAAGATAACATTGCCATGTTACCTTTCAAATGTTGTTAAAAGAACTAAGTAAAAACTAAGTTCATTAATACTTTGATGCACGCCCGTCAGTAATGGATACTCTTGACCTGACATTATACATTTCTTTCGTCCATCCTTTCTACGGATCCAAACCATCATTCCCTTTTCGATATTTGTCACTACATCTTCTTTCACATCACACATTTCATATACTACTACTATTACTATACTACATATGCTAAGTCATATTCGATTCGTGAGCTACAATACCCACTCGGCACGACCTCTGGATGGGAAGCGACGGCACATAACAAGGATCGCATGACGTGTGCATCACTTATTCCTACCATCTGGTAAGATTTTATTCCACAGCAACCAGCGTTTACAAGATTCACATACTCAAGTTAAAACTTTGTACTACTTTTACACTCGTTCGAATAGTGTTCGTTACGGTGTCACATGCACACGCATATGATTTTTGCGCTGCATGCTTGTATAACTGTTCCTTTTTATATAACTGTGTTTATATAACATATATTTTTATATAATATATCATGCTGCATCGTTATTCATATTTATTTTGGACGCTAACGATTCGGTGGCCAACGAGGACCCCGCCGCACCAGACGCCAATATAGCAGTTCCCACAAGTAACTTCAATGTAAATAAAATTATTAACCATACGCCACCCTTCAGCAATGGTCGACCCCCATTAAGCTTGGAAGCCCAGTTTCATATTAACCAAATCACTCAGAAAACCACAAGTTTTATTTCTCAGTAGCACACCTCGACATCATTATTTTCATTTGTCCATTTGAAAACTGCTATCATTTCCAGATTTTCGGATCTATGTCAGAAAATCAGGCGTCTTTTGGAGAAGGAACAATTAGGTGACAGGAAGTCTACTACATTCTTAAGACATCTACAAAGTAGAACTGATACTTTCTTACCAGATACTTTCTTCTCCTTCGTTCGATTTAGTCTTATAGGCTGCCTCGTCAAGTACAAATAATATTTTCCGCACAATAGATTCAAGACTGTAAGGCTGCCCGAGGTATGTGAAGTAGCAAGTGCTCAGATCAATGCTGTTACTAGCTCGGATGATTTTTCCGGAAGTTCAAGGTGCTCGAGCAATCATGACTGAGTGCTGACTATCACCGTTCCCGATCCCAATGACGAAACTTGTCCCGACAACGCAATCAGATTTCTGTCGGTACACCCATCATTTTAGTGCTAAGGCCAAGACATGTGAAACGACTGCAACTGGATCGCTATCTGTGCCTGGTATAACCCCTGCACAACCGAAAATACACAAGTCAAGTGATAAAGTCAGATTTAAATAAATGTTGGACTTGTAAATAGTAAAATATGATTATCAATCAAAATAAAATATATCTATTATTTTCATGACTTAGCAACGCATAACATTTTTTTTTTTACAAAAAAAAGGGCTTTAATGATACACGCATAATGTACATTAACCGGCAGCCATCCACTAATAATAGTCCCGATTATTCATTCCCCATTTATTTTTCTATGTACCTTTCAGCAGTCAGTGTAAAATATTCTATTGCGACCAGCTCAGCTTAGTAACTTACGATGAAATATCAGCTCTACACGAGCCATCCGTCGTACAGAACTTTTTCTAGATGTAGAATAATATAAATTCATGAACGCCATCTATCAAATTAATCTTAATAATGAGAATTATGATTCATCTGTATATAATATATTTGCCCAATCTTCTTTATATAAATCAATGCGTATGATGCCGTTTAAATGTTAAGAACGCTCTTACAGATATAATGGAGTACAAGCGTCATACAGTATTTTATAATGCAAGATAAGAATAAGTTGCCGCAATGTTGATAGGGAAAAATAAACAAATAATTTGTCTTTAGGAATCATACATTTTTTGAAATTTATATATTTTTTCTCTGGTTGCACTTCAATGTTAGTTTTATATTTAATGTCGTCCATTATGTACTCAGCTTCACAACTGTTATCAAAACTATAAATATAAAACGGTATTTTTTGCCCTACTTGCTATCTCCTTGCCTTTTTATTTTATTTATATCTACAAACTTGCATTTCCAATGCTTTCGTTTCACTGTTTACCAATCAACTTTACATTTTCTAGGACACCTCTCGTCTTCACTCACTGATATTTAACTTATGCTTTTCATTTATCGACTATCCGCTACGGTAAAGGAAAATGTAGCGAAAGGGACCTTCATATACCTGCAAAAAATCTCAAAACTGTATCTAAAGTCCACCAATCTGACGGTCATATTAAAAACTTCATAGAATCACATAGGCGGTCTAACCAAGTCATAAGATTTATTTGTAATGAGACAAGTCTTTTGTATTTGATTGTGATTAGTTTTCAAACCATGTAATTGTCGCAACTTGTTGTTCATTAACTACATAATCTGGATACACTTTCGGTAAACCAAACAAATGATTCAACCATTTCTTTTACACAAAATGGATTTCATGTTACACAATGTCCGTAGTTGGTTCTTTGATTTATTTCCAGAAAAGAATCAAATTACCCCTATCATATATATGTGGAGCCACGTATATAATAGTTGCCCTCTCAGACGCCTAGTAACTCCATAGGGAAAATCGTATTTTCTTTCTGAGTGAAGTGTATGCTATAGAGCAATATCGTTGTTTTATTTTTCGTCATCCTTAGATTAAATATATCGTTTATAAATAGAAAAAAAAATTGTGTTGGGCGATGCTCGTAATACTTAGAACACGAAATATTAGAAAAAAATCGAATCTTGGTATTTTATTTTGAAAACCATTATTTTTTTACTTTATGGATTTTATTACTACTCAATTGATCGGCATACACTGACAATCAAAAACGACGATTCTAATAACAAAGATTATAACAATTTTTTTACATATAAGGTGCCTCTTTAACTGAAGTTGGTTTACAATATAGGTGTCAAGTAATATGCACTTTTAGAACATAAAAGTTGAAAACTTTTAATCAATTCATAATTTATTTCAATCAAGTAATAGTTATTTATATTCCGCTCTCAAAGTTTTGATAAGCCATATCAATAAGATTCATGCTAAACCGTCAATAAAGTAAATGACGCCCCATGTCGCACAAACATTTCTTTTTGTATGTAGGTATATGTTTGCCATATTTTATCATCATAAACTAGCGTCGGTAAAAACTGCTGATGCCCGTCAGTTTACTTTGGGGAAGTAAAATGGGTGCCATTTATTTGATCGGGTAATACAAGACAGGTGAAACTGGTGCTATCGATACATATATATACACAGATTTTAAGGGTCAGGTATGCTCTTTGCTCTTTTTATTTCACTTTAATGGTTTTTCATTTAGTAAGGTTGATTTAGTAAAAATGTACAAAGATTTTTTTTTTCAGTAATATAGCTCATACATCAGAATAATACTACCTAGGCTACAATTTATAAAGATACTAGTTGGTGCCTGAGACTTCGTCTGCACAGATGGTGCATTATAAATTGTAGCCTATGTGTACAAACTTTCGCTTTTATAATATTAGTAGGGATTCTGTAAATTGTCTAAAAAATGACGATAAGTGTCAAGTAAGTAGGAAAAAATCTTCCATCTGTGCAGACATGTTTATTAATATAATAATTATTAAATGAATCATAACTAATCAACAAATGTATAGTATTACAACTACGTCTAGAAGTTCTCGAATTCTGCTGTAACAATAAATTAGTTTTTATGTGAGCTTTATGTAAAAACAGAGCAATAAACCAGTTTTCCGGCTGGGATGAACCCAGAGAGGAATTGGGGGAATTGACTCATAACTCAGTTACTTTATTTTAGGCGTCGAATGAAATTGCCCTACACATTCGCACCTTAGGAGTAGCAGAGCGTTGACAGTATGATACATTCATTAACGTATTTCCATCCTAAATTACCAAAAGTTAATTGATTTGTAATTTTAGTCACATAAATATCTTACTATATAATACTTTCTACATTTCAAATTATCCTCTACTCATAAGTTATAGTGAAGAGATTGCTGCTTTGGTAATAAGGCCTCCAATTTAATTTCATACTTCATTTTATTCATCATTCATATCTCAGCTAAGATATGCCAAATGATATATATAGGCCTCCACCAAGAATCGCTTAGTCGATCGATACTGTGATACTAACATTCAGTGTCTGCCCGTGATTTTTGACAAAAGACTAAAATTACCAAACAAACTAATATTATTATGTTAGAACCTTATAATAAGATTCACCTTACACGATAAGACTTGACAATTTAGGTTACTGCTTGTTTAACTTATTCCACATGTAAATGGTATGTAACAAAAATGCGAAATAGCATTTTTGTTATTGATTTTTATCAATTCTTTCAAACATCAGACCAAGTTTGTATTGTAGATGACATGAAACTTGATTCTAAAATTTCTTGTGATGATGATGGTCAACTATTAGGGCAGCAAGACCATTTAAGATAAAATAATTACTACAACATGACTGTTTATGTGCTATATAGGGGTGTTAAAAACTGAAATCTGATATTTCGGATTTAGTAATATTTACTTACTATGCTAGCTGTCTGAGGGGAACCTGTTAACTGGCTATTTGAAACTAGAATCTTTTTATTAAGCAAATTATTTATTTTGCAAATAAAATAAATTATAAGATGAAGATATAATAAGATGAAACAAACACTGACAATAACCAGAGTGCAGTGAACAAGTTTGAGTGCCGTAGAAACTTTACGTAGTAAAGTAACTATTATGCAGTGATCATCTCGTACCCGTACCGTAATCGAATAACTTCTCCTATAGGCGAGTCTAGTTTTTTAGTTGTACAAGATTAAGTCTTACATCTGTACGCAACAGTAATACAATAAACATTACACCATTCGTAATTGTTTAGACTTTGTGTATGTTATGTCTACCTAAATTACAAAAGATCCTAAAATTCGATAATAGAGCTCTCTCTATTACTAAGATTATAAAATTATATAAAAACATACTTTTTAAAATAATTTAAAACGTAATCGTATTACATTGATATGAAACACACAATCCGACATTTTTATATATTTTCTATTTTTATAAATATTCAAAATCTAAGAATACTGCCAACCTTTATACTGTGTATTACACAAGTGGGCTGTAGAATATGCAAATATTCTTATATAACTGACACGACTGCTATTCCGTCGAAACGTACCTCATTTAAAGCAATGTATTTTTTCTATTAACCCATGCTTTTATGTGGTGTTCTCGTTGTATATTGTTATTTGCAAAGTTATAGTTTCCTTCACTCAAATCATGACATATAACACTAAAGATTCCAATATGCTTTGGAATCATATAATAAAAAAAAATACAAAATTAAATTTTAAATTTATTTGATTAAAGCTTAAATACTATGTACAGTCAGATATAAAAAGAAAGTAATTTCCTAATATTTTTCTTGGGACTATTTCATACATCACAAACAACAAAAAGGATGACATTTTGAATTGTCAAGTACTCCTTTGTATCTTTGTAATTGTTTAAAACTTTTGTTCCAAGAATTATTCGGCATTGTTGAGTTTAACATATTTTATTTTGCGATCCGAGTTTTGCTAAGAACAAAAGGAAGACATCGTTTAATTTTATCTGAGCTCGAAGTTATTCCCAAAGGAAAAGTGAACACTTTATTTTGAACTTACGATTTCATCGTATTTCCGGGAACCCTCATTCCGCGTGTTGATGAACTTTATTTCCTGTGTAAGATGCAAAATCTAACAAAATGTTAGAAAATATATCTATTTATTTAGAATGTTGTTTTATGAAGACAGCCAACAGTATGTATATTCAATATAATAGATTAAATATCATGTACCAACACATAATATGTATATACTTAGCATAATAATCAAACTAGGAATAAGCAGTTGTGAACGAAATTGTTAAAAAAGTGCAAAAATGTATGTCGATATTACAGCCGAGTGACTTTTTACGCATTGTATACAGATTCATAGGAACGAAACGATAATGTTGAGCCTGCTCGAAAAATTCCCATTCATTCACGATGAACTAAACACGAAACATATTATTTGGGCAAACAAAGAAAATTTTAATCACTTAGCTGATTTGCTTAATATGTATGTAGAAATCAGTGGTACCTATCGTGAAAAAGAGACTTCTACATTACAATTAATTTATCTCTTAGTATGATTATAAATTTTCGAAAGATCAAAGCAGCCTAATCAAGCACTTATATCAAACTAAGTAACGCTTAGATTGTTTTTTGTGTCAGTCTTATCCTAAGTGATTCTAAAATATCAACACACAATAAATTATCAAACCGCAGCCAGAGATTCACTTATATAATTGTATTTTACATAAACTGTACTTAACTAAGTTTTAGTTTAATTTCAAATCAAATCTTGGAATTTTCAACTTATTTCAGTAATCAGCTTTAACTAATACTTTAGATCAAAAAGTACTTTATGTTTAATGAACGCTACTACCCAATATGATGTGAAATTTAATTATTACTTATGTACATATACATATTACAATAACTATTCCGGTGTGGTATGACGGCGATTTTTTATCTAAAATACATTGCCATTATATGCTCTTTATGACACCTCGCAACTAATTCACCAAACATATACCATTATCTATAATACTCTAAAATAGCATAATACTCTAAAATAGCTTTCATAGCACATTTCAGATTATTATTAAAATGATGTATTAGCATTTTAATGAAAGATTTTTTGACAAATATATAACATATTTCCATTCATTTTCAACATTTTCAATAATAATAATTCACGTGGTTAGACTTGAAATTTACAACTGTACTTAATTAATTGATTTGTTAAATTTTGTGTAAAAATTTATATAACGAAGCAGCAACCTGGATATCTCACCCAATTCACAGGTTCAGTCGATTTTCAATTTAGAACCAATCACAGTGCACTCGCCGGCAGCGCCTGCCGACAAATTGGGTTCTGTGCCCCACTTTGCCTTTAAATGCAATATTGATAAAATAATAATTTATAAAAATAACCAGTGATTTATAAAGTAAGTGTAAAAGCAAAATATATTCACAGAAATAGAATACACATCAGATACACGAGGTTCCAAGTAAACGAGATCCGGGTCTTTTGAGACCCGGTTCAAAACCTACGAATACCAAACTTCGAACTCCATGTGTAGGTTTATCTGACACTCCTCATCGTTGCAAAACATTGTGTGCCAATCTGCTTACACGTACGTGTATGTATCTCAAACGCAAAGATGTAAATCACGGCCCAAGTAAATTACAAAGCGAGACTAATTTGAGTACTCTATTAGAGTAGACGAATAATTGGAGTGATAGAAGTATCTTACAAAAAACAATGAAACAATTTTTATTATGAACATAAATTTGGGTACATTTTGAGCAGAAGCCAACACTATATTATAAGAATCGCCAAATTTTATCTTTACAGATGTATCCACATTATAATTCAGTAGGTACTTGATTAAATTCTATACCAATAATACATATATCAAAACACAATAAGCACATACCATATAATTACAATTGAAAAAATTCGCTTAAGCTATAAAAACAATAATCTAAAAGCCACGCCTTGAGAATTCTTTTGAAGTTATTTAATTTAAGAGTACTATCCTTAAAACAATCTGGTAATTTATTGAATATTTCAATACACATATTAAATGAGTTTCTCGCTGCTATTGACAACTGAGCACGGTTTATGTAACTTTAAAATATATTGCGAGCGAACTTTTCTAATAGTCGCCTCCTGCATAGTTTGTGTTTATAAACGATTAAAAAGATGTTTGTGTTTATAAACACACACATATTTCGAATATGTACAAACATGGCAATGGTAAAATTCCATAATTCTAAAAATAAAGGCGGCACGATATCGTACTTTTCAGGCCAAATATAGCTCGTATGCAACGTTTTTGTAACAGAAATATTTCTTTTTTGTCTACAGAGTTGCCCCACAAAATGATGCCGTAGCGTAAAACAGATTGTACATAACCATTGTACGCAGTTACGGCTGATTTAGTCGAAACTGCTTTGCTTACTTTTCTTAGAGCATATATAAATTTATTGACTTTTATGCACAGATCTTCAATGTGATTTTTCCAACTACAGTTGCTACAACAGGTATAACATTTTAACAATATCCGTTCTTACGTCATTAAAGCCCACAGAATAAGAGTGTTTTTAGTAATTTGATTATTTTAATTAGCTCATCAATGCTCACTGGCTTTAAAAATATACTTTGCTCAATATTGTCTATATTGATATCTGTTTGTGTATTTGTCTTTAGACTACTGTCGTTTTCTACTAGGCTTATAAAATATTTATTGAATTCATCAGATATCTGTTGGGGTTCGGTAATGCTACCGTCATTTATAATTAATTTATCAATGGAAGTACTATTGCAATCTGATGTATATTTTTTTATTATACTCCATACAGCTTTGCATTTATTCTTAGAATTGTTAATATACTTGGTATTTTCTGATTTTTGTAAGGACATTATGCATTTTTTTTAAATATGAGTATACTTTCGATATAGGATTTTATTTTTCCTATTCTGCCTACATTTCAAATAAAGTTGTCTTTTATTAGAGCAACATTTTCGTATTCCTTTGGTTAACCACTTTAATGATAAACTTTTATTTGATATTTTAACTTTAATGGTAGGAAAACATAAGTTGTAAAACAGGGTAAACAAGTTGTAAAATTTACTAAATGATGTTGACGCGTCAAGTTCATCAAACACTTCTTTAAATGAAAGCGACTTTAAGTACTCTTTGAATTTTCGCTGATTTTCCGGGCAGTAGTCTCTTCGTAATTCATACCATCATTTAATTGGTGGACAAAGGCGTTTATTGATTGGGATATGATATGACTGAGCTGTGTGATCAGACAAACCTAGGTCATGAATTTGACTCATGCCGCCCTTTACATTTGTAAAAATGTTATCTATGCAACTTGCAGAATTAGCAGTAATTCTTGTGGGTTTTTTAATAACGGCGTGGAAATTATAATTTTCAAATAATCTCTTTAAGTTCCGTAGAAATCGCAGTAGTTTTTAAGATATCAATATTAAAATGTCCACATATCAAATACTTTTTCCTGCTATTGTGACTCGTTAAATCCAACATTTCGTTTCTATAGTCTATGAAAAAATGATGAGGCAGTCGATGCCGGTGTTTTATTTGTATAAATACATATTATTATAAGGCTATATTTTGGAATATATATTCCACAACATTCAAAGTTGAACGGTTGTGCAATATTTTCCAATTCTGGTATGACAGAATATTCAATGTGATCTCGAACTAAAATAGCAACCCCTCCCCTGCGACTTTTTCTAGAAAAGGAACTTGCTATTTTAAAATATTTTAGTTTTAAGTTAAATTCTGTTCCTCTTAAAATGTTCGTTTCACTTAGGCACAGTATATCCACATTCACACCTTGTGTGATGAGATCAGTCAAAGTGCAATATAAGTCTTCCTGTTTGTTTAGTACAGTGCGATATTCTGATGCAAATGAAGAACGTTTCATACTATTACATATATCCTTACTGTATGTCAATATCTCATTTATAATCAAATTAATCTGTCGAAACACTGTGTTAAAACCATAATTATTAATAATACCAAAACGCAAATTAAACATAGTCCTATCATACTTTAGGTTGCGATTAGAGTCAACTAAATAAGCATATTCATGAGTTGAAACATCTAAATGTAAAAGGTTATTAAAAATTTCTACTCTCCAGTTAAATAAATTCGCAAATCTACTACATTTGTAAGTTGGAAGACATATAACAATGTTTGTGTTTTTGATTTTGGAAAGCGTATCTCGTAAGCATGTAATTAAAGCGAAATAATCTGTTGTCGCATTAAAATCATCTTCACCTATAATAATAACACAGTAATCATTAAATGTAAAGACCGCCAATTTCGATTCCAGTCCTGTTACAAGATTCTTTATACCGGCATAGGGCATGAAATAGTGACACAAGTTTCCTTTCAAATTAGACAATGCAATCGACAGAGTTTTATTATATTTATTAGAGCTTAATAGACATATTTGAGTGCTTCGTGTGTTAACTCGGTGTTCGAAACCGTTGTTGTTTCTTTTTTAGAATTATTCAAATTCGCAATACATGTCTTTGCCCGGTTCTTAGTTTCTTCGGTCGATGATTCTCGATCATTTTCTTGTAATAATTTGGAGCTATTATTTATCCTAGAACCACCGTTTATTTTCTTCTTGCTATGACTTTTATTGCCTAATGTTATATCATTTTTTTTGTGACTCTTTGGAGTAGATTGACACATCCGAGTCAACTGATTTATTTTTGAATCCCTACTATATATAATATTTTTCAAAGAGTACTTTTCATTTAATAATCTCTCAATCTCACTATCTGCGCTTTCAAGTTTTGATTCTAGGAACAATATTTTAGTTTTAAGTTCCTCTAAATCCTCGATTATGTGAGTATCATTTTCCGGACAGCTTCTATTTAATCGAGTGTCATCATAGGACATAAAACTATCGGTTGTGGTATCGATAGCACTTCCTGTAGGTGACCCAGAATTTATCGCAGTAACTGCGGTTTCTTTAACAGTAATATTCGTAGTATTACTCGTGGTTGCCACATTTTTATTCACCTTTTTATTTTTACACGGGTTGCATTTCCATGATTTTTTATTATTATTGCTGGACACCCTAGTGCACTTGCGATGCCAGTTTTCATTGCATGTTAAACAAGTTAAATATTCCATATCGATAATCTTTTTTGAACATTTATTACATTTTATTGTCATCTTGTAATTAAAAGAAAATAATATTAGATATTTTCTTTCAAAGTAATATAATTATATTATTTTCTTATATAAATTATTTTACCGTGGGAGAGCCATGCTTCGGCACGAATTGGGCCGGCTCGACCGGAGTGATACCACGGCCTCACAGAAAACCGGCGTAAAATAGCGCTTGCACTGTGTTTCGCTGAGTGAGTGATACCGGAGGCCAACCCCCCTTATTCCCGTTTATCCCCTTATTCCTCTTATTCCCTTTTAAAGGCCGGCGACGCATCTGTGACTCCACTGGTGTTGCGGGTGTCCATGGGCAACGGTTATTGCTTACCACCAGGTGATCCGTTTGCTCGTTTGCTGCCCTATCCTATAAAAAAAATTAATATTGCAAGTAAGATGAAAAATCGATCCTAGAGAAAAAAAAAATAATATGTGCACATGTGGAATGATATCACTGAACCTCAACCCACCGATACTTCTACTTAGGACGCGAAATACTCTATCTATATGGTGTTAGCCTTACATCCAGTGTGAGGTTAATCAGTTATCTATAGATGCAAGTATGACTACCTACGACGCAACAATAAATACAGCGATAGGCCAGTCCAACAAACTATGAAAGCTGACGGTAGGAACTGCTTCTTTGACAATCAAATTGGTTCGATGCTAACGTAATGTTGTTTAGCTCTCTATGGCAATAAGGAAACTGTATGTTATAATCGAACTGTTTTGATTTCTCAAATTAAAAGTCAAGAATACTGCTTGTACTTACTGTTTTGAGTAAAATCAGATAATGATGTTAATAAAACACTACTTTTCACTATTTTTCAAAATCAGATAATCACGGCTTGTTCTTGTCAGTACATATTATGAAGATTTGCTTTCTGCCACTTTACATTGAATCGTAATCTACACTCCAAGTCTGTGAACACCGAGGGTTCGTTCCGGTGTTTTTGTTAAAAAAAATCAAAAAAAGTAAAAAAAAGTTGGATTGTTAGTGGAATCAAACCACTGACCTTACGGATGGATATCTTTTTTTTTTAAGGTGGTTTACCAAGCTCCTTACGTCCGTGTGGTGACGGACGTAAAGAATACTAAGGTCACCACCCCATCTCGTCCCGTGGGTGTCGTAGAAGGCGACTAAGGGAAAATTCAACAGTGCCAAGAACCACTGCACTGAAGGAAAACTCGAAACTAAACCCTATGCCAACCCGTCTGGCCAGCGTGGCGTTAGTAGGCCAAAACCTCCAAAAACCATGACACCACAACTAAACCAACGGCCCCCAGTTCCCGGTAGTCCCGCTATTCCCGGCCAAGGTAGCGGTCGAGGTAACGGCGGGACAGGGGGTGCTAAGAATCACCGGGCTACGGGAGGCTACCACCTACCTCAAAAAATTGACCCTGGCGACGTACAACGGACGAAGTCTACGGCTGGACCAACACCTCACCGAACTCCAGGTAAAACTAAGTCGCATAAACTGGCACATATTGGGGTTACATGAAGTCCGAAGACAGGGGGAGGACACGATAACCCTTGAGTCAGGCGACCTGTTCTACTTCCGAGAAGGTGATAGGCCTTCCCAGGGCGGTGTCGGTTTCTTAGTCAACAAGTGTCTCACTAGCAACGTTGTGGAAGTCAGCAGTGTGTCGACGAGGGTAGCGTACCTCTTACTCAAGATCACCGACAGGAAATTCCTGAAGGTGGTGCAGGTATATGCGCCGAGTTCGACATACTCTGATGAGATAGCCAAAACCATGTACGAAGACATAGCTAAAGCATTACATGGTACTAGGAAAGCTCAATACAACGTTGTAATGGGAGACCTCAATGCCAAAGTGGGAGTACAAGAACGCGGTGAAACGATAATCGGACCTGACGGTGTGGGGTGCCGAAATCACAGGGGCCAAATGCTGGTTAACTTTCTAGAGTCTCAGGGGCTCTTCTTAATGAATTCCTTCTTTAAGAAGAAGCGTCACAGAAAGTGGACATGGCGGAGTCCCGATAATGTGACAAGGAACGAGATAGATTTCATCATCACAGACAAGCGGCATATATTTAGAGACGTCTCGGTGCTCAATAGGTTTAATACCGGTAGCGATCACAGACTCGTCCGAGGCTCTCTGAATATCGACCTAAAGGCCGAAAGAGTTAGGATGATGAGACCTACTCTCCAACCTACACTGTCCCAAATAGCCTTAGGTTCCGAAAAGTTCCAGTTGGAACTCCAAAATCGTTTCGCACTGCTGGAAACCACGGCAACGTTGATGAAAAAACCGACACAGTGGTCAAAACGCTACAGGATGTGTCTCGAAGGTTGTTTCCCGGAAAACGCGGCAATAGGGAGTCCAAGCTCTCACCCGAGAATCTCGAACTTATGAAGAAAAGACGAGAAACACAGGACGCCCAGATGTCTTCGTCAGATAGGCGGTCCCTAAACCTGAAAATCAGGAAGCTGACGCGACGTGACTTCCGACGCTGCAGCACTCGTAAGATCGAGGCTGCTATTGAGCGAAATAGAGGCACCAAAGTCTTCGCTAAGCCATTAGGTAGACCCCATCTGGCGAAACTTTGGACCAGGGATGGCGTAACCGTCACCTCTAAGTTCGAGATTCTCGAGGAAATCGAGAGTTTTTATACGCATCACGGATGACTAAACCATCGAGACCTAGCGACGATGACCACAGAGCCCCACTCACGCGCCACCTCACCGAGGAAATCCCGGATGTCGACCCGGGCGAGGTTGAGGCAGCTCTCAGACAACTGAGTAACAACAAGGCGCCGGGTGATGACGGAATTACAACAGAGCTCCTCAAGGCCGGTAGGACTACAGTCCTGAAAGAGCTAGCTAGTCTCTTTAATTCCGTCATTCACCAAGGCTTAACACCACAAGCGTGCAGCGGGAGTGCGGTGGTTCTGTTCTTCAAGAAGGGTGACAAAACCTTATTGAAGAATTACAGACCTATCTCACTCCTGAGCCACATTTACAAGTTGTTCTCGAGAGTAGTCACAAATCGCCTCGCTAGAAGACTCGACGAGTTCCAGCCACCGGAACAAGCCGGGTTTCGAAAAGGCTTCGGTACCGTAGACCACATCCATACTGTTCAGCAGATTGTACAGAAAACCGAAGAGTACAATCAGCGCTGTGTTTGGCTTTTGTGGACTACGAGAAAGCCTTCGACTCCATCGAAACCTGGGCGGTTCTGGATGCTCTGCAACGATGTCGTATTGACTGGCGATACATTGAGGTGCTGAGATGCCTATACGACACCGCCACCATGACCGTCCAGCTCCATGACCATAAGACCAATCCGATCGAGCTGCGTCGAGGGGTGAGACAGGGGGATGTTATATCCCCGAAACTGTTCACCAACGCGCTCGAGGATGTCTTCAAGACACTGGAATGGACTGGACGGGGTATAAATGTGAACGGTGAACACATCTCACACCTTCGATTTGCCGATGACATCGTCATAGTAGCAGAGTCGCTGGACCAGCTAAGCGAGATGCTGCATGACCTTAATGGAGCCTCACGACGGGTTGGTCTTGGCATGAACTTGGATAACCAAGATTATGTTCAATGGACATGTCATGCCGAGACCGATATATGTCGAAGGATCGATGCTCGAAGTTGTTCAAGAATATATCTACCTAGGGCAGGCAATTAAGCTTGGTAGAAACAACTTCGAGCGAGAAGTCGATCGAAGGATCCAGCTGGGCTAGGCAGCGTTTAGCAAGCTTCGTCGGGTCTTCTCTTCGCCTATACCGCAATGCCTAAAGACGAAAGTCTTGAACCAGTGCGTCCTACCGGTTATGACTTACAGCGCCGAAACGTGGACATTAACGGTCGGGTTAGTCCATAAATTTAAAGTCGCGCTGCGGGCTATGGAGCGAGCTATGTTCGAAGTTTCTTTGAAGGATCGAATTCGTAATGAGGTCATTCGACAAAGAACCAGAGTAACCGACATAGCTCGCAAAATAAGCTCGCTGAAGTGGCAATGGGCTGGCCACGTTTGCCGAAGGACTGATAGCCGATGGAGCAGACGAGTCCTTGAATGGTGACCGTGACTCGGCAACCGTAAGGTAGGACGCCCCCGCCCCCGCCAGGTGGACTGACGACCTGAAGAAGGTCGCTGGAGGGGACTGGATGCGGAAGGCGGAGGACCGGGTGTTGTGGCGCAAATTGGGAGAGGCCTATGTCCAGCAGTGGACTAAGTGAACTTGGCTAACTGATTGATTGATTACCAAGTGAGCCAAAGCTGTGGGCTACGTGAGTTACGAAATTTTGTAGCAGTATCGTAGCTGTGTATATTATTTGTAGGTAACTTCTTTATCCAGTGGTAACTTAGTCACGACGTGATAAACATGAACTATTTGAATGTAGGTACAGTTTTCGTTCGATGCCTTAAATTATGATGAATATCAATTTGTTATGTACTTATCTTTACATTTATTATGCACTGAATTCTTGATTTTGTGGTATAATAATGATTTTATTATTTAAGATTTATCATCATTCGGCGTATTTCACTACAATTCACTCACGAACTCACGAGATGGAACAACGGCTGAACAGTTTGTTTACTTTTAATTGTTTTCATTATCCGCACAATATTACTACGAAATAACACTATCACTAAATATTTACACTTAGATTTACACAATTAAGTATCTGGTTTTATGGCAAACAGGCGTTTTTTTTTCAGCAAATTTGAAGGACTACATATGACTTAGAAATTACTAAGCTAGTAAAAAATATGTTTGTCATTTATCAATCAAATTATTAAAATTGCCATATATTTTTGCTATTTTTAAAATCACTTATCACAGATTTTCGTAGATTCTTTTTATTTCTGCGCAAATTTCTGAAAGCCATAATGAGGCAATAGCTATTCAGTAAGATGACTACGATAGAGACCATGAACTGACCACTAGAAATTTTCACAAACCTAAAGAATATAAAGTCATATGCTCTCTGGTCACGTCTTGCCGTACGATTATGACTCAATTAGGGGTAGTTATTTCTCGCGAAAAATCGCTTAAATGTAGCCGTGCATTAGGGCTACCACTTTTATATGTGATATGATATATATGTACATATATATATATATATAATTTCCATATTGGTATATATTTATTTGTATTTATTTTTAATTTGGCATTAATTACGTAAGAATTATTAAATTGACTTAATCTTTTACTCAAATTTTAATATTACGTGACGTTTATAAAAAAAGAAATCGCTTGTTACATTGGTACTACAAAGCTTCAAGACAGCGATTCAAGTCTTTTGTAAACAATATTTATTTCCGATTCTCCTGTTTACGTTTTATGTAAATGACAAAGCTCTCTGTAGTTTTATTCTAGATGTCGGATTGCGACAATAACTGAGTGTTATGTCTCTTATATTAATCATAAAACTAATAAAGTCTATTTTTTATGATATTCATTAGCTTTTTTCTTAATTTATAATAAAACCTGGACAATGTAATAATTTAATAGTAAGTTGACAGTTATGCAAACAGACAGTTATGTAACATATATTATCGAGATATATGACTGATTTAGAACCTTTTTCACGTAAAAGAGCAAATGGGATAAATTTAAATTAATGCCTCCTATTGATGCCTCCTAATATTATAAACGCGAAAGTTATAGATGTTTGTCACTCTTTTACTTAAAAACTACTAAATGCTATTTAATGAAACTAAAGAACATTAATCATCTCTAAGTTTGTGGCACAGGTTTTGGTTGTAAGATTTCATTGGTCGATAGCATAATTGCTGTTTTGCTAGCACATTGTGTTAAAATTGTTTTGTATTGGTGCAATTATTGTTAAGGTCTTCATGGTGAAGATTATTTAAAAGTCATGACACAAACAGTCAGTGTAAAAAAAATATTTTATGTTGTTGCCCAATATCATAGTATCCACAAGTGATAGTAGTGCACCTAAAGTTCTTTCAACTCTGTATTCTACTCTGTCTACTTTTGGTGTCTGCTGTTTGAAGGCTATTTCTGGATGAACCTCATTCCCTTAATTATTATCTTTAAAAGTAATTACTTACAGTATATACGACTACCAGTTTTATTTAAGTATTGTTTATAGCCTAGGTACAATAATGTATGTTGGGTCTTGTTGACTTGTACCACATATAATTATTAAGGCCAATATTTCGCCATTAAACAATTCAAAGAAAGTCTTTCCTAGTTTTTGTTCTAAAAATAAAAAGTACCATTGTGCTTAAAAATTATTTATAGGCTAAGTAACCAATAATGTATAGTGGATCTTATTAAGGTAGATTAATTTAGAACTGTTTTTTTTTATTTATTATAAAAAACAATATATATAATATGTACTATAGGTTATTATTAATACCTGCATCGGAGAGGGCTCCTAAAGGACGATCGCCCTCACGTTTAGCCTAGATAGTTCGTATAACTTAGGCATAAGGCTGAGTTTTATCGACATCGGGTCGCGGCACGTGAGCGAGGGGAAACTTCGCTCCACCAAAATGGAGGGAGTCCTTGCCCGGGTGCAGAGGGAGGCTCTGCACCGATGGGGCGAGGCACTCGCCTTCATAGTTTGCCGGCCACCGGACGATCGAAGCCGTTCGTCCGGTGTTGGAGGAATGGGTTGGGCGCCGGCAGGGCAGCCTCTCATTCCGCATGGTGCAGGTACTGTCCGGACATGGTTGTTTCGGTCACTACCTGCACGGGGTCGGGAGGCAACGCCGCGGTGTCACCACTGCGGCGCTCCCGACGACACGTCCGGACACACGCTAGCCGTATGCTCGGCGTGGCAGCAGCAGCGCAGCGACCTTATCGCTGCGCTGGGAAACAGCGACCTCTCGCTGCGAGCGTGGTCGTGGCCATGCTCCGCGGCGAGGCGGAATGGCTTTTGAGAGAACGTCATCTCGCAGAAGGAGGCAGCGGAGAGGGAGCGGGAGGAGGACGTCGAGGCCGCTACTCTCCGCCGCAGACAGATAGGTAGGAGAAGGCGGATACACGCAAGAGCGGTGCTCGCCTAATAACCTACCGCGAGGCTGCGTGCGCGTCTGGCTACCGCGCACGCCATGGTGATGTCTCTCCGTCTGGGGGATTGTCCAGGAGTTCTTGGACAGTCCTTCCACCCTTCGGCATCTGCTCTTGTGACTCCACTCTGTCCGGCCGCCTAAGACAAAACAGAGACGGGTGACCTACATCCCCCTGAAGCATATCGGTGCCCTCGGTGACGCAACTCACCGAGAGCTCCCTATAAATTACCCTGAGGAAGACTGACTGCACTAATGAGGCATTATAGGTGTTATGATGGCAATTATGGGGCATTAAATACCCCACCATTACCAACAACCTTTAATTACATTTTCTCTAGCTTATCACTAGTTTCGACAAATATGATAATCTTGTCAGCGAATCGCAAGTAAATTAGCCTCCTTCCAATACAACAATGCTTCAGCATATTCTTTGAATTTGACACCTACCTCATAGATATGCCGGATAAAGCAAAGTATTGTGACGTAGGAATAAAATAATCTAAGTCCCTGAATCAACTATTTAAGTTGAGCGATAGTAACAAACATAATAAAATTTAAAATGTTAAAGTTAAAATGAACCTTATGGCACATATTGCACACGCTTCTGGTTATAATATATTTCTCCAATAATTCAGCATGGACGTTAGCATAGTTAATTAACAACTATCAGAGAAATTAATCTAACGCTGTCTTTATATCCATCGGAAGAATGTTTCGAAATCTGTTGAGCAAACCATATGCATTAAATAAAATCTTGAGAAAAGTCTCAACTGTTGATCGACAAAATAGGCAGTAACAAAAAATATTATTCCATATTTTTCGCTGAATATAATATTTGATCCGGCATTTACATAACAGATTAACATGACTTCTAGATAGTTTAACATATGTCAAATATCTATGAAAAACCAAAACCATTGATTCTTATTATATAATAAGTGCAAATCGATTGATATGATATGTGTGTGTCTTACTTATTTATTATTAGAAAATCGGATTATATTTAATAAATATATGGACTATTTAATTACAAACAGCATATATCTAATAAAAAGCCTATTTCGTAGTTACTTGAAGAGATAAGTGCACAAACATTTTGCAATGTGTAAGGATCTGAACGGCTCCTTCTCGCTTGAAAAGCTTAAACGGTTTTAAATGACCGTAAACATCACGTTCGAATTCTTCGGTAGACATACCTATCTTGCTCTAGCGTGACATTAAGTCGAGGAAGAAACATGCGGCATTAAACTTAGAAACTAACCGTTGAAATAGCATATTTTACTCGATGTAATTGAATTAAATTTTCTATCTTGGTTAAAGACTCATACTAACTTCTTAACTAATTAATTATCTAGAAATTACAGTATTATGTACTTATAATTAACTCTAATATTAATGATTGTTTCAATCTTAATTAGAGAATTTGAGTTAAACTTAGAATGTTATTTGAATGCTAATAATGATTGCAATTTTATAATATGCTAATAATAATAATGATTGATGACAAACTATCGTGATGTACCAAATACGCAAACATGTACGTACTAAATGATTGTCAAGAATTTGTATCCGTATTACATAGCTTATTTATGTCCAGTACAGTGGGTATCTATTGGCTAATAGATAACCACTGCGCTGGACATAGCCCTCGCCCCGAAGATATCCACATCGGTCGGTCTTGCTCTGCCATGCTATAACATCAACTGAAATGACGGAAAATTAATTAATATATATTTTTTATAATATAAATTTCAATTGGTTTTTTATTAGTGAACTATAACTACACAATATTAAATAATTTTAGGCATACGATAACGATGCGTACTAAATAAAATTAAACTTATTTTAGTTTTATATAATTCATTATTATAAATCTTTTGGTTTCCCCTAAATATTTGTAATAATGAATCTCTAAAAATAATTAAAGACTAATAGCCAATTCCAAGTTGAATCGAATTCACTTAATCAAGTAATAAAGCGAACCATTTGTCAACGACAGAAGGCTTAAAATGGAGCAAGGGATCGATTTTTATTAAAACAATTCGCAACTCTTGCCGAATGCTGGACCCCTGATTCTGCTTAAATCGTAGACCGTTTTAAACTTATATTTATCGAGCGCCCGAAATGCAAACATTCGTTTGCTAATTGAATTGGAGACACGTGCCGTGCTCTCGATTCCGTATTAATCGAATACCGATATTCAGCAAGTGTGAATTTGTAAACGAATTTCATGTCATCAGTTTGACGATGAGCGAAATTGCTACCGGCTACGTTACCGGTTAGTAAAATTATCAAATTTCTTACTTCATATGTATGTACTAACTATTTTACAACTATAGTTAAAAATACATTTTTTATTGTTTAAATTACATTACTGTGGTTTTTTATCAGAAATAATATTATTGTAGTATATCGGAAGTAGTTTGTTGTCGGCTATTTATTGTTGATCATACCTACTAAGACCCCCCGGTGCTCCTTGCCCTTTTGGGTGCATATAGTAGATATGGTCCACATTGCTATACTACTGTCTTTATCATTATACTTAGAATATTTTTGTTAAAGTTGGCGCAATATTAATAAAATGATAACATTAACATAACGTTAATTCAATTTCTTACTTCTAAAATTTAATCCCAGATACTGTACTCCTAGAAGGAACAAATATTTACGGTCAGGATACACAGATAACGTGACCAGCACTTCGGTGGTGAAACGTCTGAACAAGTAGAGAATGCTGCAAACGAGATGATGATTATACTAGTAGGGTTGGGGGGGGGGAATATAAAATTAACTTTGTGCAGCACAAAAACATGGAAATGGTGGGAAATAAGAAATTAAACTACCCATAATAACAATGTCCTTGAATAAACAATGTCATTAAAACAGGTGGATGCAATTAAACTGCCGTTGACATAAATCTTAACTTCACTCAGTATGTGTAAAAGCAATGTAAAAAAACTGCTAAAATATATTAACAGTTATCACGCGCGGCGAAGGTGAAAATACTTGGCTGTCATAGAACCTATCATCCTATACGCCAGTGAGGTGAGAATTGGCAACAAAATTAGGTTAGCTTTCGTGGGCACAGCGGGAAACAAAAGAGCTAATCTGCTTCACGAAATAGCAACACGGGTGGTTGATAGACCGCACCCAGTAGCGCAGCTACGAGTACCTAAGAGCTAAGCGGGGCAATGCCCCGGGGCCATCAAGGTCAGTGGGCCCTCAAATCCTTACCAGAAATCTCGATCAAACTGAACTTGTAGATATTTCTCCCATTTTCAAAATAAACATGACAGGTTGTAACCCCAATTTAATCATGACAACTCAGTTGAGAGAAATTCGAAAGTTATACCTAGCGGATACCCCTAAATTCTTTATGTAAGTTGGCAGTGTTGTCGGTTGTGGAATTGTGATATGTACGTTTTATTATTCATCCGTTTTATGATTTTTCATTCATGAATGGTTAAAAAATTTATGCTATATCATTAGTAAGTTAGATAATGTCAATAAACTTTTTTGTACTGTTCAATATAGTGATTCAATTTTATTAGATTTTATCATTTAGTTATAGATATAAATGTTCATTATGGCAATAAATCGTGTCAAATCTATAAAGGACATGGACAAAAAGTGGGCCTCAATCATGTGCAGAGACGTAAGATAATATATCAATCGATTGATAATTTTATGTTCATCAATTTACAATTTATTATATATTTTTTAAGTCACCCGTTTTTCAGTAAATGATGTTTGAAAGTACCTATATTCAAATAAACACATCCCAAAACGTGGTTAAAATGTTTTAATTAAGTATATAAAATGATAAGATTTAAATAAAATCTTATTGAAAAATGGTTATATAGTTAACAAAAGAAATGTAATTTAGTAATTATAAATTCATGAAGTTCTCACCGTTTTTTACCACCATAATAGAAACGACAAAGGACATATCGAAGATCAGCTAAGAATTGCTGTGAGTTATACAGTAATAACCAGATCGGAAAATGGACAGCCAATGGATGTACAAGTAAAAGAAGTGTTTCTAGGTTTTTATACAGCCATCAAACATAGCACTGTCTCAAAAACAGTATCAAACTACTGTCGAAATTCAATGGCAAATCTGACACAATTCTAAAAAAGCAAAGTCCGATGATCCAGTAAGGTCAATACGATATCTGCAATAAAACTTCGTTATATTGATATTATCGCAGCATTATCAGAAATAGTTTTAAAGAGTCAATCAGTCAGTCTAAAGAGTCAAAAAGTCAAATTAAATAAAGATGAGTGTAGTGAAGCAGAGAGTATTAAAAACAAAAATGCTAAATTTCAAGTTCGTATTGCTTTGCGTATGCATGCACAGTATATTGAACGATATCAATTATGCATCCAAAACTTTACAAAAATGCGACATGAATTTGGGCGAGGCCAATAAAGTTCTAGCAGAGACCAAAGCAAAGTTGCAAAATTATAGAAATGATTTCCAATTATTTCTGTAATTTGTACTTGGCAAAGCCAGTAAAACTATACAAGAAAATATGGTATTGATATTGTTACGCCGGTGGCTTAGTACAACTTCAAAAGTGATTTTCTGTGACTTAGAAACGTTTTCAGCAGGCTGAAACGTCGTTTCAGGCCGTTTCAGAAGTAGCTCTTTCACATACTAAAAAATCTAAATTACACCCAAGTTACAGTAGTTTTCAGGCGCCTGAAACATGTTTTCAGTACGTTTCAGGCTACCCTCTATCCAATGCCGCAATAACCTGAAAACCCGTTTTCAGGCGTTTTCAGGACCCCTTATGAGCCATTAAGCCTACTTCAGTAAAAGGACATAAATTTCAATAGGAGTGAAAGAGATAGCAATAGTAGAAAGAGACAGAGATAGTTAGAACATTCGAGAAGTATTAGAATGAGAAAACATCATTAGAAAGAGATAGACAAACACAGAATATTCGAGAAAGATAGTACGGGAATATTCGAGTATTGTGTATCGAGAATATTCGAGTATCGAGACAGTTATACTCGAAACGTCTCGAACGCGCGATGTATTGGACTACACATTCGAGTGTGTCCGCGAATGTTCTGGCAAGAGTGGCAAGTGCCTTAGGGGACTATATAAGGCTGTGTCCGGCCGCCGGGAAGCATTATTGTTTTGCGATACAGTGCGAAAACATCTAAGTGATATTAGAGAACTAAGAAGCGATTTTAAGTGCTTTCAGTGAAGTTAGTGACTGTTAGTGTACTGATTAATAAAAGTTCAGTGTTTTGGTAGACCGCAGTTTGATTTACTGACCCCAGCTCGTAACATTTGGTGTCAGAAGTGGGATCAGTATGCCGGTTCTACCAAAGGAAGACACGGAAGGAAGAATCCGGACAAGAAGCCAGCGACAACAGGAAGCCGACCAGAGACGCTTCGGAGCTACTCAGCCGCCAACTGACGAGGACCAGCAGTCAGTTATGGAAGCCACTCCCTCAACGTCGGCTGCCGCACCAGATTGGGCGGCTTTCATGGCAATGATGCAAGAGCAGGCCCGCCGTCAGGAGGAGCAAGCACGTCGTCTGGAAGAGCAGTTGCAGCGAGATAAGGAGGAGCAGGCCCGCCGTCAGGAGGAGCAGGCCCGCCGTCAGGAGGAGCAGGCACGCCGTCTGGAAGAGCAGTTGCAGCGCGATAAGGAGGAGCAGGCCCGCCGTCAGGAGGAGCAGACTCGCCTTTTGAGGGAACAACTGCAGCTCGGCCAAGGTGAACAAATGGTCCTGATCAAAGATCTCCAAGCGACTTTCGGCAATAAGGTCAAAGTGATAGAAGATAAGGTTCTGCAACACGAGAACCGTCTCACCGAAGCTGAATCTGAGATTGCCGATGTCAAGAAGGCTTTGGGTAATCTGAAGGTCGGAGATGGGACAGCCACTATCGTCAGTGCCGCTCCTTCGGTGCGAGGATTCAAAGTGCCACCTTTTGATGGGAGTTCCTCGTGGTCAGCCTATAAAATGCAGTTTGAGGCTGTAATGGAGGCAAATGGGTGGACTAAAGCCCAGGCCATGACCGCACTCAAGCTAGGCCTCCGAGATCAAGCCTTGACAGTCCTCGAAGCTCTTGACAAGAAGGTGAGCTACGAGGAACTATTGGAAGCGCTTGAGGCAAGATACGGCGACGCACACCTTGAACATGTGTTTCGGGCCCAGCTAAAAGATCGGGTTCAGCGTGTTGGTGAAAACCTGCAACAATGGGCCCTAGAGATAGAAAAACTGGTACGTAAAGCGTACCAGTCCGCACCGACGTTAATTGTGGGCAACCTTGTCCAGGCTTTTGTCGACGGCATTCGGGACCTCGAAGTGAGAGCTGCTGTGAGACTCGGTCACCACGAAACTCTTAAAGACGCCCTGGCCCATGCTCTAGAAGTGGAAGCTGTGAGGCAAGACCATCGGTCTCACCGTGTCAGGGAGGTAGTTGCAACACCTGTGCGTGACCGCTTCAAGGGAAACAGCCCTAGATGCTACACTTGTGGCGAAAAGGGACACCTCCGATCAAGTTGTCCTAAGCGTAGCTCAGGGATTGATAAAGATGGGCCTCAGGAGAACAGGGCAGCTAATAGCGCTGCCCAACAACAGCAGGGAAAACGAGTAAACGCCAGGACTGCGGGGCGAGTGCTGGCTGGTGTTCGCAGAGCCCCAAGGATTTCGATCTCACAAGCCCACGATGGGAACAGCCTGATCATCAATGGCAAGGTAAACGGAAGGTCATGTAAGCTGACAATCGATACCGGAGCTTCTCGCACGGTTGTCGGTTCCCAACTTGCGAATCGGTCTCTGAGGGACTTCAGAAACAACAGCCTGGAGCGATTAAATTTAGTAACCGCCACCGGTCAGCACATACCCGTCCGAGGCGAACAGAAGGTGGAAGATCTCATGGTAATGCAGATGCTTTGTCAAGAAGACCTTGCTCTGAAGACTGCAAGCACTGCGTAAAACAAGAGGCAAAAGCAGACCTACCTGTGAGAATGCTAAACACGGATCTTAGCAATGAATGGAAAGAAACCTTTCAGCACGCTCAGCAGTATGATGTAGACATCAAACCAATTCTCGAATGGATCAAAGCCGGTACTCCTAAACCTGCCTGGAGTGATATTGCGTCGATGAGTTCCATCACGAAGAGCTATTGGGCTCAATGGGACAGCCTGGTTATCCAAGATGAAGTCTTGTGCCGCAAATGGGAAAACGCTCGAGGAGACCGTTGTCATCTACAAATGGTTGTACCCAAAGCCAAGATACCGGATGTTCTACAGCTGTACCATAACGGATGTTCGGGAGGTCATATGGGAGTGACGAGAACTCTGTTGAAAATAAGAGAACGATTTTACTGGATAAATTGCCGTGACGATGTTGAAGATTGGTGCCGCAAGTGTACTAATTGTGCTGCATTAAAGGGACCTCATACACGCAGCAGAGGTGCATTGAAACTGTATAACGTTGGTGCACCATGGGAAAGGATTGCCATAGACGTTGCGGGACCATTTCCGGAAAGTGAATGCGGAAACAAGTACTTCATGGTTGTGATGGATTATTTCACTAAGTGGCCGGAAGTCTTCGCTATTCCTAACCAAGAGGCTTCAACAGTTGCGGATAAATTAGTCCATGAAGTCTTCTGCCGTTTTGGAGTACCCTTGGAAATTCATAGTGATCAGGGAAGAAATTTTGAGTCTCAAATATTTCAAGAGATGTGTCGAGTTATGGGTACCCATAAAACGAGGACCACTTCTTACCATCCGCAATCTGATGGAATGGTGGAACGATTTAACCAAACATTGGAGAGGTATCTTGCAAAGGTTGTGTCAAGCAGGCAAAAGGATTGGGACAAGCACATCCAACCATTCCTGATGTCATATCGAAGCGCAGTCCATGAAAGTACTTCGGTGACACCAGCATTTGCAAACTTTGGTAGGGAACTACGGTTGCCTGCGGATCTACTTACTGGAATTCCACCTGACGCCCCGCGGAATATAACCGAGTACGCGAATGATTTACGCAACAAGTTGAACGACGTACACGAGCAAGTCAGACAATCAAGCCAACAGATGTCTGAGAAGATGAAAACCCGCTACAACCGAAATGTAAACAACAAGGGCTTTGAAGAGGGTTCGTTGGTGTGGCTACATAATCCAGTCCGCAGTAAAGGGAAATCTCCGAAGCTTCAAGCCAAATGGGAAGGACCCTATCGAGTTTTGAAGAGGATCAACGACGTCACGTACCGGATACAGCGGAATGCACGTAGTCCCTGTAAGATTGTTCACGTTGACCGACTGGCGAAATACCACGGAAATAATGATGCTCGGACGAGCATGTCTTAGGAGGGGGTAGTGTTACGCCGGTGGCTTAGTACAACTTCAAAAGTGATTTTCTGTGACTTAGAAACGTTTTCAGCAGGGTGAAACGTCGTTTCAGGCCGTTTCAGAAGTAGCTCTTTCACATACTAAAAAATCTAAATTACACCCAAGTTACAGTAGTTTTCAGGCGCCTGAAACATGTTTTCAGTACGTTTCAGGCTACCCTCTATCCAATGCCGCAATAACCTGAAAACCCGTTTTCAGGCGTTTTCAGGACCCCTTATGAGCCATTAAGCCTACTTCAGTAAAAGGACATAAATTTCAATAGGAGTGAAAGAGATAGCAATAGTAGAAAGAGACAGAGATAGTTAGAACATTCGAGAAGTATTAGAATGAGAAAACATCATTAGAAAGAGATAGACAAACACAGAATATTCGAGAAAGATAGTACGGGAATATTCGAGTATTGTGTATCGAGAATATTCGAGTATCGAGACAGTTATACTCGAAACGTCTCGAACGCGCGATGTATTGGACTACACATTCGAGTGTGTCCGCGAATGTTCTGGCAAGAGTGGCAAGTGCTTAGGGGACTATATAAGGCTGTGTCCGGCCGCCGGGAAGCATTATTGTTTTGCGATACAGTGCGAAAACATCTAAGTGATATTAGAGAACTAAGAAGCGATTTTAAGTGCTTTCAGTGAAGTTAGTGACTGTTAGTGTACTGATTAATAAAAGTTCAGTGTTTTGGTAGACCGCAGTTTGATTTACTGACCCCAGCTCGTAACAATATCCATTTTCAAGAAAAAAGGGAAAGAAAAGTTAAACAACATTTTGATGAATTAGTTAGTTGATTACCGATTTCCAAACCGAGAAAAAATACTTATACTTGTAATTGATATTTTCAATAATGTGCTAGTAATCTCAATTAGATACACGTTTGAGTGCAGCCTGTCATAAACTCGATTTTCTAACACCAACATTTTTTATACATGTTGATGAAGCAACTTTATTATAAAACTATGGCGAATTAGAAATCTTCAGATATAATAGGCCCTAGTTTTTCACTTTCATTTATTAATAGCCAATACCTAGTTTTACCTCAACTAACTCAAGCATGGACTGTTCGCCAATTATGCTTATGAGTGCTAGAATGCGACCTTACGGAAGTAACTCCAGCAATGTTATTATTCTCTACAATTACTGTCACTTCTGCAGCAACTGAAAGGTCGTTTAGCAAATTAAAAATAAAAATTATTTAAGAAATAATATAGGCTAAAATCGCCTCCGACATTTATCGCTATTAGCAATTGAAAGCATGAAAACAAAACCGCCTGGATATAAACAAAGTTATTGATACTTTTACGAAAAGTAAAGCTAGCGAAAAAATGTTAATGTAATTGTTATTAAGTCAGCTGGTAGGCCCGACCTTTATATAATAAACCCTTGAATCTTTTTTATTTCGTATTATTAGCCAAACCTTAACCAAGTATTAAGTGTAATTTAGGTTGTTACTATTTAAAATTTTCAATTCCTTCCCTACAGTACTGCAGTTGCCTGCAGCTTTTTATTAAAGCTTTAAGCTATTTGCTTGACATGTTTAAAGTATTTGTATATTTCATATTTCTATTTGATAAAACCTAATCAGTTCATATAGTGGTGGGGCCCCAATTTTTATTTTGCCCTAGGGCCCTTGGTTACCTAGTTACGCCACTGACCACGCCACTATAATGAGATTACCTTAACCTACGTGATGAAAATGAAATTAGAGAAGACAATTCGCAAATGGCAGGACAGATACGTCACCTACTCTACAGGGGCAATAACATAGAAACCATCATCTCTTATTACAAGTCTTCATGAGGTACGGACGGAGTTTGTCACGATATAAATGTTCATTAAGAAAAATTATCAGGAAGGAGCATCTATTAGATATTGATATGATTTGATTAAATACAAAAACCAGCGAAGTGCGGTTTTTGAAATAAGTAGTAATACTCCAGAACATGAATTGTAACTTTCCAATATGTGGAATCTTAGCAAGTGAAATAAGTATGCGATACCGAATGTTAGATCTTTACATTGTCAGTGAGCCTAACTTCAAAGGGCTTTCATGGAGAGTGGCAGAGAAAGGTTGGCCATCTAGGTCATCTTGGGACATCTTGGGGTCTGTATATTGGGAGAGAGGTACCATGTATCCGTATAACCTAGTTTAGCAATCCTGTTAAAAGTTCTGCTAAAACTCAGCTAGCTAATACAAGAAAAAAGTATTGGAGTACTTTATCAACTAGTTAAATACTTTAATACTTTATAACATTAATGTTATGCCAGAAGAAGTGCTAGCTGTTTAAAAGCAGGATTGTGCATTACAGAACTTTCCTTATCTTAATCTTAGAATAGGATTTGGAGGAAAATTCCCCATTTACTAAAGCGGAAGAATAACTATCAAACCTTATAGAATCGGAATCGAGAGTCAATAGTGTGATGTTATGAAAGAGGGCTTTGGGAAAGGACAACTGCCAAATTATATGCCCTTTTATTGAAATCTAGTCGATATCACGAGATAATTGTGTATGAACGCAGATTTCTGATCTCGATTTTCTACTCGAACATCGTGAGCAGCTGCAGCAGCAGTGAGCGAAAATGGCTGAGAAAGAGTACAAAGAAAATAAGAGGCAATTCAGCAGGAAAATTAAATGCACCACCTTCAGCCACAAATCAAATCCCCAACTGATGATCTTCTGAAAAGAAAATGGGGGGCCATAGGTCATGCACGTCATCGTCATCGTCATGTCGAGGGTAAGATTGCCGACTTTTAAACACAAAGACTACATTAGCGGCCGCGGCTAGGGTCCGACCACTGCATATAATAATTATAAATCGGAATATATACTATTGTCTGTCTGGAGTACGTGCAGATATTGCGGGTGACTATGCAGGAGCACCTGCAGCAAGATTCTTGAAGCATTTCAGATAAACCTCTGTATGTTACTACAGGAGCACCTCCTTTTACCTTTGGGTGGATCATATGACAACTGAAGAAAGAGGAGCACTTGTATATTCCATACTCCTCTAGGACTCTAAAGGCTGCGATAGCCAGGTGTAACCGCTTCATGTTGGCGGACCAGTTACTCGAAACAGCGAAAACCGTGAGTGGCGCATGGATCGCTGACAAATGCGATAAACTTAGATGCGGATAGAACTTGCGGGCTTAGATGGATAGACGAGTTACCGGGGTGTGAGAAAACTACTTAGCTCCTCAACAACTTCCAAATGTATGTAGACATGATCATCACCGGTTCTTATGCTGGGAACGATGGACAAACTAGCGTGTTGATTGGAAGCAATTACCAATAGAAAGGTAAAAAAATATCTTCTGTTCTCATTAACGGGGCGAGGCTTTCGAAATAGCTTTTGGTAGATGAAGCTATCTTGATCATCATAATGGTAATGTTATATGTGGTAATATTTCAAAGGAGATGTCTTTTACCACAGCATGACCGAGAAAACTCTGGTACAAGTGCAGGCACAGTAGCGGGGCATCGTATGTGCATATATAGTAGTGATGCAATGGATCTCTGTTTCTGTTTCCGCAAGTGCGGAAGTTCCGCGCGCTTTTCAACATCCGTATCTGTTTCTGTTTCCGCAACTTTTATAACGGAGATTTAAACGGAAGTTTACAACTGCAGCTTTTATTTATGACGGATTACTTTTTATGAAATATAACTTGCCACTACAAAATTTTGAATATTAATAAAATGTTTAGTTGCAAATTTGCAATATTGTTTTCTATAGTACATTTCTAATATATCTATTTCTAATCTAGATTTGGTGTATTTGATAATAAAGAGTTATATTTGTAAATTTGTTTTTTTTTTAATATTATTTACATTTATTTTTACATATTATTTTCTGTATCCGTTTCCGTTTCTGCTAAAATTTACTTTTGACATCTGTTTCCGTTTCTGGTTCCGCTAAGACACGACTGTGCGCACGGAACGGAACGCTATTGTAATATAATCTGTAACACTACCCGTTAGTGTTAGCGAGATTTGTCACAGTATTTTTTTGTAATTTCTACTTTTGTCTCAACAATTATAATAACGATAACTTTAAATCGAATCTAATTTCATTACCTCTTCTATAACGTATGTTGGTCCACAGTGATTAGATTGCTTCCAAGAGTAAATCGAATTGGTGGGTGACGATATGATTGTGCTTAGACGGGAATTATTCAAACTGTTAGCAAAACGTTTTATGACAAGTTTTTCGTTGATATGTCTTAAAATCTCATCTTTATTTTCATCTCCATCTGATTGTGATAGGATTAGTTTAAAAATAATTCCCATTGTTTCCATAATTGACGTGTAATCTTGAACGTGGGATAGGATTGCAACAGCAGATTTTTTAGGCAGTATATATTTCGGTAGAATCGCGAAAGTGCAACCCACCACGTGCCCCAGTATGGGCTGAGAGGACACCGGGGAGTTTTAGTTGGTAGGCCGCTCTCTCAGACCGGAGAGCCCCACACACGGCGCCGCGCCTTGCCAGCGCGGTGTCACGGTGCATAAGGAGCATTTCCCCCCGAAAAAAAAGGCAGTATATATTTAAGAATGTTTGAGCACAAACTTTATTGATGGATATGACATTTTCAAACGAACTTTGCACTTGCTGATAACCCTGTTTTGAGAACACACAGGAATTGTTATTTTCTTAATGTATTTAATGTACTGTCGTACATTTCAAGACCCTCTTGTAACTGAGATGTTACCTCCTCCTGTCTGATCATGACAGGTAATAAGGATAGAGCTGTTTTTATGCCGAAATTAATCGTAATTTTTAAAAAGTCAAAATTTAAAAAAAAAAATTACAAACTGTTAAATAAAATGGACTCCTTTTCGTTATATTAAGTCCTAAATTTTATTGTAAATATTTTTTATATTGTCTATTGAATGTTGAAAAATATTTATTTTTGAGCCACTTAACTTAAGATCTTTCATTTAATATTTAATTTAGACACAATTATCTGCTTTTTTTAAAGTTTTTGCTTTATTTTTTATTCGATTATAAATCATGTTTCATAACGCTACAGTAGTGAGGTTGACCAAGGCCAAAAATCTCGTCCTTATGGGTACACTGACCGGATCTACTTCATCAATATATATATAGCCTGTTTGAAATACGTTACCAAAGTCTAGTCGCCATATAATGTATACAAATTACAGTATACAACTGACATTATATTATAGTATACAGTTATACAACTGACAAGCTTCTTTACACATACTGTTGTCCGATGGATGTAGTGTACACGCTAAAAAACATATATATACATCTCGGGCATATATATACATATATCTATCGAGTATATATATACAGCTCGACGTGTACGAAAATGTCCCCAATGCAGTTGTGGACATATCGGTATCCTGTGCCTAGTTGGACTTGAAGGAAGATAACGCCATTAGACGTCTCATTGTAATTTCTAGCATGGCAACAGAATCAAAAGGTAGAGGAATAAAAAATAGTGATTACTAAGAGGAATAAATTTAATTGTGAAGGTATTTAATTATGTTGCATTTAACCTTAACGATGTTGTAGAATGTATATATATAGCGAAAACTAGAGGCATAGGAGTCTCGGGCCAAATTTTGATGAAAACTAAAACTGTATCATTGGATTTTTGGCAAATCAATATTTTTAGTCAGGAATTAAACCGTGGTACTTCTTTGTTCTAGTACAAAATATCTCATAACGTTTATTTAATTTTGAATCAACGAAAACGAATTAACTAACGACACTCATCAAATTCAAAACACAATATAGCACGACGGCGTATGTTATAAATCCATACATAATGTTATTACTCTATAGAATATTGACAATTCGTATTAAAATCTCTCATTTGTTTTAAAACCAATATCACTTTTAACGAACCGAACATATCAGTGGATATAAGAGTAGTAGGTTCTTTCTTTCTTGTATGACAAGCTGGCTAGCCAACACTATCTAAAGTAAATTTTGTTAACAACAAGGAGGCAAAGGCCCGTATTACAGAACGAGACTTATACTCAAGCAGCGGTTTCAGTTTGAGTTTCAATTTGATTTGAATTTTAGAATACAAGACTAACCATATTATTATAAAATCAAACTCAAAGTCAAATTTCAGCTAGAGTTAGAATGGGATGGTACTATAAGGGCTCAATAGCACTATCCTTTTCTAAATATACTCAAGAGGCGACATTGACCACTATTAAAGTTAAAAGTTCGAAGAGCTGGATTAGTCTTAACTGGTTCTGTCAACAAGATGAAGCCCAGCCCAGAAGTAAAAAAGAGCAGCAGTGTGGCGTTTCAAAGCATGTTCCTGTACTGCCCAGCAAGGTCATATTGCCCTCTTAGATTGTTTTCTCGGGGAATATATATAAAATCAAAATCTGTAAAGATACCTACAATATAATTAAAAATATGTAATGATGTTAGGAAAGTATTTTAAGCGGAATTAACCATATTGTAATTTTGAATGCAGTACAATCCATTGAATCCAGCTATGTATTAAGAGGGATGACCACTATTTTAAAAAATACATTAGTTGAAGTATAGATAATGATAACCTAAGATTAATAAAAAAGTATTTTGTTAAAAATGACCTGTTTCCTAAGTTTTCCGTATGGCATTACTTTCCACAATTTGTTTATTATAAGCGACACTATCGAATTGGATAAAAGACAGGCTGTTTTTTTTAATAATTTAAATATTCGTTTTTAAAAAATCCTATGATGTAGTTTTAGTTTTTATCACAATCGGGCCCTCGATCGCGAGTCCTATCTACTTATTTTTTTTATTTATAATAAACAGTAAAAAAAACAACCCAACATTATAAAAATCACAGTCGTTTATTAATAATAAATACTGGTAATTAGGATACGTACAGAGATTTTGCCAAAAAAATCTTAGGGCAATGAAAAGTATTTCAAAGATAAATCTACTTAAATCTAAAATTTGTAACCGTTAATGTGAGTACATATGAGTAAGAACAGTTTAGTCATTTTAAGTAAAAGTAATGGATCTCTCAATTTTAGTAGCCAATAGAGCATCAATTTTATTCTAGCTACTTGATAGATAAATAATAGAATAAACAAACATCATGAGATGCTCACAAATAAATACAATACTTAATAACATCCTACAGTAAATATGGACGTATGAAATGAATTAAATCTAAGCTACGTCGCTGGCTACTAAAAGGGAACGATCTTCAAAATATTGAATATCGAAATTTCTATTTCTTAACATTAAGTCATGGGCCCAATCTTCTATAAAATCTTAACACCTAACCCCTAACAGGTACGTATAAACAATCTATATCCATCTGCATACTATAAGCTAAGTATTACGAAAACATTTTAGTTTCTGAACAGGTATAAACAGCGCGGCGGAAAGCTGAAGCTAAAGGAATGCACAAAGGCCGCATATGCCTGTCCAGATCTAATCATGAAACTGGATCCGTAGCAAGCTTTGTGCGGTTAACCTACTGCATCATTTTTAATTTGAACCTTAGTACTAAGTATGAGATTACTCTGATGAAGATAAAGAAAGCGGACAAAGCTCCTACGTCTATCCAGAAATTGGCTTGATCCATCGTCATTTCCTTTAAGAACTTTTCGGGTACCCTGAAATGGCAATATGCTTCAGAGCACTTAAGTTTTTCTCTTTCGAAGCCGTATACCGACAGCATCGCACCTTCAAAGCCGTACCTGACGTAACTTAAGTACGTAAGCCATTGAAGGTAACTAGGGATGGCATTGAAATTAACGAAAAATCCGGAAAAAAGAACTACAGGAATAGTAGTAACAGGGCCGAGATAGACTCCGGTCTCTATCTTCATAGCAGCGCCAATAAGTAGACCAAGTGATTGTGCCACCAATGCAGTGAGGATGTTGATTGTGACAAACATTAGCACCCTGTCCGTCTGCATTGGCTGACCCGTCATGAAATAAACTATCATAACATAAACCCCACTGAACACGATCTGGAAAGAAAAGAGAAAACAAATGAACCTAAGCATTATTTCTAATAATTAATAATCTATTAGGTATAATATGTATAGAGAAAAAGCGGTGTTACGGTGAAATAATAAATATAATACAATAGTATAGTTTGAATCATTTTTATAAGACAGTTATAATATAGCCCTAAGTCGAGTGACTTCGGGCTCTATTATAACTGTCTTAAAATAAATAAAAGTAGAGGAGTTCTTGAAATTACAACTATGTCTATCAATAAAGAAATACATGGTGAATGCTCTCTCATTAATGATGCTTATGTTTAAACAAAGTAAAGTGCAGTTTTGAGTCTTAAGTAATCACATAAATCTTTAATAGTATGGATTTTAGGCTGACTATGTAATTGTGCTGCTGTCACATATTGATCGAAACTAACAGTGCTATAATATTAAATCTTAGTGCTATCTGAACAATTACGCGGAATGCCGTTCAAAGATAATTTGTGTAATAGTAATTCATGATACGTCTACGATCTGTGCTCCATATTGTTAAACAGCAAATTAATAAATTGAATAAGATTTGTGGTGGTTAAGCAGCGACTAATCAAAGCCGTGCTTTTTTTATTTAAAATGGTATATATGCGTTCGTGTACTAAGCTTTTAAATAATTTAGGTAAACATTATGGTATCAAGATGGAACACTATTACGTTGTAAGGTAGTCTCCACTAACTGTCCCGTAGTGTTGGGCAGACGCACAAAACTGTCCTGGCGTTCCGTCTCGATATACATTGATTAATTTTGTGTTATTTTAGTTGTTTGAGTAGTATATAGTTTTATTTTATTTTCTGTTTTATTTTCTACTAGCGACCCGCCCCGGCTTCGCACGGGTGCAATGTTTATATAAATAAAAGTAATTAAATGGTTATAGTAGGTTATCCCTAAAAGATAGACATATACCATCGCGGACTTTTTTGTTGAACTTTTTAAGGTGAACAATACTGTAGTACATTATTTTGGTCTATCTCGTAGGGTTCAGCCAGCGTTTGCAATATAAGCGCAAAAAAACGTGCTTATTTACGACATCACATTAGAAACCTTTAAATTTATCAGTGTTTCTCTACTATATTATGCATTTATTATACATACAAACCTTCCTTAAGAATCACTCTATCTATTAAAAAAAACCGCGTCAAAATCCGTTGCGTAGTTTTAAAGATCTAAGCATACATACGGACATACAGCGAAAGCGACTTTGTTTTATACTATGTATTGATGATTCCACTTTGTAACACAATTGAAATTTATTTTATTATTATTATTTTTTTACTGTTAGTATTATACAGCGGCTCGCGACTGTGTTTTTCTTATTATTAATATTAATGAACACGTGGATAGCGTTGTGGGCTACAATATTGCCAACTTTTATGTAATGTTTAGTGTTTATTTGTATTTTGTAACTGTTCGCTGTTCCACAACAAATAAAAAAAAGAAGCAATCTAAGACGTCCGAAAGACAGACGATCTCGATGTAAATTCAACCAAAATAATAACTCTTAACTAATTGATACATTCCGTCATGTATACCTAAATAATTATTTGTTTTCGAATTTCAATGTACATTGATCAATGCCTACGACAAAAGTAAGCATTGTGAGACAATCTGCGATAATTTGGAAAGATACTGAAAGTTATGTTTAAAATTGATCAACGTTGTCAATGAAATCTGACCGAGCAACAGTGGTTGACTGTAATGCCTATATACCCTGATTCAGTTAGAGTAGGTTCCGCTCTATCTGAATGTACTACTATCATGTTCAATAGTGCCCCAGGAAAAATGATTTTTGACTTTATAATATTAAGATTTTCAGAGTACTATTATTTCATACCATAGCGCCTTGACACAGAACCTTATGTTTTTGTTAACGTTTTATCTGATGATAGAAAGGATTAGCCAACGTTGCTATTTATTAAGATGACGAACGAAGACGATGAACTGATCATCTGCCTTAATTTAACTGTATTAATCATAGTATGATCGTATCTCGTCTGAAATAACTTAAGGTACTGATAAAAATATCTTAGCGTTATGATTTAAAGGTTTATAATTCGACATCTGTTAATCACTCAAAGCCTCGATCATCTCGACCTCGACCTCGATCATCGAACGACGTTGAATAGTTACATCGGTCGGAAGTATAATAATTGTTTACTGGTATCGGTTTATCAGGCAAAGCTATTACGCCCGTTAACTGTTGTCAATCTGTTCTTTATTTGTACCTAATACATATACTGGAGGGAAGCATGAGATCGGTCTTGTACTTGTTATGAATTAAGAATAATTTTGTACAATAGGCATGTCTTTCGACCGATTTTATAATTAATTAATGAAAATGATATATTTACCTGGAATGGCAAGTCTGCCATGGTTTTCGCAAAGTAAAATGACTTCAGCGAATACCAGTAATTTAGGTGCTCTCTTACAAAGACGCTCATTTCTGTTGGGACTGAAACAATAAAAATAAATAATACACATTAAATAAAAAGTAAAAAACAATCTAACTACATAAGGTAGCTGATGCTTACGTATTATTGATCGATAATGAATCCGTAAACAAAAGATACTTCTAATGCTACCTACATATAAAAAGTAAAATAATAATATATAGCCACACATTAAATATTAGAAAAAATGGCAGGTCAAGATGTGACATTTTGACTAATTAGTTGTCTATTTACGTTAGTCACAAGTGTGATTGTGCGTAAATAATGTTCTTAGTAGCAACTGTCTTCTTAACAGAATAAAACGTAATAAAATGTAGAGTGTGACTTGTAAATATGTGTAAGAAGTTTTATCAGAAAATACTTACATGTGAGTATAGTAGGCATCATAGCAGTAAACATTGTAAACATCACAGTGAAGAATATACATCCAGCATTGCTCATGACCTTTGCCGCATCAGAACCAATATCGTAATACAGGAATCCGATCAAAAGGCCGACGATGGTGTGCGAACATAATCTCAGGTGTGTAAGCATCTGATCTCTTAGTATACTTCTAAATGTGCGTTTCAATAAGATCCAGAATTGCTTCCATCCAGACGTAGGAAAGCCTGTTTTGATCGGTTTCTTAGTGAAACTCTCACTGGAGTCAAGTAATGAAGTAGTACACGTTACTGGTGCAAGATTTGTTGAATTCGGTATATGCTGCTTCTCGGGATTTATTGGCTCCGACATGTCTATCACAGTACAGGTAGGTTTATCTAAAACAAATTTCACTATTTTAATTGTATAGAAGTATAGAAGCAAAGCAAATGCCATTGATTGGCGGCAGATAAAGATAGATGTTTGTTAAGGCCTCAAAATATTTAACTCATGCACTTGTATCTCATATTCCAAAGTACCTCTTCCATAAAATGCTTTAGTCCAATTGTTGTTATATTGTAACTAGAATTATTATAATTAGAATTAGTAACTCCTAAGATATACATTACTCTGATCACAGAGTGATCAGAGAGTGAGAGAATATCCAAAAATGCTAGAGAGCAGCGGAGAATCGGCTAAATTCAATAATGTCTACACAATATAAAACCTGTAACAAATAAGTATCTTCTCCAATAATATACACACCTATCGCAATTTCAAGAGCTTCAGCTTTCTGGGCATTGTTTTTGCTAGTCATATTGTTGTAGTTGAGGTTCTGCGGTACTGATGAAGACGACGATGACGTCGACGTCTGCCCACGGCCGCAGTTTCCTTTGTTTACCGCCATCACTAGCTTGTGCACCCAATCACCGTGCTCACCCGTTGCCACCTCCATCACTGGAATAACACAGTTAACAAATCAACAAACAGAAAACTAAAGCAAATGTTTATGTTGAATAAATTGAGGATTTGGATACATTGGCCTCTTATTCAAGGCCTCTTATATACATAAAGCATACATCACATCAAATGCCGAATAATTAATTTTGCGTTCATAAAGAGCCCAAGTAATAAAACTCTACATTTATTGCCTACTAAGAATTACAAATTGAAATACTGCATTATTTCACATGTATGAGGTTATTACTAACCTCAGTCAAATAAAGTTATACATTTTTGAAAGCAGTATGAGAAAACGGTGCGATGCAATATTTATTGTCAGTGTCCTGTCAACACACGTTTGTGTTCATAATGGACAATTATTAAGAGAAAGACCATTGATACGTCAAACGAGTCACAAATGAGCAAGAGCAATTAAGTGATGTAAATGAATATATTATATATATATATATATATAATATATATATATATATATATATATATATAATATATATATATAATATATATATTATATATATATATATATAATATATATATATATATATTATTCAGCCTAAAAATATTATTATATATAATATTTAATACAAACTTTTGTAGACAATAATGGAGGAGACAATAAACGTTTGTAAGTTATGCATAAATAAATGTATAAATGAAGACATATGTGATAAGACTCTGGAATTATTATTTCTTATCGAAGCATTTTATATAAATGGATTATATATAAACTACTTATTTTCTTTGATAATCAAAAATTTTATGTTCCTACATTTTAAGTTACTAGTCCTCGAATCCTTAAAATTTTACGTTCTGATAGAGGTTGGAATTTTGTCTACGAGCTAGTTGTCAAATTTCAAATATAGTATTATGAGTTTAAAAGAATGAAGTGTGTTGTTTTCATATTTACTTATTGGAAGAATGTTCTGTTATTGTTATATCAGTTTTATTTGAAGATGAAATGGGGTTTGGATTTTTATAATGTAACTATGTAAAAGTTTGATAGAAATATATTGTGTGTGTTATAATGGTATTTATTTTATAAAGCGTAAATTTATTCTATAAGACGTTCAAGGGTTATTTTGTTGCTCTATGCTACAAAACTATTTCTAGATTGAGATAAATACTATATCAATATCCGTACATTCTAATTTGAGCTAATCTACCTTCCGGTCATTAGTTTTACTGTTAAATTGAAGTAAGAGCTAAGAATAATATGGTTAAAAATCGTACACATTTCCTTTTAATTATAACTAAATTAATCATCACCATTTCAGTCAACAAGTGTCCACTGTTGGACATAGGCCTCCCACAAGGATCTCTTAGTAGTATATACATGTAAGAGTTCTTACTTTTACAATTTTTAGTTATCTTAATAATTATAATTCCAGCGTAATAAAATCATTGGTAAAAATTTATTAAGACATATCTAATTAACATTAAAGCCGATATGTGTATGATTGGATTGAATCTCTTTGGCGATATCCAGCTATTTTCCTTTCTAAGGTGATTTTGACCATTTTGTATAAATTAACGTATATAATTTTTGTTCCAAATTAACCTGATTTATAGCCTCAGCTTTTCCTCCTTTTAGAAGTTTGTTATAGGTCTTACAAGACTGCTTAAAATTGAGAACGTTATGCTTATGGAGTATGCCACAAATCTCTCGAATCAGAAAAGGTTAAATTGGTAAGAGAACTACGATCATGGAAATATCCCGAAGTATTTTTAACTCGAAGTAAGTACGTAAGACCGTTTATTGAGGTGAAAAATTCTTCGATTGGCAAACATATGCAAGAATCGCAGCAATTAGTTGACATCCCACAAGGTAGACCGAATATTTGGTAAAAACCGTTGGAGAATATTGAATGTTGGTAATGTAGGACCGATAGATGTTGAAATCCTTGGGGGGAGGCACATTTCCAACAATAAGTGTGTGTTGGCTAAGGATTATGGCTATTAAATGCACTCTTACCGTAGTCGGCGGGGTTGTGATAACTTGGGCAATGAAGTCCCATCGAAGACAAAAAGGGCACTAATCCACTGACTTTTCCTTGATATATACATTGTCCTTCGGCTAGTGTGTACAAAAAGTCGAACATCTCGAAAAGTCTTGCAGATGGTTGATGGATAGTACATATGATTGTTCTGCCTCCCCGTGCCAACGACTTGAGCAACGATATACATTGAAAACATGATGAACTATCTAGACCCGACGTAGGCTCATCGAAAAACATCACAGGAGGATTGTTTACTAACTCTAAAGCTATTGACAGTCTCTTCTTCTGTCCTCCAGATAGATTAATAGTCCTTGTGTCACAAGCTTCTGCAAGTCCTAACATTTCTAATATTTCATCGATCACAATCTTTTTGGCAGTGACTGTCATGTCTTTTCCTAGTTTCAGATTCGCCGATACATGCATAGCCTCTCTGACCGTAAGATGCGGTAATAAACAGTCGTCTTGCATAATATAGCACGATAACTTTCTAAATCGTCGAAGGTTCCTCTCTTTTCCATTTATTAATATTGATCCGCTTACATTTGAAGTTCTGAAATTAGAGGAATAATAAGTGTAAATATATAATTCAAGTACCTCAAATGTATCATGCTTTAAATTATTATTTAAGAAGTAAACAATCACACTTACTTGTAGCCTGCTAGTAAGTTCATCAAGGTGCTCTTCCCTGCTCCAGAAGGACCCATTATCGCAGTCAACTCTCCTGACCGAAATGTCCCATTAATGCACTTCAATAACGCTTTGTAACCTCTCTTTCTTCCTTCGCTTACTGAGTAAGATAGGTCTGAGAATTCAATGTCAACTGGCGGCCGCTTCGGTAGGTGGGTGAGGGTTGCCATTGGCTTTTTCTGATCGCCGTATCCATTGGGTACTTTAGGCACTAACCCAGACATAGAAGCTGTGCCAGCACCGCCATTACATATATTCAATTGCGAACTACTGAAACAGATAAAACTGTTTAATTAGTACAACTCTAACGACGTGAACTTTTATTAAAAATTGCAAGTGATTACGAACTTACTCTGTTGAGTTATTGTATATTTTATTGTATTTATAATTATTATAGATATTAAGCAATTTAGATATTAAATATAAGATATTAAATAATTACAGATATCAAATAATTTTACATTACTTTTTATGATTAATAGCCTGATTGATAGATATACGATGATTATATTTACAAAAAACTGATTAGTGACAAACATATCAACGCGCAGCCCTACTACAAAATGGGCACTAAAGTTCCACGTCTAGGGGTGCACTAAAATAGATTTTTTTTGACTCACTCTCTATTAGTATAACGGCGATGCAAAGTTTGTATGGAGAAACAACATGCCTTGGAATGTTTCATTTAAAACTACACTCCACTCCTATTTATTGAAAAAATACTGGACTTAGTCTATTTCAAAATTCAACACCTAACAAGACGAAAATTTGCGAGTAAAATACAGAACACTGATTTTAAAAATGACTTTAATATCTAACGTGGCAGATGCGACATAATTCACCTCTAGCCAAGTGCGATAGGGTTAAAATATCTTAATGTGTGTATATTTTCAGATTTTTTGAGACTCTAAATTTGCTATAAACTAATTTCATTTCAGTTCTCAGAATAAAGCACTAGCTGTGTTTTATTATGCCAACAATTATATTAAGTAAACTTTTTTGAAATTTAAAAAAACCTTGCCCACACTAAGATTTTTATCATATCGTGGATGCAGTTATAAACTGGAACAATTATCTGTAGGTCATACAAGGTACTTATCCCGGGAATTGACACTGGGCCCGAATGGCACAGTAGCCGACCACTGCACCAACTGTGTGTGCTTCCTATTAACTATTATAGTGTTAAAAATTATAGATATAACCGGACTATATTTTGTTTTCGCAACCGACGAGCACGCACGAAGACGCTCATGAAAGTGGAGGAAGCAAGAGAAGTGTGCCAGGATCGTAGCAAGTGGAGAGAGGTGGTATCTGCCTACCCCATTGGGAACAAGGCGTGATATATATGTATGTATATTTTGTTTAAAGAAATTAATTAAAAATAAAAGGTGTTCACTATTTACATTTACATTAGAGATACTCACAAATATTAAATAAATCCCACTTCTATTATATTTATTCATCTATTATATTTTATTATAGATCAGCTTCTATTTTCTTTTTTAATATCTTTGCAATGGTAACTCTGATTAGGTGTCAGAACTTCCAACTTTCCAATCAGTATGAGTTAAAATACCTAAGCATGTGAAATCGGGAGACATTTAAGGATAGTAGTAGATAAAAATGTTTTATATTTTGTTCGTAGTTAAAAAATTTAGTTAAAGATATATATACTAAAAGTATAAATAACACCCTGTTATGCTGTATATAATTAAGAACATCAATTTAAAGCGCTAGTTACTGCTTTTGGATATGAGCCAGGCATCGTTTGAATGTTACGAAACGTAATGGCATGTTTACGTAGCAGCCAAATATTTGATGCACAATATAGGTACGGAGCTAAACGAAATTCTTAGCAGGTCACCAAAGATTAAGTATTTTAACAACTGGTTTACTAAAGTTAGATTTTAGTAAAAGATTTTGTTGATTCGATTGAAACAAAATATCGGCTCCAAACATTTAGAACATTACAGATCTGACCAAATTATAACAATTATTAGACAATTAACGTAGAACAAAGGCCTTCCTTTAGGGTCTTTACACCCATCAATCCTAGGTCTGAACTCTGAACATAAAAATATGATAGTCATTTTCGTTGGCACGCCCCGTCTTACTCTATCTAATATTCACACATATATCGCAAGTTTATATAATTTTAAAAGTAACTTCACTCCATCCACCGTGGTGGCTTCCCATTGTAAGTTTCCTGATCTGTGACTGTTACTCAATCAATTTATTTGGGTATATTAACCATTCATTTACCATTTAATATTCTTAGTATTAGGTATGCTGATCCATCCGCGGGTCGCCGGCGGGCGCGAGGAAGTCGCGACCGCTACGGCGACCCGGGATGGACCACGCCCCTTCCGTGGCCGGGGGGCGTCGTCGGTGGAGGGGACCGGGGGAGGTGGTAGCCTCCCCCGAGGAGGGCTCCCCTCTAGAGAGGGGAGCGGAGGCTGGGGGTTCCCGGAAGTGGCCTTTGTGTTCCCGGGGGCTCCCTACATGCCTGAGGAAGGCCATCCCTGAGGTTTTAGTGGGTAGGCCTCCCCCTTCTGGGGAGGAGAGCACCACATAACCGCCGGCTCGCCACAGCCGGGGTATGCAATTTAATGCATTTTCCTCAGGGAAACAAAAAAAAAAAAAAAGGTATGCTGACCCATAGGTTTTACTATAAGATATTTTAGCCAAATGCGCAGAAAGGTTGGTGGAGAAGTAGAAGACTGCCAAATTATATTTATCATCAAAAATATAAAACCTTTTCAATGCTTCTAAATTGTATTCTCTTTAACCAGGAAAGATATACCTTATATTATTAGATCTTTTTAGTTAACTTATTATAATTTCATTATGCTATGCAGTTGCATAACTTGCACCTACTAATCCTATTAAAAAAAGTTCTATTAAAACCAAAAAGAACATAATGTATAGGCAGTCCTTGGTATATTTTCTTACTAGATATAAATCTTCAATCTACATAAGTAAAGAAACGAGGAATTGAGAAAGTTATAAGGATAACCTGCTAACACTAAAATATTAGAGGTTCGCAGAAGGTTCAAGTAACCATGGAACTACGTAAAATTGATCATATTTCATATTAGCTTAAATTTTCATATCTACCAAAAAGCCGCAGAAGAGACATTATCATCTATATATAGTATATATTATCATCACAGCTTTACCCTTCACATAGGTACCTCGTGCTTGCGGAAAGCTATGTCGAAATCTCTATAAACTCTAGATACAAAAGCCAGCCAAAGCCTGCTACGAGTATTAAGCCATCAGAGGTTCGAGAGCTTTGAGACAGTACACTTCAGTGCTGGACAAGGTCATGGAAACTCTAGAATTCTTCCATGACATTGTTAGTACAAGTAAGAGATACTTTTTGAGTGACCCATAAATTGTATTTATAAACTATTTGAATATTATAGAAAATAATAACTAAATATTTTGTAAGTTGTCAAGTAGGTATATTTCTCAAAATTTGTTGTTTTATAAAGTGTTTTTTTTTTTCTCGGTTTATAAATAATTATGGAAATCGTGAGTATCGCAAATGCAAAGTCTTAAAAATGTTTATAACAAACCAGAATTTCATTACTAATTATTTATTTTGACGACCTCCGTAGTCGAGTGGTTAGTATACCGGTTTCAAGGTGTCGCCATCTCCGAGGTCCCAGGTTCAAATCCCAATGGGGACAGATGTTTGCGTCGTACCTTAGTCATAGATGTTATTATGTATTTCTATCAAAATTATTAATATATGTATGTCTATCCGTTACCCTAGATTCCATAACACAAGCCTTACAGAGCTTACTTTAGCTAGGCTAATTGGTGTAAGAAATATTAATTTTATTATTTGCGAATGAATTATCCTTTAACGGATAGCCGGATGAATGTGATGTAGCATAGCAGAATAGTCTTGTGTGCCTTGCAAATATGAATTTCATATTGAAAACGTGAATTTGATATAATACCCATAACTTTTGACTACCTACCTATCAATTCCATAGTATCATTACTCATTTTCATGACTGTAATTATGCATTTTTCTAACTAATATTTACCAACAAACAAACATTTTGCATATTTAATTTTATTTGTGTTAAGTGGCAAATTATTTTTTCGGGCATAATTAAATCTAATAAAAATAGTTTATTACTGGTACTTTTGAATCAATAAATGAAAATAATCATTATATATGATAAAAGCCGAAACTTGCTCACTAGACATAACTCTCAAATATGTGGTAGGTAAGTCCTCGCAGGTATGGGCAACTAAAATGTCAGATTATTTGTTTTATTTTTGACTTCCAGTTAGACTAAAATCACAGTGCTCTTTGATTTACCTATTTTTTTAATACTGGTTTATATCTAGATTATTGCTTTATTTTAATATAAACTAAATTTGTTTTGCCAATATTCAATGCAGATAAATATAAATGATTTATAATACCTTCTAACATAATCTAAGATGACAGTAAGTCATTTTCAAAGACATGTACTTCAAATTCAAGCTTTCCACAACTATTAATGTGGCTGAGATGTAACCAAGCACAAATTTTTCTTCTATTGTCTTTCTTAAATTGTATTTTCTTCAAATACACATATATTTACCTACATAATAAATAAATAAATAAATATATAAAATACTTAATAAATTTTTGAGATACTTTTTTGGAATAATTAACACAACTCTCATGAATAACAAATTAACAGTTTGACTGATAACATTCACTTTAAATTTGTCACAGGTCTTTAAGTCATCTCAATCACGCTGATGCTTGTAGGAGTTTAAAATTTGCATAGATATATTAATATCAGTTTTTGTTTTTATATTAATATATAAAAAACAAAAGATAAACATGTGATATTTGCTTGAATATCAAAGCAGAAAGACGGGTGCAAATTTATTATTTAATATGTACTTGTAAAATCGCTTTCAAATACTTAACTTACCCCATTAGCTGTCCATTGTTAAGTTGTTCAGAAAACGGCGGCGATTTGACTTGAGAAAACAAGACTTTATCACTAATGTCCCCTTTACTGCCTCGCCCCATAAGTGGCAGATGGATCTGGGTGCCCTTTGACTCCATCTTCAGACCTGGCGTCATCGTGCCATTACCATCATGTGATAAGCAGCCCTGCAAATAATATTCAATATGTGAAACTCTATTCTGCTTGATACATTTATCCCCTGCTAGATACTGTTATCACTTTGTTAATCTTGTTTAAAACAAGATTTTAACTAACTTTCGTATTGCATATAATATTCAATATAAATATGTAACGAGAATATTAGGTGAGCTTGCGACCACGGCTGGTGCAAACTTTTCGAAACGTTAATCAATAAAATTGGTATACGACATTTAATTCCTGTTATATATTTATAAGCATTAAATATATAATTTATAATATGTTTGTATATTTTATATTATGTTTTGTATAATATGGATGAACAATTTAACACTTAAAACTAAACCTGCTACAAATGTTTATTCTAGACAATAAAAAAGCTGAATAACTAGATTGGTTGAATCACATAAGTAAAACAAAAAGAGTAAATATTTAAGGTTTTATGCGTATCTGAAATAAAAAATTAAGGCTTCATCGATGTATATATAAATATGGTCAATTAGCTTTTTTTTATATTAAATAATTATATGCATTTAATTTTTTTGCAGAAGATGTATCAAAATGGTTACATATGAACATGTTTTCTTTTCACAACAACAAAGAATTCCTGGAGCTCCCTCGTCACTGAGTCATAAACGAAAATTGAAATAGACATACTGACTAAATAAAACCACGTGATCGAGAACGTGTGAACGATCGAGACCAAATAAAACCACGTGATCTAAAATTAGCCTTACTACGGAAGTGTTAGAAGTTTAACACGAATATTTCAACCGTAACAGATCAACAGATACCGCCAATGAAACCATTTACTAATTATGTATTAGTCTGTTTACATTTCTGGATATAGTATCAAATAAAAATACACTGTTTATAGTTGTAATCGACAGCCCAACAAATTCTCTAGCCAATTATCATCGAAACTCAGAAAGATCTTAGTCAAAAAATTCCATATTGTATAAAACTTAACATACAAACGAAATCCAAAAATATCTTGGGTATATAACAAAATGGTCAATGTGTATTTTACTGCATATTGAAGAAACATATAAGATACATAAATTACATTATGTTCTTTACCACACAACTTAACCATAAAAGTATACAAAATAGTAATGATACAGAAACATTCAGTAATATTAATGGTCTTTAAGGTAGAGTTTGCCTTGCTCCACCATTATGAACATAACCGCACAAACTTCAGTAAAGTATTCAATTTAATGTTCGGCTATTGGTAATATTATTTGTGCATGTCAGTCAAAATATTGTCGCAAGAATAACGGATCGATAATTCGAGCTGATTGTCACATTTGGTATAGTATGAAGAAAATGGTCTGAAAATCACAGAGATGCATATCACAAATGTGGTATGTGTCACATAAAAGAGGCAGGTGAGGGTGATAATTAAGTGAGATAACGTGATTCATCAAAGTGCGGAGTTAGATCGATCAAGTAGTATATAAAACAAGGTACAGGACCATCGTTTTAACCATCAAATTTAAGTAAAATATGTATAATATAGCACGGGATAGCAACGAGTGACCCTTTAAAAATGTATTCTAATTTCGAATACATCACTGACTCGATATATTTTACTAAAACTAAATGAATGACGCAGTATGATTTTAACAGTTTCGTCCTGGTAGAATAAAATAAATATCAAAAGACCTGAAACATGAGAAAGAACATGTAATGTTTATTATTATCTCAGTGGGTGCCAAAGGGGAAGTGTATTATTCGGAGATAAAGCTATTTTCATCTTGGGCAAACTTTAATTCATCCATCCATCCATTAATCCATCCATAATTTAATTAATCGTACTACCACTCATAAATTTTCTACCTTCAAATCCTTCATTACATTTAGGATTCAATATACCACCGCCCGTGACTTGAGCTACTATACTTTCGTATTTAGTGGTTGTCTTTGTGTATAACCAACTATTAGCTATGTGATAGGTAGATACGGTGGGATGATTTTGCGTAGAAGATGCCTGATTTCCTTGTCTTAAAAAATACGGGTTAATATGTACAGTCAGCTCAAGTCCAACTGTTTGGACTTTACATAGGTTGAAATAACAGTAGGTTTCGTAGAGCACATGTAAAGCTTGATATAACGCTCAGTGTATGAAAACAAAAGGAAACGAAAAAATGTATATTTCATATACGTAACAGATACCAGCAGTGAATTACCATATACCCCAGCAAATAAGGTTCGCAAAAAGCGCATTGTGTGAACAATGTCATGAACATGAACAGGGAATTAGTTTAAATACCTTTTAATAATATTGACAGTTAAAAATATATATTTTATGATAAATTAAACCACGGTGAAGCCACCTTCACACAGAATTATCAGTGTTTGATAGGTATATAAACAAGTGCATTTAAAATATATAGCATTTATATAACATCGTATGAACATATTATTACTATTTAAATTAAAGAGATAACCAACCATCAAAACACACCGGTAAGTGTTTTATTACTATTCCCTTTAATTATTCTTAACACATTAATTTGCCTTCATTTATGAGGAGATCTAGAACAGCCTTCGTTTGAAAAATGCAAATACGAGTACTTAGGTTTCCACTTGCCTCTTTGGGATTACGCCCGTCGACATTTGCATTAGATACTCGAAGCATGTCCTAGTTTCGATGAATTTTGCAATGAACAAACACTTAAGCTACTAACTACTATATACTATTATCTTGCAGAGGTTAATCCAATAAGTCTCAGAATTTTAGAAAAAGATCAGAATTAATAATTTGCCAAAGTTCTATAGTATATATATATATATATATATATATATATATATATATATATATATATTATATATATATATATATATATATTATATATATATATATATATATATCTATATATAAGGTAATCATTTTGTGAGATCTGCAGCCCATGTCAAAATTGGGATGTGTTCTGTACAAATTCTGATTTGATATTGCTGTATTATATGGATTACATACCTACATTTCGTATAGATTTTAAATTTTATAAATATATTAAGGGTCATCCCAAATTACTACTTAAGGTCTTTACTAATTATTTACTATATAGGTAATTCATTCATGAAATTTTACTTGCACATACATAGAACAATAGTTGCATAATATCTGATAAAATCTTTAGTATTCACAATATCTATTAATACAAATGATTTCACAAAAAACATAAATGCTGCAATATTTTGAAAGATAGTATATGTATGTTTGGTAAATAATCAAACTTCCTTTTATAGCACCCGGGGCGGTTCGATTTGCCATTGAGCGGCGCACAGAGAGGTATTTGACCCAAAAAGCTGGCCAAAATCACTTTTTTTTAAATTAGTGCTACCCCTTCAAAGCAATTTTTTTTTAAATTAGTATAACCTCTCCATACAATAACAATAAAGACAAAGCTCTAGCGCCGCCCAACACGACGTAAGCTCAGTCGGAAGTTACCGTTCTGTTAAAGTGTACGTGTGATTGTTCGATGCGCTCAGATTTTAGTGTTCTAAAATATCACCTATCTCGTGATTGAACGATTTTGTGTTGGTTTTCATTATGGATTCTGATTAACCAGGTATGTATTATATTTAGTACATAATTTCAACAGCTAATTTATTATATTATTTTAATTATATCCATAAGATGTAACCACGAAAAAAAACTCGTATAAAAACACATTTTGAGAAATCAAAGGACTTTTTAATAAGTTTCTCATCATTTCTAAGTCAAAATTTCTATTGTATGTTGTAAAGTAGACCTTATACGATGTAATTAAAACAAACAGCCGCCCGAATACGCCCGCCTATTTTTCGTGATTTTTTTTCTGTAAACATATAAACTTTTACTTAAGGAAATTTTACTTATATTTTATGTATTTTTGTTATAGGCTCGTCTGGAGTGAAGTTTTTGTCTCGAAATGACTTGTTCGATATAATGGAACGCTCAAACACCTCAATTTTTAACGAAAAGTTGAATTTTATGGAAAAAGAACTGATCAATCAGTATGATGAAAATGATCAAAATATTGCTAATATTAAACAAAAATTGTCAGTTATAAAACATCAATTTAAACAAAAATGGACAGCTGCTCGCAAAACAAAGCCAGAAACCAATGCGGAGTGGCTCAAAGGATACAAATGGAATATGCGCCTTACTGCTGAGGAGAAACAAATAGTCGAGAACAGAAAAAAAGACATCCAAGATAAGTTCCGCGAGCAACTTGGTCTATTAGTGGATATACCAAATGCAAACTTTGGCAACACCAATGATGGGAACACGAGTAGACGCTTTTTTGTTAACTATAACATATCTGCAGCAATTACCGGAATAGACTTAAATTTAATTTACAGATTTAAAATTATTTTAGACACATTGTGCTGTGGTTTAAAGATAAACATAGAGAAATTTGAAAATTATTGTCAAGAAACGGCTAAATTGTACGTTTCTTTATATAATTTTTACCCTATATCTCCGACCTTGCATAAAATATTGCGCCATGGGGCTGAAGTAATAACGGAAGCCATTCTTCCAATAAGACAATTGTCTGAAGAAGCTGCAGAAGCACGCAACAAACATATTAGAATGTTCAGACACAACTACACCAGAAAGTTTTCCCGGGTAGCTTGCAACGCAGATGTTTTAAACAGGCTCCTCTTAACCTCTGACCCTGTCCTGAGGAAGAATAAAAAAAATACAATTTTCAGCTGATCTTGTAAATTTATTAGTAGAAAGTGACATTTCAAATGTAAGTTTTGAAGATGAATGAAGAATAAATGATTGTATATATTACGTATGCCTTTTTTTACCTTATTCAAGCAAAACCTTAAATAAAACATTGTTAGGCAGCCATTAAAAGTGTAAAATATTTTTGGCCAGCTTTTTGGGTCAAATACCTCTCTGTGCGGCGTTGGCCAGTTCGAGATTGTGGCGCTGAGAGTAAATTATAAGCACAGTACTGTAATGTTAACGTAATTACAGGTGTATATAGTATGGTGCAAAAATAACAAAAAAATTAAATTAAACAAACGACGGCTACGACGTAGTCCAAAAATGTGCGCTGACACCTAATTCAAGATCCACGATGATTCTTAATTAATTCTTAATTCTTTACACCTATTTGTCATAGCACAATGGCCCAATCATGAGGCTAAGTGCGGTGGAGCCCAGCTAAACTAACTAAACTAAACCTATTTGTCATATATGATAAAGCTCTCGTTACTTAATTTCTCGATCGATCGTTCCGTTCGTGGCGTAGATTAGGTATTGTTTCCTCCATAAGTCCGTGAATAAACTTTTTTAACGTTTTATATGCTCTTGACTAACCCTGGACTGCTAATGATTACCAAGATCTTCTTGTCTTAAAAAATACGGGTTACTATGTACAGTCAGCTCTATGTCCAACTGTTTGGACTTTACATAGGTTGAAATAACAGTAGACTGGACTGCTAATGATTACCAAGATCTTCTATAATGACTGTTAAAAATTGCCAGCCAAAGAGTTCCTGCTATGTCCTAACTGCACTATAGTATATTGTAACTATAATATAGTATTTTGGTTAGCCCAGAAATTAACAAACTATGACATGTTTTGTTGATGATATTTATGTTGAGGAGGAGCAATAATTTATAATTGTTTTTGTTTGATGTGTATTTTTTTTTATTTAATTCCAGTTTTCTATTTATTTATAATAAGGTATAATAAGTAACAATTTAAATGATTCAGCACAGTTAAAAAATGAAAATTTAACTAACTCTCTATTGTAATTATATTCAAAATCCGTATCAATAAAAATAATATACTTTTTTAATATTCAACAGCAAAGTAAAATATACTACAAAAATTTGGTGTTTTATCTTTCTCTGTTTTGACTCCACTACAAAAATATTGCGCTTGTCATAAATGAAATATGATGAAAATAAGTCTGAGATTAGCCGATTATCGACATGAAAAATCGATTCTTCATTCATTAGCCACGAAGGTAAAAGGTAATACCAAATCAATACATATTTAAAAATAATATTATTAGATGTATTCTTATAATATATAAACTTCCACATTCACATTTTTTAATACCACTTTCTATAATTTCAAATAGTCCATTAAAGTATCATAATATTATGTCCAAATAATCCCAAATTTCCCCCTACTATTATGTATATGATGATGGGTATTATTTAATATTATTCTTCTTTATCTAATACAGAAAAAGCAGATGATTATATTTCGCGTAGCCGTATTCGCCATATTAAATCATGTTTGAAATAAAAATCTGTGAGGTATGTCAATATTTCGTTTCATACATAAAAAGTTTTCAAAAATGCGTCAAAGTTCTAAATATAAACCTGCTTATAGTTGTTAAGTAGATACACTTAAAATGTACCTATCGCAGATAATGGTATATTATAACATTATCTTCAGTAGATAAGTATAAGAAGTTTATAGATAGGCGCATAATTAAATACTTGAAAATTATCTAAATATAACAATCTCAAGAACAAGTACAAACACATTTTGCAATAAATCTACGGAAAGAAGTGCATTATTTACGTCCAATAAGCGTTATTCATTATTCATTCATATATGCGTTATTCATTTATAGCTAATTATCTATATATTCTAATAATATCATAAAGATAGCTAATCAACTATACTTAATTGAATACTATTCACACATAAGTGACATAATTGGCTAGACATACTTAATCTTATTGATATAAATAGCACTATTCCTGGAAAAAGGAAGTAAGGGATTTTCACCTACTTTTCAGGAGCTTAAAAAAACTATCCTATATTTTTATTATGAGGTCTAGAAAAAAGTTTCAAAGAGATAATCGCAGGTCACAGTTGCCTTCAACTACACGTGTTATTTAATTTAGGAACAGATTGATGTACTTCGAGATAATCTAAAAAAAACACGGTTACTTCTTAATTCCACGAAACACACCGCATATTTATTTGCAGGGGTAACTACAATTATTGCTTTTTAGTTACGTATTTTGAAATTATATTAACTAATTTAACTCTACTTACGGCTTTGTACTCTCTTATATTTCATTATAATCTAGAGTTGTAAGTATAATCACGTTGTTATTTAACGGAAAATCCTTTTTTGTACATAGAGTAATTAGAATTTCACAATAGTCCTTTTTTTTTTTTTTTTTTTTTTCCGCTGAGGAAAATGCATTGAGGAAAATACAAAAAATTTATTGTTTTTTAAAGTCGCAAAATTTTTGTATTATTGCATTTATTCCTTCATTTTTGTAAATAGCTTCACGAGATTTTGACAGAAGGTGTAAACCATGATGCTCGCTTTGTTTACGTAATAAAACATTTTCGACGCAAGTTTAGTTACGACTTTTTTACACGGGTAATGCGAATATCAAAATTGTACATTGCGCTATACAAATGCATCACAATATTTGCTTGTTATGTCTTGAGTTATACAAAGCTTCTCGGGCTGTGCCGCGAAACGATAACGACTTTGCCCGATAACATGGCAACTCCAGAATAGAGAACATTTTTGGACACACTTGATGGACGAATACGTCTCTTACTTTTATTTACTGGTTCACAACGATCATTTTAGGTCTAGATTTTAATGTAAAGAAATAACCATTTCTAGTTATTATTATATTTTATAGCCCGTTAATGGGAAATGACGAAACACTAGCGCCCAATTTGGACACATTGCATAAACAACCAGACGTCATATATGATGTATACTATAACTAAAAATACTTAATTGGTACTATGGTACCAATTAAGAATTTTTACATACATACATACACTCACGCCTTTTTCCCACGGGGGTAGGCAGAGATTACGTCCTTCCATTTGCTACGGTCCTTACATATCTCTTTCGCTTCATCTACTTTCATAACATTCCTCATACATGCTCGACGATTGCGGGTATTGCGGTAATTTTTAGTTAATTCAATTTCTTTAAATTAACTTTTTTTAAATGTATTATTTATATAGTATGGTTAGTTTTAAGGTTCAATCACTGCAATATATAATAACATGTAACTACAACGTTACATTATATTTTTATTTTTAAACATAGATCTACGAATATCGTTAAGATTTTGAACTTGTTTCTATAAAGTATCATGTTACAATATTTCGAAATGTTCTCTCTTATGCAGATTAAAACAGCATAGCGATTTATAAAAATACATATTTATCTTTATAAATACAATATGAGAGTTAGTAATTTGGTTTCTTAAATTATAAATGTAATTTATAGAATACAAATATGTATGATAACGTCGATTTCTTCTATATGATAAAGTATAATAATTTAGCAAATCTCAGTGTAAACACGAATCAACTAAACTCGGTGAAAACGGTGGTAGATTCATATATAATAATGTGACTAAAAATATGCGAATAACATAATAATTTAATTAGGTGCCTATTTCAATAAATTTCCAAAAGTTTTATTACAAAATCAACGTTATGCTATGATAACAATGCTATGATGACATAATAAACGTACTACAAGACTATAATATTACTAATTAATCATGTTTATATGCTGATATGCATTTGCACTTTGGATAATTTGTATTAATGTATTCTTATCAAACTCTGAAAATAATCCAACTAATCCCTACGGATTTTTGACACGTAATACTTAACAAAAGCTATCAATATAACAATGTTTGGATAATCGTTTTTACCATTAACTGTTATCATAATCATACATAACTAATAGCCCGCTGACCGACATGGTAATATCGATCCTCAAGGCTGCGATTGAAATTCTGTGTTTAAAAAATAACAATAGACGGCCAGTATCATAATTATCAATTTTTACATTTGCACAATGAAAACCGCCTCTATTACTAGCGATATGCGAGCTGGTCTCTGCGATCAATACGTTAAGTCTAGAATGTTATTGTTGGAACAATACGTACGTAAATAGTACCTTAACCATTGCTATTTTTATTAGTTTATTGCAGGTTTCGCTACTACTCATTATGATTCAAGGAAATACTAGTACAAAAGTACAAACTAATGGGATTGAACTCCGCGTGTCCTCGAAACAAATAAGAAATTTATAAATAAAGACATACAAGAAACCAAATCTACTTGACGATGATTGGTTAACGGGTGCCAGAAAGCTCAGGCTCATTCATGATTCCTCCGCCGGTACACATTTTCATATTAATGAAATGTTCTAATTATTAAAAAAAAAAATTAATAATTCGCGATTCGTTAACACTTGCTTAATCATAATCAAATAAAATAACAAAAATTCTGTCAAGATATAACTTACAAAATCTTTGGAAAATTCAAGCAACAAAAAAATAAGTAATAACTTACAAAATTATAACAAATTACAATATAAAAATGTTAGTAAATAGTAGAAGCATTATAAAGGAAAAAGGAAAATCGAAAGCACAAATCAGATATTTTACTTTTATTCCGCAATCTTAATAAAATTCTCCAAAAGTGTTTAAAAATTTCGTATTTTAGATAGTTTAAAATGAACTATGATTGCATAACGTATATATACGAAACATTTAGTTTTTTTTAATCTATCTAAAGTGAAAATATAGAAAATCCAACTAATCCCTAAATATAAATAGTTAAGTAATATCGGGCTTTCTTATATTTAATTTGTAAAATAATATAAATAATTTAATTAGTTGAATAATTGTCCGATTTTTGTTTTAATTTTCATACCTGAATCCAATTTCCAGTAATGTTTGGTAACATCTCCCAACAACACGATGTACTTGCACCTAGTACACTCGAAAATGTACGTGTCTAGTAAAATGAAGCTAATTTAACGATATCCATTATCCATACTTACATCAAAAAAGATTATACTTTCAATCTTTCTATAGATAAAGTCAATAATTAATTTTATCGTAGTTGTCATGCTGTATTTTCGGATTTTTAATTTACATCAGATATCGAAACGGCATTCCTCGTCTCTAGTGAATGACGAAAAAAGGTTCTGGATAATTTTTTTTAACGATTTTTCATGGCAATAATACAAAATTAACCAACCAAAAACCTACCAATGTGATACATGGAAGATATTTACTTATAACGTGCTCAAAAAACGAATATAATAAATATATTATTGTGCTTTCATATAATTTTATTTGTGTGCATTATAATTGTACTCGTATGTATGTATAGATAGGTAGCAATTAAAAGAGCATATATAATTTGACATATTATACTATATCTAGTAAAAGAATTTGTTTTTAGATATTACGATAGACAAATCATTAATATTCTCTAAGTGATTTTGGATACGCACCGACGTCCTTTCCTATCCACATATGTCATGAGGATACCGTAGTAACATTTGGCTCATCTAACAATAAATAATCAAAGCAGTATGACACCTATAGCACTGTAAATAAAGTAGAGCACAATATAATCAAATTATGATCATTGAAATAGAACGTTATTTGACTCTGTCATTGTGGTTGAAGATTTAATCATTTTTACTTTAAGTTAACAAGTTATTAATTCCCATTATTTCACTCAAGTTAGCCTTTTAAATGTAAAAAAAAATACTATTCCATAATGTACAGTCAACAAAAGGGTGTTTCCATGATTTTATATCGATATCTTTGTAATCGAGTTTGCATAATGTTCAATTCATATTGTGTTTATTATTCGGTATCGTAGCTATTATTAAATAAATAAATAAATATTTGTTACACTTACACCAATTAGCCTAGCCCAAACTAAGGTCTGTAAGGCTTGTGCTATGGGATCTAGGGTAACGGATAGACATATATATATATTATACATATATAAATAATTTTTATTGAAATATATATCAACAACCAACATGACTAAGGTACAAATGCTCGCATTCATCACACAAACATCTGCCCCCACCGGGATTCGAACCCGGGACCTCAGAGATGGCGACACCTTGAAACCGGTGTATTATCCACTCGACTATGGAGGTCGTCAAACGTCGTCGTCGTTTAGCACTTAGCTAAAATGTAAAACTAATAATAGCTACAAATAAACAGATTTATTTGAGACTGTAAAGTAGAAAAAGATGCACGTTGCGTTTCATGATTTCGCGTTCTAGAAGCTAATTCAAATTGCGACGCAACATTAGAGTATTATGTAAAATAAAATTATATAATCAAGAAATAATAAAGACTACAATTATAGATTCATAGGTGATCATTACACCCACTCTTCTTTAATTATTATCATGTAACCATGAACGTATGCTGTAATACAATAAACTAGCATTCTGCCTTAGGCTTTACCCTTCGATTATATATTTCGTGATCGAAGGCTTTACCCGTGTTATATCGCATTTTCTCATAGTAAAGATATATTATCCCGCGGTAAAAATTATCTTAAGTATTTCGTCAAGTTTTACTATCTATAACTATCCATGTTTAACTCTCTCTATATCAATTTTCATCACCCCATATCAAATTACATCAGAATTCATTCAGCTGCTTTTTTTTGGATGTTCTACAAGAAATAGATAATTCCTGTGATAAAAATTACCCTTTGTCCTACCCAAGGTCTTAACTATCCTAAAATCATTTCATCAAGATCGGTTTTGAAGGGTATTTTGTCATATAAAACATTACTTTCTGTACTTTCGCGAGTCTCGAACTACCCCTGTGCCAACTTTGATTTAAATCGGTTTAGTAGTCTCGAAACCTATCTAATTTAAACAAACAAATCTTAATAATATTAAAATAAAAATTAAATAACCATTAACATTTAGAACAGGTATAGACTTCTTTTTGTATTTTTAGCGACTTAATAGAAAATTCAACAAAAAGAATAACAGCTTCCTCTAATCTAAGGTTCTAGAGGTAAATATCCGTAGGTCTATGGTTGTATGGTTTGATATATAGCTTTCTCGAAAATGGAACACTATGAATAATACTATAAAAACGGCTAAAAATCAAAATACTGTTAAACATCAGAAACGAAGAAATTTGTCGTTGATAATAACTTACACTTGTATACTACAAGTTTATAGTAATGATCATTTCAGTCGTTCATCATCATTAAATTCCACGCTACATATGAACGTAATGAAGTGGACTGAAGCACATAATATCGATTTGTCCACTATCGAGCGTTACTATTGTCTACGCCGTCTAGTTCGAAGAATTAGCGTGATAATCACTTTCCCATTATATAGATACCTATACATTAATCTTATAGGATTATCTCCAACACAGGAGATTTTGTAAGATATAGTTAGGATTCTTCCTATCACGGCCCCTGGAATCGACGGATTTACCGCACGTAACGTTCAATACTACTGGAGAACCGCAACGCTGGAGATGTCCCAAGTGTTTCCACGATGCGTCCTTGACGACGTTTTCCCGTTTGTCTGAAAGGCTGGTAAGCTGATTGTAATCGCAAAAGGGAATGGTAAGCCCCTTACTGACCCTAAAGCATGCCGCCTGGTCACTCTATTATTTTGCCAATCCTAGGCAAAATTGTAGAACGCGTCATATTGAAATGTGCACCGCAGATCAGTCAGGGACTGTCGGTTTGCCAGCATGAGTTTAAACGGGGTCAATCGATAGTTTCTGTTCTAAACACCATCTTCAGAGCAGTGCGAGAGACCTCGTTAAAGTATTTTCAGGTAATTTTTATATATATCTCTGGAGCCATTGACAACGCATGGTGGCCTATGTTATATTACTCAAGGCAAAGCGTGGGGGTTGCTTATATATATATATAATATCTTTAAGATGTTGGTGAACTACTTCATAGTCGAAGACGATTATTATCGAAGCAAATTCCCGAGCAATTATAGAGGCTGCGACCTCTACAGTTCTGGACCTCGTCTTAGACGAGGGTACTCGGAATCGATTGGAACTTTCCACTTCTTAGATAATGATGACGCTCAAGGCGGAATTCCAGAACCCTTTAAAGGTAGGCTCTTAAGGCCTACCTTTAAAATTCGTTGGTGGAAAGTACTAGTTATCCTTGTGGGGAGCACGGGCATGAGGGCCTATACCACATATTGTGAGATATGTGTATGTGTGACCTAGATTGTAGGCCTAAGCCTAGGCCTACAATCTAGGCCTATTGCGCCTACTAGATAAGGTAAAGACAATCGAAGTGGGTCCGGTCTATTACGGTGACCTCGTAGGGACAAAGACGCATTTCCTTAAGGAATGAGATTAATAATAGAGGCCAAGAGAGAAAAAGGCTCGAAGAAGGACTTAAAGGAAGACCACAAAAACACCGAAAGCGTTCGTGCGACGCAGGGACAATAATGACAGATTTAAACAATTTGTAGGTAGTCAAGGAATGTGCGTAATTTTTAATATAATGACAGTGTAACTATATGTAATGACGTTACATTCAGTCGACATAGACAGCGTACATTTTTGTAGGGAAACTGTACCAGCGCCATTAGCGGTCACGTAATTGTATGAATTTTCCATATTTGATTGACATGACTTTTATAGTTTGCTATACATCAAATACATATTGAAAACAATGGCAAGCTCATAGTTGAGCCACAATTGAATAAATAAAACAAATTCGTTCCGAAAATATTCACATTATATCTGATATTTTTGTTGAACCCACTTTCTTTGACTTACTGCACTGCCACTTTGTAATGATAGTATACAAATTACAATATTGAAATACATTCAGAAAGCAATAATCACATATAAGCTATATTACATAATTGCTAACCGCAAACTACATGACTATATGCTCCAATAATTTTACAATTACCAGTTATGTAAATCTGTGTGTGTGCTATTGCTGCCTTGCGTCTGTGCTGGATGTATGTTAATTACATATAATTATTCAATGAGTTTAAAAAAAATAACAGTAAACTTATTAATGGCCATAAATCTTTACCATACTATCTGATAATTGTTCTTACGCTATTATCTCCTTAATATGCCCATTTTAGCATTAAATTTCGAGTAAACTGTGTAACTTTCCTAATTACTTTACTTTTCGATAAAATCATTTTACGTCAAAGATGCTGGTAATTGCAAATCTAATCAAAACCAAAATCAAAGTGAAAATAACTTTATTCAAATATGACTATAGAAGCTCTTTTGAATCGTCCAATTTTTTCCCCTACCACCCATTCAGGACGTATTTTTAGCTGATAAGAAGAATGGGCGCAAGAAACTTATCAGCTTCATCAAAAGTAATAACAACATTTACAATAAATTATGTCGTTATCATACAATGTACATATGTGTTAACATTTTATACTGGAATACAAATATTTACAATTTAGAATGTAATATCTTCAAATCAACACCAAGCATTGGCATCATTTAAATAATCATTGACTTTGTAATAGCCCTTACTCATTAGCGTCTTTTTAACATGTACCTTGAACTTATGAAAAGGCAATTCAGCTACACGATGTAGAATCTTGTTATAAAAATTTATACATTTGCCCACAAACGAACCTCTAGTTTTTTGTAGCCTGTACGTTGGAACGGAAAGTTTATTTTTATTTCTTGTGTTTAAATTGAAATGTGTGACAATTTTTATATACATAAATCAAATTTCATAAATATACTAGCCCGCTAAAGTTATTATATTAATCTCTTTAAATAAATCTCAAAGAGTATCCCTTGCACGTAAATTATAAATAGCGCAGACTACTCTTTTTTGAAGAACAAAAATACTTTCTATGTTAGCAGCCGACCCCCATAATAGTAAAAAATAAGACATAACACTGTGAAAATAACTAAATTAAATTAATCTTGCCGTTTCAACATTTTTTTTACAACATATGCTGCAGAACTTAGTCTATTTGATAGGGTTTTAATATGTGCATCCCATTGCAAAGTCGGATCCAAAGTAATACCCAAGAATTTAGTGAATTCTTCCAATTCTACCACTTCATTATTCATTCTAACAATAGTATCTACTTTTCTTACATTTGGCAATGAAAATTTGATACATTTAGTTTTATTGGGGTTTAAAGATAAATTATGAATCGCGAACCAGTGTAATACATTAGAAAGAATGCTATTTACAACGTCAATATTGCCGTTTCCTCTGTCAACCTTAAATATTAAAGAAGTGTCATCTGCAAATAGTACAATATTGCACAAAGTATCAGTGAAGTGTGGGAGATCATTAATATATATCAAGAAAAACAAGGGTGCCAATCCCAATATCGATCCCTGAGGCACGCCCATAACAATAGGAGTACCTGCAGACTCAGTTCCATTAACAACAGCTTTCTGAACTCTGCTGGATAAATAAGATTCTATCAATCTAGACGCTGCATCAAAGACACCATAATGCTTCAGTTTATTTAATAAGGTCTGATGATCTACGCAGTTAAAAGCTTTCGACAGGTCACAAAAAATACCAATCGCATCCTGTTTACATTCCCAAGCGCTAAAAATATGTTTGAAAAGTGCAACTCCAGCATCTATAGTGCAACGTCCTTTGGTGAAGCCAAACTGGTTTATATGTATAATGTTGTTTCTTGTTAAATGATCAGTTAGCTGATTACATATAATTTTTTCGACTATTTTGCTAAGTGCTGGTAGAATGGAAATTGGTCGATAATTTACAAGATCATTTTTATTTCCCGATTTAAATAAAGGAATTAACTTGCTATTTTTCATAAGGTCAGAAAAAACACCATCAACACATAAATTGAATATGAAATTAAAACATCAAAATATGAAATATTATCAAGAATATATCAATAATAAATTTACTAGAAATATAATAACATACCAACAAAATAAAAGATCAAAGAGAGCAATCCAATTTCTAACTTGTTCGTAAACAAAAATAGTAATAAAATATTAGTAAAAATTAATAATTTATTGTAATTATTACGCACATAGTTAGTTTTGCACAGTATTGTAGAATACACTTAGAATGTTAGTCACTAAAATAACAAAGAGGTACTATAGCCTACTTTATGATTTGATATGCGCTTCTTTGAATTGCAGTGTCCTTGCGGAGAATTACTAGCAAGTAATAGAGAGTTTTTATCTGAACAGCAGTTCTGATAAAAACTCTATATCTAACCACTTGTGTAAGGCATACTAATCATTAAATAAATATAGTTTCATTGTAAAATTGTAGTTCGAAGTATTGCATATGATTATTACCAGTACTCACTGCAGTACTAAACTAACTGTATCTATATATTATTTTGTGACTTAAAGTTAAATTAAACTTTTGATATATTTACAACAAAAGTTGACCATAATTACTATGTATGCTGTGTATTATATAATTAATTATATTATATTGCACAAAGCAAGATAAGGTTTCTCGAAAATCCTATCTAAACTCAGGATTTTACTAAAAAGAATATTGGATTTCAAGCCAAATACGAGTAAATAAGTTAATTATTAGTTAATTACTGTTAAATCTTACACACAAATAGCAGTGGATATCGTTATATCTTGTTATTATATGTGAGTATTTATTACATTCCATGAACTCTATATATATATATATATATATACATACATACAAACTGTATAAATACAGGTAATAGAATAATTATATCATTTTATATACAAATATAAAAAATTAAAACCTAATGTTAATTTGATAAGACAGATATTCTTAGATAGTCGTATATTACTGGGATAAAATAACATAACTACTTTCTTAAATATCTTTTTGGAATAAATAGTTTCGAATTTCTCACTTTATATATATTTTTTTTAAATCCGCAAGCAAAATAATCTAAACACAGACTGGTCTGCCTTTGTTAAACCTGAATTGAGTGCATTAACCTTTACGAACTTCCGTGCGCGAGTTAAAGTAAATTATAGTGTAGGTGATTCCTATTGGAATTACCTACATTATAATTAGGTCTACTATAAAAACACCCAATAGTTCGTAGATTAGTAAATATTTGTATTAATAGTAACGTATTAATAGAAAATCGAAAAAGAAACTATTACTCTTTGCAAAGATTTGGCTAATAATGATTAAATAAATTTTAATTGCAAATAAAAAATGTGAATTTGACACTAATGTTTTTAATAATAAAAGTTGCTAAGTTACATGCTATGAACATAAATACAACATTCTATGTTTAAAACTGAATTCGATTTAATATTATTTAAATATATACACTGACATAAATCGAGCGGAAGTGAAGTAAAGGAATGTACTTATAGAAAATTCAATATAGTTTGGTGAGTGCAAGTGTAACTTCAGTAAGAAATTGGATCCTAAAATACGAGCTCGTTCCCTTTTGGCATATTGCCACTGGAAGATAGTTTTGTTGCTACGATCAAAGTCATTTAGTCTCATATCTTTGGAAATTCCAAAATATTACCAGTTTATCCATTGTAGAACACATTAATTATAATACTCGTACTAGGTTAGCTGCCAACGATAAAAAGAATGGATGAACACTAGGTAATGTGTAGGTTTCGACACTTCAATGTCCGAAGAGCTAATGCCGACGGACGGTTGCGGCTCTCATAAGAGGTCGTTCATTTTTTTTATTAATTGAGGATTGACTAGAATTTGGCATACTCTACGAAAATGAATTTATACAATAGTTACATATCCAATTTTGCACACTTATAAAGACAAGGCTTGCTTTTTGAATTTGGAATGTCTTTTTACTACCAGATAATTATTTTTAAATTGATTATAATTTTTAGATTCTTTTAAGTAGTTACTTTGGTGCAAAGTGGTAACATGGTCGCAATGCATCGATGACCATTTTCAATCAGACGCAGTGAGGTAGTTGTACATCTCGCTTCATTGAACTGAAAAACGCTTCAACGTTTACGTAATTCGAGTAACAGCATCCCGGATATGGTTGTTTTATACTGCACTCTCACAATATCTATTTAGTCTATCCGAATTCCAAAAATTTTGTTGTAAGTTGTATGTTATAATAACGAATTTTAACGTTATATGTTGAGATTATACGGAAATAAGAATATACCTACTTATTAAACACTAGCTGTGCCCGCGACTTCGTCCGCGTGGAATAGTTATTTTGCGCACCTCAGCTGTTACCCGATCTTGACAACGCGACATATCCAAATTTGGTACCATAAAAACGGTCATTGTGACTAAACCTTAAAAGATAGACATATGCCGTCGCGGACTTTTTTTTAGATCATGTATAGAGGAATAATTCTTTCATACATATTTTTTGTGTATCTTGAACCGTTTTCGCAGCGCACACAAAGAAAGCCTTCAAAAATGAATAATTTTCCCCGTTTTTTACACATTTACCGCTCTGTCTTTGCTCCTATTGGTCATAGCGTAATGTTATTTAGCCTATAGCCTTCCTCGATAAATGGACTATCCAACAAAAAAAGAATTATTCAAATCGCACCAGTAGTTTCGGAGATTAGCGCGTTCAAACAAACAAACAAACAAACTCTTCAGCTTTATATATTAGTATAGATTATGAGATAATGATATACATTATGAAGATTGATGTGACATAGGCAAGTAATCTATATCAATGTTAAAGGTATTTGTGTTTTTATATCTTTGAAAAATTGTAAATATGTATGCTTTATATACTAACATTATATATTCAGATACTTGTACCTATTTAAATAATAGAAATCGTGTTAGTTATTATACTTATAAGCTTATTAAAACTCAAGAACGGTATAAATGAACATCAATTTTTTTATTGATCTCCGTCATGAAAAGTAAAATTACTATTCAAATATATATTAGAAAAAAAACAGAAATATTTAATTCTGAAGAAAGCTATTATTCGCAATACTAGGTATCATTTTTTTAATTCCGCTATCTTCCACGGTTGACAGTTCGAGTCTATTCAATGACACTTCAAGTCTACTTATTGCGGTAGGAAGTTCGATGGGTCTATTAAATTTACTGCTTCATGAATAACATAACACAAACGTTTTAACCGGGGATCTTACTTCACGTAAATGTAGGAGTCAAATAGCGTTATTTAATCAAATGACATTCATAATTATCTATATCATCCAATACGATATCATCCTTTCTCTAAAATTTTTAAATTCTTGTCGTTCCTTCCCCTCGATTTATCCCTTTACAATTTCCCCAAATACTTCTCAGATGGCGTCTCTTATTCTGTCCGTCTGAAATTTCTGTGCACAAAGTTCCATCTTGCTTTATGAATTAACTAATCAATCAACTACTTTATATTTAACTAATTACTATAATTTATAATTTTACTAATAAGTTTACTGACTTAAAATTTTTAATAAAAATTCTAAACATATAGAAAATCTTTTTTTATAAATCAAATTATTTTCCTTAACTAGGTAATTATACTTTTATGTTTTTACTTATCCAAACCTACAATTTAATATATGTGAAGAACATCGTAGGTTCCAAAAAGATTTTTCTGTCCGAATTAATATTCATTTCATTATCTCAAGATTATAAATCTAAATTCAAGCTACAATTCTACAATTAGCTGAATTCAAGCAAGTGCTGTCATAATAAACCATAGGAACCAAGCTTAAAGTCTGTGTTCAAGTACAAAATAACGAAAATCATAAAGTTTTGTAGCTTAAAATAAAATAACAGATCAATCGATTTTATAGTTTTAAAGAAAGACGTTACTTAACATATGATACGAAAGACGTCCAGTCTTAAACCGTTTAACAAGTTATTTTTTTTATTGTTATCGTCATTATCATTACGTTCATCACTATTCTTCATTACTGTTCATAACTTATTAAGTATCACAGCAATGCGTCAAAATGTAGGTACTTACATTTTCATGAACGTACTGAAATCTGTATGTACATTTCTTCGATGTGTAAATATTTCATTGATATGTAATACATAGTTAAATATAGTGAATACTTAGATATAATCGGTTAAAAATAATTAAATATTATTATTATATTTAAAAAATGTCATATGGGGTTCATGTGGAGTAGGTTCTGAAAACCTGAATAATAGTTCATTATATTATACAAAAAAATATCGAAATTGTTCTTACTAATTTAATAGAAAACAAATAAAGACACTGCTTATTAACGCTTTAAGCAATACTTTTACATTACCTGAATAATTCAGCGATAGAAATCCACACAAACACAGAACACTAATAAGACACGTTCACACTGATAAAATATTGTTGCGGTGTTTTTCACGCATATAGTTTGCTAAGGATAATGCTGTTAAATATGCCGAGCGACGAAGCGGTTTATCCGTCGACTCGAGTGCCACTGAACGACAACGAACTCGACTCAGCGGTTGGAGCAAACATTTTTATTCATACACATTGTACTTGTGTGTCCCTGGCAGCGAACAAAGGCGACGCGGCCCGAGCCACCACACAGCTGTTTAATGTTTGTGAAACCAACACACTGCCAATCGATTGTCGACTCTATATGACGTAACTGACATCATTAATAAATAATATCCTTCCATAACGAAAGATTTTTCATTTAAATATTAAAAACTATACATAGTGATTCTTTGTTTGTATAAATTTTTCTCCGTATATTGAGTACATTCAAATATTGAATAGGAGAAAGGTAAAGTATAGAGCCGGTACGAAATGAGTGCGCTACGCACCAAAGCCGACCTACCAGTGCATTTTTGGTGCGGGTGTACTTAGGATGAGAGGAATAGGTGAAAGGCTGTTTCATTCTAGCATCGATTTCGGTCGCCGTTTGTCTCTGTTTGGGAGTGAAGCAACGTCTTCGCTGCTGAACACGCTTGCGCGCGCTGCAGATGGAAGTCGTGATAGGAAATATCCGTAAATGTTATTCAAATACCATAAGGTTATAAAATATCGTAGTAATTGTTCTATATCAAATTATAAACTTAAAACTATAAATCATTTCCTTACTTGCAAAATTAATAAAAACCTATCTAAAATTTAAATAGCTGCTACTTTCTAACAATTTCAATTATTGTATTATAAAATACAATTCTAAATAATAAAATACAAATACAATCCAAAAATCCCAAGTAATATTATAAATGCGAATGTAACTCTGTCTGTCTGTCTGTCTTGTTAGGCTTTCCCGCATAGGGGTTGAAATAGAGGTCGAAAGTTTGTATGGGATTTCTTAATTTTAAAAAATAAAACCATGAAGCTTTATATTTAAGCACTTGATAAGAAATCAGTAAACATTGGTTCTATCATTTTTGAAATTTCGACCTGTTAGAGGGTGAAATAAGGGTTGAAAGTTAGTAGGTATGCAAGTGCGTCAAATATCACGTCATAAGAAACAAAAAACCGTTTGTTCTAGTATTTTGAATTTTTTACTAGTGTGGGGGTGAAATAGGGGTTGAATTGAAGATAAGACCATGAACCATGATACCTTAGACATAAGGGACCAGGATTCACAAAAACTAATTTCACGCGGGCGAAGCCGCGGGCGGAAGCTAGTTGTTTAATGAAAATCCTGAGATCACTTAATGACATAAAATGTGTAATAGTAGACGTGCAGTTTAACTGCCTGTAATATTATTAACATACATTACTGTACTCTTTTTCAGTATTTGAAAATTAAATAAAGAATACGGTTGTCACGCAAGTATTATTAATAGCTGTGCAAAAATCAACTATATTAGAATAATGCAATCATTGGGAATAAGAAGAGAAATTTTTTTTAGGAAATTTCCATTACTAAAAATTCTATTATGTACAGCTACTATGAGTCCTGATTAATTTACTGTAATATCAAATATATGTCAGCTAAGATGGTAAAACTACTTCCATACATGTTTAAAAAATAATTATTCCTAATTTGTAAAGCTAGCTATTAGTATTCATTTTTACTAGGCTTTGGTACTAATGTAGATTTTCTTTTTCCGCACTACTGTAAATTAATATATATTTACAGCCAATTTTAGTTTTTATTTATTTTTTATTTAATGTAAATAAATTGGAAAAAATGTAAATAGTTATAATAGTGATAAATACAGCAATAGACCAAATGTCACCAATCACCATCTCTTAAGAGTAACTTTGCCTAACGTCGACCGACACCTTGCGTAAATAAGTCTTAGAACTGTTTGTTTCAATTAAATTTATTGCATGCTCGCTTTCTTCTTGCATAATCGGTCTCCCTTTATATTGATTTTTCCGACAGGAATACCCGTTAATATTAACATCTGTCCTACCCGCGTCTCTCTATATATCCTCATGACAAAATTGTTTTCTGCCATTTTGACGTGACAGTGTCACAGACATACAAACAACCTTACTTTGACATTTATAAGACTAGGAGAGTTTACGTCCTACCTACGGTGGATTGCTTGGTGGCTCATCTGCTAGGAGTGAGTAGTAGGAGTTAGTCTAGCCAGAGGTGTAGTATAGAACTTTATTTTCGAAATTTCCATCACAAAGGTGTAGTTGCGGCAAACTACCTATGTCGAAACTAACGACATCCACATAAAGAAGGGAGCTACGACATGAGGCGTAGGTATGCTGACTAATGATGACACATCTATTTTAAATCAACAAAGGAACAAAGGATGGATTGAAGTCATACTTGATATAAAATGTCTGCATTACATTCTGCAATCGTCTGTGAAGTTCCCTGAATATAAAAAGAAAATAAAATTAAGTTTCACACTGTTTTGTTATTAACGTATGTTTGATATCGATTTTCCAAACTTTTATTACTTTAATATGGTAATCGTCTGCATATAATTTTTGTACTAAATAAAACAAAAAAAAATAAGAACATGCATATTTTATTCGTTCGCAATTTTATATTGTCAAAACTAGCTATTCACCCACAACCGCAGTCACGTTCGCACAACTTTTTTTACCCCAGAGGAATCCTATATTTTCTATGAATGCCAAGAATACTGTCGTTTAGTATGGAAATTTTTTGGATAGGTTATTTACTAAAGATAATTATTTCATTATTAAGACAAGAATCTACTAAGACACGGACACTATTGATGTTGTTGTAGAAAAATAACCGTCAATATCTATATTTAATTTTTTGTTAAAAAAATCTTAATGTTTCTGACATAATATTTATAATTTAATGTATAAAATATATGTATAATGTACAAAATAATGTATAATGTGTAAAATAAATATATAAATTATATGAAAAAGTTGCTGCCTCTCCAGATAGGCAGCAACTCAACAGTAACTGAACGTACTAGACACGATATTTGTTAGGTCACTAAGGCGCCAGAACAATCAGAAATAAAATATAAAAAACAACTAGTTTTCAGTTGTTTCTTATATTTACAAAAACCGTTTTGATAGTAGTTACGTTTTTGAGCCAACAACTTTTGGTCCGCTGGAACCTATCTTTGTATCAAGATATTTCTTTTCGTTTATTTGAGACAACTCGTTGCCGACATCAACGAATAAGCATTGCAATCCAGCGTAACAATATTACTAGTATTTTGGGTACACTGTCCATTGGCTAGCCAACTTATTATTAAAATTTTTATTTTTACGTATGGGTTATTGGTTTTTTTATCTAGGACATTTTACTAACAAATATAAGAAACTTTATGTTAGCCTAAATACTCGTCTAGATTGCTGTTTCATTTTTATTTTATAATATGATTTTTATTTAATTTTTTATTATTATCTATAACAATGTTAATTAGAACATTTTAAAAATGTATAATAAAAAATATATTTATTACTATTTAAAGCTTAAGGCAAATTGAAATAGAACTCTACAAGCTTACCTATATTATATTCAAGATATTGTGTAAAAAGTATTACTGCGCCGACCCCAGATAATGGGAAATGGGCAAGAGGATGATGATGATGATATTGTATAAAATATCAAATGTCTGAACCCGATCGTTACATACTCGTATACATCATTTTGGCTATTGTATCACCACAAACACATAATTGAAATCGACGTGGCTCTCATATCAAGGCGAAGTAATGACATTAGTTATAACTCACATCTTATTAATTAGCTATCTGCCCGTAGCTACATCCTTGTGACATCCGATTTTCCCGAGAGAAAGGGATATTTTCCGGTTGTAAAAATTGCTAAATTGCATATTAATCAGATTCTTCAGACAGATCAGACAGATCTTTAGTATTAGTATACAGAATATTAGAGAAAGAAGGAGAAGACACAAAATGTAAATAGGTACATATATTATCTTATCTACATATTTCATATTTCATAGGTAGGACACCTATAAAAGTACCTACCTAATTATCGTTTTTTATTTTCCATTCGTCGATTTATTACCTTTATACTGACAAATTTTCTAAATAAATATTTGCTAAAAACGAATGTACCGCTTAGTAGTGTTTGATATTCGCGAACTTATGATAAAAAGACACGACAGCGAAATTGTTCTGTAGTAGGTATTGATTTATAGACAATAGTATTATACATTCAATGGACAATGGATATTCATAAAATTCAGCATTCAAACTTCACAAATATTTCATCATATATCCACAAATAATATTATTAATATAAAAAGTTTGTTTAATTGAACTCACAAAACTCCACTCGCACTGCTGGATCAAATGAAAAATTAATGAATTACCTAGAAAGGCTAGAGGGCTATAATATCAAACTATGAGAAACATTAGCACAGCATTTATGGAAAATACGTCCACGAGGGGGAAGCCGCTGACAAAAAAGAAACAATCTAATATTAACATATATTAATTTCCAGATTACTCAGATGAAACGCAGAAATTCTTTATTTGCTATTGCAATATTAGCAGTCATTATTGCTAACTAAGTAACATCAAACTATCATCAAACCGATTACATTTTAACAAAAGTATCAGTGGTTCTTGTAAGGCAAACAACAAATCAGCAATCCTCGCAAAACATAGAGTATTATTACCTTGTGTCTTTTTATATGCCAAAAATTTATCGAATTTCAATCAGAGAGCCACATACATAGAAATCTAATGCCTTTTTTATATAAATCTTATGTAATGCATGTTTGCATAGAAACAGACCTGTCGCCAATGTGCTTTTGCACACGGAACGAAAACTACCACAATTACACTACAGAATAATTATATAAAATTATATTAATATAGACGACGTGGCGTAATTATATTCTCACAATTATTCATACGCGATTCAAATCTAAACTCAATGATTATTCGTTTCTAGAAAAAACGGAACTCAATACAATAAATCTTTCGTAAATATGATAAACACCAGAAAAAAAATTACTTGTGCGGGACCGCGTCAACGTAAATCGTGTTGTTGGCGTATTTATTTCATATTTATAAGCAATGTTTAATAAAATATAAACACTTCCCTTGTTCAAAGCGTTGTTATGTAAATTTGCTTGTTTCTGCTTATTAAAAATATTTTTCGGTTATAGATTGAATATAGGTATAATAATAGAATAAACTAGAAGGTGACTTGGTCTCTATGTCAACTACATATATGGATATAGCAATTTAAACAAAATATAAATACTAATTTTATTCGAACTGTTTTTATACGAATTTTCCGGTAAATTAAATCCTAAACTTCGGTATTAATTTAATGGCTAAAAAAATGTGTTTTAAAATGACTATTAAATCAAACCCGACTATTAAATTGAAAACATGAGTGAAACTTTATCTGCATATAATGTTTTTACGACAAAATAGATATATTTGAAATTTTATATAGGGATAATTTGACACGTCGGAATAGCAGTAGGATTTTTACCGATATATTGGATAATTTTTACTTATATAATACATCTTCTCAAAAACAGATAATTATGCCTGAATTACAGTAAAATTTAGTAAGGGGATAGTTTTTTACTACAAAAAAGTACCTATTATCAAATTTAAAGTATCCTTAAAAATGGGATTCATATTGTAGATTTTTTACACATAAAAAAATCTGATGTTATTGAATAATAAATTACATTTATTTCGTTGTTTTAATATGTTTTCTTTTTTGTTTAATTTGACAGGTAAAGTAAAAGTCCCTGATGATCATCCAAAATTATTATTTTTATTTATTAATTGGTAAGTCCTAATAGTCATAATTTATCGCCCATATATAAATATTTTCATCAGAATACATTACCATTGATGTTCGAATAGTAAATAGAAATCAATATGTATGCATCCGACTCTAATTGTGGCTCAATGGGCTTGTTAACATATTTAACATTCGTTATGTCCAATCAAGCCGTTTGCTGAACATCTGCGTTTAAGAGTCGTGACACAGAAATGTGTCAAAGGCGGTACACGAGTCGCTGTAATACAAAGCAATTGTTTGTTAATTTACAACAATGATAACCGCGTTTCATTTGTGACCAAAGGATCAGGGTCATGTTTCACAACTCTTTGCTAAAGAAATAACTTTAGCATATTTTTATCTCAACTTCTATTTGCGTTCTTTTTTTGCCACTTCTATATTATTGGCATGGTTTTATTAATATTATTAAAAGGTGCATGTTTTATAAATTATAATATATTAAATAGGTATGTATTTTAAGTAAAACACTTTGAAAAAAACACCACCATACGGAACCGAATCCTCTCACAACCACAACCAAAATGTGAAGAATTTAAACATCAGAACAATACTTTATACAAACCCTACACTAATCTGTTTGTCAAACGTCACATAGTAAAATAATATAAAGTATGCTTAAAACTGTGGTTTTTATTTTATTGGTTACTTATGTCTAAAGGACCACAGACATGATTTATCTAGCATAATAATTAATACTCTTAATTGGCTTAATGAACATAATCTTGAAATAAACTTTAATAAAACAAAATTAATACCATTCTATCCACGACAAAAAACCGCATTGAAATTGAACTATACCTTTAATAGTAAAAAAATCGATTGCGTAAATGAATTTACTTTGCTCGGAATTAACATAGACACAAATTTAAATTGGAAATCTCATATAAAAAAACTGAAGTCCAAATTATCCAGCTTCGCATATGCACTTCACGAGGTTAAAAAAACTACCGATCTTAATACTGCTTTAATAACGTACTATGCATATGCCTATGCATGGCTCAGTTATGGAATTATTCTGTGGGGAAACAGCTCAGACGCTCTTTCTTTAGTTATCCTTCAAAAAAAATTAGTTCGTATTATTGCTAACTTAAAACAGACAGAGAGTTGTAAACCATTTTTTCAAAAACAAGAAGTGCTTTCTGTTCCATGTATATACATTTTGGAGATATGTAAGTTTGTCCGGAAATATGCAGAGTTTTACACAAATCAAAACGATCTACAATTAAAATATTCACTAAGACCTAGAACGAATTTAAAAATCCCTACTGCACGCCTTAATTTATGTTCATCTAGCACACATAACGCATCTGTAAAGATTTATAATAAACTCCCTGAAAACTTAAAACTTGAAAAAAATTATATACAATTCATAAAACTGTTGAAAAAAATTTTAATAAATAAATGCTACTATAGTGTACAAGAATATATTAATGATAAAATATAACAATGATACAATTTAATAAATTAAAAAATAAATGAATAGTGTATACTAATAATATATAATATAATATATAAAATACTTATTCAATTTAATTGGTGTAAAACGCCGTCCTCTCTATAAAATTGCGATACCCGACAGGGTCCATAATCTGTACACATAAATTATTGTAAACACCTTTCGTTAACATTATGGTTGCAATAAACATTTGAATTTGAATTTGAATTAATTATAGATAATTAAGAGTTAGCAGCGGATATTTCTTGTCACTACTACTGCTATTACAATTTACAAAGTGTATGGCTTTGTAAACGCAACTATTACGCAATCATTCGCAGACATAACTTGTTTTTTTTTTTATATATTATTCAAATGTCAAGAAGTTACATAGCTACAGAATTACGGAGATTCACTCTAGAAATAATCTCTGCTTAATAATAATCCAGTTAGGTTGCCATAATTTTATAATGCTTAGGATAATTGAATATCAATTCTCTTCAACCAAGTCATACTTTGATGTAGGAAAAAAGTTTAAAAACATGCATATCTAATTACATTTTTCTTAACCATGATAGATATTGATACAACGTAATAGATTTCTAATTCCAAGTCCAAGAGCAGAATCATAAAAACTGTCAGTATAATATTATTTATTTAACCATAAAAATGTGATACTCTTTAACATAACACACTCCATATAGTAAAGACATGTTTACACAATGACAGCAATATTAAAAAAAAAAATTTTGAAAAAAATTAAACAAATACCCACAACTCATAGTCACTCTACAAAACGGTAGAGTTCACGCGCACTTAAACTGCACTCAGATTGACTATGCCCTATCAGTTGCCAGCTGGTTTGAGCAATTGATTGATATCGGCTTGACTCGTTTAACTCATTAGCATTTTTGTTCGTACTTTTTTTCGTCTATATAGCCTTGCTGTTTAACACTGACACAGCAAATTCTCGAATATCAACGTATAACAACATGTACTCAAAATCCTAAAACTTACTCCTACTACATAGTAAGTTTTAACACCAGTATCTTTTACAATATGATGTAAATAAAAATCTTTTAAAAGCCAACTTTATGATTTGTATCTATTTTATTTCATAAAAATATACCTTTCAAACAAATTTTACTATCCCAACACCATCCAAAAATAGTTATAAATATACAGTCTTTGTTGTAGGCAAATAACATACTTACACAAATTATATGACATAAAGTGAAATATACACGCAAGCTTGTATCTTTAAGAGAGCGCTTCCAGCCAAACCCAAAAATAATTCAATTTTTTTTTAGAAAATAAATACATCAAAATAAATTATATAAGATATAAAGCGTCAATATAATGATAAATTCAAGAGTAAAGGAACTCTTACTTTTAAATGTTATTATTAGGGAAGTACTTTGACGGATTTAGTAAAAGAGTTGTGAAATAACTTTCACTCTTTTACTCCATAAACGGATTTAAGGGTTACACAAGAACCACATAGGACAAGTATCCGGTAGTAAATTGAATCGGGACCGTAAGTAAGCAAGGATCCGATGTGAAAGAATTTTGTTAGTTTGGCAAAAGATATGTACTATGACTTTACGTTGTCGTATAATCATATAATCTCAGAAAATATATAAAATACATATATAGAATTGGCCAGATTTTAAAGGCGTTCGAGCTTGTTAAGTAGTTCTTCAGTGCAGTCTGAGTAACAGACATCAGCATAGTCGAGAAGAAAGAGTAACAGAGACTGAGCAAGCACAACTTCGTTGCAGTCTGGACGGGTGGCATCAGTGAGTAGAGGACTTCAAACAGTCATTTAACGAGACAGGCGAGTTAGAGTAATGCATATTGATGTGTTTAAGTTAGATAGATTAGTGAAGCTTGAGCTGAAACTGAAGACTTAACCAAAAGATCTTAAATATCTACACACTTGCGATTGAGAAACATTTTCAACGGAGAAATGAACATATCGGCGTTGTGTATCCCCATACAATGTATTACACCAATTTCGGAGTTATTATATACGACGAGTTTGGATCATTTTGAACTTGTTTTCAAATTATCTTGGCTCTATCCCTACGCTGCCTGATTTTTTAGATCACTTGTGAGACAAAGCGCAGGTTGGTTCAAACGTACAGGTCTAATATCATAATAACCTAGCCTAACCTAACCTTGGAGGGCTGTGGCCTCCTTCTGTAAAGCAGTGATGTTCCAGAAGGAGGCCGCCGAGCGGGGTCGGGAGATGGCCGATCCCGCTCGAAGAAGGCGGCGCCGGGCTCGGTAGCACAGCTGCGGCACCGCCACGGGTCGCCGGCGGGCGCGAGGAAGTCGCGACTGCTACGGCGACCCGGGATGGACCACGCCCCTTCCGTGGCCGGGGGGCGTAGTCGGTGGAGGTGACCGGGGGAGGTAGTGTAGCCTCCCTCGAGGAGGGCTCCCCTCTACGCAGGGGAGCGGAGGCTGGGGGTTCCAGGAAGTGGCTTGATGTTCCCGGGGGCTCTCTACATGCCTGAGGAAGGCCATCCCTGAGGTTTTTTGTGGGTAGGCCTCCCCCTTCTGGGGAGGAGAGCCCCACATAACCGCCGGCTCGCCACAGCCGGGGTATGCATTTTCCTCAGAGAAACAAAAAAAAAAAGCTTATCCTAATAGATAAGCATGCTGCTTATCATAAAATCTGAGGATAATGTTATTAAAGTATTAGTTTGTCATTTACCTATATTAAAGAATTAAAGTTATCTCTCAAGCTTTCAATGTTGGTAACTCGAAAGTAGTTCTGAAATATGACGATGGACTTATTTTTGGGCATTCGGACTAAATACGATGTACATAACAGATCATGATATGAAAAAGGATCTGGTAACTGGCCATGGACATAAACTAATTCGGGGTTAGACACAAAAATTTAACATAATTACGGGGTTAGTCCGTAGTATGGGAAATAACATTATACCGATTTTATTATCGTCCGGATAAGTAGATTATTTGATTAAGGAATAAGTATGTTTAATTATTAATTATTTTAAACAAAACAGGACAGCATATTTTATTTGAAATATATTTTTTTATAAAATTCAATGTCGAGTACTACAATAACAAAACGATAATTAAATTATCTACGACCAAATATCGACGTCATAAAGTGTAGTTCGTTTCTATAATTGATAACGAATAACGTAAATAAAATTGCCCTGGTTTCACTATCTAAGGATGAGTAAATAATTGTCCATTAGCTATTAATTACCTCTTGTCATTTACAGATTAATAGTTTATTTAAGCCATTAATATACAGTAAAATTCGGTATTTATTTTAGATTAGGGAGCAGTGCCCCCGCCAAGACAACTTAAGCGAAGTGCAAGGGCACTACCTACCTTAATAGCGTAGTTATTAAACATTTACAGTTTTAATTGCATAGCATTTATACTTTATATTTATACATATAATATACTTTTTTTTACTGAGGCAGCTACTAGATCGTCATGGATAACTCAACAGCCCGTGTACTGCTAAATGTGTCGAACTCAGCCCCACCTACCAACGAAACTCTGCCAGCTCCCGTAATGTGAGCAACGAAACAAGTCAAAGTTTAAACATCTTATTCAATTTAAATCTTTACAGGTACCTACTTATTGGCGTCAAGAGAACTAGTCATGTTAATAATATTACAATAACTTTTAAAAAAAAGACAAAATTGTTATCTAATTATTTATACACACTTGTATGTACGCCCATCTTTTAAAACAAGTTTTATAATATACTAAATATACAATCTTTAAATTATAATATTAAGACCAGACGAAGTACATTTTTTGAAACAAATAATGACTAGAACACAATTGTATCAATAACACTTCATCTTTTATGTCTTTCATAAAATAACAGGGTAGAACACAGATTTCTGTTCCCACCACAATGAAGGCTAGACAACAGGAAAACATTTACTTATTGAGCAGTACATTATTGATTTCATATTTTTAAATAAATAAGTTATATACATATATTATACATATCTAAATCATAGAAATGAACACAATAATGGTCATAAGCTCATTACGTTTCCAACCGAAATTGAATGTATATACTAAAGGCATAAAGTTACGTTTAAAAATAGCATGTTTTTCATAACAACTCACCTCAGTCAACCTTTTTTTGTTTGAAACTCAGCTGGTAACATTTTCCTTTCAGATAATGTGTGCGTTTCTTTCATAACTGTCTTCGGTACATGTGAACTAAGAAAGTACCGGCTTTATCACAGTTAATATAGGTTAACAGAACGATATGTTAAGAAATACTCTTTAATGGGAGAAGCAATTACATTTGTGTGTTGTTAATTGTACAGATTTAACAGTAAAAGTTATATTACTAGAAATGTGCAAACGTATATTATCAGACTTGACAGACTACGCAACTCAGAATTATTATCTGCTCCAAGATCTTATACCGTAAGATGAAGATGTTCATTTTACTGTAACTTAACAAAGCTACTCAAGTCTATGCCTAAATTCAGTCACATGGTCAAACTTACACATACCATACAGAAATTAAACACAGACATTCTGCAAAAGTGGAAGTTAAGCGAGTAAATTTCTATTTAATTCAATGAGACAGGCGTCTGCTAATTTATTTTCGTAGTAGAATAAATCGAGAATGATCGAATCTTATTTCAGATGCTTTCTCCACCTTCAAACGCCGTCCTAGTACGATCACGTTCTAGCTACACTAGGAGACCATAAGAATGTACAGACCAACAAACCCCCAAATTATTAACAACTTTTTCATACATTAGGTTCCCCTATTCCGTTATATACGTTATATATTATTACATATATCTAATATTTTACGAATCAAATATTTAATATAGCGCTTTTCGACTCAACGTTTAAGAGTAAGTAGTGATTTGTAAATTGGATTTAGAAGTATAGGTAATTTAGTGGAAATTAATATTATTGATTGATGTATCAATTGCAGGTATAATATATAGATATATAGTATAAAATATAGATAGAGTCTGAACTGAAGCTAATGTCGCTGCTTTTATTAAATAACGTAAGAACTATTTAAGCCTTAAAACGAAAATCAAATTATTCCAATAACAAATAGCAAAAATATCACCAAATACAATGTGAGGCACATTCTACTTTATTCATTATTCTTAAATAACGAAAGAATTAAGTAATTCTCGTCGAGGAAGCAGAAGCGTCTTTAGATTAAACAATATATTGTAAAGAACAGGCACATCACAGCGTTGGTGAATTTTTTTACTATTTCAACCTGCATTCTGACATATATTAATATATCCGCAAGCACAATAAGAATCTAATGCAGAAATTCTGGAGTCGTTCAAACTTATTGACAAGCACTCAGTTATTAACTCAAAAGCAGCAACCTGTATAGTGAAGTATTAGGAAGACAAACTACTGAATAAGATAAATCAAGATTTTTCTTATCTTTCAAGGTGGACATAAACAAACAGTCTACTCAAGTCTGTCTGTAGACAACACACAACCAAGCTGAAGTATCTACGATAGGTACTTACCTATTTTAACTGTTAAGGTTCTTGGCTATATACTACGATGGACATCGTTAAAACTTACTGCCCACAGCTGATTTCAGTCAGTGAGAAAGAAGTAAAATGTGTTTCTTACAACTGAGATAATTGAATTAAGATATAAGAACTAGCATGATTGACTAAAGCATCGCCCTAGCACAGACTTGTGTCCCTCGTGTAATGAGTAATGTATAAATGTGACTTATATGAGCTGATTGACATGTTGAGCAATGAGCAACTACGTGTCCACAAGTTTAGATAAATTACAAATTATTTTTCAGTGTCATAAAGTGAGGTACCGAAAAGGTTGCATTCGATGTTGCCAACACTATCTTCCGACACATAACAGTCAGACACTCCAGTTATTTGTAGCTGCTATTTGTATTTGCAACTAATAAAGTGGAGTTTGTAGTTTAAATCCACCATAGATATGGGTCTAATTAAATTATAAAATAAATATTTAAAAAAAATAAAACCGACTTCAAAGTACGCAACTAAAAAAATATAAAAAAACTAGCTTTCTGCCCGCGGCTTCGCCCGCGTGGATTTCGGGATTGGGTGTATAGAGGGTTAAGGGTCATAGCTTTTGCCCACGGCTACATATACGCGGAAGTCGGTTTATGGTGCGAAGATTTTATCGCGCTTCCCGTGGGACTATCCGTTTTTCCGAGATAAAAAATGCCGCAAAACTCCTCAAGAATCACTCTATCTATTGATGAAAACCGCATAAAAATCTGTGCAGTAGTTTTTGAGCGAAGCCTTTATTGCGCATCCCGTGGGATCTGTCGATTTTTCCGGGATAAAAAGTAGCCTATGTTACTCGGGGAGAATGTAGCTTTCCAAAGGTGAAAGAATTTTTGAAATCGGTCCAGTAGTTTAAGCGTGAAGAGGTAACAAACAAACAAACAAACAAACAAATAAACAAACAAACAAACAAACACACTTTCGCATTTATAATATTAGTTGGGATAAATAGGATAACTTCTGTCTTAAATAAACTAACTTTGATATACAAACTAGATATTTTTGAAGTCGGTGCCTGTCCGAATGAAAGAGTGATGAAAGATACAGGAGTAATTATTAGATGGGGACCTATAGACACACATTATTATAAGATTTTCTCAAGATATTTCTATAATTATTTACCTATTTACAATTAAAAGCGTTCCTATCTTTACTTTATAAGTTAAGTCGTTGCGATATTAATAATACACTACTTAATATAATAAGAAATTCACCTCTTATTGTAGATTGTCTAATAAACGAACTTACAACACTATAATTACTATCAAATGTAATACATTTCAAAAATATTGGGCCAATGCTCGTTAACACATAATATATGAATATTTAAATACAAAAGATTACAAATTCGAATATCATAAACATTTTTGTTCAATATAATCGAATAGAAAATGTTTAATATATTTTTATTTTATTATTTCTTCTGTTCGTATTCATCACAAAAACATTTGGCGCCACCAGGACCAGAACCCAGGGCATCAGAGATGGCGACAACTTGAAACAGATATACTACCCACTCGATCACGGAGTTCATATTCAACTGAGAGACATGCACTGCTGAACAAAGACCTCACCCAAGGATCTCCACATACTCCTAGAAATTTATCGGAAGAAGCATTTAACTTTTGCTTCAGAAAATCTAATTGAGTACCTAATTAGATTTTCTGCAGCAAAAGATGAACTCAGTAAATAAATAACAATAATTTTCCAAATATATATCTAATATTTTAAAAAATTTAAGAGGTAATTCAAAGTTAGCTTAAATTTCGTATTATTATATCCGTATCGTCTATAAAGTATATTTAATTTGCATATTTATAGCAGAAAACATAAAAACTTATTATAATGTCCATAAACGTGTTCATCAATAAGAAACTTAATCACCTCAATTATAAATCATTCGTTACCAAACAAAATAATTTACTTACTTTATGGACATAGGTACTGAGCCTTCGTGTTACTCGTGGCCCTCGAACACCACTAGGACAGTCGTACTGAAAACGCACTCATACGTAGTTCAATGAATGGCGACTGACAGAAAGGGTCAAGTTAAAGGCAGCAAGCGTCTTCCTGTATACTTATGCTAACTTTTCACCATGGCATATAATGTACGCTATACATATATAATTTCTCTTTAGCAAAATATATATTTCACCTCTTGTGCGTAGTCCAAAAAGATAAATTCGTTAGGTATATTTTCGATAAATGCATATTTGTAAAAATAAACAATGTACTTTCTTTCTAATGACAGTATGATTTCAATGTGTTGTTGTTGTGTCCAGGTCAAAATTTTGAAGTATATAAGAAAGCTTTTAGAGAAACACACTTTTATAGAAATCCAACCACGCTATAATCCTCACAATACCGACAACGGAATCTCTAGCTTGTATCTGTTTGTATCTGTGTTATTTATTCATTGCCAACAATACTCGTATTATACCTTGTAAAGGTCAATTGTGGAATGTACACACATCATAACAATGTCTTCAGCTCGGACGGATGTATCCGCGCAGAAATACCCCGCGGTATGGAGTCTGAATCCGATATACTGGCTGGACTGAACAGTAGTGTTCTGTTATAGAACTCATCCCGCAACCAATGTGCGCTACATTAACTCTACTTCAGGGTTACAAATATTTAGTGTTTCTTTCTAAAGAAGTCTTAATCTTTCTCTCCTAATGGGTAGCGCTGATTACTAAACCATACATATGTTATTATTAGACTCCAATTATAGAATTGCTTCAGAGTGCATAGCTACCCATCCTCTAACTAATCTAAAATCAAGTTAAAGATGTCCACATCTTATATTAGTAAATACTATTATAGGATGTGGAACGTTGAATTTTGTCGCTGATATGAATGATTAATATGTATATAAAAAATTAATGAATGGACTCTATACACTTAGAAATTTTTCTTAACTTTCTTTCTTTTAAAATTTTCTTAACTTACATTAGTTTGCTAACATCCATCCCGAGAAAGTATTAGGATATCGAGTACCTTGTAACATATACTTCGTATGTATATACTTTAACATGAAGAATTGTAGGTACAATCGGGAGACACTTTCATAGTATTGTAAAGTTGAATTTTATTTCATTTTAGTTCATTTAAATAGCTATGCAAGATAAATATTATTGAGTACATGTACATTACATTATAAATATGGAGTTAAAAAAATAATAATTAAGAATTAAAAAGAACACAGCTTACGAGGCCGTGGAGTAATAATAATAACTGATAAACTTATATAAAATTATAGAGTATACTTATTTAAAAACTTTTACTACAGTAGTTCAGTCCTTTCGCCAGACTCTTACACCCGTGGTAACTAGATTTATGTGCTTTTTCACCCAGTTTACACATTTATTATAACTTTTATTATAGAACTTCCAGAACTTATATACTAACTATAGAACTTCCACTCCAGAAAATCATAAAAACATTACACTATTTTAAAAAACGTTAAAATCTGAAATAACAACAGAAACTATACGATTGAAAAGGAACATGGTGGGAGGAATATAGCTGAGCCATATGAAATCTTTAAGACGAGTCCCGGATGTCACTGTATAACATGATTGTCAGTTTACTAAGCGGCTTAGTACAAGCGCACTAAGAACGCACTCAACCTACTGTACTTAATCGCTTGCAACTTGATAGTGCAAAGTCCGAATTGGGCGATGGTGTAAGTTACAAGCGAATACTTATGGTTATTTGATACTAAACACTATATTAACAGCAATAGGCAGTATCTGTACTTATTTCATACTTATAATAATCCCAATTAATTAGTCTAAGTTTTAAATAATATTAACTAGTTAATAAGACAGAAATCGTAAATAGGAATAGTTTTAAAAATGTCTGGAAATCGCAGAGTAATTTTTCGCATGTAGTAGAAACTATAAAATTACAAAAGTTATTTAGGGGTCAAATATCAAATTGAAAATTGTATCTGAATATGATTGATTAATTGTGTAGGTATATGAAAAAAACCTGTTCTTTCCTCAAAATATAAGGAATTTCATCGGTAAAATAAAGTTCTTCAATTAGTATCGAATGTGGATTCCGACATAATGATTGTCGGAAAATTAAGGTGCACTGTAAACCAGTTGAATATAAACAAAATATACACTTTGACTTTTTTCTTAAATGATGTGCCTTATTATTTATTTCTCCTAATACTTTGAGAGAAAACGGAACTACATTCTGGACAGAGAGAACTTCAGCAGTTATAAATAATTGAGATAATATTGGAAAGAATAATTAAGGAAGTACAAGGTAGATCATCAAGGGAGATAAAAAAGCGGAAAAAGGAATAGGCGATGAAAAAAGAAATAAAGGTGCAAATTAACCACAGACAATTAAACTATGAATCGAGCAAATAAAGTAATACATGATAAAACGACAAAGCAAAATCCTCAGAAACTTATAGAAGATAAGTGACAAAACCAAATAAGTTAATAGCTCTACTGAAAGATGGGAGGAAATGAAATTTACAACAACATATACAGAAAAATATAACAAACAAGGGCTATAGCGACAGACTAAGAAAATGATGTTAGTTTTTCCAAAGATGGTAACAATGATTTCAAGAGAAACCTAGATTATCTATCATGTTTTCTACTTTTTTTTAAAAAATTATGATCGATTATAATATAAATAATCTGTAACAGAAATAAAAAATTACTGCCCCTTTTTTTATATGTCAAAATAATATCATTTGTCTGCTTAGGTCATTCATAATCCATCTATGATTCAGCCAAATAAGTGAACGAATGTTTACCAACAAAGTGTTGCCTAGCAACCACTGACAGGCATATATTAATAACCTTTTTCTATCATAATACATTTTTATTACTTTCGAATTTGTGATACCTACTTACCTGTTTAATATTATAGCGTAGTAATATTTTTACAGTTTATTTCCGACTGGTGTCGCAACCAGACTGTTAATAATTCCTACTAATATTATAAATGCGAAAGTCTGTCTTTCTGTATTTTGTCTGTCTTTCTGATTACCCTTTCACGTTTCAACCACTGAACCGATTTGAATGAAATTTGGTTTAGAGGTACGTATTGTGAGATCTGGGAAAAGACAGGCTACTTTTTACCATTGAAAAATTTAATATAACACTGGCGGAGCCGCGGGCGGAAAGCCAGTATATCTACATTAATATTATAAGAGGAAATATTTGTATTTTTGTATGTTTGTAATGAATAAACTCAAAACTACTGAGCCGATTTCAAAAATTCTTTCACCATTGGAAAGTTACATTCAAACTGAGTAATATAGACTATATCAAAATTATTTCTTTCCTATGTGAAAATTTGTAATTAATATGTTTATATGTATTGCAGCCAGTTACAATAATGCCATTTAAGAACATTCCAATATAATATGATTTTTAATAACACACGACAGTACTCGAAATCTGAAGGTTATGACCACATATTATGACGGCCATATTGCAAACATAATACGACCAAATATTGTTTCTACAGTTCATTATTCCGTTCAGTAATTAATTCCTTCATAAAATGAGACATTATTATAATAATTTTATTTAAATAATGTAGTAATAATTTAAACTAGTAATTTTTACTTAATAACATATCAATTATATATTAGTTGCCATAGTAACATTAGTAAAAAAGTTAAAAAAAAGGATTTGCATTTATGATTTACAACAAACGGAACATTGAACTTTCGATCGTGGTCGGATTAAAATGCAAATATATACTACTGATTTGAAAAGGTAGCTAAGTTGAAGCGAGTACGTAAGAAAATGTGGTCTATTTCAGCTGATAGATTAGTATAAAAGTGCCAACTATAACCAAAAATGATTACGTTACCCGTCAATACCGCCATCAGCGAGCCTATCTCAAGGCGACACTAGTCATTACCGGCAGAGGATACGCAGACCGCGACATGTCCTTAGCGACCCCCCTAACCAACTCACGCAGGAACTTCTAGACCTGCAAGCGGCGGCGTCTGAGCCGTGCCTCTCCTGGGGGGCAATCGCACTAACAAATCGCAGCTGAAACGAAACCAAATCGTTCCACTCAACCAATCCGAGAGCTAGAATATCACGTCATCGAAGTGACGAAATCGAGATGACGTGATATTGTGGCGTTCGGATTGGTTAAGCCGAACGGTTCGGTTGCATTTCGCTTGCGATTTATTAGTGCGATCGCCCCTCTGAGGTGCGGCTCTCTCGTCAATAAAGCCAGTAGGGTCATTAGGACCAAAGGCTTAGGCTGAGTTTAGTCGGTAGGTCTGTGTGGTCGAGCCGCCTCGACAGCACCAGGAGTCCGACATAATCAACGCATCCCTGCTTGCCTGTTGCGTTGGGTTCCATGATGGATTCTCAGCCTCCTCTCCTGAAGAAAAAAATAAAAATGATTATTACATCTAAATTTCACCCAAGTCATCAAGGTTATAGGGTTATCAAGTAAAATTAATTATGTTTTTATTTTATAAATTCATTTATATGGAAGTTATGGAAGTTTAGCAGTATGTGGTAGAAAAAAAATATATAATGGATTAGTCATGAAAAAACATTTTACAAATACAAGATAACAACAAGATAATTGAGGTTTTTTGAATTGTGTTGTGATAACCCTAATACTAGATTTACATTCGCCTCGTCATTTTTTCGCGTAGCGATGTAAATGAGATGTGTGTTCACACTCTCGTGGTAAGTTCATGTCGAGCATCTTCTTTCTCATTATTCCTTCTTCGGTATTTTATGTTGACATTGTAAACCGATGCTAGAAATGTCTCCATGCTCATAATCAGCCACATGGCTTATAAACATCATTTCTCCTAATATGATTGTTGTCCGCAAATGCTGACGAATGGTTGCCATAGATTTTAAATTCAAGTCACTTGAAGATCTACCCATTTGTACATAATCCAAGCATCGTTTACTTTTACTATAGACTTATCTTTGGGATCCCTAATGGTTCTTTTGGAATAGTTCAAAAACCGAAACGTTCTTCTTTGCGACCACTCATGGATTTGCAATACAACCTGTGCGGCACAAGGTTAAAATCAATGAAGCAGCGCGAATATAAACACCATGCTCGCGTTTGTTACTTTGACTCGTCCAAAATACATCCTAAGCGTGCGAGACGAGACACGATACGAGTTGCGAGTCTTTTACATGATGCCTCGGCTCGCGCTCGTTCGCGACCGCGCCAGTGTAAATCAGGTATTAAACTGTTTGTGCATTTATTCCTTAAGTAAGCGCAGTATAGTTGTAATTCATCAGTGATATTATTCAAATTAATTCAAAGTAGTACTTTATTTCCAACTATATTCTCAGCAATTTCCAAATTAAAAATATCTATAAAATCAAATGAATGATCCCTCAGTCTTGCAGAATCATAGTCTTACATTCGGAATATACGTGAAATTTAGATTTTAATAGTAAAAACCTAAAAAATATGACTAAGAAACGATTCAATTGCTATAATTTGTGAAAGTCATTTGCTTTTAAAATACTAATTATGACTAAGTATGGCGAGTGGGTGCACGCCTTGCTGTGATCTCGTCAATAAAGCCAGTAGGGTCAATAGGACCAAAGGCTAGGCTGAGTTTAGTCGGTAGGTCTGTGTAGTCGAGCCGTCTCGACAGTACCAGGAGTCCGACATAATCAACGCATCCCTGCTTGCCTGTTGCGTTGGTATCCATGATGGATTCTCAGCCTCCTCTCCTGAAGAAAAAAAAAAAAAAAAAGCCTTGCTTTGAGTGTTTTCTAAGTGATGAAATAAAAGCTTTATATTAAAGGTTTGTGGGTTTTATAGATATTTAAAAAATATTTCAGCAATTTATTTGCCTAATGATATGAGATATTATGATTGGCAAATACCACTTGTCATCAGAAAAATCAATACACCTTTCAAGTACCGGTTATCAGAAAATATGTAGGTATATTTAAGAATAATGTTAAATGTCGTTAAATACTGAATAATATGAGGTTTTGAAATCCCATAGTTAATGTTCTAAAATCAAATTTGTATAGATATCGTATTTTATTTTAAGAGTCATTTTATTCAATATTAAAGTTTATTCAATAACTTGTATTCTCTCCCTAAGCTTACTGCTTCCATACGGTTCTTAGACAAACGGATGAGAGTCATAGTCAGATTTGTGGTATTAAATTCCATTGTGTGGCAGATTGGTGCGAACAACCTTTTTTTCCCCTGAGGAAAATGCATTAAATTGCATACCCCGACTGTGGCGAGCCGGCGGTTATGTGGGGCTCTCCTCCCCAGAGCAGGGAGGCCTACCCACTAAAAACCTCAGGGATAGCCTTCTTCAGGCATGTAGGGAGCCCCCGGGAACGCGAAGCGACTTCCGGGAACCCTCAGCCTCCGCTCCCCTGCCTAGGGGAGCCCTCCTCGGGGGAGGCTACACTACCTCCCCCGATCTCCTCCACCGACGACGTGACGATGACGTTACGTGGTCCATCCCGGGTCGCCGTATCCGCGGGCGCGACTTCCTCGCGCCCGCCGGCGACCCGTGTCGGCGCTGCGGCAGTGCTACCGAGCCCGGCGCCGTGGTGCGAACCCCAATATTGTCGTGCATGAATATGAAGTAGGTAGTTACTAATAAAATATGTATAGGGCATCACGTGAGGCTCAAAACAATGTTTAGTGCAGACAAGCTGTGTCTACAACCCAGACACGAAAGCATGCTGTGTTAAAACACAAGACACATCGGTGCTAATTAATTCCCAAACCATCCGCGAACCGATATAATAGCTGACGTTTTTCTGAAATTCATCACTATGCAATGCGTCTCCATCTCTATCGTAAATCTTGTTCCTTCCGTCGTTATCATGTAGCATAATGCACGCTCTTCGATGGTCTGCAGTTAATTTCGGCCCATTTGTAGGTTTGGTTAGTACAGTCCACGTTCTTTGAACCTTCTAATTGTAGACTCACTTACAGTCACTCTACATACAACATAAAGCTTCTGTTATAGCTAAAAAGCTTTATGGCGTCGATTTTGCAAAGAAGTTTTACCCTGGAATAATATATATACCTAAGGTACAGGTGGATTTTTATTCCTACGTATTTCACCGGGTTTAATAGTTTATCCTATTTTAACCTTTGTTTTGCCATTTATGTCTATGTAACAAATTTATTTAAAATAGTTCCGTAGTTATTGCGTGAAAGCGTAACAGACATACCTACAGAGTTACTTTCGCATTTATAATATTAGTAAGGGGATCAGACCAAAGTGCAACGCTTTTATAAGCTCCTATACTTTATTCAGACTACGAAGCCTTCTAATAATTAATATTTTGTATGATTCTCCAATTTAATTAGCTTATCTTTAATTGCCACCAATAAATTTTAATACTACAGCGCCCTATTTCGGCAAATCAAAACTATCTTTGTAAATGCGATACTACTTCCTCCAAATATTCTTTCTTCTATTTTGGTAACACTGACTTTATTTTCTAAGCGATGGTCAAATTGTACGAAGTGTTGTCAACTCAAAAAACTATACCCAACTTAATACAAATGGATAATGTGCAATTAAACTATATTATTATATACATACATTTATTAAACTCTAATTGCTTCAAACCATTGAAATCTACCTATGTCCCTGGTATTAATATATTATTTAACAACAAATCTATATTACAAACATATATCGCAAGTAATTTAAAGGGTCATAATAATTTTACTTTACACCTATATTACACTATTTCCTAATTTAGGAATTCAGTAACAGACTCCTGATTCCTTGTAACTGACTAAACTATAAGAGTTCGATCTAGAAAGATTTCTCAGTAGGTATGGTTATTTTATTTAATAGACACTAAAGAAGTAGGTTTGGAAACTCTACTTCTAAAAGGGTTAAGATTAGAAGTCCATCGCTTTTCAAGTTAGAAACATGAGACTTTATTGCCACTGATTAAGTTGATTCTTATTTCAGGATTCTTAAAAATTCTTCTTCGAAAGAGTGGAATTGGGGTTGATGACACATGTGTTTCAGCGCGGGTGGATGTTCAGGGGAGAAAAAAAAAAGGATGTTGGAATAACTGTAGAAGGTGGTTTAATACCCGATAACTTAATGCTTTCTAAGTAATGGTTATTACTCGTGCGCTAATCGAGAGCTTACTTAGTTTGGACTTGCTTTGGGTTACGTAGTACATAAATGGTAATATTCTTCCTACAGAATATTCACTTCTAATGTATACACTAAGTCACAAAATATTATTTAACCGGAATCGAAAAACTTGTATAACCTCTGGGAGTTGGTGATTTTTACAAAAGATACATGATCGAAGGAGGAAGCTGATGTTAGTTAAAAATTATACTGATAACGTTGTTTATAAGTCTTTGGTGACTCGGGTAAAAGAGCAGGATCAACCAAATTAGGCTAAATATATTTTTCCGAGTTGCTCACTTATATGATAATAAATTAATCTACTTTACAATAATATATTGTATAATGTTTTATTTAAATGCATGTTAGAGGTTGAAATTATGTCTATGATTATTGTCAAAATTTTTATATAGTATTAGGAGTTTAAAAGAATGAAGTGTGCTGTCTTTATATTTAATTATTGGAAGAATGTTCGGTGATTATTATATTAGTTTTATTAGAAGATAAAGTGGGGTTTTGAGTTTTATACTGTAACTATGGTAAAAGTATTATTTAATTATATTGTGTGAGTGTAATAATGGTATTTATTTTATAAAGCGTAAATTTTCCCTACAAAAATGACTATAACTTTAATAGATAAAAGTCGAGATAGAGGCACATTAGATTCAATAAAACAAAATTATTTACAATTAACCGAAACCTCAGAAGTCGGAAGTCGGGTGAAGATTTTCTACAGTGGCAACATTAAAAAAAGAAAGTGAAGTGAAAGAAATGGATTTACGAGAATAGGTCGCAAGCAAGTCGTATAGATTTTTGGTTGATTTCCTTTTCACTTTGCTTTCATATTCTGTGTTAAAAGATCTAATAAACTACAGTTTATTTGTGTTAATATGTTATTGGTAATATCCTAATTCATCGGATTCGGTGTCACTTCACCAGAAACGGTATAAGTACAAGAGTCGACAGCATCTTATTGATTTTCTTTCCTTGCTTAGACTTTCAACCAACGCGAAGCTCTCTTATAATATTGAATAAGAATTAATGATCTAAGATAAATTATACTACAGTCAGAACAATAATTCACATATCTACTAACTTACCTTATTTGGTGTAAACGTAAATAAGTGAAAATGATGGCCAATTCACTCGACGCAGTGAATGCGAACCAGCCGACGCAAAATGGTAGCAAGGTTCAGCCATGTAATAACGAGTCAAAGACTAATCTTATAGTAAACTATTTACCTCAAACTATGACTCAAGAAGAAATAAGATCATTGTTCTCCAGTGTTGGGGAAGTAGAGAGTTGCAAGCTGATTAGAGACAAAGTGACAGTCTTTCCTGATCACATTCTGAATGGGCAAAGCTTGGGTTATGCATTTGTCAATTACCACAAAGCAGAAGATGCTGAGAAGGCAGTGAATACATTGAATGGATTGAGACTACAAAACAAAATTATTAAAGTATCTTATGCCCGTCCTAGTTCTGATGCAATCAAAGGAGCCAACCTTTATGTATCTGGCCTGCCGAAGCACATGTCTCAACAAGAATTAGAGAAGCTGTTCAGCCCTTATGGAACAATTATCAGTTCACGAATTCTACATGAAAATATGAATGTTGGTCATTTACTTCAAGTTGGTGGTGAAGATCAATCTTTGCAAGGTCCTTCAAGAGGTGTTGCATTCATCCGCTATGATCAACGCTGTGAAGCCGAAACAGCTATACGTGAGTTAAATGGAACCATACCTCCAGGTGGCACTGGGCCAATGACAGTAAAATGTGCCAACAATCCTAGTAACCAGAACAAAGCTTTAGCTCCGTTGGCTGCATATCTAGCACCTGCGACTGGACGTCGTTTTGTGGGGCCAGCAGGTAAGGCTCTGCTTGCAATCAACAAAGGCTTGCAAAGATTCTCTCCATTAGCGGATCCTCTCATTCAAGGCAACGCTCTTGGTGGCTCAGGTTGGTGTATCTTTGTATATAATATTGGGGCTGACACAGAAGAAAGTATTCTTTGGCAGCTTTTTGGCCCATTTGGTGCTGTCCAGAGTGTTAAAATAATAAGGGATCCTACTACCAACAAATGCAAAGGATATGGATTTGTGACCATGACAAATTACGATGAAGCTGTTGTCGCCATTCAATCTCTGAATGGATACTCCTTGAATGGTCAAGTTCTGCAAGTCAGCTTCAAAACAAACAAAAGTAAATCTTAAACTAGTAAAAATCTAGTCAATAAATTAATAGCTAATACAAAAAAAAAATGTTGATCATTATGCTATCATGGTTTAGCAACAAGTGTGCGAATCATGACACAATAGTATAAACTAGTGTGCAATGTTAAAAAAAGTACAAATAGCAATAACAGCAAACCTCCACTTTTCAGAAACAGTTTTTGTAACTTAGCTACATATTTGTAATTTTTCTTTTATAAACAATATCACATGCATACCATGTGTGACCAACTTGTGACCACTGGTATAAGTCAGACATGGGCTGCATTCTTGTTTGTATCAACAATTATAATTTCACCATAAACCATTCTGAATTAGTATTAGTGTCAGTGTTAACAATCTAACTATACTATAACAATTGTAGGAACAAAAAAGAATGTGACCTTATTTTTACAGCTTCAATATCATTATTAATTAATAATGTATGGGAAACTATGCATTTTATTATTTATTACTCAGATTTACTAAAAATGTCTTAGTATAAGGTTTACTTTAATATAGAATTCACATATATTAAAACAAATATACAAAAAGAAAATGATTTTCTATTAAGAATGTGTCTAGATTTTATGAAAAACAAAATTATAAATTTGTTTTATTTCCTACTGAGAGCTATATGGGCTTGCATCAATTACTGATAAAAGTGAATAAAATATTCAAAATATTTCATTACTTTGACACATGATTTTCAATTTTATCAAATAATAGTTGACATGACTTACTCATTTTTATATAATCTCAGAAATCATGCCAACATGAGTCTATGATATTGCAAGTGCATTATCTATCCAGTGCAATAAAATAGTACTATATACTGAAAGTATTTAGTTTCTATTGAAAGAATGTATTTAAATCCAAATTCCTGTGCAATTATTTAATGTTTTTTAATTTGGATGTTGCAATAATTTTTTTATTCAAATTTTGGACCCTACCAAAGATATCAGAAAATAAATTTTAATTATGACTGAATATTTGGGATGATAAGTAAAGACTACTTGTATGTTTAAATAATATTACTTATAACAGCAACTCTTCCATAGGTTTTCGAAATGATATTGATGGTAGAATTAATTTCATAAATATAACTAGTATTTAATTTACAAATATGATTCCAATATTGACAAAAGCACAAAGATGTTATAATTAAATGAATGATATATTAGAACATTAATTAATCATTTTATATTATTGTAATGCTTATTATAATGTCTCATCATTTTTTTTGTCATTAAAATATTTACATTTAACTAGTAATCTCAATCAATATTATGACGTTTAAGGACCATGACATAAACTAATTAGTTATTGATCAACATTTTATTCATCTACTAAATTATTGTAATTGTGAATTAATATGTGTAGGTGTCTGATGTATGAAACTTACCTAGTGTATTCAGTGAAAGTCAAATTAATTATGAGGAGCCGAAATGATAATAATTTATCATGTTTTATATTAGTAATTTCACATGATTAATGAAAGAACTCAAGCAATTTGACTTTCACAATATGATATTGTCTATCTAATTATTAATTTGTGTAATCATATCTATTTATTATTAAATTTAAGTCATTTTTCAATTCATCGTAATTTATTATAATCATTATAGATTTATAGCTTTCATTTGATGTTATAATAATATATGGAACATTTAGTGTAAGTTAAAAATTAGTTGATTCAATGGTATTCATCTTACTCAATGCTACACTCCCTTTATATTTAATATTCCAAATATTTTGTAGTTTTAACTCCAAACATAGCTAATTTATTCCTAGATATAAAAGCATATCATGAATACACAGCAGATAGAAATGATAGATGATGGGCTTGAGTGATGCATTTTAAATAAGTACATACTTATATGTTTAATTACTATAATACTGATAAGGATAAATGTTTTCAATACAATTAATATTTATATTTTATTAAAAGTACTTAACTATGCAAAACTAGTCAGTTATAATTTTGCGCAAGATTAAAGATATAAGTTAATATATCTATTTTTAAGTATTTATTAAACTGTGTTCCCTAATTTTAAATGTAGACAATTAGAATATTGAGTTCAAATTATGTCGGTGTGGTGTTTGGTTTAACATAAGTTTAGAATATCATTTTATTTGTACAACATACATAACATACTAAATGGTGTGTATAAAACTAGTCAAAGATAAATTAATACCTCTTAGCAAGACTGCTCTGAATCTTTCATATTCTTTTATATTTAGGCATACTCATATACTAACATAAGGTGCTCAAGCAATTCATCTAGCAATTCAAACAATTCATTCACCAACCAAAATATGAAAATACTATAATGAATTTATTTAGTGACTTCAATTACCTATGTAGGTAGCAATAATTGCATTAAAGAAAAGTAAGGTAACAACTATGTTGGTTCATTTTTCGAGACTTGTCACATACTAATGAAAAGAATAATGAATACTCTATAGGTTCAGAGCATCCTGTGGTGATCATAGGTACTTTGTGTTCATCCTCTACAAAAACGCCGTGATTGGACATCAGTACACACCTGTCCTTTTGATTTATATTAAACCTACATTTTGTTTCAGTATGTCAAATTAGTTTTGGTTTCATTTAAAACTAACAGTTTTATTTATACTTAGTGTTATTTAACAGCTTATCAGTCTTATTTTAATTTTCTTTTCTTTTTGTTTTGTGTTATTTTTGGGCAGGTTTGGATATTGTAAGGTTTCGGCCTAGGATGTAGCTAGAAATATTAAGACAGAGTACAAATCGTCAATAAATGTATGGGAGGAATGTTTGCTTACATTTAGTTTTGGAATAATGTCAACGAATGTAATCTGATGTAGAGAATATTGATAGATATTAATATATTGACATTAGCAATAATATCTTTAAACCCCATGTTTTATTTGTTACACCTACCAATAGCTGTATTCTAATCACTACAAACCTGTATGGTACAAAAACAATGTCTGCATGCATAGATCTCAATACGCAACCGATAAGTATTGATAAACTTTCTTGTATCAAAAGATATCATTTAGAGAATTTCTTCGGGATTTTATAAATTATTATTCAATACAACACATACAAAAATTACGCAACTCGCATCTAGGAGGCGGACTTTCGATCATTTTATGCATGGTTAACCCCAAAGCTCTAATAAATAATAAGGTACTTATAATATACCTAGTAGTATATAGTACCTTATTATTTACCAATTAATCTACCATATACATATATATTCTACAGCCGTAACGCAGCAAATGCAGTGTTCGCGTGGCATTGTGGCAATGGCAAGGTGCAGGTACGTAATTCATTTCTTGTAGACAACTAGGTACCTACCTACATTATCATTGTGTTAATGTTTGATTAATTCTAAAAGAAAGTAGATAATATTAGCTCGCTACTACCAGCAAATTTATATTACACTAAATTGTTTATTATAATTTGATTTAATAATTCAACCCAAGGAAGTGAAAGTCTGTACTTGCATAACCAAGCAGTAAAATCAGTACCTACCATAATTAAATCGTTGGTACCGTTCGTTTTACCAAAAACAATGAACCACGATGTACTTACGATTAGAATTTAGATATAGCTACAATATTCACGAGGAGGGATGAAATTGTTACCCTGTCTGGTTGCGCGCAGCACGCGCCGTCAAGTCACCCTACCTCATTGAGTTCAATGAACCCATTGTGTGCCTACTTGTATAGCCGGACCATTGATCGTTTACGATTTTTGGGAATGACATGCGAATTTCGGCTTAATTTACTCGGAGTTTTTTACAAATCTTTATGTCCATAATTGGATACAGCGTACCACTCATTAGCGGATGGTAAAAGTAGGTTTGAAGTGTGTTGTCTTTAATACACTCGGCAACGTGTCAAACTTATATAAGCCATGTTAGTGTTCTTATGACCCTCGGTTGACGGTTTTCATAGTGTAAATTAATGTGTTGCTGACCGTGCCTACTTTCTAAGTAATTTTTTAAAACTTAGCCACGACATCTGACATTCAAAATTAATTTTCATAAAACCTGTGCCGCCAAGATCTCGCACGTGCATCATGATTCGTTTCGATTCAGACGCCAATATTTACAAAAAAGTTAGTAGTACGTAAATATACCAACCAATTCATATTATCTACTTATGAAACGATTACGTATCTTCTTACAAAAGTAACGGTATATCTGTAACCGGAAAATAACAAGACTCGTAAGTTGATCAATTTTCTAGGTAGTTAATCAACTCTCGGAAAATAATAAACGGCATTTGAAATGTACTATTTAACGCATTGAATTTTAGTAAATAGATTAACTTACGGCGTCTTGCCGTTAAATCATCCGACAAAGGCAAGGTGTACGTTGATTGGTGAAAAGACTCACGTGCTTTTATACCGCTCCCCGCCACCCGGCCGCCGCCATTACCGGCTTCAACGTAAACAAATCTATCTAGTCCGTACTTGTTTTTCTTTATTTACAGTAGTAAAATTAACAATTGTTGTTTTGTTTGATAATAATTCTTATTATAACGCGTTGTTAGTGAAATGGAGTCTGTAGTGGTAGAAATTAACGAACAATTTGTGAGCAATACTAGTTTTGTTGATCGTGAACACTTTGATGCAGAGTTACAAAAGTACTACAGTGGGCTAAGTACAGAAAAAAAAAACTCAGTGGACAAGTGAAAAAATCCAAAATGTTATTCAAATGATAGAAGAATACAATCTTGCTAAAACTTTAGGTAAACGTATCGGAAATTACAGTCATTTCAATTCAAACGGCATATCGGTTGGGATCATCGGTATCCTCGAATGAGAACTTCCTCACCATTGAATTTTTCTATTATTATCGTAGCATAAATTACATTGTTCATTAATTTCCTAACCACCAAACGCGTACCGTTGCACAGTTTTGGTTGGTTTATGTTTCGAAGCATGATTACTACGGAACCAACCTTTAGGCGTAAATTATGCAGTGGTAAGTCAGGCACGTCTAAAGAGTTTGAAACTTCAATTGGATAGTTGGTGGCTTCATTGCATCCGCTAAAATTTCCTGCTCACACAACCCTTCATTTTTACAGTTAGAAATATTTTTTGGAAATACATTGTTGATAAGTTCGTCTAGCATAGACGATCTTTAATATTTCTATATCGAAAATATAAATATTAAAACAACATATCTAAGTGTTTGTAAATCTATGAATAAACACTTGCTAAATGCTTATAATGAATGCTGTCGACCAATCATAGAAAAGTGTATTAAATGACGGATAATAGTGTACCGTCAAATAGTACACTGGGCAACGATTGGTCCATTTGTGGATGATTTTACTTGTAGCAATATAGTTAATTACTAAATTACGGCTAGGTACCGTAAGTTGATGAATTAGCTAAAATTCAATGCGTTAAATAGTACATTTCAACTGCCGTTTATTATTTTCCGAGAGTTGATTAACTACCTAGAAAATTGATCAACTTACGAGTCTTGTTATTTTCCGGTGACATATCGAAGCGTCACATACTGAACTAGATCTATGAATAAGTGTGTAGTACCTACCTAAGTAGGTACATAATTTCATGCTAGTATCGCATTATTTCGAGTTACTCATAATTATATTGTTTGCCGGAAATTACCAAAATTTAGTTCAATTCCTACCAAAATAAAACAATCTTGATGTATTTTACATTGTAAATGTTCAAGAAGTGAGTGTTTTCTTAATCTTATTATAAACAAATCGCACATTAATAAATTTATGAACGTTTTCCAATGTCCAAATTATGAATAGTTGAGTCCCAATCGTAACTTGAATCTACCATTAATCAACTTTATCTGTTTTATATATTACTATATTTAATTAAATAAAGTGTTTAAGCGTCTTCCTTGGCCTTTTCAAAACTCTCGAATACTCTCGATACGATCTCTATACCCATCTTAATCAAAATAGAACAGCATTCGTACTCGGGAGGTAAGCATTCTAGGAGCTCTTTTGCACAAGGTACAGTGTGTAAAAATTTGCCCATATATCGGTGACATAATAGGCTTAGCTGACTACACAGGATGGCGGCAAAATCAAAAATTCTTGGGTAATGGCGTTGATACTTCGATTTTTTAATGTAACTATTAGATATTCGGCCTGCTGTAGATCATCTAATTCACTTGTTCGTATGCACGTTCAAGATTTTTGTTCTCACAAGCCTGATTTGATGTTAACAAGTGACTGTAAAGTTTTATGTTGAATAAATATTGTTTTATTTTCTTCTGCAGTACCAACAAAGAGTAAATAAGAATTAATAAATAGCGTCGGTGGCGCTCCGGTATTGGCATACGAATTGAATGATTAGGTGGACCAGAGGTCCCTACCTGCGGGCCGTGGTCGGGTACTATCTGCGCGACAGGACGATCGGCGTGATGGGACGGGACGGGAGGGAAACGTCGAGGAGGGTCGAGTGCGGCGTTCCGCAGGGGTCGGTGTTGGGACCCTTGCTATGGAACCTCGCATACAACGCGGTCCTTCGCACCAGCCTTCCTCGCGGCGTGAGTGTCGTCTGCTACGCTGACGACACTCTCGTCGTGACGACTGGGGCCGACTTCGGGCCGGTGCTCAGGCTTACCGAGCTTGGGGTGGCATGTGTCGTGCGGGCGATCCGCCAGCTGGGTTTACAAATAGCGCCTCACAAAACCGAGGCGCTATGGTTCCACGGCCTTCCGAGGCGCCGGGAACCACCCAGCTGCCGGATCCGGGTGGGTGACGCGGTGGTCCCGGTGGGGCCGTACATCAAGTACCTGGGCCTCACCCTGGACCGCCGCTGGAGCTTCGAGGAGCATTTCGTGCGGTTGGTCCCCCGAGCCAAAAGGGTGGCGGGCGCATTGCATCGCCTGCTGCCCAATCTCGGGGGACCGAGGGATGGAGTTCGCCGCCTGTACGAGGGCGTCGTGCGATCCGTCGCCATGTATGGGGCTCCCGTGTGGTCGCAAGACTGCGCGAGGTCCCCCCGCTGCAGAGCTCTGCTACGGAGCCTGCAGCGGATAATGGCCATACGGATCGTGCGAGGCTACCGTAAAATCTCGTACGAGGCGGCGACGGTTCTGGGACGCTCCCCCCCATTCGACATCCTGGCCGACATGTACGCGGCGACGTTGCGTCGCGGCGTGTCGGCCGGGGGGGCGATGGGGGGAGCACCCTGGAACCCGCGCACGAAGTGCCTAAGCGGGAGTGGCACCGACGGATTGTGGTGGCCTGGCGTGCGCAGCTCGAATTACGGATCTGCGCGCGCCAGCGGGCCGTCGGTGCCGTACTCCGCACCTCGAAGCTTGGCTCCACGGGAAGGAGGAGGTCACCTACCGATTGACTCAGATACTCACCGGGCACGGCTGCTTCGGTGAGTATCTGTGTCGAATAGGACGGGAGGGATCGACACATTGTCACCACTGCGCATCCGACCTTGACTCGGCCCAGCACACGCTGGCGGAGTGCCCCACGTGGGCCTCCGAGCGCCGAGTCTTGGTCGCAGAGATCGGGCGAGATCTGTCTCCGCCGGCATTGATTGCGGCAATGCTGGCGGACGAGGGAGGTTGGAGGGCTGTGGCCTCCTTCTGTGAAGCAGTGATGCTCCAGAAGGAGGCCGCCGAGCGGGGTCGGGAGATGGCCGATCCCGCTCGAAGAAGGCGGCGCCGGGCTCGGTAGCACAGCTGCGGCGCCGCCGCGGGTCGCCGGCGGGCGCGAGTAAGTCGCGACTGCTACGGCGACCCGGGATGGACCACGCCCCTTCCGTGGCCGGGGGGCGTCGTCGGTGGAGGAGACCGGGGGAGGTAGTAAGCCTCCCCGAGGAGGGCTCCCCTGTGTCGACGGGGGAGCGGAGGCTGGGGGTTCCCGGAAGAAGCTTTCTGTTCCCAGGGGCTCCCTACATGCCTGAGGAAGGCCATCCCTGAGGTTTTTAGTGGGTAGGCCTCCCCCTTCTGGGGAGGAGAGCCCCACATAACCCCGGCTCGCCACAGCCGGGGTATGCAATTTAATGCATTTTCCTCAGGGAAACAAAAAAAAAAAAAAAAAAAAAAAGGTGGACCAGAGGTGTGGCGTTGGCGGTGTCGTTAGATATCGTCAACGCGTGATATCGAAAACGTCGATCGGCGTGATGGGACGGGACGGGATGGAAACGTCGAGGAGGGTCGAATGCGGCGTTCCGCAGGGGTCGGTGTTGGGACCCCTGCTATGGAACCTCGCATACGACGTGGTCCTTCGCTCCAGCCTTCCTCGCGGCGTGAGTGTCGTCTGCTACGCTGACGACACTCTCGTCGTGACGACTGGGGCCGACTTCGGGCCGGTGCTCATGTTTGCCGAGCTTGGGGTGGCATGTGTCGTGCGGGCGATCCGACGGCTGGGTTTAGAAATAGCGCCTCACAAAACCGAGGCGCTATGGTTCCATCGCTTTCCGAGGCGCCGGGAACCACCCAGCTGCCGGATCCGGGTGGGTGACGCGGAGGTCCCGGTGGGGCCGTACATCAAGTACCTGGGCCTCACCCTGGACCGCCGCTGGAGTTTCGAGGAGCATTTCGTGCGGTTGGTCCCCCGAGCCAAAAGGGTGGCGGGCGAATTGCATCGCCTGCTGCCCAATCTCGGGGGACCGAGGGATGGAGTTCGCCGCCTGTACGAGGGCGTCGTGCGATCCGTGGTCATGTATGGGGCTCCCGTGTGGTCGCAAGACTGCGCGAGGTCCCTCCGCTGCAGAGCGCTGCTACGGAGCCTGCAGCGGATAATGGCCGTACGGATCGTACGAGGCTACCGTACAATCTCGTACGAGGCGGCGACGGTTCTGGGACGCTCCCCCCCATTCGACATGTACGCGGCGACGTATGCGTCACGGCGTGTCGACCGGGGGAGCGCCCTGGAACCCGCGCACGGAGTGCCTAAGCGGGAGTGGCACCGACGGATTGTGGCGGCCTGGCGTGCGCAGCTCGAATTACGGATCTGCACGCGCCAGCGGGCCGTCGGTGCCGTACTCCCGCTCAAAGCTTGGCTCCACGGGAATGGGAGGTTCACCTACCGATTGACTCAGATACTCACTGGGCACGGCTGCTTCGGTGAGTATCTGTGTCGAATAGGACGGGACACATTGCCACCACTGCGCATCCGACCTCGACTCGGCCCAGCACACGCTGGCGGAGTGCCCCGCGTGGGCCTCCGAGCGCCGAGTCTTGGTCGCAGAAATCGGGCGAGATCTGACTCCGCCGGCATTGCATATACATATCAAATAAAATATGTCAAAGAACAAAGTTAAGACTACATAAATCAGGAAACGGGAAAAAGTAGAAGCTCTGGGAACTCTTTCTCTTTAGAAATTAATAATAAGGCTATCAAGTCGGACGATGCAGTTGCGAATGCATTTGTTGATTATTTTTCTCAAATTCTTGCTATAACTACCAGTGTTATGAAACCGTAGAACGATATTGTTTATGTTTTTATGCTTCTATATTTTTATGTCAAGTATGATTCATCTTTTTGATGTTGTCAATGAATATTAATTAAATAGAACATATGATATTATCTTATTTGCATTTTTTCGTTAATTTACCAAGTATAACAAGCAAGTCCATACGAACCTCACATTAAACCACATCATCTGGCGACCGTGACAGGACCCCCTCGTGCGCCGTGGTGGGGAGGGTTTTGGGAGAGATTAGTGAGGTCGCTAAAGGATATAATGAGAAGAGTAATTGGGAAAGCTTCACTCACGTTTTTAAAACGCATCTTTAACTGCTCTCTTATAGCTTGTATGTATCTGACACGAGTATTCAATGCCTTATTGTCAACTTCATCAAGGTCATCAGTGTGATACATTTTATCCTTGATATCTTGAATGAACATAGATGGTGTCAATGGGCATAAGTTCTCCGTATTATCTGAAATATATGTTAGAGGCCTTGCATTCAGTATGGCTTCACATTCGGAGAGCAGTGTTGAGAGTTCTATAAACGTGAGTGAAGCTTTCCCAATTACTCTTCTCATTATATCCTTTAGCGACCTCACTAATCTCTCCCAAAACCCTCCCCACCACGGCGCACGAGGGGGTATGAAATGCCATTTTATTTTTTGTGATGTCGTTCTTGCTATTATCTCTCGCCAATCAATAGAATTCAAAGAATTGCTAGCACCAACAAAGTTCGTCCCATTATCCGTATAAATCACGGACACCCGATTTTTACATAATAGCAAAAGGCGTTGTGTTAAAAGAATTGGAGATATATCAGCTGAGGAATATGAAATAGCTGAGTTTAAACTGTTTAAAATTTTGCAGATGGAATTCTTACAAGGGCAAAAGGAATCGGCACATGTAAACAAAGTTGAAACTATTACTGATGAGAGTGGTATTATACGTGTCAAGACGAGGCTAGCTTTATTAGATGAACCGTCTTCCTTTGTTTTTCCCGTACTTCTTCCAAGCAAGCATTTTACTATAGAACGTTTGGTTAGAGAGAAACACAAAGAACATCTCCACGTCGGATCTCAAACCCTTATAACCATATTACGAGAGAAGTTGTGGATAATTGGTATTCGGCGATTAGCAAAGAAAACTGTACGTCAATGTATTATCTGCAAACGTTTCAGCGCAAAACCATGTCAATCAGTACCAGCGCCATTACCCATCAGCCGAGTAACATGTGGTACAGCCTTTGATGTAACCGGAATTGATTATGCAGGACCATTATATCAACGGTCTGGAGAAAAATGCTGGGTAGCGATATTTACATGTGCTACATATCGAGCAGTACATTTAGAACTCTGTACATCACTTAGTACTGAAGAGTTTTTGATGGCACTGAGAAGATTTTTTGCTCGACGTGGTAGGGTGTCCATGATTTATACGGATAATGGGACGAACTTTGTTGGTGCTAGCAATTCTTTGAATTCTATTGATTGGCGAGAGATAATAGCAAGAACGACATCACAAAAAATAAAATGGCATTTCATACCCCCTCGTGCGCCGTGGTGGGGAGGGTTTTGGGAGAGATTAGTGAGGTCGCTAAAGGATATAATGAGAAGAGTAATTGGGAAAGCTTCACTCACGTTTATAGAACTCTCAACACTGCTCTCCGAATGTGAAGCCATACTGAATGCAAGGCCTCTAACATATATTTCAGATAATACGGAGAACTTATGCCCATTGACACCATCTATGTTCATTCAAGATATCAAGGATAAAATGTATCACACTGATGACCTTGATGAAGTTGACAATAAGGCATTGAATACTCGTGTCAGATACATACAAGCTATAAGAGAGCAGTTAAAGATGCGTTTTAAAAACGAATATTTATCTTTATTAGTTCACAGGTCGAGCAATACAGATACCTTTAGGACTATCGCGGTTGGTGATGTAGTGTTGCTGGAAGTCGAAGGCCTCAAAAGGATAGACTGGCCTCTAGCAGTAGTCAAAGAGATAATGAAGGGACCGGATGGTGTTCATCGAGTAGTTCGCTTAGGCACCTCTCGAGGAGATAAATTACGTGCAATCGAACGGATTTACCCACTCGAGATTTCTTATAATACTGTTACGCCGGTGGCTTAGTACAACTTCAAAAGTGATTTTCTGTGACTTAGAAACGTTTTCAGCAGGCTGAAACGTCGTTTCAGGCCGTTTCAGAAGTAGCTCTTTCACATACTAAAAAATCTAAATTACACCCAAGTTACAGTAGTTTTCAGGCGCCTGAAACATGTTTTCAGTACGTTTCAGGCTACCCTCTATCCAACGCCGCAATAACCTGAAAACCCGTTTTCAGGCGTTTTCAGGACCCCTTATGGGCCATTAAGCCAACTTCAGTAAAAGGACATAAATTTCAATAGGAGTGAAAGAGATAGCAATAGTAGAAAGAGACAGAGATAGTTAGAACATTCGAGAAGTATTAGAATGAGAAAACATCATTAGAAAGAGATAGACAAACACAGAATATTCGAGAAAGATAGTACGGGAATATTCGAGTATTGTGTATCGAGAATATTCGAGAAAGATAGTACAGGAATATTCGAGTATTGTGTATCGAGAATATTCGAGTATCGAGACAGTTATACTCGAACCGTCTCGAACGCGCGACGTATTGGACTACACATTCGAGTGTGTCCGCGAATGTTCTGGCAAGAGTGGCAAGTATCTTAGGGGACTATATAAGGCTGTGTCCGGCCGCCGGGAAGCATGATTGTTTTGCGATACAGTGCGAAAACATCTAAGTGATATTGGAGAACTAAGAAGCGACTTTCAGTGCTTTCAGTGAAGTGATTAGTGACTGTTAGTGTACTTTAATAAAAGTTCAGTGTTTTGGTAGACCGCCGTTTAATTTACTGACCCCAGCTCGTAACATTTGGTGTCAGAAGTGGGATCAGTATGCCGGTTCTACCAAAGGAAGACACGGAAGGAAGAATCCGGACAAGAAGCCAGCGACAACAGGAAGCCGACCAGAGACGCTTCGGAGCTACTCAGCCGCCAACTGACGAGGACCAGCAGTCAGTTATGGAAGCCACTCCCTCAACGTCGGCTGCCGCTCCAGATTGGGCGGCTTTCATGGCGATGATGCAGGAGCAGGCCCGCCGTCAGGAGGAGCAAGCACGCCGTCTGGAAGAGCAGTTGCAGCGTGATAAGGAGGAGCAGGCGCCGTCAGGAGGAGCAAGCACGCCGTCTGGAAGAGCAGTTGCAGCGTGATAAGGAGGAGCAGGCCCGCCGTCAGGAGGAGCAGGCACGCCGTCTGGAAGAGCAGTTGCAGCGCGATAAGGAGGAGCAGGCCGCCGTCAGGAAGAGCAGGCCCGCCGTCAGGAGGAGCAAACTCGCCTTTTGAGGGAACAACTGCAGCTCGGCCAAGATGAACAAATGGTCCTGATCAAAGATCTCCAAGCGACTTTCGGCAATAAGGTCAAAGTGATAGAAGATAAGGTTCTGCAACACGAGAACCGTCTCACCGAAGCTGAATCTGAAATTGCCGATGTCAAGAAGGCTTTGGGTAATCTGAAGGTCGGAGATGGGACAGCCACTATCGTCAGTGCCGCTCCTTCGGTGCGAGGATTCAAAGTGCCACCTTTTGATGGGAGTTCCTCGTGGTCAGCCTATAAAATACAGTTTGAGGCTGTAATGGAGGCAAATGGGTGGACTAAAGCCCAGGCCATGACCGCACTCAAGCTAGGCCTCCGAGATCAAGCCTTGACAGTCCTCGAAGCTCTTGACAAGAAGGTGAGCTACGAGGAACTATTGGAAGCGCTTGAGGCAAGATACGGCGACGCACACCTTGAACATGTGTTTCGGGCCCAGCTAAAAGATCGGGTTCAGCGTGTTGGTGAAAACCTGCAACAATGGGCCCTAGAGGTAGAAAAACTGGTACGTAAAGCGTACCAGTCCGCACCGACGTTGATTGTGGGCAACCTTGTACAGGCTTTTGTCGACGGCATTCGGGACCTCGAAGTGAGAGCTGCTGTGAGACTTGGGCACCACGAAACCCTTAAAGACGCCCTGGCCCATGCTCTAGAAGTGGAAGCTGTGAGGCAAGACCATCGGTCTCACCGTGTCAGGGAGGTAGTTGCAACACCTGTGCGTGACCGCTTCAAGGGATACAGCCCTAGATGCTACACTTGTGGCGAAAAGGGACACCTACGATCAAGTTGTCCAAAGCGTAGCTCAGGGATTGATGAAGATGGGCCTCAGGAGAACAGGGCAGCTAATAGCGCTGTCCAACAACAGCAGGGAAACGAGTAAACGCCAGGACTGCGGGGCGAGTGCTGGCTGGTGTTCGCAGAGCCCCAAGGATTTCGATCTCACAAGCCCACGATGGGAACAGCCTGATCATCAATGGCAAGGTTAACGGAAGATCATGTAAGCTGACAATCGATACCGGAGCTTCTCGCACGGTTGTCAGTTCCCAACTTGCGAATCGGTTTCTGAGGGACTTCAGAAACAACAGCCTGGAGCGATTAAATTTAGTAACCGCCACCGGTCAGCACATACCCGTTCGAGGCGAACAGAAGGTGGAGTTGAAGTTGGGTAATCAAGTTTACCTGCACAACGTCATTGTGGCTGATATTGTCGATGACTGCATTCTCGGACTAGACTTTATGAGGAAGAATGGTTGTGAGATCGACGTCAAGCAAGGAATTATGAGTTGTGGACGAGAAGAATTGTTCATGGAAGGAGCCACACCGGGGAAAGTGTATAGCTTAAAGAAAACCGCTCTACCCCCAAAATCAGAAACCATTGTGCCGGTTAGTCTCCCTTACAATTCTGGGAAGATACATCGATGTGTACTCATTGAAAGATTAGATCATGACCAGCCATGGAAGATGGCACGAACTCTGGTCAGAACCACTGGCTTTGCAGCAGTTCGTGTACTGAATCTTGACGATAAAGAACACGTGATCGAAAAGGGAATGTTACTTGGTACGAGTGAGGAGGTAGACTGGTTGCGTCGTTGTCAAGACACGACTCATACAAATGTCAACAAAAAGGAAGGAATCAGCGTGTCAAAACTTTTGGAAGACTGTCGAGACGTTTTGTCTAAGGAACAGATAGACAAGGCTAAGAAGATGTTACTCAAGTACGCTGATGTTTTCTCTACTCGACGAGGACATTGGGAAGACGAGTTTAGTTCAACACAGAATTAACACTGGGAACGAATTGCCTATCCGCCAGCGACCAAGAAGACTACCGATAGCACGGGAAAAGGAAGTGGAGACCATTATTGAAGGAATGGTGAAGGAAGGTGTTATAGAGCCTTCGTCCAGCCCATGGTCTTCACCCGTGGTGCTTTTAGGAAAAAGGATGGCAGCATGCGTTTTTGTGTTGACTACCGCCGCCTGAACGACATCACAAAGAAGGACAGCTATCCATTACCCAGGATTGATGACACGCTGGATATGCTTACCGGAGTGAAGTGGTTCAGCACGTTAGATTTAAAAAGTGGCTACTGGCAAGTAGAAATTGACCCTAAGGACAAGGAGAAACTGCATTTTCTACTGGAAAGGGACTATGGCAGTTCAAAGTGATGCCGTTCGGGCTGTGTAATGCACCGGCGACTTTCGAAAGGCTGATGGAGCTGGTACTCAGCGGATTGATTGGAGAAGCCTGTCTGGTCTATTTGGATGACATCATCATCGTGGGCCGTACGTTTGAAGAACACCTTCAGAATCTAGAACGGGTGCTATCAAAAATTCGAAGCGCCAACCTGAAGTTAAGCCCTAAAAAGTGTTCCTTCTTCAAACGACAAGTAAGCTTCCTAGGATACGTGGTTTCGGAAGCGGGTGTCCAGACAGATCCGCAGAAGATCATCGCCGTAAAGGATTGGCCAGTTCCGAGAGACAAGACACAAGTAAGAGCATTTTTGGGTTTGTGTTCCTACTACCGGCGATTTGTGAAGAACTTTGCCGACATTGCCAAGCCTCTTCATAAACTCACGGAAGAAAAGAGAGTTTTTGCTGGGATGAAAACTGTGACGTCGCATTTCAAGAACTGAAACGACATCTGTGTAATACACCTATTCTAGGGTATCCCGATAATGAAAATGAATTCATAGTGGATACAGACGCAAGTGATACTGGGCTAGGTGGTGTATTGTCGCAACGGAAAGGCGATCGCGAAGTTGTTATAGCATACTTCAGCAAATCTTTGTCCAAACCTGAGAGAAATTACTGTGTCACGAGAAGAGAATTACTGGCAGTGGTGAAAACATTGCAGCACTTCAACAAATATTTGCTTGGTCGAAAATTCCATCTGCGTACTGACCATGCTGCATTGAAGTGGCTATTACAATTCAAGAATCCCGAAGGACAAGTTGCGAGATGGATCGAGTTACTTCAAGAATATGACTTCGTGATTGAACATCGCAGTGGAAGATCTCATGGTAATGCAGATGCTTTGTCAAGAAGACCTTGCTCTGAAGACTGCAAGCACTGCGTAAAACAAGAGGCAAAAGCAGACCTACCTGTGAGAATGCTAAACACGGATCTTAGCAATGAATGGAAAGAAACATTTCAGCATGCTCAGCAGTATGATGTAGACATCAAACCGATTCTCGAATGGATCAAAGCCGGTACTCCTAACCTGCCTGGAGTGATATTGCGTCGATGAGTTCCATCACGAAGAGCTATTGGGCTCAATGGGACAGCCTGGTTATCCAAGATGAAGTCTTGTGCCGCAAATGGGAAAACGCTCGAGGAGACCGTTGTCATCTACAAATGGTTGTACCCAAAGCCAAGATACCGGATGTTCTACAGCTGTACCATAACGGATGTTCAGGAGGTCATATGGGAGTGACGAGAACTCTGTTGAAAATAAGAGAACGATTTTACTGGATAAATTGCCGTGACGATGTTGAAGATTGGTGCCGCAAGTGTACTAGTTGTGCTGCAGTAAAGGGACCTCGTACACGCAGCAGAGGTGCATTGAAACTGTATAACGTTGGTGCACCATGGGAAAGGATTGCCATAGACGTTGCGGGACCATTTCCGGAAAGTGAATACGGAAACAAGTACTTCATGGTTGTGATGGACTATTTCACTAAGTGGCCGGAAGTCTTCGCTATTCCTAACCAAGAGGCTTCAACAGTTGCGGATAAATTAGTCCATGAAGTCTTCTGCCGTTTTGGAGTACCCTTGGAAATTCATAGTGATCAGGGAAGAAATTTTGAGTCTCAAATATTTCAAGAGATGTGTCGAGTTATGGGTATCCATAAAACGAGGACCACTTCTTACCATCCGCAATCTGATGGAATGGTGGAACGATTTAACCAAACATTGGAGAGGTATCTTGCAAAGGTTGTGTCAAACAGGCAAAAGGATTGGGACAAGCACATCCAACCATTCCTGATGTCATATCGAAGCGCAGTGCATGAAAGTACTTCGGTGACACCAGCATTTGCAAACTTTGGTAGAGAACTACGGTTGCCTGCGGATCTACTTACTGGAATTCCACCTGATGCCCCGCGGAATATAACCGAGTACGCGAATGATTTGCGCAACAAGTTGAACGACGTACACGAGCAAGTCAGACAATCAAGCCAACAGATGTCTGAGAAGATGAAAACCCGCTACGACCGAAATGTAAACAACAAGGGCTTTGAAGAGGGTTCGTTGGTGTGGCTACATAATCCAGTCCGCAGTAAAGGGAAATCTCCGAAGCTTCAAGCCAAATGGGAAGGACCCTATCGAGTTTTGAAGAGATCAACGACGTCACGTACCGGATACAGCGAAATGCACGTAGTCCCTGTAAGATTGTTCACGTTGACCGACTGGCGAAATACCACGGAAATAATGATGCTCGGGACGAGCATGTCTTAGGAGGGGGTAGTGTTACGCCGGTGGCTTAGTACAACTTCAAAAGTGATTTTCTGTGACTTAGAAACGTTTTCAGCAGGCTGAAACGTCGTTTCAGGCCGTTTCAGAAGTAGCTCTTTCACATACTAAAAAATCTAAATTACACCCAAGTTACAGTAGTTTTCAGGCGCCTGAAACATGTTTTCAGTACGTTTCAGGCTACCCTCTATCCAACGCCGCAATAACCTGAAAACCCGTTTTCAGGCGTTTTCAGGACCCCTTATGGGCCATTAAGCCAACTTCAGTAAAAGGACATAAATTTCAATAGGAGTGAAAGAGATAGCAATAGTAGAAAGAGACAGAGATAGTTAGAACATTCGAGAAGTATTAGAATGAGAAAACATCATTAGAAAGAGATAGACAAACACAGAATATTCGAGAAAGATAGTACGGGAATATTCGAGTATTGTGTATCGAGAATATTCGAGAAAGATAGTACAGGAATATTCGAGTATTGTGTATCGAGAATATTCGAGTATCGAGACAGTTATACTCGAACCGTCTCGAACGCGCGACGTATTGGACTACACATTCGAGTGTGTCCGCGAATGTTCTGGCAAGAGTGGCAAGTATCTTAGGGGACTATATAAGGCTGTGTCCGGCCGCCGGGAAGCATGATTGTTTTGCGATACAGTGCGAACACATCTAAGTGATATTGGAGAACTAAGAAGCGACTTTCAGTGCTTTCAGTGAAGTGATTAGTGACTGTTAGTGTACTTAATAAAAGTTCAGTGTTTTGGTAGACCGCCGTTTAATTTACTGACCCCAGCTCGTAACAATACTTTCGAAAGAAGCGTGTCTGTGGAAGATAATTCGGATACGGTGGAAGATAAGTGTATGAACCCGGCGTCAGCGTCAGCGGCGTCAGAAAGACAAACACGTTTTGGCAGGCTGGTCAAAGCACCTAGACGTCTTGATTTATAAATCTTTGTGATTATGTTTTAATTTTCAAGTGCTTCTTTTTTGTGTGGTGTGTAGTGTGTTATGAAACCGTAGAACGATATTGTTTATGTTTTTATGCTTCTATATTTTTATGTCAAGTATGATTGATCTTTTTGATGTTGTCAATGAATATTAATTAAATAGAACATATGATATTATCTTATTTGCATTTTTTCGTTAATTTACCAAGTATAACAAGCAAGTCCATACGAACCTCACATTAAACCACATCAACCAGTAATCTTAACTCATCTCCTAGCTTAGCCATCACCCTCCTCGAGTCAAGTGTGAATAGGTGCAGTGAATCATTCAAATTTAGCCATATTGATGCTTCTTCAATTAAGAAAACATTCCGTTTACTTAACAAGAAGAAAACTGAAGATCTTTGGGGTATATCAACTCACATAATTCAATTTGTCATCGATGAATTAGCCCCATTGTTAGCACAAATTTTTAATTCTTGTATTGATGAGGGTATCTTTCCTGATCTAATGAAATATAGTAAATTAATACCACTTTTCAAATCGAGTAACAAAAAAGATCACTCAAATTTTAGACCTATATACATATTACCTACTTTCAGCAAAATCTTCGAGAAAGTTATTTACAATCAACTAATAGGTCACTTGAGAACAAACAGACTCATGCATGAAAGCCAATTCGGCTTTACCAAAGGTAGATCCACTACCGATGCCGGAACTGCACTTATGAAACATATTTTTGACACATGGGAGGGCAAGCGGGATGTACCATATTTTATTATTGGCAATGGGTGCCAACTAAGTAGTTTTTCATACAAAAAAAATATTCAATTATTGATATCCCCTATGCTCAGTGCATGTATAATAGGGGATTCGAAAAGTTACTGAAACTGTCAAGTTTCAGTAACTTTTCCTTTCACCCTTGAAAGTTGCCACGATTTACAAATTATGACTTAGTACTTAGCTGTACCATATTCGTAATTTATCAAATCATTAATAACTGTACTAACTAAAATTTAATCCAGCCAGGATGTTCTAGTCTACAAATGAAATCAAATTGAAAGAAATATTATGCAAAGTGTTATGCGTATAACGTAACGCCATTGACGTGCTTAGTGATGGGATGCACTGTTACGATGGATAGTTTTTTTTTATAATAAAATTGTATATGGTACGTAGTCCAATTTTTATTGTTCAAAAGTCTACAATTATATAAATGAAACAATAGAACACATATAAGGTAAGGTTGAAAATGTTGCTAAAAATATATATATTTTATTTGTCTAACTAAACTTATATCAGAGTCAGGTACATCTGAATTGTCACTAAATTCATCATTTGAATTTGTGACGGATATTATCAACGATGACTCCATTATGTTGTCAATATAAATGTCACGATCCCAATTGAACATAATGTCGCATTTTGTTTCTTTCACGAACTTCGACTAGTCTTCAGGTTGAACGTTATTGATGGCCTCTTGTAGTAGGGCCAACATCTTATTTGCCGTAAATGACAGTGAATTATTATTTTTTATGTCGTGACTTAACAATAAACAATCATCAATCAAATAATGAGTTACTTCGAAAATCGGAATTGCATACCTTTTATTGAGGCTCAAATAAGGTCAATAGCGTTATACTGGCAATGGTAGTGTGGTAGTCGAAGGACCTGGTGGCCTTTTTCTTTTGTTATCTCGTCCAGAGCATAAGTAGGAGTAGGTGGCTTATGACGGCGGACTAATCTTGTGCTCCGCCTTTAACATTTTTATATCTACTGTAACTCAGTTTTCATTTACCCAACTTGCTTTTGCGGTTGTATTGGTTTACAGGCTTGTACCAAATGGTAGGATGCACTGTCCATTATTATGGGCATAAGCTCCCTTACATTATTTAACACACCTATGAACCAATCTTTGAACTTTTCGCAGTTACTCTCGTTATGAGCCTCCGTCGATTTTTTTACTTTTGCTGGCTTTTAATACATATGTTTTCACTAGTAAATTGAAATTTTTGAAGAGATCTTTTATTTTATTCATTATTTAATTACTTAGATATACGGAACGTATTTGGTGATGAAATGTACAGAGAAAGAAAATGTGCGCGGGCACTGTTTTCTCTTGCTTATATCCCCAATCAACTCCCGATCGCCTTGCCCGATCATACTTTTCGTAAAGCTTACGTCACGCGTTCACCAGCTTACTTCCCAAGTCAAGCGTGTGTAAAGAAGTTTCACTACAATAATATTAAAGAGAACTAGATTTATGATGTGAGTATCGTCAGCAATATAAATTAATTGCTTAATGTGATAGCCCTAGTCATGTGATACTGGCCATGCTACAGCGCACTCTATTTATGTGAATTAATAAGTCGATAAATTTACCCGTCTTAACAAATTATGTTAAAAATCATGCAAATCCTTTTTGGAGCTTTCAGAACTCCCGGAGCCATAATAGAAAAAACTCAAAGCCACTATTCCGTGCAACCAATCAACCAAAAATTAAACCAAGTTCTATATAATTTGCTTATGTTTAAAAGGCGAGAAAAGGTGCCAACAATACTATTTCAAAATGAATAGTAAAACTTTCCAAAATAACTCGTCTCGATTCGTCTTTAATGAGGGTGTTGTCTGCTCAACCAAATCGAAATAGCTAAGACGCTCATTGCGTCAAAATTGCTATTGGCGCCACATACGTTATATCCCTAACTGATTTGTGTTTGGCACTAAGCAGAATGCAGTCTTAACAGTCTGAAATTTATTGGCCTAAAGGAATAAAATCCAAGGCAGGAAAGAATCTTCAAAAAAAGTCTGACATTTACATTTAACAAGCATTTAATTAATTAGCATAACAGTTGGCTAATGGCAACATCAGCCGTCATGCCAAAATAAAAGAAAAATTAGCATAACTGACTTTGACTTAACAGTTTGCCTGCTCGATACGAGCGAAGATTAAAAAAATCAACTACAGTCTGTAAAATACAGCTTGATACCTGTGACAGCTGTCATCAACACCAACGACATGACTTTGAACACGCGTCTTGTCCATTATTTAATTTTACAACATCATTATTTCGGTTTTCCACTAGCAAATTTTGTCACTTACTACAACTCATTGAAGATGACAAATAATATGATTTAGATACAATTCACATGAAAATTTAATTTTTTTCGTATTACTTTAACGTTGATAATAATTTCAACAATATAGATGTACGCAGATACAAGGTTGTATCCGACGTCAGAAAATCAAGAGATGGGGTAATCGATAAAAGTAAATCGACAAATTTTTATTTGAATTTTCGTGACGTGTTTCACTAATTTATTTAAATTTTTAACTAACACAAATATTCAATACACCTACTAATAACTAAAATAAGTAAGTAAGTACCCATAAACATTTTTATTTTAAAATCATAATAACAGTTTGATTATGAAGTAATATTTTGTATTTTTAAGGCTGTCAACACTGAGCACACTACTGCCACGCGACGCCATCTCGTTTAAGTCAGTACGAGTGCCGGCGCCTTGTATACGCTACGTGTTTCAGTTTTCGTTTTGTATTAAGCTGTTATTTGTTGTACTTTTCTTGTTTTGGTTGTTATTTGTTACGTTTGTTGTTTTCTTTTGGTTACTTTTTGGTTTGTTTTAAACAGCGAATGCCGTGAGTTTGTAATTCGCTTACGTGACTACTTTGAGCAGTATCGGTCGTGCTATAGAATCACGAATTAGTAAAGAGAAGCATGGCGAACCGTCAGCGATGGTGACGGAGCAAGACGCGAAAGAAAAAAAATTATCGGCACCAAACAAAAAAAGTTAGAAATCTAGTGCAGTTACAGAAATTGATGATTTTGATGCAGCTGTAATTCGCAACCACATCTATGCGTACTACTTACGTGCCGAATTACCGACATTGCGAAAATTATCAGTGTCGCTGAAAGACGCAGGTTTCTTTAAAGCAAGTTTACCATCTCTATCCAGAATTATGAAAAAAATTGGGTTTGCTTATAAAAAAAGCGATAAAAGAAAAATTGTAATGGAGCGGACAGACATAGACTGCAAAACATACGGACTGCAATAAAGTGGTTTTTTTATGAAACCTGGCTCAACGCCAACATCACGGTAACGGACTGACGAGAAAGTGGAATCGACCACCAAAGTCCCTGAAGGCAAAGGACAACGGCTAATTATTGCCCATGCTGGAACTTCGTCAGGTTTTGTACCCAACTGTCTCATAGCATTCAAATCAGTTAAAACAAGTGAATACTATGAAGAAATGAATTTTGAGAAATTTAAAAAGTGGTTTTAGATTCTACTTCATAACTTAAATGAGCCACATGTAATCATTATAGACAACGCTCCCTACCACTCGGTACAAAAGATAAAGCGCCAACGACGAGCAATCTCAAAATGGAAATAATTTCATGACTGCAAAGCAAAAAGCTAACGAGACGATGCTGAAGAAAGAATTGTTAAGACAGGTTACCATCCGTAAGCCGCGAACACCTAGATACATTTTAGATGAAATTGCAAAAAAAAAAATGGGCCATACAGTCATCCGTTTACCGCCATACCACTGCCATTACAACGCAATCGAACTGATTTGGGCAAATATTGAAGGTTTGTAATTATTTTTTTATGTATTCGTTATCTATTTCGTCTATTAAATTTAACTTTTTTTTTTTTTTTTAATTATACATTTGCTACTCCACAGACTCGTAGTCCATGCCCTTTATAATTCTTAATTAAATATTTTTTACAATTCTCTTAATTAACATGTACTCAATTTTATTTTATTTACGCAGCTAACAATATAAATACAATATACTCATTTAAACTTACGCTATACCTATATATTAACATACATATACACATGCATACTTAATAATGATTAAAAAATAAAAACAAAATACAAACATTAACTTTATATTAACTTAAATAAAACTAGAATTAGAGGTACGAAAATAATTGGCACCTAGATCGCTGCATTATTTTGGTCCTTGAACGACATTTGCCAATTATAGTTTCTGATCTCTTCATCAGTTGCTAAGCATGACGGGGTTATGAGTCGTTTGATGGCGTCGTCCTGCCCCGGTCAACCTACTTGCCATGATTATGGATCCAAAATGGACCATCAAAGCCTCGTCCACCAGTAGGCGCTTTGCTTTCTTTGCTCCGTTTATAAGCACCGAGGCAATAGTTTTTACTTTTCCCTTCGCGACAGCACCTAGACGACCCATCATCTCCCCACCTAGTTCTTTGGCCGTAGCAACAGTGCTAGTAAGGATCGTGTCTTCCTGTAGTTGGAAGTTTTTAAGGAGCCAGGTGGTCTTTCCGCATCCGGGTACCCCATCTATCCAGCGTATTTTTAACCTTTCCCAAGGTTCTGAGGACCAGGTTCCCGTCACCGACTCGGAGGTCTCTAGAATTCTATCCTCCAGCAGAAAACGGGTGCATCTGGCGACTACGACAATTGGGTCGTCAACTGGGGTGTAGAATGCGGGGGCTCCCCTCTCTAGAGTTCGTTTACGATCCTCGAGAACCATTCCCGACGTCCCACTGTAAGCTGCCATGTGCTGGTGAGTCCTCACACTGGCGTTGCCCGCCACCACAGTCCCGGTGTCATTATTATAAATTACTGCCTTCGCCATATCCAGGCGTACACGAAGAAGAATGCGCGCATCGTTTTGGAAGGCTTCCAATATTTCTTTACAGACCGTGTGCTTTATCTGCAACGACGCACGCAATGTCTCCATGTACTCCAGATAGGCGTTGATCAGTTTGTCCGCGTCCCGGTTTTCTTTTATGCGTATTGGCGGTCGTAGCTTCCCCATATCTTCAAGTGTGGCTGTGCAGATATTCCGCAAGACCACCGTGCCCTGTAAAAGCTTGTACTAGAAGTGGGGAAAGTTTTTCTCTTCTGACCCAGCTGTAGGCCTTTTTCTGGTCTGGGAAGAAATACTTCGTTGTAGCTCCGGTGGTGGAGGTTTCGTATCGGTCCTGCCATATACGTACCGATTCCTCTCTAATTTTTGATTTGACATATGACTCAGGGACATCTCCGTAGTCCGGTAACTCTTTTTCCGCTAGTGCTGCCATCTTTGCCAGTTCGTCTGCTCTCTCATTTCCCGCGATCCCCACGTGCGCCCTCAACCAAAACAGAGCTATACTCCCACCTCTGTTTCTGATTTCCCTTATGTCTTCATGTATCCTCCGCACCAGCTGGTGATCCGCATTAGGGTTTGTGATGATGTCCAAGGAGGACCTGGAGTCGCTAAATATAGTTGCCGCTTGCACTTCCTCCTCTCGGATCATCTTTATTGCTCTGTGCAGAGCATACAGTTCTGACTGAAACACAGAGCATGCAGGATCAAGAGTGAATGTATAGTTTGCGAACTCTTTAGCGTCAATCCAGCAAGAGATGGCAGCACCTACTTTTCCGTCGATTTTGCTACCATCTGTGTATATCTGATAGTTGGTGATGTTATGTTTTTTGACAGTCGATGGTGTTGTATCCTCTATACATTCATATCCAATCAGGACTCTGTTTGATGGATGCGGTTTGTGTAAAACGCTGACCTGCTTTTCCATGGTTCTGCCATAGGGCAGATGGTCACTGCAGTTCCGCTTTTTTGTATTATATAGCATCGCTGATTCTTGCACCCGTAAGTCCAGCGGAAGCAGTCCCGACAGTGTCAGAACGGAGATCAAGGATACTGTTCTGTAGGCTTTGCAGATTTTTATGGCAAAGTTCCTCTGAACCGACTCGAGCTGTTTTTTAACTCTTACTGATTCCGTAGCCCCGTGCCATGTACTGCTGGCATACAGCATTATAGGTTCTATAACTGCAATATATATTGTTCTTATGATCTCACCATTTAGACCCCAATACACTCTCGCTGCGCATGCTAGTTGCTTATATATATCGGTTACCTTCCTGCATTGGTCTGACACATGCTCTACGAAATTCAACTGTCTGTCTATGGTGAGACCGAGCACTTTGACAGCCTGCACCAATTCAATACTCTGCCCGGACATCATCACAACGGGTTGGTCATATTTGAGTTTTTGTGTCAGAACCATCGCTTTGGTCTTGTGTGGTGCGAAATTAAGTTTGTTGTGGTTTCCCCATTTAAGCACCCCGTCTAGAGTCTCGTTCGCTGTCTCTTCTATTTGTTGAGCTGTTTCGCCATCGAATACCAGGACCACGTCATCAGCGAAGGCTTGGCAGTGCACGTTCCTCCCCTCCATCCATTTCAGCAGAGGGTCTAGGATGATATTCCAAAATGTTGGGCCCCCTATCGAGCCTTGAATACATCCTTTATTTGTTTCTTTTCCTGACTTTTCCCTTGCATAATTTACCTCCACTTTCCGGTTTGTTAGATATGACTCGATCATATAGTAGAGGTTTTTAGGACATTTCTTATTTACTAGTTCTTGTTTGAGCGCTGGCCACCATGCGTTATCAAAGGCACCCTCTATATCTAATGACACCATTAGTACCAGCTTTTTTTGCTGGATTTTTCTCCTAATGTGTCCAACCAAGTCGTAGAGAGCGTCCTCAGTTCCACGCTGTGGCATAAAGCCATACTGACTGGTGCTGAGAGCTGGGTAGATGTGCCATTGCAGTCTGTTTATCATCAATTTTTCGATGATTTTTCCAAATACCGATAACAAACCAATGGGTCTATGGGACTTTGGATGTGTGTAGTCATCTTTCGCTGGTTTTTTCAGGATAATCACGTGTGCTACCTTCCATTGTTTAGGAAAATACTCCAGGGACAGGCATTTGTTCGCTATTTCCAGGAACACTCCCCCATCAGCTCTGATAGCCGTTGTACATATATCAGCAGTAAGTCCATCTGGTCCTGGTGCTTTCTTTGTGTTCTGATTTCTCAGCACCATTTCCAATTCAGCCTCTGTAAATGGTGGTTCATTCCGTCCTAGGCGATTGTCCTTCCAATCGGTATTTTCAGTCAGTGCTCGGACCATACTGTGATAAGCTGTGTCGGTTTCTGTCGTGTCGTTAGGGTAGAACGTTTTGGTGAGAAGCTCCGCGGATTTCTGTGGTGTCAAGGTGTGCCCATTTTGGTCTTTAAGTAGCACGTCTTCTTGTTTTCGAGAAGTTTTTCGCAAAACTCTATACACCGCGTCCCACATACTCTCTTTTTCTTGTTTTGTGCAGAACTCCCTCCAGCTGTTTGTTTGTTCAGAGCTCGCCATCTCTGCGTACTCTGTCTTGGCCTTGTGGTATTCTTCCCAGACCTGCTCCCGACGGTGAGGTGCCGCATTTCTGATTCTGCGTTTCTTTTGAAGAACCTCTTTCTTCTTCAGCTCCAGTGCGTTTGTCCACCAGGGCGGTGTTAGCTTTCCCTGTTTTGCCTTAATTTTGGGAATGGTTAGCTCGCAAACAGTCTGCACTATTTGTGTGTATTTTTGTACAATTTCATTTAGGTCTTGTATGGAGCTTATGGGTGATGTCGCTAGGTTTTCTTCTATTATTTTGCATTCGAATGTTCTGATGAAGTCCGGCCATTTTGCCTTAGCCGTATTATATACTCTTGTGCTTATCGGCGTTAATTTGCCTATTGCTTGCTGTAGCAGTAGGGTATATGTGATGGCGTTATGGTCCGACGTTATGAGTTCTCTGTCTACCCTCCACTCAGTGATCCTGCCTAACAAAGATTGACTGCTCGCTGTTACGTCAACATGACTTGTAAACAATCTTCCGGCCCTGTAGGTTTCGAATGTGGGTGTTACTCCTGTGTTAAGGATCTCCAGGTTCATCTCGTTCAGAAACGCGGCGTATTGTTATTTAACTTTTAGTATATTTATATTAACGTAATTTAACTTTTAGCGTGTTCAACTTTTCCCCAAGTCATTCAAGAAACCCTTCGATACATGAGTGAGTAATTTATACTCAGTTCATCATTTGATTTATTTTTTTCTTTTTAGGTCACGCAGCCAGATATAACACAGCACCGCCATTTACAGCTAATAAAATTTTGACATTACTACACAAAACTGGTGACCAGGTTACGGCTCAAGAGTGGAAGAAGGTGGTTGACAAAACTAAAATAATTATTCAAGAGGATTATAATAGGAGGATAGGAGAAATAGATCAAGAACTAATTATTAATCTCCAGAACACCTCCAGCGAATCGGAATCTGATTCCGATTATGACGATGATTTGGGTTGTGTACCTTTTACTGAATAAATTTACTTGATATAAGCAATTTCAGTTTGATTTCGTAATAAAACATTATGTTACAAATCCTACTTTACTATCGATAAAATTATACTTGGTTACGTACAGCACTAGTTATGTCAGTCAGACAACTGTCACAGGTATCAAGCTATATTTTACAGACTGTAATCTACATATATGTTAATCTGTGACTGTAATTAGCTGTCATTGTAATGCAAGGCCGTTAAATTTTAATAAAAAGAAAATTGTTGTCATTGTCGGTATCTTTGGTCATATTAAATATATATATTTATAGTGATTTACACCATTTCGAATATAGTTAAGTGGATTCTTATTATTTATTCACAACATTGCAATTTAAAACAAATAAATACTTAAATTACACTCTCTTAAATTTATTTTATAAATCTATTACTTCTATTCGAATTTTAGAACAGCATGTGATAGCATATTTCTCAATTTCAATTTTATTTTCTATAGCGACGTAATATTGTATAAACGTATTCATTTTATTATAAAGAAATGGAGTCACTTTCAAAACAAGAGCTAATATCAACATTAACGAAGCAAGCAGATCAAATAAAAAGATATGAAGCACGTCTCAGAGGTAATCACTTAGTTTCTGTCAGAATTGCTTTCATTTAATTGTAAGATACTGTGCTTCTGTTTTGTGTAGAAATTACTTGTATTCTATATTGTACTGTGAAACTTAAGCGGATCTACCATGCCAAAACTTAAAACATGATTTTTTCTTTGATTTATACTGTTTGTGCATTCTTGAAACTTCCTCAGTCATCTGGCAAACAAGGTAGCGAACTAATTTGTATGTATAATGCTCCTAAACATAAGCTATGCTCTATGCAACAGAGATTTTGTCTGTATAGTCTTGTGGTATTAAAAGCTGAAAAATCAGATCTAATTCAAGTATAATACACATATATGATGGCTGTGCTTTAATTAGAATAATGTGATATTGAAAATCATTATGTTAAGAAGTGTACAATCTCTGTTATTAATATACATTAAACAATATTAAATAAAAATCTGAAACTAAATAAAACAATGTTTGAATTAGTGAATTGAGGGTAAATGCATGCACTCCTATTCTGATTTTTTTGAGCTTGATATTCAATCTATCCCAATTCTCATAAATTGTTATTTATTTAACTCCTTTTTATTTCTTCTGAATATGAAGGATATGAAAATTCTAAATTTTTTATGAATTTATGTCTAGATTAACTTTTTATTTATAAATGATGTTAAGACTTATATATATCATTAATTTCAACTAAGATCTCTCTGTTTATTTAAAATTTTTGGATAATTAAGTTCTGCACCTTAACTGTTGTAGTAAGGTAAACAAAGCTTAAAAATATCACCATTTCTAAATTTGTTGTGTGTGTTACCCACGCATAATTTTTTGTTTTACAGAAATTAAAGTATAATAGAAAATTGGAACATTCTTTTCAGTAGATTCTGAAGAGTAACTTATTCATTAATAGTGTTTACATAATATTGTTTTAAAGTTATTAGAAAAAGCTAGTTTTTAAAATCAGTTTTTAAAACTTAAGGCAGTTACTCTGTCAAATTGTGAAAAACAATATCTTTTTTGGAACTATATATATGAAAAAATACATTTTATTTTGTATTAATTTTTTTTACAATTCATAAACATAATGTTTTTTGCCTTATCAATTTTCATACCATTTATTCATATTTTATACTACTACACAAGAATGTATTGAAGAATGTTGATTTTTTGGTTGTTTTGTTTTTCTATTTATTGTAATATAATGTTCTTTTTTATATTTCAGATGTAGTGACAGCTTATAAAGGATTAATTAAAGAAAAGGAAGCTTTAGAAATTAGTTTAAAAGCTTTAAACAAAACAGAATCACCCACCAAACAAGGTAACAAATATGATGATATTATTATTAGTGTTAAGTGTGAAATCGGTGAAAGTTATAATTTTTTTTATAAGAAAATATAGTTTTTATCTGTGTTTATATTGTTGCAGTTTTTTTTTCTATATGATATTCATATGTACATTGATCATACATTCCTATGGATGAATTAAAACATAATAAGCATTATACTTTCTATATTGATGAATGTTACATTTAATGTGAGAAAGTGTGAGATGTGTTCATTTTATTAAAATTAAATGAAAATAATATTACTTAATTTTATATAATTATGGGTTGAATCTAAATACATTTATGAAATAAATAGAAATATCTCTTTTTTACTTATATTTATGAAAAAAAATACTTAAATTAGGAATACAGAATGTTACAAAAAGTTGAATAAATATTGAATGGTGTGTATTGATCAGAAGTAAAACTGTTGAAAAAAAGTGTTTTGATTAGCACTAATATTTGTTTTGCAGAATCTTTATTTCTGATGGCTCCACACCATAAAATATGTTATAATTTTTTGTAACACCAGTATAATAAACATATTTATATTCTGTTGTACCCTACTTACAGATTGATTTTACAGACATAAATCATATAGTTCTTATATATGATATATAAAATTAATAGACAATACATAACATTAAATTGTTTATTAAGTACTATTTCAATAAAAAATCTTACTATGTGAAGATACCTTATTATCGGAAACTGTGTTTTTAGTGTATTAAATTATTGAATATTATGATAAAATAAATAACATTGTATTATTAATCAATATTTTATATATATTTTTTAATTACCTTACAGATAATGATTCAGTTGCTACTCTCACATTATCTTTATCTACATTAACAGCTGAAAAAACTAGATTGGAGGAAGCATTTCAGGCTGATAAAAAAGTCACCAGAGATAAGGTAAATTTTCAATCTTACATTGGAGAGTGTATGTGTGAGTCAAAATATCTAATTATCTATTATATGGTCATTTTAAATATTTAGATTGGCAAATGTTTTAGATAGTTATTCAGGACTTTATGTGTTAAGCACAAGAAAATCGGCATTCAAATTTTGTTGTTATCCCACAATCACCATAGTTTCAAGTAACAGACATTGTGCTATTTACATTTGTTAACTTTTAGCCATAAAATTATTTATATGATGAATTTGTACCTTAGTCATGGTTGTTATTATATATATCTATCAAAAATGTATTATATGTATCTGTTACCCTAGATCCCATAACATAACCCTTATAGAGCTTTGGGCTGGGCTAATTAGTGTAAGTGTAAAGAATATATATATTTATTTAATATAGTAGAATTAATGACCAAATCGTAATAGTTTAATCACATTAATGTCATTAGCAATAAATTGTGTGCCATTTTAGCCATTTTCAAATATACACAATATAATATATTCATATTATGAAATTTATATATGCGTCAGAACTTGTTTATATGGGCTTGGCAGTTTTGGTTGAACATTCTCTAGTCACTTGGATCCCATATACAATTTACAGCAAAGATATTTAGAATTTATAGTGCCTGTATATATTATATCAACATGGAAGTATTCATCAGCAATTATTTCACTATAGTAAACGTATTACTTATGTTTAGTTATTTTACAGGCATTAAAAAAACTAAACATGTCTTTCAGAAGGACTTAAAAACGAAATTAAAGCATATAAAATATAAATTAAAATCCTATTATATAATATAAAAGGATTAACATATGTTATAATCTACTATATATTATCCACAAAACTAAAAATAAAGGAAATTTATAATATTGAAAACTAAAATCTTACTTAAATGTATATTTTATTTTGTGTATGACTAGTCAATAATATTCACATCTCACTATTTCACAACGATAGAACAGAGCTACCACAATGTTTGAGTAAAGCTATTTTGCACAATGTTAATGAATTAATTAAATGTTAATTTTAATTAAGTTTTTGCTACTTTTATGTACTTAATCGTATCCCTTTGCTGCGGTCTATGTTTTCTTATGGTCATTGTATTTTAAGTTTGTCTTTCGATGAATCGAATCCTGTCATAATTGAATATGACAAATCATTTTCCATAATTTATCATGTAAGTTAAAACATTACGTTTGCTTAACTAAACAATTAAGTAATGGGTGAGTGAATTTGTAATAATCTTTTTTTGTTGTATGCTGCATACAAATTAAGATGTATAAACTTTCACAATAAAGATTTATGTAGACTGTTTGAAGAATACATATAAATGTTAAAGTAGCTTACATTTTTTTATTTCTATTTTATGCATCAGATATATCTTTTCTATTGAACCATACCTACAATATTAGAACGGACTCATTATTGTACCATAATCAAATATTGCAATAAGTTTTCTTATTTTTTGACTTTGCATATACATATATAAACTAAAAATAAATATTATTTTCAGTATGAGAATATCATAGCTTCAATGAAAGAAGAAACAAAGACATTGATCCAGCAACACTTTGTGGAAATAAACAACTTGAAAGCGAAAATAGGCTATGAGATACAGGAAAGAGAAAAAGAACGAGCAGATCATGCTGCGATGATGAAGTATGTATAAATCAAATCAAATAAAATTTAAATATGACTTTATAGAAAGCTCTTTTGAATCGTCCAATTTTTTTCCCCTACCACCCATTCAGGACGTATATTTTAGCTTATAATAAGAATGGGCGCAAGAAACTTATCAGCTTTATCAAAAGTAATAACAACATTTACAATTAATTTGTCGTTATCATACAATGTACATATGTGTTTACAATTTATACGGGAAAACAAATATTTACAATTTAGAATGTAATATCTTCCAATCAACACCAAGCATTGGCATCATTTAAATAATCATCGACTTTGTAAATAGTCCTTACTCACTAGTGTTTATTTAACATGTATCTTGAACTTAGAAAAGGCAATTCAGCTACACTATGTGGAATCTTCCGGTCAGGTCGATAATAATTAAAATTAGTGGAACAGTACAAGAGTTTTATTCAACATGTATGTGGAATCTTGTTATAAAAATTTATATATTTACCCACAAACAAACAAACAACAAACAAACACAAACAAAATAACTGAAATAAACCAACTTTGCAGTTTCAATGTTACAAAGATGTCTTATCTTTCTAATAGCGTATACAGCTGAACTAAGTCTTCCTGCCATGGCTATATGGTGGTATGGGCATGGTGATATGGGGACTCCGTTGGAGCTTAGAGTCAATGACGATTCCTAAAAATTTTGTTGAATTAACAATTTCTATTGGTTCATCGTTCATTTCAATACAGAAACTTATTTGCTTAACATTAGGCATACATGTTTTTTTTGCATTCAGTAACAAGTTATTGTGAACCAGAGTAGTACTTGTGAAAGAGTTCTGTTTACATCGTCAAAAAATGCTTTGTTTCTATCCGTCTTAAAAATGAGAGAAGTATCAACAGCAAACAACACTGTTTCACAAAGATCACTCGTATAAAATTGCAAATCATTAATATAAATTTAAAAAAGCAAAGGGCCCAATATCGAGCCTTGGGGCACACCCATTCGTAGAGGTGCACCGGAAGATACTGTATCATTAATAGACACTTTTTGCACCCTGTCACTGAGATACGATTCTAAAAGTTTAAGTGCAGTGTTAGAGATACCGTAATGTTTTAATTTAATAAGTAAGATACTATGATCCACGCAATCAAATGCCTTGTATAAGTCACAAAAAATACCTATGGCGTCTTGCTTGTTTTCCCATGCTTCAAAGATGTGTTTGACAAGTGCAACTCCGGCGTCTGTAGTGCATTTGTTTTTAGTGAATCCAAACTGATTTTCATGTAATAATTTATTTCCATCAAAATGTGAGAGCAATTGGTTAAATAAAATCTTCTCAAAAATTTTACTGAGTGAAGGTAATATGGAAATAGACCTAAAGTTAGATGGGTCACTTTTGTCTCCTGTTTTAACTACTACTAAATTTCATTAAGTCAGGCAATTGACCTTCGTCTACCCATTTATTAAAAATATAGGCTAAATGAGGAACGTTAATGATCGACTTTAACAACTGAACTCAGTTGAAATTCCCCATAAATCCTCTGTTTTTTTCGTAGCAAAAATTATATGCTACTGCTGCATTTTTATAGTATATATGTACTTATTAAATTATACAATAATATTTTGATATTATCTATCTCCTGATCTTTTAAGTATTATTGTTATTTTTATCCTTTGATATCGCATTTTTGGACAAAAACCTTTTTACTCTTAAGAAGGAATCATGCGGTATATCATTCATACAAACGTAGTTCCGTGTTTTCTGTCTGGAACATATCAGTAAAGTAATATGGCGTCTATTGCCTTGTAGAATAAAAAAGAGATATAAATTGTTCAAAACCCTTAAAAAATGTCCAGATTTTCGTGTGTTTTAGACATACATAACTTATTTCACTTGATTTTTCCAAAAAAAAAAAACAGTTAAAATCTTGGTTCAAACTTTATTGAAAAAAATATTTATTAAACAGTTCAGATTTGGAGGAATAAACACTTAGTAATATTTATCGATAATAAATAAATAATAGTAATATAAATAATCATTTCTTGCCATGCTATAATTTGAATCAACTAGTATTACTTAAGCGCGTAATTGAAACCAACAGTATATAACTATAATGTACTGATGTTGTAACCTTTTGGTGTCCCTCTTCCTCTATTCCTCTGATCAATAATTTATGGATTGATTTAGAGAAAACATAAAAGTATCTTTAGACCATTGGGACTACAACAAACAAATTTCAGGCCAGTATGTGTATAAGAAAGCCAAACGAGATTCTAGCACACAAATCCAAAGCCGTTTCTTACTATTTCTAAATAAATATATTTTGCTTAAATTATTTTCAGCATAAACATTTTTGACGCACACAGTATCTCACTGTACACTATCAGTCTATCACACAGTATTTGCACGATCACCAGGATTTAAAAGAGCTTTTCATGAAACGTTATTTAATTTAAAATGTTGCAAGGTTAAAAATAAATTTCTTCGTGCCGTTTCATTGATTAAAATAATTATAATAATAATATAAATTCGCGAGCAAATTTGCGGAATCATTTACTTGGTATTGATTCTGCACCATCTTGATTACTAAATAACTAGTTCAGAGTAATAAAAATTACACCATTTTAAAGGTTAAATAATTATCTTTAAATTAATACACATTTGTATAAATCGTATCAATATTGATACGATTTATATAGTAACTGCTCGAAAACGATTCTTTACTGACCTAATCAAATTCTGAATCGATCTTTGCCAGATACTTTCCCACTCCTCTATCAAAGTCAATTTCAGCTTATTCACACCTGAAGGATCAGGTTTATGGAACGACGCTCCCTCTTTAGTTCATCCCAAAGATTTATGCTCAGCGATACCGACTTCTTCGACGTATATTTGGTCGTGGCGTGGGAAGAGTGAAAACGAGCGTTATCGAGCATATCGAGAAGCGTTATCCTCCAGAATATCGGAAATGTAGCGGTCTGAAGTTAGAACGCCTACTCCTCCCTCGTCAGACACGTCATACACGGATTATCTCCATGAGCCATTGTCTCAGCGAAACAGCTCTATGTAAATCGCTTCCATGGCCGCCTGTAGACACTTCCCAATCAAGATATGTGCGAGAAAATTGAAGGCGTGTTTGTGTCGGTGAACTACTCACATCCGAGTGGTTAAGTCTTCGACGTATCGTCTACTAGCTGATAGCTACCGCACAAACATTTCTAAGCTCCTGTTAGACGTTGATACCAGCCTAACGATGACTACGAAACTAAGTGAACACCATAAAACGGTCATCCCTCTCGGAAGTGCGTCGGCTTTGTCCAGATCTTGGTTTTGGGTTAGAGCTATTAGGCACAACAACAAATTGACTGTTTCATGCAAATAATCATTATTTTTATGTAGTCATAATTTATACGAAATATAATTAGAAAAAATATCAACCTTAAAATTGAACGCGGTGCGAAATGGACATTACGCTTTATACTAAAGTGATGTCTATTTCGTTTATCGGTTAAATATAAACCCTTTTTATTTTCTTTTCTAATACCCATTGTGGGAACAAATAGAAAGCTTTATCCAGGATACTTTGACTTATTAGTAGAATAACCGCTTAAATTCTCTGTAAATTCCAAATATATTTTTCACAATTATGGTATTCTTACTGGTTATCTGTTCTTTGCAAACTATTTTCTTTCTTTTGACCAACCTAAACATGTATTACATGCTACCACGACAATATCGACGTTTTCTTTTTCTTGGATAAAACAGTACTAGGCTGTTTGTTATTTTAAACTAAAGCAAGGTTACATGCCAATATTAATCTAACCTAAAGGATTTTAGTAATCAAGGTTTTCTTGAAACAACAATTTATGTAGTAGTAATATAATTTGATTAAAAATTTTGTTTCGGATTGTTTTAATTTATTATTTAAAAATGGCTGCAAGAATTTTATTGATCATAGCTGTATGTAAGTACGTAAAAATCGTTCTGCTCTGTAACATTAATATTTTGTCGATTCCCGACATGAAGTTAATAAGAAATTAGTTTGTATAACCAAAACCAATATATTGATTAGGTTACTGTTTTTAACCAAAAGCTATGCCTTTATGCGATCTTCACCAAATGCTTTTTTATTTTTGACCATTTGTGCGTGATATATGGATACATCTTCACAGTCGTTACCGTTACCGTCTGTACCTTGTTCATTTCAATATATTTCTTTCTTCCAAAACATTCATTATTATTAAATTATTTTTTTCTTCTTTTTAGAGAGTTGCATATTAAACTGAATAGTGAGAGAATAACTAAAGAAAAACTAGAAGATAAGGTTGTCCATTCAACAGAAGCTCAAGGTGAACTTATTGTTACTTTTTATTTATTATGTCTCCAGAAATAAAAAAATCTAAAAATATGGCGCAATTATTTTTCATTCGGTGATAAATTTATATGATACACGACCATGAAAGCCATGTTAAAGCGCTAAAAGTAATAAATGCTTTCGTTACAGCCTCTCAAGCGGAGTTGGAGAAACGTGTCCGTGACCTCAGCAGCTCTTTGGAAGCGTCACAAAGACGCTTGCAGCGCGCCGAGGCACGCACGGTGGAAACACCAGCTTTGCTAGTGCGTTTGCAGCAAAAACTGGCGTTACTAGAGCAATCGCATTCCATTGCTATTAGAGAAGTACGGAAATTCACATGCATTTAGTTCATAAGAATGTGCTAGTATTTATCGAATCTATTAGGTTAACAAAGTAACAAGTGAAGAATACAGTTAAAATATTCGATTGGGATGGTGGAGTCGAGTATTTTATTGCTGTTTTTCTTTTGTATATACGGATTTATTGTCTATTAGTACATGCTATTAAATATTATACAACGTTATATTTTTGTGACCAACAATCCTATATAATGTTGCGGTGCACATCGCCTTCAAACAATTACTCAATGGGAATGTGAGTCATTGTCTAATGCGATGTATAGGCGTTATGAACATTTGCAACGTTAGCTGATTGAGCGCGTCCCAAACAAAAGAGGACACTACCGTCGCGGTATTAGCAAAACAATTCGGTTAGGTGACTATACATAGAGCTACATCATCGTTCAGGTAATGCTTGACTGATAGAAATTCACAGAGTTTGTTTGCATGCAGGGTTCGAGAACTTACTCACAGTTTTCGCCTTCGCCAACTACATAATTTATAAGGTAACGTTGTAATAGTTCTCCAGTGCCAGCAGCAACAGCGCAATGAGCGTCTATAGCTTTTCCGATTTGATCGCGCAGACAATACTCGTTAGTCTGACTAACGAATCGTAACGCGGTCTATTTTTGAAAGTTTTATTCTGACAATTATTTTGTCAACTGTCAACCGATTGTCAAAAGTTTAGAGTATGACCAACGCATCTTGACGCGGTCTCTATTCGAAAGTTTTCGATAGGTAATTATTAATTAACTATTTTCTTTGTATAAATGTAAAATACATATATCGTACTTGATGGTTTCTGATTTTTCATTTTCACAAATGCACGTAAATAGTAATATGTAAATAGTAAAAGTAATGTTATTGCTACCATTTGAAGATACATAAGGGACGGTGCTACTTTTCAAATATTCGTGAGATTAATTCTTATTTTACTAAAAGTGCAATAAAAAAAAATTTTTAATGTTGGCTTATTGACGACAAATACTTAAGCTTATGAGAACAAAAACCTTGAAGGTCGAATTATATAATTCATTGATCTAAAGTAGGGTGAATGTCTAGCAGTTTGATAAAAAATACAAGTATCGACATCGGTTTCTTAGAGTATAATTAGTGTTGTCACCCCAGAATTTTTTAATTTGCTGCCATTCTTTTTTGTTAAAAAACCATTGCCATTAACAAAATTACTTACTTCTAGTCACGGCTTGTTATTTAGACGTTTGTTGTTTATTGCAGTTGAAATCTTCTTGTTTCATGATATATAAATCGGTTAATAACGATTAGTAATACTTTAAAAACACCGAATTAGTAAAAATGTAAATTATCGAATAAATACCCCGTAATAGGGAAGAAATCATTGAACTAATTTTAATTACTACACAAAGTTTTTTTTTTTGTTGAAACTAACATTATTTGTTTGTATATAATTACTTTTATTTCTATTAGAAAATCCGTCTTCATACATACAAACTTTTCCCCGCTATATTTTTGAGTGGCCCATTAGTTGGATATAGGATATTAGATGGCTAGGTGCTTGTGTAAGACCTGAGAATGTAATATTTTTCGAGTTAACTGATAGCGGTCAATTTTTTTTATTTTATTAAGGTTAACTATACCGGGTGTCTCATTCAAATCGGTCAGTATGGGAAAGTCTGAAACTATAAGACATACGAAGATCTGTTCTGAGGAACCATGTCATCGATTTTAATAACAAGAAAAACTGCATTCATACATTTTAAAAATCATCTGTACTCCGTTCGGGAATCGAACCCGATTGTTTTGAAAAAAAAAACCTACACTATTTCTATTTAGATATCGATTGTGTAGGTCTTAAGCAGTAAATGTCTCTATGAAACGTGATGTCTAAAATGAATAAAATGCATTGTTGCCAAGAGACATTGCCATTTTTGCCCTACCAAATGGCCCGCAAGGTCGCCCGATTTAACGCCTCTGGACTATTTCTTGTGGGGATACGTTAAGGATGAAGTGTACAAAACAAGTTATGATACCGTTGAAGACCTAAAAGTTGCCATAGAGACAATTTTAACGCAAATTCACCACATGAAGATACAAAATGCAATCATAAGATCGTTATCTAAACGTGTTGAATATTGTATTGAAAAAGGCGGCGCGGTCACTTCGAGCACCTACTAAAATAAAATAATGTATGTGAAAACAATGCATTTTATTCATTTTAGACATCATGTTTCATAGAGACATTTACTGCTTAAGACCTACACAATCGATATCTAAATAGAAATAGTGTAGGTATTTTTTTCAAAACAATCGGGTTCGATTCCCGAACGCAGTACAAATGATTTTTAAAATGTATGAACGCAGTTTTTCTTGTTATTAAAATCGATGACATGGTTCCTCAGAACAGATCTTCGTATGTCTTATAGTTTCAGACTTTCCCATACTGATCGATTTGAATGAGACACCCTGTATACTGGAAAAAATTGTAAAGTAATGATGTACTTGCTTTTTTCAAATTGTGTTAACAATATTTACATAAATTTTTACGTTTAAAAATAAACTGAAATTATTATTTTAATAAATCTTTATGATCTAAATGATATCATTAAAAATATTTATGACATTGAAATTTTTTAAATTAGGCGATTAAAATTCTTTCCTATTACCTCAATTTACGGTAACGATAGATTAACGTTCTAATCGCTAACATATACGTACGGTAGAATCAAAGTCTACTTATTTTGCGATGGAAATTATATTTAATTAATTCCACGGATTTGGCTCGATACTAGCTTCTGAGTAGAGCGAGCTCTGCGGTCTACACGTTAGTTATTGTTTTTTTTAAATTATACAAATGCGAGCTTCAGACGCTCCTGTAGCCCAATAACGACCATATTTAACAATCATTGTTATTGGTCACTGCACTTTGCTGCAGTTATTTTTTGTATATACGAATAGCTATAATTTTTCTTATTTATTTTTGCTTCTGTTTATTTTTTATGAAATTTTTTAAGAAATATTAAACAAAAATTACTTGCATTTTTTTAATTATTTAGGAGCAAATCAAAGCGAAACGCGCAGAAGAATCTGCTCGTAAGATCTGTGCAAAGCAAGAAGAACGCGTTGCTTTATTAGAAGGTCGCTTGGCAGAGCTCTCACAAACTATAGGAGAGTATGACTTGAGAAGGCGACGTGATCAGCAAACCATACGGCAACTAAAGGACTCTGTCAATGGAAGTATACTGGATAAAATATCTCCTGCTGGAGAATATGGTAAGTAATGTCCTCCTTGTATTCGCATATTACCGTCTTATTTACAGTTAAAATTCACTTTATATTAATTATTTACAATCTTGTCAATGTTCCATTAATTGAAACTATTTTTCTGATGTGAAGGTTTGGGGTTCGATTCCTCAATGACACAAAGGTCTTGCACAAAGGATTCGGATAATGGTAAAATTTTTGAGCTCGTTAGATTAACTACCACTTAGACTATTGTCCTTTGATTATTGTCCATGTCCTAACATCAATAACTAATTGGAGTCCGCGACTTCGTCTGTCGCACGATTAGTATTTCGAGTAGCTTATATGAGCGTGGCTTGTCTTTATAAATTGTAACCTATCTGATATACTAATGTGTACTATATTAGTAAAGTTTCATTAAAATCCATTCAGTAGTATTTATGTGAAAGAGTTTTATGTGAAAAAAATAACCATCCATACAAATCTTCGTGCTTATAATATTAGTAGAAAAACATATTTTTTATAAACGCTTTCAGTTTGAAAAGAAGCAAACAGGTCAGCTAATAGTATTAATTTGGTATTGAATATTTTATACATACATACATACACTCACGCCTTTTTCCCATGGGGGTAGGCAGAGATTACGTCTTTCCACTTGCTAATTTTATACATCTCAATTTTAATACCAGTAATACAATTACCTACGCTAACTACGCTTAGTGTCAATGTAAATCACAATAGAATATGAATTATATTCTTATACCATTCAAATAATATTTAAGGGACATATAAGTTAGATATTTGATGAATCCTAGTTGCTTGTCTAGGACCTGAAAATCCGATACTTTCTATATTAACAGACTTCAAAATTAATGGAAAAATCATTTAAATGATACTTCTAGTCAGCAGTCACAAAAAATCTGGTTGTATGCTGTCAACAGATTATTGCGTAGTAATTCTTATACGGTGATGTGGGGTTTTTGATACTTACAAGGAAAAAATAATTTAGTTTGTAAGAGAAAAAATAGTAGCTTAAAATGTGTAACGTTTCTAATACCAAGTATTACCTAATTATTCACTTAAAAGTAATGATATAAACGTATTTTTTTTAATTATATGTTTGTGATATTGTTATCATAATGAACTTGTAGGTATAATACTCACATTAGTGATAAAAATAAAAAATGAAAGAAATATATAAAAAAAATATTTTTTGTTGTGGCGACAAATTAATGCCTTTGTTACCGGCAAAGTAATTGAGTACTTTATGATATAAAATATACAAGTATATTGTTTCTTATACACTAATACAATAATAGTTACAAAAAATAATAATAAATAAATTTATTTGTAAATACAGCTTATGCAACACATTTTTTTACAATGACGCTTATAATTAGCTATTACATTAGTCCGCCGGCTTCCAAGGCTTACAACATGTGATTTGGAGGACAGTCTCTGAGTAACACAGAACAGATCAGGTTATGATTGCTCTGGATAGACAGCTTTTAATTAAATGTTTATCGTATTTGATTTCATCCATTATTATCAAGGCATTATAGGCACGTCGAAGGATGAATGAATATGTATTGGACATTACCTAAATACATAATTTACAATAGCTTTCAATTACAATTCAAACACTACTGATTTTAGTAGATTTATCATCTCAAAGCTAAAAACTATTTCTTAGGTAGTCTGTTAAAGATTTATGTATACCATTTTATAAAATTTTAATACAATAGTAGCTAGGTATAGGTTTTATGAACTGATGTTATAATATATAACAGTATGTGATCAATTTTATTACTTTACAGCTGAAGCACAACCAACGAGTGAAACTGACAATGAAAAATTAGCTGATAGTGAATATCTCCAGACGCTCATTGACAAAATACACATTTTGAAGAAGGAGTTTATTGCAGAAAATGAAAAACTAGGTAGTCCCATAGATATATCAACAGTCTTCAAACTGGATGGTTATGAAAACGTTCACTCCAAGTGTAGAGAAGAATTGGAAAATATGCGTATTCAATACGAAAACTACATGAGCCAAAATTCAAAGAACTGTAATAGCGAAGAAGCACAGGCAGAGATAGCTGATTTGAAAAATGACATAACAATACTGAAGGAGAAAGTGGACACATACACGATGATGTTGGAGGAAGAGAAACAGGATAAAATGGATACAATCAAATTGTATGAAGAGGTGAGTAACGGTGAATGCACAATTGTATGCGCCGTGGTATACTAAATGAGTGATACACTTTTATATGAATATTATTGTATAAATTAACGCTGCCATTTGTATTAATAAAGGAAAACAGATAACGTTATTTGGGTTCTAACATAACACTGTCTACCACAGCTTCACAAATGACTCTGCGTCAATTAACTAACCATAGAGATAGTATAAAAAATTGTGTCGAGTATTTTGCAGTAATGACAGTTTCATACTTAGATGTTATTAAAACATATTAACTAAGTTCTTGTACCCAAGTAAGTAATGTGTACTAATTCTCAAAAGGTCTGTTTTAGGGTTGGCTATGCTCCATATTAAAATTTCAATTCATTCTTTTGGAATATATTTTATTTTATTACAACATCTAGCTTTAAATATAGTGAAAGCATCTAAAGATTTTTTAAAGTTTTTCGGAGTGTTAGTTGCTTGTTATCTAGAAGTTACTTCTTATTTTTTTTGTAGAATTAGTTTTTTAGCTTTACCATCATCATAGCTACTAGCTTGACCATCCCCATATCGCTCAGTCACCCACCTAGAGAAAATATCCTCAAAGAAACTAAATCGACGAGAAAATCTTTTTTTTTCGTAATTAAACCTCAAACAAATTTTCTTATTACCATCATTTGTATTTATCAGGCAATAATTTTAATTATTCCTGACTGGTTTTATTTATGTGATCGTATATTTCATTTAGTTACTAGCAGCCCGCCCCGGCTTCGTACGGGCATTAAACAAATATTTCAAAAGTTATAATTTTATTACACGAGCACACACACACTCCCATCATACTTTCTGGTTTTTGCGTGGGGTCATTAAAAATAGAGCAAAATGAAGAACGTTGCTTTGTGATATCTTTTGATTAGAACGTCCAAATTGAGTAATTTAATAAGTTATTAAATCTTATCGAAGTAGACTTAAATATGAAGTTCGTTAGTTAGATTTATAAGTTTAGATTGATAAGGATTAATTCCAATGTCAAAAATAAAAGATCTTTTATAACGGTTGAATTTATATATTTTTTTATAAAGGGAAAACACTTATTGTAACATAACTGTAATAGTTAAATATATGCTGTCGCGATATTTATTGGTATAAATGTAATGTGTATGTACGAGTATGTATTATTTTCTTAATTTGTGAATTATAATGAATCTATACTTGTAATAAATCTGTAGAGGGGTCAATTCTGTACATGAAATATATTTTCAAAATAACTATCAGGGGGTGATTAGGGATGGATACTGATGCCAAAAATGAAATCAGTAAAATTTTTGTCTGTCTGTATGTTCCTTATAAAAACAAAAACTACTGGACGGATTTTAACGAAACTTGGTTTAATTATTCTTCATACTCCTGGGCAGGTTATGGAATACTTTCCATTACGCTGCAATCAATAGGAGCAGAGTAGTGAAGGGAAATTTTGGGAAAACGGGAGAAGTAACTCCATTTTTTTAGCTTCCGTCGCGTGTGTAGCCTTAATGGTTAAAGTCACATAAAAATAATGTATCACGGAAATATTCTATATAAAATTGTCTAAAAAACATCCCGCAACAGCATATGTCTATCTTTTATGGTTGACTCACAATAATCTATACTAATATTATAAAGCTGAAGAGTTTGTTTGTTTGTGTGAACGCGCTAATCTCTGGAACTCCTGGTTCGAATTGATAAATTATTTTTTTATTGAATAGCCCATTAATCGAGAAAGGCTTTATTTAGGCTACATAACATCACGCTGCGACTAATAGGAGCGAAGAAATAATGGAAAATGTGGAAAATACGGGGAAAATTATTCATCTTTGAGGGCTTCCGTTGCGTGCGCTGCGAAAACGGTTCTAGATACCAAAAAAATATGTATGAAAGAATTATTCCTCTTAAAATGATCTAAAAAAATGTCCGCGACAGTATATGTCTATCTTTTAATGTTAACTCACTAGAATAGTTTTTATGGTGATCAAATTTGGATATGTCGCGTTGTCAAGATCGGGTAACAGCTGAGGTGGTTGTTTGCAAAAATAAATATGATGCTCAAAATAACTATTCCACGCGGACGAAGGTGCTGGCACAGCTAGTTAGTAAATAAAGTTTGAAAAGAGTAGATAAAAAATAGACCTTCAGAGATTCTTGTCTGTTCTCAAGAAGCACAGTAACCTACGTAATTTAAATTAAGTTACCTAATTAGCTCGTAAATATTTGTATATATTTATGATATTATTACGATATGTTTAACATTTGTGCAATTGTTTTATAGAAAATGAAGAACGAACAGGAGTATCATAAGGAAGTGAATTCAGACCTGAAGGCTCGAGTACAGAGTTTAGAAAAGCAAGTAGGAACACAACGTGACCGCTATGCTGCTTTACTCGACGAGACCGACAATCTTATACGTTCGAGGAATGACCGTTCGCGGAAGGTCAGCGTCGAAGAATCTTGGAAGGAAGGAGTTATTGCGGTAAGTATATAGGAAGAATAATAATTACGCGAAAAAGTAATTATATAAAAATTTTGAAAAAGAAACTTTTAATTACTTACCTTTAAATCAATTGCTAGATGTTTATTTTTCTACTTTAATTCAAAGTAGGAAATGTTTTATAGCCATTTTTGAAGATTTTATAAACATCAATTTTACCAAAGAGTCTAATATCTAGCAGCTAGTCAACATTAATCTCAATACTTGGTGTAGGCTCAATATTTAGCATGGCCCTACATATATTTATGTACATGTTAGAAAACACATATATACATGACATATCTGTTTATTTAAGAAGTTGTCACAGTGTAAGATTTTTTTCAATTAGTCATAAATATTTCAAATAATTATGCAGGATAATTCGGCGCCACCGCACATGTTACATTACGCGCATGAGTTAGCCCGCAAAGATCTTGACATATCACAGCTGAGGAAAGAGAAGCACACGCTGGAGGGGCAATATCGGTATGCTATTAATTACTTATTAATTATGAGTGCATGGTCAGTGTAATTGCAAATCTGTTAGCTGTTTCGAAATACATTGACGAGATGCCAGTCGAGGCTCTGATGTTTTCGAACTACCCGCACTAGCCAGCTTATTAGGAGATGACCCAAATGCTATTAATTACTTATTAATAACGAGTGCATGGGCAGTGTAATTGCAAATCCGTTAGCTGTTTCGAAATACATTGACGAGATGCCAGTCAAGGCTCTGACGTTTATTGTGATATTCCCGAAATATTATGTATAGTCGAAATATAATCTATACTTATAATAAATCAGTAGAGGGGTCAATTCTGTACATGAAATATATTTTCAAAATAACTATCAGGGGGTGATTAGATTAGGGATCGATACTGATGTCAAAAATGCAATCAGTAAATTTTTTGTCTGTCTGTCTGTCTGTATGTTCCTTATAGAAACAAAAACTACTGGACGGATTTTAACGAAACTTGGTATAATTATTCTTCATACTCCTGGGCAGGTTATGAAATACTTTTCATTACGCTACAATCAATAGGAGCAGAGTAGTGAAGGGAAATTTTGGGAAAACGGGAGAAGCTTCCGTCGCGTGTGTAGCCTTAATGGTTAAAGTCACATTAAAATCATGTATGACGGAAATATTCTATATAAAATTGTCTAAAAAACATCCCGCAACAGCATATTATGTCTATCTTTTATGGTTGACTCACAATAATCTATACTAATACTAGCTGACCCGTGCCCACTTCGTTGGGCATAATATTAATAATCCCCGAAGCGAGCACGAACGCGAACCGAATTAAACCCGACGCCATCGCGAGCCGTCCGCTGCTTTGGCCTTCACACTTATGACGATGAGTTTACTTGTTTTTATAGAAATTAAAATTGCAACGATAATTGAGATTTAAACTATCCTATCTCTCAAGTTGGATCGAACTGCACATGGTGTGCGAATTTTATTATAATCGGTTAAGTAGTTTAGGAGTTCATTGAGCACAAACATTGTGACATGAGATTTATATATATTAGATTATAAAGCTGAAGAGTTTGTTTGCTTGTACGCGCTAATTTCTGGAACTCCTGGTTCGAATTGAAAAAACATTTTTTATTGAATAGCCCATTTATCGAGGAAGGCTAGGCTTAGGCTGCATAACATCACGCTGCGACTAATAGGAGCGAAGAAATAATGGAAAATGTGGAAAATATGGGGAAAATTATTCATCTTTAAGGGCTTCCGTTGCGTACGCTGCGAAAACGGTTCTAGATACCAAAAAAATATGTATGAAAGAATTATTCCTCTTAAAATGATCTAAAAAAATGTCCGCGACAGTATATATATGTCTATCTTTTAATGTTAACTCACTAGAATAGTTTTTATGGTGATCAAATTTGGATATGTCGCGTTGTCAAGATCGGTTAACAGCTGAGGTGGTTGTTTGCAAAAATAAATATGACGCTCAAACTAACTATTCCACATGGACGAAGTCGCTGGCACAGCTAGTAAGTAATAACTCAGTATATTCGTATTTTTGCAGAGACTGTCAACGAGATGCAACCATTGAGAAGGAACGATTTAAAGAAGTTGTTAGAACGTTGAAAGAAGAGATAGACAGGTATGACAAACGTTTGTAATTGTTTCAATAGTGTTGTATATCAGGGATATTCGTAACTTGTTTATTTTGTTTTCTTTGAGATGCAATAGGTTAGCTTCCTATAACTGAATATGGATATATGTTTTTAATTATATAATTATCTAATTTAAGTAATTTTCATCTCACAAATGTATATCAAAAAAATTACATTTCAGTTTATTTTGTAAATAAATAAAGTTTTTAACAAATATTATAATTCAATTAAATAATTATATATTAAAATTAATTATATAATCAAAATAAGATGTTATACTTTTTGTAGAAAATCTCATTTTGACAAATACATGCAGAGTATTTGTCTCAGAAGTTTAAATATCTGTTAAATCGACCTACTTAGCAACTGACTGATCAGCCTTTGCTTCATCATCACAGCTTATATATGCCACTAGCTATGTGCACCTGTCTACCCTAAGCTAGGACGTTTAGACTATAGTCAATTGGGTAGACGACAATTTTTTAAATTCGGTATATAATAAGAGTACTCTTTTAAGTGAGAAATATTGTAGAACCAACAGTACACCTGCACCTATTACTTTTGAAGATACATCGACATGTTTGCGGCGCTGTCGCGGGTCGCTCAAAAACGCTCCATACTAAAAACACTGCAATCGTGACGTCATAACTATGTAAACTCACCTAATTTGTATGCGTATAAATAAATTTTAAAATAACTTTGTTATTTGTACCATTATAGGTATACTTTCTATATAAAAAATGTTACATTTAATGTGAGAATGTCAGAAATGTGTTCGTTTCATTAAAATTACGTAAATAATAATTGCTCATTATTTAGAAATCTAAAAACAATATAAATTAATAATTAAACTGAAATTTCTATATTAACATACTTTCATTATGTATAAATTGCTCAAATCAGATAATTATAGTATAAAAACGGCTATAATCAGTTGTAGTCGTCTACCCTATTACATTAACTCAGTGCGGATTAGTCGACTTCACATACAAATATAAATTTCATTACCAATTTATGCATATTTCTTCGCAATGTTTGACTTCGCCGTAAAAGCATCGGATAAATAAAATGTAAATGAAATTGGACAAAACCAAAAGTATATTGGTATAGTCAGCAACACGTCAAGCTTTAAATTTGCACTGTGAATTCCGCCGCTGTTGCAGATTATTACGTATAATCTGAAATGTTGCTATTTTCATGATTAGTGATTGCATTCCGGCGTCATTTTCAGTCCGGCCGGATACGACCGGATTCCCATAAAACAAAATGATTTTCGCTTTTTAGTACAAAATAAGTGTGTTAATCAAGTGTCAGTGCACTTATATGTAGGTAGTTTTTAGTTAATTTCCTAACCAATGTTAAGATAAATATACAACAAGAAAACAATTAAAATTTAGTAGTGTAGGTGACTAGTAATAATTTTACGACGTAACGAGTAGCTCAGTCTTTCTAGATTTCACTTTCACAGATAGATTAATTTATAAGTAACAATATTAATTATTAAGTAACTATAATATCTAATTAACGTACGTTTAAAGTATTTGAGAATGCTAACAAACAAGTCTTATAGGTATTTATGATTATGACAGATACCATCATGATTACTAACTGCTAGCACCGGATCCGGCATATTGGTACCGGATCCGGTAACCTTTAAATGATACCGGATCCGCCGGATTACCAGATCCGTTTTTCCGGATTGAAATCCCTATTCATGATAGGAACGGACCTCCTGACTAGAATATGTTGACGTTGCACTCAAGCAGATTTTTATTTATGTTGATTTTTCAAATTTGCAGATTAAGACGTAGCCAGTCTCGTGAAGGCGCTAATCTGGAGTATCTGAAGAATGTTGTTATATCATATCTGATGTCGGCGGATTATGCCGGCCGTAAGCATATGCTCAACGCGATTGCCGCTGTCCTACACTTCACAAGCAAGGAGAAAAATATGGTTCTTTCTACAATACGATGATTATGAGTAATGTGTTAAATTGTCGAGTTTGTTCTCGTTAAGAACCTTCAACAACATTACTGGTAGTTTGTGGTATCACATGGAACTTCCAAGGTGCAAGCGCGAAACAGAATTAATAAGAAATGCGTTTCAAGAAGCTTTATTTGTCGATTTGAGTTGTGAATGAACTCGAATATTTAAAAATAATGCTACTGTTTATTGAAATTGAAATATTGTAAATCATTGTTAGGGGCAATGAGTTTTATCTACTTATCTATATATAAATATATAAAAAATATATCTATTAAAAAAAAATAATTGATAGAGCACTGTAATCTCTATTCTCACTCATATCACATTTTCTATCATATTCGTTTGGCAACATTTTTGAATTAATGTTAAAACACTTTTGATATTATGCAAAATTAATTCTCGCATTTTAAAACCTCTAATTAGGTATCAGTTATTACTTGACAATTTTTTTTTATTTGAACTTAGTACAGCAGTGATCAATTTTATAGAAAGAATAAGAAGAATAGAAAGAATAGAAGAATAGAAAGAATAGAAGAATAGAAGTGAAAATATTAATACTAATGTAGCTAGCGTATGAAATGAAATCTTACTAAACCGCAAGGTTCATGAGGATTGTGCTCCAACACAGCAAATATATATTATTTAAGATACTGGAGTCAATATTATCCGAATAAAGTAACAGTCACCGTTGAAATAATGATTATGAAGTTTTAATTTTTTCTATAAAATTATTATCTAATCTTGGTGGGTTGTATCTAATCACGTCCATGGTCTGACGGATTTAGAGTACCTGTGTCACCGGTCGCTTTTCGAATATTTGTATGACTTATAAGGGGTAAGATGGGAGCATAGATTACAGATTGTGCCAATGTGATGCAGGAGCCAAAAACTGTCAGGATTTGGTTATCCAAGTTTGGCAGATTATAGGGCAATGTTGCTAAAGAACATTATCAAGCTCGTGGGATAGATGGATTAGACTGATGGTGGGGGCTGTACAGGTTATCAGTAAACATATTTCCTAGACTAAGTAATAAATTACCAATACATGCACATTTTTACTACATTAAATCGTAATTTTCACTTAATCTATGCATCACATAATAAATCTAAATACATGCTGCAGTTAACTTCTATCTTAACCGTTAGGTATAACTAGTTATAAATCATAATTTAGCATTTGTGATTTAATTATTTCTTTACAGGCAATTTTTAAGTAATTATTAATTGTTTCGTAAATTTTTCAAATAATTTTTGAGATTAATTTACAATTGTTAGATACCAAAATTTAACAGTAAAGTTGAAAATGCTTGTAAATCATTTGCAGTCCTACTAGGTTCTATTATGGTATTTTAATTGTCTACTTTACTAAAATATAATAAAAAATTTACAATTAGATAGAAAATAAAAAGGGCGAAAAATACTGAGAGACGTAATAAATCTGTAGAATTCGCGTTTTTACGCATATAAGTCTCTGTGACAAAAACACCTTATTCATTTGACAGTTCTTTCAGGGAATGACCAAATTATTAACTTTTGTTTATTGTATTCCTTCTTTTATTGTAAAATAAATTCCACTAATATTATTTAAATGTTTATATTGTATATTATTTGTGAATAGAAAAAATCATTATACATTTCCAGTAAGTATTAATAGATATATAATGAAATTTCTAAATATAGTTTATATGTGACTGTGATATTGTTTTATCTTTTCAATTTCTTCAGTGTAAATATTGGAGCTTTTGTTAGATAACTATTGCTTAAATTATTATTTTTCTAATGAGTAGCTTCTATGGGTATGTGGTCCACTAGAGCTCATCTCAGATAAAATTTTATAAATCTAGGAAAGTTTTTTAAAGCGTGGTTTGTGACAAATTTAAATATTGAAATCAAAACTATTAACAAAATCGATCTATTTAAAAAAACAAAGCAACAGGACAATATCTAATACAGACTAGAACCTAATAAATGTTCCACGGAAATTTCTTTCGTCACTAGCTGCCAGTTATTCATTATTTCGCTTTTGTTGCTGTTCGATACTGTTTGCAATATTAATCTTCCATAGGATTAAAACATAAAATTCGGTATATACAGGGGAAAGTCCCCGGCAGAACCTCCATTAGACTCGAAATAAACAGTTGGGAATAGCGAAACTTTATTTCCTATAACCTATATTTTGTTTGTATACCTGGAAACGAATTTTCGAAACAATAGAAAACCAATTCGTATTCGAAATCGTTGTGATTTTTTTCGTGAAACGGAATCTAATTAAGAATTTGTTTTTAATGACAACACTGAATTCGAGTGATTCAAAAATCTATAAAATTGTAAGTAGTAGAACATAATTTTGTGCACTATTGTATTCGTATTCGAATTCCAAATTCACGTCTAATGATTGAAAAATACGTCTCCTGTATTTTGTCTTTAGCTAGATGCTGCATGATTGGCTCGGCTGACGCAGATGTGCGCTGCAAGGCACCCATCTGCAAGTCGTAAGTTAATTAGGGGGTCATCCTTAAAGTACATCACACGTTCAGGGCGGGTTGAGGATCGACAAGTGTGAAAAGGGGAAAAAGTGTTTAATAATGTGAGATTAATGTTAATATTAGATTTCAAAATTTGATACATATAGATGCATAACATTTTGAAATCTAACTAATCAAAATGAAATATAATTGTGATAATGATGTGTGTAAATGAAATGTCGCGTTTAAAAGATCGTGCCATCTGTGTCTATATTTTGTAACATACAAGGCCTGTGCCTAATACAAGCAACCGACACAAGAGGCAGTAAGAAATTTAGGCCAACGCAAAGATTCGTCCTGTTGATTATTGCGAGTTGTGTCAGAGAAATTTTTTGTTTAGTTGATGACAATTACTATGCTAAGTGTTTGAATGAAAAAGATGATACATCAATTATTCGTGATATGACCTAAACAAGAACAAAGTTACTGTCAGTTAGTAACACTTTGAAGTAGTGGGTTCCGAAGTCCATGGCTTCAAGATAATTAAGTTTATGACTTCCAGCAATATAATGAATAATTTGTTGTTTTGTTAGTTGTTTTAAATGTGTGATTTGATGTCTATTATATTAAGAAATAAATTTAAATGGAAGTAGAACTGACTTCGAGATTGCTGTTTTATTAACCCTTGAATTGTAACTCTGTCATTTGGGAAAACCCAAATGGCAGAGTTACATTTCGTAGGGCATTTATTCGCGTAGTGCATCGAATTTTCTCAGCAAATATGTATTTCTTTTGTTATATATAAATCTATTGTTCGGACATACATCTATGTAAATCTTTTGACTTGCGCTGGGTGCGAAGTACTAGGTGGGGGTAACATAATCTATCGCAGCGCTCATGGTGGTCAAAAGTAGAATTAATGTGGGCTCTGTCATCTGATGTATCTGTCAATGGCAAAGCGATTCTGCATAATACTTTTTAATATCATTAATTAATATTTGTTACGTATTAAATTATGTATAGAATTTTATGGGTAAAACTTAACTGTACTTACTGTTATGCAACGATGTTATTCGACTTATCTAAATTATTCTAAGCTTTCGCAAGCTGATCTATTGACCCACTATAAAGTTTTTAGCTTAACAGAATATAAACATATTTTTTCTAAAAGACAAGAATTTTCTTTCGTCTTTTATCTTTACCAAAATGCCAACTTCTTCTGATAATAAGATTTTCAATCAACTTGCTGCTAAGCCAAGTTTTATCTTCTGCAAATTAATGATGATCAGATAGACATTGCCCAAATTATATTATAAGATTTGTCATGCTTAGTCGATAATAATAAATTATTACTTACTGTTTAATTGCGCCGTGACTGATTAATCATCAATTCTAATTCGTAAGAGTCAGCTTTCCTATTTTGGGAATTAAAAGTATTTTAATTTGTTGTAAACTAATTTAGTTAAATATATTTTTAATTAAATATTTGATTTGGATAAACTAGTTTTATATTATATATGAGGGATTTGTTATGTGAGAGTGAATTTTGTCTGCGAATTGTATACGAGAAAGACGAATGAACGTGACGTCGCGTCGTCCATTGTGTTTGGTAAATATTCATAGTTGATGTAATTTATTTCATTGGAATATAATTAATTTAAAGCTTGTTTTTATTATAAAGTCAGTGTCAGTAACTTCCGGTGTAGATAAACAGCATCCTCACACATTACGCGGTTTTAGGAAAGTAATGAAAACAGCTTAATCTGATATTACTTAAAATTTATTAAATGCGCGGTAACACGTTTCATACATTGATAATTTACATTAATCTCACATCTTACAACATTAACAGTTACATCAAAAACAATCAAATCGACCTATGATATATCCAGCCAATACCAAAAACTTTCCTCTAAATACGGTTTGTGGTTGGAATTTGATATTGTGAGAAACACTCACAAAACCGGTCTTCAAAACAATACTCATTTCGATCTGAAAACGATATTTAATTTATTACTAGCGATACAGGAACATTTAAATATATTTACTGTGATACAATGAAACCATTAAAGTAGCTTTTTCTTTTTGTTTTACTGTAAAACTACAACTATAAATGAAGTAAACAAACCCTGACACAATCGAAATTAAACACACTTTTTGAACTTACCTCATTTGATTTGAATGACCAAAATGATTACAAAACCTTTTTTACACCCAAATCGTGGTATCACAACAATTTATTGGTCGAAAATATTGGTTATTTTTCATTTCGATTATTTTTCAAAAATATACGACCTAAATGTCATTGTGACAGAGCCCACAAAGTTGTGGACGCTAGTTGGCGTTGTAATCGTGCACGGAGCCAATACGGCTCATCAGTCAGTCCACAGAAATGATTGCCCGATTACATATTAAAAAATTGTAATACTGCGAATATATCAGCTTGTACAAAAAAAAAAAAGAAGTTCACTTTTTTGCAAAGGAGTGTAAGCAGTTCGTTCTATCGTTGCTTATAATACACTTTATAGTGTTGTGTTTTCTTAATTGTAATGTATATGATGTAGTACATATTTCTTTTCTTTCACTTTAGAAACGCAAAATATAAATATAAACGATAATCTTTTTCTACGTATCAATTTCAGGAGAATGTTGCGTTGATTATTATTGTGCTTGACAGACTTGTTGTTTTCTAAATTAGTACTTGTGGATTCTAACTATATTGAATCAGTGTAAAAACAGCGAACTTACTGGTGGAAAAAGGAAAGTCGCCTAATCAATAAAAAAAATTTCAGGAGCGTGGGTAAATTACGAATGTAGGACGTCATATAGGTTCATTTTACATTGTTTTTATTCGAATTTTAATTAGTTTGTAAATGCAACCTTAAATTTAATTAGAGTAAATAGCTAAGTGAAATTCTGTCGTTTATAAACGAAACTTCGTACCAGAGTTATTTGTTGATTTTACGAGATGCATGTTCATGGTTTTTTTTTAACTTAAATCACATAGATATTAGTTAGATGGATATTACAAGCATATAATATTCATCTAATCTAAAAGCCTAACTAATAAATATTCAATATTTTGTAAGCCTTTAAACGATATTCTACATTAAACTTTGCACTGTAAAGACAGTTCGTTTTATTTACAAACCTTATTTTTACTTACAATACTTACAAACATTATTTTCATTGCAACTATTCGAAAAATGACATCTTGATTCTGGCTAAAATGGAACAAAATTGATCTTTTCTGATAGGTTTTTTTTATGTGCTAATAAAAATGGTTCGAGGTTGTAATTCTTATTAATCTTAAAAAATGTCATGTACGTTTGACCCTTAAAATATTAATATACAACATAAATTCACATATAGGGGTAGTAGTAGGGCTGTAGGCCTTTACGGCAAATATTCATATTTGTTTCGATTATTATTAATAAATAGAAATTAAATTATGAGTTAGAGCAGTAGTGAAGGTGAAATATTAGCACAGAAAAACATAACAATAAAAGCGTAAATAACACACACACAACAAAAAAAATATGTTTTTAGTACTAAAGACTGAAACTACTATCTCGGAAATCTGCGTAGAATCTCTCTATGTTCGGGATTCTATTCTATAATATTTGATATATAATAGAATATATTATACTATACATTATATTCTATTTTAAATTCATTGATAATCTCTGGATCAAATTAGTACTCTCGCCGCAAAATATAATTTTGCTTTCTTGTTATACAATCAGTGCCGTAACTAGCCTTTTATGCGCCCGGTGCGAGCTTTCAAAACTGCGTCCTTGAAAAATGTCCTAACCAGGCGCTGACAATAAAATTGACAAATGTGCATAAAAATATATCTATTTATTGTTTACCAAGTTATAGGTAGGTACTTAGTTGATTTTTTTAAGATAATTTGTTAAAATTTTAAAAGAAATTGATTTTTTTTAAGAATTTGTATAAAAATGTTTGCTCAAATATAGAAATGACACAAAATACTCGATAGTAACGACCCAAGGCTGTACTTTCAGATTACTTAAAGATTTACTTTCCGCGCTTTTCCATTGCGAAGACCTTGATTACATTCGCGTTCAATCGACAAAATCGCTTGGCAAAATTTTTCTTAGCCCATCGTCGATCGCAGGTACGTTTATTAATTTGAGCTTACTAAATGATCGCTTAAAAAAGCGATACTGATTTAGATAGTACAGTACGGCGTACTGGTCATTTCTGCGCCCCTCCAGGGTCTGCGCCCTGTGCCTGGGCACCGCTGGCACCGCCCTATTTACGGCACTGTATACAATTTACTTTAGCACAACACCTCGCTGGTTTGAATTATACATGCTTACGTGATTTTCACAATATTTATTTTACCCGGCATAGAAAAAGGAAAGCAACAACCAATAAAATGGTAATTTTATTTTTGAGTGTGGGTGCTATAAGAGCAGTATAAAAAGTGCTTCGTCAATGCGATATACACCAACGCAGGTACGAGTGTGTAAAATTTTTATTTACGAGGCATTCGCACCGCGGGAACATACCAAGTGCGCGCCATTATGTGTCGGTGAAATTATCACCTTTGCATTTACGAGGGTAGGCGAAAAGCGTGTACGCTCAATTCTAGATACCTATTCAAGTGAAAATACGTGTCATATTTTGTTTATCACTATTATTGAACGTGACCATATTTTATGTCCCGTTCTGTTGTATGTTGTTTCTTTTTCGATAAAATTCTTACAAGATAATGTTATCTTTCTAAGGTATTTTGATATTTTCCAAATTATTATGTAGTAAATGCATCTTAATTTAACTTTTAAGCTGTTTCTTTGAGTAAAACAGGTTTCCAACCCTTAAATGGGGTCGCGAGGATCATGCTTCTGATACTCGATAACTTTGATAACTATTTAAACGACATTAAAAGTATAAAATGTATCTAAAGCGTATTCCGCTGATAAATTATCTTCTGATACAAACATACCCACATCACTTGAAAATGATAACAGAGTATTAATTAGTACTCACAACAAAAAAAAACCCGATATTAATGCATAAAATATGAAGCCTGCCATTGCATAAAATATGAAGAAAACATAGCTTATCAGATTCACAAGAGCTCCTTGCTTCTTCAAGAAGTACGAAATATTATTTGTTTTAAGATTTTCTCAAGCTTTTAAGTTGTGTACGTTTGCCAACCTCTGGTAATTATAAAAAAAAAACATATTGTTTATAAATATTTTTGAATTTAGAATTCGAAAACAAAATAATGTTTTTAGATCGACCGAATAGTTTTACTATATCGTCTATTCAAATGTGACAAGTCGGTTGTTAAAATGGAAATGGAATGGAAATTTTCGTGTGATAATTTTCTACAACTTTTAAACAGGATTAACCGGCTTAACCTTTATGGTGTAAGGCTTAATAAGATTAAAAAAAAAAGAAACAGGATATCGCAACGTCAATGCTTTGAGGACTTCTGTGCTTAGTGATGCAGCACCATGTCTTAGGACTATAGAACGCTGGTATTTGGAATTTTAAGATGGGCAGTCTAGCCACAGTGACAAGCTACGTGAAGGTCGTCCAAAAACCGCCATGATGCAAGAGAATATCAGAATATCAAAGCCGAGCGGCAGCTAATCCTCGAAGATCGTCATTTGACATACCATGAAATAGAAGCATCCGGGGGCATCTCAGGGAGCACTGTCAAAAAAATCCTACACGAAGAACTTGTCGTAAGTTGATCTGCCATTGGATACCACATTTGCTTATGGATGATCAAAATGCGGATCGTGTTAATTGGTGTCGCAAAACTCTGTAGCGATTCAATCGACGAGCGTCAAAGCATGTTTATGATATGGTTAGTGCTATATGCTTTCGATCCAGATTTTAAGCAGCAGTCAACTGTCTAAGTGTTCCAGGATGAGTCAAAACTGACCAAGGTCATACGCTCACGGAGCACTACAAAAAATTGGTTGCCTCCTTTGTGGCAAAGGGTGTTCACGTCGCCACTAGAAAATCGCAAGACGGTTAAATCTGACTCGTGGTATACTACTGTTTGTTTGCCAAAAGTCATCATTGAATTGCGAAAAAACAATCTAAGACGTCGTATGATACTGCACCACGACAATACAAGTTCGCACAACGCCAACCAAGCAAAGATGTTTTTAGCACCCAAAATGTCGAAATTTTAGACTATCTGTCTTACGACCCTGACGTAAGCTCTTAACGATTTTTTTACGTTCCCCAAAATTAAGTAGTCTTCGTGGTCAACGTTTCACCTTATCCGAAGAAGCTGTCGGTGCATCCAAGCGGCCATTTTGACTACCCCTACTTCGAAGTGGAATAAATGTTTTAATAAGTGGTTTGAACGCATGCCATACTTTATATATTTCTTTTTATGAAATATGTACAATCGCTGTTTATTTACCTAAATTAAGAGAAAAAAAGGCTGTATCTGTCAGTTGTCAAACTTTGATAGGATTCTTAACATTTGGTCGACGGATGCTATTTTAAATCGGTGATAATGAAATTGATACAGCTTTTCGCTCTTGTACAATGTGAGCTCAACTATGCGATGCACGTATTTCCTTAAATCACTATCCGTGTTAGGTTTGAGCTGTGTACCCATAACGATCTATGTCATGGAAATTTTAGACACGTTTTTCACAAATACATATCCATACAGGTTAATCACCTTAGATAATGGGTACTTATTCTTGAAATGTGGTTGCATAAATTTTGCAACGTCTTAGTGATCCACCATTACTCATAGCTTAGTATCAGACACGACCGCAATGTCGCCGTGACATCGCCCTGATACAACGCTACCTATTCATCTTCGCCCGTTGAAGATGACAACATTTTAGGGATGGCACAAATTAGTATAGCTTTTTCATCTGCGTTTCGTCTGTGGTTAATGAATTGAGTTAGTCTCTCATGATAAATGTGCAATTGAATGATATATTCTTGAGGGATTGGGTGACATCAAATCCAAATTGAAACAGGTTAAGATTGGACATTATTATGAAGTTACTGGTATTTAATTATATGTGATTAATAATTGAATTCTCTTTTATACTTATTTTTTTTTTCTTATTTAATATTACGACTGAATAAATTAGACGCAGCTAGCTAAGGGTTACTGGAGGGATTGAAATGAATCTGTTACGGTATACATAAACTGTACTTGTATAAAGTGTTCCAAAAAAAAAAATTGAAAACCCTAGATTGTGATGTTACCGTAGATAGTACGATTATATCGATTGTCTCAACTCTTTTGTCCCCACCGCAGTTACTAATGGACTTCACTTGATTAATATTTCTTGGGAGTTTAAACGCGTCAGCCTATTGTGTTGTAATTAGTTCATTAATTTATCGCCGCAGTAACGGTGATGAGGTGTTGTGGAGGACTAAACAGCGTGATGACGCAGACTTAATTAATTCAATAGTGACGTACCTACGCGTTTTGTCTTTTATCGTAAGATTAACTCAGTCATTTTCTTTATTGTTGACATGACAATAGCAAATTTTGGTTTCATGATTTTTATTTATAATAAATCAAAATCTTGAACTTCTCAAATATCCATCAATATTTATTTATTTTGGTTATCTCGATGTCTGCATATGTATCAGACACATGCAGACATAGTAAAATGTAAACATTTCGAGAATCATATTTCTTTGCTGAACATATAGTGCATTTTATATAATTATATTCTCTTCTCTTTTCTATTTGATTACCTACACTGGTAGGTAATCACGTAATCAGATTTCACGCTTCCGTTTTTAGTACGAAAAAAGAAATTATTCTATGTTAATTTACTGTTGTGCCATGCCACACAGCGCCATGGCAGAGCATCGGTGTAGCTGTGTTGTCGACACCGACTAACTAATTGGCCACGTACAGCCACTACCTCGTCAGTACGAAACATCTTTTATTATGTCGAGAAATGCGATTCTTTGGTCAAGGCTTGCAATAGTGTACCAATGTGATTTTCATTTTCGAACTACATATTACTTCTTCTACCTTGGTACGCGAAGTCATTCACTAAGGTCTATTTGCTCTAGCTTAGTTAAATAATAGTAGAGCAGATTGTTAACTTTATAAATGGTTTATGACTTAATTCGACTTAATACTCGTATACCTAGCGTTACGCTTATTAGAGTATTTGCAATAAAATGTGAACAAAAAGTATTTATAATTGTTTCTTCATTTAAGTTAGCCGCCAGCAAATCCTAATATTTAAATCCAATAATTTATTCATTAACATTAACGAACAACCAATATTGTCGTTCCAAAATTAACAGCTTGCATGTTAACATAAAGTAGTTAACCACGTGGTTTTATACAATATTAAGTATTTTCTTTTCAAAGCGACAAAAAAACGTGGCATTTGTATTAAATAATTATTTGATCACCACTTATTTTAAGAATCTTATTAAGACTGAAGCTAATTGCACATCAAAATCATTAACAAAATCATATGAAGCGACGATACTCGTAATTACTTAAATTAATCTGATTGATAATTCAGGCACTGACTAATTGCACTCGAGTTATGTTTTCCCGGACGTTCTTTTAAGATTCCTGGCAAAAGTGAACTCCACACCTCGATGTTTCTTCTTTCATAATGGTATGCAAACATGGTAAGCAAGTAACAGGAATGGTATGGCACCAAATATAAACCTAATATCACAGATTCAAATTTGCCAGTGTTATGGCTATTCTACGAGACGGCTCTTGATTTATGTATATATTTAATATTATTTGTTTCACGTATTAAAATTTAATATTATTAACTCTAAGTGTTTTCACTTAAAAAGTGAAAATAAATGATTTTCAATCACTACTATAAATATTCATCATGGGGAAGCATTAGAATACGAAAGAAAAAAGAAAACTTGACTGTGTCATCGTCTTAGTCACGGCCTATACAAATAAGTATATACAACAAAACCACAAGCTTATTAATTTTAATTTCACGAAGGGTAAAAACGCGTGTTAAGCAGTTTATATACATTTCCTGTCACGCGAACGTTTAATAGACTCATCGTGTGGCTTGCAGCCAAATAGCCTCACTTGTCTTGTCACTGATGATGCCCCTTACCACCCTAATCTTCTGCGGACGAAAATTGTAGAGTATTGAAATCTTGGTTACATTACAGATATTGTTCATTTGTAGAAATAGTAACCACATTCATAAATATTAAAGAATATTTATTTTAAAAATTTTAGATTATTCGACTGAATAGATTCGTTAATCTAAAAGAAAAATGTATAATACAGATGAAATATATACATTTTGTTATGAATTTTGTGGATATAATAAAGCTTTCATTAGAAAGTCTAACTTTAATGTTAAAAAAACAGTACAAGTTTACAAATTTTATCTATAGTGTTTGTGTTTATTTTATTATAATATATAGTATGAGTCATGTCTATGTTTTTATTTTGTCCTTTATAAAGCGTGCGCGGGGATACAGATCCAACGCGTAGAAGCCATTTAAGCGAAATTTAATGAAAGTGTACGTGGAGTGTACCAACTGGATCTAATCTTTATCTGCACCATAAAAAATGCAGTTAAAGACTATACCTAGTTACTATTGACTATACCTAGAAACTATTGTCATTACTGATCAAAACGTTTATGCACTACTCGTATTGCATTTTGGTGCTAATGAGAACCGGGCTATGGAAGAGACTCCGGTCACCTGCCTTCTCAAAACCTCCTAATTGACTCGCTGCTCACTCAATGAGCCCCCCAAAAAAGCATTGGTGTGAACGACTAAAGATGTAGAGAGGTGTGTTTCCAACAGCGACCGAGACGCCGTCGGTGTTATGACATTATTACACTTTCACCCTTCGAGCATCTGCTCTTGCGCCAGTACTCTGTACAGCCGGTTAATGCAAGACAGAGGCAGGTGGCATACGTCCCCCTGAAGCACATCGGTACCCTCGATGATGCAACTCACCGACAGCTCGCCACAAGCTGCCCTGAAGGAGACTGACTGCACTGATGTGGCGTTTATGGCAGTTAAGGGCCATTAAATGCATTAATTAACGCCAATAATGCCGTCCCGATTGCAAGCAACACCAAAGCGGTCCGAAGTTACAGAAAACCTGATGTGCCGCTTACTATACAATAACACTTATTGTTTCCTAAAGCAAAGTTGTAACCAGCAACATTCTGGTGGAATGCTATAGACTGGACAGGGCTGTGTGGCGACTCTTCTGTACCATTTATTCACCTTTGTTAGAGAAAAGGCCAAGTACCGGAGGACTGCATGTGAGTAAATTATATGAGAAGGTTCTCATTTAATGAGTGATGAATGAAAACGATAAGAATAATTTGGGATGTAAAAGCTGGTTTTAGGAATGGAAAGGGGTGTATGGACCAAGATTTTCCTTACAATCCATAGTCAAAAAGTATTTGACAAAAATCCAAAAAGTCTGTTGCGCTTCCGTGAACATGAAAAGGCCTAAACAAGATCGAAAGGACGAAAACAGATCGAAAGCTATGATTGGTTACGAATGTTTGAAGCTAGTGAAAGAGTGTTATCTATGTTCACAAGAGATGGTAAGTATAAATTCAGATTCATACTTAACATCAGTCAAGGTCTGAGTAACAATGAAGTCATTCAATATCAGTATTGAATGGCTTCATTGTTCGTCAGACCTTGACAGCGACCTGGTCGCTACACATATATGGGAGTGAATGTTGGGTGTGGCAAAAGAAGAATAAAAGCGAGATTAATGCAGTGGAAATGAGAGCTTTGAGTGACGATGAAGGATAAATGAAAAAATAGTATGATAATGGAAATGTGCTTTGTAAAAGAGATGTGAAGAAGATGTAGTGGCAAATTAAAAAATTCTAAAATTTATTGATTAATCCACATAAAGTTTACATAATTTTGGGTTGGCACTACCTATTAAGCATTATTATATGCTTGTGTCAGGTACCCCCGCTCCTTCGTAACTAATATTAATATGAAATGTGGTAGAACAGATCACAATCTTTAAGGAATCCTAAATAAACTTACAAGTTAGGAATAAGCTAATAAAATTTTTGGACTTATTATACATAAATTTTGTGTGTGTTTGCGTGTGTATCGTGTGCGTCAGTGTGTTGTATGCGTGTCGTGTGTGTGTTGTGTGTGCAACTGACAGTAGCAAGTGGAAAACTTTAATCTCTGCCTACCCCCATGGGAATGAGCCGTAAGTATATTTCTGTATATTTTTGCTTAAAAACTTTTGCCCAATTGACCACTCAATGGTCATAATAGTAGCATTAGTTGATATTTACATTTCAGTTAACAAAAAATAACTTATTTTTTAATTTTGTTGTTTATAACTTTGACAGTAAGAGTTTTGTGTACGTTTAATTATTTTTTGTAAACATTTTTATATTTTGTACCTCTTGCTCTCCCCTATTTATATATCTGTCCATCCGCAACTTGTCTGAACAGAGATCGTTTAGTGCTTTGTTCTTTTTTATTATAGGTTTTATGGTTTATACAACAAAGAATTATCTATATATAAGTATATATAGTAGCTAGAAGAATAACAAAAGTCCCTAAATTCGTACAGTATATGACGTAAATACTCGTAAATATGACAGTTCAAGAAGAATCCTAACACACCATTGCAAGTATAGACTGATACAAAACCTTTAGAAAATATTGCCTATCGTATACTAAAGATATTGCATGTTATATGTATCAAAATGTTAGTAAAGCTGACGCAGACGTCAGAAATAGAACAACCCTTATGGACGATGGAATAATTCATTGTCCGTTTTGGTTTGTATCCACTTTCATTTTCAAGATGGAAACAATTTGCCAAAAGTGTGTCGTAACATGTGATGTGGTGTTATGTTGCAGTTGTATAGTGAGTTTAAATCATGTTTATGAAAAAAAATGTTGTTTTCTCTATTACCAATGTATTTTTCGGTCACACAAGCAGTCCGCCACCTGATTTCGTAGTAGTAATCCAGTTGGTTGAACATGCGAAGCCATTGAACATCAATCTGTCCAAAATTCACAGACTTAGGAATTTTTATATTTTGTGATTTTATCTGTAATGTTTACATAGCTACATAATTTTATCTATTTGACAATATGTTAATTATATTGACATGAGTCAAACTTGTTGTTGAAAAAAAATGTTCCTCGCACAATTCAACCGCAGAAAAGTCGATTTGATTCTTTGGAGAGGCCAAAAAAAGTCGAGATTTTTTAAAATTTGAATACTGTTTTTATTTCTTCTTTTTTATACACCTTAACGATATGTATAAAGCCTCCTCCTCTCTTCCCTATTCCAGAATTCTCCTCCCAAATCATTTCTGACACCACTCTTTCTCCGTCATCACGCACCGTTTCACGTCACCGTTTGCCTTATCCTGCATCCTCTAATATGTCGCATATCACCGTGGAGTGAAGAGAGGTCATGCCTAATAATGATCGACAATATAATAATAATAAAGTTCGCTGCGCCGCCGCCTAGTAAAAACGGGGTACACTTCCAACGTGTGCTGGGCGGTGTCTTCTACTGTGATGGAATCTAGAAGTCATCTCTTTACCATGCCGCTGTTCCGCTCACGTGGGGACGAGAGTATATATAGCCTCAATGGTCTTGCAAAGAGCACTGGAGATCGGCTTATGGAGAAACTACCCGATCTTGTCTGGTCAAAAGCAGAATATCTTAATTTTTTCCCTTTTAATGAGGCGAGGATAGCCTCTCTTGATGACTATAAATATTCAAAACTTATATTGTTTATTGTAAAATGTAAATATTTAATTTAGGGTTTAATTAATTTAAAAAAAATGTAATTTTATTTAATAAAATAAAATTTAATACATTAAATTTTCAGATATCTTAAAACGTCTAATTAGATTACTCGAGACAAGTTACGCGACAAGCCATCAAATAATGGCTGAGCTCGAAATGTTTAGTGTACAGAATACCTGAGAACAAACTCAACTCGAGCTTCTCGGATCGGAATTAATAATATACTCTACTTTCAGTGTTTTTGTTTTTATATCACGCGATCATCAACCCCTGAATCGGTAATCTAACCATAATTTTCATAATACGAAACGACAGCATAAATCAAAAAGAAATAATCCAAATAAATAAATAATATTTCAACATGTTTGTGCTTATAGAATAGAGAGCTTAGTGCGAATAGAATGGAATATATATTACATATACGAATAAATAGAATAGAAGAATATAAATTCTTATAACCGATAAGCTCAATTGCATGTAGATATAATCTGTTTCGACCATAATCTTTTATGAAGTATCGATAAAAGTGTAATCCTTATAAGGCTCTCAGCGTTATCTTGGTGCAGTTTTACCGTAAATGGCAAATTTTACGATCCACCCGCGACTCGTGTAATCCTACGTATAGTTCGTAACTCAGCCCCAAGAAACCACATGTTTATCGCTTACCGCTTTGTCCGAAGTTGCGGTGAGAGGGTTGATATGAGTTTTATGACGTACTCGTGCGGATAGAAATTTTGTATTCGTGACGTACTGCGACATACAGACATCTGCGAATATTAGATAACGATAATTTAAAATCGAGAATTACTGACAATCGGGCAGTAATTTTCGACAACTTAGACCCCGACGACTTCGATACCTTATTCAAAATACCTGATTAATCGAATCGATCGAAGATTAATCGAGGGCTAGAACCCCGTGATACTTATTTTTATTATGTTTATATGTTAAATAGTTAACATTTGATCGAGACTGAGGATACAGGTTCTGATCTAGGGAATCTGATTTATGGAACGCACTTTTAATTCATTTCCCGTTATTACTTAATGGCGATCATAACTTAACAACAAAGATACAAGACAACATGTATAAAAGAAATATTTCCAGAGTGTGATGCCGTGTTACGAAATATAATATGTAAGAGTATATCTTGGAACACAAACCTTTACTTCGTGGTTCGGAGTCGTTTCCGAAATATCTGTCAATGTGTAGTTTCTGCATTCACGTTCAAGAGACTTTGTGATATTTTGTTACAGCAATTTTGCACAGAATGTACTGTATTATCTTCCAAATGCATTTAGTCGGCACCAGTTTATGATGACGACACTGTATCCAGAATATTTCAAATTATAATGAATATTTCAAAGTAAAATGTTGCAGTAAACTTAGCATTATTTAAGGTTTGACTAAAGCCATGAATGTTAATTTCAAATTCTCAAAAATTTATGTGTTAGTACACTTTAGTTAGATAAAATCGTCCTATAAATATTACTCATGTCATCATGTCATGTCTATACATATATCTGACAGCGTCGATGACGCTCTGGCCTTTTACGCGAGACGCCCATGGCGTTTCTGCTATGTTCAGTTTGAATTTTAGACTCGTATCACAGATCGCGACTTAAAGTCAACATGTACATATAGTATAATGGCCATGTGTACATTAGCATAATGCGGAGCAATCTATACTGGACTATCGTTGTGGTTGACTCAGTTCTATCGCCCTAGTTTGGTTTAGGGTTAGGGTAAGGTTTTGCTCAATGGGAAGATAAGAAGGTGTATACTTAAGGTAGTAAGTAATAATGCCTAATAAGCATTGCCGTAATTTATGAACGTTATCACAATAGAAGAAATTAAATCATCTTTGGTTCACAATGTGTAAAAAATAGAAACATCTGTCGTGTTTAGTTGACATTTAAATTGTGTTAGAAGGTTCCTTGTGTCACCATCATTTTATAATTGAGTTCTTAATATATTGATATGATAATATGATTGATTGTTTACCATCAAAACAGTACCCTCTAGTTCCTGGGTTCCTAACCCAGAGGTAATTACTCCCGTGGGTCTAATGAGTTCCCAAATTGGGAGCTATTTTAACACATTTAACGCATACATGTTTAAAGTAATAGTTTTGTAAACAAAAGATACAAACTTTAGCTAATCGAGAATCAAATTATAAAGAATTGAAGTGTGAAAGTTTGAATGTTCAGGATAATCTCAGCATTAACTATCCGCTTTTGATGAAATTTGGTTTGATATCTGGGGAGGGGCAGTAGATAATTTTTACCAAATATATTATTGGGCAAATATTATTGTATGTTTAATAAAATGAAAAGTATTTATATTTAAACGTAATATTTGAGTTCATCGTTTTGGGGTTAGGTAAAAATCAATAATCGAGTCATAAGGGTGACGGAACTGAAAAAGTTAAGCACCACTGCTTTAGACGTAGTATTAATTTAGCATACACAGAGTACAGAACTTAACAGATGTAGATTTCAGTTGATGTATACTCGTATATTACATACACATAGCCTTTTGCTAAAATATTAAACGTGCCTCACAATTTCACTTGGAATCGTTACTTTTCCTTATAATGTCTCAATCTATTTGTAAATTCGCTTTGCACTCTCCGGAGAGTTGGACGAACTCGAGACGGTGTCTGAGAAAAATAAAAGGATTTCGTTCGTTGGGCGCGATGTCCCTAAGCGTGTTAGGGTCTTGTTTTAGCCGCAGGCACATTTTGCATTGAAGTTGCAGACGAGTCTATGTATAACTGTTTTTCTAAACCAAGACAGTAAGCAAACCATCTTCACAATGGATATTTATTTATAAATTGTTAATAAAAAGAAAACAATCGTAATTACTATAAACTTAATTTATAACAGTTGATAAGTAAATAATATATAAGCATAAATTCAGGGTGGATTTTTGAGACGTTCTAGATAGGCCAGATGTTTGTTCACATTTAACATTTTGTTATTAAGATTTATATAAGCGTTTTCAATGTTCTTAATCTAAATCAAAATTACTCTTGTTGCTTGTTTTTTTTTCAGTATATGTTTGTTGCAAATAATTAATCAAGACAGTTTATTTTATGAAGCATTTCCGATATGAAAATATAAGTAATATTGCAATATTTTGATATAACGTACGCTATGTTTCAACCAGAAAAGTTGCATACGCGTCACAAGATGTGCTGTGCGATAGGGTTACCTCTTCCAAGTTACTGATATAAATTAATAAAATTAATTTGATAATTATTTACTTCATGTCGGATTGTATTTTGTTAATATACCCCATAGATGGTCCATCTATGGGTTATAACGCTTTAACCACAACTTTTCTGGTGAGAGGCCTTTAAAGATAAAAATATTTGTGATTAAGTTTACTTGTTATGGGTATGTTTATTCAACACTATTTAATATGTTACTTTTTAAATGTAAACTGTATTGGTAAGTGTAAGAGTTTAACTTAAATAATCTTTAAAATGTTGTTGTTGATAGTTTCCCTATAAATAAAAAAATATAGTATTCTGAATAACGCTTCATTCTCAATTTGTAGAGTGCCCTAGCAGTAACAAATGCATTTTTATGCAGATCCACAATAAACGGTAGCCCGATGCCGGGACAAATATCCGGAGGTTTCAGAACGTATCATCCGTTTTAGGGATGCGGCTACTTTTTTGTCCAAGCAAATTTCGTTCTTGTTGTTTCGTATGGAGATTGGGATGTTTAGACTGTCCAGATTTATCTCGACTTGCAGTTGGTTTATTTTTTGAGTTAATACAAATGTGAACTATATTTAGATATTAAAGTATAAGTAGGTATATTGTATTAGTAAAATAAAGAAAATAATGACGGCAAGAGAATTCAATTGTGGAATGTTTAGAAAATTGCTCCCAAGCTTAACAATAGTCAATAGATCTGACAAATGTTTGATAGATTGTATTTACCGATCTAAAGATTTTAATTTGACGTTTATCAGTAGTGCTCGGAAGAGGTAGTTTAATTTTATGTACTTGCAGAAAGTCAATGCATGCGTAAAATGGATAAACCTAAAATTTTTAAGTTTTTATTTGCTATTCGTTTCTTTGATGTCACAAAAATCGTAAGTACATAAAATTAAACTACCTATTCCGGGCACTATTTATCAGTTACGATATTAAAAATACATATTATAGGTATATTTAATATTGGCCTCGACACCTTAATTGTGTGGTCTAGGCGTATTGTTACGGAACTTTCTGACACAAATGCTATAAGTGTAATTTGGGCTTCTATTGTAAATATGCGATATTGATGATCTATCAAATTATAAAATGAAATATCATTCCAATTATAACGATAAAAACATAAACTGTAAATTAGTTATGTATTAGTGTAAGAAGGCATTTGTCGCAGGCAAATATTCGCCTTGTTTTATTATCATAACACCTTGGGAAAAGGCTATTCCTACAGACTTACTACAGAGTTAGCAAGATCTAGAATGATAATAATAACGAACCTTGACGAGCAAAATTTAATTGTGTATCATTTAAAATTTATGTTTAAATAGGTATTTTTAGGAATCAGAAGAGAAATTCCTTAAAAAAAAATAATTTGGCAACAACATAATTTTACAGAGAATAAAATCAGCCTAACGCCTACTTTACGAATTACGCAACGTTACGCAACGCAACACGTAATAACGTTACGACCGGTCTACCCGCTCCGAATGCCCGATGATAAGTAAGTCGCTAGCCAACCGCAGCGACTTTTATAGGCAACGGCCGGCAACCTTACGCAACGTGTGGGGGGTATCCGCTTATACGGCCTCTCCTGACATAGTGTCGTCCTCGACACGAGCCTCGGGGTTGTCACCACTTTGTATGCTGCCATCTGCTTCAACTCCACCATCCTCGTCTGTCAGTCATTCATTCATTCTTATACCTGTATCATCATATTCAAGCTACGTCCACTCGTACGTTCAATACATACAAAACTATATGTCTGCCGGACATAAAGTCCAATACATACAAAAACTGTATGTCTGCCGGACATAAAGTCCAATACATACAAAACTGTATGTCTGCCGGACACAAAGTCCAATACATACAAAACTGTATGTCTGCCGGACACAAAGTCCAATACATACAAAACTGTATGTCTGCCGAACACAAAGTCCAATACATACAAAACTGTATGTCTGCCGGACACAAAGTCCAATACATACAAAACTGTATGTCTGCCGGACACAAAGTCCAATACATACAAAACTGTATGTCTGCCGGACACAAAGTCCAATACATACAAAACTGTATGTCTGCCGGACATAAAGTCCAATACATACAAAACTGTATGTCTGCCGGACACAAAGTCCAATACATACAAAACTGTATGTCTGCCGGACACAAAGTCCAATACATACAAAACTGTATGTCTGCCGACACAAAGTCCAATACATACAAAACTGTATGTCTGCCGGACACAAAGTCCAATACATACAAAACTGTATGTCTGCCGGACACAAAGTCCAATACATACAAAACTGTATGTCTGCCGGACACAAAGTCCAATACATACAAAACTGTATGTCTGCCGGACATAAAGTCCAATACATACAAAACTGTATGTCTGCCGGACACAAAGTCCAATACATACAAAACTGTATGTCTGCCGGACACAAAGTCCAATACATACAAAACTGTATGTCTGCCGGACACAAAGTCCAATACATACAAAACTGTATGTCTGCCGGACACAAAGTCCAATACATACAAAACTGTATGTCTGCCGGACATAAAGTCCAATACATACAAAACTGTATGTCTTCACACTGAACGCCAAGGCCGCATCGCGATCTGATGACGTCCCTGACGCATTACATTCGTCCGTATTTGCATCTGCTTAACATTTTGAGGTTCAGCTGAGTCAATCAAAGGTCTAACCTTCTCCTGACTCGGCCTAACCTGACCTTCACTTATATTGCTAAGATCGACGCAAGACGGTCCATGATCGAATTCAATGTGGAATGAATAGCCAAATCCGGGGTATGTGACCTGCTTGAAGACCGCGATCTGTTCAAGCGACGATGATGGCGATCACGATTAGGCGTTTTTTCTGACGGTGTGAAATTTTCATTACGCGTCCTACTATATGACCGACGTCGCGATCGGCGGTTCCTAGTGGACACTTCGTGACGGCTACGTGAACGGTGCCGCGACTTATCACGGGAACGACTTCGCGACCTACGGTCACTCCGACTGGATCCGCCAGCCATTATCACAAACACGAACACTAAAGTACGCAGAAGACTTTGTTCCTCGTAATTGTGGGCTAAGAGTTGCTTATCCCACTTCTGATTTTAGGAATCAGAAGAGAAATTCCTTAAAAAAAAATAATTTGGCAACAACATAATTTTACAGAGGAATAAAAATCAGCCTAACGCCTACTTTACGAATTACGCAACGTTACGCAACGCAACACGTAATAACGTTACGACCGGTCTACCCGCTCCGAATGCCCGATGATAAGTAAGTCGCTAGCCAACCGCAGCGACTTTTATAGGCAACGGCCGGCAACCTTACGCAACGTGTGGGGGGTATCCGCTTATAGATATTAAATAAAAGGAAGAAAATCAGTCTGAATTTATTTCAACGTCAGTTATATCCCGCTGTCAGACTACATCTACACTAATATTATAAAGAGGAAAGATTTTTATTTTTGTATATAACGAATAAACTCAAAAAGTACTGGACCGATTTTAATAATTCTTTTTTCATTAGAAAGCTTTTTTTTTTATACTACCTACAACGGTAGCAAAAAGGGTTAAGAAGAAAGAAAGAAAGAAAACATTTATTGACTCACACACAAGACAGATAAGCAAGAAAGAAGAAACATACAAAAATTACACACGACGAGAGAAAAAATAAAAATAACAAAATAACAGTAAAAATGTCCTGTGCATGGTCAAAAGGCACTGCCTCAGCGTATGCTTTTGTAACATAGGTCACAAAAGCGCTGGTATTATGGCAGCCCTCTGTGACGTACGGAATATCAAGATAAAGTTGATAAATATAGATAAACTATCATATACCAATAATAAATAGATATGAAATTTGATAAATATTAAATAAATATATATTATTAAATAAACAGTATAACTATAATGAAACGAAATATATAATTACTAAATTGGCTGCAAGTGACAGCCACTCCTTTGCCTGTCCTCTATAATGAACTAAGGTTCCGCGACACCGTTTGAGGTCGCCGTTCCATAGTCTGTGGTCCACGCTTTTGTTTAGTATTCTAATTAGTCTGTGCTTACTGTGTGTGCTGCTTACGTCTGTGGTTACGCCCTGCCTGATGGTAAGCAGTCACCGTCGCCTATGGACGCTTGCAACACTGGGGGCATCACAAACGCTTTCGCCGGCGGGCGCGAGGAAATCGCGCTCGCAGACACGGCGACCCGGGAGGGACCACGCCCCTTCCGTGACCGGGGGACGTCGTCGGTGGTGGAGATCGGGGGAGGTATTGTAGCCTCCCCCGAGGAGGGCTCCCCTGTACCGGCGGGGGAGCGGAGGCTGGGGGTTCCCGGAAGTAGCTTGGCGTAGCCGGGGGCTTCCTACATGACTGAGGAAGGCTATCCCTGAGGTTTTTAGTGGGTAGCTCTCCCCCTTCTGGGGAGGAGAGCACCACATAACCGCCGGCTCGCCACAGCCGGGGTATGCAACTTAATGCATTTTCCTCAAAGAAACAAAAAAAAAAGATTACTATAGAAATCTTTAGAAATTCTTATTAAAACCAACCGAAGGTGTAAAAAAATTAGTCATAAAATGTCTTTCATCGCATATGCTGCGAAGAGTATATTAATGATAAGACAAAAAAATGTTCGACAATATTATAGAATATATCAATATCTACAAAAAACTTCGCGAGACCATATGTCTAACTATTGTAGTTACGTCACTATAACTACTTTTTTATATTTAATAAATTGATAGAAATGCCGATCAAAATCAGACCGTGTTGTCCATACCATTTATAATTTTTCATCCAAATAAATAATTTAATAATAAATAAATAATGATAATAAGTTGGCTCCTTACGCAATGGACGCAAGCGACATTTAATATTTCGAGTTTTTTTTAACACATTTATATGCTTCACTTAAAAAGTTCTTTTCAGAGCTACTTAGTTTTAGTATTAGGAATCACACTTTTCCATAATATTTGTAAAAGTGCTTTTCAGAACTATTTCTTTGAACTTGAATAATTTCTTTTTATTTTTAACTATTTTATATATTAAATAATTTTATTTTTCCCGTGCGAAGCCGGGATGGGCCGCTAGTACATAATAACTTCGTACTATTATGTTATTAGTTATTACTCACTCTAGTATACACTCTAATGCTAAAATATTTAAATATTACAATTGATCAAAAGTATAAAATATCGTTTGTCGGACCATGGGTACAAATATACTGATTGACGACTGACTGACGGACTAGAAATCTTTGTACTTAAAAAATTAGTACCAGATCTTTTTAATCTAAATGTTTATTGATGTATACATACGGGTGTGTAACAGGTTCTGAATAATGTAATTCGACGAAACCTAAGTCAACTTCATCTACTCGCAGTGCACATTGCCAAACAACTAACGAGGCTCTAGCGCTTCCCAACAACTCGCACAGTCTCGTGGTGGAAGTCGGCCAAAAGCTTTTCGTGATTCTTGAAGAAAGCCTACGTCAGCAGTGTGCGTCTCTCGGCTAAAATGATAATATACATACATGGCAAGTATGATAGTAAATAAAAATGCGGGCATACTTGATTTGCTATTTGTCAGCCTTTTTTACAGAAAAATTAACATAAAATAATGTTTCGAGCGTGGTATTTGGAATCCAATTTATATACTTTGATCTATCGAATCTTACTTTAAACATAACTTAAATCAATGCACATGCCAGTATTGTTTCCAGGAATAGTTTTTCTCATTTATGTTTCCTTGTCACGTGGTTCCCAAATCGGCTCATCGCCGCTGCTGTGTGGCGCGCCGCCAAATCTCCTTGCTTGTCACGCGGCGCGCCAGTAATTGTGTTGTCTTTGCGTATACCTACATACTCTGCTTACAATTCTTTCCAATCTTATTAGACTTTTTCTCTTATCATGTTTTGTACGCTTAAAATAGTTCTAGGTTACATAATTAAATAAAATTATTAATCATTACTTGAGAAGAAGTGGTACATGTCAATTACATAGTATGTAGCTATGTAGTTGAGATGTATCAATGCAGTAATACTATATATATCGTATTTTCTAGCTTCGTCGAGTAATTTTAATCTATAAATGTTGTTGATAATATCTTATAATATATAATCAACAACATTGTTAGATTAAAGTATAACTGATAATATCGAAGTTATGGGTAAAACCGTGATAAAACATGGGGACAATGCTTGAACGCCTCAGTAGAATTACCCAACAAATAGGTCTTAAATGAATATAGAAAAGACAAAAACACTTCGCATTTCCATGTCGCACCAACTGTAGTAAAGGCTCTACACTTGGCTTCCCAGTTACTTCAGGTACTACATTTGGTGTCACAGGAGTAACTGTACTCCTTGGCCAATTCCAGTACAATAGCAGTGCGCAGTAACAGAGTAGCCGGGATAACGGAATCGACTGGGGAACGTTCGAGAAGTTATATTCAAATATATCGAGCGGTATATTCTCAATCCATCTAAAACAGTAATTCAAGACTAAAGTCTGATTAGTGCGTGTTGCCAGAGTTAACATATGGGACTAAAACCTGGCCAGTTATAATGAGTCTTAAAAGGCAGCTCAAAGTTATCTAAAAAACAATAAAGAGGGATATATCCGTAGTTTCTTGGCGCGATGGAATTGGAAGCGATTGTTTCCACAGAAGGATGGGGGTTACTTATATAGCTTAAAGAATTGAGGAGTTCAAGTGGCAGCGGGTAGAGCACATAACCTGTAGTACCGGCGGTCGTTGGAGCTAAAAAGGTCTTCGAATGGTATCGACCTATTGGTGTAGAGATTTTCGGGGATTTTCATTCTATATCTAGGAATGTGAGATATTTTGGATAAAATGACGATGATAATAATGAACAGTATAGTAAATAATTAGGTAAATACCTATTTAATAAAATATTCTTTAATCATCATTTCAAACAATATTTTTCCGATATATCAAGCGAATATTTCAAAACTATTCAATACGCGGTTGATTTAATTGTTTTTAAATTTATTTAATAATACAAAGATAAACTGACACCTCTTTCCTACCATGGCAGGCAAAGACACCACTTTCCGCACGGTGCCATCTAAAATTTATTAATGAATTATTAAACAAATAACATTTGATCTTATCTTATTATATATTGATTATTTTAATAATCGTGAAAATATCAGTTTTGTTCTGGTTATGGTTGTATTTATAGTCTTATAGAGACGCAAGTGATAGATAAGTAACCATTGAGAGAGTATTCATCCTAGATTAATCGGATAAAAAAAGATTTATAATTATATCATTCTTTCGTTATGTGTGTATGACATATTCAACATTCGCTTTACATGAATGATCACATGTGAAATGTATCTGATTTTTCTACGGTATAGGCTTGTATATCTTAATAAAACACATTGTGACATAATATGTGCAGTAACATATTGAGAGAGATATAAAAAAAATAAATTCGTTCGTTAGGTGTGTATGAAACAAGTAAATCGAACAATGAGTAGATGTTGAAATGTTTCTGATTCCTACGGTTACGTAAAATAAAATTCATAAAATTATGTATACTAGTAGGTAACGCTAAAGTAGAAAAACTTTTCATCTCTTCGTGAAGGTAAGTACAAAGATGGCTGCAAGTATTAACTGAACTCCTCTATAGCTACAAACCAATTTACGTCAGTTTATCAAGATACTACTACTTACTAGGTGTACTCAAAATATGTTATGTAGTAACAAATCACATATTGCTGAGCGGCATAGAGAATAGCGTGAATGTCGTTAACACAATGTAGCCAATAAGCTGCACACGCGTCCATCTTGTCGAGGCAGAGTCCCCTCGCACTCGTTACCGAAACAACGATAAATAGTTGGTTCCACGCAGAACCGTTCCCGCTCAGTCAAAGTCGTAGCCCCTGATTAATTGCATGTCCGGCAGACAGTTGTAATAGCGATCACTATCAACCAACTCACCACCGAATGTTTCGATTAGGTTTTAGAGTATTGTTTGATTTATAAAAACTCCGTAACCAATTTAATAAGTGTTAGATTTAATTACATATTAAATATAATTACGAGTAGATAACAAAGAAAAATGATGAGATTTATTAAGGACCATATAACTTAGTTTAAAATATTTAAAAACAACTAAACTAATTATTAATTTCTATTACTATTGTTTTAAATTTAGAATATTGTGTTAAAACTTCTTTCGATTCTCATCACTTCCATATTTCGTAAATTATTTAGAATATAGAATGATTTGTTAAAAAGTACATTACACTGATTGCTTTACGCAAAGTGAGTATGAAAATAATCAATTATATTCAAGCCACTTTAAAAGTTGAGTCGGTTATAATCCCCCGGCTCTTACGGCTCTGAATAAATAAAATATTCTTGCTTTCATTCATTCTTAGATTATCCGTTAATAATTTGCATGAGCTGCACGCTCATGATGCCCACCACTCAGTAAACTTGGACATCGCGTATCAACGTCAATATCCTCTACAGCCTTGATTTATCCAGCCAAATGCAGTTTTTTTTTCAATTGATCATTTTCAACTATTGGTGATAATTTTTTGCGACTCTCGTGTAGTTTGTTTACTTCAACGGGCGAGGGTTTTTTAGTCCCAGACACTTCGATCATCCAAGTAATCCTGGACTCGATAATATCCTGTGCTCATTAAAGTTTTTTTTTACCCGAGTTATTAGTTTATTAAAAGGTAGATTAACAATATTGTGTGGTAACTTGTTATAAAAAGTTATACATTTCACCAAGAATGAGTTTTGTGTTTTATGTAATCTAAAATTTGGAACAGCAAGCTTATTTTAATTTCTTGTATTTAATTTATGAATGTCGCTATTCTTAATGAAATTTTTGTAATATTTGTGTACATAGATTATATTTTCATAGATGTACTGCCCCGCCAATGTTAAAATGTTAATTTACTTAAACTTATCCCTAAGGGAATCCCTTGGTCTTAAATTATATCTAGCTCTAATTGCTCTTTTCTGTAGTATAAAAATACTTTCGATGGTGGCAGCTGATGCCCATAACAAAATGCCTTAAGACATTACATTATGAAAATAACTAAAGTAAACTAACCTTGCTGTTTCAACATCAGCTAGAAGCCTTATTTTATTAACAGCATACACAGCTGAGCTAAGTCTGCTTGACAGAGCATCAATATGGGTATACCATTGTAATCTGGAATCTAAGTGTATGCCTAAAAACTTAGTACTCTCAACAAGAGATACCATTTCACCATTAATATTTAAGGGTGTATTAACCTGCCTTACATTTGGTATAGAAAACTTAACAAATTTGGTTTTTCTCGAATTTAATGAAAGATTATTTAATGTAAACTATTGTAGAACTTTTGATAGAGCACTATTTACCTCAACTTTGAAAACAAGAGAAGTATCATCGGCAAATAGCACTGTTTCACATAAAGTGCTTGTATAGTAAGGAAGGTCGTTAATATTTATTAAAAAAAGTAAAGGACCTAATATTGATCCCTGAGGCACGCCCATAACTAGTGAAGTTCCAGCAGACTCAGTTTTATTAGTAACAACTTTTTGTATTCGATCCGACAAGTATGATTTAATAAGGCCGAGTGATTTGATAGAGACACCATAATGCCCTAATTTCCTCAATAATGTGTCGTGACGGTCACAGAATATACCTATTGCGTCGTGTCGGCCTCCCAAGCATCAAATAGTTGAGATACCCCACAGATGAGGATCTGTGGGGTATCTCAACTAATATTATTGAACCAATTATCTCTAAAATTGCACCTCACCTAGCCCTAATTTTCCATAAATGCATTGATGAAGGGTTCTTTCCAATTCTTATGAAAAATAGTAAATTAATTCATGTTTTCTTATTATTAAGTGATTTAAAAGTTTTGAGGATAAATTCAACATCAATATGTCTAAAATGAAAAGATTCCTTAATCTTGTTTTCATTTGATTCTAGGAGAGCGACCGCACTGTTTGAACATGATCTGAGGCTACAAGTAGTATCTATAGGTATTTGGTGGAAAAACCTTTCAAATTTGGAGGCTACTTCGTTATCTTTTTTGAAGATTGAATCCAATCCTTTTGGAGATTGAATTAACTTATCCTTAACCTTTAGCGAATAAGTATGTTCGTTTTGTTTTATTTTCCCTGTTTCATAGTTTATTACTTTCCAAACAGTTTTTACTTTATCTTTTGAAACATTAATTTTATTGGCAACAAAAAGTTATTTAGCTGTAACACAGACTTTTTTAAATATTTTAGAGTAATTTCTTACATACTCAATAAATTCAGGGTTCCTAGAAGTGGATTTTAGTGCATATAGCTCATATAATTTTCTCCTACTTTTATAAATACCTAGTGTAGCCCAGTCATTGAATTTCATTTTACCCGAGTAAAATTTAAATGTATCCCGTAAAATGCCTCCCGGCCACGGAAGGGGACCACGCCCCTTCCGTGGCCAGGGGGCGTCGTCGGTGGTGGAGATCGGGGGAAGTATTGTAGCCTCCCCCGAGGAGGGCTCCCCTGTATCGGCGGGGGAGCGGAGGCTGGGGGTTCCCGGAAGTAGCTTGGTGTTCCCGGGGGCTCCTTACATGCCTGAGGAAGGCCATCCCTGAGGTTTTTAGTGGGTAGGCCTCCCCCTTCTGGGGAAGAGAGCCCCACATAACCGCCGGCTCGCCACAGCCGGGGTATGCAACTTGATGCATTTTCCTTAGGGGAACAAAAAAAACAAATGGCCTATTACAAAACACGGTGTTGAAAAATTTAAAAATAATGTTAATGATAGAATTTATTCTTTACCATTAAATGATAGTAACCCAAATAGTTTATATAAAAGCGTATTTAATGTTATCAAAAGTCAATCTACTAAACTAAATTAAATAGTAGATTGACTTTTGATAACATTAAATACGCTATTATATAAACTATTTGGGTTACTATCATTTAATGGTAAAGAATAAATTCTATCATTAACATTATTTTTTTATTTGTTGTTAAATAGATAAATTTTTAACTTGTCTACTTCTTGTTAACTCCAGGAAATGTTTAGAGTTGTATGTGTTGAGTTGTTTTGTGAATTTTAGAGACTTCAATCTGTACTTAATTAGCATTCGAGAGTTTGTAGGTAGGCTAATGAAAATGTTATAAATCCTAAAGTTTTATCACTGCTTAGTTAACTGATAATGCTACTAGCATTAAAAAAATCACACCTCTACCGCGGGCAATTCGCATATCGTCACATTGTCTTGTCGTGGCTCGGGTCCAAACTTGTTCACTGCAACTTTTTGTTTGTGATTGTCGGCACATTTTCCGGGATATTAACGTTTGGCAGTCTTTGATATTACCGTACACGAAAACGCATAGTTTGATGATGTGTAATGAAATATACAATGCAAAATGGAAAGACAGTGTTACATTGTAGATTTTGAATACTTCACAAAATTAAAGTAACATTTCCTTTTTACTATATAAGCAATAAATTCCATTTATTTACCTTAGCACTTTCCAAATTCATCAAGAAATAAGTCTGGTATTCATAATATAATATCATGTCCCGTTTCGGTTGTTTCGCAATAAATTAAACCACCACTCAGCAGCTCCAATGTAGATTTTTGTTATACCACGATGGTGGCAAACAGGCCTATGGCCCGCCTGATGGTAAGCGGTTATCGTAGCCTATGGACACTTTCAACACCAGGGGTGTCAATGTAGATATTTTAACATTATTTACTTTGTTATGTAATGCTTATAAATTATATTTATTTTAAGTAAATGTATATTTTAAGTTATCACCGACTGCTCACCGGATACCACTCACAACCGATCTACAGTTGATGATTATGTTGGACCCTATCAGAGGGCTAGCCTACTAAACACTACCTAATGCCTTTGGCCCGGCAGAAGATGAAATGCCCCTATCGGATCTATTTGATGTTCGCTTCCTCATGGGAGAAGACGATGCAGGTCCCTGTCGATCGACACGCTCCGCTTACAAAATTCAACCGAACGTAGTGGAACAAAGTTTTACCAAGGTCGCAATCGCCCGTCACATGGAGAAGTCTAGAGTATTCTATAAAGATATATTATCGCAACTCGCAACTAGAAGGCACTACCGACACAAGGCCGAATATTCTACAATTCTACAATAATCCCGAATATTCTACAATTTTCTTGAACTTTCTTCAGCCTTCCTGAAAGTTCGATGTGCTCGAATCACTTTTTGATATTCTGGAAGATTCTCGATTCTCGAGGCAATAGAGAATTATAAAAATAAACTATTCACGGTAAATATTGTATATTTTTTTGTTATTACAGGAGCGTATTAAAATAACCGCATCTGTTATCCGTATTTGGCTTACAAAAGGTGATATATTTTGAGAAACAGAGGATTTCATTATTGCAATTCAGGATTATGGTGTGAACTTGAAATTATTATTATTAATATTCGATACACATTAAAATAAGCACTTGAAACGGATAAATGTCGGATCTGTAATCGAACCACTGAGACAACAGACCATATAACAGGAGATTGCAATATGCTTACCTATAAAGAATAAACTCACCACCATAGTAATGTTGTGAAAGACATACATCAACAGCTAGCGTTGAAATATAAATTAATTGATAACTACACCACGGTGTGTCATTGTTTTCTTTTAATTGAAATTTGGTACACAGATAGTCTAGAGGCTGAGAAAGGACAGAGGCTACCTTTTAAAGCAGAAAAGGGTTGTAAAAGGTTGAAAGGATGGGGGTGAAAGGTTGTATGGCAGTATTGTTAAAACATATCCTTCCTGTGGGAAATTCGAATATAACGCGGGCGAAGCCGCGGGCGGAAAGCTAGTGGAGATATAAAAACGGATTGCACTATTCTTAGTAGCAGATTAAGTATCAGATCAGAAACTGGAAGACCTTTATCGAGAAGAATAAGCAGGAAAGAAAGTCTGACGGACTATTTTACGAATCAATCATTAAAAAATATGAATTTATATATCGTTATGAATTTAGAAATGCAAAGTGAGAGATTAACTATAGGCGAGTTTTGCATCCCATGAAGTGCGCACCTTGCTGTATGATTGGTCTGCTGCCATATTAAAATTCTATTTTAACGTCTTTCAAATGACCCTCTAAGATCAGCGTTAGTAAGGTGGGGAAAAGCTTCGGAAAAATGTTGCTATACTTGTGCAGAGGCGATGAGCTCAGCAAGGACTTATTTTTAGGATGCAGGGTGCTTCTTGATAAGGGTCACTATATACGTGATTGATAAGGGTATAGCCATAAGCCTTTCAGTAACTAGAGCCCAAAAAGGATTGACCACAAATAAAAGATAAATTAATTTTATAAAACAAGGCTCAATATCACACTCCAAGACCAAGCCTTACTCAATCCTAAGTACAGCACCAGGTTGGACTATTTTCATGGACAAGTATGAAAAACAGTATAAATCCCAGAGGATGTAGTGGTTATATCACCCACACCGGACATTTTCCTTTTTTCTAGAGCTACAAAACGGATAGTAGTACGGTGCCGTGGTAAGAACCATATAAAGAAACAAACATACCTAAAGACCACGCGATGAAACAAAAATGAATTAATAACAGTCCGTTATGTAGTTAGTCTATGTGCTGTGGAAGTAGAAGCTAGAGAAATCCCAGCAAAATCTCTCTATAAATTGCTGAAAGACCTTGGATTGTCCAGATGTGCAGTAAGTTCTACACTAGAACGTGTGTCTAAAACTGCTTTAGTGGGTTCATACCAGATTTGGCTGGGAAGGGAGAGAAACACGAGTAGTGAAGGTGAGTGTTCATGTGCGCCGGAAAGGAGCCCCTTAAACCTACAGTCGTGCTACAAGTCTCGGGATCTACTCGGAGTTTCTCTTTCTGCCACACGATGGACCCGATAGCCGCACTGTGAATCCATAGAGTGCTAAGAGTGTTAAGAAGCTACATAAACACTTGCTTTACAATAGCTTTTATTCATGAATGTTGTTTTAATATGATCATTAAATTTATAGAAAAGCAACTGAATAATACTTTCTGGATATAATCCAGATCCAGAATTATACGTGGATATCACGGTCATAGTGATAAAACTATTTGTACGGTAGATATTCTTTTACTCTTTCCGCATTGTTACATTTTAACATGGAGGTCACAAACGTACATATGGGTAACGATGAAATATTATTAAATTTCTCCATAATAAAAACATTACATCCATATGTGTATAATGAGCCCCTCTAAAGGGATTTGGTAGGTTTCCCTCTGCTATAAAATAACAAAAGACACGGCTGCAGATACGACGAGGTAACTCAGCCGGCACCACCAAAGGATTTGAAGGGCAAAGCTTCTCTATAACAAACCAGATATACGAGTAGATACGATAATGGGACGTAAGTTAGCATCTAAATCCCTTAAAGAGCGGAATTTAATTAAAAAAAAAAAACTGTAACAGTAAAATACTTATATTTAATCGAGATATTCTCTTAAACAATAGTTTCGATTTTGTATTTACTGCTCGAAAATCTTGAGACGAATGAAATGTTGAATTCACGAGAAAACGGAAAAAGGTATAATGTTGCGGGCGGAAAGGTGATATATGATATAGTGTCTGACTGTAGAACGTACAATGATAATGTATTTTTTTCAAATTTTTAAACAGTCGAACTTTAGGTAGATATATCAATGTCAGTGAATAACAATAAACTAAAACTTAATCTAAAGGTTATATAGATATGATAATTATAGACATCAATACACGAGCTAATAGCAATAGTTTCTTGTTTCTTATGAATACCAACTTTTATTATGTAATTGCTCTAAGCGTGTTTTTTTTATAACTACTGCAGTATTTGCATTTAATTTGTATTCAGGCTACGTTTAAAAACACTATAAAAATGCAGAAGCTGCCGCTAGCGTTATAAATAATTTTAATGACCATATTTAATTAACACGCTTTGCTAGATACAGTTGCTCCATTAATAAGAAACGAGAAGAAATTGTAAGTAATTAGACAGCGGGAGTATGCGGGAGGAGTCAGTGTAGGATGTCTAAATTAATATGAAAAAATCAGACTATACTTGAACTGTGCGATGCAGAGAAAAGTGTAGAAAGAGAAATAATGTCCAAAAATTGTTAAACTAAAAAAGTTAGCATAAGAAACCGTATTATTCAAAAATATTACTTAGATAGACCTAGATTTGTATATAGCCTTAGCTCGTATGCTAGAAGACAAATTTAAGGCTTGCATGGTTATTTTCTAGTGTTTACTCCAAAAAATGAAACCATTATATGATCACTTTTTTGGTTTGTCTGGATAAAGGGTAATATATCGAAATGAAATTTTTATCAAATACATACAGTCCCATAAAGTATAAAAAATACAAGTTCTAAGTTGATGCAATCAAAACTTGCTCTGTGCTGTTGACATGGAATCATAAATTAAAAATTCTTAAAACTTAAGATTTAAAAAACTTAAAACTTAAGATTCTTATAACTTAAAATTAGAATTCTGCTACTATTTCCCGCCAAATTATATGTACGTCAATGATATTATGAGCTATTAGGAATATGTGAAATATTATTTACCTGAGGGAGGCTTTATACCAAGGTCGTTTGCTTGTGTACCTCCGTCTTACTTATTTCTACCGCTAAATAGCAGCATTCGCATTACTGTGTTTGTAAGAATTAAAAGATTGTGACATTACTGGGTGTTGTGATATTATATCTTATATCACATATTGGCAGCGTATAGGTACTGTGGATTTTTGGAGGTACTGCAGATTTGCTGCGAATATAACAACAACGAGATGTATATAGATGACCACTAACAATCAGGTACTTTTTCTCGTTCATTTTCATTATATGACGATAAAAATGAAATAATTAATAAGGACTAGTGAAAGTACAGACAGATGGTAACACGTTAGCATGGATATTACATGTAATAGGAGGTTTACGAACTATATGTATGACGTGAATTTTATAATAGGATCTTATACTTGAAATTGGATTTTTTTTTCTGATTAACTGTTTTCATTTAAAACTTATAGAAACCATTTATTTATGCATGTAATTTAACCCTACAGTGCAATTTTTAATACCCATGAATCTCACCATGTGTATTAATTAGAAAGTATGTCCTACTTTTTCGTCAAAAGCTTGTTATTTAGTGGGTGAAACTGGTTTGCTTTCAAATACATATTATTGATAAGTTTAATGTCTATCGGTTATAGGAATATTTAACAGTCTTAATAAAGTTGATTTCATGATATTGAAAGAAAAATGATATGGAAGCTTATTTTAATCTTCAATCAAAACGACTATATAAAAAAATTGTATAAGTTACATCCTTTCGAAAAAAGATAAAAATTCGTAAATAGGGAATCATTCACGTAAGGACTAATTTTGGTTGGGAGTCCAAATGTGGACGATGTTTTGCTGGTGTTTACACAATTTAGTGGGGGTACACAATTTTTACAAATGACCCGAAGCAGGATATTTTTAATTTGTACATTCAAATAAATAATCGCAATATATCTAATTTAACATGTAATACGAGAACAGTAATATAACCTACGTCGAAAGATTGTTGACATTACACACAGTTTGAGAAAACAATTTTATTATTTAAATTAGACAATACAATTAATGTTCATTTGTTTTAACAATTATTTTTTAACAATTTGATGTTATTATCGGCTCGTGATGCAATCTGGGCCGTAATTTAAAATATATGTTTATTTCTGAATGTTATTTATTATTTATTAGAAATGGAAAAATCTATTTGAAAATAAACATACTTAATCATAATTTAACAAAAACAGTTATCAAGCCCGCATCTCGGAAACTTCTTTGTAGATTATACTGGTAATATCAATTTTATTCTAGTACCAAGTATTGGGTACTATATTTAGTACCGTGGTGTTTTATCTCCTCTATTTCTGTATATTTTTATCAATATTATTACTCGGCAGTTATCTTCGATTTCCAAATCTACAATGGAGCACAGATCAAAAATCTAGGTAAAGTAATTACTTTACTACTAATAAACCTACTAGAACTACTAATAAAACTGAAACATATCAGGAGTAAGCAGTATAGCCTATTGTAGATCCAAATAAATATTAATTAAACAATAGCTCCTGGTGATATTCGATTGTTTGCGAATTTGATCGATTGATACAATTTCATATTGATTAGTATTCTTTACTTACCACAATATAAAGTTATATTTCCAACTCTTCTTCCTGTTTCGACTCCAACACATAGGTGATTAATTAAATTGGGTTGGCCTGTCTCGACTTATAGGTAATGTAATTAAAATTACTAGGTTTTTATTAATATAGTTTAATAAAGTCTAAGTACCTACTTTTTTGCCTTACGTAACTTATATTTATGACTGTATTCTTTTACTTTGTCAATGAAATATAAGTTTAATAAGTTTTAGAATTTAAGGCAATATTTGTGTTAAACAATACATTTAATATTGAAATCGTAACAGCCTGTCGTATATTTTAGCAAACGAATATGTCTCTTAAACTCAATAATATTACTATTTTTACTAGCTAAGAGTATAAGCCTCAAGCAGTAAAGTCGAACCCGTTGTCAGTTGCGTCTTTATTGCTCCGACATCGTTAAAATTTACGCCACACATCTATTGGAACATATATATGCATATAACAATAAAATGCAGATAATCGAACGCGTCATATAATAGAGTTTTCTTGGATCAGATCTCTCATGTAAATTTATCTCATATACATTCGTACGTTTAGTTTTCAACCTTTAGTTAAATTGCGTATGTTTTGGTATAATAGGAAATCCTTAGTAACATTATACAATTTTGTTGACATTCAAGATGATGATAGTATGTAGAAGCTAATTGTAACAGTCATGTAACTCAAGACAGCGATGGGTACAGGAGCACACATGGCTTGCTGCTGAAACCGTTGTAGCCGTTGGTAAATCATTAAATCCTTTATTGTTTAAAAATAGTATCTTTTGGTTTTGTATGATTATAAAAGCTAATTTTAAAATTAACGGGCCACAGACTGTGCCGAGACCACAGCGCCACCAAAACTCAAGTCAATACTTCTAATTTTATTCTTCTAATTCAATATTATTCAAATGCAGCTTGCATTAGAAATAATAATATTATCCAAATAGTTAAATATTTATTTTTTTGTAAAAATAAGGTAATCACGATTATAGTCAATACTTGAATCATACAAGTTAGTTAATAGTTGTAATTTTTACTGTGGGCAAAATGGCTAAAGATCGGCTTGGACGACTGGAGTGATCTAATTACTTCATAGAAAACCGGCTTAAAACAATGTGTGCGATTGACACCTGTCTATGGACGGCGGTAATCGCTTACCATCTGGCTGCGCCGAAAATTTATAATAAAAATATTTTTATAAAACACATTTAAAATTAAATTATATAATAAATGTATTATAATAATATTTATAGCTAATATTAATTTATATATCGCATCACGCATACAAACACCCACTCAAAAACCGCATTACAATTCCCTACCTACCTTGCGCCGTACTACAAGAAAAAACTTAAAATAGTAAAATAGTTTCGTATTATAGAATTCTCAAAATACCGCTCATTAGTACACGCAACTTTCGTCATTAAAGTTATAGTATTATGTGCTAAATTTGTTTACCTCTCGTGTCATTTATTTAATATTTGGAGGTAATTTTATAGTTTCGGCACAATGAATACTGCTCATAAAAGCAAATTGTCACCCGAAGATGGCGATGCATTAAAAAACGTGAATATTAAGATTTTAGAGGAAAAGAAGCATAGTTTGTTTGCTATTCCGCAGGATTTATATTATTAAAGCCTAAAGGTATCCGACCCAGATTTTCAAATACAGTTTTTAGCAAAGACGCTTTCTATAGAAAAAACTCGGGCCGATTTTATAGAAAATTTAGATAAGCTTATGATTGAATACATGCGCGAAAATCCGAAGGCAAAGCCGAATTATAGTTCGCTTAGTAGCTTTGACGAGTTATACTGCCATATTAAACAAGCTGAGGGGTCTCTGAGGCAACAATCAGACGCAAAGAACAAAGACAACGATTTTCTTAATCGCAAACTACCTCCTATACAGTTAGCGAGTTTTATGACACTCCCACTAATTGGCCAGTGTGTTATGAAAATTTTTATAATCTTATTCATAACAATTATAAACTCACAAACACAGAAAAGGTCCAACATCTGGTTGGTTGTAAAGCTTTAACTATTTTTCGGGCATCTCAGCTACGTCTGAAAACTACGAAATTATATGGCAGGCTCTGCTAAACAAATACCAAGGCGTTAGAGTGCAAGCATCTTTTTATTTAGAACAAATTTTACAATACAAGTGTAACCAACCTGTTGAAGTTTTTATCGATAAGTTTGTGTTGTTCGGCCGAAGCCGCGCTGCGACGCTTAAACATTAATGATTTGTCTGATTTCATTATAACTCACATCGCATTAAGTAAATTAGACAAATATACACTTAATTTATTTGAGCAAGCTCACAGACACACAGATATTCCTTCTTTTCAAGACCTAAAGAAATATTTAAATGAGCAAAACAAAATTCAAACGCTTCGCTCATCCTGTAACTCTCAATTTTTCACGAAACAAGATAGGAAAGTTACTTTGAAAAATAAACCAACACCCACTTTTATTGCTCACACTAATTTAATTTATAACAGAACTGATTGTCACACTCAACCTCAATTACATCACGGAATTACACAACGGACATACCGTTGTGTAATTCCGTGTCTCATCCCTTATTTAAATGTCAATATTTTCTGACTATAGATCCGCAAACCCGCAACAATATTGTTCATAAACATTTCTTCTGTAAAAATTGTTTAGGTTTTCACAACATAAACATGTGTAAATCTAATAAAAGGTGTTCAATTTGTAATCGTAAACATCACTCTTTATTGCATCTTGATTCTATCAATTCTAACTCTTCTATGTCAACTTCACAAGAACACAGAAAATCTCGCAGCGTCAACATTGCTGCATACTCCCGCAACACGGCGACCGCCAGCGCCGCCACATCCGCTCACCCCTACACCGCTACTCATTTCTCTCCACGTCAGCAGTACTTGTCGCCTTCTAGTAATACTACGCTAAACGCTCAACATAAAAATCAAGATAGTTCTACAAATATTGGCAATATATTTAAACGCAATAGTTCTCTTACCCACCGCTAATGCTTATGTTTATTTAAATAATATTCCCTAAACTATTTGAGTATTTTTAGATACAGGATCTATGAGTAATTTCGTTACTTTGGAATGCTGTAAACGCCTTAATTTAAATATCACGCCAGGACCATCCACCATAAAGGGTATTGGTCAAACTGAGACTAAATCTCTTGGTTATACAAAATTTTGTATGTTCTCATGATTTGATTCTCGCTGTTTTTATACAATTAACGCTCGAGTTATAGATAAAATAACCGACTATTTACCTAACACTAAAATAGATATATCAGAATTAACTCACCTGCACAACCTTCCGATGGCAGATGAACAGTTTTACGTTCCCGCTCCCCCTCTTATTAGGGCCCGGTAAGGCCACCGCTCCTCACTCGTCAGTGGTAGGAATACAAACTACTCTTGGTTATGTCGCCATGGGCAAAGCTCAATGTCTTTCAGATTTATCACCGAATCTTAAAATTTTGCACTCACACACGCACGCTCGACTTTATAACTTTATAATTATATTCCCACTATACACATTCCCACATACAAACTCACCCTGACATTCAGATGCACTCTTTCACACAAACTCTTTCGCAATCTCACGCAACCGCTCATACTCACGAACACATCCACGCTCACTTTAAATCTCATATCTCTTCGCAAATGCTCACCATTACTCGCACCGCAAACATACGTTGATACGCACGCTCAGACATCCGCCAACGCTCACCGTCACTCGCTTACTCACACGCTGACTCATATACCCTCTTACCCACACTCGCGCATACATAGTCAAACGAATCCCAACTCTACTGACGCAAAATCTCCAAATAGTCACGCTCCCGAACCATCTCAGTACGCTCCTCACTCACAAAATACGCAAGTGCAACACGTAATATCTCAATCTGATTTTAGAGATTCAGAGAAAGTGTTCGTTTGTAGTGATGTTATTGAATCTCTGTCGCTTGATAATCTTGTCCATCGCTTTTGGAAAATCGAAAGTGTTCCAAATAAAATTCATTGAAAACAAGATGATGAAGAGTGTGAAAGTCTCTTTCAGTCATCTTATGGACGTGACTCAAAGGGACGATATATAGTGAAGCTTCCTTTTAGGGAAGAACCTTCTTTGTTAGGTGACTCGTACAACATAGCCAAGCGTCGTTTATTATGTCTGGAAAAGAAACTCGATTCGTCTAATCTACGCAAGGATTATAATAATACGATACAAACTTATATTGATAATGGATACTTGTCTAAAATAGAAAAAGGTTTACAGAGTTCTTCCTCTTATTACATGCGGCACAGAGTTGTGTACCGAACAGATAAAGAAACTACTAAAACCCGTACGAGTATTAGATGCTGGCTGTAAAACAACATCTGGGAAATCACTTAACGACTTGCTTTATGTAGGGCCTAATTTACAAAATAATATTTTTGACTTACTCTTAAACTTCCGCATGTTCTCTGTAGCGCTAGTAGCTAATATAGAAAAGATGTATTTCCAAGTTTTACTTACACCAGAACATCATCCTTTTCAAAGCATTTTAAATCGCTTCGATTCAAATGCACCTATTGATATTTATCAATTCAATAGAGTGTGATTTTGTGTGTCAAGCTCACCGTACCTCCCCATGCGCGTGGTACGCCAGCTCGCATCTGATTGTCGTGATACTCACCTGCTCGCATCTTATGCAGCTGAAAACCATATGTATATGGACGATTACGTATGTTCTGTAGATAGTCTCGATACAGCTTATAAATCTTACTTACAAATGGTTGATATGTTTCAGTCTGCTGGATTTAAGTTAGTTAAATGGTTGTCCAGTAATATTGAATTAATGAATCTCATTCCCTCTAGTTATAAAAACTGTGAGCGTCAAAATCCAGTGGACATGCCCCCTTTTTAAAATTTAGCACGATCAAAATTTTGAACCAAATTTGTTCCAATTGTACCACGAAGCAAACAATTGTACCTATAATGGCAAGAGAGTAATCGCACGTTGTGTTTGGCACTCCACTTTGACGTCGAATGCCTTATAACTTTTGTTGAACTTAGAATTATAATTTGGAACTTTCCCCAGTTGTAGTACATATTCGGTACAAAATCTCCACTATAAAATTTTCACGAGTTGTCAAAATGGCGGGACCAAGGTTTCAATAGCATAACTTTCTTTTGGCACATACAATTGCTTTGAAAATTGAGTATATATATACCTGAACAAATTTAGTACAAATTTTTGGGGTGCGATTTACTTGCCTCTGAGTAGTGCCTTCAGAGTGGCACTACACTTTGACGTCAAAGTGGAGTGCCAAATACAACGTGCGATTACTCTCTTGCCATTATAGGTACAATTGTTTGCTTCGTGGTACAATTGGAACAAATTTGGTTCAAAATTTTGATCGTGCTAAATTTTAAAAAAACGTTTGAAAAAACTTTTGTTTGTTATAAAGACTAAAAAACATTTGATCTAAAAAGTAGTAAATAAAAAAAAATTAAAAAAAACTTTTTAAAAAAACACGCTTTTATTAAAAAGACTAAAAACCGATCTAAAACTTGAAAATAAAAATAAAGTCACGCTTTTAGAAAATTTGGGTACATATCAAGAAAAATTTCTGATGACAAAAAGAAATGTAACTCAAAAATTTGTCTATAAAATTTAGCAAATTAGTCCAAGAACTCAATGACTATAAAAGCGTGGGGTGTTCAAAATTAAACATTACTCATTTAATGGTCTTAACATTTACACCCCACGCTTTGGTTTTTGTTATGGTGCTGTTGTATATGTTCGAGTCACCGATACAGAAGGCTCACAGGCTAACACTATACGTTTACTCACCGCAAAATCTAAAGTTTCTTCTCCCACAAAAACATTAGCTCGCTTGGAGCTCTGCGCTGCCGTCTTACTTGCTAAGTTAATAGATTCAGCTTGCAATCTCTTAAATAAACGCTGTGAAGTTAATAAAATATACGCTTTTCCGATTCCACAGTAACACTCACTTGGATACATTCACCGCCATACAAATACCACACATTTGTAAGCAATAGAATATCTCTTATAAATGATCTCGCATCTGTTCCTCTATGGTTTCGTGTTCAAGGAATAAAGGAAAATTCTGCGGACATTGTATCTAGACCCGTAACGCCACTGGGATTAGTTAATAATAGTTTGTGGTTTCACGGTACTCCATGGCTCGTCACTCCCATTTCTGATTGGCCTATCAAAAGGTTTCAAGTGAATCACAACGCTGAGACAAACCTAGAATCTAAAATTATATCACTACCTGTGTATTGTAATGTACTCAATGTAACGAAAACATCCATCCCATAGAATGTCTAGTTCAACGCATCTCCTCATGGTCAAAACTCATCAATTCTTTAGTTTATGTTTTAAGATTTTTAAAATTACTTAAATCCCGTGGAAATTTATTAGTTGCAGATCTAGAATACGCAGAATTATACATTATTAATTATCTACAACATATATATTTTTCACAAGAAATAAATTGCCTTGAAAATGAAAAAATATGTACAAATAAAATAATTCTAAAATTAAACCCCTTTATTGATGATGAAGAATATCCTTAGAGTTGGAGGCAGATTGTCGCAATCTCAGTTAGAATTCGATCAAAAATATCCAATTACCTACCAAAGATCGTATTATTATATTTTTAATTATTACCATAAAATTAATTTACATGCTGGTCCTGTTTTATTATTAACTTTGTTAAGACAAAGATATTGGATTCTTTCAGCTAGAAATTTAATAAGAAAAGTTGTTCATGAATGCAATATTTGTTTCAAATTAAACCCTAAAATGGGTGATCTTCCTGCAATTCGACTAACTGAAGTCAAACCATTTGACGGCTGTGTACAGCCGTTGATTATGCTGGTCTTCTCTTTTTTATAGCGATTTATAATTAATTTATAACGATGGTGTCACGTAGCGGAAGGCTACGGAGCAAAATAGGATAAGGATAAGAAAAAGATAAAAACAAGAGAATATATTAAAATAATTATTACGACAGCACGGCCCAAACTTATGAAATAAATTAAAATTACAAAATAACAATAATGAAATGGTAGAGAAGGGGAAAGAAAGGAAGGCGGTACCAGGATCTAGGTAGACCAGTTATCGGTAGGCTGGCAGTATACAGCAGCAGGCAGGCAGGTATTCAGCGGCAGGCTGGCAGGTATTCCGCAGCAGGCTGGTAGACACAGCAACAGGTTGGCAGGTGTGCAGCGGCGAGCTGGCTAGTGTTGCCCAAATTCAGTCTTGGTCTTGCAGTCTTGGTCTTGTTCTTGCGTTTTTGCAAGACCAAGACCAAGAACAAGACCGCATATTTTTAGCAAGACCAAGACCAAGACTGACCGTGCAAGACTTGAGCAAGAACAAGACATAGCCTGCAAGACTCTTGCGTCTTGCAGCTAGGACTTAGCGCTATTTCACTGAGTAGTTAGATGTAACAGTTCGGTGTATAGGTAGGTACGCTTAGGAATTCTATGAGACGCAAAAAACTGTATCAAAGAATATGAAAAACTGGACCTATGCGCATTACGACTAATACCATAAACATAGCGAATAAAAATTTTAGACCCAAGGCATAAGGCTCAGACTTTTGACCTGACAATGTGGGGGAAGCAACTTAAAACAGAAAGTCTGCGCAAGTTCAATGAACTTTATGAAGAATATAAAAGTCTACATTCACTGAACAAATCTCTGGAATTACCAGAAAAAGAAAATAAAGTATGTGATGAAGATGAAGACGTAATAGACTTTGATAAACTCTATGAATGTCCCTCGACGTCATCTGGATCTTGTCTTCAAGGCTTAGTGATAGACGAGTTGGAGGAGTACCTGAGAAAACCAAGAACTGCCAGCTCGAAAGACATTTTAGATTGGTGGAGGACGCATGAGACAGAGTATCCGATTTTATCGAAAATGGCCCGTGATTTTCTCTCAATACCTGCAACTTCAGTACCTGCTGAGAGGTTATTTTCTAAAGCATCATTAGTAATTAGAAAACATAGAAATAGGTTAAGTGATGAGTCAGCCAGATGGTTACTTTGTTATAATTCTTAGTCAAAAAAAATTATATAAAGTTTCATAACCTAATGATAAAGCTGTTGATTTGTGTTGTATTTTATTTTTTATTCAAATAAATGATAAATCGTAAAACTCTTTTATTAAATTTCTTATAAGTTGAGTGTTCAATCTCTTTCTAGACAGATAAGTATTGTTCTATAAAATACAGTCAAGTTATTGTAATTAATTTGTTTTTTTTACATGTTTTAGCAAATGTAAGCTTATAAATCATAAATGTTTATTAAGAAACAGTTACTTCCATGGAAAACGACATATAGGTCAGTTGATTTTTCGAATTTCTTATCAAATCTTCAGTTATTTATTAATCTGCTTGATCTTTACTATGGCTTTGTTAATTCAAGCTCACAATGTTCCAATTCTAATACGTTTTTCTAAGATTTAAAGTAAACTTTAATAAATAGTAATAGACTAATAGGTAATTGCAAGACTTGCAAGACTCTTGCTGCAAGACCAAGACCAAGACCAAGACTGGGAGCGCAAGACCAAGACCAAGACCAAGACCAGGTGTATTGGCGCAAGACCAAGACCAAGACTGGCTAAGTCTCGTCTTGTTCTTGCATTTGGGCAACACTAGAGCTGGCAGGTGTTCAACGGCAGGCTGGTAGGTATTTTGCAGCAGGCTGATAGGTATGCAGCAGCAGGCTGGCCAGTATTCCGCAGCAGACAGGCAGGGATGCAGCAGCAGGCAGGCAGGCAGAGAACGTGGGAGGCTCGATGTGGCAGCAATAGTACGTGGTTCTTTTGATGTAGTATGCAGCCGAGTTTTCACAGTACTTTTAGAGTTGAAGACTTTTATCTTCACAGAGAGCTTAAGGTAGTATAGAAGGTTGTTTGTAGCTTCAGAAGTAGAAGTATAATGTCCTCAAGAGACCCTGGACCGCCTTATATAATAGCCAGATATGATGTTCGAAACTAAATACAAAATTTAAAATTATGACATAAAATTCATAAAAAGGAGTCCAACATGGCATAAAAAATAATAAATATATTTAAATTTAGACATTTGGAATTATGTGACGTCACGTCTGACTGTTGTCATACGTTGTCAAAATCTAGAATGTTCCTAACAAACCAAGAGAAATCGTTGAAAATAATAAAAATTATTAAGAAATTATAACAAATATACAGCAAAAAGTAAAGAGAAAAGTAAATTACAAGTGTTCAGTCCAATAAAAGTGCTAAAAGTGAAAGTTATAAACCAAAACAGTGCAATTTAGTGATACAACATAATATAAGATGATTAATAAGTGTTAAACGTATTTGTAAACAGTTAAATTGAAAATAATATATTATTCCAAGGTAAAGTTGAGACATTCTTATTTGTAGTTACACCAAAGACTCGTATTTAAACATTACATAGGTAGGTAGCAACAGAGAAGTCAATGATACATATAAATAAGTCTATAAAGTAATAAATATATACGTCCATCTATTAGTTTTCTAGTAGATTATGATTTATAGTTAATAGCATATGCGTAGTCCTCAGCATATCAAGCATAACACTTACAGTACTCTTACAGTACAAATTACAGACAGAATACAACCCATTTGCACATACAGTAATACTATACGCGATTCCCAATGGAATCAACACAAAGTTGTGTTGGCCAGCTCGCTTAACACTAACGGCAGTATTGTGGGGGAGTACCCCCAGTGTATCCTACATACAAGTTGGGTGTAGCGAGCACTTTCCTAGGGCAATCCATGCCGACTATCTAGAGGTGTTCAATATTCCCATACTTGAACTCTATACATGCATGACACGATTTATTATAGAAATGCAGATGCGTAGATTGCATGAGCGTAGCTTGAAAACTAGCAGATGGGCAGATTTGCGTTAAAAGATAACAATTTACTTATAATTGCAAGACCTAAGAAAATTCTAGAACATTCTAATAGTATAGACGTTAGAAGATATAATTGCAAGTTCCGAGAAATTTCCAGAATGTTCTAATAGTACAGACGTTACAATGGTGGCTCAAATTTTATAGTGATGGTGGCTCAAATTTTATCGCAAACTTAACGAAATTTATTCCCTTATACAGTCCACTGATTTCGAAAATTATATAGTAAATAGTCTTGCTCAGTTTAAAATACGTTTTAAACGCAGCCCACCGTTTGGACCACATTTCAATGGCCTCAGTGAAACAAATGTTAAAAGTGTTAAAAATCATTTATTAAAGGCAATAGGAACTCAAATTCTGACATATGAAGAATTCAACACAATTCTCATACAGATTTAAAACATCTTGAATAGTCGCCCCATTTGTGTTTTATCAAGTGATTCTTCTGATCCGTCCGCTTTAACACCAAATCATTTACTAAATTTAACATCTCTAAAGTTTTTGCCCGCAGAAAAAATTTACTTTGATGTACCTGAAAATAGATTAACTCGTTACCAGTTACTAAATAAAATAGTAGAAAGTTATTGGAAACGTTGGAGTAGTATCTTACCTCTCTTCAACAACGCACCAAGTGGAATACACCAACAAAGCCCGTGGCTGTAGGACCGGTGGTTATCATTAAAGATAATAATTGTCACCCTATGACAATTATGACCCTATGACGGTAGCTGGCCTCTGGGTGTTGTCTCAGAAATCTTTCCAGGCAAAGATAATATAATTCGCACTGTTAAGGTGAAAACCAAATCTGGCGTTTATATACGCCCACCCAGTAACTCGCCTTTGCCCTTTACCTTTACAATAGTTATTCATCTAATAGATATAAGTTTTGTAAAAATATTGTAAAAATATAATATCTACGCAATTTTGTAAAAATATAATATCTAGTTTTAATAGAATATTAATATAGTTCACGTAATGTAGAGGAAACCTCTAGGCCCCTGAAGTTGGCTGCGCCGATAATTTATAATAAAAATATTTTTATAAAACACATTTAAAATTAAATTATATAATTAATGTATTATAATAATATTTATAGCTAATATTAATTTATATATCGCATCACGCATACAAACACCCACTCAAAAACCGCATTACAATTCCCTACCTATCTTGCGCGCCGTACTACAAGAAAAAACTTAGTGTCAGTGTGTGTTGATCTATCTCTCAGTGATCGCATCGGATGAGCGTGCTATAAATAAGTTGCAACCACGTACCAAAATAATATAAAATTCAGTGCTATGTCTGTTATACATAATATATAAGTTGGATACATAGTGTGAACAATCCAGAAACAAACAATTTCAGTTGGACGTGCCCCCGATCGAACCAGCGACCTTAAAAATTGCGTAAGTACGGCGCGTCCACCATCAAGGGATACATTTGATTAATTATGTCCCCAATCATATAAAAAGAACTCATGATCTTGCTGGTTCTTTACAGTACCAATACAGTACAAGGTTTTCATAGACTTGACAAAGGTGTAGTTTCCTCGACGCTCAAACCTTTTGCACATACAAATTGTAGAATTTAACTGTGTCTTTTTTATATATAAAATTGTAATAGTTTTATACTATTACAATAATTAAGAAAAACAGATGTACAGATGTGTGAGCTCTATAAACAACAATAGTTCAGCGGCGTAAATTCTCATCCTCGCGCCGGCGCCATATTTCATAATTCAACCATTGAACCGTGATATATCTCTAAAGTACGCCTGCGGTCGCTGGAGTAACGTTCACGTCATTTTTTAAATTATGATAGTACTAGGAACGTAAGACCGATCGGCGTGGAAATCAGCGCGGTAGACCTACCCCGTGTTGGTAAGCCAACACTGGACGTTTCGTGGACAAAATTCTAGTGTTGTTTGTTTGTTGTTTTTTTTGCCATGTCTTGACTTTTCCATTAAAGTTCTTTAGTGCGAGAATACGACGTTTTTTATGATTTAATTGCAAAAGTGAAATCATACAAAAGCGTAAACAAGACATTTATTCAAATACGAAATAACTTTATACAGTTATGATGATGATAAAAGTGAGTAGCGAAATATACTTACTTTTAAATATACCATGTAAAGAGTTCACTGCTAAATTATAACCATTATATACAAATTCTTTCATACTTACTTTCATTTTTATTTTGTGTTATGTAAGTCATAGTTTAGGTTTATATTAATTACTTCAAATATGGACAAGTAACTAATTTATGCAAATTAATATCAAGATTCCTGTTTATTTACCTGTTACTATATTGCAAAAAAGATTAACACCAAACGTAACGTTAATTCATTCAAATCTTATTTATTTGTTTTGAGTGATTTCTTTATTACTAATGCAAACAAAAGTAATATCGTAACAATGACATTAATATGAAGGAGATCTATCAAGAAATGCTACTTCCAGTACTTAAAACATACATATTTATTAAGTAAGTGGTCCCGTAGTTTTTCGTATAATGATACAATTTCGGTGAGATTGCTAGCCCATGCATAATGGAGATCGGCCTTGCCAAAGTGTTTCCGTGTGTATATCATGCCTTTTCTTTTACACTATATTTGTTTTAAAAACAGCGAAACATTAAATTGTGGCACGTAAACTATATTCATGATATTTTATCCATCTATATGTACAATAGCTTAGATAATCTGTATATACAATGATGCCTATATATACAAAAGTCGTTTGTTTGCTATTGTCGGCTGATATAAGACTCCCATTTATACATCTGTCCTGGGCTACAACTATCCTGTATGATATGGCTATATTCTGAAAACAGCGATTGTGTAGACATTTTTTATATTACCCTGAAATCGCTTCATAGCACATTTATAAAAGATTAACCTTGGAACTTTATTAAAGTAATGTATAACAATATAATTATACTACAAATTAGCATGGTTTTTCTTTATTGATTTGTCTGTGATCAGTAGCATAGTTATGAACGTATGAATCATATGTTAAGAATATAGTGACTAATGTTAACAAGCCTTTTTTATGGGAAATGCTCCTTATGCACCGTGTCTGGGGCTCTCCGGTCTGAGAAGATCGGCCTACCCACTAAAACCCCATTATGTTAACAAGCCTAAAGAAAAATTAATCTTCACGTAATGGAGCGCCGGCCTAGTTCTCAGTACACTATAACATATGCTTATAAATTTGGAACCATTTATTTAATAGCATATTAAATAAAGTAAAACTTATGCAATATCCTGATTTAAGGAAATTATTTTATATATTGGTGTGCTTGCGAGTTGTAAATAGTTAATAGTATAGCCGTTAATGTTCTGTTCGTCGATCACAGGTAAACTGCAAAGCTTGTCCTTTGACATATGTTTCCGTAGTTTTAAGTTCTAAAAACTTGTTAATTTTATCAAATGCTAAGTCTTACTTCTTCAAATGAAAGAAAGAAAGAAAGAAAGAAAAACGTTTAGTTGGTAAGCAACATAACGGTCCGGAAAATACAAAAACAAACATGCATACAAGTCATTTTGTTACCAAAATGGTCTCCGCTCAGCATGTGTCGGGTGTACACCACGACGCTGATCTTCCGTGGACGCCATTTACAAAATTAAAAATAAAAAAATGAATGAAACAACATAAAACAAAAAACACAAATAATAAACACTAAACAATAAACTAACCATATTTTCTATGAGTAACTTTTAGTAATTTGATATTAATATACATATAATATTATTTTAATATATAAATAAAAAATTGATTAAATGAAAGTTTGACTGTACAATGGTGATTAACCAAATAATCCGAATACAAATAAACAAACACCAAAAACCCCAAATACACAATAACTTCATAAATCATATCTATAATAACAGTATAAAGTTCGTCATTATATACCTAAGAAAGTTGACATAAAAACAAATAAAAACAAAACAAATGAAAATGGGTCATGTATCTGCATTATAGGCATTGTAGTGTTTATAGTTGAAGACTGAGATAATCCACTACTGTAATGCTCATTAAAACTTAGACAAGTAGTAATGCTCATCCGTTTGTATGCACTGGCTGATTGTCTACAACCACATACATCTGTTCACAATACGGTGGACACTTCGTGTTACTTCGTGCAGATGCATTAATCACATTTACAAAGTCTAAGATCTGAGTCGAAATTGTGTTAACTTTTTGGGTTTTTGGTCTATAGCGATTTTTGGTCTATACCCGGAAGTATAAAATGTAGATGAGGAAAGGTAAATCATCAGATTAAAGTGAGAAAGTGCATGCACTTTATCCCTTTTTATTCATCATGTTATCCCTTTATGCATGGTTGGTACAGAGCTCAATTGCTTTAATAATAATTCAGACCCATCAACACCATATATATTTAAATAAAGCTATAGTAATGAATTAGTATTTACTTATTAAACGTACAGTTTAAAACGTATTGAAAATTCAGTTCAAATTCTATCCAACGTATTTAAAAATACAATCACAAACGTAAGTTTTAAGTTTTGTCCTAAGTTTTTGTGACAGGTTTGACTCACTTGCGCCGAATGTTTAAGTTAACTGCGATTTAGCTAGACTGAGACTGCTTGCGACATTTTACTTAGTTAAATCAAGTTCTGTAGCTTGGCTGGGACAACTGCCACTTTATTATGGAATAGTTCTGTTACATAAGCAGCTTAAGCAACTTAGGTTATTGTGTGTGAAATTCAATTTTCAATTATAATTATATTAATATATATTTATTTATATAACCATCAGTTATAACAATTTTTGCATATGTTATTTTTATTACATATTGCATATAGTTTATATCCTTGCGATTTCATTTAGTGTGTCGGTACTGTTATGGAAAATATTGGTGCTACTATTACTTGATGGAAAGCTATCCAATCTAAAGTTTCTTAAAAACCTTTATACCCACATTACCTCTATACATACAGCTATTTTCGGTGAAAATAATGTCTGTAAAAGATTTTGATTGGGAGTGTTGTTTATTTCATGGCACTCTAAAAACTAATTTCTTCAAATATACTTACATTTTATCGAAATATTTTATGGGTATTTGTATCTCAGTAAGATTATTTTGTTAAGTTTGTTAAGTGTTAAGATATCTCATTCAATTCACCTCTATTAACTCACGGAATGGTATGTAGGCACACATTACTCATCCAAATCCTTTTACAATATGACCTTTACAGTATATTTTCTGAAGGTTGCAAGACATTAAACATTACCAACACAGATCAGACATACCAGTATTCATATTGTTGGTAGCGATTATGGACATTTATATGGGCCTTCGTCGCTATTGAACTATTGGAATAATCTACAAGAAAAGCTAAAGGTTTCCGAAATATACTCGTATCTAAACTGTGCAGTATGTCAATAACTAACATAAACAGACTGTTCTGGCGTTTTCCACCAACCCACCAGCGTGGTGGGAGACGGCCTTTCCAAAAAGGCTGAATGGTGCGAAGCTCTTTAAAAGAGGTTTATGTTCCACAGTGGACGACCTTTGTTTATGATGGTGCTGATGACACGAAAAGCTTAAAATTTCAATGAAATTTTTCACAACTTTGTTCAAATTTTATGCTAATTCTGTAATTATTTCACAAAGCATCACAAGGCGATGACATTATCTTTTGATTTGATATAGTTCGAATCTGTACAGTCATTGTTAATAAAAGGAACTGTGTTTATTTTCCTCGAGTTTCAGCTGCGTCATGCTCTCACTAGTTTTATATTTTTCCACCTCCATTTTGCACTAGCCTAAATGGAGGGAACGCGATTTGAATATCTAAATTGGCGGTTGGCAAGTTTTCTCATTATTCGTTCACCTGTTAATTTTTTTCTCAAAGAAAATCTTCCGGTTTGTTGGTAATTTTTATTGTAATTTATTGGGGATCCGTGACTGAGCACTTATAACGCGCCGCCTCGGTAAGAGTCTCTCAAAGATAGGAGATGATTGTAATTATTTTTGGAATTTCTTAAGCAGCACACCTACCGCATCGGAGTGATTTATGGTACATTAATGATACTTAACATTGTCACAATGAAAAATTGTGGGTTTTTAAGTATAATTTACAATCACACGTATAGTTACATAGCATTATAATATTGCAGTGATTGTGTTTTAACTGTAGTTACGCTAACCCTATATAACTAATATATCAAAATAGAAATAAATTTAAATAAAATTACCTAATGTATGTTACATATTGTAGAGAAAACCATTTCTAGTTATTTTAATGTTTGCCCCATTAATGGGTAAGTGTTGTAAAGAAGATGAGATGAATAAGATTTTTATGTTTGTGACTGCACCCACGACACAGGATAAAAATCCTACTAAAATAGTGGGGCGACGGTTTTTTTAAAGTGAAAAAGAAGAAAAAATATTTTTATTAAATCTAACTCACAGTGCTGATTGATACTTGTTTTACTTATAGTTTGTATAGAAGTTTGTTATAATTTGCTTTCCGTAAATAATGGTAAAATCATTATATTTAGGGTCATGTAACATGATTTACTTATCTATCTAGAATTTGTTTACAAAATACTAGTGTCCGTAAAATAATTAAAATATTGTGTCATTTAATTTCACATTGAATTATTTAAAAGTGATTGATTCTTTTAATTGAGTATTATTAATTCGTATTCTTTTCAATTTGTATTAGTAATTTCACCATTATAATCGGTAGTTCTTCATGTCTTTCGCTTCTTCGTGGAGAAGTAGAAGATTGCGATTGGTGAACCGCGCCTAATTCGCCGTACCTAATTACCTTTGTAATATTTTCATTACGTACCCAAGTAACCAGCTGATTCCACCTGTACGTGGCTTTCTTCAAGGGAAGAAAAAACCGGTTCCTGATCACCTGATTGGCAGTTCTTGGTAGCAGATCTCGCCTTCCAAGGTTTGAAGTAGAAGTACGACTTAAGCGGACTTATTTTCTCATAACCTACATTTTTAATCATTTATTTTTGTGGTAGACCCCAACATTAGGTCCCAACATTGAAATATATACACATATAATATAGATTTAAGTATATATAATTAATATTAATTTATTATCACTAATATTAGGTAGTCTAATATGACTAGTAACTGGTGGCACTCCATCTACATCAGTCACTAGTTAGTCACTTTTGCTAAGCAGTCTGAATTAAAAAAGTTTTCGATTCAGATTATAACCACATAATGACCAAAACGGACATTTTTTTCCTTATATTGGTATATGCAATATTAGTAAGGAAAAAGAGAAATATTAACGGAGACCAAGCAGATGGTTTAGTTTCTCCATGTTATGAGCATGTACCCTCACGTGTAGTTTTTTCTCTGCGCCTTTGTATACATACATTTAAGCTATACATACATACACTTAAGTTTTATTATTCATCATATGTTATACATCCGTATATCGTGATAAAGGATATGGCATTGCGAATTCGCGATATAATTTTGGTATTATAACGACCCTAAACTTGACCTTGGCATTGTCGAACGGATGAATATTTTATTTGTAAGGTTGTAGTTCGATAGTAACGCACGGCAGTTTACTGAGGGAAGGGGCACGCTTCGCGCGCTCGTTAGCGCCCGCCACGTGTTCAGATGTAGCGTTAGCATGCTTGTGTTGTTTTGTTTTTCAAGTGATTTCTGTTGTCTGCAGAGTTGACAGCTTCGCTGACGTTTCCACGGATAGCTCCTAGGGCACGTAAGTATGTACCTAGGAATGTACATATATACATATACATAAATGAACATACTTAACTTCGTTCTGAATATGTTTATATAACATATACCTATTCTATTTGCAATGATATGTTGTATTCTGTCAGTAGACTGTGATAGAATGCAAGGTTAGTACCTATACATTTTTGTAATGTTTAATAACAAATAAATATAGATAATATGAGTAAAAGATCGAAATGAAAAATATATTTATTCAGGATTCTCTATTTATATACATATTATATACCAATTCTGCAAGCCTTTTAGCATATAAGAAAAAATAAGCGCAAGAAATATTAAAAGACATCAATATTTCTTGCACCTTTTTTGTATCCTGGTATCGATACAAATTCTTGATGAAGCAAGTACGAATTTCATCGAACTCGAAGTTCCGTTTTATTACGTATTATTAATAAGTGTCGTCTGAGCTTACTCTCTGAATGCAAACATAATGTCTTTGTTCGTGTGTTACGTTCACATGTAGTTTGTAAGTGTAAGTATTAATCTGAGTTATAAGCGCACAATTAAATTAAAGTAATGTGTTACTATACGAAGATTCACGTATAAATACATGATTATTATAAATTTTAAAGCTTTGGCAATGTCTAGGCGTCGTTGGGCTCATCCCAGTGATAGTTGTGTGAATTTGGTGATTTGTTTAGGATTTATGACCCCGGACAACATTCGGACGGTGGAAAAAGAAGGGCAATAAAAAAAAAGATTTGGACATACGATACGTTATTGTCTACGGATTTATCTCGGTTGCATTTTTTCAGCAGTATTAATTCGGATTAATAATTGCATATTTACGGAAATATATCACAGTGCTTTAAATCTACGGTTTTCTGAATATATAACTTACGGATCAACACAAGCAACAAGTGTTTAGTGTCTTGCAGACTGGATTAAAATTGGACGACCACGCGTTCACCTAATTACACTACAAGTATCATAATATACGGTATATATTATAAAAACATACGTTAGAGCACATTAGTACACAAATACAATACAAGCAACGGCGCAAGTGTTGTCTAGTAAGTCAAAACACATTTAATTAGTGTATTAAATAAATATAACAATTGCGGGTACAAGCGGGCATCTCCTTTTGGGAACACTGGTCTTCTCGACCGAGTAGTTCAACTGAGATTATATGTGCTGTGATTTTTTCTACCGGTTACTTGTTAACTTATATAATTTCAGTCTGTAGCTTTATTAGACCAATACCAAAGTGAAAAAAATAAATAATGAAATAGTGAATATTTAGCTTGTAATATATATTATAATCTATACTAATATAATAAAGCTGAAGAGTTTGTTTGTTTATTTGTTTGAACGCGCTAATCTCCGAAACTACTGGTGCGATTTGAATAATTCTTTTTTTGTTGGATAGTCCATTTATCGAGGAAGGCTAATAGGCTAAATAACATTACGCTATGACCAATAGGAGCAAGACAGAGCGGTAAATGTGTAAAAAACGGGGAAAATTATTCATTTTTGAAGGCTTTCTTTGCGTGCGCTGCGAAAACGGTTCAAGATACACAAAAAATATGTATGAAAGAATTATTCCTTATACATGATCTAAAAAAATAGAGTCCGCGACGGCATATGTCTATCTTTTAAGGTTTAGTCACAATGACCGTTTTTATGGTACCAAATTGGTCGAAATAATTTGTTTAAGTTGTATCAACATAATAATACTAAAAATTCTGCGGAAACTCGACCATTCCGAAAATCCCGCAAGAACGGGAACTATGTGGGAAAAACCAAAAATCTGCCGGAAATCACTATTCCACGCGGACGAAGTCGCGGGCAAAAGCTAGTAAATCATAATGTTGATTTTAATAATAATACATAATAGCCCCAAATAAGCAGATTTCTTACCTGTTGGTCAATATCACTTATAGTACATGTGGTCCCTTTGAGATTTGCAGCAAATCTGCAAATACTGCATTGACGACATATGTACGAACAATTTTATATGCATAAACAGTGTATATATCCACAAACATGATTGTAGAATTTAATCCTATTACTATTATAAAGGCGAAAGTTTGTAAGTATGGATGTTTGTTACTCTTTCACGTAAAAACTACTGAATGGATTTGGATGAAACTTTACTACAATATAGCTTATACATCAGAATAACACATAGGCTACAATTTTTGAGGTTTCTATGAGGTCGTAAAAAAAACACATTTTTTGCGTTTACATTGCAAACGCTGACTGCATCCCACAAGATAGATCAAAACAATTTACTACAGTATTGTACAACTTAAAAAGGTCTACAAAAAAGTCCGTGATGGTATATGTTTATCTCTTAGGAATAACCCACAAAAGGAAAAAGATAAATAAATAAGATAAATGTAGTTTATAGGAGCATACTGCAGTAGCTACCTATAGGCCTATGATTAGGGCTCTGCAGTGCTTAGATACCGTATTTCTTACTTATTACTAGACTAGACGGGACGAACCTGAAGTCCACGCGAACGAAGTCGCGGGCAAAAGCTAGTGTTCGTATAATTAACAGTAACAAACAAGTCAAAATATATAATACCAAAATATTTTTTTTCTTCCTATTTGACTTGCATCAATGTCATATTTTTAGTAGCAATGATAATTTCAAGCAAACTATATTAGGAATATAGAACGAAACGTACACCTTTGTGTTTAGTATTTTATTTGTCTTCTAGTAATTAAATAACACAATTTTAGATAAATGGTGATTGTTACGAATGTACCTTATTCTCTCTGTAGTACATAAAATCCTATAAATTATGATCAAAGGATTCGTTTAAAATCTACGCGAAAAGTAATTAATTAACGAGCTAATAAGATTAGTGTGCAGTGTAATCCTTCACAATAATTGATAATAGAGCATATTCAATTCCATTACACTAAGCGCCACTAAATATTAATTACATTGTAGCTAATGACTTATTGGAGTAATGCTATAATTTCTAATGGTGATGATACTGATGATTTATTTGAGAGTAGTAAGACAATAGGCACATATAATTAATGAAGAAATACGACTAAAATCCATAAATGAAATTTTAATACATACTTGTTATATATACGTATAATTTTTTTAAAACGTAATACTGACCAACGAAGCATACTGCCCAAATGATGTAAATAAGTTACAATTTATCTATGACGCAAATGTGTGTGACGTACATAGTGAATTTAAAATCCCCATGAGAACCATTAAGTTGCTAACAATATCTGAGGGAGACTCTATACCATATACTATAAATCAATTCGCTTGCCTGGCGAACGGCATGAATGTGGACATATATAATGACAGGGTTCTGGAGGCCTTTACGGTGGTTGCACAGTTTATCTGATTCCACTGTACCAAGAAAGGGAGCAAGATCACAGAGCCGACTCTCGAGCTAACGGATAAACGGCGTGGAATAGATCGGCAGACCTCTGAAAATGCTCGTTGCTGAATCAATAAAAAGATTTTGAAGTCTCTGATTCGTGACATAAGATTTAATTCTGAATGTATTAAAAAGGCCATAGATCGCAACAAAGGCTCCAAGGTGTAGACGAAAGATCTGTCACTTGGACAGCTTTACGCAACTTTGCGACCACGAAGGCCTTAGATCTTAGAGCCAAATTAACCTAGTAGATTACCAGTACGAATGACCAACAGAAGCTTTTCAACTCCGTCATGTTATAACGCAAGACACCTAATGCCCGATACAGGGGCATGGTGGCCCGCGGGTCACCCGAGGAAGTCGCGCCCGCGGATACAGCGACCCGGGGTGGACCACGCCCCTTCCGTGGCCGGGGGGCGTCGTCGGTGGAGGAGATCGGGGGAGGTAGTGTAGCCTCCCCCGAGGAGGGCTCCGCTGTGTCGCGTTCCTGGGGGCTCCCTACATGCCTGAAGAAGGTCATCCCTGAGGTTTTTAGTGGGTAGGCCCCTTCTGGAGAGGAGAGCCCCACTTAACCGCCGGCTCGCCACAGCCGGGGTACGCAATTTAATGCATTTTCCTTACGGGAACAAAAAAAAACAATAACAAAAAAAAGGGTATGGTGGCACTGTTCTTCATAAAGTGGATAGATTCCGGCTGATAAATTACAGACCCATCAAGTTGTTCTCGTACGTAAGCACGAATCGTCTGGCAGGCATATCTTCATCAAGCCGGATTCTGAAAAGACTACAGTACCATAGGCCACATAAATATGCTGCGGTAGGTTATTCAGAAGACCGAAGAGTTTCAAGAACCATTAGTTAATAACGTAACCGACTGTGTAATAATATTCCAAAGACTATCGTCAATAAGCACTAATTTCATTTGAAATTTCCATGTACTATATTGATGTAACGTTTCTGTTTTACTATACTCTAATATTAAAAGACCTATACAATAATGTACTATAATATTAAATATTAATGAAGATTGTCTGGCTTTACCAGTAGAGAAATTTTAATCTTTTTTGAGTTCGTCGAGTGCTGTATTTAAATCAAAGTCAAACCTAACAATATTTATTCATTATTAATCAAACATTACTTTCTAGTGTCAAACATATCTAAGACATTCATTATTTCAAGAACATTTATCTCAACAATAATTAATAATAACCAACAACTAAAAACAAAAAAAAACATCTGTTCGGAAATTGTAGAAGAACAGACAACAAATGCAGAAAATTGATCAAAATACTTATAGGAATTATTTGGTCAAATATTCATACATACGTTACATAAAGAATGATTGATTTTTTAGAACTCAGACTTGAGGGTTCGATTCCAATTTCTTACTGGTAACACTTTAAAAGTCTTCTCATAAAGAGATTAATTGTAACTTTGAATTTAAGTATTATAGAATTTTGATTGGTATTTTATTGAAAAAACTTTGTGGTGGTATTACCGCATTATTCTGTAAAAGACGATTCTAATGAACCATTATTTTTTTTAGTTATTTTGCAACGTTACATTAAGTAGCTAATCATCGGATCGGTTTAATCGGAATGCAAGTTTAATTATAATAGCAGAAGTTCTGCATTTTGCTCACCTGAATTGTAATAAAGAAGTAGTAAAGTTGCTTCTAAGCGCATGAAAGCAAATAACTCAATTAGCATCAGAACACGGCTTCGTTTTATGAGCGCATCCGTTTTTATTAGTCTACTCACTTTACGAGGACCTGGGTACTACTTGTTTAAGTAGGCTCTCTTGACATTCGTCTTATTTTATCTATAAAATAGATAAGATTAACGAACTATCAAGTATAGGATTTAGTAGTAAGTACGTAAACAGACATATTTATTAAAACATTTTAAAACGCTTATGAAAAATGAAAAACTGGATATAGTTTAAATACGATGGATATTTGTTGTGTTTTAATATTGAAGACATTAAAAATTTCAACATTGCATTTGAGTAACTACAATGCATGAGCTAGATTGATTCTAATATGCTGTTTATGCTACCTGAAGCTGTATACGATGAAACTCATATACATGGCAAAGAAGTATAGTTTTAAAGCGTGATATTTCTGTCAAAATTGGTAATAGGAACTTATTAGTTCGCGAAGTTTAGTTTTAGTTTAAAAGTTATGAATAATAGAAGTCTCCAAATTACAGTAACTAATTCATCAAAACAATTGACCTGTTCCTCTATCTGACCTCTGAAGCCGTAATTAAGGCTCATATTTACACTATGCCAGCATGTTTGTGCAGGTGTTCGCTCGGCGCATTGTCAACAGTCTACTGTTTGCATATTGGCATTTCGATTTGTCGTCACCTTACTTAGTTGCAAATTGTAATTGGTTTTGATGAGAATGATTATATTATGAAGTAAATACAAAATTGACAATATACTTTAGCTTTCTGTCCACAGATTCGCATGAGTTGTTTTGTTAGCTAGTTTCCCCATTGAGAAGAATTACTGCTCGGTTTGATTGGTGGGCTTCTTAGCACGCCTGAATACTTATTATCGTTTTGTCGTGTAACCAGTGTGTTACTTGCCACAGTTTTACACTGGTTCACTACGATTAATTTGTTATAGATTTCTAGTAAAATTAGAAGTTTAATATTTTTGTTACCAAATGTCCCAACTATACATATAGTTGTGAAAACAAATAATACAATTTTCGAATTCATAGTTAATTCAAAATTATTGGACATAACATTTGTAACATCGATGAATAAAAAAAAGTTCTGCAGCATATGCAGTAAAAAAGTGAGATAACTTACTGATGTTGAAACGGCAACATTGATTTATTTTAGTTATTTTCATAGTATCATGCAATTAGGACAATTTTATACTATATATAAAAAAGTGTTTTTATAGTATATATAAAAAAGTATTTTTATACAACAAAAAGAGCGCTATATATAAATTAAAATCAAGGGAATCTCTGAAAGATTTATTTGAAGAAATTAGTATATTGACTAAAGCAGCAATACACTTGTGAAAATTTTATATATGGTCATTAGATAATTTTGATAAAGAATTTCAAATTCTTTATCAAAATTATCCAATGATGTGCGAATGCATATCCGTGTAATGATTAAAGATTTTTTATTCTATGTTATCTATCTCATTACTACAGAGCCGATGACTGTTATCTATGTACACTCCATGGTAGTAGTTTATCACTATACAACAAACAAGTTCAATGTAAAATGCACAAGGTGGTCGACATAAGGACCTGGTATCGGTGTACGTAAACCAATGGGTGTGGTAATCGTAAGAAGCAGCAGAATCAGGGTCAAAACACCCTTGTTTTACTGATTACTGATATACTGATAATAAACAGGTGTCGCAAAAATCGCTCAGTATATGTATATTGGGTTACGAGTATTAAAGCAATGGTCTGTCATATGATTTCAACTTTTAGGTTCCATTACACGTTCCTATTTAAATTCGTTTACACTTACGTCAAGTCCTGTTATGTTGTTTGCTTATTATATTAGGTTGTAGGAAAAATTCGTCGAAAAATTAGAAACAAAAATGTTTTGTATTAATTTTCTTTATCAAAGTTTAGTTTACAATATAATCGCTCTCAGAACTAATGACAGTGCTCCATCTATTAGGAAGGTCGCTGATACCTCTGGCCCAAAACTCTGGAAGCTTAAATCAAAAAACTTAGGCATTTCTATTTTCAGATTATTAAAATCATTGAATTTTTTTTAACTTATAAAATGTTTTAAATGCTTGAAGACGTGATAATCTGAAGGTGCCAAGTCGGGTGAATAAGGGGGATGTGGTACGGTTTCCCAACCGAGTTCCTCTAATTTTATTTGAGTCTTTTTGGCGATGTGTGGTCGTGCGTTGTCTTGGAGGACTGATTGATTCTCCATAACTACGTAAAAAACGCACTGGGCGCAATATACATATATAGGCCTCGTATGAAAGCACCGAGAGAGTTCTACTCGTAGAAAGTTATATTTTTGAATTTCGAGATTGTTCCAGGAAAGAACAGAATCTTCGAATTTTTTTCGACGAACTTTTCCTACAACCTAATACGAGTATATTATGTAGTAATTTTTAAATTTAGGTAATAAAAAAGGGAACATTATAACCATTTTATATTATTTTTAAGGGATGGAATATCCTGTTTGTTAACCACGACTGTTATTCATTAATCATTTTGTTTGTTATTTATTAAGTGAGAATGGCACATGCAGTAATGGTGAAAACAAACATTGACGTTGGGGTTTTGACATATGGACCCCGAAGTGATTCTTTAGAGACTGTTTTTTTTGTACGGTGTACAGATCTTCATCATCATATTCTAATTTCCATATATTCATTCCATATTTTCAAATTTTCATAGTCTTTAAGTCGCACGAAATTGAATTATCTTCGTGATATGTAAGCCTGATAGCAGAGCTAAAATGTAATATATTAACCACCATTATCTGATCATTGAAATCATTCTAATATCAGATCGACCACATCGCGGAAAACGTATTGCGGTGAAATTTTGTCCGTATTAGCTCGGGGCACGCACTGAGCGACATTGGTGTAACCTTTAGATTGAAATTGGTGTTTTGTATTAGCTATTTTTTATTAGTAAGGTCACCAAGAGACCTGTTAATTGGTTACATTAATAACATAATTTAAGTGTACGTCATTTATAGATAGAAAATGATTGACTGCGAATTTACAAAAAATAATATACCTATGTGGTTTTGCAGTATTTCTTGTTTAAGAATAATGGATTAAGAGTTTGAATTTGTGCTATAGATGTCTAGTCTAATGTTATTTAATTATCATTTGCATTAGTGGTAAACCCTTAGAAACCAGCACACATTACTTTACCCAAGTAAAAATCTTTTGTGAGTGGTAAAAGTATTCATTTTTTAAAACCATTTTCATACCACAAAACCATGTGATTTATTACCTAAATGGTTATTATTTTTAGTATTCACTGACGAATCAAAAAAGCTTGGCATTTACTTTATTTTTTTATAAATATTTATATACATATTAAAGTTGTATTGTTATCAAAAGTAAGTATGTACGCAAAATTTTAGAACGATAGAATAAAGAGAAAAACTTGAATTTTCGAAAAATATAAAACGATTCCTCAATAGTTAACCGTGTAAAAATGTGTATGGGCTTAAACGATACTCTTAAAATATTGATATTGTGTAATATTTTAACAAAACAGCAAATAATATAGTAAATAATTGATAATGATATTATAATCTTCTTCATTTAATTTAACTTAGAAAGAAAGAGTAATAACACTCTGACAATCGTGATCCCTGTCCCAGGAAGGTTGCAGCGGCTTAAAAATAAAATTGCGATTTTAATAAAATGCAAATCTCATGTCTCGTCGCTTGTTTGATGGAACGACGATATTCCAGCTTTATTTATTAGGACTTGTTCAGATAGACGAAATTTTTCATTTTGACGTTCACTATTCAAATTGTAGTTGTTTACATGTAATCTCAGTACAAACACGATTTACTTAGTACATGTAAATTATTCGTTTTCATGTGAATCATCTCCAATGACAACATTTGTAGCCACAGTACAAGATTGTGAACACTGAGGTATGAAGATGTGATCTCACCGATAGGTATAAGTTATTCCTTATGATACGGCGAGTAAGCCTTTGTCCACCATGCTGGCTCGTTGCGAAACAGTCGTCATTTTTATTAGATTTATCGGTCGATCAGTATTTATTAATATTATTACCCAGATTATTGCAAAATTGATCTAACGACACGTAAGCTGTCGGAACTTAAATTACTCAGTTATACGGTATTACGCATGGATGAGTAATTTAAGACGTATTTAAAGTTATGTAAATGTTAAGATTTGATATAGTTTTCAGGCTTAGTGTATGGAACACATTAGTTTTAAATAGCGTCTGTGTTGAACCGCATGCAGCGCAGCTTAGCTTTTGACGTTGTAATGCATAGAAATGAGAAATGGCACAACAAAAACGCTGGACAGCGCTGCATAACTATACACGTCATCTTTTCTTAACCTTACAAAGACAAACCGAATCAATCGATACTCATGCAGCATACTATATGATAACGTGGTAGTGGGTGCCATGATGATCTACTTGAATAGTAATATATGATTATTTCTTAACTGAATGGTGTAGATTGAATGTCAGAGAAAACGGAGATTAATATTCTAATACAAAAGTAAATGCAGACTAGCGTTATTGTAGCTACGAAAATAATGGTAAGCTGGTTGGTATGACGTAATACCTTATTATTACTTTATAGACGTTCTAGTATTTTCCAACAATTGTACATACGAAGGCAGGGATAAATAGACACTCATACTTCGCACAAAGTCCAAATATCTCGTAGATATACTCGTGTAATTACAATATTTTCCTTTATTATTCATTTGAGAGAGAGAAAAAGAAATGGTGAAGCTTGTATTCTAAACCCTTTACCGAACAGTACCTAAACTATGACTAAAAAGTTAGTAACATTACCTAATCTACCTTTTCTATCAATGACAAGACCCATGATACTGCTTAAAGTAGGCGACGGATGACTAAATTTTGATCACCAAAAACAGCTGCAAACCAATGATGTAACCCTAAATGTTTGCTGTTAATTAAGAAATCCGTTAAAATCATTTTTCTGTGTTGTTATTCAAACAACACGATCAAAGTATTTCAAAATGGAAATATTAATACGGGCCATAGTGTTTAATATTCAATAATATATAGCATTATGTGAAGATTGGAATGATTGCTTTATTTGAGTGCTATATTGCCAAATATTAGACACCCTAACTTTGTTAGAATTAACAAACAAATATAGAAATAAATTTTAAACATGAACTCGATTTATTTCCTACACTACTAAATCATTTATTAAAACATAGTCGTGTCAGTTACATCACTTATAACTCCAGAACTGCAGAACTGAACTAATAATCATCTATTATTGTATCACATCCATCAAGAATACAAAATACACAGAAAAGAAATCAAGAAAGCGATTTATTTAATATCAGTTTTGGAATTCTTCCATCTTCCGCTATTGACAGCTCACATCTGTACGAAGATCGCTGGCTCAGGAAAGTAATAATATTTTTTTTATTATTTAATTCCGTGGTCACTAGATTATTTGTTGCAAATATAATTTTAAAAATCCTTTGAGAATTGTTCTCAAAGGCTAAATAATTAAAAATACAGTCTTAATTTCTCATTGATTATATTCTCATTTATTATAGCATTCCATTTGTGTTATTTTGAAGTACAGATTACAAATACCAACACCGGAGTATTAATGAATAATATAGATTGAAATTGGATATATAAATAACAATTAATAATATCCTGAAAACAAAATAAAAAAAAATCTTTCAGAAAGATTATAAATCATTCCAGATTAACTGTATTGAAAGGTTATAGTTAATACGATATAACGATATATACAGGAAGATTCCCAAACTATAGTAAAGTTACATATTTTATTATATTAACAATCAACTGTGGCTTGTAGCTACAATGCAGAAGAGACCTCTTGAATTGTTGAGAAGGCCACTATGCTAAATTTTGATTCTAACCATATTGTATATTCATATTGTTAGTTACGTTCCGGTGCTCTTGAGCTTTGGCTATGAACATTGTATAATACCTAACATTTTCCTTCATATTTCAATGCACTGAACTGTGTTCAACCGCTTTTGTCTAGCGATAAAATCGGACTAAGTTGCTTGAGAGATCACTTAAGAAAATATTTGTTATATGGTTGTTCGCAATACAGCACAATATCTATAAGCTTAATGTTACAACCGGTGTGGTGCATGAACAATAGTGAATAAATAACAGTGTATTAATAACTGTAAGTAGCAAGATATATATATATATATATATATTTTATGGACATGAAATTGATTAGTCGTGTAGGGAGAGGAAGACCGATGAAAAGATGGATGGACTGTGTAAATGATGACATGTTGAAGATGTATGTCGGAATGGCGACTGATAGAGGAGAGTGGAAGTGGATGAGATGTTGCACCGACCACAAATAAAATTGGGAACAGGGCGGAAAAAAGAGAGAGTGAGATATAAAATTGTTTATTAGGCGGGGAATTGTTAAATACCAGTAATATATGTAACTTATTGTTGAAGTAAAAGGAAATGTGTTAAAAACTAAATGTTAAAAACTAAACACAAACAATAAATTTATTTATTTTATAAAAATAAGTAGTAGATGTAGGTTCCAAATTACACCTAACATAATTCCAACCAACGGTTCTTGTCACACTGCACTCCGCCAAGCAACAATCGAAGCTTTGGTGTCTCCCACTAATCTGTACTTAGCCAACGTGGTGCGAGATAGCCATAAACCCTCTTATTTCGGAGAGACTCAACTGATAAATCTCATGTTGTATAAAATATTTTGTTGTACATAATATTTTTTGTATATTTTTCTATAGGTTCATAATTAATTTATGGAAAATTACGACTTTGATTTACTCCTTATCAGATATTTTTTGATATATGTAAGTATTATATTTATTTATAATTAATAATTTAAAGGACAGCTACGATGTTACTCGTACAAGAACGGCTCGAAATAAAACATATTTATAACTTGAATTCTGAGGCAATAACAATAAAAGTAAAAATATAATTTTATTTGCGACAAGTAAGAGTTTTATTTGCGAGTTTTCTACTCCTACTTGTCGAATTTGCATTTTACGAAATAAAAATAATGAACATTGTAATTTCAAAGAATTGTTTTTTTCCCCCTCTGGACAGCAGCTCCTCCTCATGGATAGCACCGCAATCAAGAGCCACGGTGATAATGTTGGACTCCAAACTGATCGAGGTGGCTCGACTAGAATGATCTATCAACTAAACCTAGCTTGAGCCCTACGGCTTGGATGATAAGGTATTTGAATTGGCGACTATGCTAGGATATAAACGTGAAACCGACATGAATTTTTGTGCCAATATCGTTGTTAAAAAATGTGCTTGCTTTGCTTGACGCTTGCTTTGTTTACAAATAGTAATCATACATTGATTATACATAGACCTGTCGAATAATTTTGGTTCTAGAAAATAATTTGTTATTTACTGTTTTGATGTATTATCAAATGCTTGATTTATTATCTTCTCGCTAGTAATGTATCTGGGCTTTCTTTTTCGGCTTTCTTTTCGTGCTGTATTTAGTCCGAAGGTGAAATGTAAAACAATCCACGGCCACATTATAAATTAAACTTTAAATGTTTAGTAATGTTGTAAGAAAATAGTTTATGAATATTTTCCATTCCTATAGTAAATAAATATAGACGTGAAACTAAACAAACAGATAAACAAACGTTATTAGTATGTCAAGTATTATCATGCTTTTAGTTAAAAGACTTCGACTGTTGGACATAGAAATTCCACAAGGATCTTTATACCTATCGATCTTACGTTTTTTAAATCCTATGATCTATTCTAAATCGTCAGTGCATCTTATTAAAAGTTTACCAAGGCTCCGTGGCCCGGCATACACCCACTAATTAAGGTCCATTGCGTCTCAACATCCACCATTCTTGTGAGCAATGTGTTTAGCTCATTGCCACTTTGTGAGGTCAGCAATTCTTGTTAAGTGTAAACACTGAAATAATGTTTCAAATAAAAAAAATACGGTCACGCGTCCAGAATATCCAGAGCGAGGCAGATCTAAAAGTGACCGCCAGCAGAGCTATTGAAAAGCCTGCCAGTATTATGTCTTCGCTGGGCAAGGTGCAGAATATTTAATGACAGTTATATAATGAAAAGTTGTTTGTGTAATAATAGGGCGAAGACTAGGTCTGCGACTACAGAATAATAATAGCTTTACAGTGACGCTGTTGGAAGCCTGACTTAAGTGCTTTTGATCACGTAACTTGTATTTGTTATTTCCACTGACGTAAATACGACTACGAGAGAAACATTTATTTCGTCTGCTGTCCGTTTGGTATTGTTAAAATAATTAAAATTTACTAAGACAAGTGATGAAAATATCTATTCATTTATATAAAATAACGATATGATTACGCTGTTTAGTTTAAGGCCGTGCTAACAGCACAAAATCAATTTTTATTGATATCCCAGTGTTAATAATTAAGACTGACTCAGTCTTTTGACATACCACCTCTCTCCCTTCACACAAGGTCTCTATACCAGTTGAATGTTCTCGAATGTACCTAGTTCTTGCAAATATATAATATGGACTATTTGATATACAATCTGCCCATCTTTCAGTTTTTAATCGTGCACTTATGCAGCTTAATATATACTCTTTTGCAATTTAAAATAAATTCAATAAATTCAGTTCAAGTATGGGAATATTGAACACCTCTAGGTAGTCGGCACGGATGGCTAGGAAAGTGCTCTTTAGACCCAACTTGTAGTATGTAGGATACAGGAATATTAATTTTAAAATTTGATTAATACGTTCACTTCTTAGTAGCTACCTACTATTAAATTAAATTTATCATACTTATCTACACTAATATTATAAAGAGGAAAGATTTGTATTTTTGAATGTAAGGAATAAACTCAAAAAGTACTGGACCCGTTTTAATAATTCTTTTTTCATTAGAAAGTTACATTATCATTGAGTAACATAGGCTATATTTAGTACTAGATTACTATAGAAATATATAAACAATGCAAATCGTCCGCGGGTGAAACCACGGGACACAGCTAGTTGAATTATATAGGAAATGCTAATTTAAATAGTAATGCTTATACTTCTCAGCTTTTCGTTAGAAGCTTTCAACCAAAATGGTATCATCATTAAGGTCCTTTATCCCCTAGTTGGGACAGAGGGCGTTCACAGTGAGTCCATCCCGCTCGGTCTTGAGCTTCGCATTTGATTTCGCTCCAGGTTTGTCCAATGGCTTTCGCTTCGCCAATGACAGTCCGTCGCCAGGTCTGTTTTGGACGACCACGGTATATATAATCATTTATATTATCATTCACATGGGTGAATGATAATATAAATGATTATATATACCGAGGGTAAAATGGTTTACCCTTTTGTAATTGTATTTTCATGTTTGCAACTGAGAAATATCGAAAAATTTATTCTGCGCGCACAAGTTAAAAAACAGGCGCACAACTTTTCAATTCAACCAGCGAATTAAATACCTAACATTATTAAGATAATATGAGATAAAGATATTATGGGAAAATAACGAAAAACGTTATTTTAAGACCAAGTACAAAATATGGTGCATAAAATTCAAATTATTATGATTACTTTAAGTAAATTATAGTTAATCAGCATACATTTCCTATTCACGTTAAAGAGGTGAGCAATGGTTTTTATTTAATCTGAATGTTCAAAACATTCCTAATTATATGTGCTTAGCAAACTATCAATTTTACTTTTTCTTTAAGATTAATTTAATAATATCATGTTATTAAATCAAAATATATATCCTGATAATGAAATCTCTATTTTGGGTTAGTAAATCAGTTAAAGGTTTTGGAATACTTAGGAGCTACTACCAACTAACTTGTCATTATATCAGTTACTAGAATCACTCATTACTAATCTCGAAAATACATTCGAAGTTTAATTATGCCCTAGTGTAATAATTCAGAGTTAATATCGTCGGTAATTTATACTCGTAGAACTTAAGAGATTGGTTAGTGATGCACCGAAAGTTTCCGAATTATTAGGAATACGACTCAATTAATAGGTCTAAGCGTGCTTTTTTAATAATAAATAAAAATGGTATGAATCTTAATATAACCTCTTAATCAGCGATGGTCAGCTAATGAACAGAATAAAACAACCGTCATGCGGCGGTCATTTCTCTATTATCGGCGCACACCTCAAAAAACAATTTTAAAAAATCAATATTAACGCGAATACTATTAAATAAACGCTAAAATAAGTTTACTGAATTATGCCAATTTTTAGTGTATACATATTTTATCATTTATTAAAAAAAATAATACTGAAACATAACTTTATGACATTACGAAACAAAAAATCAAAAATAGGGAACTGTGAGTTTGGCATCCAGATCTTTGACCAGTCTGCTTATTATCTATAAATATATATAATGCAACAATATATGAGAAAATAAATAAGAATGAAATAGTTATATTCTTCGAAGAAAATGAGGTATTTTTTCCCACACAGACTTCTCCTCTATTCTCTCTCTCACCGGACAATCCTTGATCAATCCGTCAAGCGGAGCGAGAGCGTCTTAAGATGTTGATAAGGACAAGTTCGCTACGAGTATTATGCTATTTTAAGACATGATTATCGGAACAATAATCGTCGAATCAACATTCAAGATGGCGGTTACCTCGTGATCAACCAAGTGAACCAGCAAGTACCTCTGAGTCAAGGTACTTGCTGGTTTTGCCCTTCTGAGCTTTTATACTATTCTCGTTGTGAGGAATGGTGATGTCAATGAGCACTGCTTGGCATTGGGACTGGTTGACCATCATGAAATCAGGCTTATTGCAAACAATAGTCCTGTCTATGATGATAGAGCGCTTCCAATAGCACAACACACAATCATTTTTAAGAACTGGTGCTGGTGTATACCTGTAGTACGGCGTTTCAGACTTGACAAAACCGTATCGAATAACAAGCTGCTGACGAATGATCTTGGCCGTATCATTCGCCTGTAGGTAATCGCTGTTGGTATCGCTCCTGAGTGACTTCCCGAAACAGCGGCATGCCCGACAGATTTAGACCGTGCTCTCCTACAGAATATATTTCTTATAGTTGTTCGTCGTTTATTATTATCGTCATTACCTTTATTATTATCGTATATGATAACGCAATCAGTATTTCTGCATGTCACTAACAGCTATAAAAATGTATCGTGACTTACCTCGTCTTACGAATTTATTGTATGACATTAAGTGTAATGACCTTACATCACTTAATGTCATACAATAAGTGTTATAAGCTAAAAATAAATAAATATAATAAAAAATGTCCTGCACCTTTTGAATAAGATTATAGCAGTGAAATTATCAGGTATACCTTAATATATTCTTTTGATTCTTTTAAAGGTTGCAAATTTTCTGTTGCATTTGCAATTATATTTTTACTAAATTCAAATACTGGAAGAGTAACTATTTACCATCTAATAGACAGTCTGTTTGTTTATCAACATAACGTTATAAATGAGTAAGTAAAATAAGGTAACCTCGAACAAGAAAATATCTGCATATAATTACTGACGCGCTTACAGTTTGTGCCACCAACCAAAGGTTAATATCCCGAAAATTCCAGGTCGCTGGCAGTCGAGTAAGCCGATAGTTCAGTTGTGAACAATCTCAAGATCTTCCTACATCGTATCTCAATTTTAAATTAATTATCTAACATGTCTGCCGGCTTCAATAACATTGTGATTATAGAGGTTTATGTTAGACATAACTCGACATCAATCTTCGTCAGATAGAAACCACGGCGTGGCTAATGGGAATAGCGTATTCAGCTTTTGTATATCTTTATCGATGAAATCTGTATTCCTTTTTATAATTATTATAAGGATATTGTACTATTTAAATAAGTCTCCTCAGGGCCTATAAGGGCCTCAAATACTACAAAAATGTACGCCAGGTCATTTTGTTTCTTGACTGTATCCTAAATTATATATCAATGTGAGTCTTTTACTAGATTGCAGTTTACTTGCTACGGCGAAGAATTTTCTCACATATAACAGACGTTATATCTGCGAAAATGCTGAGTTGTATGTTTTACTCGTAGAGTAAAGCGTTGAATCAATAACATATAATCTATTTCATATGTATCGTGGTCAAGTAAGGGAATCATAATAATTACTTGGACTAATGAATTACCTTGGTGCACTCTAGGGTAACTCCTAATGTGTGAAACTTAAATGGCTCAAATTGATTAAGTTCACATTTCGAAGTGACACGTATGGAACAGGTAGAGCTGGCTTTTGAAGGGCTGTGACCTTCTTCTGTGAAGCAGTGATGCTCCAGAAGGAGGCAGCCGAGCGGGGTCGGGAGATGGCCGATCCCGCTCGAAGGAGGCGGCGCGGGGGTCGGCAGCACAGCTGTGGCACCGCCGCGGGTTGCCGGCGGGCGCGAGTAACTCGCGCTCCGGATACGGCGGCCCTGGAGGGACCACGCCCCTCCTATGGCCGGGGGCCGTCGTCGGTATAGGAGATCGGGGGAGGTAGTCTTCCCCGAGGAGGGTTCCCCTGGAGCATCGCAGTGGAGCGGAGGCTGGGGGCTCCCGGAAGTCGCTTAGCGTTCCCGGGGGCTCATCGCTGAGGTTTTTAGTGGGTAGGCCTCCCCCTTCTGTGGAGGAGAACCCCACATAACCGCCGGCTCTCCGCAGCCGTGGTATGCAATTTAATGCATTTTCCTCAGCGGAACAAAAAAAAAATATGACTGTTACTGGACCATTTTCCTCTAGCCATTAGATAATTTTAACCATATCAAGCTTAAGGAGTTGACAAATGATGTGAGTTAATAATATATATAGGGGCGTAGAGATGGTGAACAGATTTTTAAATATAATAAAATATGTAATTATTTATTTATAGATATAACAAATAAAATATAAATTGTTGTAAGACATCATGTGAGAATAAAAATTATATAATTTGTATTCAAATAGTATACAAATCGCGACGGAATGTAATTTTAATAGGCTTAAAAAATAGATAGGGTGGAATTATCACGTCAAGGGATGTAATCCCAAAGCATGAGAGTATGCTGTAGCTGTATTATGGTGGGTCAAGTTGCGGTTTTCATTAAGAATATATGTCTGAATCGCGCAGGAAGTTTAAAGCCGCTCCAAAATATGTACAAATTAATCAGGATAAATAATAATAGCACGGGATAAACAAACTATATTGTGTAATATGAAACGCGGAAAATCACCGGGACATTTTTATTTATTTATGTACTACAGAATAACTATATTAATAAATGTGTCTTTGCTCGTATGCACCTCACAAGTTCTACTTATTTCTAAAAATAATATAGCCCATGGTACAATAAAAACTTAAAACTATTATAATCTACATGTATAACATATACATAAACATATAAACTATCAACATTAATAATTGCTAGGAACAGGAATTCAAATTGCGCTCTCTAATGCAGCGCTTTGAAATTAAATACATTCACGGATACTGTGAGGTATAGAATTTTATGACCTTGTAGCACTAATAGTCAAAGAATTGGAATATAACTAAGTAGGAAGGGATGGGATGTTAATGAGGGTTTGAACCAATGACATAGAAACAACGTATTGTCGGTGGACGAAGGTGAACCGCTCACATAACTAGGAATACACGATGAGTTATGTAGAATATTTTAAAGGACACTAAGGATATGATATAATTGTTCTTATAAAGAGAATTGAGAGCCACTTAAATTCTTTGCGAAATCGGGAAACATAGTCATTCTTTTTAAGACCATAGATGAACACAAATTAATAAATAGTGAGAATTTTTGTCTCCATGGCTAAACGAATGTCCTTAGTAAATTTTAACAAAGCAGTAACCGTATTATGACCCTTGCGGAAATCAGACTGTGAAGGAGATAAAATGAGGTTATTTGCAAAGTAACATGAAAGCTGTCGCTTTAAAATATTTTCCAAAACTTTAGACAAGAAAGCAAGCCTGGAAATTAGTTTATAATAGTTTAATGACGTCGGTGTACTTACTTTTGGCGGTGGGATCATGTTAGCAAGCTTCCATTGTAAAGGAAAGACTCCTAATAAAATGGAATAGTTAAATGTATTAATTATTTAAAATTTTAAAAAACTTATTTAAGCCTTCCAGAACCCAATTTACCTACACCGAACGTTTTAAAAAACTTCCAAGCGTCTGTGTAGCTTCGTCCACTCAGTGAGTCAGGCAAGTATCGCCTCTTAGCATCACAACAAAGATGGCTACACCGATTTCTCAGTAGCTTGTACCGTTGGAAATTTTCATTCGTAGGTCGATGCTTCAAACGTCGTATTGCCCTGTCCCGTTGTAACATCAATTCTTTGAGTTCAGTGTTGAAGTGCGGTTTATTGTGTAATATGAAAACATTATACAGGTTAGGTTAAGTTTAAGGTAGGGTGTTTCATAGTGAAATAAGTCACAAGTGATGGGTACTCCACTCCTTTAACAGATCTAGCACGACTTTTCCTGTAATCCTGTATATTTGTGAACGGTTTGCAATAAAACACGAATTGGGAAATAACGTGAAGAAGACCGAAATGTTGACGTTTAGTCAGGGAGGGGCCCCCATGAACGTACTATCATTATATTTAAACAGACGTACATTGAAAATTATGAATAGTTTTAGGTGCTTTTGCCATAGCATAATGCGATCAAAGGGATAATCCCGATATTGATAGACAACAGCTTTTTGTGTTGTGGGATGCTCATATGAAAATTTGGCAGGTCATCAGTTGAAACGAAACACGTTGTTTCGGCCTTTTGGTTAGACTTTCTTCACGTGTCAGCTCTGAATTAACTAGTTATATGTAATAATAGATTTAGGCTACTTAGAGATTAAATCATTTTAGTGCATTAGAAATGTACACCGAAGCTAGATTTGATTCTTTTAAGGCCTTTCAAAGAAATAAAATAAGCCTTTTTATTACAAGAATATATGCGTTAATAACGTAATAATACGGGGTTTGGTATAGAGAATGATGGAAACTACCACAATAAAAAAATAGGTACTATAGCCAAGAACAAGTGGTATTTATTTCTTGGCTAGGCTCGGCTAGGTGGCCATCGGCCCCACTATGTGTTCCAATGTGGACAAGGTAAATATTGCAATGCTTTTGTGAGAATGCGCTGCAACCGCGATCTGAACCATATGAGAGATGAGAACTTATCAATGAAACATTAGTATAGAGAAATTTGGTATCAATCAACCACTATAAAAACACGTAGAAAACAGGGTATAAATGAGATTAATTACGAGTAATTATTTTGGTGACCTTTATATTATTTTAATAAAGCAAAGGTAACAAACTAAGTTGTAGATCGCCTGATGGTAAGATTGCAAGGTCAATGTAATTAACCATGCGTCACCGATAGCATAAATGTAAAAATGCAAAGCATTTACAAAACTTCAATCTGATTCTAAATAAAAATGAGAACAAGTCATGCTGATGCTACTTGTACAACAATCAACTTTCTCAACATTAAATCCACTGGGCTTTCGAATCATGGAATCTATTCAATCGGAATATTAACTTTAGAGCTCACTTAAAATTATTGGTGAGTGCCAAGTCGAGAAACTGACTGTACGCTATCTTTCAGCGCCAGTCGGGTCACATACTAGCAACGTCGAATCTTTATGACGGTGCTAATATCAATATTTATGTCGATCCGAGTAAATAGAATTTGTTAAATAAGCTAGCTTAAGTGATTTTTATTTAAAAATACTATACGTTGTCTTTTCTCGCACTTGAATCGATCTAAATGTAGGTTTATTCAAAAACTATAGCAATAGAGTATTATAGATTTCAAGCACTAGTGTTTATGGACTGTCCTTCATAGCTAGTCGAGAGAAGTTAGCATGGCCCAGATAGTATTTCCAGTATAATTCTGTAAGCTTGCCGCACTGACTTCACACGGGTGGGAAGTACATATTTTCCCGCGATAAATAATATAATATAACGTAAATTAATCAGGGATAATAAAACTTACTTATGGCGATAGAATTTTTGAAATCGATTTTGTTGATTTTGGACTTATTAGTTATATAAAAACAACATTTCTTTTTTATAATATTATTATAGATAAGAAAATTTATTGTAATAATTAATAAAAGTACAAATTTACAAATGAGAAAAAGGGTTATAAAAAAGTTCAATTTGATATTTTTTTTTTTGTAAATGTATCAGTTATTTAGTAGCCAATGTAGCAATACTATCTTCACAATAATGTAAGCCGAAAAACATTCAACATATTTGTAATTACTTCTGCGAATTGTATGCTATTTTGTTGAAATAAGTATTTATTATTATTTGTGAAACAACAATTAAAATATTGTAACTTCACACGTAAATAATTCTCTAAAAAAGTCTTCAGAGGAAGACGCAATAAGGCAGTTGTATCTTTTTGTATCATAGATAACTGAATGTAATGCTAGTTTATTAGGTCGACGCCACCACCCAAAATGAGTCGGTGTAAAGTTTTTGTTAGCTCTGACGAAGTTAGGCTTAACTACCCATAAAAATGAGACTGCAAAACGTGTTCACATCTCATTTGTCGTAGGATAGATGATACAATAATACAAACAAAGAATAACATACAGTAAACATAGTTTTGTGAAGCACTAATATTAAATTATATAGAATTAATCTATATTATTCAGAACTCAACTGGATAATAAATACAATAATTTTAATGTTAAAATTATTTTCAATCTATAATTTAACAATAAAAACGAATATTATTTATATATAATAAAATTAAACAATATGCAGACCTTCTATAAAAAACATCTATCAACTACAGAGCTTTTGGTTTCTGAAAAATTCGCGAACATGCTAGCCTTGTATAAAATAATAAAAAAATTAAAATCTCATTTTACAATTAAACTCTTCTATTTGAAAATTTAATACTAACAGTTTTCAATATCAATGTAGCCAAAAAAGAGATTTAACTGTCGAACTGATCAGCCAGTAGAGTATGTAACCCGTCCAAGAAGTACGTAGCGTGTAACACATTGCACATGCACTTTTATATCTAAACAGATCCTATGTGTCAAAGACTAACTAATAGTATTTTTAGTATCTGCTACGGACGGTACGCTTGGTCTATAGATACAAAGGAAACTTATTTTGTAGCAAATAACGTTACAGTGCATCTACAACGTAGCGGCACAACTACTCATCAACTCTGTCGGGTGATTCATACAATACTGGCTTGTGTTTTTTGTTGCTATATATTATTGACCAACAAGTAGACTGTCCATTTGATGATTTGATGATGATAAGTGTTGTTAGTGGTATATACAAATAATACATTCAGTGGTAGTAGTAGTTGCAAATAATACATGTAAAATGTAAAGTCATGGTACTCAGTGACATTACTGCCTATTTTACGCTATAAACCGTAACGCAGCAATGAGAACACTGCTGTATTGCGTCAGAAACAGGCAAAACTGACAGATAATTTACTCAAGCAAACGACTCCTTTATATACGACTTACCCACAATTTTACTGTGTTTATTTTTGCTTTTTACTGTGATTCATTAAATAACAGTCAAATTGCGAATTACTTTGTAGCAGATATAAGTTAGACGGAGGTATCCATGCAAATGAACCAGGTATAGAGTCTTCCTTCGGTACATTCGGTTCCGCTTTCATACACGATGGTCTTTTCTTCCATATTTTAGAGGAATTTTATCCAAAGTTACTAAGACCGTTTTGAGAAAGACAATAAAAACAAAAATATATTATAAAAACAATATACATAAAGTATATGCATGAATTACTATATGCATAAAGTACAACCAAAAAAATGATTGTTAATTAGATCTGTTTGAAAATGAAACAGTTACTTTTTAGGACGGTGAGTTACTTGTGAGCTACACGAGACGCTGCCGGTCCGTATTGTTTGAACATTTTTTGTAAAGGTTGGAAAAAACATTGTCAAAAACTGGCACTGTGTCAAAAAAACTGTTTATAAATATGAAATATGCGTAATTTTATTTAATACTATTAGAGGCTCTTGCTTTAAAGAAATGATTTTATTATATTTTACTTTTTAGTTAAAGTTTGTACATGTAGTTTCACGAGGAAGTGGGCGTGTGGTGGTAAAATCGCGAAAGCTTACCCCGCCACGCGCCCCGATATGAGCTGGAAGGACACCGGGGGGTTTTTAGTGGGTAGGCCGGTACTCTACCGGAGAGCCCCACTCACGACCGCGCCTAGCCAGCGCGGTGACAAGGTGCATAAGGTGCCATTTCCCCTCGCAAAAAAAAAAAGGTAGTTTCACGAGGTGGAATGCTGTCGAGTACTGTTGGTACCTGTCTATGGCTAGACAAGACACCTATGCGGGTCTCTACTGTGTACGGGGTTCAGGTTTAGGAAGCTCAATGTCTCCAGATCACCTATGAATTGTCCAGTCAACAACGGGCCATAAGTGTAAACGTTCATGGGGGATCACCAAGGCCATAACGTAATCCCCAGACGGCCTACACCTTAGTCATGATAGGTGTGCAATCGCGGACGACCGGGATACGGATGATCCTGATATAGATAGTATTCTTTTTATTAAATCTAAAAGCACGAAAGGACTTAAGAATTATTCCTTTACAAACATTTAAAATATAATAGACAATCTCCTCTTTATAAAATTAGTATTTCTTACAGAATTTATTTCATTATCAGCTTTCAGTGTTAACATTGACCACATCTGTTCTGTTGGCACATACTTCGCTGAAATGGCTAAGTAATATGTGAGCTGTTTATAAAAAAAGTCACTGAGAGACGTTGTCTCTGCCGGCTCCTTGCCAACAGCCCCTATCTGTAGACCACACTCCCGCGCCGCGATTTATAACGAAAGTTGTTGGCAAGCCTAAATTCGACCGACGAGTATTAGCCGAATATATTGTGTGGTAAAACCGCTCAAAAGTTAGTTTTGGCACAGGCCCTGAATTTCGCCTCTGAGATTTTCGATTTGTGTTTATCTGATGCTTGGTATATTTTCTGGAGCTTAGATACAATTTTAAATATTATGATCGTATGTTTAATACTCCTAGTGAGATATTTATTGTTGGCTCAGACTTTTCATTTACCTATTTGCTGTGCTACAACCAATGTTTTTTTATATATTTAAGTTTGTATTTGTAATTTTATATCAAATTTAAAAATATAAATAATAGATATGAAAAATCAAATCAAATATTCGACTCGGGTGGGACTCAAATGCGCCTAATGGTCACGGAGTACTATTTATCTCAATCAAATATTCAAACTGCATTTTTCATATGTTTAAATTGTTAAGCCACAATAGACTTTATTCATTCTTAATAAATAGTAATATTTACAATTTTTTGCATATTGAATAAAAAAGATGTTCCATGTCCCATATAATGTCTACACGACAAAAGAAACGGATCACGATTAAACTTTTATCTTTATGTTGTTTTTCTATCCTATATTCGAACTAAATTCCTTTTTAACCTTAGTTAACTAAGTTTCAACGTTCTCAGTACTATAGCAACTCACTAAAAATACATACACAGCTCATATCTAATAATAATAAAATCTGTTATCTATAAATAATTTTAATGTTTAGAACTGGTGTTACCTGAAGAATTTAGAAAACCTGAAGCATATTAAGCGACTAGTTATGATGGCTAATATTGGCAGCTCGTTATCGCTTATATACTCGTGGTGATCGTTACAATTGCACACAATAAATATAGCGAATAATAATTAAAAGTTTTGTTTCTTTTTATCTATCGTGTATTCTTCGTTTATTAATATTTCGTCAAAAAATGCTGCATGTAGACGTAAGCTGCGAGGCTTATAATTAGCCCAAGGCAAAACCATTGATCATTACACGAGAATAAGACCCCATAGATATATCGGTTTTTCAATCACTGTAGTAGACCGTTATAATGTCTTCTTACCCTTAGATTAGGGAACAATATAGGATGGATAAACAACATAAGGTTAAAAGTAACATCGTGACCCGTTTTTTAAGTGGGGTAAATATTATATGGGGCATGGAAATCTACTTTGTACGAGTATTCAATGTGCAACAACAATATATATAAATATTTCTATATTGAATGTTGATTTATTGTTATTAAGAGTTAATAGTTATCAAGAGTCTACATGGGATTAACAATAAAAAATGTGCAAAATGCAGTTCAGATATGCGATTGGGATGAATAGAGCTCACTGATTAAGGCGTCATCACTGTATATTGAATACCCGTGGCTGTAAAAGCAGTAAAGTTAAGGGCATGTTGTAACGATAGGTAAGTATTAAAAGTTAGATTCTACGGAAAGTTACACTTCAGTATTGACTTGTAAAGAAATCAGAAGTGTGCAAATTTAAATGGCTGAAATTATCGAATTTACATTTAAAATTGTAGAAATAAGTGTTATATTTTAACTAGCTGCTATATGAATACATAAGATTGATATCAAATGCCAAACTTTGAAATCTACATAACTTCTAATATACATGCAAATACAAAATACACGAAGTATTCTTATATACTTCGAACTATAAACAAATGTCAATGCATTGAAGTGTCGACGAATAGCATGCGTAAACAGTTTACAGGCCAATCTAGCTTGACCTGTCTCGACTGTGTATGTCTCTGATGTTCCATGAGTTCGGACTGATTGGCTGGGCCAGGTTAGTGTGGCTGGTGTGGCGCCAAGGTTCTTTATTGGGAGGTGCGTACGACCAAGAGGCGACAGTGACGTCATGTATAACTTAATTGTTTGCGCTACGGCTTAATTGAATGGGTAAATTGCTTGTGTCGTTGTGCATAGTAATGTTATAAAACTGCTCCAATTGGATGCGGAGTCTAAATTTAGTTAGATAATCGTATTGCATATGATTGCAATTACATATATTTTCAATAAAAATTTAATTTACATCTACTTTTAACCATCCGTCAAAAACTATGATTTTGACACATTAAGTATGGGAATAACATCTGCCAAAAGAGATTTCTTTGATAGCGAAAATTTTACATTATTTAATCATATCACATAAATTTAATGGGGATTGTGAGATTGTGAATACTAGTAATTACATCAAATGTAGATTCTGGACAGGAATTTTGTAATTACTTATAAAGACCGGCTGATACATACTAACATAACAGATATTCTCGTATTGAAAACATTATAAATTACAGACAAAGAAAGAAACAAGCCAAGCTAGGTCTTAAACGCAGTTCTACCTCTATGGAGTGAAAACTTGACCTAAAACCTTACATCGACCTGTCTGTCCAGTGTGGTATAATTAAGCCAGACTCTCTAAGCCTAAGGAGAAATCCATACCCAGCAGTAGGACACTTAATGCCAGACTCATGATGATGATGAGAATAGTTCAGATTTAATATTTGTGAATTTACCTGTCACTTAAAATGCCAATACTTCACATTTTATTTGAGAATTGACTGTTTGTTAACTCTGTATCTTTTGTCATTTTATATATAATAAAAAAATATATTATGCCCTCATTTTGTAGTAATAAAATATATTAGGTATTTCCGTATTCGTTTCTTTCTCTCACTCGATGTTAAATCTTTCTATTGTCTCTTCTCAATAACCTATCTATCAGTTTTTGTTATTGGGGATTGATTCCTAAATAAATTTAAATAAAATAAATATTAAATGGTGGAAAAGTCAAAATAAATAAATAATTTTTGGACTCTCATCAATCAGCCTAGCCCAAAGTAAGCCCTGCAAGGCTAGTGTAACAGGATCTAAAGTAACGGATAGATATACATATATTAATGATAAACAGTAAAATAATTTTGATAGAAATATATAAAAAATGATCTCTACACGCCTTAAATGACAGTCTCTAATAAAGACCCGCTATAATTAGCGATATAATATCAAACATACAAAACATTTTAACAATTTTCTTTTCTATAATATCACGACTGAATGCCAACATTTTTAAAGCAACAGGTTTTAAATGTGCTTGAAGCTTTTTCCTAAATCAAATAGTTCGCTGGCAGCTCTGCTCAATTGGCTCTAGTGCTATTGTAGCTGCAGTTTGAATGTTAACAAATTAAGTGAGTATATTGTTTTTTATTATTCTTAAATGTCTTTAGTTCTATATAGTAGTTTACTTATACTTAGCTTGTTAAAGCTACGAGTGTTTGGTTACAATTCAATCTAAGATTTAAATGTTGAACCATTGTTTTATACGTGTATTATTTTGGTTTGTTTTAAGATCTGAAATCTGAATGCTACTTAATGTATGTGCTCATCAATATACATTTAAACAATAGCATAAGTAATATTATATAAAAATGTAATAGATATGAAAATTTTTTAGAATGTAACGAACACTGAATACAAATACTCCCTACTTACGATTCACAGATATCTACTGTCAGACAAAACTGTTTTCTAAGCCAAAAGTAGATTGCCAAACTGTCAGATAGTTTTCAGGATATGTGTTTTGAGATTACTGCGTCATTTAACAACTTAAATTCTTTTCAACAAGTTGAATTCTAGGGCCATTACCATATTAAAAAATCAGATAGGTGATATATACACACATACACGTGTGGTATTGAAAATCCTGTTTTGGTACGTATATTAATTTTACTAAAAGCTAGTAAGCTGCTTATCAGATCCAAAGGATACTACGCATTATATTTGCGTATTCTGTGGTTTTAGAAAGTAAAGTCATTTTTACGGTTACAGTTCCACTTCAGGCAGTACTTATTTGAGTTATATCACGTGTATAATCATTTATTTATAAATTCTAATTAAATTATTATTTTGTATAAAAAGTTGGTACACATGATTCGGATTGCCTGTGCCGCACTACCTACAACAGATTACATTCGTGTAGATGTGGTAAGTCACAAGCGTCATGAGGATTTAAAGGTTTCTTATTTATAATAAATATAGTATTTCTATAAATAATTTGAATGGTGATAAAAATATTTATTCACTGTAAGCAAATTAACAATTAAAGTATTTATTTATAGCAATAACATATTTTTTACATATTGATAACATATAACGTAAATCTTGTAACTAGTGATTGAAAACTAGATACTCGTAAATAAAAATAGTCTAAGATTATGCAAACTTACCGCGGTACCTCATACATTAGGTTATTTTGAAAAATTAAATGTCTCATATTTACTGATTAATATAAGAAGATTTTATATACATTTCGACCAGCTAGTGACTTGTACTGTCCGGATGCGTCTATCGCGAAGATTGGCTTGGGACGTATTCAATTTTGCACCGTACCCTATCTACGGCTTTATTAGCTAACTTTGTTGCCGAGACAGATTGCGCGGACTAACACTGGATTTTCTAAGGTAATATGAATTATTTGAAATACTGTCTTGGGACTTGCACTATTGGGATTTGAAGAATTAACAGATAGAGAATTAGAGATTATTCCTTATACAGTTTACATCTCAAATCAAAATGATTAATTCATGAATATAGAGATATATTTGCCCCACCAACCTGTCTGACCACATGTATACCACTCTGTGCTATGCGTTTTTTTTTTTTTTTCCTCAGGAGAGGAGGCTGAGAATCCTCATGGATACCAACGCAACAGGCAAGCAGGGATGCGTTGATTATGTCGGACTCCTGGTGAATCGAGGCGGCTCGATCCAACAGACCTACCGACTAAACTCAGCCTAGCCTTGGCCCTAGTGGCCTTATGGCTTGAACGGAATGGTTGGCGCACCCTCAGGAGAGGGCCCGTCGGCGCTGCCCTCCGAAGAGGACATATGCGCGAAGGAAGGCTCGGTACGCCAAAGTGGGTCCGGCCTTGAAGTGATGGGGCCTACTCGTACATGTGCAGCAAGCTGCGAAGTATGGACTAACTAAGGGATGGCGGCGCAGATGCCGCCTCTCGCAAGGCTTGAAGAGCCAGCGTCAATGAGTCGGGAGGGTCAGAAATGACGTGCCTGTGTCGACGATATTCTGTATTACGCGGATTGACTGGGAGTTACGCGGATTGACTGGGTGTGCTATGCGGTTCTACAACTGTTTAAATATCATGTTATCCCACAAAAAAATGTACCCGACTGCGGGACCATAATTAATTTAGGATTGGTGAACGTATCTTATAGTGCTAGTATATGCTAGTATATATGTATAGTTATAGATTTTATAGTATTTATTATTAGATTAGTGGATGTTACCGGAAATGTATGAAACCTAGAAATTATATTCTATTCCTAGAAAACATAGAAAATTTTGTCTATTGATTTAATGTATAAAATATTGTTTTAAATATTTAATAATATAGTAATGAAAGTATTTAATATACATAATATGTCCTAGAAGATTATTGAGATTTTGCTGATTGCTGATTGCTGATTTGCTGCTTGCTGATTTTTGTTGGAGGAAATATCTCAGATTAAAGCTTTTTGTGAATAAAATGATTAAACGACCTTAGTCAACTAGGAATAAGAACTAACTCGAATAAAATTAATGAAATATGTTAGTATACAGATACTCAACACTTTTATTTGGGTAATTAATTTAATCTGTAGATTTATATATAAATCTTCATAAAAATGTCTACTGCAAAATGATAATGACGCATTATATGTATAATTTATAATATAATTCCACAAATCAAAAAGTTTTGTATGTATCCAGCCATAAGGGATTGCTGGATAAGCCGCTGTTAACTAACCTACGAATTGCGCAAACCCTGCTTTTTTATTGGGTATGTTGTTTGTCATGTGATATATTTTTTGGCGTTTATTAGGTGGTAGTGCAAGCGTAATACTTGTTATTATTATTGAGTTTAACTGCATTCCAAAAAATTTGCTCACTGTATTTGGTTCTAGAATGCTTCGTAATTGATGAAATATCCTATGGCACGAGTATGTAAATTGTTAATTAATTTTGAAACTGATTTTTGACATTCAATCTAACAGTTATAATATAAGATATCATTGATGTAAATATTTTAAAATGTATGGAGCAGTGCAAGATGTTAAGTAAACAACGTAAATGTATACAGGTTTTGTAATCTGAAATATATTTCCTAAAGAAAAAGAAAACGAGGTCCAACTTTATGCGTTCTTAAGACCCACATTTGTACTTTATGAATTATAATAATAATTTTATTTAAATAAAAATAAAAATTAATTTAAATAAAAGTCATTAGAATAGTTATCTTATGACTTTTATTTTAAAGTGTTGCTATATTAACTTTTTAAATGTCTTAAGGTTTCAAATAAACCGTCCAGTTCTTTTGACAGTAAGAAAAACAGGAGATATAAATTGTTCAAGACTCGTCGCATCTCCCGATACTATCCAATATCAGTAACTTTGCTATGGCTTCCATTAAATTATACCTAATTCATTGCAACTAGGGTTAACAGAGTCCTTGCTTGCGAAGGATTGATTTTTACATTTAAAGGAGAACGGCAATTCATGTACAGGCTACTTTTTGTCTCGTACCAGGGCCATGTTTATGCAATATCTTTTACATTTAAAAGACTATTTTGCATTTATCAGATTAAAATTTCAACTTGTCTTAAATCAAATAATACAAATTAAAATCAGTACTGCAAAACCGGAAACAAAACGCATTACGAAAACAAAACGCAACACGATTATCAGTGCTACATAGAAGAAAAAATTAAATCGATTTTTTGTGAATTTTATTATATATTTAGAATCTTTAGATTTATGTAATGCAAATGGTAGCACAGTGTTTTCTTAATGCAAAAAACATTGTTTTAAACTATACTTTGACTGATATCGAAGAATTATCTTTCTCTTCGATTTAGAGTATCATTATACGTTATTATTATTGATAAGTTAGATATGCAGAACAGTAACTAATATAATTTCGATGCATCATCTACATATTCCAATGTCTAATATTTTTGTTGCTGTTGCTACGTGTTCTGTAACTCATATTCATTCTTAGTAAGATGTTTTGAAAAAGATATATAAGGCTTAAAAATAATCCGTTACAATAAACAAAAATCTATAAACATAACCTCACTTTTTGTATTCAAAACATTATAACTATTGAATGATAACTTAATAATTGTTTTCTTTTTTTGTTAGTGGCTTTCCTGAAAATTATCATAATTTCGACATATGTATGTTCCATTACAGTACGTGATAAAAAATGGGTGTACGAAACTCCCATAGAAGCTTGCCGTTCTCCTTTATAACCTTTTACAATAGTTTGTCGTTTATCTGATGTCTCTATCGATGAGTCTATCTATTGTTTATTCGTGATGTATATCTAAAAAGATTGGTTTACTTCTCAAAAACGAATGAATATTTCTGTATGATTTATTCGACTGTATATGTCTGTAATCAAATTAACAAGCCTTGTTATTCCGGTTCCCAGTAGATTTTGTTATTTTTGCATACGCTTATCCCTATGTTTAGCTGGTTCGGCGAGAAAAGCAGCTTTTCCATATTTCGCTTTGGCGATCTAGATGCTTATTAAGACTTTTTATATTCCTTAGTTAATCCTATGAGTATATTACCAAAACGGTCATAGATTTTATAAGGATTTTCTTTTCCGCCCCTTCTTCAGAAAGTTCGGATTCTCCAAGCGCCAATAAAATGTCCGTCAGAACGTGCTCGTTTGAACACCTTAGGAATGACAGGGGTCGGTTCATCAATATTACCCGGAATTATAAAAGGCAATGAAATGGTTGATTAACACCCGCCAGCTCTTCTCCACTTGTGCGTCGAAGCTGATGTGGGCGTCGTGAATATTAGTAAGGATTTATTGATTTTGTTATAAGACTACTATCATTCTGATGGATGATATCATCACATATTGTATCTGCTATCACCAAACTGTGAAAGTAATAAAACTTATTTCCGGATAACATCGCGTATAATACGTACGTCAAAGGAAAATATATAAAAATCATAAATTTTCTACTTATTGTAAATAATTAGGACGTGCCAAGTCCGTATAGGATTATATTTATATCAAAAGGTATAACCAACGATATAACCTGCCATGTAAACCATCTGCATTTTATTTGGAAAGTAACATAGAGTTACCTATTCATCACGGAATTTGCTACCCTACATTCCAATGTGTTGCTTGATTGACCTTTATAGAACTTTAACAAATAGGCAAAGCTTGGCAATCAACGTTGCTTAAAAAATAAAATAAAAGCATTAAAACATTAAATTATAATTTTATCTATGGTACTTGAACAATATTGGTAACAAAATGGGCAGTTTAAGTTATAACCAGCTACGTTAACATACGAGTAATTAACCTAAATGTATATATATCAAATAAACATTAATATCAAAAAGATTTCACGAATATTTGTGGTGGGTATGGATGGTGGGCACTTTTCAATCTGGTATTGTTTAACAATTTTAATTTATTTGAGTGCTTTCCTGTTATTCGATGGGTAACCGCTATGTTAAGCGATCACTTCTGAAGCATTCGGTGAATTGTTTTGTGGTTTTAGTATATGCGTGGCTTGAATGTTTAAAAAAGTAATTGCTTTGTTATTTTTTTATCTCTATTTGCACAAAATATATATAAACATATAAACAATTTGCCCATAATACATTTTTGTATGCAAAGCTATGTATATGGAAGAAAGTATACCTAGCTCGGAAGGTCAACAACAAAAAACTTTTCCCAAATCTATAACAGTTCGCTGAGGCATCAAGTCTAGATCCTGTTGCATTGAAAATTAAAAAAAAAAAGATAAACACAGTATGATATATTATTCATTAACGAGTCTGACGACAAGAGCGACAATTTCGATGCAAATAGTAAAATCTTTTGTTTCATAAAATGTTGTTTATTCTATATAAGCAACATTTTATGAGACAAAAACATATTTTTGTGATATACTACATTTGGCTATTTTAAATTATCTCGTATCCCTATAGCGATATTTGATGACAGAATAGAAAATTATCTACATTTGGCTGTTTTAAATTATCTCGTATCATTATAGCGATATTTGATGACAGAATAGAAAATTATAATTCGTTTCAGGATTTGTACAATTTATTGATTCTGTATTATCCATACTATTCAGATGTTCCTAAAACATTCCTATTTAAAACAATATTTAAAAGGAGGTCTATAATAAATAATCAATATTTTCCGCTTACAAATTAATAAAACAATTTTGCACTTGAGTTGCTGAAAAAACAATATGACATTGCTTCCATGTTGATATTCTTTTTTTTTTTTTTTTTTTTCCCACGGGGGAGGGTAGTGAATCCTCATAGGGGGCGCGCCACCACAGTGGTCGCTATTGACAACCCCCTGGTGCTCGGACGACCTCGCACCGGATACCACCCGCAACCGGTCTACGGCGGATGGTTATGTTGGACTCCAGCAGAAGGCCAGCCTACCAACTAAACACTACCTACAGCCTTTGGTCGGGCGGAAGGCCTGGGACCCTATCGGCTTGAACTAACGCTCCCGCCCTCCAGAACGGGGGCGGTGCACTGTTGATATTCAAACATTTTAATACAATATTGATACGACTTGCACGTGGTGGTTCTGTAGAACAGTTAAGGTTAGTCTCACTGTTAGAGTCATACTACAAATGATGGCTCTATGGAATTTAAATCTACAGCCTGTACATAAATGTGTGATGGTTTTATAAAGTTTCTAAAAAGTTCTACAAGTTTACTTTGTGGCTATTATTGGTAAACCCAAGTGATGAGTTACCGAATCTTCGCCATTCCCAAATGTCGAAATAGTAGTAGCTATAATAATCAACATGAAAAAACTCAATAAATACATCATGTGTTCTAAAGATCACTCCCAACCATTCAGGCCAGAGTCACTTTGATATACCGTTTTCAAGTGCATATGTCCTCTTTATAGGGAAGCGCCGACCGTCCTTCTCCTGAGGGTTTGGTCACCCTTCTACTCAAATTTGATTTGGTAAGATAATTAAACAGCATAAGTAAACTGATATCGAAATTCGAAAATGTATATGTCTAGTTATATATTCGAGCTACATAAGGTTTCACCATAGGTTTCACATATCATCAGGTCTCAAATATGTAAATTGTAAATTTGCATTTAGCACAGCATCTTTTGATAGTAAGATATCATTTGTTGAATTCTGTTTTTTATTTTGCTATTAATTTCTCACATGATTGCGGTGTACATAACAACAGCTTTCGTGCAGAAATGAACGTTTGTGTTTGTGGAAAGAGTAGCGCTTGGGAATATTTGTGCCTGATAATAGGCAACATTATTGTAAATACTAGGTTTTAGGAACGAATTATTTACTTAAATAAGGTTAAGTGTTACCACGTTTACTACCAAGAGATTAAAACAAATGCGCCAGGAATCATATTATTGATTTCTATTAATATTGATGTTACATGTGCATTAATTTTGTTAGTTATTAAATTGGTTGGTGACAATTATGTTACTGTTGAGATGTTTAAATTATTTTTTAATGCAAATTTACTATTTTATATATTTTAAAATACATTTGTTATTGTTAAAGAAAATAACGAAACATAGTTTGCTGGGTTGGAACATTGTTCTGATTGTACCATTATTTGTGTATGTATATTAATAATTCGTTGTAATGTAGCCTAGCTACTACTTTACCTTACTTAGCTGGACTATTTTTTGGAATATTATTTATGTTTTATTTTCATCTTATTTCACCTGTCATTTGATTGCCGATACAGTAAAAGCTGATTTTTAAAACCAAATACTTTTCAAATATTCTTGTATTTCATATGGCTATTACTAAAACTAAACAATTAGTGCGTCTTCTTTAATCTGAGTGTCTTCCCATCCCCACATACCTCCAAAAGCATCGTCATCAGCACGTAATAGATATAAGATTAGGTAAAAGCTAAGATGAATTTAATTAACGTAAGTTGAACTCACGACAAAAGGAGTTCCGTTCGATAGAATCTAATCTGTACTGGAAGTATCTGTATGAAATTCAATTTCTAACTATGAACGTCTTACTCAGAGACATATAACTTTTATCTCTTCATTCACTTTCTATCTGCTATCATATAGGGGAACGCTGTAGAAAAGAGATCTAAAAACAAAAGTAGGTAAATCCAAGAAACATAGGTATACAAAAACATGAAAAACCAACAACTTTCGTTTCAATTTTCAAAGATGCAAAGATTAGTTTGGTCAGGGTGTGGCGGTGAGATGTTCGAATCAATTTAAGGAGTTGAAATTAAAAATACAAGAAAATAGGATATGATGATATTAAAATATACATTTCTGAAAAGTAAAAATGTTGCGTTTCCCCCACATATGACTGGAATAAGGGCAGGTAGATGAGATATAATAATATTTGAAATAATCATCATAAAAGGAATTAATATTATAAGGAAACACCAAAAATAAGCACCATTAATAATTAGTGTTATTATTTAGTATTTACTAAACACAAATATTATATATCGAAATAAGTTTTATTGACTTCTATAATTTGTAATATGTAATTCTTATAGTTCTATTTCTAAGGAATTTGTTGTTAATGAAAAGAACGCACGCTTTGGAATTCGACATCGATCCAAGCTGACGTATCTTCGCCATTACGTGACTTTCATGGACGCATTTACACCATCGTCAGGTATAATAAAAATAGAATATAAACTGGCATGGCCAACTCAACATGGTTTATGTATTCAAATAGATTTTTGCTAAATAACAGTTTCCGAAATGCAAGCAAACGTATTTTTCAAAATGTGATAATTAACATTAAATAATGCATGACTATTTGAAATAAGATTATATTTCCTATGGTTACTGGTAAACAATTCGCGGGAAGTAAGTGATGACATATTAGTCATAATCTATCGATTTTACACCAGCAGCATAAGCAAATAGAAAACATTAATCCTTTATGCTTCTTGCACGACTTGCTAAGTCATACATAAATAAAAAATAATGTTTTTGTCTCCAAATTTTCTTTATGCAGTTTTAAGTACTCATTAAAGTATTATTTATTCAGAAATAGTCTTCAAACGTAAGTATATTTCTTGTGGTAGATATAGAAACTAATACAGAATTGATGTAAGCGATATTACGTTATATAATTAATTCAGGTCAGTTCAGTGTAAATGACAGCCTATTTTGAGCTTAATATGCTGTTGGCGTCTTGGAATATTGGAACAATTTATGAGGAGACCTTTGTAATTTGGAAGTACTCTCAAATTGGAGGTATGGAGGTTGACACCTCCGGCCGTCTTCGCTGAATTTAGATGAGACATTTTATTTCCAACATTCAATGTTCAGTTGCTAGTGATTCGCTGAGATAAGTTGCATGTATAGGTTTATACTTAGTTCAATTAAATTACATATTTTGTAACATTTTATAATTAGCATTTGTGACCGCCTATATGACCATAACAAAGTTGGTTGTTGTATTACAACAATTAGAGGTGACAATCAGCTTCAGACAAGTGGCACTTGCTACCTTTTTTTTTTTTTTATTGCCTAAGTTGACAAACAAGCAGGCTGCCCACCTGATGGTAAGTGGTAACAGTCGCCTATAGTACATGTGGTTCCCACGAGATTCGCAGCAAATCTGCAAACCTCATAAGAACCACAGTGTACGTTGCCAACTTGTGACATAAGATGTAAAGTCACAGTACCCAGTAATTTCACTGCCTATCTTACCCTTCACGCCGGAACACAGCAAAGCGAACCCTGCTGTTTGGCGGCGGAAATAGGTAAGACGGAGGTACCCATGCAGACGACCCTAGTACAGAGTCTACCTCCTAGGCTCCTCCTACCTTCTCTCCTCCTACCTTCTCTTCTCTTATCGTCCTCTCTATCGAATGAGGTTCGTATCATCAGTCAGTACACAAAATGTTTACTAATTAACGTGTACCTAAAATATATAAAAATCTATTGTATTTAAGGTCAGTTTAAAAGTAACTATGATGTGAATGGTTAATCTTATAGAATTACAGATGAGTTCAGACAAAAAGAAAAACTAAATGTTTCTGTGTCTGTCTGCATGACCAAATCAGAAATTATGATATTCGTAGAATAACTAGACTCTTTCATATAGCCCGAAGATTTAGGAACCTTTAATAGCAGAAGACAGGGCTCATTGTTCTAAGAAGTGACGAGGATCGAGGGAAAAGGCCCTTGAGGGGCAGATATTTGCCGGTAAATGTAGCAAGATGCACTGATAGTGTGCTGAAAATCGCGGGGAGTAAAGAGGTCCGTGGAGGAATATAATAGCCAACAATGGGAATCTCTCAGTTGATATGATGATAATACTTATATCTAATTAGCAGCACAATAGTTAGTCGTTCATGAAATGACATACCAGGCATCGTTTCTGAAATGGCAACTAAAACTTTAATATCTAAAGAAATACAAAGCATTTTCAAGAAAAAGAGTTGGATTTTCGCGAAATACCCCTAAATTCCTGAGGAGTCCAAGGAAAATGGGAAAATGGAGATCAAATGCAGCATGAGCGAAATAAAAGCGTGCCTTTGAAATATCTCGTTCCACTGCCAACTGTATAATTATTATCTTTCGAAGTTACACTGGCGGGTGAGGCTCTTAAAAAAATCGTTCTAATTTAAAATCTCTGCGGGCTGTGGGTAAAAACAAGGTAGATTTTTTTTTATTTTTCAATGTGACTTTGCTTAGGGCTGATCAAAAAATATCTCATAACGTTTATTTAAATGAATTGTTACCAATGTTCATTAGTATATTGTCTGTTCATGGCTATATGTGTGGATAGGATGTGTCCTTCTCTTTAATATGGCAGTTTAGAGCAACGGGTGTTAATCTGAAGTTGTTGGGTGCATCAAAAAGTCATATGCTTAGATAGCTGTTACCGTGGTAGCTAATTCTGAGGGCATAATAATAATATGAACTGAGAACTAGAGGTAAGATAGTCATTTTCTCGATTATTGCGGAGTCCAGGTAAAACTACTTATCATGATCGGTCAATTAACTTCCCCGTTGTGAAAATCAATCCAAACAGTAATTGATCGTCGATTGTGTGTACATCTATTCAAAGTTGCTACCGTATCAAATGAATACTTTTGTAAAATTGTAATAATTTAAGTTGATATTATGCATAGATTGATAAACTTTAAGATAGAAAATAACACAATATTTTATTCTTTCCAACCCTGACTAAATATCTTATTAAGCTGCGATAACAAAGCATATAGAGCGTCCTATTCAAAAAACCTTTAAGATAATTACTTCATTAATACCTGCTGCTGCCTATGTGTTGGTTATTTGGTTATTTTTGTAAAAGAATCTCAGCATGCTTAACATCTGGATAGAATATTATGGTGAACTGGAGTGTGTCGAAGGATAAACTTATGCTGTTAATAACCTCAATCGCATAACCAGATGAAAGAAGTAATTTTGTCAAATACTTTACTTTTTTACTACGTGGTAAAAAGTCTTACGGCCTGCCTAATGGCAAGCAGTCTCCGTAGCCTATGAACGACTACAATGCTAGAGGTATCGCAAGCTTGGTATATATATATGACATAAAACAGGTGCAAGAATGAATGTCGTGAGTATTCACTAACTTTTCGGCAAATTTTGATACAATAAAACTAATAATACGGCCGGACTGTGTTCTTGGTATTGCCTTGCTCATGGCCTTTTATCTCAATACCTACCTATGAACCTACTTTTATAGATGGCAGAGGAGTTTCATTCTCATTATTTCAAATAGTCAAATTAAAATAACTGTTGTATTGTAACATACTCTACTAGTAAGTAACTAGTAGTGTATATATATATGTGATAGGTGAGTGTGATATTTGATAGAGACGGATTATTTTGCAAAATGCAGAGTGTTGTGTTCTGACATCCGTACACTACATAGCTCACGTATGCGCCAATACTCGTAAAGAAAATATTCATCATCTCTGACCAACACCTCTGACCAACCACGTACAAAAGGTACGATCTCTTGGCTCGACACACGTGGACATATTTTTTAGGTACTCATAACATTATCTGTAAGCTCTACTTTCGTCTATTACCACCAAGTGAAGCTTTATACCGAAAGAATTACAGAATTCTCTAAATTCACACACTCATTCAAACACACATAAACAAAAAACGCAGTAAACATATAATTTTAGTTTCTATAAAATTTTCTTTTGTTCTTTGAGGTTGACGCTTATAACTACGACACCATTTTCGACTTATATATGAAGGTTAAATTTATTTGTGAACTATGTAAAATATAATAATTATTATAAAAAAACGGCGCCCTTGACCCTTGACCCCTGCGACAATATGCGTAGATGCAGTAAATAATCCCAACAGCAAATTTACAGCTCGAATATCGTTCACAGAGTCAATATTAGAATTACAAACAAGTAGAGAAAACTTGATAAAAGCGAACGAAAAGAAAAGAAAGAAAGAAAAAAGACAGAAACATTTTTCGTTTTGTCATTTCATTTTTTTTTGGTTCCCCTGAGGAAAATGCATTAAATTGCATACCCCGGCTGTAGCGAGCCGCCGGTTATGTGGGGCTCTCCTCCCCAGAAGGGGGGAGGCCTACCCACTAAAAACCTCAGGGATGGCCTTCCTCAGGCATGTAGGGCCCCCGGGAACGCAAAGCTACTTCCGGGAATCCCCAGCCTCCGCTCCCCTGCCGATACAGGGGAGCCCTCCTCGGGAGAGGCTACAATACCTCCCCCGATCACCTCCGCCGACGACGCCCCCCGAAGAGGCATGATCCCTCCCGGGTCGCCGTATCCGCGGGCGCGATTCCCTCGCGGCAGCCGGCGACCCGCGGCGGCGCCGCAGCTGTGCTACCGAGCTCGGCGCCGCCTCCTTCTGGAGCATCACTGCTTCACCGAAAGAGGCCACAGCCCTCCAACCTCCCTCGTCCGCCAGCATTGCCGCAATCAATGCCGCCGGAGACAGATCTCACCCGATCTCTGCGACCAAGACTCGGCGCTCGGAGGCCCACGCGGGGCACTCCGCCAGCGTGTGCTGAGCCGAGTCGAAGTCGGATGCGAAGTGGTGGCATCGTGTCGATCCCTCCCGTTCTATTCGACACAAATAGTCACTGAAGCCGTGCCCGGTGAGTATCTAAGTCAATCGGTAGGTGACCTCCTCCTTCTCGTGGAGCCAAACTCAATCCGTCGGTGCCACTCCCGCCTAGGCACTTTGTGCGCGGGTTCCGGGGCGTTCCCCCCATCGCTCCCCCGGTCGCCACGCCGCCGACGTATACGTCGCCGCGTAAGTACATGTTGGCCAGGATATCGAATAGGGGGGAGCGTCCCAGAACCGTCGCCGCCTCGTACGAGATGGTTGTCATTTCATGTACAAAATTTTCCTGTGACATCTATGTGTATATCTTGGGGATAGATTGGACTTCTACTTGGAGTTTGTGTGTGTTAAATTTCCTGCATGTGACACTATTTTCGACAAATTACCGCACGTTCTTTGGAATGTCCTCAAACCAGTAGATACCACAGTGTCTAGAAGGTTTTCTTAAGATAAGTTACGTGTACGTAAGAGAATGGAGCCTTTGCAAAGTTTAACTATGAGTAATAGCACTCGAATTCTCTCCGTACCTATGTCCTACCTATCGACACTCAATTCTCGCAGGAAGGTTCTCATAGGACTATATCTAGATTGTTGTATGGGAATTATTAATATGATTGTAGCATGGTGGATGTATGGGGATGTCTTTTTTTAAGTTATAGAATCCTTTCTTTAACTAACTTCTGGATCGACTGTATATAGAATCCTCCCGCCTTTGCTAACGTTGGGAATTATACATCCTCACCGTGCTAACTTGAACTATTATAATAATACAGTTATTCAACAAGGACTTTATTTTGTCATATAATGCCAAAATGACTATATAATGCAAAAATATTTTGTTAATCGTTAACTAACTACCTAATGCCGCTAAAATCTCATTATGTAAACATTACTTTGAATGCAATCTATACGAACTGAACGTTAACAATGTTTGATTTGATATTATCAGACGTGACGAGGGTTGAGTGAGGCTCCGAAACAATGGCTGTTCCATCTCCATAATACATAAGGTGGCTTCAAAAGGTACGCCTTTGAAATGGCAGTTAACAGTTGTTATATCCTAGACCATTGATTAATCACAATCAGTCTAGAGTATTATCGAAAATCCAAGAAAAATCGATATCATCATTAATATTAAACTAAATTTTCGTATAATGAAGGCGGACTGTTAGTTTTGAACATGACATCTTAGTTCTGAACATGTATTTTCTCAAAATAATCAGCCAAAAACGTATGATCCATGCAGTTGATTCAGATCTTAATGGATGTTATTATTTTAAGGGAAATATAGAACAGCAATAATTTTTTTTAGAGCTGCAAATAAATTAGTTTTACCTACTCTACAGGAAAATACAAGTACTGCTAATTGAATAAATCCTTCTTCTTATTTTTTAATATAACCATATCACATGATCAATCTAACCACACTTATGAATTCGCCGTATTTCGAAAACTTCGATAATAGAATTGACATTTGTAACCGTGGTCGTAGTCATATCAGATATCATTTTCAATTCACAACTGCCAATCCTTCAATTCTTATTTTTAATACAAAGAAAAAATTTAACCATAGTCACTTATATGATTAGTTTTATTTTGATTCACAAAATAAAGTTATTGTTAAATAACTATTATTCTAAGAGTGCTATGTGGAACATTCTTTGCACCCCAAGAACTTAGACTGCTAGCAGCGGCATGTAATACATGTTGTTGTCAATGTAAAGTAATTACATAATGATATTGAGTTAATAAGCGTATCCTAGTTCAAGTTATCGAAACAACGAAGAAGCAAAGTTAACGAAACAATCGCGGTACAAGTTGTAGAATGTATCCAGAAGCTTGCCAAGTCACTTCTGAGTATATGATGCTAAATGTGCCATTGTTCTTGGTTTAGAGTTGATTTGTAGGGTTTTATACATTCAATGTTTTCACTTACAGGTTATCATTTCCCACATAGCTATAACTATAAGTTTTAGTCTGCAAACAAAACTACAGTTAATATTGTTACACGTAGCAAAGAATTTCGTTATATACACAATAAGTAATTTTGCTTGTAGTGAATTGGTTGAAGAAAAACGTTGGTTGTACTACTCCTTCTGTTAACATAGTGTAAAGTTGATTGTAATATTCAAGATGATGGCAATATTAGACTTAATATTTGTGCATTTACTAGTGTTTATATTGTAAAAAATTAAGAAACATATATATCAAGAAATAATAAATAGAATATAACACAAAAATCAAACGCTACGAGTGCTACTTTCTAACTAATGCTCGTATACAATTAACAACATTAAACGATTTTGATTCTTAAACCACATTATCACAAGCACAAATAATTATTTAGGCAGAATATCAAATGTCACTGTCAGTAATGTGCATTGGACGTTCTTTATAAACTTTTAGCTTTATACGAACATCGCGTCCAGTTCACGAAACTTTTTTTACTTTGGTTTTTTGCCTTCCTCATCCTTTTAGATTTATTTAAATAATATAGAAACATTACGTTGTAGATTTATTTTTAAAAAATTAGTTTAAGTACCGATGGAGATTCAAACAAACATACATATATTTTTAAATATGTTTTCAAATAGTTTTCATATTGAAAATCTGTTCTATCTCTTGTTTAGACAAAGATATCAGAAGATTATCAATTTATACTTATCAAAATTTTTAGGAACAATTTAAAGCATGCATGTTATAAATCGATACAACTGGATATAAATCACATACAATTTTCTTTATCGATAATTTTTGGGTAAAAGGTTATTACAATAAATAAATTGAGATCAATGTATTAATAATTCAGTACACATCCAGGCATAAATAGAGCCTTGCATATTCATATTGTTTCGTAGTTTTATTCGCTTTGCTTCCAGCTAGCTAATTACAAAAGTCTTGAAAGCTCAGTTATTGGAATTCAGCTGAAACGCCTTGGATGAAATTTGATATACAAAATTGTTATATTCATGAAAGAGCAGTTTATGAGGTAATTAATGGTTTTACTTCCGTATTAGAAAACATATAAATTATTATGTTAAATACAAGAGTAAAAATTATACAATACAATAGTAAAATTACAATAATAATAAAAACATATAATATGTCAAACATATTATCTTTATGTCGAATTTATTAAAAGCACTTGAAAAGTAAATAAAACATTATGAAAATTTTAACGCAAATGGGTAAATAAAGTTTCAAAGCCTTAGCCAACCACAGACATTGGCAGCAGGTAATCTTTCGCCTCGTGTACGATTAATTTTTAGGTACTAGATATTTGTGGATATTTAGTATTATTATAATTTAATAATAAATATATGAATTATATTAAATATTTATGGTAATATTGTATATATTATATTACTTTGTGTGTGTGTGTTAGGTATTACATTTATGTTAAAACAATAAATTGACTGTAGTATAGTTCTTTGAATATTATAGTCAGTTATTAACAGACTTACGTATACTTAACATAAGCAAATCTTATGGATTGTGTTAGGAACTTCATACTATCATGGCGTATAGAGCACATCTTAATATATATATTTCTTGTGTGCGTGTGTATGTGACTGAACTCCTCCTAAACGACTGGACCAATTTTGATGAAATTTTTTGTGTGTATTCCAGGGGGCTTGAGAATGGTTTAGATTCACAATACGGTCATATAGATATTGTTTTTCAGCTAAATTATTTATTTAAAAACATTTGAGACAACGTGAGACAACGTGACATTTGAGACATTTGACATTTGAGACATTTGACAGGACAACGTCTGTTGGGCCAGCTAGTATTGTCTAAAATTGTTCATAAATCATAATCTAGCGGGTTAAGATCGATACGATATAATGGTTCAACTCTGATGAAGCCCGCAACGTTCGTTTCTAACCAAGTTTGCATCGAGCATTATGATTCGGCTCTGAATCTTGCTGAAAAGACCAATCTTGGTTATGGAACATGCTGTTGGTAATGATGTAACCAACTTTTCAAGAAAGTATCTTGATATACTTGTACTGATGGTATGATATCTTTCAAAAATAAAGCATTCCTTTATAGCTGACACCCATTCATTATGAAGTCACATAACATCCACGATGTATTATTATGTTGTCTAACCTGCAAGCTTCTTTTGAATTTAGGACATAAACTCGATAATTCGAAATTCGAAAATAATTCGAAAATCGAAATACGGCACGAAGTCCTTGTTTAAAGTTCGCAACATGTTTCTTTATTTTCATCTCAGTTTTTCCCACTACGTGCACACCCTGATATTTTTTGTCCTAAACTGAGTACATTGTTCTTATTAATAGTCTGCTGCACAAGACATTTGACTGATACCAAGCGGTTTGTGAGTCTCATAGTAACTCGTTTCTCTTTATCACCCCAATTCATTTTAATATCACAAAAATATTTGATAATAAATATTTCATTACACAGATGTTTACGTTAAGAACACATCTCTGTCCGAAGATGCTGATTAGTACTCGTCGAATTAGTACGCAGCTGGTTCTCCACTGTTCCTGCGTTACCAATATCATATACTCGTATAAGAAAAAGTGTCGCTGTGCCGTTAGTCAGCAGTATCTGATCAAACATATATATATAAACATTTTTGTTTGCAATTGTTGCAAAATTTTACTAGAAATTTTTGTGTTTGTTTGTACTGAATTTGTAATTCAATAAACTAAACAAAAAACACTGTTTTAAATTATTTTAATTAAAGTAGGTATGCATTTCTATCTTCTATCTTCATATTAATCGTGAAGATTCTAAGCAATTTGGATTTTATATAAGTTTCTATTATATATACGTTGTTTTAATTATTAGAATGTATTTTTATTGTTATGGTAATTCAACTCCATATATGTCAGTGTCTCAACACAAAAGTAATAAAGTTAAACTTTAAATGACATGAGTTAAAATTTCGCTTTGAGACAAACCCAACTTTGAAGTTAGTTGGACCTTGTACTTGCATTCAGTGACTACTGCTAGTACTCTAGTAATAAAATAAATTAAATTTACATATAAATGGGTATAACATAAACTTAAGAGGGTTCAGATTTTGTATTTGTTTTTATTAACACAGAAATAGATGTGTGTATAAAATTATGTTTTATTTCTATATGTTATTTTCTATATATTATTATTATATATATATGTGTGGCAACATATATGGACACGGGCGTTCTGAATCTTTCACTTAATGGGGTTTTGATTCCAAATAAAATTAGAAATCCCAAATTAAATTTAAAATATACGAGATAGTAGCCTTATGCTCCAATACGTTATTGCTGAGTCCCAATGAAACATAGCCAATTCCTTTATCAACTGTTCCCTCTCTAGTTTTCAGTCAAAACCGGCGGCGGTCGGTTTTTAATTGTGCAACAGCGCGCGCTGTCATCCCATTCAATTACTCAGCTCGTTTCGTGTTTCGAGAGTTTGGTGTGGAATATTCTAGATTATTACTTTATCACTCGTCAGTTTGAAAATTATTTGGAGAATATTTTCTACCATGTTATATTTGAAAGGCCATATTTCATAGGTCTATGATATTTATCAGGGATTCTACTATTAAATTTAAGGATATCTTGCAATCCAATGCCAATGATAAAATAATAGTAGTAATTGTTTATTTGTATTTATGAAAAGAGTTCCTGTTTTACGAGGTCTCATGTTTTTAAGCAATTTACTTGGCAATTGCTAATCAACAGGTATATGTGAGACTCACCCGGCGGGAAGCAGGGCAGGGCCTACTAAACCACCTCGATGTCTATTCTGTCCTAAATTAGGGCAATCTAGGAACTGGATGGCCAATTGCTCAAGATCAACCTTGGACAATCGGGCCAGCTACGGGTCGGCTTTAATACCCGATCCGTAGCATCTGTGGGGTATTACCGTGAACATAAAGGTAATCCTAAGACAAGAGAGCCTTTGTATGTGCGTTTTTGGGGCTACTTAAGCGCAGAAGCCTCAACTTAGGTGGTAATTGAGGAACTGGAAATAATGGCCCTCTACCAACCAGCCGTCTGCGTCTGAGGGGACCGTGGTAAGATTTCTTGCCCTGCTCCCTTTTCGCTGCCTCCTTCTGAAAAATAACATTTTCACAGAAGAAAAGGACAGCCTCCCATTCCCTCCCGCTACAACCTTCTTTACAATTATGATTGGTAGCCTGAAGTCACAGCCATTCAATGCCGCGCTTAGCTCGCGGCTCTGGTATGACCAGGCCGACCACTTTAACAATGTGTGCTCTGCCGTATCGGGAGCATTACAGCGGTGAAACCGCGGCGTCTCCTCCCGACGAGCGACCTTGTGCCAGTTGTTGTTGTTGATCGGTTTGCCATTTCGTTTCGATTGGTTCAACTACTTTGAGTGCTCTGTTGTATTGTAGTATCTAACAGAAATATACTAGAACCAACTATTTGAAATGTTTATAATCTTTGTCTCAATCGTTTAAAGTATTTGTTTTAGTATTATGAATTTTATGGCAAGCAATTTGATAGCACAGTATTTTAGGAATCATTAGAATGTGGGTATTTCATACCGCTAATGGACACTCTTCTAAAAACTTTCATAGTATAAGCTTTTAAAAATTCTACTGAACGTTTTTTTGGGAAAAACAGTTTTAATTTGTCGGGAAATTATTTTTTAAAAACAATACTTTGCTCTTTATTCGATACAAGCTTACGATATCTTTTGTGTACTGATTTCAGTACGTATTTGGGAATATGCATATTGTTGACGGGGTTCGAATTGGGAATTTTAGCTGAGTGTCAACAGAACCGATTAAAGATTGATTACGGTTAACTTAGTACGTTTAAAACGGGCTCCTAAATCGATCAATCAAAATTATATTAGCAATAAATCTGCGGGGCGCATTAGTAGCTTTTAGCACGAGCTTAGTAGCTTTTACACGGTGCGATTGTAAAATTTTAATTTAGAATCAGGAACGATAGTTGGTATGTCATTTGAGTATTTTGATATATATTGCATTGCAGTGATTTGAAATATATATATATATATCCATTTTGAACCGATTTCCATAGCTATGTAGAATTCCGACTTATTTGAAAAATTTGAAATATATTTTAATTATTTCTCATATTATATGCTTAAAGAAAATCAAAGAAAGTCAAGTAAGTAAGAAATAATTCTAAGACACTAATACTAAACATTATATTGACAAAATATCGTTGGGGGATCGGTACGAAAATCGTCCGGGAATCTCGTGCCATACACTGATTGCTTCATAATAATTTATAGAGCGTAATCTGTGTGCCATCGAGCGTGGTATATTACTCATCGCGCGGTAAATTCGATTTACGTCCGGTGTGTACGCTTTTCATGTTTTAATTTGTATAAACTCCTGAGATATACTGTGGAAGTTCGAGCTGTCAAAACTCATTGTAATTGATTGCTGTTACAACAACTGTAGTAATATTAGTGATGTGATTAATTGATATCCATTGAAATGGAATTGGTTCATGATGTAAAGTTGCTATGATATCAAAATTTCGACCAATTATTTAAAAATAACCCGATTAACTTCTCCGGAAGATGTATACAGCACTTCAACCGATTATAACTCTGACTGCTAGTCATTTGTCTATTCATAAACGAAGAGAATTTAATTGATTTTCTCATTTTATTTTTATTGTATTTCGTTTTATAGAGTGGTACGATATATACGGATTTTTATATCTTGATAATGCTATCGTTGTGCTTTGATAAGTTCGGTTTACGTTATGTATGTTTCCAATTTTATTATTGTCATATACTGATAGATATAAAATTTGTAAGATACAGAAAAGCTTTGTATGACGTCAAATTTGTCGCCGATCTAGTATGACTTTGAGATTGATATTTCTTTATATCTTATTCTTTTGGTGTCTTGTAATAATAATCAGAAACCACGACATAATCCCATTATATGGGGTAATATATTGTATATGCAAACAACATGCTTTTGCAAAAAAAGCTTCTATCTGAAAGCTGCTATTGCCGCTTGCTGTTGCTACTACTACAATTAAGGTTGCTTGCTGTTACAGTTGCCGGCTGCTGTCACTACTACATACCTACGGCTGTATGCTGCTACCGTTGCCTAATCGCGGTGCCCTACTGTTACCACCTTTTTTTTTTTTTTTCCCTGAGGAAAACCCTGCTCACTGCTATTACTATATGCCTGCCAGCCCACTTCTGCTATTGTTGCCTACCTATTTCTCATCAGCCAGCCCACAATCAGTAGATATTGGTCGCCACCAGTATCTACTATATTCAGTATCTACAGTATCCAGTATCTACTACACCAGCCCACCGGTTGGCAGATGCCTATAATTTGAAGTTCAATTAACTCCAATTATATCTCTTTGTACTGCGTGAATAATGACAATAGGCTGACCTCCTGTTAGGAGTAAACTAAACCTACTAACGTTACGTTGTTACATAAATAATGGTGAAATATATTTTGTTTACACCTTTAAATATATCAAATATTTCACCTCTGCTTTTAACTTTTCAGAGACAACAGGTGTGACTATATAAATATATGTATTTCCACACACATAGATGTAGGAACAGACTCCGTTACGATTATACATTATTCATCATACGCCTATTGCACTTCATTGCCCACGCACCTCATTTCATCGTAAATCGCAAAGTAAAATTCTAATTTCCTCCTTTATGTTCTCTGGTATTTTCCTGGTATTTTTACAGAATATAATTTGACAAATCATAAGCGGAATCAAATTTGATAAATAATGTAATATGCAACATTTTCATTGTACAGCAAGATAACGCATCTGCGTTGCAATTGAAATGAACTTAGCTGTACACGATTTGGTAATGATATTGCTGCGATTTAAATTGCTAGAAAATTAGTCTGGAGACCTGGCTATTGCAGTGGTGCAGATTCGAAGAGACGAACTGAGTTTTACCGTCGACCAATGAAGAGGTGCGGGCTCTGGCTGAAGACTCCGGTCACAGCCTTCGGGCTGACCGTCGACCTATGTGTGGAGTGCGGTTGATGCAGGCTCAACCTTAGGGTAAGGCTAACTATCGATCAAATCAAAAACACAAATCAGGTTTACATTGACCCAGGCACTTCAACAGAAGCCACTTTCAGTATCCCACACTTCTGACAATTTATTAGGCGGCGGACTCTGTTTAACTTTAAATAATAAACATTTTTTATTTGAACCGTATCTTATTTACACACAGATTTAATTGTCTTCTTAAGACTAGTGCTCTCCGCGAATGCCCGAATCTAGGTAACTGTCGTTGTGATCGATTAGTAATCAATTCACCCAAAATGCATGCTTGCATAAAGAGCTGAGATAGAAATGACGGGTTAGTATAATATACGCACTAACTAGGAATGTAACAACTCGCAGAGTTACTTGTAGTTTGTTAATAAATAATATTTGTAGAGGGTGCAACTTACACGCAAATATTAAAGCTGCTAATGAACATCCTTTTATAATTATTTCTTTAAGATTTGACAATAACGAATACATTTTGAAAATATTGTTTATATATTTTTAAAACATTTTGGAAGTATATGATTATAACAGACTCAGAATTTAACATTACTGTTAAAAGTATAACATGATCTAAAGCGATCTTACAATAGTTAATGAGGAAATGAAGATAATTTTCAGTTCAAGGATTGATTAAGAACACAACTCTTCATTACTAGACTTGATTTAAATCAAGCGTCGTTTATAAGCCACAATGAATACACTCGTGCATTGTACTCGGCAATGTATGCTTGTCGGCGTGCCGACTCACATCGCGCTGTCACTCGTGTTAATTAAACGTTCTGCGACGCACGTACGCTTCGCTGGATAGGGCGTACAGGGAAATACAGATGAGGAGCAGTGATGAGACACAAATTACGCTATTATTTGCGTTTATTTGAGGTTAAAGTTAATCATAATGCAGGAAAACACTTGATAGATAAAATATCTAGTTACAAATTAACGTAAAATATAGGATATGTCTTTGTTTAGTTTTTGTTTCCCTCTGGAGAGACTGAGAATCTTCATGGATACCACTACAACTAAGTGCCACGGTAATTATGTCGCACACCAAACCGATCGAGGCGGATCGACCTACCGATTAAGCCTGAGCCTTGACGATAAGGGTCCTACGGCATAGATAGAAGAGTCTTTGCTCAGTTTTGTCCGAATCTTCTAAATTCTCCCGAAGGAACTTTACTCTGACTATTACTATGCAAATATGGAAAACTCGTAGCAAATAAATAAAATATACGTAGTAAAATATTACTACAACATCATAATTTTATCGGTCTATACAGAATATCTAAATATCGGTCTATAGCTATGACAGAATTTATTTGCATGTACGTAAGATTAAAACTACTATTGATCTATTTATTATATAGGTGGGCACAACCGACTAAATAATTCACACAAACATTAAAATATTAGAGGAAACATTCATCAAATACATTAAGGATTTAAACTTTAGAAGGGCCTTTTTTACAATAGCCTGAGAAATTTGTAACTATAATTTTTTCCAAGCTTATATACAAAAACAATTGTTAATTTTTCGATTTTATGTATTTAGTATTATAATAAAATATTGTTGTTATATGAAGTAAAGTTTACATCATACTCAAAGTTTGCACTTTACAAAACTTTGAAATAATATTATAAAAAATTACGTCCACGCCGAGCATGTGTAGATCCACAATATTACGCTATAAGATCTGACAGAAAAATTTAATGAACAAGTTTCTTATTGAAAATTGATACAGTAATAAGCGACATATCCAGTATTGGCATTGGCAAGAGAATGTGGGTTATACGTAACATTTTGTTCCTGTATTTATAGTTGTGTTAAGTTTTCCCGTAATTGGTTTTCGATTTAAGCTCTCTGCATAAGCTGGTATACGTAACTAGTGCTCGTGCAGTTTGTCATAAAACAGGTAAAGTAATAAGTAAAATACGAGTTTTGATAGTCAATCTTAACTTTTCATATCTTATAATTGAGTCATATTGTCTCATTTCGACGTAATGTACTGCCTAATGAAAATATAGAACGACAAATAAATGGATGTTACCAAATAAATGCTTATGACCTTAGAGTTTTGTAAAGCCTGTATGCCAAGGAAATAATTTAGATGTATATCAATCTTTAATCTATATTTTAAAATAAGATGTAACTTGAAAATAAAAGCATATTACCAAATTTTCACTATGAAACTTCAGAAATATGAACCAATTACAATCTAGATAGTAATCATATTTATTTTCAGCTATTAATGATTACTCAATTCGTATACAAACTCAAATCTTTTGCAACGTTTAAGTAAATAATGCTTTGCAACGTTTAAGATCGCTACTAGCAACAACATCGATTTTGCCAAGAGATTTTATGCGGAAAGAGAATCCTTTCCGTACTTTTAAGAGAAGATATATATGTATGTGACGTATGTATCGATTAAATTTATCGATTCCAGTTTTACCCACGAAACAGAAATATTTCGAAAACTAAAGCGATTGATGAATCGTATTTTTCTTTCAGTTCTCGGTGAAGCCGGAAGCTATTAAAACTTTTAATGACTTGAAACATTCTTTCGGGGTCTGCTTGAAGTGGTATTAATTAAAAAAGAGTAGCTACCTTGATCGGTAATAAGTAGAGTTCGTTATCACTCATTTTTAGTTTATTTGTGCAACATAAAATACACACTATTTCCGAAGTCATTCCTAAACCTATTACAGCTTATTATCTCCACTCTTGATTTCTTACGTAAGGACTCACTGATGATATTTAAAGCCACTTTTTGATGTTTTATTTACCACACTTTTAAATGAAGAGCATTGCAAATAATAATGATGCTTCAATCTATATTATACAAAATCTTACACATAAGGTTTATTATACATATTTAAGTTTTTGATACTGTGAAACTATTCCAAGAAGTTGGTAACTAGACAAAACCTGAATATTAGTGCAACGCTCTCGTAATATAACTAACTGATTCAGCCATGTATACATTAATGGTTTATCCATTTTGGTTGAAATTGTCCATAAAAAGAGAAAACCGACGAATTATTGAAATGCGTTAGAAGATCTAATACAAACATGGATGCAGCAACATAAATAGTGACAATGGTAGTAAACATTTTTGCAAGAACATGTCAAGAATTATATTAATTTAATATATTAGTATGTTTTTAATAACAAGATAGTGTATAAATTACAAATAATGTTTTTTGTGTATGTTATTGTACCTAATGAGTGTGAAAAATGAGTCGTTTTTAGAGTGTCGTACCTCCAAACGTAAAAAAACGAAACCATATAGGATCACACACACATATATATATATATATATATATATATATATATATATATATATATAATATATATATATATATATATATATATATATATATATATATATATATATATATATATATATATATATATATATATAATAAGCTGAAATTAATATCACATTGGTCTCCTATCTCTCAAAGCAGTTAAAAATCAAATTTCTTAATCAATGCAATAAGAAGATATGGCCGTTTATGTTCCATTGCATTGCATTGCTTATTTTGACATTTGCAAGGGAATCAAAACCTATTTCGATTGCAAAAAGCAATGTCATGCACAAGTAAAGAATAATCTCCGAAAACTGTGAATTTGTAGTTATTCCACAAAAAATACATTTTCAAGTTACATGTCGACAAATTATAATTATAATTTTTAATAAACGTCTAATAAACAACAACAACGTACTTATTCAATTGACTATCGCCTTTACTTACGTGTTATGTATGTTAGAGCAGCATTATTCCGAGTTCCGGTAGGGTACGGTCCGGTTGTAAGTAAAATATATTATATTTTATTTATTATTATAATATTAACATTAAAAACTTCTCTTGAATAGAGCAATCTAGGTTCGTACCTAAGGTTCTCTTTCCTTTCCCATGTGTAAAACGGTGTCGCATTTCACCGATAACTCGAAAGAAGCTGTGCTGAAGACCGACTACACTGATTTGTCATATGAATGTCTTACCAACGGGCGTCATTCCTTATTATTATTATTATCTGACCGGAAGAAACGTAAAATTGGCAAGTATTAAAAATAATTAAATTTAATAACTTTTAAAAGTTTGAAATAGTTTTTTTATTTTATATATCGTCTTCTAAAATACCCATCTAATACTCGTATCCACCGTACTACAAACACCGGCACCAATAAAAACCAATTAAAGTCTTTGAGCTTGCAGATTTTACTTTACACAGATCGTTGATACTTAATGGAGAAGGTATATTGAATTTTTATAAAAATAATCACTAATGCCGCTGCAATAAAAGAAAATAAATATCTCAGAATAAGAAGAAGAAAATAATAAGCGTCGTCACTAAATCTTTCACATAATACTATTTCGCATATATATATATATATATTATATATATATATATATATATATATATATATATATATAATATATATATATTATATATATATATATGTATAACAATAGATTTAATTGTATTCTCTCTTTCGTACTTGTACTCATATAAATTGTATTGGACAAAACATGCGAGTTGCAAACTGTGTAATATTTTTTATTCTTGATCAATACTATAGGTACAACATAAAATCTTTCAAAACTACTACATAGTAAATAAATTATGTATATTTTAATTTTTACATACAAACTGTTATCGTTCAATATGCATCATAAATTTTTAATTAATTATATTTTTTTGTTGTATTTATTTATTGTTTATGCAAATACAAATAATAATAAATACTGCTACTTTAATCATTTGATTATAATATTATGTATACATTTTTTTTTTCGGGGGGAATTGCTTTTTTTGTACCGTGACACCGCGCTGGCAAGACGCGGTCGTGTGTGGTGCTCTCCGGTCTGGCCGGCCTACCCACTAAAACCCCCGATGTCCTCTGAGCCCATACCGGGCCGCGTGGCGGATTGCGCTTTTGCGATTCTACCGCCACACGTGTGGACGTGTGGCGGTAGAATCGCAAAAGCGCGTATTATGTATACGTTACATACGTATGTGCTTGCAGCTATATTCTGTTTCGAACTTCGAAAAGTCTTCTATATATATATATATATATAGATATATATATATAGATATATATATATAATAAGCTGAAATTAATATCACATTGGTCTCCTATCTCTCAAAGCAGTTAAAAATCAAATTTCTTAATCAATGCAATAAGAAGATATGGCCGTTTATGTTCTATTGCATTGCATTGCTTATTTTGACATTTGCAAGGGAATCAAAACCTATTTCGATTGCAAAAAGCAATGTCATGCACAAGTAAAGGATAATCTCCGAAAACTGTGAATTTTTAGTTATTCCACAAAAAATACATTTCCAAGTTACATGTCGACAAATTATAATTATAATTTTTAATAAACGTCTAATAAACAACAACAACGTACTTATTCAATTGACTATCGCCTTTACTTACGTGTTATGTATGTTAGAGCAGCATTATTTTTTTAAGTTCCGAGTTCCGGTAGTGTACGGTCCGGTTGTAAGTAAAATTTATTATATTTTATTTATTATTATAATATTAACATTAAAAACTTCTCTTGAACAGAGCAATCTAGGTTCGTACCTAAGGTGCTCTTTCCTTTCCCATGTGTAAAACGGTGTCGCATTTCACCGATAACTCGAAAGAAGCTGTGCTGAAGACCGACTACACTGATTGGTCATATGAATGTCTTACCAACAGGCGACATTCCTTATTATTATTATTATTATTATCTGACCGGAAGAAACGTAAAATTGGCAAGTATTAAAAATAATTAAATTTAATAACTTTTAAAAGTTTGAAATAGTTTTTTTATTTTATATATCGTCTTCTAAAATACCCATCTAATACTCGTATCCACCGTACTACAAACACCGGCACCAATAAAAACCAATTAAAGTCTTTGAGCTTGCAGATTTTACTTTACACAGATCGTTGATACTTAATGGAGAAGGTATATTGAATTTTTGTCACTAAATCTTTCACATAATACTATTTCGCATATATATATATATATATATATATATATGTATAACAATAGATTTAATTGTATTCTCTCTTTCGTACTTGTACTCATTTAAATTGTATTGGACAAAACATGCGAGTTGCAAACTGTGTAATATTTTTTATTCTTGATCAATACTATAGGTACAACATAAAATCTTTCAATTAAGTACTACATAGTAAATAAATTATGTATATTTTAATTTTTACATACAAACTGTTATCGTTCAATATGCATCATAAATTTTTAATTAATTATATTTTTTTGTTGTATTTATTTATTGTTTATGCAAATACAAATAATAATAAATACTGCTACTTTAATCATTTGATTATAATATTATGTATACATTTTTTTTTCGGGGGGAATTGCTTCTTATGTACCGTGACACCGCGCTGGCAAGACGCGGCCGTGTGTGGTGCTCTCCGGTCTGACCGGCCTACCCACTAAAACCCCCCGATGTCCTCTGAGCCCATACCGGGCCGCGTGGCGGGTTGCGCTTTTGCGATTCTACCGCCACACGTCCACATATTATGTATACGTTACATACGTATGTGCTTGCAGCTATATTCTGTTTCGAACTTCGAAAAGTCTTATATATATAGTATACATAAAATACATAAAAAGTGACTAGTCCATTTTTTATATTCTCAAGTAACTCTGATTTAGCCGGCGGGGCGCAAAGTTGACCGAATCTACCGATGCCTCTACTATGTATTATTAAGCCAAACGGATCGCATTCTGTTGAATTTGCCGAGCTGCAATCGACTAAATCAAGTATACGGAATGATAAGAAAATGTTTCTTGCGTGAAGTATGTGCATATTGCATGTGCCAAGATACTAATTCCATTACGACTTCAATCAAGCAATCATACGTCAAACAATCTTACTTAGACAAGTAACGTAATGTTCATACAGTGTCATTTTCGTCGGCTTTCGTTCGGCTTTGGTCCATATTACGTAATTATATGTGCGACTTTACAAAATATAATATTTTTTTTTGCGATTCACTGTGGATTCTATAATAAAATCCTTCCTTCGACACAATCAAACCGCAATAGAACACTCATTCAGAGTACAAATATAAACTTACACTCTTAAATAGGTCCATTTTCTCAATAATAAATCAACATGTGCATTTAAATACTTATTAATAATTATATATTAATTAAATAAGCTTAAATATATTAAATAAGTTTTAAAAATAAAATAAGAATTGAGATCTTAGAAAATAAGAATCATACAGATTGTATGTATTTAATTTAATTTGATTCATTAAAACGTTACAAAAATCCGTGTTTTTTTTGTGTAGTTCTGACAAAATATTATAATTGAATGTCAGAATATTATACATTGCCTTGTATTTAGTATTTCAATTTCTGTCAAGTTAATGGAAAAAATATAGTTACTATTATGGAGTAAGAATTAAACATTGCTATGAATCGATTTAACGTGATGAGGATTATAGATTTAGAAGTTATATTTAATACATTAAATTTTAATACAGTATGATAAGCCGTTTAGTTAATGTGATCTACGATTAAATGCGGTAACATGGCGGGCGGGGCGCTCTTAGGATTAATAGAAAAAATATTATTAGTGTAAGACCAAATTTAAAGAGCTACATAATATATAAATAAATCTTTTTAGACTTTGTAATAGTAAATGTATTTAAATTACTTACTATGATCGAAGTTACTGACGAATAAAATTTTACCTTCAAAATGCGAGAACAATTACCTGCGCTTGGTATTCTTTGGGGTGTTTAATATAGTGGAATGTATATATACATTAAAATAGTATATATACATTAGTGGAATGTTTAATAACTAAATTAGAACACTGGTTTAATAACTAAATTAGAAAAAAAGATGACTATAAAATTGGTGAGTTAAACTTAAGAAAAAAGTATTAAAAATTTGAAGTTGAGTAACGGCCGTGCCAAAAAGTATTCGTTCTTAACTACTGGGGACTACGCGACCGTGTTTTTTAATATAATCGTATAAAACGATTAGGAATGTCAATAAACAAAAGAGACTCTGAAAATAAATTACGTAATATGTAAACGTACTCAACCAGTGTAGTAGGAAATGGCCCAAAATACGTTAGCCTCTAAACAGCAAAAGGCGCAGGAAGAGCCCGGCAATACCGAGCATAGGCGACGGGCGTTAGCACAGTGCTAAGAATCCTCAGGCGGAGGACATTGAATCTTAATATAAAAGTCAAACAGTAACATCTGATAAACTCTACGCTCCGTCCGGAAACCAAACCGGGTGACGGGGTTGCCCAAATTGTCCTTTCGATGAGTTCATAATTTTTCAGACCGCACCTAACTCGGAAGCAATACTAGATCTCGGAGCTGGTGCTTTAGCTAATGGAGAAACGGCGTGTAATGAATAAGCAGAACTCTATAGACGCACATCAAATATTAGATCTCAAAGTCTCTGTGTAACATACGCCGATTTGCGAAATGACGGCTTCAAATGTTTGCAAGAGATTTGTCACATGGATGTTGTTTACTGACGAAGCTAAAGACAGAGAACGTCAGAGTCGTTACATTTATACTTGAGCTTAAGGCGGAGATTGGACGTTTTTTTTGGACAGCTTTACGCGATGTCGCATCCATCTGCTATACAGGTCTCGTACCCAAATTACTACCCCTAGAGCCAAATTACTTCTACAATTCAACGAAGACATGAAGGACTTCAGGCTGTATGATATTGTAACTGACTCAGACGATTAGGGCATGAAAAGTGGTGGTAAATTTTGGAGTCAGAGCGTGGGTTAGGTTTCTAGATCGAAACGACCTGGTGATAGGAGTCGATATATTTAATAAGTAGATGGATGGACCAATACAAAGAGACCTTACAAAAATTAAGGTAACACATATGTGCTTTCACAGTTCACGGCTAAATGAATCAATTAAAAAAATAAGATGAAAGTCAATGTCACATCTTTAAAACAAGAAAATAGGTTATATCTACTAAATAAATGGCGATTTCTAACGAAATATATTAGTCATAAATGATATGTATTCTAAAGGATGAATTCATAAGTGAAAACTGCGTTACAAGATTAGTGTGACTCTCAAGCTGCTTAAGAACAACAAACCGGCGGGTGAAGTCGAACTTACAGCCGAGTTTGTTGTTGTTGTTCCTAGTTGTAGTTCGTCCCCTCGGCTGTAATTTGATGTTTCCTAATTTCCACCTCTTCACACACTATCCTTGAGTAATAAAGGCGAACGGTTGAAAGAAAAAAAGAAAGCTATTTATTACATCAATTAACAAATCCTAATAAAAGCGAAAGTTTGCAAATTTAGATGGAAAACCAAACGAATGAATCGTCAAAATTAGTAAGGCCCTTTTCGAACACAGGGCAATCCGTAATCTGAGATCAGGCCTCTCATGGATGGTTTGCACCCACAGATAGTATTTGCAAACTATGGATTCATTTATGACACACTCAAACACAAATTTGGATTGCGATCGCGATCTTAGGTAGTTAAGAATGAATTAGGATTGAATATTAATTTGGGGCGTAAAGCGTTAAGACTCTAAATACATGGGCATTTGTATTTATCGTAGCAACAGTATTACATGATTATGATATTGTAATTTTACATAATAAATTCACATTTAAATGAAGTTAACTTATGGCCGTTTTCACCAACCTTGTCTTAGCTTAGGTGACTCCTAAGTGACATGCTGTCACTTTTTATATTAACTGAAAAGAGTGAGACAGCATGTCTCTTAGGAGTCACCTAAGCTAAGACAAGGTTGGTGAAAACGGCCATTAGAGATTTTATTAATCAGGCACGGGCTTGTTTGCTTGGTGATATCAGTATGACATCCCCCAAATAACATTTAAAATTTGGTATTCTCTGATAGACCTATATACCTGGTATAGGTTATCTAATAGGCAGTAAAGTGAAACGCAGCAAAACTATATACCAGAAAGGAAGATATTCTGTTAAAATGAAAGACTTATCTACCTATAGCGGATTATAATAAAAGATATCCCTTGATAATTTTTAACTTATATGAACTATGGAATAACGTTATTATTTATGAAATCAATTAACTTTCTTTTGGAGATTCAGTATGAAAACATCAACTCGTGAGCAGATATGCAAAGTGTTTTACGGTAAGCTACTAACCAGTGAAGAGTGTACAGCGAAATAACGGTAAGGTACCCTAATTCCCATAATCAAAATGCTATCTGCGAAAGCTGACTGCGTGAGACTGCTATAGAGTTAATTCGAAAATCATTAAAGGGAAATAGAAATTGTAGGTTTTGAGCAGCATAAATTGAATATTGTTTAATTTTATGGTGCTTGTAAAAAAATGCATATAAAATAAATAATTAGTAATAGCTTGGTAGGTACCAAGCTATTATAATTGAATAATAACAAATAATAGTGACTTGGGTTATTTAACATAAACCTCAGTGGTTTTCAGAAAGTCACTTTCAGGTAGGGTTATTTCATGTAAGTCGGGGCTGATGTGCATCACTTCGACCTATTAAGATCTATTGTGACCAGCCTCCATGTAGGTTCTATGTAGGCCTACAGTAGCTCCCTTAACTGGGCACTGACCAAGAAAGATAGGATGTTCCCAGTTCGGATTGTTTTTATTTCATCTGGGTCAAGGATGTGTTTCCCCAGGTGTCTGTTTCTTTTGTGAATCAGCGGTTCACAGTAGCACAAGAGGTGTATTGGTGTTTCACGCTCTTGTTCGCAGACTCTGCATGTGTCGGTGTCCTTAAGTTTCATGTTGTGAAGGTGTCTATTGAACTTGCAGTGACCGGTCAAAGCCCTAACCATCACGCTCAAGTTACTCCTGTTAAGCTTTAATAGCTCGTCAGTGCGTTTGCGAGAGTATGGTTCGATTAGTGCTTTTGAGTGTGTCATCCGGACGTACTGTGCCAGTCTGCTTTCGCCTCGTTAAGAAGGCGAGTTTTCAGGTATTGCATGGCCTGGTTCTTTGAGATACCACAGATAGGCTCTGGGCCGAACTGTATTCCTTGAGCCCCAGCCCTGGCTAGTCCATCGGCCTTCTCATTGCCGGTTATTCCAGAAAGACCTGGCACCCATTTGAGAGTGATTTTGTTCTTTTCTCCCAGGTCATTGAGTTTTTTCACACAGTCTTTTACTAGCTTTGATTTAAGGGTGCTATTGTTTATTGCTAGTAAAGCTGCCTGGCTGTCTGAATTAATTACGATTTTTTGGTTTACGTAGTTTCGTTGGCGGTTCGCTTGTACACATTCAATTATGGCACAGACTTCCGCCTGGAATAAAGTGGCATACTTTCCCAGATTTATGCTTTTGCTAACCCTGGGTCTGCCCCCATATATGCCACATCCTACGTTAGCCCCCATTTTTGAGCCATCGGTGAACCACACCAGACTCCCGTCATTTAAGGGATCACTATGTCGGCCTTGCGCCCAGTCTTCCCTCTTGGTGATTTCCACAGTGAAAGCCCTTTGGTATGAAGACAGTACCAATCCTTCGCTTGGGCAGTTCGCCTTCGCTTAAGAGCGAAAGCTCTGCCTCAGGCCAAGGCTTCATACTGCCGACCCTGTCCTTAAGCCAGTTTTTGCTGCGTTCATCTTCCACTCCTACCAGGTAGAGTTTAGAGTATCTTTATATAATAATAAATATTTAAAAAATAAATCTTAAAAATAATTCTGTTTGAAGCTAGAAAGTACATCACTTTCGTGCATATCGAATAAATATGTGTATTTTTTAGTTAAATCATTACAGTGTCTTGAAAATGTTTTTTTTTATATTACTGTCCAAAGTTTATAAATAATTATAACTAAATGTAATGAATTAGCTTTTTATATTTATCTTAGTAGATAATATAATACATTTTTGCACCCATCATAATACAAAAAACATGATGAATATGTTTTGTTTTTCCTCTTCTTGAAGTCGATTTCTTTTTTAGTAAAATATTTAATTAATAATCTAGCAACTTTTCGTTTTGAATTTTCTACTTTTCGACATAAAAACCATCACAAGCACACTTTAAAAAGGGTCAAAGTATTTCTTAGGAACCATTTAATAATGACGTGGTTTGATATTTTAACAAAGCTAATTGTAGTCAAATTCGCTTTAAGATTTACAAATTTATTTTTTGTCTTTTAATTAGTGTGTTTTCAATTATTTTTTTTAATTTAAGAAATGTCGCCCCACACTAGTTAAACTTAAAATACATTAAAAAAAGGACGACATTGTTTTTTCGTATTATATATATTTTAAAAATCGTTAAATTATTTAGTTATATTTTAAGCTATTACAATAAAAAAAAACTAGTCTAAATGTCTTAATTATGTGTTCACTACTGTATATATTAAATGTGAATTGGTTTCGAAAAATATATTTAGATTTTTTGTATAGAAAGGTTGCCCCCAACATAATACGAGTAGGTATTATAAATAAAATATATAAGCATTGTGATATAATGAATAGTCTAAATATATAAGCACTTTTCTCAAAATAAATAATCACTTGTCTGTATTGTTCGTGTGTATGTATGTATGTATGTATGTATGATACATACATACACACGATTAGACACTCATTACGTTATTCGACGAACAGAAGCAAGTAATAATCATGGCTTCCTAGAATCAAATCAAAAAGATCATTTTCCTGAAATGTATATAACTCATTGCTATCATAACGTTAGTTTTATTGAAGCATGTCACAGTGCGTATAATAAACAATATATGTTTGGATTCGTATTGGTTCATGCATTCAAGCTTAAACATGTTATTACAGCCCATATACTGGCTGTTCGTTCGGCCCATTAGTTGGGAATCGAGAGAAATGGTCACGAAAAATTACTGCGCACTTCATTTGCGGACTAGTTAGGAAAATCGAAGATAAGAGAAAGTATTTTACACCCGACAGTTTAACTTTGTGTTTACTCAACTTACATTGTAATATTGTAATACGACCGAAATGTTCGAACGTTCCTAGGTCTTGCAAGTATATAATTCCGATTCTTTTATTTACAAGTCTTTCCTTTTTTTAGTTTGTATGCTATGCTCATTCAGCTAGATGTTATTTTTTAAATATATTATTGTTATGCATGTTTAGAGTTCGCGGTTCAAGTATGCGAATATTGAACACATCCATGAATTCCCCTGGGAAAGTGCTTACTAGAATCAACCGGCATATAGGATACACTAGGAGTACTCCCTCTCTGTACTGCCGTTAGTGTTAAGCGTGTTGAACAGAGATTATGTATTAACACTCAAGCCCAACACAACATTATGTCGATTCTATTGGGAATCGTGCATAAGTTTGCAAAAATTATTCTGTGTAATGCTTGATTTATTATAAAATTTATAATCATATTTAATATGATATTCATATTTAATATAAACATGCTATACACTATGCCTCATAAAAACCAAGTTAACTAGATTAATATGTACCTTTTTCTTTTTAGCTATGATTCTAACTACAAATAAGAATGTCTCAACGTAACCTGGTATTCCTTTTTATTGACATTTTAAATGTGAACAAAATACTGATTATACTTATAAATTTCAGAGAAATTTTGTAATCTTGTTGTAACACTAAATTACACTACTTTCATTATACTGCTTCTACTTTTCGTATTTTCATTGGATTATACGCTTGTATATTACTGTATTTTACATTGTATTTTTGTAATAGTTTATTAATATTTTAAACATTAAATTAATGTAGACATTAAAAATTTTGTCAATTTATGATTATTTAAAAATATACTTATATAGAGATTATTTAAAAATATAACTTAGATAGAGTGATACCACTGCCTCACAGAAAACCGGCGTAAAATAGCGCTTGCGCTGTGTTTCGCCGAGTGAGTGAGGGTACCGGAGGCCCAACCCCCTTATTCCCCTCTATTCCCTTATTCCCCTCTATTCCTTTTAAAAGGCCGGCAACGCATCTGTGACTCCTCTGGTGTTGCGGGTGTCCATGGGCAACGGTTATCGCTTACCATCAGGTGATCCGTTTGCACGTTTGCTGCCCTATGCTATAAAAAAAAAAAAAAAAAATATTTTATATTTAAGCATTTTACAGTCCTACGAGACCTCACCCTCTTCTTATTCTAAAAATTTACACAAATTCATATCTTTTATAACAACATTATATTTTTATATAAATTTAAGTTCGTTTATATGTTAAATCTAGAATGTTGCGGACCAGGATAGCTAGGCTAGACAGTTAAACGGACAGAGAGCTGTTCCATCTGGACAGGAAGTAGGCGTTCTCCCTATCCCGCGATACTCCCGCACTTCGAAGCTTGGCTCTGCGGGAGGGCGGAAGTCACCTACCGCTTGACTCAGATACTCACCGGACATGGTTGTTTCAGTGAGTATCTGAGTCAAATAGGGAGGGAGGACACGACACGATGCCACCATTGTGCATCCGATCTCGACTCGGCCCAGCACACGCTGGCGGAGTGCCCTGCTTGGGACTCCGAACGCCGAGTCTTGGTCGAAGAGATCGGGCAAGACCTGTCTCCGCCAGCGTTGATTGCGGTAATGCTGGCGGATGAGGGAGGTTGGAGGGCTGTGGCCTCCTTCTGTGAAGCGGTGATGCTCCAGAAGGAGGCCGCCGAGCGGGATCGGGAGATGGCCGATCCCGCTCGAAGAAGGCGGCCTCGGGCCAGATAGCCTGGCCTGAGGCGCCGCCACGGGTCGCTGGCGGGCGCGACGCAGTTGAGGCGACCCGGGAGGGACCTCACCCCCGGATGGCCGGGGGATGACGTCGTAGGAGGTTGGAGGGGAGGCGGCAAGATCACTCCTCCCCGAGAAGGGCTCCCCTAATGCACCAGGGGTGCAAAGGCCAGGGGTCCTCAGATGCGATACTTGATCCTGAGGGCCCCCTACAACGCCAAGAGGATGGCCATCGCTGAGGTTTTTAGTGGGTAGGCCTCCCCCTTCTGGGGAGGAGAGCCCCACATAACCACCGGCTCTCCGCAGCCGGGGTATGCAATTCAATGCATTTTCCTCAGCGTAAAAAAAAAAAAAAAAAAAAAAAAAAAGGATAGCTAGGCAGGTCATTTTACCTCCAACTCTCAACAAAGGCATTTATAAAGAGTCTACTGATCTGAATGATCTGATCGTATCAATAAATAAAACGCAATTGTCTGTACAATGCTGCCAACTCCGCATCTGTCAAGCATTTCTACTTTTTCCCCATATTTTGGTGGAATGTATCCTTAACAAGATAGATGGTATATGTTATAATTAGTGCTCGGAATAGGTAGTTTAATTTTATGTACTTGTAGAAAGAAAGTTAATGTAAGCGTAACATGGATAACCTAAAATCAGCGTGACTTTAAATAATGCAATGCAATGGAACATTTTATATAATCATGAAAATTACACTTATTGTTTATTTGTAGGTTTATAGGAGTGAGTAGAAGGAAAAAAATCATGTTCAGATATTACAGATATTTATTGCAAGTTTACAATATAAATCAAATTTAAAAATAAACATATATTTATATTAACATTAAAGTACATAGTGTTGTTCCGATGGTGTAATTATTCGTCTTCGAATTGAAGATCGCCAACATAATCATCATCGTCATTTATATAAAATAATACTATGGTTTTCTCGGCATTACTGGGTGTCAAGGAATTTCTTTTCATATTCATAATCCATTTATAAAGCGAAATAGATCTTTCCACGTCTACAGAAGTCAAAGGAGCATATCTATAAAAAATTTGTAAAGAATTTTCGATTTCATTATTTAGGTCAATCATAAAATCTAAGTCAGGATTTCGAACCATAACATTTTTAATTTTTTTTATTATTGATGCATGCGGATCCAAAAAGCAGCTTCGAGCCATGTACCCTCCTCCTATAGTGTTCCTCCAAGATTTTGTCTCTATTGGGAGCTTCTAAAAAGATCTTTAAAATAAACAATTAAAACGTAAAATACACTATTAAACATGTTTTTTTTTGCAATTAATAATGCATTTTTGTTGTTGTGATTTTTAATTTTTCTACATGAAACGAAATCTAATTAAGAATTTGTTTTTAATGATAATACTGAATTCAAGTGATTCAAAAATCTATAAAACTGTAAGCAGTAGAAAATAATTTCACGCACGATTTGTATTCGTATTCGAATTCCAAATTCACGTCTAATGATTCAAAAATACGTTTTTTGATACTTTGCATTCCTTAGCTTTATTGTTCGCTTTAAGTAATCGATAATCTTATTATTAATAAATGCTTTATAAAACTGTTTTAGTTGCAAAAGAAGGATATAATATTTCAAATAAAATACAATTTTCTGTTTTTATTTGCTATTCGTTTCTTTACACTGTTATTGTAAAATTTTATGTTTACAACTTATTATTTTGTAATGTAAAAGATGAAATACTATTTTGAAAGTTCAATATAATATTTTTACAATCTCAGAAAATAGTAAGTTCCCAGGCATATCCATATTATTGATGTCACAAAATCGCAAGTACATAAATAAACTACCTATTCCTAGCACTAGTTATAATATATTTCAGTAAAGCTTACTCTTGAAAAAAAAAATTATTATATACCTAGGCTATAAATAATATAAGTGGTAACTACCAATTATATTATTTATGATACAACGGTGTCTACTGTATTTTGGACAAAACTGTGTCAACTGTATTTTGGACAAAACTGTGACTACTGTACCAAAAATATTTTTTTTTTTACTATCTACAATCAGCCCTTACGGCTTTAATCAGATTGATGTGACTTTTATTTACTCAGATTTGAGAGTGCACATCCAGTGATGTACCGTCTCCTATTTACGTCCCTTCACTCATATTGAAGCTAATCGCGTTCTTTTTAGCCTATAAAGGCAGTCATTTGTATCCATAAGTTTCATAGCCAAGGGATTGCTGTGATGTTCCAGTCTCCGCTTATAAGATTCAGTGGACCGCTATATTTCCTCCTTGACCGTCGGGATGTCTAGATAATCATGCACCTCCGTGTTCCTTATGAACCATGGGGCGTTGCTGATGATCTTCAGTACTTTGTTTTGGTAGCGCTGGAGGATTTCTACATTTGAGTGACTTGCTGATCCCCAGAGTTGTATACCAGTAAGTCCAGATCGGTTTTAATATACATTTGTATATTAGCACTTATTTTCTAGACTTAGTGACGATTGTCTCCCAATAGCCAGTACAAACCCGTAAACTTTTTATTTGCCTGCTCCCTTTTGGCCTTTATATGGTCTCGCCAGGTGAGTCTTCTATCTAGGTGCATGCCTAAGTATCGTACCGTACTTTCTGTTGCCAACATGGTTCCGTGAAGTGTCACAGGTGAACAATCCCCTTTCTTTAGCGTGAACGTAATATGCACTGATTTAGCTGGGCTGGCTCGAATTCTCCACTTTTTCAGCCATAGTCCGATTTGGTCTAGGCATTTTTGCAAGTTTGTTGATGCTGTGTTTGGATCTTTATGACAGGAGAGGATGGCAGTGTCATCAGCATAAGTTGCAACTGTTACGTTATCTGAAGTGGGCAGGTCAGCGGTGTAAATTGTATATAAAACCGGCCCCAGCACCGATCCTTGGGGAACACCTGCTTCTATTTGACAGATCGATGAGAGATTATCCTCACATTTAACCTGAAATTGTCGATTCTGCAAGTAAGACTTTAGGAGCATGTACATTGTATTTGGCAAGTGGAGTTTTAACTTGAATAAAAGGCCCTTGTGCTACACGCGGTCAAAGGCTTGCTGTAGGTCTAGAAACACAGCTGAGCAGTAGTCCTTCCTCTCTAGCGTCTGCCGTATAGTATGAGCAACTCGGTGTATTTGTTCTGTAGTTTCGTGGTGTGCGCGGAAACCGAACTAATGGTCTAGTATTACTTTAAGTATAGGAAGAAGACGCGTCAGGACTAACTTCTCGAGAACCTTTGACAGTAGTGGGAGAAGACTTATAGGTCGGTACGACGTGACTTCTGTGGGAGGTTTCCCTGGTTTTAGAATCATATTTATAACTGATACTTTCGACAAGTCTGGAAAGTATTGCAGTCGCAATATTGCATTAAATAGTATGGTTAATAATATGATTCCTTTTTTTGAAAGTTGTTTGAGGACTTCTGCTGTGATTAAATCAAATCCGGATGCCTTTTTTTGTTTTAAGTTTGTGATAGTTATTTTTACTTCTGCCGGCGTTACTGGTCTAGGTAGTAGAGACATCTGTTGATCACTGTTCAAGACTTCGTCAATTTGTTTGTCCGTGTGCATAGTGTCCCATTCATTGGATTTAAATACGTCCGTAAGAAAAGTAGCAAAAAGCTCAGCTTTGTCTTGGGGATTACGTGACCAGTTACCATTAGCTTGTCTTACTGGAGGCACATGTTCTTTTGGTCTTTTTAAAGATTTTACCATTTTCCACAGTGTGTAATCCTCTGTCTTGTACGGAGACAGAGTCTTTAGTTTGTCTTGGAGGGTATTGCTTTCGTTTTCTGCAAGCATTTCTTTTAAATCTTTTTGTGCTTTGTTCAGTGCCCTTTTGACATATCGGTTTCTGGTAGTGTGCCACTGACGCCTTAGTTTTCTTTTAGCAGCTATCATCTCTTGTATTTTTAGAGTAACATCTTGCTTTTGCGGTTTCGTTTCTACGTATGGGGTCGATAGCCACGCTGCTTTCTGTATAAGATTAGTCGTATAAAACGCCGTTACTTCTATTTCATCCTCAGTTTTGAGAGATCTGCACAGGTTCACATTTTCTTCGATATAATTTCGAAAAGCGTCCCAGTCAGTTTTACGATTGTAAAGGGCCTCGCGGTTCTCGCAAGATGACTGTAGAACTTATAGTGCATATTACAGGTGTATGGTCTGAAGACCCATCTATACATGATTCCTCTCTATGTTTTTTATTTCTAGATTATTAGGGCCAGGTTCAACATTTACGAAGAACATGTTGAGTGGCAATTTGTTTCTTTTCGATATTGCACAGATGATTTCACCCCGTACCTTATTCCCTGATTTTTCAATTTCCTCTATTATAGCTTCCTTAGGGGTTGTATGATGTAAGTTTTTAATTACAATTCTGTAGCATTTATTTTGCTTCTGTGTGAAAGAATGACCAATGAGGCCATTGGTCCGGATGAGTTCTATTAGGCCCTTATATATTTCAGTGGATTGCGTCATCACTCTTAACTGGTCTCTATTAATTATTTTATATGAGTAGCTGTCACTAGGTATGGATTTATTTAATAGTTCTATTAATTTAGATAGGTCTTCTATACCATACAATATAATAGGTGGTGGTTTACTCATTACCACTGTTAGAAATATACAAATATACCAACAATTTCGGATGAAATGTACACAAATTTATTAAAAAATAATAAAATTTCGTTGACTGACATTGGTACGATGGAGCCAATTAGTATATTGATTGGAGCTGATATGTTAGCTCGATTACTAACTGATAATATTTTGCATCTTGATAATAATATTGTAGCGATAGAAACGCTATTAGGTTGGACATTATTAGGCCGTAAGTATGAGAAGCCTACACACGATGCGACATTATTTACAGTTTCACTCTATGTACATGAAGCTAGCGTGACTGATTTGTGGAAACTCGACGCACTTGGTATTACAGATCCTATAGAAAAAGAAACCAAGGAGATGCATTTGAAGGAAGTTGAAGATTATTTCATGAACAACACGACTATTAACAGCGAGGAACGTTATGAGGTGGCTCTGCCGTGGAAGCAAAACCATCCAATCTTGATTGAGAATCGAGAACTATGCTTTCGTAGATTGCTAAAGATGACTGAAAAGTTGAAAAATGACAATTATTTTGACGCATACAACAAAGTTTTCAACGATTGGCTAGCCGAAGGTATTATCGAAAAGGTTACGGAGAGTGAGTATGACGAATTTTCTTACTATCTTCCCCACAGACCAGTAATTAAATTGTCGAGCAGTACTTCACCTATCCGTCCCGTTTTTGATGCTTCCGCGCATGTGAAAGACAGCCCGTCATTAAATCAATGCTTAGAAACCGCCCTAATTTAATTGAACTTATACCGACTATAATTTTAAGATTCCGCGAGAAAAAATTTGGTTTTATTGCAGACATTAGAAAAGCTTTCCTTATGATTAGTGTTCGTCCTGCCGACCGCAATTATTTACGATTTCTTTGGTGGGTTAACATTGATTGCAACACTTTACAGGTTTATCGTCATGCTAGAGTCGTTTTCGGATTGACTAGCAGCCCCTTCTTACTAGGAGCTACTATTCGACTGCACCTGGAAAGAGCTTTAAAATCAGTAAATAGTATGTCTGATAAGAAACGAATTATTATTGATAAGTTATTAAAATCTTTTTATGTTGACAATTGCGTGTGTAGTGTAGACGACGAAGCTAGTTTTGATGTATTTCGTGACACCGCATGTCAAGTTATGGCTTCGGGTGGTTTTGATTTACGTTGTTGGGAACACACTGGTCAAAAATACCCATCACAGCATTCTTCAGTCTTAGGCATGACATGGGATAAGGTTAATGACACGTTATCATTGAAGGATATTCCTCAAGATGTGCTACCAGATGTTATTACGAAGCGCGTTATTCTATCCTACAGCCATAAAATATTTGACTGTTTAGGTATGGTATGTCCTGTATTAGTCTATCCCAAATTACTATTAAGAAAACTTTCTACATCTTGTAACTGGGACACTCAGGTAAATGAAGAAGATAAAAAAGCATTCTCTATATGGTACTTACAACTAAAATTTTTACAAGATGTTAAAATACCAAGATGTATCTTTGCAAATCATACCGTTAAGGGTAATTTGTCATTTCATGTATTCGTAGATGCCAGCTTAGCAGCCTATGCGTCAGTTGTTTTTGCACGAATCGAGTACTCGGATCATGTGATTGTGCGTTTCATTCAGGCGAAGTCAAGGGTGGCACCGACTACTAAAACAACAATTCCCAGACTAGAACTTCTTGCCGCAACAATAGGAACGAGGTTGTTAAAGTCTATAATCGAAGCATTGGATTGCGAAGGTATGTATCCAACATATTATTGGTCTGACTCATCTATTGTATTGTCATGGATAAAACGCAATTGGCAGTGGCGAGTATTCGTACAAAATAGAGTCCAAGAGATAAAGAAGCTGTCAACACCTGATCAGTGGCATTTTGTTCCGGGAGATCTCAACCCAGCAGACTTACCTTCGAGAGGCTGTGATGCGGAGTATTTCCTTAGTAGTGGTTGGCTTGATGGACCTCAGTGGCTTAGGTTGAAATCTGAATCGTGGCCAAAGTCGTCGGAATTTATAGTGGACGAAAATGAAGTTATTAAAGAGCGAAAACTAGCGAATATTGTTTCATTAAAACAAGATTTAGTGCTAGTCAATCAAAATTATATTCAATCTTGTTGGTACACTTATTACTTCTCAAACTATAGTAGAATAGTGCGTATGATTGGCTGGATTTACCGTTTTATTGTTAATTGTCGTTCAGGTAACTTTCTTCGCACGAGAAGTAATATAAGACAAGATTTATCAAATGAAGAATATCGATACTCCGAGTCTGTATTATTAAGATTAGCACAAAAGGACATGTTTTCTGGACCTAGTGATCCGAAGTTGGTAAGCTTTGATGTGCTATTAGACGAAGAAGGCTTAATTAGAGTTAAAACTCCAGTTGCAGCAAAGTTGGATGAATACACGTTCAGATATCCAATCGTGTTAGATTCCAGGCATGAATTAGTTTCAAAACTTATACAATTTGAACACACAAAAAACCAACATGCTGGTGCACAAACGCTATTGAATTTGCTTCGTCAGAAATACTGGATATTAAGTGGTAGGCAAGCAGCGCGAAAAGTAGTTCATGCTTGTATGATTTGCAAACGATACACAGTCAAGCATGTGCAGGAGATAACACCTGCTCTACCCGAAAATAGAGTTAATACTGTTGGAGCGTTCGATGTAATAGGTGTTGATTACGCAGGACCTCTTTATCTAAAAGATAGAAAGAAAGTCTGGATTTGTCTATTTACATGTGCAGTATATCGTGCAGTTCATTTAGAACTTGCATCGGCACTGTCGGCAGAAAACTTTTTGCAAGCATTTCGTCGTTTCGCCGCCCGGAGGGGTGCTCCTTCTGTAGTTTATAGCGACAATGGCACTAATTTTGTATCTGCAAGTAGATTTCTCCCAGATATAAACTGGTATTTTAATGTACCTAGCGCGCCCTGGTGGGGTGGGTTCTTTGAACGCTTAATTCGTGTAGTAAAAGATCTATTGCGCAAAGTTTTAAGGAAATCATCGGTTACTTATGAAGAATTACTGACGGTATTATATGAGTGTGAGGCTATAGTTAACTCGAGACCTATTACATACTTAAGCGAAAATCCTCGTGAGCCTAGTCCACTGACTCCGAATTGTTTCTTGCGGTTCATGAAGGAAGATATTAAACGCAATTTAAACACTGTTAATGATCAAGATATTGGTCGAAGTTATCGCCGCATATGTCAATTAAAAGATAGTTTAAAGAAGCGTTTTAGAGACGAATACTTAGGTAGTTTACAAAACCACCCGAGTCGTATTACCCGTCTGAGCGAACTTAACGTCGGTGATCTTGTACTAGTCGGTAATGATGATAAAAGAATTCACTGGCCTTTGGCAAAGATTTTGGAGCTCATTCCAGGTAGAGATGGCAAGGTCCGCGTGGTTAAATTAGGTACGGCTAGAGGTGTGCTGACTCGACCGATCCAAAGGATCTATCCGTTAGAACTGTCTGGGGCGGAGGATGTTAGAAATCTCGTCAGCACGAAGGTCTAACTAAACTTGTGTTTGTAGGCTTAATAACAATTTCAAAAGTTGTCATAATTTTCCATTGGAATTGTCAGTCAGTTTTGATTAGTCTTGTGTTGTGTATATTTTATTAATGTTTGTTCGCTCCTTTATAAATATCTATTAAATTTATTTCATTCCTCTTAATAGTTGTAATTGTTAAACTCCAAGATTTCCTACAACCACTATATCTGTTTAAAGTAGAAACTGCTATGTGTATTTCATTCTCAGGCTTTTCAGTTTGTGGCGGGCTATCAGATAACCTCTTCCTTTTGGGGCAACGATCTGTTGGTACTCTTTTCCAAGGGGGACGGCAAGTATTGTTGGCATCATCATCGATTGTTATTATCGAGGAAGCGTACCAAAAATAAAAAGATAAATGTTAATTAAGGTCTTAACGTAACTAGATAGATTTAAAGGTACCTGTTGTTGTTTTCAACAAAAACAAGGAGACTTTCTCTTAATTGATTGATTAAAAATACGTAGATTTTTGTGATTCCGACTGAATAATGTGAACTGAAAACAGCAAAGTGACAAAATGAAGCTTTCTACGGGCCCGCATGTTAAAAAGATTAGAATTGTTTAATAAAAGTATCATGGATTTACACAATCGTGTTCTAAGATCTTTAGACAAGAAAGAACGAAAATTATAAAGTACCTTGAGCTAGTAAAAGCATTTTTATTTTATTTCAGGTTGTTTTTTTCGTGGCTTAAATTTGACTCAAAAGTAACTTCCAAGCTTCTGGCTTCTACTACCATTTCTTTTATAGAAATGGTAGTGATCATGATCAATATTAATTATAGGCCTGTGCTCTAGCACAGAATAAAATCAATTTATCAAACCCGAGGATTATACATTCGATCTTGTTAGGATTTAACAGACGGATATCTTTCACTCTCGTCACCACGCTGGTAGTCTGTTATAAACATGGAGATGGCGTTGATGATTATTTATGTTTTTAGTAATATTATTGCAGTTTTGGTAACATGCAGCAGTACGTATTATTATTATGTATTGTTTTGCTTTGGTATTGTGGCGGGTATCATGCTCCAAAATAAATGTATTTCTATCATTCAATATTGATGTTAAAATTATATTTGTAGTTCAAATCTGAACATATCAGAAATATATAATATTAAATATAAATATAATAATATCATATAAAAGAACATATACATAACACAACATAATTAGAATAAATTAGATGCGGCTGTTTATGGTGTTGGTAGATGAAGGTGTTTTAGGTGTGTTCAGATTTATTTTTATAACTATAAAATTTTTATATATATAAAAAAATGATTTTTATTTATGTCAAATGTTGTCATTTGAATAAAATTTTAACGTATCCCTAAAGGAATATTATTCACTAAGATATATACTCCCGTTTCAGTCATTTCAAAATAAGTAAGCTTTTTCCGTCCCAAATTTCTCCAATGAGCTCAACTAAGTCTTATTAACTTATTCATAAGAGCAATACTTTCCCATGACCCCGTCAATGAACTTATCAAAATTTTGTAGGTTACTTCATTATCTTAAATTAGTACAGGCGTAATTTTACTATATTGAAAATTTCGCAATGTCTGATGAAGTTTGGAGGTGTGGGAAAGTTAGATGAGTTTCGACTCCAAATAAAGTTTATAATGAAAATTTTATTACCTATTTATACTCGTTATGAAGAAGACAGATTCCTTTTCCTTTGATATAATTATACTTCCTTTATACCCATGAATGGAAATGGATTTAATAAAAAAAAAGTGCCTTGCTTTTGAGCTTTTTTATAGTTAATGAATTTATGTATATATTATTTGTATAAATCACAATGAAGGTTTTTTAAATGTAATAATATTTATTAATCTTTCATGCTATAAAAGTTATGAAATAATTATATTATTCGATATACAGTGGCATCTAATTTTGCTTTCTGGCATATTTCATTCCAATGCGAGAATTGTATGAATTTCCAGTAATTTCCTCATAACTTATCAAAATTATCGTCAAAAGCATAATTGTCGTCAAGTGTGCAAAGAAATTAGGAACATTTTGACCTTTGCGACATTTTAAAGTATAGCTAGATACTCTTAACAAAAACATTAATGCTATGAATTTGGTAGATACTACATTTATTGTTTTATCTGATGATGTTAATTTCATATACAAGGAATTGAATTATGTTTTGTTATAAAAAATAAAAATAATAATGTTATTTATTTCACGATGTTTTCTTTAATAAGGTAACATGTAAATGGAACATTAATATTAAAAATTCTACCCATGAATTATAAATTGACAGGTTAAGTAATTGAGTAAATGCAACCAGTAATCATTGGACTGAACGGAATGAGAAGCGTTAAGGTTGAACCCGCACTTAGGTAAACGAGCAGAGTTTACAACTGTACCCGTAAAATGCAGTTTTTATGTCTCCGCAGTGGGCGGCAGCACCGACCTTTTTATTTTACCCCAGCGCCGTCAAAGGTCTATTTCACATAGTATACTGCGGTGTCGCCACAGCTTTCAAGCTTTCGTATTCAGTTGATTAATGACACGAGTTCTTGAGGTTCAGATCCGTCAATGAGGGCGCCCCTTGACTGTATCGAAAACTTTTTGAGAGATTGGTACTTGGACCGCTGTTTTTGCTCGCAAGTCTTGTCTGGTTGGCCGCAGAATATAAAAGTTTAACGCTTTTTAAAGGCTTACTAAAAGTATAATTTAATGATATTTCCACCAATTACTTTTTTGATTAAAATTAAAATAATTTATCTAAGGCGTTTATTAAGTTTTTTGGTAATTTATTACTGTAGTCGCAGTGAAGATTCGTATCGGTTTCCGGAGATTATTTGTGAGGTCAGATTGAGTGAGTCTACCACTAAACATTTGTAAGATTTTGTTAAAGTTGCTTAGAATAAAAATAGTATGAATAGTTCGAACCTTTAGTCTTATTATTATGTGAAATTTATGATCTGCTTTAGAAACAGTCATAAGCCTAGAGCATCTGTACGAAATTTTGCCAAAGTACATCCTATAGCAAAGTATTTATGAATCATTTGGAACACACGGCCAACTTGATGAAAAGTTTGTGTGTGAAAGAACTTATATTTTTTGGTTTAAATATTCACAAAGGTCTAAAAATCTGTACTTTGACATATTAGTTATGAATTTCGATTAGATATACATGAATACAATACAATACAATCTAATCAATTTTCTTTAAATTCCCTTTTTAAACGGTTTTATTTAGCTCAGCCCGGTTCATTCTTGGGTCAAATTTAGTAAATCAAATTTCACCCTCTTCCTGTCAACCGATTAATCTGAAATTTTGTATACACTTTGGATTTTGGTGACAATACAATTATATTTATTCATTATCATTATAAATTCAACATGGCCGCCGCTACAAAATGGCGGACAATTTAGGTTTTATTAATCCCATCAATATGGGTATCAAATGAAAGGGCTCAACAAGCAGAATACAATATACTATAAAAAAATTAAAATCCAAGATGGCGGCCGCTACAAAATGGCGGATAACGTAGGTTTTTATCAATCCATCAATATGGGTATCAAATGAAAGTGCTCAACCAGTAGAATACAATGTACTATATAAAATTAAAATCCAAGATGGCGGCCTCTACAAAATGGCGGAAAACTTAGGTTTAATCAATCCTATCAATATGGGTACCTATCAAATGAAAGTGCTCAACTAGTAGAATATAATGTACTATATAAAATTAAAATCCAAAATGGCGGTCTCTACAAAATGGCGGATAACTTAGGTTTTAAAAAGAGAATAATGCGAAATAAAAACTAAAAACTAGAAAATAAAAATAGGTAAAAAACTTTTTAATTTAAACGGTTTTATGTTAAACATACATTACAATGTTTAAGATAAATGTACTAAAAATGTACTAAAAACCCAAAATAAATAAAATAGATACAGTCGTGGGAATTATAAACATATGCATAGACTAGACTAAAATAAAAACGTGGGGCACATCAATTGTCTACAATCGTTGTGTTGTTTCAATGTGCCCACGTTTTTATTTTAGTCTAGTCTATGCATATTTTATAATTCCCACGACTGTATCTATTTAATAATTTTGGTTTTTAGTACATTTTTAGTACATTTATCTTAAACATTGTAATGTATGTTTAACATAAAACCGTTTAAATTAAAAAGTTTTTTACCTATTTTTTTCATAAAAGACTTCAATAATCTAAGTCGATCTATGACCTAAGTCGTCCTCAAAGGTTTTATACCTTTGAGGACCTTACGAGTAGGTCATAATCTTTTTTCTTTCTGTCTGTTGAACTGTTATCTGTTCAGCTAGGTAATCTTCAAAGTGAGCTATTTGCACACCGAGATAAGATAGCATAGATATAAAACTATTGGTCAAATTGAGTCACGCGCAACCAAAGAAGAATATAGTTCAGTAGCGCGCTTCTCGCACAGGGTACTTTTACTAGCGATGACAGTGATAGGAATTGTTATTTTTATAGACCTGTACCTAGAGGAGCACATCAAATTCAATATTGTACGAACGTCTATAAAATGCTTTAACTTTAATATGTTAATTACTTTAGAAACTAATTTAATAAAAATCAGAATATAAAGGATTCATATTTTCATCTTAAGATTTTCGTAAATATTAATTAAATTTGCCCAAAAATATATTGGTTAGCAAAGTTTAATGTAATATCATAAGAATGATTTAATGTGCTTTGAGGTTTCTCATTACAAGAGCATTCCGTAAACACTCACAGGTTGGCTGGAAGAAATCTCTGATAGAGACAAGTCCATGCTAATATTTGTAATCGATTTTTTAATATTTGAAATTATTCGTTTCTTGACTATTCCTGCCTTAACATTGAGTTACACTCAAATGTAAGCCGTACCGAATACAAACCAATAAAGAATGCAAGTCTAAATATATATTCTTTTCGATTTAATACCTATAGAAACTGTTTATTTTTGTATTTAATTTAGACTCATTATATATTGTATACATTTGAATGTAACCAACCCCAAGATTGTAGACCTCAAGATCTACAAACTAAGGTAAAATAAATAATACAAAGTGAACTTTTATGCTTCAAATTATATTTACCTGATTCTATTAATCATTTTTTTATTCATGATATTTTGATAAGCCTGTTATAACGGATTTTCCTGTAGGAATGAGGTATGTTCACGACAATATCAAACAAATATTCTATAATATATCTCTATTTCTGGATCTCATGATTACCTTGACCACTTACTTGAACTAAACTTAATCGGTTACACTTGTCTACACATTTGTATTCTAAGCTAGTTCATTATCTGTTGCAGATTATTAAGACATCCTCCAACTAAGGACATGGAATTGATTCGCATCTGAGTTAGTTAACTGTGAACACTCTAATAGTTAGAATAGAAAATATTGATACTGTAATTACATTTACCATTTAAGTAACATATGGCTATGGAAGTAAGCGGATGCCAATTGAAGGGAATTTCTCCCAAAATATTATAAGAGAGCAAGAAATTGTAAAAGTAAAATATCTTCTTACACTCGAGAATAGAACATATACTCAGGAGAAAATCAGTATCAGTATTTTTTCCATTCATAAAATACAGATAATTAGAATAGATGTTAAAATAGAATTAACAATTAAACTCTTAAGCTATAAGTATTTTATTTTTTCATCTTTAAGTCCAGAGAATCAAAAAAGAACTTATGTATTCGTTTTGACTATGTTTATCAATATGTATAAATTTGTTAAATGAACAGAAAATAAATTTATAGAAAGTACTTAACTGTTTCAATTCGATTAAGCACGACGATCGAGCGAGTATTGTTTTTCGATTGTTAACGTAAAGTCGGCAGGGGCTTAAAAATACGAGGTGTCATAACACAGGGCACGCGTACCCAAAGTTGCTCGTTCGTTCAGCAATAATCGCTAGCGAGCGAAAACGAGACTCTAGCAGGTATAATGAAACCGTTAGATTGCAATTGTATTTACCCCCCTAGTAATATTTAATATAATTAAATTAGTTATATATTAATTGAATCGGTTATTCGATCTGAAGCTGCATTATACAAACACTAGAAGGTAACAATTGTATAAATAAAAATATTTCACATATAAGTGTGAAATACATTAATAAACAAATTAATACTGTCACGTCAAATAATATACTTATTTTATGCAATCGATGTATTCAAAATCAAACCAATTTCATCCACTCACGGTGTACAATCCTTGGCGATCCTTGATATGTCGCGCGCTTATATCCAGCAGCGGGCATTTTTTGACTGGGATGGTGGGTATAGTTTGAGACTAGGGGACATATTTGAAATATTTGGGAAATATTTGTGAGGATAAAGACTGCTGAACGGATTCTGATATACTTTGGTAGCTGCTAGTAGTCTGAAGTATAATTAGTAGCGCGGCAAAATTATTTACAATGCACACGTTATCAAATATGGTACAGAAAATTTTTGGTTTGATGCTTGTTTTGCAAATGTTTTTTTGGGTGATTAGTATTTTTTGTAGGTTAGGTTAAGGTTTGTACGGTGTTCAGTCAAAAATTATCATTCATGTACTATAATAATCGAATAAAAAATATTCTCTATCGATTGCATAATCGTACCTAGAACAAAACAATTGACACCAGCTACACAAACTATTGTGCCGCCGGTGCTGGCAAAAATTTATGACTTTTGTTTCTCAGATAGTTTCTTTAGTTATCGGCAATATATTCAACACTGATGCTACTGGTCGGGCGATGAGTTGTTTGGTTCCAACTCTTAAAGTACCAAAGTACTTATGCTACTTTTAAATATGATTTATTATAAAACATTTATAGTAATCAATTACCTTGCAGTAATTTGCTTAATAAAAATGTATGTAAAAAGTATAGCAAACTGTTATTTTTTGGGTAAAAATCAGAATGGTCCTTATTGTATTGAACAATATTTTAAAATTGTTATTAATCAATGATTACCTTGAACACTTACTTGAACTAAACTTACAAACATTAACTCTGTATAATATTAGTATAGATACGCACGAGTGCACCAAAACTTAATCGGTTTCACTTGTCTACACATTTGTATTCTAAGCTAGTTCATTATCTGCTGTCATAGCAACAAACCATTATTAGATCATGCCAAAATAATTCAGTGATTGTTAAAAAAATATGCTTATTTGATCTTAAAAACGCTCCATTAGAGAAGCACCAAAATTATATTTATTCATAGCACTGTGTAATTATTAACAGTTAAAATGTCAGGTTTATTCACAATTTAACATAAAATATCGATAAATATACTTTATAATTACTGAAATACACGCGAAATTCGTCTAAAGGAGCATTGCCCACTCTCTAACTAGACACGATAATAACAACTCTAATAATTTACAAAAAAGTGGGCAACAACAAGGCCGTGAAGCGCTACGTGGAAACCGCGACTATGGTATTCGGAGCTTGAGCATTTCCCGAAAAAGAGAAGTGAGGGGAAATTGCGGGGATGCAGTTCGGATTCGTTAAATTTCCGGTGTTGCAATCGCTGATTAAATTTGCAGGTGGATGCAGACAAGTTGTGTACGTCGCTGTGTACTGATACTCGTAGAACAGTACTCGCAATATAAGTATCATATCTTTGTAGGCTATCCGATACATTAGAATATAATAAACATGTTGAAATGGAGAATTTCAATATAAATATTTTAATACAAATACACACACAGGAAATGGAGCGAAACTCTGTGTTACACATAAAAAAAAAACAAGGAAAAATATATAAATATAGGTAAATTAAGAGAAAGAAAAAAGTAAAATAGATGATAACAGTTTCAATAATACTACTTTTCAATAAACCGGCGGTTATAGTTTCCTGGATTACATTGGTTTTAGTGCTTCTTAGAGTGTTTAAACCATATTTAAATTATGTGTATGATACCGATCCCTCCCAAACAAAATAATATTATGAAGTATCTTCACTCAAATTAAAAGTATACATTTTTTTATAAAAACAGTTGCTGCATTTAAAACTTAATTGCTATACAATTAAACAAGAGCAATAAACGAGATAGGTTACAAAGTAGAACAAATACGTGCACTTTGCCGTTTCAAATGTGCTTGTCTAAGAATACAACGTAATATTTCAAAACTAAAACACCAACTTTACTTACATACAAAATCCAATAGTCAACATTTCCTTTAAAATCCGAATTGACTATTGTACGAGCAAACCATAGCATAAGATAACCAGAAGAGGAAACCAATATGTCGTTAATCCAAACCAGAATACGGGACGAGGCGAACGTAAAGGAATAATTGAACGAAATATTACGGCGCATACCTCCACGCAGAGGTTCTACTTTGGCATATTAAAATTGCCGGCTTACCATGCTCATAGCATTTAAAAGCCGACACGATGTTTCCACAGCGAACAAAATTTTTCAGAACAAATCCACAGATTAAGGGTGATGTTCCCAAATTCGAGAGTTTTCGAAAGTCTCATACTATGGAGTGGGGTAGCCAAATGTATAAATATACTTTATATATATAATATATTTTATAATATTTAATGTGAAAATATTTTTCCCGGGGGCTCCCTACATGCCTGAGGAAGGCCATCGCTGAGCTTTTTAGTGGATAGGTCTCCCCCTTCTGGGGAGGAGAGCCCCACATAACCGCCGGCTCTCCGCAGCCGGGGTATGCAATTCAATTCATTTTCCTCAGCGGAAAAAAAAAGGTTTACTTTATAAAAAGGTTTATTGATAAAATTATATCTTTCAATAAACACTAATATTACTAGACATTAACGAGACTTAGTAGGTTACACTCTTTAACGTCAGCCAATTTTACAAAAATACAAGTGCAATTTAAAACGCCATAAACTGCTCGGCACCAGTTCTCAACGTCTTAATAGTTAGTTGGCAAGCTTTGTTATTCGCTGTGTGCGGATCTGTGGAACCAACGGCTGTAATCTGCAACATACTGTCCTCTAATTGCGGTCCTAATTACCCCACCCTCCCCCTTCTTTATTTGCCGTTCTATGTTGGGGAACATATTGATATAACCGCTGGCCAAATATCACAATGCTCTAGCTGTTATAATTTATTATTATTTTACTGTTGATGCGAAACTATATTTTTTAATTAAAAAAAAATTATCAACAGTCAAATAAAAAGCAATAAATCTCTAATGAAAATATTTATTGCTATAAATAGATTTTCAAGTCATGTATGTTAAGTTTGGTCATGAATGCTATTTAAAGAACTAACATAGTTTAGGAAAGTCATTTAAAATCTATATGAAAAGCGAAAATCTATCTTTCTCAAAATGCTATGTAGTTTTTTGAACTGTTATAACTTGGAATTCTAAAAACCTATAAATAGCATTTAAAAATAGAAACAGTAGTTTAGGCAAGTTTTTTTAAGTAGACGTCCTGTAACTATACAAAGCCTAACTTCCCAAATTCAACCTTAGTCAAAATTTGTAGTTTGCTCGTTTCGTTACCAACAAGAATGATTATAAAAGAGGAAAGTAATGAAGCCCCATGTCAATATAGCCAGATGGCCTTAATTCATGCAATACTCATACATACTTTTTACCTTATACCTACAATGGTTTCTTAAAATACTATAATAATATTAGGGGGTTGATTACCTATAAGTAGGTTCACCGGTTTTCCACGTTCACTCCTGATTTAAAAACTAACATTTTTTTACTTCAACCGCTGCAGAAAAGTTTCCTAGACAATTTAGACTTATGGAAATTATTATTACTTATATCTCATGTAATAAAATGTATGCAATTATTAAAAATTCGATTATTGAACTCCAATACGTCTTAAATATTGAACTTCTTGGAAAGGTTCTAACAACATTTTGAAAAACGCAATCAAAATAATGATTGTAAATCGTACGAAATTTATAGGAGCTGGTGAATTCGGCGCGGTATTGTAAAGCCGTTGGTTCGTAATATACGTAGTCGCTAATCTCTGGGACTATTAGCGCGATTTATGGCGAGCAATCGAGCGATTCAATTATCACATGCCTTTGTATAGGAAATTTTGAAACCAATATAGCGGAATGCCATCGCTAGAGGTTTTGTAGTCTGCTCGATCGTTAAACTATGAAATAACGGCTGATTTACATACTAATTAATACATAATGTCATGTAACGAATCTAAATAACTAGGTTTCGATATTTTATGAAACGCGCAACAATTTTTTTCACTTTCATGATAAGTCGGGGTGACAGGGATATCGATAAATCTTATTTAATGTTTGTTGTTTTTAATTAACCTAGCTAACTTAATGGAACTATCATTTAACGTTATAACAACAATCATTAAAAAAAAGGTTCTTTGATATTCCTAATATCACACCCACTTGACTTCATTTTTAGTGAAAGCTGACTGATTTCGCTCAAGAATCTGGACTTCAATTCCATCAGATATGATATATGATCTATTAATTTAAGCATATCTTCATTATAAAAATATAAGACGAAGCTACGATCTCTCGAAAGATGTTCTAATAAACTTGATGTTTTCATTAATTTGTATATAGAGGCAAATATATATCTTAAGTTTATAAGTGTATATCTATATAGTTACACTGTGTTACACGATGAGGTTATGGCACAAGTTCAATATGAAATAATTCATTAGTCAAAGGTATACAGTCGAAAAAAGTTTGATTATGTTGCATAATATTTCTACATTAATAATTAGTCTACATTAATAGGTAAATAAATAAAATAAATATTCATTTAAGTTAAATTAGTTAAAAGTTTCGATATATTTAGCCAATTTAAATTTCGAATTGTTTATACAGTAGGTTGCCAAATTAATAGGGATAGTCACATTTTTGTCAATTTGTCATAACCTAACCATGACCAATACCGACAAGATCTAGAAAGTCGCTAAATACCGCAACTCTGAGAATGGTTATCAGATGTAGAGGAATTCGTTTTTATGCATGACTCAGCACCACGCCGTAAAGCATCGTATTCAAGTTTTCAGCAGACCACAACATTCCAGTTTTACCTTGGCCTGGCAATTCTCCCGACATAAACCTTATAGAAAACTTATGGGAAATTACGAAGGCGGAAATTGCCAATGAAATGATAACCACCAAGGTAAAATAGAAATACCGATGAAGGTAAAATAGAAAGTGCCAAACTGTGCATAGAATGCATGTCGATACGAATAAAAGCAGAATTATAGAGAAATGTCACCAAATATTAATTATTTCTTAGTATTATATTCATTCATTTATGTATGTATGTATATATTTATTATTATTTAAATAGTGATGTTAATTCTTAAGATGATTTGATAAATATGTATTATAATATTAAACATAATTATAACTATAAACTGTGTTAGTTTAGAAACAATATTGTACAAAAAACCAATATTTCATTACTGATCGTGCTAATTTAGCAACCCACTATGGATATGCAGTTCTTAAGTGGAAAGTATACTCGTATAGCTTGGTAAAGTTATAATAATTTCTTTTTCATTTTTTTTAAATTCCGAATTTGAGTGCGTTTGACAATGATCTCACCTAATGTAAAGTGAAGATATTGCCTAAGATGGAATACGCAAACTCAAATAGTGCCTATTTACTCTTGCCTTGAAAATCCCCATATTATAGGTATCAGGGAACAAAGACGCAGGTAGGGAATTCCATTCCTTGGCGGTTCGCATAATGAAGGATGAAGCGAACCGAGAGGTACGAAGAGGTGGAATGTCGACCACATACGGATGGACTCCCTGGCCGCGTCTTGTCGTCCGATGGTGGAAGGGTGCAGGCGGAATCAATTCATGCAATTCCTAAGCACACTCCCCGAAATGTAACCTGTGTCGCGGTGCTCGGTAGAGCGTGGGTAAGGTTCTTAATCAACAATGTTCGAACGACGGTTTGCTGCTTGAGGTTGGTTTATTTAAAAATGGTAAATAAAAAAGGTACAATAAGAAGAGTCTGAAACAATATAAAACTATTGTAAAAAAAACTATAAAATACATAAAATCCTCTAGTTGCCGTTAAAAGATGATGAAAATATATATACTTACCCTACAGCATTCTGTGTAGGACTCTTTCTTATAATTGTTATATTAAACTAATTCTTCAATATTGGCAATATGGAATACATTTTTGTACAATATATATATTTGATTGTTTTAGTACGGCGGCGAAACATAGAGTATGTCAGCCTAGCTTATTTGCGTTGGCAGATAGGCATATTTTAAATTTTGACTGACAAACCAGAATCATAAACGAAAGAAATAAAACCGGCGAGGATTCCTAATATCAAAGGCATGTAACAGCTGCACTGTTACCTGTAGAAAACGCATAGTCTATACTTGGCGGCGATGTTCGAGGCTCTGGAGAGTTTTGGTTGTTAATGCCTCGTCGTTTATTGGTCTTCTGGCGCGTCTGGCAATAGCTTCCAAGCCCTAAAGCTGGTAGCGGGCTGATCCATCCCAGAGGTGCGAGCAGTATTCTATACAAGAGCGTACCTGGTCTGAATAAAGATTCAGCAATTGGCTGGGTGTGAAATACCTGCGCACCCTGGCAACGACTCCCAATTTTTTTGATGCTATCTTAGCCCTGGATTCTATGTAATTACCAAAATTTCGGTTGACAAGACGACAAGTTGATGACAAGTCCACGCCTAGGAAATGCATTTGTTTGGTAATAGGTACAGGTACATTTCGGAAAGTAGGAGCCATGGTGAACGGGTTCCTTTTGGCTGAGAAAAGACACGCCTGGGTTTTCGCGGTGTTGAACTTGACAAGGTTGTTGTCTCCCCAATCAGACACTGCCCGAAGGCTGATGGAGTTGGTATGATCTTCAACCATTGCCAAATTTCGGACTTATTAGCCCTTGCGCTGGAAAAATATCCGAGACAGTGCTGTCGTCTGCATACCCAAAAATACCGGGCTTAAGCAGATCGTTGATGTGAATTAAGAACAATGTTGCGGAGAGAACAGACCCCTGAGGTACGCCAGCATTAATCGCTAATAGATCAGACGAGCAACCATCAATGACCACTCGAATTGATCGTTCCTTTAGGAAGTCAGAAATCCAGACACATAGACTGGTGGGAATACCGTAAGCAGGAAGCTTGGGTAAGAGGCCGTTGTGCCAGACCCTATCAAAAGCCTTCGAGGTGTCCTTCGAGGTGATTGATGTCCGCCTGTTGTTTAGTCTTTTTGTGGTAATAGAGTTACTTAGATCATTCAGAAATAATAAAAATATATTTGCTACTGATAAGTAAATAAATATTAGAATTCGTTTTGAACCATCCTCAAACTTCGCATGTAAGTATAGTGACAATACAATATTATGATGATAGCGGTAGTAGACCACTAGAAACAGAGTAGGTGCTTCACAGAACCAGCTGAACGACGTATGTCAGTCGGATGTTGCCGTAACAGTAATAATTGTTCAGAATTATAAGCAAATTGAGAAAATGGAACTGCCAGGGCTCGTTGATGTATCTTAACGGGTTAAGATAGAATTATATTGCATAATGAAATTGCCGAGAATGAAGCAACTCGTGAAGAAAAAAATCTAATTGATGCTGCTATATATGTTGATTAAGATCTAAAAGATTTAAGGTTAAACATACCCTACTAATGAAATTTTTAGAATATAAACATTTTGCGAAAGTAAACATTAGGTTCTGTTAAAGTCCAACAAAATCTTTCGTGTAGCATCTCGCCCTTCACTATTTCCCTTCAATATCTGACGTTAAGCTCCGATGGCTTACTCCAGTATTCGACTGTCACGAATAGAAACCTTGTCAACTGCAACTGCAACATTACACCAAGCTCGTTGTTACGAGTAAGGATGTAATTTCCAAAGTTACTAATTTCACGCTTATGGAAGTTATTGGTGCCTAAAAGCCGACGACTTCTCAAACTGCCATGGCATATACACTCTCATAACAAACGAGTAAGGGACCAACGGACGGGAAAATCAGATAAATTTACATATCAAATTATAAAAACGGAACAATACTCACCATCAACACGAATCTCCTGATTTGTAGATCACTGCCATTACCATACCGCTACCCACGCTTTTCCTTCTCCTATTGTATAATATACCGGATGAATGTACATGAACAAACAAAAGACTGATTTTTTGACGACTTCCACTGATATTTCTGACATATTGAGATACTAATACTATGAAATTAATAGTTGATTAATGGTCTAATAATATATATTAGGAGGGGCTTTTTGTACCAAGTGTTCTGGCATTTTGTGTAGGGGTCAAATAGAATATGTAAATACATCCTCTGTCAAATCAAGTTTATATTTTAAATTATTCTCCAGTTGAGCAAATTTCTTATGATAAGAATAATGATAAGAAATAGTGATTTTAATTACATTCAATTTTTTTTACTGTAAATAAAAAACTGTTTTCGTGCAAATTTACTTAAATTCCTTCTGTTTACTGTCATTATTACAATATTATCATTAGCATTAAACTTATAGTTATATATATAAAAAATTTAACTAGAGCCGGGTATACAATAATTTGTAACATTTAGTTGGGATAGTTGGTCAGATAAAAAGTATACTATGTCTTGAAACAGGAACACCGTTATAGGCATGCAGCCTATATAATAACCCTTTGTGCTTTATGTTTTTGAAAAATATTTTGAACGGTGTTCCTGACATGACAAGAGTTGTCATGGAGAGAGAGAGAGCTTTTTGGGTTGGATAATAAAAAAAATTGTAACGTATGTTTTAATAATAGTATAATATATATTACACATTGTGGACTTTGATTTGCCGTAAAGAAGAGCTAGTGGGAGGCTCTCAAGCTTACGGTGACAGGCTTTACCCATTTACTACACATCTTGTTAAGGACGGCATACTCTTGAAACTGGTGATTGCAACATTGGTTTGATACAACGTGTTTATAAAGTTTAATTGTTTGAAAGGACGGAAAGAGCGTGTGCATTGTTGACAAGCTCGTTCTTCAGTACTTGGGATCCGTATTACTTTTGCACTTGTAGAACAAGTAGGTGATACCGGTGGTCATAAAAAAGGGAAAGACACTATGATCTAGCACTTCTTAACAAAAATACATGCGACTATCGTAACCACTTTATGTTTTTATTTTTATTTCATTTATTATACAAGAATTACTAATTGCTATTGATTTAAATATGTAACCATAATGCTAATGCTTTTTTTATTACTAGCTGGTGCCTGCAACTTCGTCTGCGCAGTAGCTTATATTAGTGTGGCGTATATTTTTATAAATTGTAGACTATATGCTATTCTGATGTATAAGCTATGTTATTAGCAAGTTTCATTAAAATCCATTTAGTAGTTTTTACGTGAAAGAGTAACAAACATGTATCCATACAAACATTCGAATTTATAACATTACGAGTAGTATGATAAGCCACAGTATGGTAGTTACATTATGTATAAGTATGCTTTTCATACAATATTTAATATTATTACAGTTGATGCTTTATGAGTATGTCAGGAATAAAAAATTAAGTAAAATCTTAAGAAACACTAAAAACATCATACCAAACCATAATGCATCACAGTAAGCTGTAGCCACATAGCATGTTGCATGCAATTTGTGTGTAGGCGGGATAGTCGTCGGATTCCATGCGCGTACCCGAACAAATCCGATAACGCGTCATGCTGAAACTTACAGACTCAATTTCAGATGGGACCCGATTACTTCACGCTACGTACAAGAGTTGAATCATAAAGTCGCCGTTCCTATGCATCTGGTTCTTAGCGTACTCGAATACCAATTGCTCTGTCTATAGAACATGGAGCAGACGTCTGTATAATTCAGGCATTGAAAACTTACGGCCTTGTTACTTTCAGATTATCAAATATTTTACACAAGCGCACAATAGTAGTTATGACGATTATCTCTAGTTTAATAATCTAGCTAGAAGTTGAAGACGGAGACCCAGCTTTTCATTGCAGAATATAAAATACTGCATTTTTGCCAATGGCTTCATATGAGTAGCCATTCATATAAGCCATTATATAAGTATGAGGTGTAGGCCGGTCCTCTTGACCGGAGAGCCCCACACACGGCCGCGCCTTGCCAGCGCGGTGTCATGGTGCATAAGGCCGCATTTCCCCCCTCAAAAAAAAAGGTAGTTCGTAGGAAGAAAATGAAGGTAAGTTGAATATAAATACAATTGTATGTAAAAAGAAATAAAATCAGGATAATTATCTCGCTGTAGAAATCAACACATTGTGTACCTACTTGACATTTTTATTAAATATTTGTTATTTATGCCTGACACTATTGGTTGATAAATACAGCATCTTCAATTCCCATATACGACAAGCTTAATAATGTAGATGTTTTATTTTTATAAAATAAAGTCGTATTTGCTATGAGAAAAATTGGTATCCTTAATATTTAGATTTCTATTCGTCCAGGGATCTTGTTTGCAGGCAAAATACTATTGAGCTATGCTTGTGTATATGTAGTAAAACAATAGTTTGATAAAAGTACACTTTTATTTTTTAATACCATTTTTTTATAATTTTGTACTAAATAAAGATACATGTTTTTGGAAGCAGACAGGCAATAAAATGTAATAACTTGATTCATTCAAATGCCATGCCACATTACGTTGCAGATGCAAGTTTAGAGACTTCTTCTTTAAAATTTATCAAAATCCTTTAGATTTCTCATCTTTACGGAACAGTTGTGTATCGTAATATAATATCATAACATTGTGCTTTAGGTGACATTGTACATATGATTTATAATATGTAATATGTATGTTGCTGTTTCGGACATGTATGGACTTAATATTACAGTTTTAATTCAACAAAACTTGGGGTTATTGTTTTAATATCGCTTTTTTATGTATTAAGTTATTGATTAAGGTTGAACATAGCGTATTATTTTAACGTTTGTGGCAGAACCACAATAATTTCATATCATAAATTTATTCCTCACCAATGCATATATTATACGTACGAGTACATGTGGTTCGTAAAAGTATTATAGTTTCCAGTTATGGCTTGCAGACTCCTTTCTAATTAGAAAGCCTAGCAGAGAAATTACGCATTACACCCTACTTATAAGCACATAATCTCATCAACAACCATAATCACAAACTCGTACTGAGTTAGCATGATAAGAGACAGCTCAAATTCTTTGTTAACTACATTCTACGGGGGGATAATGAATATATAAAATTGTCAATAAGAAATTTATCTATATGAAATCATCGCAAAATTAAAATAATAATGCACATGTTACATTAATGTGTTGATACTTTCATCTCATTCAGTAATTTCAAATATTTAGGAACATTCTATATTTTTAATTAAAATAGAATTCAAATAAGCAACATACAATTGGTGCACTTATACTAAAATATTATTTAATTATACACGAGTATATTTTTTTGAGGTATACTTTTGTTGACATGAGAAAGTAGAGATGCATTGGAGTTCAATTTTTGTTTAATTCTAATAATGTTGTTTAAAAACGACAGATAAAGAATAATGAATAAACATATACAATATTATGAATGAAATAGTGGGGATCTGTCTATTCCTCTACACGAACATCAGTATTTGAAACTGACGAAAGACGAACCACGATAGGTCCGATTTGCATTTTAATTGAAGTCGGAGTTCCATGGGGCTTTATTAAAATGCATTAATAGTCTAGTTAATGCTTCAGGCTTCTTCTATTCTTTCCACTTAACGTTTTTAAAGGGACCGACATACTTTTCGCTATATTCGGTATTTTAACTACGTAAACTAATATTTTACACTTTCGAGTTACATGATGATGATGATGATGATAAGAAGGTTGTACAGCCATAACTGTGTTAACTAAAAAAAGGAAGAGAGAGAGAGAAAGCTTAAATCAAAAAAGTAAATGTAGTATATATTTTTTTCCAGATGTCATCAGAACATCATCAGAAATGGAAACGTTGAGTTCTATCGGGATGGGCCCAGCTCTCCTTATGTTAGGAGAGGGTTACTCAAGTAAGTATTTAGCTATAAACATTGTACAGTAAATCTAACTATATGCAATTAGGTGATATTACCAAATCATAAAGTATTCAAATACTGAAGCAGATATTTCCAAGTCAAAAGTTTTCAACAAATTTCAGCCATCAACGCTGCTACAATCTTTGTATTTTCAATTGAGAATTTGCCAAGTAGGTAACAGAGATTTCAACTGACGATACCTTATTACCTGAAAATAAATTAATTTAAAACCTAATAAAATTATCAAATAATGTTTATTAAGGTACGTTTGTAAAGTAAAATTTATGCTTTTTAGTAGGTATATTGTAGTGTTGTAATTGTGTATTGTATTATGAGATTTTACTATAAATTTATTATTAAATACCTAAACCCCTAACTAAAGTCCTGACTATATTAATTGCAATTCAAACAATTGATTGAATATTCATTCGTCCGACACTCGCATACTTGAGCTGAATACTGTTAATATTCCGCCTACAGTCTGGCTGTCTGTGTATTTAAGACACATACTTTATCATAGTACTAAAGTAATAAGTATAATCTTAAACTGTCTTATTAATAAAAATCGCTTATTCTAAACATAAACTGAGTCTACACTAGGACTTGTTAATCCCGGAGTAGCAGAGATTCAACTTGTTATTTTTATTGTTATTAATAAACATGGAGTAACCTCGGACTAGCAATACCTTCCTTACGCCGAGATTAATGCGAATGTAATGGCAACCCAGTAGATTTAAAAGTAAAAAGAGTGAGTTATTGAATGAAAAACGACTCAAAATATGACGCAAGTTGGTGTTTTTACTCTATGGAAACTAATGTGACGTCGCAGCTGTCAAACTGTTTGATTAATCAGTTTTACGATAATTCAGAGTTAAAACCGTTTTAAGTTTTCTGTGTTGTAAATTCTTAGTTTATAAAGTAAAAATAAGTTTTTTGAATATAATGAGCCAGAAACGCAATCATGCTATTAACTGGGATGAAGGAGAAAAAGTACTTTCTTCCAAATACATAGTGAAATGAGCGTGGTGTTTATTTACTTTAAAAATATCTCTGTGGTATAAAAATTCGATGAAATCTTATTTTTACAGCAAATGTTACGATATGTATTAAAAGATTTCCGCCAAAGAATCCGCCTCATTAATGGCGTCATTTCTTCGATCTCATTTAACATCCTCAAATCATCAATAAAATAATCTCTATCCATAGTTTTATTATTATAAAACAACACTAAACGTAATACAATCGAAATAACATATAACAATAATCAAATGAACACCGGAATGTTAGGTTAGGTTTATGTCAAAAATGAAAAATACCACAACTGTAAAGCTTAGTCCGTCCTTAAACTAGGTGGCGGGAAGGATTAACTTTTATTCCGGGAGTAAACTCGGAGTAGTTTACTCCTTCCTTACTCTATGCTTATTAATACTGAAATTCATTACTCTGAGCTTATGCCTTGGAGTAAAGTTATTCTTTAACTACTCTTAGTTTATTAATAAGGCCGAAAGTGAAATTATTTTCTGCAGTCTAAATAGCTGTCGTATAGTTTTTACGCCCCTTATATCGTGTACGTGGGCGTATTTACTATGTTCAGTGATTATACATAAATTTCATTAGGGAACGTTGCATAATTTTCTCCTTTTAGATCTTTAAATCTACTGCCCACCACGAGCTCCGTGCAATTACATCTCCCATCACGATAAGGTCCCTGAGTTTAAATATCATTGTCTTTACGCGATTAATATTGATATCTATTTCGACATTCCCTTTAAAGTAGATAGAAATTACTCCAAGTCACACGCATGCTGCTTCCAGTTATACAGCCACTTCGGTCTTTGTGGCAAGCCTAAGATCTTGCATTACCATCTGTCACTAGTTTGATGTTATTGCTACTGGACTATATAACCCTGGTACCAGCGTAACGTTTTATGAAACGCTGGTTTCCTACGTATGATTTCTGCACGATGACTATGTGCGTTGCTATTTTCAAACAGTGCAGATTTGCCTGATTGATATACAGTTCTCTGCTTGCTTCGAGAGGTGTCACTAGCATGCTTTTAGCAATTGGTAATTTCCTCCTAAGCTACAACATCCAATTTATGCCACACTGGTAAAATCATGGCTAAATGCGTTGTGTGGGTATTTACTGGTTTGGTACCTCTTTTCGCGAAACAGTTGAGTCATTTAGGCGGCTTCCCTTTTTTACGAAAATTACAGTCTGCCTACCTGTGCTTATGGTCACAATGACTACATCGTTCTGCTTCTTTGCAGAATATTATTGTGTACCTGTAATCTAGGCACACCGTAAACTGCAACAGCAGAGTCGTGAGTGATTTGTGACTGGAGATTGGCAGAAATCTAGATACATCACACATACCTCCAACAGTACTTTGTGCAGTAGTGGGGATACCTCTAACACAGGGTAGACTATTTTTAGCATGTTTTTGGTCGCACCTTTATCGTAGCATACTTTACTACTACGCCCTTGAAAAGGTGGTCGTTTTGGAGATTCCAGGATTGAACATTAAATTCCATAACTGTTTTCCATATGTCAATAATTTTAATGTTGTATTAAAAATCAAAACACTGATTTAAATTAAAGCTTTTTGTAGCTCATTTGAAACCTTTGTAACTAGGAGGGTTTAGAAAATGGCGATAAAAAAATACCGATGCGGGTGATAGTGACAACACCAATATGTTCATCTGAATTAATCCGGGCAGCCTTAGTCGAGCATCGAACCAGCTCGTAAATCTGAACTACCCGCGATACACTAGCCGCCTCGTAAGCTTTTGATGCTGTCCTCGGTGCGGTTGGTACAATCAATAGGAGGCGACGAATATAAGAAATCTTTGATGTTAATTTAAAACATGTTAAAATTTTAAGAGCTGTCGCCTATAAAGCCAGATTTTCGTCAATCACTGCTACTGTTATTAAAACAGTCATAATGGCGCCGTGTATATAAACATACACAGATTTATTGAGACCATTTTAATCCCGTGGGCCGCTCCCACCGCCGCGGGTCCCCGGCGGGCGCGAGGTAGTCGCGCCCGCGGATACGGCGACCCGGGAGGGTCCGCGCACTTCCCGTGGCCGGGGGGCGTCGTCGGTGGAGGAGTTCGGGGGAGGTATTGTAGCCTCTCCCGAGGAGGGCTCCCCTGTATTGACAGGGGAGCGGGGGCTGGGGGTTCCCGGAAGTCGATTGGCGTTCCCGGGGGCTCCCTACATGCCTGAGGAAGGCCATCCCTGAGGTTTTTAGTGGGTAGGCCTTCCCCGTCTAGGGAGGAGAGCCCCACATAACCGCCGGCTCGCCACAGCCGGGGTATGCAATTTAATGCATTTGCCTCAGGGGAACAAAAAAAAAAGGTCTAGCGAAAGAAATAAAATGTCAAAACTATTGCCCGATTAGTATTTTTTTTTATACTACTACGGTAGCAAAATGGCTTACGGCCTGCCTGATGGTAAGCAGTCACCGTCGCCTATGGACGCTTGCAACACTAGGGGCATCACAAACGCTTTGCCGACCTTTTTAAAAACCTATTGTCACGTAGCGGAAGGCTACGGAGCAAAATAGGATAAGGATAAGAAAAAGATAAAAACAAGAGACTAATATATTGAAAGAATTATTAAGACAGCACGGCCCAAACTTATGAAATAAATTAAAATTACAAAATAACAAAAATATGGTAGAGAAGGGGAAAGAAAGGAAGGCGGTACCAGGATCTAGGTAGACCAAGTATCGGTAGGCTGGCAGTATACAGCAGCAGGCAGGCAGGTATTCAGCAGCAGGCTGGTAGACACACAGCAACAGGTTGGCAGGTGTGCAGCGGCGAGCTGGCAGGTATTCAACGGCAGGCTGGTAGGTATTTTGCAGCAGGCTGATAGTTATGCAGCAGCAGGCTGGCCAGTATTCCACAGCAGACAGGCAGGGATGCAGCAGCAGGCAGGGATGCAGCAGCAGGCAGGCAGAAAACGTAGGAGGCTCGATGTGGCAGCAATAGTACGTGGTTCTTTTGATGTAGTGTGCAGCCGAGTTTTCACAGTACCTTTAGAGTTGAAGACTTTTATCTTCACAGAGAGCTTAAGGTAGTATAGAAGGTTGTTTGTAGCTTCAGAAGTAGAAGTAGAATGTCCTCAAGAGACCCTGGACCGCCTTTTATAATAGCCAGATATGATGTTCGAAACTAAATACAAAAATTTAAAATTATGACATAAAATTCATAAAAAGAGTCCAATCTGGCATAAAAAATAATAAATATATTTAAATTTAGACATTTGGAATTATGTGACGTCACGTCTGACTGTTGTCATACGTTGTCAAAATCTAGAATGTTCCTAACAAACCAAGAGAAATCGTTGAAAATAATAAAAATTATTAAGAAATCATAACAAATATACAGCAAAAAGTAAAGAGAAAAGTAAATTTCAAGTGTTCAGTCCAATAAAAGTGCTAAAAGTGAAAGTTATAAACCAAAACAGTGCAATTTAGTGATACAACAAGACTACATAGTATAAGATGATTTATAAGTGTTAAACGTATTTGTACACAGTTAAATTGAAAATAATATATTATTCCAAGGTAAAGTTGAGACATTCTTATTTGTAGTTACACCAAAGACTCATATTTAAACATTACATAGGTAGTTAGCAACAGAGAAGTCAATGATACATATAAATCAGTCTATAAAGTAATAAATATATCCGTCCATCTATTAGTTTTCTAGTAGATTATGATTTATAGCTAATAGCATTTGCGTAGTCTTCAGCATATCAAGCATAACACTTACAGTACTCTTACAGTACACACTACAGACAGAATACAACCCATTTGGACATACAGTAATACTATACGCGATTCCCAATGGAATCAACACAAAGTTGTGTTGGGCTTGGGTGTTAATAGATCACCTCTGTCCAGCTCGCTTAACACTAACGGCAGTGCTGTGGGGGAGTACCCCCAGTGTATCCTACATACAAGTTGGGTGTAGCGAGCACTTTCCTAGGGCAATCCGTGCCGACTATCTAGAGGTGTTCAATATTCCCATACTTGAACTCTATACATGCATAACACGATTTATTATAGAAATGCAGATGCGTAGATTGCATGAGCGTAGCTTGAAAACTAGCAGATGGGCAGATTTGCATTAAAAGATAACAATTTACTTATAATTGCAAGAACTGAGAAAATTCTAGAACATTCTAATAGTATAGACGTTAGAAGATTAAAACTTTACATATAATTGCAAGTTCCGAGAAATTTCCAGAATATTCTAATAGTATAGACGTTACACTATTTACTCCCTTTTTGAAGAACCCCATACTGTAATCCCCCGGGAAAGCCTCAGCAGGGAGCTCGTTCCATAATCGGAGCGTGCGCGGAAGGAAATTACATTGAAAACGCACTGTGCGTGACCATTTAGGCTCCAGCATGTGAGGATGAACACCCTGCCGATGGCGAGCGGTGCGATGGTAGAATGTGGCCGTGGGCATCATGTCGAACAATTCTTTGGAACACAACCCGTTGTATAAGCGATAGAACACACACAAAGAGGCACAGTCTCTTCTCAGACTTAAGGGCTCAATACCGCATGTGAGTATGGGATCGTCAACGATACGCTCAGCGCGTCTTTGGACCGAATCAAAAGGATCAAGTTGGTATCGAGGTGCTCCCGCCCACAGGTGACAGCAGTACTCCATATGGGGCCTGACTTGCGATTTGTATAATGGCAGTCGTTGCCTCGGAAGGAAGTACCGCTTAGCTCTGTTAAGCACACTTAGTTTTTTAGAAGCCAACTTGACCTTGTCATCTAAGTGACTTCGAAATTGGACGTCACTGGAGATGTTGACACCGAGGATCCCAATACTCTTCGAGATGTTCAAGATTGTGTTCTCATATTGTCATGCTTAGGATTTTTTTTGAAGCACTAATACATCATTCTCTTTATTACCACATCAAGTAAGTGATATTTGCCTTACAGTATGGTTTTATCCGTAATCGCTCTACAATCTTCAACCTTCTCAATTTCGAAAACTACTTACATATGTGCTATTTTTGCAAAAAAGAGTTCAAGTTGATTGTATCTATACCGATTTCGCTAAGGCGTTTGACAAAATGTGACACAGTATATTAATCCAATACACAGTAAATTTGAAATATACTTCGGTATTCACGGTAATTTGTTACTTTGGCTTGTGTCAGATATCATTAAATACAATCAACTTGTCGCGGTTAAGGGTTTCTTTTCATCTCCTGTCCAGGTCACCTCTGGAGTGCCACAAGATCCGCTACTCTTTATTGCATTGACAAATGATTTCATTTCGATTCTAAGCAGTCCCTGTTTATTGTACGATGATCTTAAGTTCTTAATGGAAGTTCGTAATGACAAGAAAGTTGTTAAAGTACTTGTTGTTGTTGAAACATTTCAGTTGGATCTTAACAGCCTTAACAATTGATGCAATGAAAATAATATGGTGTTAATATTTAAAAAATATACTTTACATCGAAATATCAAACATTAATTTATGACAATAAAATTAATAATTACAACCTTGAATGAAAACATGTGGTTGATACCTAGAAATAACTTTGGATGAAAGCTTACAGACAATTACGACTATATAATAAACAAAAGTAAAAAACCTGATTCTGCCTTGTGAAACCATGTTCTCCTCGAGAGGCAACAAAATACTAGAGACCAAGATGCATCGTTTTGATCACTATTCAGCCCCTCGATGATTTTTTGTAGCTTTGTGCAGCATCTCATCCCTAGCCTCTTCATTGGAAGCAGAAATTTATTTTTAATATATATTCTTTTATTTTAAAATTAATCTAATCTCAAAAATAGCAATATATTATTATATCGAATAGGCTTAGCTTCTACATATATTCTATATTCTTAGCTTTCATAATCGTGTTATATAATCCACAGTAGAAAATGCATAAAAACATCTCGTGAGTATATAATAGACTGAATAGATGGATATAAAAAAAACACTGTTTAAATAGGGAGAAATTACCTAAAGTTTTTATAAATAAAAAACAAATTTGGTAGGTTATCCGAAATATAATTTCTAATGAGTTATTTTTGGTTTGGAAGGCAATATGGCATTAATGAGGATTTTTTTCTTATCTTAAACAAATTCAACAACAATTGTTTCTTCAATAGTTATATTTTGAACATAATTTTGACGGCACAATGACTAGTGTGGATTATGACGAGTTTGAAAAATGATCTGTTCCGAAAATATTGAATTAAGAGCAAATATATGATTTTGATATGATTTCTACGTAGGTTTTCTACCAGACGGGCTTGTGATATAAAAAAAAAAACTGGACGTTACAAACGGTTTAGAATAACGAGCAAGAAACACTCTTACGGAAATTATCATATGGTTCCGATATTTAGCGCTTATGTGCTAACAAATAGTACTGCCCGTATAAATTATATTGTGTTGAGCTTTGGCGATATACAAATTTACGAAATACACATACGACGTGTCAGATCCCTGATATGTGTAGACACCGACTTGCACAGGTAATATAGTATGAAGAATCTTACCCGTTTGGGTGTACATTAAAACCATTAAACATCTTAGATTTACTCGATTGATGTAAGCTACGCATTGTTATCAACGTTTTAACGTTTTGGACCTTAATACGAATGTTAATTTCATTAATAATATTAAATAAAATAGGTAGCCGCTTCAGTACATTAACAATTTTAACAACAAGTTAGCACATCCGACACTCGAGAATCTGGCTTCGCTCGTTGTCTGTAACTTGAGTTTCGTCTTAACAATCGGCTTATGTGCTTTTTAGCGCGTCGCGAGAGAAAACGTCTTGGTAGACACGAGCAGCGGAGACCTGAGAACCCTCTAAGGCTTTCAGCCGAGTGAATTATGTTTCGCATCCTGCTGCACGTAAAAATATTTAATATTTCAACATTAAAATCTATTTGAGATCTTACACATTTTTCTGTACGTTACAATAAAATATAAAAATTTTTATTAAGTGAAATCTAAATTATTTGTCGAAGATATGTCTTTATCACTGAGTTTACTTCTAAAGTTAGAGAAAATCATCATACTTAAAATTAGTAAGTAATTTAGAACTATCAACACTGAATAGCAGACAAAATTAAAAACATGATTATATTTTGTGTTTTTTTTTGTTTATAAGAGATGCGAAATATGTTAAGTTTAACATCAAACGTTGAACTAAATAAACATTATATATGCATTTGCAAAATTCACACGATCGCACACTGCAGTATTTATTACCTTTCGTACACTGCCTTTCGATGTTAAAGGTAGTTTAAAAAACTACTTATTACTTTCAATTTATACTACAATTCAGTTGTAGCCGATTCCTTACAACTTTTAACCTGGCACGTAAAATTTTGAACATAAATTGGTGTAACAATCAAAAATCCAATCATTATATTACGTATTATCTTCTTGACTTGTTTTACACATTTCTAAATACCTACCTTATACCATATCATAGATCATTAAATAGTTATTTAGTTATTTGCTAAAACCTTGCATTTTGGCCAATAGTAATATACGAGTACTAGAGGGTCAATAGCAGCTACATGATAAAAGAAATACATTACAAAGATAAGCCCTTGATTGAAATAAAACGTAAATAGCAAATGTACGTTGCTGAAATCTGAAAAGTAAACTCACCGTACCCAGTAATTTTACCTCCTATTTTAACTATTACACCGAAACGCAGCAATACGAACACTATTATTTTATTGTAGAAATAGATTAAAGCAATGGTAATTGTACGACAAAAGAAGAGACTTTACGTTGTCTTCAACAATACAATACTTTATTGTCCTTGTGCGTCCATTTCTAAACAATATCCCAATTTGACATACAATAATTCAAATAAAATGACATACAGGCTTATTGTCTCAAAAACGCAATTAAAGACGATAACTGGTCTTTAAATTGCGTTTTCATTCATCAAAATTCAATTCATCAAAAAGTTCATAACAGTCTTCCTTCGGTAAAATTTGGGAATTGGTAGTTAAACATCTGATTAAATCAGATATCAAAATTAAGACAAAAAATAGAATATCACAATTTGTATCAGAAATTATAAAATCTATTTTTGCCTGCAAGAAATAAACTATATACAAAACAATATCGTTATGATTGTCATTGTTTTTAATGCATTATGTAACGCATTAAAACAAAGACAATAAAAATATTCTAGATAATAATAGATTGGTATATTTATCTGTCTATAAAAATAGTTCCCTAAACTAAACAACCATGTATGTCTTGAAAATACATTTATTTACACCAAAACGGTAAGTACGAATCTCTGTCACCTAAATCTAATCCGTAAATTAAATCTGGCATACAATTATCGTCCAATAGCGATTGCGAAAAAAACTGCTGCTGCAAAGCGTAATTGAATGCGTGAGGTTTACGAGACATTCGTTTTGGGACGCTCTGCCTGATTGGGTACACCAAATTTTCCGCTTGTATGAGGACGAAAAGATGGAAGAAATCTAACATGGGGTAACAAATTGTTACAAGTTATGAGAAAATATATTCCAATGAATAATTATTTTATCAACGGATTCGAACTATATACACAAATTTAAAAAGTTGTCTATATATTTGACCGCCTGACTGACTGACTAGTTAAATTAACAAATCTTACTAATTCAACAAATAAATTTCAATTAATTTTAATCTTTATAAACAAATCAGCGCTTAAGGCAACAAATGAGCAACTAAGACTGCGTTACAGTAATTTGAGAGAAATCTTAATATTTAATGCAGATATATAAAAAGTGCAATTTTATTCGGAAATATTATGTACAATTAAAGATATTGTTGGGTTGAGTTCCCTAGGCACATTTTCCAGGCTCGGGAAATAAAAGTTAGCAACTCACAGTCTAACCAAAACAAACAAGAATCTTCTGTTATGAATCAGGTCTAAAGATATCGACAGGGTACATTTTTGTATGATAACACTGTACACAGTGTAACGTTAAGTCGTACTACTTATCAGATTCGCACAATTATAATTGTTTACTGTACTGCATGTACCTATTGAAAACGATAGCAAACTCATGATAGAGCCGCTGAAATAATAATTACGGAGAGAATTATACTTTTGCTTCAAAGAGGATTCCAGAAATATTTAAGTATACAATAGAACCTTATATATTAGCGACGACCTCCATAGTCGAGTGGATAGTACACCGGTTTCAAGGTGTCGCCATCTCTGAGGTCCCGGGTTCGAATCCCGGTGGAGGCAGATGTTTGTGTGATGAATACGAGCATTTGTACCTTAGTCATGGTTGTTGATATATATTTCAATAAAAATTATTTATATATGTATAATATATGTATGTCTATCCGTTGCCCTAGATCCCATAGCACAAGCCTTACAGAGCTTAGTTTGGGCTAGGCTAATTGGAGTAAGTGTAACAAATATTTATATTATGAGGCATTCCATTTCCAGAATATACATTTTTTATTTTACTTAGTTAACACGTTTATTTTACTTTCCGAAGAAATAAAAATAAACAAATATAAATAAAAATAATTTTTATTTAACACTGGAACTTACAGATACTTATTGACATCAAAACAAATATAAGACTAAATGAACAAAATCTTGTACGTGTATACAAATAAAGAAAAACAAATCTCGACACTCGAGTATAATGGAAAAGAAAAGCCAAGGGAAAAGATAATCAAGGTTAAGGAAAATTGAGCACAGTTAGGCTGAAGCTATGTTAAAATGAATGTGTAAGATGAAGAGAAGATTAACGGAATTAATGATATCATATGATGTTGTGTGATATTAAACTATGTACTTACATAGTTTAATATATTGTCTAAATTATTACGTTAGTTCACAATTAATAATTAACTACGTAATTTAAATAGAACTATTACGTATAAAGTTCTTCGCTAATGTAACCAAATCTTAGAGACAGTTTTTAATCAGTAATGCCAATTAAAATATAATTTAAATTCATAAATATATAATATAAATTGTTTTAATTTATTAACAGAAGTGAAAGAAGAAGGAAAGAAATACATTTATTCTGGACCATAGAGCGATGATAGATGATGATACATACAACAATAATCAAACAATACAATATATAATAATAATACACACCGCTATATGATACCCGTGGCAAGCTCAATATAAGCTGCAAGCATACTGCACTAGTGTTCTGCTTGACACAATGAACAAGTACAGAAACTTGAATTTGAACTTAAAACTATATAGTCGACAATCATACGGAAAACTTAAGTATACGGTATGTAATACTAAAAGGTAAGTGGTAGTTAGTACATGTCGTTTCTGTGACATACGCAGCAAATCTGCAACCCTCACAAAAATGTTAACCTCAACATGTAACAGTACCCAGTAATTTCACATAAGTAGTGCTGGCAATAGGTAGTTTGATTTTATGTACTTGCGATTTTGTGACATCAATAGTATGGATATGCCTGGGAACTTACTATTTTCAGAGATTGTAAAAATATTATATTTGAACTTTCAAAACAGTATTTCATCTGCTTATTGTTTTAGTAATAAGTAGTAAACATAAATTTTTACAATAAAAGCGTAAAAAAACGAAAAGCAAATAAAAACAGAAAATTTTAGGTTTAATTTAGGCACACGCAAGCGCGGTGTTGCCTGTCTAGTGACCCTACCGTGAGGCTGCGTGCGCGTCCGGCTAAGCGCGCACGCCGTGGTGAAGTCTCTCTGTCTGGGGGACTGTCCAGGGGTTCTCGGACAGTCCCTCCTTTGGACACATAGCGGTTGAATCGCAAGAGCACACCCGGCCATGTGCCCCGTATGGGCCCAGAGAACTCGGGGAGGTTTTAGTGGGTAGGCCGGTCCTCTTGACCGGAGAGCCCCACACACGGCTGCGCCTTGCCAGCGCGGTGTCATGGTGCATAAGGTCGCATTTCTCCCCCTCAAAAAAGAAATGTTTAATTTAGGTATATACGCTTACATTGACTTTCTTTCTGCAAGTACATAAAATTAAACTACCTATTCCCAGCATTAATCATAAGTTTTACATTTGTACATAGCAATGTGAACACTGCTATTTTGCTGTAGAAAAAGATAAGACGGAAGTACCCAAATGATAATATTGGATGTTAATAAAATAAAATTTTCTATACATTAATTGAAGAGACGAAGAATTTAATTAGGTACTATCGGGGACACTGGCGCCTTACCACCTCTAGAGCGTTAGTCGCTTGCACACTGCACGATGCTACGGCTACAAGCTACGCCTTTCGTTCATTCAACTATTGTGCTCGCGCGGAAACATGCAAGTGAGATAGCGCTAAGCGAGCGAGATAGCAATAAGCGAGCGATATTAAAAAAAATATCTCTGTATTTGGTTAAACGGGGACGCGGCGTTCTATGGCGACGTTACAAAAGACACCGACCATGTTTTTGTGTGCGGCGCTTTGATATGCCGCCACAAGTGTTTTGACAACATTTTCTCTAGATTGCAACTCTTAACTGACTCTTTGACCATTGTTACTAACTGAAATAATTGTTTATATAGTATTAAGCAATGTTCAGTTTGTTACAAAACACTGCAAATTTGATAGTTGCTATAAAATGCTGTACACGAGGTAATTACAAATTTACAGCGAGCTACTATTTTTTATACCCTTGTTATTAACAAATATCATTGTTTTTTAATTATAAACAATGTTCCGTATGTTGCGAACGTTGCAAAATTAATACACGTTACAAAATAATGAGAACAACCTAATTCTAAGTTTGCAGCGTGTTACAATTTTTTTTGACAATGTTATTAACAAAAAACACTTTTCACCCCTTTTCAACCCTTTCCGTACACCCCAGAGCGCTGCAAAATCACACGGTAAGGTATTTCACCTTCCTTAATGACCCCTCAACATTTTAGCGAGTTAGTAGGTAATTTCTTTCGGGTTTCAGGCTCTAATGACTGGCCTTATTGTCTTCTCGATGAATATATGTAATTAAAAAGTTAAGGATAAACAGGATAACTCCGTTTTTAAATGCATTATAAACATGTGAGTTTTCTACATTTACTTGTTGATGTTACGGTTAAGTAAAACATTTTAGTTCCAGCAGATATTCCACAAGTAAAAATAGTTTTTGCTAAATACCAATAACTATTTTGTTTTAGTTTAGCTTTGACTTTTATTGCTATTATATATTTACTGCTAATGACTTCTATGTGAATTAATATAATAGAAACAATAAGGAAAATATTAAAAACAAAAGAAAGTGAGTCTTAAAATGTATATTAATAATTCTGCAAACATTAACGTCTTTGATACGAGTATAATTAATCTTAATATTCTTACACTAGAGAAGCATTATTTAAGAACATCAAATACAGCAGCAATGCATGGCCGTAAATATTCAATTAGATAATTTAAACGATTAAACAAGAAAGAATGGAGAATAGCATGATTAAAAATATGGAAACAAACATGAAATAAATGGTTGGTTTCATCGTCTGCCTAGAATTATGATTAGTACCCTAAACTGTATCGTTAAATGACTGGGTATCTTAACAATGCCCAGACTTTAATTTGACCACACAGCAGTGTCTAGATCGAAAATGGAGGAAGATTCGTCGCCTATTCCTTATTTTATCTTAAGGGTGTGGAGTGGCTCCCAAGCAGAAGCCATCGCACTTCGACCTATTTGGGATCGCTTGTGCTCAACTTTTCCTTACATTTTTTATGATATTGCATATATTATTTATTGATTACATTACTATCAGAAAATATAGTTAAATGTTAATATTAAATATGTAACTAATAAATTGACCGATTTACAAAACTTTTAACCGACTTCAAAAAATGAGGTTTCTCAATTCAACCATATACTTATGTTTATTTTTAAGTTAGTTCGCGCATAGATTCGTCGTTTATGAACCGAGTTTGAGGATACTTTTTTGATTCGTAGAGTATCTTCTAGAGGGGCTCCCATGAAAAATTATCGAAATTGATTTAAAAGTTTTCAAGAAAAACTGAAAAATAAAAAAAAGCTGTTTTTACATTTCATGCACATTTGATACTCGATTAGTCCGTCAATTGTAGATCGGTTTTGATTTATTTTTGTTTATAAAGTACACCCGAGAAGGTCCCATATAAATTTTAATAAATTCAAAAAAATAATAAATAAAATTTTTCGCAACAAAAATATATACCGACTAAACTATCGCCCTTCTCCCACAAAGGACTGGCATTCATTGCTGGCCCCAATTTCAAAATAAATTATTATACATATAAATATATGTATATTTGAAGTAATTAAAACATTATTTAAGACTTTACAGTTTAAGTTTGCATAGGTATAGTTTTGAAGTCGGTTTGTTTTTGTTGCGTAAAAAAAATACATTACATAATCAATAAAAGATTGATATTTTAAAATTTAGAAATGATATATCACAGTTCAATATTGTCACATTAATACATAAGCATTAAACTTGAAGGCGACCCTTCGGCATTGTTAAAATAACAAAATAAAATTAATATTCATATTTATCTTTTTACAAATAGAATTATTTACTAAAATATGAAATAATTTTAAACGTCATTATGCTTCTGGGCCAATCAAAACAAAATACAATGGACTTCAACATCAGTTAGAATACTTTTGGCGATAAAACGCGGTTTGTATAGTCTTTATAGTAATTAAACTAATATTAATGTTGAGCAGAACTTTTTACTAAATTAAAACCTTTTTAAAGTAGATACAACGCGTGTCCACTGAAATACGTCATTAATTGTTGTGTTACATAATCATATTAATATTTTTGTGTTTGTTGGCTTTAAATCTTATTTAAAATACAAGATAAATTAATATATTAGAAAAAATGCAAACAAATGTTTGACTCGGCCGGGACTCGAACCCGCATTATGAATAGTGTATTTTGGTCTACTTTGGCTTGACAAAGTAAAAAAAAGTTGAAAAGTGACAAATGCTGTTTAAATTTTCGATTGGGGTGGCTAGTGTCGGTGGCAGAATAGTTAAGACGTCAACATTGAAGAAGCTAAAAAATTTTATTTGCATTAGAAAATACATATTTATTTTTAATTTAATATTTCGTCAATGCCCCATTGGCAGCTATGACAGCGTCGCACCTAGCTCGCATCGAGCGCACAAGGACTTCACACAAGTCTGAGCCTCGGAGTGAATCCCAAACTCGGTTGCAATGTGCAATTAAATTATCTCTGGACCTTTCATTTTGTGTGTCCCACCGCTGAACCATCAATCCCCAAAGATTTTCAATAGGGTTTAGAACTGGAGATCGGGAGGGCCATCGCACCGTTCGAATGTCCGGCTGAGCTTCAAGCCGCCCTTGCACCACACGCGCGGTATGAATAGGGCAGTTATCATGAATAAATATAAATTCCGGAACTTCTGTCCCCGGATACACCACACGCACAGTAGGGACCATGTCTCCTGGAGAAGCTCGAGGTTAGAGTCGAGTTGTTCGTGAATGAATGCTTCAATTGCACTCCACTTCGCAATTATATCTCCTTCACTCATTGATTCTGGTCCCAACTAGTTCAGTAGTTCATTTATTTATTTATTATTAGGACACCAGCAGTGCATGCATTAACACATATTATTAAAAAAATACAGAGTTGGTATAAATAATTTCATTTACTTCATTAGTTCATAAAACACTTCTTTCACTGAAGGAGAGTAAAGCGAACGGATAGATTACAAACATAGCGTGCGAGAGCGAGACAGTTGATTGGCTTGGCATCCTGTGGGTCAATTCCACTAACAAAATGAACCGAACTATGCCGCTTATCCAATCCGAACGCTAGAATATCACGTCATCTAACAATCTATGCAATTCTATTGGTTAAAAGTAATGGTTCAGCTGTGATTTGTTTGTGGAATACAGGAACTAGAATCACCGGCCGGTCGGAGTCTACCTGCACACAATTTCATGTCTTATAGCGCAAACATTATGTTTAGTTTTACTTGAATAATTAGTTGAAGGAATATGTATCATACATGTGTTTAGTTATGCAGTCAAATTGACATAACGTCTCATACCTACTTAAAAGAACTACGATACAGATGGACTAATTGAACTATACGAATGAAGTGACGTAAATGAACTAAGCGATAAGGTGACTCAAATGGACCACTGAAGTACTGAGCCATGTGAACAAGAAGAACTAAATTAACTAAATGATTGATATACTTCATCTAGTCCAGTTGAAGTAGGTATATCATTCTTTACACTTCAGTGAACTATTTTGCGCACCTCTACTCGAGGTAGGACTGACCAGTAGCCCTCCCGGATATTTCGACCAGCTCTCCGGGTCCAGCGGCACTCATCCATCCCCACATATTTGCACAGATTCTGCCCGAATTATTGTTTGGGTTCACATTACGAGGCTCAAAACGTGTATTGTCTAAGCGCCATAAATGCCGACGACCTATTTGGTTAGATTTAAAACTTTTTTCATCGGCAAATATAGCACGTGAAAAATTGAAATCCCTATACTCTCGAGCGAACCGGGTTCTCGCTATCTTATTTTCTTCGCTTAGAATAATTTTTCTAGCAGGTTTTCTGTGATGTAGCCCAGCGCGATGAAGTGCTCTCCTTACAGTCCTCAAGCTGCAGTCAAATTGCTGGGCGAAGACACTTGTGGGCGTGAATGGCTCCACTGCATATGTGTTGAGTTGACCATTTCTTGAGCTTGTTGAGCATTAATTAAATATGGATGTGCCGAGCGTGGTCGATCGTTAAAATCACCCTCCTCTTCGATTCGACGAACCCAAAGACGAACTGATCGTCTCTGAAAAACAAAAAAAACTGTTTAAATACCTAGGTTTTAGTAATACTTAAACTTATTAATTTAACTTATAAAATAGGTATAGGTCTTTGTAATAGAATCAATAAAATCATATTAAAGTTACCTATCTTTTAAAACTCCAACTTAAAAATCGAATCGCCTATGTCAAAGGAGCGCATCATTTTCCTTGAATTGCATATTATAACGCCCCGCAATTATAGAATGAATTAAATTCTTAAGACGTAGTGGTAAGAGTGAAGTTTACTTGCACATTTGAACGGTATGACACGTGCCGAAAGCGGCAAGCGGCGTCTTTTAATAATAAGATCAATGAGAACCGCCCGCGGTAATTTTTAAAGAATTAGCAGTGTTATATTTAATTTAAGTATTAAGAGTAAGGAAGTCTGTGCTTAATAAAATAACATTCTACTCATGAATACAAACACTATTATTTTGGGACCGACTATTAACTGGACAAAAAATCCATACATATTGACTGCGTAGATATTGACTATTTGTATATGAAACGGTTTCAATTTCAAAACGCCACTTGACCGCTAAGTACTAATAGCTAGCTACTCGTAGAAGTATATCTATACGTTAAATAAAAAAAATAATTACCTACATCTTTATAAGATTTACTTTTAAAAAATTTTAAACATTTAAATAAAACTTACCGAGAAACCAAGTTCTTGCGAAATTTGCGTAATATTCCTGCCGAGTTCATGAAGAGCAACTATTCTTGCTCTTTCTTCAACAGAAAGATTTCGTAAGGCCATGGTCCTTGAGCAGAGGTCGTAGCGAGCACAGAAACTAACAGCAGCGAAGACGTGAACAATTCACGAAGGCGTAAAGCAGACTGATACCTATACCTACCAAAAGAGATTTCAAAATCGTTTGTTTGAAATCTCTTTTGGTATAATGAATGGTCGTAGTAAATCGTAGTAAAATACGTAACCAATCAGGGATAGCTACGCATCGCGTAGTCGTGCCCGGTGCGAGCCGCTTGCATACGAATATTTCTAAAAAGTGGTAAGGCGCGAGAGACCCCGATAGTACCTGATAAATATCAAAGCATTTTTATTTTATAAGACCTACTGTAATAAAAAAAGTATTTAAAAGCTTTAATTAGAATTTTAGTAATTCTTTAATTTTTTTTTTGATCTTAATATCTCAGAAGATATTTATTCTTATGCAAAGCATAGATATATATTTAATTACTTACAATGACTTAGCTATTGAAATACACAAAAATGCTACAATAGATACTACCACTGTTTAAACTTTTTACTGTATGTAACCAACAATATTAATATCTTTGGTATGATTATTAGCCGTCAAATTATGAATAGGACGCACATAACTCAACCTTCGTACAAAACCTATCTATGGTAAACGACAGCCTCGTTAAATAATAGATGGTGTCAGCCGCTATATAGGATTTGTTCTTATCTTTGGAGCGGGGTGGGTCTTCTCGAGAGCCTCCGCTGTTTGAATTGCAGTGAGGCTTTTGTGCTAAGGATTTCTTATTTTTCAGATGGGTTGTAGGGACAATAAAACTACAGAGATATTGCTTCTTTTATTAATAGTAGACTAGAACCTGTAATAGATATTTAAAAATTAGGAATATTCAAACCTAAAATTATCATCAGCACCGTGTAATTTAAAAAACTAAGCTGTCAACTGGATAACATATTAAGCTAGGTATTAAGAGATGATCAAAGGTCACAAACATTACACAGTGATAGTGGTCACCCTATAAAATGCCTGCCATTTATTTGGCTCCAAATCTGAAATGGAGCGGCACGAACATGAATTTTGACGCCTTGTAGAGACGCGAGTTTTGTTGAACTTTACTTCTACTAAAGGTTGTTTTCAATATTAAAACTAACTTATATTAATTGATAACATCATTATTGACTACTGTGTTGTTCTTTTGGATTTAAAATAATTATTACTATTTAAATATATTTACTATTTAAAATTAACAACTGACGCTTCATAATTTTGGTACTATTAATAGTTATCACACTTACACCAATTAGTCAAGCCGAAGCTACAAAGAGATCTAGATGAACAGATAGATTATTATTAAAATAGATAAAATGTTTTTGATGGACATAGTCACTTATAATCATGAATTTAAAAACAATAACTCACTCAACAAATCATTAAATAAGTTACTCGGAAGAAACTGCTGTTTAACAATAAGGCCGTCGGTGTTATACATTTTATATTTGATACTAATGTAATGATTTGTGTGCAATATAGAGTCATGTTATGTTAAATAACGACCTCTGAGATTTTGGTGGCATGATACTTACTCAAAAACCACTCAACCATAATGGTACATTTACGACGTCCTACAGTTGATTTATTTACATCCGCAGGAACATTGATCCTAATAAACAACATTGTTAGTCATCACTAACAACAATTATTTCTACTAATTATTTCAAAACAATTTATTACCAAATATAATACTGTAGCTAGCTTTAAAGAGAAAAACATTTTTGTTTATCGCGAAATATTCATGATTAAAACTTAGTTCTTACCTGCAATGTTAACCTGTATCGGTAAATAAAATATGGATAGGTATTAATATGTCTGTATCGGATTCCATAGCTGAAACCGCCGATGCGGCCTTTAGCAATAGACGAGAGATTTACGATGTACACGAAATTAGTCCACGGCCTGTGTAATGATGGATAGTCGTTGGAGATTGATACATGACCCGATATTACGAACCTCTTAGTATTTATTCAAATATGATTTAATTCAATATAGCACAACGTTGTCTAGATTAGAAGAAGAATGGTTTGACTCATATTTTAGTGTCACCACATTCATTTTAGAGTAGTTAAAAAAATGTTTAAGAAATTGGCTATAAAATTAAAACGAATTTCTTTCATATGTTGGGTTGTAGCATATGGGATGGCTCTTTACTTAGATAATAAAGAATTCCAGAAAGCAACTAAATTCGCGCCATAGATTTCGGTTCGAGTTCTATCTTTTTGTACTATTGCAGTAAATTATCTAACATTTTGTGATTTCATTAATGATGCGTGCTGCGAAAAGTGAACTGAAAACTGATTTCTTCTCATAATTGCTTTAAACATGAATAAAACCGCAGTGTAAATGTAATGACCTTCTACGCGGCAAGAGTGGTGCTCTGTTTCAAATTTGTTTTCACCCTTATCAAAACGGTCATCCTAAGTTTCAGCAGACCGTATAAGGATGCTCAAAGTAATCCAAAGGGGAACAGATCTCTGTTGTTATGCTCAGTTATAATTGTAATTTCTCTGCGTGATTGAAATAGAAATTAACGAATCCGCTGAATAAGCATAGCGCCAGGGAGTTGTGGACTAACAATTTAGAAAACACCAGATGCTGGACTTTTTTTTTTTTTTTTTTTTTTGGTGGCGGCGACCTTATGCACCATGACACCGCGCTGGCAAGGCGCGGCCGTGTGTGGGGCTCTAGGACTGGCCTACCCACTAAAACCCCCTCCGAGTTCTCTAAGACTATACGGGGCATATGGCGGAGTGCGCTTTCACGAATCGACCGCCATGTGTCCCAGGGCCGGCTCGACCAAAACCAAAAGCCGCCACAGGAGGAACTGTCCGAGAACCCATGGACAGTCCCCCAGACAGAGAGACTTCACCACGGCGTGCGCGCTTAGCCGGACGCGCACGCAGCCTCACGGTAGGGTCACTAGACAGGCAACACCGCGCTTGCGTGTGCCCGACTTCGCCTACCAATCCGTCTGCGGTGGAGGGGAGCGGCCTCGACGTCCTCCTCCCGCTCCCTCTCCGCGGCCTCCTTCTGCGAGATGACGCTCTTGCAGAAGGAGGCGACAGCCTCCTATCCCGCCTTGCCGCGGAGCATGGCCACGACCACGCTCGGCATCGAGAGGTCGCTGCTTCCCAGCGCAGCTACGAGTTCGCTGTGCTGTTGTTGCCACGCCGAGCACACTGACAGTGTGTGATCGGACGTGTCGTCGGGAGCGCCGCAGTGATAACACCGCGGCGTTATCTCCCGACGTGCGACCTTGTGCAGGTAGTGACCGAAGCAACCATGCCCGGTCAGTACCTGCACCATATCGATGTGAGACCTAAGTTCAACAGTGGACATCTCTCGGCTGGAATGGTGATGTTCATGTTAATTGTATAAAAACAAACAAGTTAAATTAATAATATTTGGTATGCTATGGTTTTAAGTACCTAATTAGAGCAATTTTATATCACTGTCGAAAACCCGATTATTATGTTTAAACTAAGAAATCATTAGGTATTATTTTATCAAATACAGTATAAAAGAACCACATAAGCAAGTGTAATTCAATAAATTCTACCATTACAACATGAGGAACAGTTTATTCAACCGTGAAAATTATAGTCCAACAATTACTAGAATTTCACTTCATTAATTTTACATTTGTATATGAAAGTTAACGATTGATTTGGCTTTAATTCCTCACAATGCGCAACTGACGCAACAGTAAAATTAAGGTCATACAAATCGTCGCTTCATTTTTAACCCTTTGGATTTTCTGATAGTAATAAGCTCATAAAAACTCAATGTTTACTCCCTAAGGATACATCTATTCAAATATTTGCTACTGTTATAATTTAGCATAGGTATGTATTAATAATACATTATTTACAAATCATATAGTTAGGATTAGTCAAAAAGAACTTTGTTTTGTAAATCAAAATAATATAACGAATTTAGATGACAATTATGAAAATTTTTATTTTTATAAAAAGTGAAGTTCGGTAATTATTTGTGATATATAATATCTTACGAATATCTACCACGACCATGGTTACAGATGTCGATTTTTTTAATCGAAATTCACATTTTGTCTAAATACTCGTAGCTTGTTCCCGATCGAAGAAATGTAATTAAGTAAATGAAATACGTGAATTATGATAAATATATATTAAAATAAGTAATATAAGTAATTAACAACAAGAAATATAAAAATATAAGCTATGTGGAATTAGCTGACAATTAAACGTAACGTAAAACAGGATGACTAATCTGACACAAGCACCCATAGACCAACATAGCTATAGAGTATATTTCGTTAATAACAGTATGAATTTTGGATTTAGAGCTCACAATCGATTTGATTGGCTATTAAGCTACATACTATCATGATTGGACATAAGTCAGTTGTCTTACTTTAAATAAAGCATAAGTAGCAGCAATCTGTGTGACAAGGAATCCATAAGGGGATTTCATTATAGTCAATATATAAATGTACTTAATATAAAAAAATAATGTACCTATATTATATAAATGAATTATATAATATAATTTATTAATTATTACAATATACTTAACTTTTCGTACATTGAGCAATGGAGATTTGTCATTATTTAGTTTTTTATGTAATATGTTAGAAACAAACAGACTGTCCACTTGATGGTAAGTGGTTACAGTCCCTTGATAGTAAGTGGTTAAAGTTTTTATTTGAGTTAAGTGAAAAGTTATTTACGGAAACAGTATTTTAGTACCTCAATGTTGGTCCCTGAGGCACATCCGTAATTATGGGTGCATCAACAGACTGAGTTAGATAAATAGGACATAAAAACACATTTTTTTTCTATGGAGACATAACAATGCGTGAGCTTAGGTACAAGTGTTTTGTTAAAAACGTCGCCTGACACTAGAAATTTTATCCCGTGTCGTGGGTCTGCACACAAACACAGAAATATCATATGCACAAACACTTAGCCCAGAACTCTTCCTTTATATGTAGTAGTGCAGTTCCGGTATCAGTAGTGCACCGATTAGCAATAAAATGATTAATCTGTAGAAATTTATTACACGTGAAGTAACTTGTTAACGGATTTAAAATATTTTTTTAATCTTGCTTAGAACAGATAAAGTCGATATAGGTATATAATTTTTGTTTCCAAATTTAAATAAAGTGTAAAATTGTTATTTTTCATTAGATCTGGGAAAACACCTTCATTAATAAATTTAGTAAAAATTTATGTGATTTATAGAACGAGTTACTTTATTACTGGTTTGTTTATGTGAGCCAATATGCACCAAAGGTCCTTAATTTTGTTATTACTAATCATTTAACATATTAATGGTAAGCCATTAACACAATCACTTTTGCTTGAGGACAGGGCTTAGACTTTTTATAATACTCGTATGTGAAACAGAATTATTTGCAATCCATACTTTTTAGTACTGCAGGCAGAGGTGAAGACACCAGCAGAATTATATTATGAATTTTATATTTATAAGTAATAAATAATACTAATGAAATTGCATCTAATGTTCTAAATCTACATATTAATAAAAATACTTGACTGTCTATTTATTACACGAAAATCACTTATTTGCTTAATTGGAAAATTAAGTGCATATATTGGTGAATAATAATGTATTATTAAAACATTTTTACGGAAACTATTTTCAATACCAAAATCAAATACAGCTTTTATATAGTTAATTAATAGAAAATATGGTCATATTACGTGATAGGTATCTATTATATAATCCTCCTAGTTTTATTTATTTAACTATAAATCGGTTATGTGCTTCTGGGATCTCGGTATATAATGAACGGAATGAACGGTTTTAAATTCATAAATCCATTTGGATATCCACTTTTTGTAGAAATCGCGTACAAAACGCTTGATAAATTACCATTTAGTGAACATACAATCGTTGTATGCAAATTAGAAAACGTGTATTCGAATATGTTAATTGTATCATTCGTTTTAATTAGGTATATAAAATAAAAAATATAGTCAAAGTATAACTAACGATGTATTGTAAAGTGATGTATCCATTGGTGATAATCGGGTGAGTTTGGACTCGATTTCCATTGTGGGCAGAACTACTCGTATTTCGGCTGAAAGTAATTGTATATAGGCCTGTAAGTCATTGTTATTTGTCAGAAAATCTGAGACTGCACACTGAATTAAATTCTGTAACCGATTCACAATAACATAGTTATCATCACAATTTTTTTCAACCAAATAATGAAACTCGAACAATGCACACCTTTCACGGTTAGTGTGCATTGTTTCTAATCCCATGTGGATTTGCATCCGATGAATATTTGCTGAAAACATTTGATTCCGTAGAGTTTATACATCATGACATACTGAAGTATGTAACATGTATATTTTTTCTACAATAAAATCTTATGTACGAATTATTATAACGAATTATTATTATAATGTTGATAGTTGCAAAAATTAGTTAAAAGAAATTTAATCTTCTGGGTTTCATGATTATTTTTCTCATAAAAGTTCTCCCAATTCACAAATAAATGGATGAATCCGCTTGTACATTTTATAAAAATATATTTTTTATTGTAATACAATCAATTTTTTCACTTAACAAGTCGTTACTAAGCAATTGAATGGGAGCGCGGAGGGGAATATATCCGGCGACATGTGTTTGCGACTTTTTTATGACGTCCGTACGAAACGGCACACGTGTTTGTGATATTGGTTAGATTTTGTTCAGAGATTTTAATTGCGCTGCGTTCGTGTTTTGTTTTATAAAAATCATACTGTTTGTTTCATTTGAGAATATAAGATTTTATTTGCATCGTTTATATAATTTTATATCCAGGTCCATGTTGTGTATATTTTGTTAGACAGTCTTCGTACTTATTGTATGTCAACTTTATTACTTTAAAAGAGTTATTACTTTTCCTCTTCCCCTTTCCTGAGCTCAAATATTCCTAAACCAATTGACACCATAATCAGTTTAACCGTTTATATATTTTGAATTTGATTGGTTCATTGCAGAATATACAGGCATAAATAATTATCATAAGATGTTCATCTTTTGGCCAGCTATCTAAAACTATTCCCTTTAACTCATTACCTTGACCAAAACAATACATAGGATCTATTTTTACGATTAAACGGAGTTTACAAATAATAACCTAAATTTTAGTCATTTGTAAAAAATTGGTTAATCCTTATTCATTCTTTAGTATCGTTATATACACATTTGATCTGTGTGAACGATGAGAAGGAAAATTCTTTTCTCTCATAGTCCATCATTCCACCCCAGTTATTAAGATCGTAATGCAAGTGTAACTACTTGGCCTTAGGCAAATTAGTAAGTGCCAAATAGAGCAGAGCATTGTTAGGCATCTAGCATCTAAACGTCACTTAGGAGACAATAGAAAGTCTATGACGTGAAATATCATGGATCATTTTTAGGTATAACTTCAACCACACAAGCTGAGTTAGATGAGAATGGCGTGAGTCTCGGTTCAGTGAGAGTAGGAACCCCCAGCGGCTGAGAGCACGCGGGAATGACACTAACTGGTTAATCCAAAAGATACACTTATTGAAAATTTTCATCGTCGCTCAAAGTGTCAGTTTTGGAAACGTTAATTAAAGTTAATATATATTTAAGTGTCATTACACTTAAATTTATAACGTAGTCATTGTTTCACGAAATCATATCCGTGTCAAATCAAATCAAACATATTTATTTGGTACAAGCTTAAGGCCTTACATTAATTGAAGTTCTGTTTACAATCTACCGATTAATAATGGTATGCAAACAGAATTTTTAACAATCTTGAATCTGATTCTAATCAAAGGATTACACAATAAAAACTGCTTATTAAATTTCTCAAACTGTGTTTCAGCAGTTCCCCTTTTTCAGTTGATGACTACTTTACATTAAGCATAATCACTTTGTAAGTAAGGTATATGCCGAGCTGGCAATTTACAGTTGAATATTTAACGTCTCAAATTTTCTCAGAAGTTTAAAGGAGTTAAATTATTATGAATATTTATGATAGACTAAAGTTTGCGGTATAAATGAGTTTCAAGTTGACATAATGTTAGTGCAGATTATTGTTTCACAAAAATAATTGAAAGTGTGAAAAATAAGTAATTTTAATATTATTAACAAAGTATGTGGCAGTTAAAGTTCTTTTGTTAAAATATAGGAAATTATAATTACAATTGGAATGGATAACTTTAAATTTTCCGTATAACATTGAATGATCAAAACTTTTTATATTTATGTTTATGAATCCTTATTATGGTTATGCATTGTCTTCATTTCAAATGTCGCACTTTCCTCAAACAGAATTAAGAAGTTAATGAGTAAAAGCTAAAAAATATTCAAAGTTAAAAGTAATATTAAAAACCGTAATTAGAAATGTAGAGGAACATGCCTCTACATTTCTAATTACGGTTTTTAATATTCCCATTTATATAAAGCAGATTATTATGCATTAATACGCAAATAATATAATGTTGTAGCATATTAACGTCGTCATCACCTAGAAGTTATAAAATTTGATAGAATATTTATTCATTTTTTTTTCTCCCACGGGGGATGGTAGTGAATCCTCATAGGCGGCGCGCCACCACAGTGGTCGCTATGACAACCCCCTGGTGCTCGGACGACATCGCACCGGATACCACCCGCAACCGGTCTACGGCGGATGGTTATGTTGGACTCTAGCAGAAGGCCAGCCTACCAACTAAACACTACCTACAGCCTTTGGTCGGGCGGAAGGCCTGGGACCCTATCGGCTTGAACTAACGCTCCCGCCCTCCAGAACGGGGCGGTGTATTTATTCATTCTAATTTATCACAATTTAAAGTGAACAATTTATAAGATGAAAATATTCATGATATTATTTCAGTGTCATTTAATGGTGCGTATTTCCGGGAACAAAAATAGTATTACACCCTTTAAAATATGTGTAAATTAGTTTTTAAAGGTTGTAAAACCATAACTAGGCGAATTAATAATTAATTTGAGTCCGTAAAGCATATATATTCATATCATTTTTATATTTATATTTTATTTAAGACCGTTACCGTTTTTCTAAAACTACAATAATTATATCCTTTTATAAATTTTGAAATAGACATTTAATTTTCTCTTCATTAAATATTCATTAATGTCAACAGCCGGCATGTCGTCCACTAGAGCGGTAAGCGTGCATTTGTTGTTTCAGTATTAAACGTGGTCTAATTACACAATGATGGTGCACGCAACATTTTGCTTTTGTGGTTTGGTCAATTAAATACACATATTGTCATATATACACAGATTCGCAAATAATTAATTAATTTGCAACAGTGTTAATCTCTAATATTGTTTCATCATTATATTATGATACGTAGGGGAGGATGGCGGACACTGAAGGGAAATAACGCACTGCATTCATACTATTAGTAATAATCAGTCTGTCTTTATTAATTATTAATCTTTAGTTATACATCTACCAAAACAATTATACTTATTAAACGAAATCGATCAACAAATAGAATATTTTTAGCAAAAACAAAACCTTGTCTGTCCGTAATTACAGAAATTATAATGGTGTGATATTCATAAAGTACAATATATTATATTGGTGTAATATTCGTAAAGTTACTGAAAACGATACCTATTGGATATGTTGACTATACCATCGTAGCTGTCTTTACGGTGCATACACAACTTTAACTCTTGATAAAAGCGTTCAGTTAAAATCAAAATTAACTTTATTTAAATATGACGAATAGTCCCATTCAGGACGTATTTTTTTACTGATAAGAATAATTTATCAGGTTAATCAAAAGTAATAACAACAGTTACAATAAATTATGTCGTTAACATACAACGTACATATGTGTTCACAATTTATATGAGAAAACAAATATTTACACATTAAAATGTAATGACTTTAAATCAACACCAAGCATTGGCATTATTTAAATAATCATTGATTTTGTAATAGCCCTTACTCATTAGCGTCTTTTTAACATGTACCTTGAACTTTTGAAAATACAGCTACACAATGTGGAATCTTGTTATAAAAATTATTACCCATAAACGAGCCTCTAGTTTTTTATAGCCTGTACTTTGGAACGGCAAGTTTATTTTTATTTCTTGTGTTTAAATTATGCATTTGAAAATAATATGAAATGTGTTACAATTTTTATACACATAAATCAAATTTTCATAAATATACTGACCCTATTATGTATATAAAAATATGAACGAGCATTACTCATAAATAAATAAAAACATAATTTCACAATATACAATATATATATATTTTTTCTTAATTTGGTTAATTTTTGAGATTTTTTTGTTTTATACACCCTTTTATTTGCGTAAGGGACCTTTGGCAGACAAATGTGAATTTAATCCGGCTGATTTAATTCTTCTTCTCACGGTTTTTGTGTTTATTGTAACTCCTCAAACTTCTTGCAGTCTAGTCCTTACTTCGGAAGAAGTTAAGTTCGGTTTCTAAGCACACTGCTAACGAGGAACCAGTCTTCTCTGGCCGCAGTTTTCCGTTTACGTCCTTGTCCTGCGAGTCTCGTAAACTGTCCGGTCTGCCGATACCTCTTGACAACTCGGTGTACCACAGATTTTGATACTCGTAAAATTTGAGCCACATTTTCGTAGGTGTGCTTAGTTTCTATTAGAGTAACGGCCCTAGCAACTTGAGTGGCGTTTACATCCGGCATTGTCAGTTTATTTGCAGTATTAATTCACACTTAACACGATAAAACAAGGCAGTCGAGGTAAAAATTAAATAAAAACCTAAATTTAAACGCAATATCAAAAGATGAGATGTTTTATGCAGTATGAAAACACAATTTTACACAATAACAACACAAAACAAATGAAATTCGAAATAAAAAAACATTCCTATACCTACTTTCTGTTTTTTCATAGGATTTACTAATGTTTGTAGCCAGTACGTATAAAAATTACAACAGGAGAAATTAAATCCTTTTTTTTGCGTTCCTCTAAATTTGTCCATGAGTTTATATATATAATGAAAAACAACAATAGCTTCTAAAAATATTTTGCACCGAACTCAAAGCACCTGCATCCTCAGTTTCTCAGATAGCAAAATATATGTAGATGGCCGCATTCACAAAAGGAGTGCAGTAAATAATTTGTTTGCGCGACATCTGGGCGCTACCCTTTCTGTGTACGGAAAGGATTGCGACGGCCGAATGGGAGAACGATTGGTAACACCCCCACTTCTATTGAGTTTTATGGGGATACAATCGGAAAGGTTCAAAAAACAATAAGGAGTGATTTTTTATGTTTAGGAAATTTCAAATATACATAACATGCAATTCAACAATTTCAAATATATATAACATATAATTTTACACAATTTAGCTATAAGTCAAACATACCCGTTTTAAGTCTAATGGGTGATCGATTTTATTTGCAATTTTTAGTCTTATAGCAGGGTTATGTTTTCCTAATAAAAATTTAGGTGAAGTCACACACGAATAGTACCGTTTCCGTTTCTTTTTTCATATTATATAGGTGTTAAATTAGAACCGCGATGTACTCATAGCGTGAAATGCGTGAAACACCTTGACTAGCATAATATTTTTATACCACTACGGTGGCAAAAGCACTTACGATCTGAGTAAGGGCGAGCAGTATTATGGACGCCTGCAATACCAGGCGAGTATATGCAATACGAGTTTGTGGCAAAGAGATTACCTAAGAGATGGCTTTCTCTTTAGGGTATATGGGTTCAATTGTTACTATCATTTTCGAGTGATAGTCAGAGTGACTAACCAACGCCAAAGCTGCTGGAGGAAACTTGTTTGATTCCGTAAGTAATTGTGCATTGTGTTCGTTGAAACACAATGCACATTTACTTACGGGGTAGCTTACGAGCAGCTCGCCAATTCTGTCGACAAATTTAGCTCTGACAATAATCATTTTACTATCCTTCGAGGCTCATTATACTTACATTTTACGTCAGTTACAATGAGGTCATGAGTCTTACTAGCTGATGTCTAAGTCTTGTATTTCCGGTGTTACTAATATATTAGGAATAAAATATTATAAGAAGATCCACGCTATTATTAAGAGAATGACGTAACTTTTTACAAAACACTAGATGCTTAAGGCTCTGAACTAATTTATGCAAAAGAAACTCAACTAATATTTAATAGAAAGCTATAGAGGGTAATTTGAAAAACGTGTGTTCACTCGTCGACAAGTAAATGAGAAGTGAAGTCGCCACGAAGCCTCTGAGCTCGAGAGCGCTCGGATAAAATCGGCTGCTATCGAAAGCACGAACGCTACATAACACACGTAGCGCCATCTGTTTTTCGACAGCGATAACACACAAAAATGACGGACAGCAATGCCCGGGTCAATAGTTTGCACTCGCTTTTATACCCTCCGTAGACATATTTTTTTCATATCTCCTACAATATTCTATACCGACTAGGATCGTTTTAATGACAGTACCAACGTAGGTATCAAGATCATTTGATTTATATTTTAAGCTGATTATGGCACTCCCGGAAATAGACCAATTTTATGGTTGCCCGATTTTATGACAATCGTCTCAATAACACTCTTTTCGGATTTTAGAGAATCTCATAAAACTTCAGTGTATACTGGTCCTTCTTAACCACCAGCAACTTCTACTACGTACGCACATTATAAGGTGCTAGAGCCAGCAGGGGTTGGTGCACCCGAGAATCATTGCCTTCGGTACCAACCGACATTAGGCGCCTTTCTTGCTTGATATTTATAATGAGTATTTGGGCCGTGTCGAATCACGCTGGCCCAGTATGTTGGCTTTGCTCCGTTAGGTATAGTTCAGGTGATCAATATTTACAATTGAAACCTGTTTGCAGTAATAAAATTTTAAATAATAAAGTGTATTAGGTGGTCATAACCTGTTAGTACTTATATAAAATGAACATTTGATAACTTTAATGGCGACTATTTATAGACATATTTTTTAATTTAAATTAGCATACAAGTTACAATAGCTAACTTTTCTCCCATTTATGTCCAAAGCAATCGACACTTTTCGAATGATGAAGATGAGTTGCAAATATATATCCCACAGAATAATTGCGGAATACTTTAATGTTAATATTACTTTCAAACCACTTTTCAATAATCTCATTTTAATTATAAACGTTCAAACTCAAACTCAGAATTAGTTTTTATTACCGACCTTCTATCTCTGGCTTATGTTATGAATGTGAGTACGTTAATAGACTGGAACGTAGCCAATTACATAAAACAAAAAGTACATTATGTGTCATTCTAATATGTATATAAAATACGTTCTATTCTATTACATTGTGTCGGACGTTTATTAGAAGGTGCTTGTTTTGTGTGTCCAATAAATTGCTACTGAGCAGCAGATCGTATTGTTTTTTTTTTAATTTATAGTAACTATTCCCAATTTTTACCTGAATCGGACACAATTGCCCTATAGTCCATTACACTGACCTTAGTAATTTAACTAAAGTCTAAATAGACTAACGTGGTTACAATCGGCGCAATCTCCTCGGTATGGATAATATTGGATATATATCATCTACTGACCTATGTACTTTTGACGTAGTCACTCTCCTGAAATCAAACTACTTTTTATTTTTAATTTTACATTTACTTTCTGACAAAAATGCAACATACATAATGAATACGGGCCATGATAATATCAAATGGCTTTTATGAATGAAATTTAACATTGAAATCCACCTGCTGATAAGAAGTGTAGCAAAACAAAAACGTTTACATTTATCCATTATACCAATGTGTATTATTGACAGAGAATTATATTTTCAACTACTTTGATAACCTTGATAAGCTTAATGAATTCAATGTCACTTGCCATTCTTCTATTAGAATTAACTATATTAGGACGAATACATCAGATGTCTTTGGTAGATAAAAGTCTGTCTGTCGTAGCAACACAATTAAATAAATACAAGTAAAAAAAAAACATTTGATAATCTTTTTTACGCGTTCCTTAAATCATTCCTACCATTAATATACAAGATGGGAAGCACTTCAATATTTTGAGACCGTATTCTCGAAGGCTTTGACTTGGAAAAGGGTACTAGGGACAAATATCTTTACTCTTTGATGGGTCCTCGTGATAACTTTAGACGTATAATGAGGGTCAAAGAATTTATTTGTTTGCCGTTTCACATTCCATTTTTATTTCGAACAATTTAAGGCAGCCGTTGCGTCTAAATTGTGGCAATAACAATTATTTATAATGGTGGTGTTAAGCGAATGTTTGAATATTTTAGTCCCTATTGATAGCTATATAGTCGTCTGGAACAGTTATGTATCAGTAGCGGTGTGCAAATTCAGAGTGAAGAAAAATTGATCTCTCGGCGTGAGATGTTTCTTCAACGTTGTTCAGATCTAAAAAAGCGAATCCGAAGACAACATACAAGTCAACAGAACACTGAAAAGGGAATAGATAATTTCATAATAAAGTTCACCTGTCTAAGCAGGTGCTGATCGAGTATGAAGAATATACCATAGAGTCGCCAGAAATATAACAACTGAGACAAGCAAAGCCGTCATCCATTTTAAATCAAACATGTATATTTACAGGTGGTCTACTTTAAGGTTAACAGTGGTATTCAGCATGCATTTTGAATCACTTAGTTGTACCTGTAACCGGCAGCGGCAGAAGCGACGAGCGTATGTGCAGGGTTATTCAGGCCATCAGGTCAAGATAGTCCGGAGGAACCGAGAAGTGACGAGTGACAAGATCTACACTGGAAAAAATTGGTGGGTGTGATAAAATTGCAAAGCACATCACAGACTAGTGCGAAGGATACATTGAAACATTTGTAATTACAGAAGGAATATTGAACTATTAAGAGCACACGTTGGCACGGAAGCAAACTAGAGGCTTTTATAGTCCAAATTTCAGTCGAGATAAATGTAGGTAATCCCAACTAATATTATAAATGCGAAAGTGTGTTTGTTTGTTTGTTTGTTTATTTGTTTGTTTGTTTGTTACCTCTTCACGCTTAAACTACTGGACCGATTTCAAAAATTCTTTCACTTTGGAAAGCTACATTCTCCCCGAGTAACATAGGCTACTTTTTATCCCGGAAAAATCGACAGATCCCACGGGATGCGCAATAAAGGCTTCGCTCAAAAACTACTGCACAGATTTTTATGCGGTTTTCATCAATAGATAGAGTGATTCTTGAGGAGTTTTGCGGTATTTTTTATCTCGGAAAAACGGATAGTCCCACGGGAAGCGCGATAAAATCTTCGCACCATAAACCGACTTCCGCGTATATGTAGCCGTGGGCAAAAGCTATGACCCTTAACCCTCTATACACCCAATCCCGAAATCCACGCGGGCGAAGCCGCGGGCAGAAAGCTAGTATTAACATAAAACAAACAATACTACTATACTATAATACTAAACAAACTACTTAAATGATCAAAAATTAAATATTTTCAGAAATACATAAAATATACATTTAATAATAAGTAAACATTTATAAAGGTATCCGACGTCGCTGAAACTGTTCACAATTGCGCTGGAAAATGTATTTTAGTTTTTGGTCTGAAGGGGAATGAACATTTAAAATTTATGGTGAGAAGATGACGCATCTTCGTTATGTTGATGATATGATAGTCATGGTTTTTGGATCAATATGGTTGCGTAATGTCTCAGATCAAATTGGTGATATTATATTTTTTATCATTTTTGCCTTTAGATTATTATTTTTTTTGAAAAAGGTTCAATATTGGGCAATATAATTTTAATATGGTATTAGACAAAAATCAAATCATGTTACGAATGGAGGATATTCCAGCATGTAGGTAAGTAAGTATTCAGTCGACACGCAGAACCTGCTACACGAACAGTTCAATCGATTCAGTACAAACTATGAAATTGTTCTTATTTCGGTTACATCCATACTAGTCCATACTAATATCCATACTAATATTATAAATGCGAAAGTAACTCTGTCTGTCTGTCTGTTCCGCTTTCACGCCAAAACTACTGAACCGATTTAAATGGTACACAGATAGTCTAGAGCCTGAGAAAGGACATAGGCTACTTTTTCATGCAAAAATGGTTGTAAAAGACTAATAGACTAGAGCCTGAGAAAGGACAAAGGCTACCTTTTAAAGCAGAAAAGGGTTATCAAGGGTTGAAAGGAGGGATGAAAGGTTGTATAGAAAGAAGTATTGTTAAAACCACTGAATCGATTTAAATGAAGTTTTGTACACAGTCTAGAGCCTGAGAAATGACAGAGGCTACCTTTTGAATGCAGAAAAGGGTTGTAAAGGGTTGAAAGGAGGGATGAAAGGTTTGGTGAAAAACTATATGTACCTATCCCCCGATTATTTATCATTCTTTTTTTTTTATTTGCGGCCTTATATAATGATGCAATTTAAAGACGTATCTGCAAGTAAGTAGTTATGTTACGAATAACATAATGTCCGTCCGTTCGTCCGTCTATCTATCCATTCGTCAATATACCATTTTATCTATTGGTCTCTCCACCTATTCGTTTGTCTACGTCTGCCTGTCTGTCTGTCTGTTAAAACACCTCAACATATTTAATTGTTATTTTACGGGTAGATAAAGCTTAGCCTAGACATACAATTTAGTTTTATCGAAATCAGATGATAAATTAGCAACTTGCTGATAAGAGACAAATTCCACGCGGACGAAGTCGCGGGCAACGTCCATACTAATTCATCCGTATCCATACTAATTCGTCCGCATCCATACTAATTCGTCCGTATCAATACTAATATATATAAATGCGAAAGTATCTGTCTGTCTATCCGTCCTTCACATCACTCCCTATTAAACCAGTATTAAACCAGTTTTTATAAAATTTAGTGTGAATATTGTTTGAGACCCGGAAATGACATAAAATATTTTACCGCGGTAAAATATCTTTTTCCCATGCGAAAATCCGATAACAACAGCTAATCAATTTTTATTTTACGTTTGGTATATACGGGGTAACCACCGCATATATCAATCGTGAAAGCCGAGGACCCAAGGAAGGAAATAAAATAATTTTACCGACGGAAAACATATCCTTCCTGTGGGAAATTCGAATATAACGCGGGCGAAGCCGCGGGCGGAAAGCTAGTATATAATAATTAAGTTACATATGTTCATGAAATTTAAAATTTGTACAGATTTTTTATCTGGTTAACTAAGCACAGTAAGTATATAAACAAAAGCACAGGCGCAAGATGAAGTCCATGGAGTAAATAGTTATTAAAAATATTTAAAAGTAACTTAATAGATAAAGGAGGCGGAAGAGTTTACTGAGTCTAGACATATAATATTTTCAAATAATATTTACAAATTATTCATATTTCACATCAAGTTCGATTCAAACCTTCGTGTAAAGGTTTGGGAACTGTATTTTAAAGTTTGATTACGAGGAAGCATTACGTGGGGCCATTTTATTCCAGAAATGCTACCTTAACAATTTGGTGTCTATGTTACTATGTTTCTTCTTGTCACTATGTTTCTTTAGGTATTTTTAGTTAGACTCTGTACAATAATTCATTCGTATTTTTATTTTTATACATCTTATATATATTTAATTTTATTCGCATACAAACAAACTCAATAAATGCTACAGAATGTTTTAATACTTTCGACGACTGATTCTAAGGTGAATAGTTGAATATATTTCCGCAAAATGTTTGCGTAAAAGCGATATAAGTGCGTTATAAGTGGTGAACATAATTTAGGTCACGATAATTTATGGTAAATGCTATGTGAGAAACATTATATATTATGTATAGCATATAATTTGTTATATACTAATACTTGATAACATAACGGTAATTTTATTACTATCCTTATTTTAATTTACAAGTGTTTAAGCATGAACCAAACCTCAAAGCTATGTAAAATAAAAAAGTTCTTGATACAAGAATCACCATTAATGTTACCCTCTTACGACTGCTTAGGGTATTCCGAGACTTGAGCTGAAATAAAATGAGGCCTACATTAATCGACGCGATTCCCTATGAAGGTAATAAAACCGTCAGATAACAGAACAGTGGCGGCGTAGTAGCAGAGAATAGAAATGGAATATATCTAAGTAAGGGGTTCAGTTATCGTGATACCGCTACGCTCATCAAAACAACCGACCTTGTACAGAACCATGCAAGGCAACGTGTATATTCACAAGTTTTGTACTCTAATTCATAAGGATAAGAGCTATTTTGTGTTGATAAGATGGGGATAAAGAAGTACCCAATAGTAGGTACAATCAGAACTAGCGTATAGAATTATTTGTCAAACTTGTTACAGACTTTGTGTACATTAAAATAAGGGTTATGTTTTGAGAAATAGCGCCAGAGCAATTTAGTAAACATAGTCACGTTCAGTTTTAAATGTCTCCAATAAATTTAATAATACGTTTGTAAACATAGATGTTTCGGATGTTTCGGAATTATAATATCATCAAAATAATCAAAAGTATAATATAAATATAACAAAATCAAAAGGTTTGATCTAACGTAACCATTGTGATACTTTACAGATTTTTTAACTTACCGTGTATTTCTGTGTTATTCTTATGCTATAGACGGAAACTTGAATGGGCTGGGTAATGCTTGAAGTTTCCTACGAAATCACATTAAACATAAAAATAACATCAAGAAAACTAAAGTCATCTAAACATTTACAAATCTTATGGAGTTGGCACATCACTAGAACGTTGGGTGACGATCGGCAGAAAGGTCCTTGAGACCTCCTTCTGTAACCTTTTTCATTTCTTTGTTAGTATTAATTCCCAAAGAAATATTTTAATGCTAATAAATTCTCGTCTAGCGTTACAAATAAATAAAGAAACTAAGAAATAATGTTAGACTTACTTAGAATATACTTATATACAAAATACAAAGCAAGATATTTTTTATAAAAAATTGAAACTTGAAAATGTATAAGATCAAAGTAAATAGATATATCCAACAGTCGCCTGATGCAATCATACTGACGGCCATTAAAAGTATCGTCGAATGTAAATAGTGGCAATAAACTGAGAGGTGAAATTAATTAAAGTACACTATAAAACAGAAGTACGATTGCATGTTTATCAATTTGACAAACCCCAAGTGTTACTACAACTCCGATAGTACTATAGCACACATTATATGGGTAGACGGGAAGAGATCTCTTTTAGTTATAAGTTCATCAATTTGATTTGATATGTGAATATTCTTGTTTAATACATTAGACACATAGTTGACCGATTATCAAAAGTGAAAAAAAGTCTTATTATCGACCTGCTATGGTCACCCCTGTTATTACACAAGTTCAACAACCTCAATCTGACGTCAGGGGTGAGATCTACCACGTGGCGGCTTTTGGATGAGAGGGTACGAATGTAGGGTCGAGATGGCCCTTTCACAAATTTTTTGGTCCATTTTTGCAATCGCAGGTATACTGAAACGTCTATTGATTTGAGCAGGGAAGTTTGGTGCACGTATTTATATTTAGTCTGTTATTAGTTCTAAAAGTTTTATCGTAATGTAAAAATCTAACGTACGTATTTGCAAAACCAACTTTTACTGATATAAAATTCTTTATTATAATCTATAGATAAATGAATAATTAATAATATATGCTGAAATTTGGTTTTGACTAAACATTTCTTTTTTAATAAATTGTTGGCAAATGGTGTTTACCTTTTAAATAAGTTTCGTCTAGTCGATTCGTGGTTGTGGACTACAGGTAGAGAGATACCTACTTTAATCTTGAAAAAATAGCTAAGCTACATATATACAAATCTTCTGGATAAAAACAACTTCGTATATTAGCCGCGTTTCGGGTACCTCTTCGGGGAATAAAAAACAAAAGTAAATGGAAGTCGGGATCTGATTTCAGGCTCTGGTGAAATTGAAGACAACTTTCACAACGTATATAGGCACATTTTACATGTTTTATGTAATTGTAAAGTTATTCAATAATTTGCATTTGGCAATTATAATCTCTAGTTGATGATAGATTGCAGATGATTGATAGATGCAAAAAAATGATTATTTACTTACTAAAGGTACATCAAAGGTAAAACAATTATTTAGGCAAACTCGTGATGAAGGATTGAACTTACTTACTATGTAGGAGTTATGCTGACAAATAGAAACAGGATAGAAAAATATTAGATTTAAAATAAAAGAGTTACAAAAATGAATATTTATTTTTAATATAATTAGAATCTACGTCCAATAAAGAAAAGATCAATTACGTAGCAAATTTGGCCACTTAACAATAATTTTAATCAAATTGACCCAAAGGAGAGGGACATGAGATGGGAGAAGGAGATGGAGAGGGTTATGCTTCGAGTACCTCTGCGTGATCGAATCAGAAATACTAAATTCCTGGAAAAGCCTTAGTCACTGATATAGTCAATGATCAATGGTAAACATACTCGTATACCGGAAAATGCAATGGCCTTCCAGAAGTTACGATATCCATTTGGTAAATGGATACCGCTGAATGCTAATAGCGTAGGGCAGATCATTGTAGAGACACTAGGGGAGATCATTGGTTTTCATATATTTATTAATATATATATATTAATGTCTCTAATATACTTTACTAGCTAAAAAGCAGGAAAATACAGTATTTGTATTCATTAAATTGACTACCTTAGCACGAAATAAATGATAACCTAAAGGATTTCATTGGGAACAAGTTTCAAGACTGCTTAGACTTAATTCCCTAGAAATTGATATAGTTATTAACAATACCGAGATACCTACGACTAACTCGGAATGCAAACTTCATGGATATGACCGTTTTAATGCTAAATTGATTTGCTAATTTTCTCTGGCAATTATTACATTGGCTACCTTTACTGTTGTAGATGCAGTGAAGTGGTGTGGTCTACCTTTACATTAAAAAAATAAGTGGTCGATAAGAAAGGTAAAAAAAAGACACTTCAATAATTTGATATTAAAAGAATTCAATTATTTAAAGTAGAAAAAATTCAAAAGCCGTTATTTCGATTTTTATTTTTCGAGGCCTCGGGAAAATACTACCAAAATGGTAGAAAATGACTGGCAACATTACTCACTGAGATCTAACCCGACCTTTTTGGCGGGAAGTCAAAGTCACGTTTCATTTTTGACTGAAATTGCGGAAAATATGATGGGATGGATTGAAGATGGGTCTTCAATATGAAGTAATATTTTCCGCAATTCCTTCCTCTGATGGAGAGGACCCCATTGACGGGAAGCGTAGATATGAAGATGTTACGAGTAATGAAGACAAGCAGCAAACTGATAAGTATAAAATTTATACAAAGCCGAATTACAAAAGATTATTTTTAGAAAATAGCACCGGAGAATTCATAGTTTATGTAGAATCGACGGAAAATGAAAAATTTGGATGAAGAATGTGATTCCGAGACCATTATATGTATAAATTGCGGTGGCAATCACTTAGCTATATCTAGAGATTGCCTCATCAAAAAGATGAAAATAGAAGACAATAAAACAAGGTTTGTACAAAAACCCTATGCCACTGTTGTGAACACACCACCTATTATTAATAATACTAAATCATTTCCTACATTAAATAAAAAACAAAGTGTTAAAGATGATTTATAAGATGTAAATGCTATAGCAAATAAAGATATTATTATGAATGCAATTGTAAAGTCCTTAGTAGCTTTAGGTAACCAAAAAGTTTCTCCCTTAACATCTAAGAAAATAAAATAAATATTTCTGTCTTATTTAATATAATGGATAAATATATAAACATAATGCAGTTGCATACAAAGAAACCACTCCTCCAAAACTTATCTGATAAAAATATTGATATTTGTTTACTGAATGAAACATGGTTGACTAACAAATCAAATATTCCCCATTTTCCTAATTATAATTTTTTATACAAAAATTCTGAAAATAGATGTAATGGTGTAGGCATACTAATAAAATATGGTATAAAATATAGTATTAAAAATACACATATCTATGAATATTTACAAAATATAGCTATTACAATTGAGTCACAAGCAGGAAATATCTGTATTTTTTGTGTATATTGTCCACCAAATAACACAATGTTCGATTCAAACAAGTTAAAAAATATTTTAAATATGTTACCTAAGCCATACATGATTATGGGTGATTTTAATGCCCACCATGTTTCATTTGGTTGTCATAATAGTAATAGCAGGGGTAAATGTTTATATGACATTATAGATGAATATGATTTATGTATTATGAATGATGGTACTCCAACAACTTTTCCTCGCCCAAATACACATGCTTCAGCAATAGATTTAACTCTAGTCAATTGTTCTCTAGCTCATCTGTGTGAATGGTATGTTTCTGATGATCCCATGGGTAGCTTTCACTTTCCAACATTTTTACAATTAAATATTCAGCCATCATTATATGAGGCTGTTAGAAACCCTGTGGAAGAAAAATATGTTTATAATAATTGGATAGAATAATACAATCTATCAAAAAATGCTTTTTCTTGCATAGATAAAAACAATAGCCATCCATTATTATTATATGATACTTTTATAGATATTTTCAATAGTTTAAGAGATAAAACAATACCTAAATATAACTAATTCAAAACCTAATAGAAAACCAGTTCCATGGTGGAATAAGAAGTGTGATCAAGTAGTTAAGGATTCAAAACAAGCATTGAAAAACTATAAGTCTGTACCTAGTATTGAAAATTATATTAATTATAGAAAATTAGATGCTTTAAAGAAAAGAACAATTAGAGAAGAGAGTACATTGTCATGGCAAAATTTATGTAGTAGTTGTAACAGATTAATACCAGTATCTAGAATATGGAATTACATCAAAAGATTTAAAAGAATAGGTAGTAACAACTATAATAAAAACTTTAATGATTGCTGGGCGCAAAGCTTTTTAGAAAAATTAACAGACACGTCAAAATTAGATGAAACATTGTTATTTAACACTTCTCAAGAAAACTTTGCCAACTCCTTTCTAAATCAGAACTTTACAATAAATGAACTCCATATATCTTTACACAGTAGAAAAGATACTACACCAGGCCTGGATAATATACCATATAAGATGATACAAAATTTACATCCAAATGCACACAACATTCTATTAAATTCAAATTCAAAATCAAATTCAAAAATTCTTTATTCAACATAGACCTTTGCAGGCACTTATTGACGTCAAACTCTACCACCAGTTCGGAAATTGGGAGGCCCTAGAGAAGAACTGGCAAGAACTCTCAGGGTTTATTTTTTATCTCCTCTTTTTTAATCGTTATTTACAATTAGTCATTTATAAAAAAAAAAATAAAAATAAACTTAAAGCTACAATAAAGCTAACATACATAATATAATATTTTCGTATGTACATTTACATACACATTAAATGTCAAAAGGAAAAGACAAAAAATAATAAATAAATAACAGTGTTATCGTTTAAATAATCACTTACTTTATAATATGCTTTACTAATAAGTGTCTTACAATAATGTATTTACAATAAACTATGGGAAAATCTGATCATACCAGCATCGTGGAAAACTCAATGCGTGATTCCAATTCTCAAGCCTGTTAATAATTTCTCTTCATACAGACCAATTTCATTATCATCATGCATTGGCAAATTACTTGAAAACATGTTAAAACGGAGATTAGATTACTTTTCAGAAAGTAATCAATTAATCCCACCAGTTCAACGTGGTTTTAAAAAGGGGAAAAGTTGCGCAGAGAGTTTTGGAACACTCATTCATGATATCAAACAAACAAAGCTTAGCCATTCTAATATGGTTTGTGTTTTCTTAGATATCAAGGGCGCATTTGACAATGTAAATATAAGGCGACTGATGGAAATACTTCATGACATTGGAATTCTCAGTAAAACGATGCAATGGTTTTATCAATTTTTAAGGGAAAGGATTGTTTATGTAAAGTACAACTGTAAGTTGCACGGTCCAAAAACTTCTAATAAAGGTACAATGCAGGGTGCCACACTTTCTTCACTATTGTATAAATTGTACACTTGTCAGATATTAGAAAATGTTAATAATTATTCTACAGTTTGCAGATGACTTGCTTTTGTATACCATACATCAGAACATAAATGTAGCATATTATTATCATGGTAAACTTAAATTAGATATCAGTCCAGAAAAGAGTTTAGTTCTTATTTTTAGTAAAGACAGATTAGAATTTTGTACAATAATGATACAGTTCCAATAGTAAATGAACATAAATTCTTGGGGATTTATATTGACAATCGGCTAAAATTTATAGACATTAATCATACTCGTATTTGTAAAAAAGCAATAGGAGGCATAAACATTTTAAGACACCTAGCGGGAAAATTTTGGGTTTCTGATCCAAAAGTAATGAGTATGCTATACAAAAGTATTGTCCGTAGCAACTTTGACTACAGTAGTTTAGCTTATATCAATGCCAGTACTAGTCTTCTGAAAAAACTAGACATTATTCAAAACATTGGACTAAGGTTTATATGTGGAGCGATGAGAACAACTCCAATAAATTCTTTAGAAGTAGAAACATGCATACCCCCTTTATTCCTTAGACGACTGTTACTGTCTGAAAGATTTTTGGTTAAAATAATAGCCTCTAAAAAGTCTTGCAGAAAAATTTATGAAAATTTCTGGTATAGCCGACTCTCAGATATCTGCTAGCATAAATATTCATTCCTTTAAACCTCCACCTGAAATGACTGCAATTTTTAGGCATGTTAGAAATGACTATGAATATTCATAAATATGAATTGTGTCCTATGTATTTAAGTTCTTATGCTAATTGAACTAATATTAATCAGGACAATTTTTTGTCAAATAGGATCAAAGACAAATTTGACTTCTTACAATTTAAAGATAAAATGTATGATTATTATTACTTATACAGGGTGGAAATTTGTAAATGGCACCTGGAGGGGAAGTACTCTTAATACTGTAGATAGAAAGTTTTACTGAAAGGAAACATTCCTTTATTTTTGAAAAGAAATAAAACTGCATTCAATGATTTTTGAAAATTCACTTGCCCCACCCGGTAATCGAACCGACTAAAATCTGCACAAGTTTCACCCTGTATTTTTATTGCACCGATCGGTAGGGTCAATTATAAGGATCAAATCTCTCTAACAAACTTTATAAATTAAATGAAAGGAAAGCAATGAAAACTTAATTCAAAGAATTAATAATTTAAGATGTCATTGATTTCATTTGTTTCATAGTAATTTGTACGTTCTTGTAATGCAGACTCCTTTCTTATGCGATCTTGTAATGCAGACTCCTTTCTTATGCGATATAACTGCGTGTGTGACGTAGTTTAAATATGGAATGTTATGTTACATTTGAAAATATAAATTTTCATTTGTTATTCACATAATAATAAGATTGTTTTTACAAATCATTTAACATTTGTTTCACGGTAAAAATGGCTTATCAAGAACAATTTGATTTATTGGAAGCTTATTTTTTAAATAACAAAGATGTGAATCGTGCTCTGCGGTGGTATGGAGAGAGATATCCAGACCGACAGGCACCAACTCGGTTTGTACTGAAAAGAATGGTAGAAAATTTAAAGAATACGGGTAGTTACAAAAAGCGACGGAAAATTTTTAGTAGAACAACTTCGATTTTGATCTAAATGTTTTAACATACTTCGAAGCATTTCCTAAGGCTTCAAGCAGAGATGCTGCCGAAGTAATTGGAACATCCCACACTCGCGTACTTCAAGTGATGAAAAAGTATAAGTATCAATGTTATCGTGATGGTCGGTTGGTACAAAAATTGCATCCTGGGGATTGTGAGAGACGACTACAATTTTGTCAAAACATGCTGAGAGAAATTGACGGTGACCCTAATTTTTTGAGTAACATTGTATGGTCCGACAAAACCAACTTCAGTAATAACGGCATGTACATACAATCGCCGCAATAACCACTATTGGTTTCAAGTGAATCCTCTTCGTGTTCACGAAACTAACAGTCAAGTAAGATTTTCTTTCAACGTTTGGTGCGGAATTATGAGAAATATGGTTGTGTTAGTCCATGTGTACGAAGGTCACCTAAACACTGTAAAGTATTTAGAAATATTGGATTTATTAAAATATAGAAATGAGTTAAATGGTTTCCCCGATGAAGAGCGAAACCAAATAATTCTACAGCAAGATGGTGCTCCAGCCCATAACAGCAGAATCACTACTGCCTGGATTAATAACCATTTTAAAACATGGATTGGTACAAACGGCACAATCAGATGGCCTGCAAGATCACCAGATCTCACCCCTTTAGATTTTTTTTTGTCGGGCTATGTAAAAGATCAAATTTACATTAAATCGTATGCAAATGTCAACGAATTGAGAGTGGAAGTACAAAATACTATCAATAATATTCACCACAACACACTTTTAAAGGCTACCAGCAATGAAATCGTACGAAGAATAAATTTGTGTATTCAAGAAAATGGGGCACATTTCGAACAATTAATTAGTTAGTGTATCATTTTTTGTAGATACTTAATTAATGTTTTCCTTTCATTTAATTTATGAAGTTTGTTAGAGAGATTTGATCCTTATAATTGACCCTACCGATCGGTGCAATAAAAATACAACTGTGAAACTTTTTCAGATTTTAGTCGGTTCGATTACCGGGTGCGTAAAAGCAAGTCCGGGTGCGTGCAAGTGAATTTTCAAAAATCTTTGAATGCAGTTTTATTTCTTTTCAAAAATAAAGGAATGTTTCCTTTAAGTAAAACTTTCTATCTACAGTATTAAGAGTAATTCCCCTCCAGGTGGCATTACAAATTTCCACCCTGTATACTAATGGGTAAAAAAAAAAACAAATAATGTAAAGTCTGCCTTTTATGACTCGCAAGACAATCATACCAAATGCATTAAACTTGATCCACTTTGCAGTATTTATACTGCAGAAATGTATGCCATTTATTTAGCTTTAATTTATATTGATAGTTTTGTAAATAGCTTACATATAGTTATAGTGACAGATTCAAAGAGTGTACTAACTGCATTAAACAGTGGTAAATTAACTTATAAAACTAATTACTTATTATATAAAATCAGACATGTTCTAGGACTTCTTGAAAACAAAAATGTGACAATATTTTTTCTATGGGTTGGGGTCTATGGTTTCACACAGTGGCATACGAGGCAATGAGATAGCCGATTCATTAATACACATAGACCCTGACGAGGATCATTCTGAAACAATAAGAGAAAATATCTGTATAAACTACTGGGAATCATAAAAAAAAAATGTATGTGACTAAAGAACTTGTATCCATGTCACGAATAAATGATTATTAAAAAAAAGATCTAAACCTGCCCAGAACATTTCATCCAAGTCAGCATAGCTAATCATTTAGCATAGCTAATCATTAATCATAATAGCTAAAACACATTCAAAATACCCCAAAACACCGATCAGTCAGTGAGTCCAGTCAGTAGTAATCGAGCTATATAGTATGTAGTAGACGGAAAAGAGATAGAGATTAGTAAATATAACAATATATGCGTCCTACAAAGAAACAACTCTCACTAACTGATATTGATATAATGTAAATATAATTGATTTACACTCAAGCGATATCCCTCACTGATAGAAGTGGGTAGTTTATTATAGCGGGCACGGCCTCGATCACTCGCTCGCTACGAACGCGATAATACTTACCGCTAGGCGCCCTGCCGGCGACAAACTTGTCGACATGTCACGACAAGCAACCCAGTAAGATACTTATGCCAACTTAAAGTACACGTAAACCTTCGCTCAATACGCATTTTTCTCGCACAAAACCATATTAATGTTTAAACATCAAATATATTAATTAAAATTAAATTTTAATCAATATATTTGGCATTTATACTTCATTCTTTTGTATCCAGGTAAAAAAAATCTTTTTATTTTTATATAGTATATATGTAGATCTTAGAAGATTAATAGAATTTCACAACTGTGTCCATTCTTTAAATTAATCATTTTATATATCAAGGTGATCAATTAACATTTTAACAACAGATAATTTATTTCATAAACTAAAGATGATTAAAAAATAACACTACAGAAGAATTGATCAGACCACATGATACTTTACTAGAGTTTGATATATTTTATACTGATTTATGCTAATGTATGTATATATTTATAAAAAGTAAACAACTTGTGAAGTTAACAAAATTATACTTTAAATATGTATCAACGAGCTTTAAACAAATTTAACAGCTTCAAAATGTATAAAGGAATAATCAGTAACCATTAACTGTGAAAGTTCTATACTGGCGATAACAATCTCTAGAAAATTACTATAAGCTCTTAAGAATTTCTGAAAACTTTCATACATTATGGAGTTAATGTTCTTTTTTATAATTCAGAAGGCTTGAAGATCAAAAATATTTCTTAAATTGCTAATATTTAACACATTAATCTATTTTTTTATGTGAATTATAAATACAATTTTTTTAAAATCGAATTGTAGAGCTAATGAACATTTAGCAACATTTTTTTATTTAATTTAGTATTTATTAGATTTTATTTATTTTTAAGTTTTTAATTTAAGTATTTTTAAGGTTTAGTTTAATTATAGCTTTGTTATTTTAAATAAATAAATTCATCCTTTATTTTAAAGATTACCTTTATTTCGAGTTATTGTTGTATTTTCTAAAATAATAAAAACATATAAGTGCTAATATCAGATGTGGACAAGTGAAATAATATGTAAATCATGACAAAAACACAATATTCTCATTTGATATTTCTATGGAGTTTAAGTTTGTGGAAAATATATACAGTGCAAACTCCATATAGCGAACTTCTATTTGACCAAAAACTCTTTAAAATGTATAATTTGCCAAGATTTGTTTGGTTTACATTGTTATCGTGGTATTGAAACACTCTTTATAGCGTAGCAACAGCTCTCAATAGCGAAATACTACAGCGCTATTTAGACCACAATAAACATTTATTTCACTGACCTTTACACATTATTGATACCTACATAAATATTTCATGCAATAGAATTTTTAGAAATGTGTTCATTTATTGCTTAGTACGTGTTTACTTACTGGACCTTCTACTATCGTCATACATTTTTAATGTTGATGAAGCCAGAATCCTTTAGAACTTGAAGTATGTAGGAGAAAATCTTTCCAAAGAGTGTATCATAATTTCTTGTCGTTGTTAATAAAAACGGAAACTAATGGTGATAGGAAAATTGATAAATACTCGGTTATTTAAAAACAGGAGACAATTCAAAATGAAAAACGAAGTCAGAACAAATCTGCCTCATATCTGCATATTTTTAGACATAGGCATGAAAGAAATACAGTTAATCCTACACAAACATTTAGATGTAAGAATGTTATGTTTTCGACGGGTCCCAAATATTTTACCTTATGCTCAAAAAACTAATTAATTCTAATTAATTGTATTACTTGGACTGTGTGCTATGCTTGCCAGACAACAAAGGAGCTTCAAATTTAGTGTGGAATTTAGTAATAGGTGATGAAAGATGAGCCGAAACCAACTAAAGTGGCGCACATGAAAAAGTTCCTGGTGAAAAGTAATAAAAGTGCGTGAAAAGTTATATAACTGGATATTTGACTAGTGATATTTAGAAAATCGCTATACAGTGAATAGTGACAAGTACCCGACTAGTTGTTAACCCGAAATTATTGACAAACACTGTAAAAATAAATACTAAACGCCATATCAATTTACCGCCACATAACCACGACTAATGCACGTTCCTACAGGGCCAGATAGACAAAAGTGTACAACTTATGATTCATTCTGTATGTAGTCCTGAGTTGGCACTATATGAGTTTTTTTCTGTTCGCGCTAATCAAGAATCAATTACGCGATATGATTTTCATCAGAAGAAGAGGTTATCGATAGTATAAAAGCATGTATCGGATGTCACAATAGAGTGGCATAAATGGTTTTCAAAATTGGTAAAATTTAATGAAAAAGATAAATTCTATTCTTAAATTATGTTGATAAGCAATAAATTCATATTTGACCGTTAATATATTTTTATCATTGAATTTGGGAACTTTAGAGCTCAAGTATCAAAAACTATTGCTAACCTAAATTTCATCACAATCAGTGTGGCTGTATTGACTTTGAAATTAATGGATAATTACTCTCAAGTCTATTTGATGATGATAATGTGTCCCTTCTCCGAATTAGATTTTCATAAATAAATATTATATATAATTTAATAGTGAATTTATTTTAATAACTGTGCATATAAATTTAAAATACACAACATACATACATACATACATATATGTCACGCCTTGTTCCCAATAGGGTAGGCAGAGACCACCTCTCTCCATTTGCTACGATCCTGGCACACTTCTCGTGCTTCTTCCACTTTCATGAGCGTCTTCATGCATGCTCGTCAGTTGCGCTTATCCGGCCTTAAATACACAACATGGGTGTAAAAAAGTATATCAAATGGCAACTAGCGAAACCAAAGTAAATATATTTCCAAATATACTCATCTATACAGTACAGAAACAAGAATTCAGAAGATCGGTATTGTAATCACAAAAGTATATAAATATTGATGTTTCAATAATAAAACAGGTCAAACCCGTGACATTTGAATACAAAAACAATTTTATTAACAAAGAAGCGGAAATAATCGAAAATTTTATGACGCCCTTACTATTCCCCCTTCGCTTAGGGTAAAACGTGACATAGTTGAAATGCGACCATGTCTAGAAGGATCATAAGTGAGTCAGAAATCGTGCTTACTAGTATTGAAAACCGCACCAGCTAAAATAAATGTATATTATATTAGTAAGCACCCATATTAATATTGCATGAGATGAATATTTTAGAAAATCAACTCTCGATATAAACGTTATATTAAAATAATAGGAATTTAATATAATCTGAACTCCGTTCATATTGTGTTGATCTATACAAAATCGAAATCTATATCGACATATCTTAGAATGTCCTAGTGATATTTGAAGATCTCACTCCAAGAGACTCGGGTATACGTGGCTGTATTTTCAATGAAACTGGCAAAAATCTGTCCCTGTGGAGGACTTGCGTCATCCTGTCGCGAGGCACGTTACAAAATTTATGAAAAGTTACCTTAAGCCTGCAGGCATTGCTTTTGTGCAGTATGTAGCCCTATACATTTCTTGAAGTCCTTCTTATTGTCAGAAATAATTATATTAAGAATTATAAGAAATTTTATTGATGATCTCGGATTTTTTTTCGGCAGATTATTTGCCCTAAAAGTCCCCTTTACCGAAATCGCGCTTCTAATATTGTAGACGGCAAATCTATTTATGAACAATATTTTTCGGTTGAGCTTCTTCCTTATAATCGCCATTGAAATATTTGTTTATATTATATATGTAGCTTTACCAGTACACCAACGACGTTACCAAAACAGTTTTCTTTAATACTTTTGATGATCTATCCTTATTGTTTAATTAAACTAGTTTTATATGTGGGTATAGTGGACCATGGATTACATATAACGCAATTTATGTATTAAATAAAAAAAAATATTGTCTTAAATTTACTCAAAATATTTTTCAATTTCCCATCCAATTGTATAGCGAAATTTCAATTTTTAGAACAATTTCTTAGATAAAAAATATAATATTTGATTGATATATTTTTACAAAATTTGATGTTCTATTTATCTGTCATTTTTTTAAATACATATCATATCAGTAACTAGAAGTATGTGGAAGAAATATACTAAAGCTCTAGACCAGGTCGGTTCGAGTTACTACCGATAAAATTCAACTGTAGTGTGTAATAACAATGTAGGAGTTTTTTAAGAAGGTACTTACTGCCTGCTTGATGGTATGAAAACGCATATTTGCGTCGTCATTAAATGTAATGAAATATTTTATGAAGATGGTAATCTTGTACTTCTGGTTAAATAACTCATCTTTGACACCACTGAAGAAATTCTTACCACTTAAATTAACTCATATACGCTCAGAAGCTAAATTTTCCATCTGACCGCTGGGTAGTCAGGCTCCTTGTCCATTTTGGTCTTGTCAGAAACAAAGAGTTGAACTAGTCTTCACACTTGCGCTGTGAACTGTGATCTACAGCTAGGATGATACGTTTTAGTATTAAAAATACAACAAAAAACTGTTTATATATTGCAACAATAACTTGCAGGTGGTATTCATTCAATTCGCAAGCCAGCTAACTCTACATATATAGGTAATTTTTTTAGGAGACACTAAAAGTTTAATTATATTATTTGTATACTACTTATTGAAAAGTCTAAAATGCCACTGCTAGAAACGAAATATATACGAGTATTTGTGTATATAACAGAGACCAACTAGTGTTAGGTCAAAACTACTTTGATTTGAATAATTTTTAAGCCAAGAGAAATTGTCGTCAAAGTATATCGCTTTGACCAAGTTGACTCATAAGAGGGAGTGGCTCGCTTCTACATAGACCTGCTTATACAGGAAATATTGCATCTGTGAATTCTGGTATGGATATTTTATAATTGCGGTAATTTAAGCAATATTATGTTTATTTATGTGCCACCATCCGTTAGACCCAAAAAAATTTGAAAAATTTTTTTTGCAATTGTATAGGAATACGCTCTTTTTGGGGAACGTCAATGCATATCACGTAAGTTGATCGTATAAAACTGATCATAATAGCGCTCAATTAATTGATGTTATAAATGAAATCCATTTTGTATGCTTATACAATTGTGCATCCACTAGAATATGTTTCGTTAATGGTGGACTTCAAGAGTCTGCACCTGATTTTACCTTGTGTAGTGACATCCGATATTACATGTTGTTTGGAAAGTCCTCAATGAATCTTCTGGTAGTGATCATCTTTTTATTACAATTTACACTTATAACGAAAATATATATGAAATCTTTATAGGTAGCTTAAACATAGCTACGGGCCTACAAATATTAATATCAAAAGTAAACTCAAACGCTAATAAACACTTAAACCTAAATTCTATTCGACCTTTGAACTTTCGCGAGCGTACGCAATACGTAGGCGGGCTCTAGATGAATTTTGTTGAAACCTAACTACTACCCGACTATTTTAGAGTTATTTAAATTGAACTATTCTGACACACTAATATTAATCAGCCCAACGAAAAGCAAGGAGTTCTGTTTTTAAATTATTGGCCTGATCACAAGTGGTGAAATATTGAGTAAGATGAGATGGTCATTGTTCGCCTCGACAGCATGATAATAGAAGCACCAGATTTTGTTAGGCCATCACAGCCTGTTATTTTATATTATAAGGGTATGTTAGGGATTAAAATAATGGTAAACGGTATTTTCCTGACTCTGTTCAATGAGTTTCTAAGCCATAGTTTTGTCTCCGTTTAGTGGTTCGTTTATATTAATATAATAATAATGTAGCCTTCGTTTAATCTTTTAAAGTGATATATTCACACTGAAACCTGTTTAATAAATAAATAAATATTCAAGTCAAGTCAAAAAGTATCGTTTGACTCACAGACCTTTATTAATTCGATAATATACCGTGATTCAGCAGTTTATTAATGTACGCATTATCAATATTATACAAAAAAAAAAACAAAAATAACGAATAAAGTTAAACTACATAGTTAACTAGAATCGTTTTGTAAACAGTAAACAAGTATTTATACCGTATATTAATGTTTAACAGTATTTTAATTATCAGTCAAAGGTAGAGCACAATCTATACACGTTCCGACACCATGCAAAATTTCCGAGTCAGTGGAGTAGCTGTCAAAATCCCGAAAAATGTAAGTTCCCGTCACATGCAGGGTTAGCTATTTCAGAGTTGTCGTTTTTGTAAATCACTCTAAAATACTGCTGTGTTCAATTGGAATCAAAAAATATTTTTGCCGCAATGTAGCGATAAAGCTAGACAGTAATGTTCGGAGGTCTTCCTTAGACGTGTGGTTAGTTCTCCGGCAACGCTACCTCTCATATTCCATGTTTGAGTCCTGGTAGGTGCAGATGCTTATGTGAAGAATACGAGCATATGTGCTTTTGTCGTTGTTGATAATTTATAATTCTATTGTTATAAAATGTATAATATATGTATAGTACTTAAGAGAAAAATAGATAACATAAAATTAAAGCCATTGCAAATAAACATAATAAAAATAGCTTACGAACAACTAGTACTTAAATATAAAATAGGTATCTTTAATGACACCAAGCAAGAATCGCAATAATGGTCCTTTATACTCAAGAATTTCATTTCGGAATTTTTACAACTTCCTACGCGGCGGCCTTTATAAAAAGTCTGCTGTAATCACGCCATTTTCTTGTACGAACGCTGAATGATGGGAAATGTCGCTTGACCGCATAAAGGAAGTCTTTTTTCGCCGCAAAAAAGGCCTCAGAGTCTAAGATAGTTTAAATGCAATATAGACACTTTTTTATATTGTAAGAATTTATCTTTAAGAAATTACTGTATTTTAATTAAGTAGGCAGCATTACATGTCCTATATATTGCCTTATTAATTATGTTTTATACATTTTATATCCATGGCCTCGTATACCATTACCTATAGTCATGCAAAGGTATAATAGGGTTCCGAACCACATCTAACCAGACCCCAACCAATCTCACCTGATCGCGGCGCACCCTGCCAAGTAACAGAGAAGCGTCTGTTCTGAACAGAGAAATTCAGAGTTCTGGCGCGCGCCACCAATTCGTAGGCCAGCCCGAGAGATGACTCAAAACCTCCATATTTTATTTCTTTGTATCTTTACAATAATGCTATTTATACAGGATTTGTAAATACGATTTTAAAGAAAAAACGTCACTCGGTACTGCAGTGCTCTCGGCACCGGTTGTCTAAGTGCACCCAATGTAATTTACCTTATACAAATTTAATCGGAAATCAAAAATTTTTGTGAAGTTGACCATTTTGCACTGAGTCACCATTATTTACTAAAGGCTCACCATCCAAAAATAGTTATGCCACTCGGTGAATGTGTATATGACTTGTGACGATATTACTAACAAAGGTACAAAAGTGGACGAAATTATAGTGATTACTAATTTGTGAAAAATCTAAAATATAGAAACACATATTAATAAGTTGAACTTATGATACAAATAGATTTCATAAATTATATAAACAACTCGTAGTGTTAGAATTGCGTTTTTGACAATATTTGAGCTACATAAGTTTAGTTCAGGTTGTATGTATCAATATCTACATTTTCATAATATATTAACAGCCATAATCAATACTGCCTCAATGAGGCATTCGGCCTTATATAGAACTGCTACTAGTAAATTATTTTGAATTTATTTAATTAATTACAGCGGGAGTTCATCTGTAACATTTTGGGGGCAATGGGCTGGCAAAACTCTAGTTCGGAATGGAGATACTCAGCTTGTCACGAACTGTCCAAATACCCGGCACGTTTGCATGTTCACTGCTTTAGAACAAAGAGGCCGATGTGCCCCTTGAAAATTTAGGGACTCGGTCGCTTGTACCCGTTTTGTGATGCTTTGTAAGTACACTGATTGAAACTTTAACGGGTTTGTAGTTTTCTGGAGTCTTTTGTTTTCATATAGCTTTATAGTTTATATATAAGGACTTTGTTGATTATTATTACTTTATACGATTTTTTAAATCTTTATTTTTAGTAGATTTAGAACTTATATGATAAACATGTATATATTACGAACCACTAACTCTTTCTAAATTATATTGAGAGAATTTGAATTATTTTCCTTGATACACTAACAAAATTTGATTAGTGCTTTTGTATTTTATTTTCTGTAGTTTTTGATATCTAACTTCATTTCTAATAATTACCTCGTGGATGAGCAAGCAAAGATAGATTGGATTCTATAAGGTAAATATAAATGACAAATATAGTATAATATAATACATTTAAAACTAAAACATCAGGTTATATCTGTACTGAGTTCAGAATCAAAACCAAAAATGTATTCTTCATATAAGATTTTTACAATCGCTTTTGCAAGTCAAAGTTTTTCCGCCATGGATTCACAAGTCTAATAGATTGCATTATAGTTTTTAACCATTTAAGAATCTTTGTCCTCCCTCTTGTGGTTGTATTCTAATCATAATAACTATTAATGTGGACGTTTCAAGCAAGTTTGTCTAACACATTTTGCAACTCGTTAATACTCGTAGACAAGCAGTTAGTAATGGTGACATAATGTACGTATATTTACTAAAATAAAAATCAAATTTCAAAACAAAAGTTTATTTTTCAAATAGGATTTTTCACATAAGTTTACACAGTCTTTTTTGCAGAAAACCAACAGGCTCAATATTTTTTGCTTGTATTTTACAGAGTCGTCAATCAGAAGCTGGCAATAAAAATAAATAGTCTGAACTCAACTAAACAAGTTCATACTGTATCTATAAAACTATAATTGCATTGTGTTATATACTATAGTTAAAATATTTGGTAAAATAATTATTGAGGCATTAAAATAAACCTAATCGTTGCTTTTATTTAAGTAATCCTTAACAGTATAATAACCTATTTTTATAAGAGTATTTTTGACGATTGATTTAAATCTGTGAAAAGACAAATCAGTAACACTTTGTGGAACTTTCTTGTAAAAGACAATGCCTTAAAATAAAAAAAAAAAACTTCTTGTTGTTTATAGCCTTTTTGCGACAAGCTTGCAATTCCTAAGTACATTTTTATATTATATTTTTATACGTCTTTATTTTTGAATTTGAAATTTTTACAAAATTTATTGTAGTTCTTATGAACAAAAATTAATTTTTCATAAATATATTAACCTCCTAAGGTCTTTTGCGTAAGTCTTTTAGAGAATCCTTTATTTTAATTTATATATATCGCAAATTGCTTTATTAAATATTTTAATACTCTAAAGCAGTGATTCTCAACCACTGTGCCGCGGCACTTTTGTGTGCCGCCAAATTTTACAAATATATAATACTGTTAATATTATTAAATTATATCATTTAAAAAGAAAACTATTTTTAAGACAACATTTAGAGGAGAGAATTATTCATTATTTCCCAAAATTAGATATTAAGAAATTTCATTGAGTTCATAATGCATGGTACTTTAACAAGCAAAGGAATGAAAGTGAATATAAGCAAGACAAAAGTAATGGTTTTTGAAAGAGGAGAATGTATGACAAACTGTGAATTTGTATATTTGGGTTCACAGTTTACGAGAGATGGCAAGTGTTATGGTGATATTGAAAGAAGAGTTTTGAAAGGGAATCAAGTAAATGGGGCACTTCATAACTTCATGAATAGCCAGAACGTATCACAAAGAGCGCGACTGGCTGTGCATGGAGGCGTGTTGATCCCCACATTGATGTATGGTAGTGAATGTTGGCTGTGGCAGAAGAAACAAGAAAGTAGGATTAATGCTGTGGAGATGAGAAGCTTGAGAAGTATAATTGGAGTGAATCTGAAGGACAAAGTCAGGAACAGTGTGATAAGGGAGCGATGCGGTGTAGTTGAAGATGTAGTGACAAAGATAGAGAAAGGGATGCTTAGATGGTTCGGCCACGTTGAAAGAATGAATGAAGGAAGATTAACGAAAGAGATACACAAGGTAAGAATGATAGGACGAATCGGTGCAGGTCGACCTAGGCGGACACATCTCGATCAAATCGAAGATGTCCTAAAGAAAGGCCGGGTCAAGAGTACTCGCAACCGACGAACATTCATGAAGACGCTCATGAAAGTGGAGGAAGCAAGAGAAGTGTGCCAGGATCGTAACAAGTGGAGAGAGGTGGTCTCTGCCTACCCCATTGGGAACAAGGCGTGACATATATGTATGTATGTATGTATGTATGTAATCGATTTCTCATAACGGATACTTCTGTATTTGACTTACCTTTGAATGAAGACAAAGAACTCATTTTGTTTTCCAATAATCGAGATTTAATTTTAAAACATTCAAAAGAATCATATAATTCATTTTGGATTAACATCAGATGCGATTATCCAATGATAGCCACAAAAGCTTTAAACATATTGTTACAATTTTCCACATCTCATTTGTGTGAATTCGGATTTTCAGCATTAACCAACATTAAAACTAAAAAAAGATTAAGATTGTTAAATGTAGAAGACAATATGAGAGTAGCATTGTCAATTTTACGACCAAATATAAATGAAATTATCAAAAAACATGAAGCTCAAATTTCGCATTAAAAATATTTTTATTATTAGCTTGTAATTAAACCCTTAATAAACTTAATTAACTTTATTATTGTAGTATATATTAGTTTATTTCGTATATTAAAATTTTTTGTCATAAACTATTTATACAGTGTGTTGTAGTAAGTAAATAATTTTTCATTTTTTCTTTGTGTGCCGCCGAATTTTGAAATCGTTAAATATGTGCCGCAACAAAAAAAGGTTGAGAATCGCTGCTCTAAAGAGTATTAAAATATTTTCTATATTTGCAGGGGATCCTATAGCATGACATGACACTATGAAAATAACTAAAATTAATCTTGGTGTTTTAGAATTAGTAAGTTTTCTCACATTTGTACTGTTTATGATGCAGAACTAACTCTGTTAGCTAGACATCAGTATGTTAAAATTATATTCATTTATTCAAATTCAAGGATGTAAGTAGTTTACATTGCAACATAATTAGCCAGTAAAAACAATATTGATTTTAATTTAGTATTATAGTCTGGTTGTAATTATAATGCCAGGCCTGTGAAAATTTTCACCGCATTAGAAAATAATACTTTAGCAGTAGTATATAACAATTACGTTAAAGTTGGTGCAATCCTTGAAAATACACTCCAAGTTTTAGCGAACTTGGTAGCAAATAAAAACAAGCTGGGAAACTTTGTCCCACCTCGAATCGTTATTTTGGGCATGACAAATTTTAGACGAGAGTACACTTAAGGGTTACTCTAAAACTTATTTGAAATGGTGGGATTCAAATGTTGGACAAAACTTGTAATCCTTATAAATTATATACAACATTTTATTATATTTTATTTAATAACAAGCAAAAAAGTATTTTAGATTATATTTTTTTTTGTCTCATCACACAGATTCGCAATATATAGTGTAGTCATGTTCCGTTATTGAGCCGACATATTTTTGTTAACCTTCAGCGAGCGTACACGTGCGTCAAGACCTACATTTGGCGTCGGACGTGCAGACGTACACTGCTACACGAGTATGCTTATTATAACATTAAACATAGATATATATTATTGAGGCCGTTTTATTTCTCATTGTCTAAAATTGGATGGATGGAAAAAAGATTCAACGATCTGAAATAAAGTAAAAGGGTATATTTATCATTAGATACTTTATTAAAGCTATTGATAACAAATACAATAATAAATCAAGCTCAGTCTCTTTACAGAAATTTACTGTAACGGACGGAAAGTGTCTTCTTAAAAAAATGATATAAGTGTACTTGTATTACTTCTATGTGCAAAACAAATCAATAAAATAAACTTCACATTAGGGGACCGACTACTACTAAACTAAACTAAATTACTAACTATTTACTAAACAAAAATAAAAATTACTAATCTAAGCAACAAACATGAATTTAATTACCTGCAATTAGATAAAAGATGTGATAGGTAAGCATGGAACACTAATTAATTAGGAGCGGTTCCCCAACGCGATTTTTTTAAAATATTAATACATACTTATACATATAGGAAATTTAGGATTCATTTTCTTTTATTATTTTTTACTTTTTAAAGGTAGCTTATGTTTTTTGTGTCGGGGGTTTATAAAATTTTTAATTTAATAGGCTCTTCGATTATTTACTTCTCAATGAACCATTGGTATAATTTAGTACATGCGACTTTTAACTTTGGATATGATGTCACATTAACATGCCTGGTAGAGACCAATATAAATCATCAACTGAGAATTTTAAGACTACTGACACAATAATACTCTTGTAAATTTTCAATAGCAAACGCTAGGTACCTTGCCTGCAAACTGGGATTTTAATGTTAACAACTCGAACGAAAGGAAAAGATACGGAAATTACAGAAAGTATTAAAAACAAAAAAGCATCGCATTAATTTATGAAAAAGCAGCGAGAAAACGTTCATTGTAAAAACGAAATGATTATCGGAGTGAACATTTTCAGAAAGTATTCAACGCTGGTTGAATACATTTTGAAAATGGTTTAATTGATTCTACGGTAATATTTTTCCAATTCATAAAAAAATAAGCTTCCTAAATATGATGACGATGATGATTGTGGGGTTGAATTTGTAACACAAATATTACAATATTAACTCTTTATACATTTCAAATTATAATATTGGAATCTTGCAAAAATATATAAAATATTTTTTATTTTATACAATGACAAATTCCAAAAATAAACTGATATCAAAATCTTTGTGCACTTGATATCAATTTGTGAAGTAGAAAAAATCAATCTTGTTTAATACGCTTTTTCCAATAGCCTCTTGATATTTCAATATTGGTAAAAATACGGACATGCAATTTATTATTTATTTAACCATCATATGTTAACTGTAAATCCTTTAAGTGTATTCATGTTTTATATAAACAAAATACCCTGTGACAATGAAAATAGCAAACGGCAAAGGTACTGAACTTCTTTGCCTTTTTCTAAATAATATAAAACTTGCAGAACATAGTTATTTTTTCTCCATTGATGCATGATGCACGAACTATCAAATCATTTTATTTAAATAATGAAAAGTAATTTGTTGTGAGAGATATACTTAGTAACTGCAGGTTATCTGTTATAACAAACAAGTTATCTATAAACTTTTTTAGAAATAATAAAAATTACAATTATTTCTCTGCACTACCTATGTGCGACAAAGAAATGATGATGAAACTACTATCTTATATGGGGTCGAGTAATCGTCTTATTTTTTTCATTCTTTCGATCTATCTTTACTATGAAAATCGGTTTGGTTCCCGTTCAATGTATCAAGCGCACTTAACAGATGACGCGTTTCGTTTCAGCACAAATATTTGCTGATAAAGATGTTGATATATTTTTCTACGCTTGTTTTTCGTTGTCACATCGGGGAAAAATTTCGTGACACTCCGTCCTTCGCCGTAACACTGTTCACATGTATTTATCTCAAAAGGGGAGGGTACCCTTGCTTTTTCGGCCCTTGAATTATAGCCCGTCCAAACATTGAAGACCTTTTACCGAATTTCACGTTCCGTTTTACGACTACTCCTAAGCGCTGGTCGGATAAATTATTCAGACGATACTTTTCTTTTCTCGCAAAATTCCTATTAATAATTTCACTAAATGAAATGGTCATAACAAGTAGATTGTGCTTACTGCGATGTTCATTTACAGTTTATCCATTAATAATCAGTACATGTGTTCAATAGATACAATTGATTCGTTTTATGTTTCATGATATTATATTATATATTCATGATATATATTTGCAATATGTTGTAAATATTGTCAATAGTATGACGTAATGAGTGGCCAGGCCTAGCTATAACAGTGTGTATAAGTAAAGTTGCAAATAAATTACGATCCATTTCTTATTATATTATTGTGATTATTTCTTTCTTATATTTTTACAAATACATTCAGCTATTTTTTATATTTATGAATATGAAAAAGTAATACTTCTAAAAATAGAACCAGGAAATTAAAAATGGCTAACGTACTTGAATGGACATTTGGTGCTTCCATAATCATATACGTCCTCATCGGGGCTTTAACCCTTGTCTAACTAAGTAAAAACCTTAATAAACTATACTGGCGTAGTGGGGACTGGGCAACATTGCATACAAATTTGAATTTTTTCTCACTAGGTCTACGTATGCAGACTATATCACGTTGTTTTCCTTCACCATATGAGTATGAGAAATAGAAAATACGTTGAACCGGGAAGGCATAAGTACACAGGTTCGAATCCCGGTTCTCTAGATAATGGCCAGAGAAGGCCAGCACGGAGGCTACACTGCCACCGACGCTCAACATATTTTTATTGTTATTCAAAATGGGCAGTAAAATTAGTGATTCTGTAGGTACTTTGGGTTGATAGTATATACTTATATATTATATTGACCTGAACTTACAAATGAATTTATTTTCTAGGCTATTATTGATTAATTAATGTCCGTAATTATATTATTATATTTTGTACAAAAAATTTAAATTTGCTATTATTAGATAAATAATATATTTATCAGGTCTTTTTTTAATTATAGGTTGCATAGAAATTAAAAATATAAATCGTATAAGACCTAACATGAAATAAAATTATCATTAAATTAATTATTAGCGTCTAAATCGTCTTGTGCACTTGACTCACGAACTCTACAGGAATCGACAGCGCAACAACAAATACTCAAAGCCATTTTTCAAGTAACCATCAAAAAATACCAAATAATCAACCAATTCACACAAAAGCGAATTCACTCGCGTATCTAAATATCTAACAGCGAGGGAGAGAGAAAGGGAGGACTGTATCGAGACGGAACACCCCCATGCTTTCGCTATGAGGGGACCTCGGGAATTTTAGGTTAGTGGACATGTAGGCATATAGACGGGAACACGGCAATTTCGTTGCCTAATTTAGTTCGTGTCGTCTTGTGCTTTTCGTTTGTGCGTCAAGTCATCGTTTATCGTCGTCTCGTCTTCATTGTCGAATGTAAAAATTAGACTTAAGTGTATATATTTATAGAGAAAACAAAATTTTCGCGCGCAAATTTTCGTCAACAGCCCGCGTACCGGGAAAGTTTTGTGAGTGGAAAACAAAATAAAAATGCCCGCGAACATTATGTCCTCTTAAGAGTTTGAAGAATTATTTAAAATATGATATTTAAAGAAATTATACTAAAATTGTGTGTTGTATTGTGACTTGTTTGTAAACAGTGCCGCGTGTACTGCTACAACAATTACCGTGAAACAATTTTCGTGTCTAAGGAATTTAGTCCAGGAATATAATTGTAATTTTGTGACAAATTGATAATCTGTGGACTCGGAGCTCAAATATTCAAGTAATATATAAGTGCCAAATATTGTAAATAACATTACTTGGAACAACTTCAGTTTAAATAGTTTTAACGAAATAAAAGTGCAATATAGTTTTTAAAAATAAATTAAATATATAAAATATTAATAAAATATATTATTATTATTAGAGTCATAAAAATAAATATTTATTTTAGCACAGCACGTGTGAAGTGTGTAAATTCGCGTCAGTGAGAAAAACACGGGGGCCGAAAACTGCCTACTACTGGTAGAATACCGATCGATAATATTACGCATTACGCGACTGAGAGGTCGCACACAAGCCCGCGGCACGCACACCACGCCGGCCCCCAGCCTCCCACCCCAACCTCCGCGAAAAACGAAAGTAAACACCGCTGAGCTTTAAACTACAAACCGAATTTATAGAGTAAGAAAAACAAAGTACAAAGTAACTGTGATTCTAGTACATTTTTGTGTTCATTCTGTGATAATGCTGGTGGGGCCGAATTTGTGCAGTGTGAACCCGGCGTTGTTCGGGTACAACATGCAGAATCAGTTGGTGAATGTGCAAAGGCAAGGATCTAGTGCTGGGAGCATGGTAGGAAGTACAGCACCACCAACGCCCGTCCACTCAGTTCACGACAAGCGATCACCTCCGCAAACTCCGTCAGAGCGGACCGGTGCGCCTCCCGGCGCCGGCAAAGATGCCGTCAAACTGTTCATCGGCCAGATTCCGAGGCACCTCGAGGAGGAAGATCTCCGGCCGATGTTCGAGGAATTTGGAAAGATTTATGAGCTGACCGTACTTAAAGATAAGCACACAGGCATGCATAAAGGTTAGTAATAATGTATACCGATGGGAATTCAAGAGCTGAGCTTCAGACCAATATATATGTTGAAATAATGTTACACTTTATTGGTACAACACTAATTTGTGATGAGAAGATTAAATTGCACACAATAATGTAGTTATAGGTATTTGGTATTAATTTCACATTAATCACTATTTAAATATTCGTAATCTAGAATTGTTTGTAGGTACACTAAGATAGTTTAGATATTTGAACACGCTGTATTTTTTTTTGGCAAATTTACGCATTTGACTTTTTTATGCATTATATGATACGGATGCTTTTACATAATATGTAAAATACAACTATTAGATGTCTACATGTAAGTATGACTTGTACATATTGCTTTATAATTTACTACAAAAAAAATCTGTATTTAGTTATTGAAGTCAAAAAAGAAAAATATTATAAATTATATATCAACACTTCATAAATGGTCTAATGTGAGATATATATTATTGAATTAATTAATTTGTGTACAGTACCGGTACGTATAGTTATATAACCCAAAGTGACATTTATTAACAGAGAAATGTTTGTGACCATATTCTATTACAGTTAAAAGTCATATTATAATGTACAATCCGTATTCAAATTATTCCGATAACTGTGTTGACTAGCATCTTGTAAGTCAAACATCGGCATACTTCCATCCGACCTGTCGTATAGAAAATGATTGATGTTTAGTAATATAGCGAACTTAAAGCAAAGTAAGCTAAATGCTGTTTGATGTAATAACATTGAATATGTTATTTTGTCAACGTTTTTTTGAAATATTACTATTGCCGATAGTTCAAAAAACTTATAGTAATTCATGGAATATTTTTTGCCACTCGTTTTTAACAACACGTATCAATCGTATCGTACTTGTGTTCATATTTCACATTAAACATTAAAATAAATTATATTCATCAAATATAAACATTAAAATAAGTTGAATAAGGAATTAATTTTTTTTTGTAATTTATTGAGCAATAAAATTGTCTTCTCATTAGTAGGTAATTATGTTACAGTTTAAAATTTACAAATCTGAAGGTCAAAAGTATTTCACTTGTAGGCAGTGACTTTACTGAGTTACCATTGCTTCTGCTTGAGAGCAATATGATAAATATATAGACATATTTTCCACAAAAAATAAGGCAATGCCTGTGCTAACTCTAGGACTTCCTAACTTTTCCAATATCGTCACTGCTCTGACTTAATCGGCTAAGGAAACTAATTTTATCCTCGGAATATTAAAACTATCATTAAAAAAATTGGGACATACTCGTAATATGTTCATGTCCTATGCATTTATTAGTTTCTGGAATTTAGGTCTTTATTTCCTTAAGATGCATATTTAGCCATATTCTGCCACACGTTAGTTCTCGAAATTCGAGAAAACTCCAAGGTTTTAATTAAAATAATTAGATGATGTTTTCCAGTACGTAAGGTTCTTTATAAAATCAGTTATTGACTTTCTGTTCATAAATGTATAGGTAATATAACAAAAAAACACTTAATTCGTAAGTCTAGAGCCTAGACGACACATCAAATACTACAATCTTTATGTCAATTAAAAGTTTAAAAGCAGCTTAAAAGAAAAGTTTGGATAATTAATTTGATTATTTTTTTTTTCATTCAGGATGGTTTCTTATCTATTGCTATATTATATACTTCAACTATATCCAGGAAAATAACTGTGATTCTAGATTAAGAGGAACGTAATAAAAATACTGGATTTAACAGTATGCGAAATAGTATGATAATACCGACGTATGTAACAGGAAACACATTAAGAGATATAACATCATGTGTATCATATTACTTCACTTATAAATAAATTCTGGTAGACGACAAATTACAATAACATAAACGGGGGAAAATTAGGAATACTACTCATGCCTGAGACTATACGAATGAAACTGCGAAATTCTTATCGCAATCATTTCTACAATAAATATGAAACAGTCGCGTCACGTGACGATTGCGTCGAGGGTAACGCCGTGAATAAAAAGTGTAATCCATTATATGGCGAAGTGGCGTGTATGGCACGGGACACGTGAGTGAGTAAAATGTTTGCAAACCTGGATCTTATCCACATTAGATGCACGCGCGCACAATGTAGATGTTTAACAAAATAGACTCGACTTTATTTTATTCACTTAAGTAAACCATACTAGAGATACAATGGAAAGGCTTACAAATATAAATAAATTGTATATATAATTATCAAATCCAGCAAACGATATTCTGTCCTAGTAACATACCATCGTAACATACCATCGTAACACTACATATGTAGTCTAATTGAGTTTTATTACCATCTAGAAATCGTTTGAAATATACAATAAAAAAAAAACATCCAAATCGATCCAGCTGTTAATAGGTTGTCAAATACACATACAAAAAATAAAATTGCTGAATCTTCGATGATGTAAAAACTTAAATCATTGTGCACCTGAGCTGGCTACTGAAATTAAGAGAAGTGAATTTTAGACTGTTCATTATCATGAACCAGATCTTCGGGATTTTATTATTATAGACTTTAAAAATTGCTTATTTCCTCTGAATGTCGTGATAATTATACAATTAGTTATCAAAATTTATATATATTAACCTTAAACAGTACTTATCTATATTGCTATACTATCCATTTGTGTCGCTTTCATAAATATTTAATAATCCTAACGGATCGGTATTTCTCAGGATTAAATAATTATCAACAATATTATTTTAATTAAACTACACTTCACTAACAAACCAAGTACTGCTCATAAATAGAAAGGTACTCAAAAATGGCAGGTACTGCTTAGTTGGTCCACAGAAGCCGCCGTTACAGAGGGATGAAAATTTCATGCAAAAATTAATTTTGATAATAAATTTTCACCCTTTCGAGGGTTTTGTTGGCATGGGGACTTAATAACATTGTTATGTAGACTGTTTATCTATTTAAAAGCTGTATGATCTATACTTATGAGACTTCACCTTTTTCTTTTAGCTCTACTGGAAAATTACATTCAGTTTTATTCGTTTCGTACAATATAATTAAAAAATATATTAAAGAAAATTCAATGATAAATAAAATATTTTACTAATGATAAACATTAAAATTGCCAACTTGAATCTTATCATATTTATGTTAAGCAAGATGAAAGCGCTATATATATATATATATTTGTAAAATCACAGTATACGTTAACGAATGAATGGGTTGGTTCAAAGAACAACTGGAGTGCTAACCCTAGTTAAGCAAAATAAACCTTTAAAAAATACTGTCGCGTTTTCTGCTCAGCTAAACGAAAACGATTGCTTATATGCTTGTATAGAGATTCTTGTGAACTTATTTCTAAGCATACACTGAAAGTGTCAGTGTGATATGTAAACTAGTGTAAAACACAAAAGTATTAAGTCAGTAAACACGTCGAAAAACCTGATCAGCGGGCTATAAAATGTAAATTAATAAAATAATTATGAATAATATTTTGATAAAGTGTATAATGTTTACTTGTATTACTAAAAATCATGGTTTATATACATATATATACATTATTCCTACCTTTATTTTATTGGTTTATTTCTATTGATAATATAAGCCTACAAAGCTACATTCTTCTCCGGACTTAGACATGTAGCTAAGACAACTCAGACCAATGTTGACCGTAGCTTACGTCTACGTTTCGTAGCGAAATTATTTCTGCTCATGCGCCTGTAGAATATAATTATCATGTCGTTGGTAATGTAACAGGGTTGTGACTTTACTGGTAAATTAAAATCGATTTTTACACGGTTAAGTATTTGTTTACTATACATATGTAATACGAATTAGAATATTGAAATAAGATTATATAATTTGTTTTGTTATATCATGAAGAATACAAAGGAAACGCGAAAATAAGTTTTTCTGGCCCGATATTAAATTATCCGTTTTTTGTGATTACCCACCACTAGCTACCACTATCACCAGGCAGGCCCAGAAAACAATCTCATAAAAGTAAAATTGACAGCTCTATATTCAACAAAATATAGACGTATACCCAAAGAACATTCCGAAAGGGAACAAACATCATAAAATAGATGCTATTAATCACAGTAGATTTGAAACAAACGTTGACATTCATTAATGTTGCAACTATTCAGTGCATTTTAATAACTGTATAAACACAATTATTACAAACATTTAAAAACATATTTAAGTAAAATATTATAGTTATTTATTACAGAATATGTTAATTATATTACTGAGAATGTATACTCGGTAAGTACTTAAATTTTTAAAAGCATATGATTTGTTCCAACACTGTCTACAATACCGTATAGTTTTATTTACGGGCACTGTGCATCATTGGCGTAGGTAGTAGTTATAGCCGAGAGTTTAGCTAACACGTATGTATTTTTTAAAGTAATAATATCCTACTCTTCAAGCAACCACAAAAAGTTTTTACAGGCACTAAATTCAACATTTGTATTTCAGTTTCATAGAATTTAATTTAAAAAATCTGCATTTTATGTGGGTACGTATTATAACAATTAAATTTAATAGTCGCAAATATTTTTGCGTTGAACGGAGAGAGGTAATAACAGCACTCGCATGAGCTGAAGGGTAATTAAGTAAGGGCGGACTGACGGCGCCTGATTGCCTCGGACCCCGGGCCGTAACACGATGATCTCTGCCCTTCGCATATACATGATGAGTCAAACGAATGTCCCCTGTAGTCAAGGAATATTGATTTTGGCAAATAATGCTGCAAGAAAACATTCCTTTACGTTTTATTTATGTATATATTTTCCAAAACTGTTTATCAGAACAACTTATATTTTTATAACATCATTTGATATATCATATTTGAATTAAGTGATGGACCCTCCATCACTTAATTCAAATAATTATAATAATTATCTAAGATTATAAAGTAAAAAAGTTAAACGATAAAAGTATAGGATATTATACAACGGTATAATAAAAATAATACTCTTACTGTTGTCGAATAAGTAAGGAATAATTATAGTTGCTGATGTTTTTTCCAACAGTGGGATCATTTACTTAATCTATATAAATTACTACTATAAAATTACTTTACTAATTTACTAAATAAAATATTTAAATAGAGTTTAATAACGTATGCAACGATTTCTCGTGAATTAATTAATCTGCCCAATTTGTCTCAATAGGGATACAGACAGTTATCATAGAAATAAAAAATAAATACAAATGTTCTGGTATTTACGCTTGTACGAGTAGAAAAAATAATAAATTTCAGATGACAGTTCGTTTTGACAACGTAACAGCCCTTTTGTGAATATAAAGTTAAGCTTTTTGTGAATTTGAAGTTAAGTTAATTAATCCTGACCGAGCATGGTGACCTTTCTATGGCCAAAAATATTTTTGTATTGAAATTGAATTTTGTCACACGCTACATTAACGTTTGTATCATGTTCAAGTTCTAATTCTCAAATCAGTGCGGTCAGGCACTTAAACCTATATTAAATTATGCTCTTCTGTATTATGCCGGCCGCTTACAGATTATAAGTGTGATGAGACAACGTGCGTCACATTGTCTCATCACACTAATAATAAAAAGTCAGTCTTATTCATAATATTTTCATTGTGTAATCATGCAACGATATATGAAAACCACGTAATAAGTCGTATGTTCTTCTTTTGAACAAGATTTTTCAACAAGCCTATATACTATATTTCGCCATATATTCCCTATATAGCCTATATTTCCCCACAGTCAAAAAGAATGAACTCTTGTTTACCTTCTGAAAAATATTGTATTTATCTAATCGATTGTACTACTTTAGTGCATAATTAGAAAAGGAACAATATAAAATAAAAGTAAGTGCTTTTTCACTGCACCTTAGAAATGTTACCTTAGTTATCAACCAACTATTTATATAAAATTAAACTTTATATTATGACAGTATTCTCCTAGTATTTCTCAATATATGTTTTATAATAATGATGTATTTTCAAATAATCTGTATATTTACAATGTGCGTATCTTGTGTTTATAATAGTAGTAAACAATAGTAATTATATTGACAGAAAACTTTGAATATGAAAAGAAACAGCGCAAGTGTGTACCGATTTTTGTTCTACGTGTACAAATCACATCACTTATTCAGGAGATTGCCCGCAACGGCCTCTTATGCTTCAATAATAAATTGATAGACGACCATATGGTTTCCAAAGCTTCCACGCTAATAGTGGTGTTGTAATCGATATACATTCACTGTCACTGACAAAGTTATTTACATTAAACAAGTGTCGATCATCTTAGCTAATCGCAGAAAATTACATCGCAAACTTGCCATCATTGAATGTATTTTTGTTAGTTTATTTGAAAAATTACTTTGACATGATAACATTACAATATCTAGAATTACTGATGTTTTTCTGTTTATTTCAACTAGTATAAACTTTCGGTAATAAATCATAAAGTTATTTCTATCTTTTTGTACCATAATTTTCATCGCCATACGCTGAATGCACAATCCAATACTCCAGATAGTCCATAATAAAAAAAATATAATCACTATAATTCAGCTAATGTTTAGTGATTATCGGCGTGTACGTATTTTATTCTACTACTAGAATGCAACAGAACCCTTATGTAAGAAAAATATCTCCTGTATACAGCTGCGATCTACTACTGTATTGTTTGCAGATGATACTTCTTTACTATTCAAAGTTGATAGACAAAAGGAATGTTATGACGATGTAAATAGTGCTCTCTCGAGAGTTCTGTATTGGTTCACAACTAATAATTTGTCTTTAAATTCTAAGAAAACAAAATGTATCAAATTCTCTTTGCCCAATGTAAGGCAGGTTGATACTAGTTTAAATATGAATGGTGATGTCATTGACTTGGTAAATAATACTAAATTCTTAGGCATTACGTTAGATTCACGACTACAGTGGGATCCACATATTGAAACTTTGGCAATCAAACTTAGTTCAGCGGCGTACGCAGTAAAAAAGATTAGACTTTTAACTAATGTTGAAACGGCAAGAATTGTTTATTTCAGCTACTTTCATAGTGTTATGTCCTATGGACTGCTGCTATGGGGATCAGCGGCTAACATTGAAAGTATTTTCCTTTTACAAAAAAGAGCGATTCGTGCTATTTACTGTTTACGGGCTAGAGAATCCCTAAAAGAATTGTTCAAAGAAATTAATATTTTAACTTTAGCTAGTCAATATATATATGATAATTTAGTTTTTGTATATAGAAACTATAATAAATTCAATAAAAACAGTGATCTACATAATGTGAATACTAGAAACAAAAATAAACTTGCCGTTCCAATGTTCAGACTCCATAAAACTAGCTGTTCGTTCTTGGGGAAATGTATATCTATGTTTAACAAGCTTCCGCAAAGTGTCATTGATTTGCCTTTATAAAATTTAAAATCCATATCAAAAATACACTCATGAGTAAAGGTTATTATAAAGTAAGTGACTATCTAAATGATCACAGTATTTGGGAATAGGGACACTATTCATAGAGCCATGTTTGGTAACAACATTATTTATAATATTGTATTATTTTATATGTGTATGTAAACATACATACGACTGTAATCGTATTAGGTATGATTGTATCTTATACTATATTGTATTTTTATATTCTAATTATTAACATTGAAAAGAGGAGATAAAAAATAGACCTTCAGAGTTTCTTGCCTGTTCTTCTCGAGAAGGCTCTCCCATTTTCCGAACAGGTGTCGAGTCAATATATTTTTTCTTTTTTTTTTTCCTTATTCGTACGTACGGACAAGGTTTTTGTTTTTTTTTTTATTACTTAAGCTTTTTTTTGTTTTGTTTGTTGACGTCAATAAGTGCCTGTAAAGGTCTATGTTGAATAAATATTATTTTGATTTTGATTTGACTACTACTACTTACTCTACTGCATTATTTTGTATAATCACAAACATTCTTGTAGTTAATGCAGTTGAGAGAAAATAGCAATTTTCATATATTATTCATAAATGCATACACCGAATTTTGGTATATAACGGGCTTGAATCCGGGACCAGTATAAAACAAGTGAAGTGCCAAGTACAAAGTCATTTATTTTTTTTTTAAAACGTCGCCGCACACTAGTTTGTTTATCCTGTGTCGTGGGTGCAGTCACAAACATCTGACATGCACATACACCCAGACCGGAACAAATTTTTGTAGATCATACAAAATTATCTAAGTAGAAGCCGATTACTCGACCACTGCGCTAAACGTGTCGTCAAATTGATGGTGCAATGTAAATTTAAGTTTATTGTCTCTTTTCCCACGTAGAAAATATTAGTTGCTTAGTGTTTTTTTTTCTGGTATTTAAATTAATGTAAGGCTAGAGCGAGAAACATAGTCAATGATTTTACAAGATTTTATTAAACAAGTAAACTGATATAGAATTACTTCCTAATTTCTAATTGAATTACAATTCTGCTTATGGTTTTGAAAATAAAGTAAATATACCAATTCCACATTTTTGTAAGATTCTTATTTTCTACCTCCAGACCAAGACTATTATAAACGAGGAAAATCCTTAGAGGATTTATAAATCTATATGGTCTACTTAGATTAACACATTTTTAGTACTTTAGTCAATATATAAGCACAATAACGCCAGATTTGACTTCCTTAAGTCAAAGTAGACTTTATTCATTTTATCAACATCAAATTAAGAAATTAATGTGATCTTTCTAAGTACCAGTCATATACCTGAAAAGAGAATTTAAGCTACTCAGTACATAAGGCCGCCCAACACCTATTAAGTAAGCACATAAACCACCCAACATTTGAACAAACAGTCCGAATGAGGATTTATTGTATTTTCTTCAGAAACGCGGTCCAGACTGTATCTGTTTCAATGACCATTTCATTTATCTCCCGCTGCCGTCCTATTACGGAGGCCATTAGAGTATATAAGCCCCGTGCGGAAGCGCGTATGATTTTAGTATATAGCTCTTTACAATTAAGTTGAATATTGTATAAGGTACATGTTATAAATGCAAAAGTTTATGAATATGGATAGATTTTTTTTCCTTTTCACCAGATATACAGTTAAATTTGTTCATATATATATTAGTAATGAGATAGAGATCTGTAATTTAATTCAAAGTAGTAGAAAAGCCCCTGTAAATGTAATTTTACTTTCAACATTTGTAATGGAAATTGTTTTTCATTTTTAGCTGTACTATTGGATTTAAGGATGTTTTTGTATTGTTACAGGTAAGATAGATTGGATCAGCAGCCGCGATGAAGAACTACGTATGTATCTTTCGTAATTTATTATATTTAATGTTTGGACTGATTTTGTTTGTCTTCATCCATTCAATCTTCTTCGCCAAACTCTTAGCTTATTCCAGGAACCTACTACAGCTCATTTAGGATGATTAAGCTTTAGCTAACCACGCTGAGTGCCGGTGAGGTTTGGTCAACTTCACATAGATCTTTGAGTTTCGTGGCAGATATATTTTTTTACCTTAGGTGCATCGAATAAGATGGAAATAATAATTAAAAATATTAGAAGGCCAGTACCAACATTATAGCTCTAGTGACTACTCTTGTGGTTTACAAAATCAATTTACACTCTAAAATCAAACATAATACATATAAGTAAATTATATACTGTATAAATTGATTACTGAATTTCGTTTTTTTTTAATGTATTGATTAAACAAGCATATAAGAGTACTATTAGTATTCAGTGCTATGAAACAAAAACACAAATTCTTAATTTCACAAACTTGGGCTAAAAATTTATGTTAAATTATATAAATATTTAAGCTTTAAAATTGTAGCGTTAGTTTAATATGAATACATATAACATATATATAACATTTATTGCTCTGGATTGTAAACAAAGAAATGGATATGAAGAAATGGCTAAACCACAACCATATAAGAAACGAATTAAGATACTCTTTCAATTTAATGAATGACACCATCGAAGGTATAGATTGGCAAACATAATAATATATCGACATATATATGCATAAGGCTCCACAATAGCGAAATAGTAAAATATTCCTTATACTAATTTTACTAATAATAATATGCAACTAATGTAAGGTAAGGTAAACTCTTTTATTATAGAGCAGATGCAGTTTCTGCGTATTGCATTGAATAATTAGACGATTTCTGTTTTCTTACGTCTTTATAGCTAATTTATACAATAGAATATTATAACTAACCGAAACTTGGAATAAATTTAAATAAATAGTTGTCTATTTATTTAGAGAATTTATGTTTATGTTAGTGTTAAGTTTACATTTACTATTGGAATCAGTATTATGCTTACTATTTATATTCTATTTGGTTTTACTCGCTATAGGTGCATCGTTTTAAGTTTCTAATGGGTAATCTCATTATACTAATATTTTTAGAGTTACTTTAGAAACTGAAGGTGATTCTGAAGATTTAGAGCAATTTGATAGACAGGCAAACAAGAATGTAACTACTAAAACCTTAATCTTCACTCACAATTTAATAATATTAAATTGTATAATAAAATAAGTACTGTAAAAATATAATATTTACATTCTCATGTAAACACAAAAATCATTGAAAGCAACACGATACTATGGTAGTTCGCGAACAAATAGACATTACCTATAATGATTTACAATATTATTAAGAATTGACATTGTACAGGCTTTTTTCGAACTATTACAACAACTACAATGAAAATTACAACTAACATTAAGAATTGATATTTTAAACACATATGCGCAATCCGTTTTCTTTCCACATAAGCCATTCTAGGAATAAGTGGAGTAAATTGCTTAACTTTAAACAAACTTTGTCGCCAGACACGGTGTGTCGCCAAGCAAATTATGTGTCACTAAATGAAGTTTAAAGGTGTCTTAACTACAGTTTCTTTGAAAACACATTAGTTATTTAACTTAGAAACAGCGATTGGCGAACATGTGTAAGAGTCGAACTTATTCCTACATTGTTGAGAGCAACTAACTTATTGAGTTAGTAAATTCATACTGGGATAGTTCTAAGTTAAAGGCTTTCTATTTCGGAATAGTTAATTAATTATTATATTAAAAAAATGTAAAGCAGTTAATGCATACATTGATACAGTTAAGTACATACATTTCCGAGAGACATTAATTATTTGAGAAATTGTTGTTATTATTGTTTTTTTTTGACAACCATTATATTAACATAATAAAAGCACGAAAATAAATTATTTTATATAGCAATACACATTATAATAATTAAGTCAGCAAATAAATGTATCATAATTAACATTTTTTCCACGCCGTATCATGAACGATACGTTCACGTGTCGTCATATCGTGTTAAGTCAGTCTTTGGAGGAGTTTAGGATTAATCTCAACAGATTAATGTTAAACTTCGTTGGCATCGCATCAGCAACTCGCTACACGTCACTGGCGCCCGCATCTTCTTACGAAAATTGCCACTCTTGAAGTTAACTAATAAGCAACTTTTATGCCTATTATGAGTTGATAAGTCTGGTTGGCTGGCGCATGCGCGCTTGTCGCGCGGCTGTCGCGTGACGTTACGCGTCAGTCGCGCGGCAGTCGAACTCACACCGCGTCGCACGCACACGCCACGCCGCCGCCGCGCTAAAAACATCGTAAACAACCACAACAAACCATGGGACTATGACCAAATAACATTGCAACTTCGCGACATATTATTTGGAGTTTGGTGTATTTTGTTCACAAATAAATGTTATGATAATTTTTATTTTTTGTCACTGTCGCGATTGGTGTGGAAAAAAAGCGGCGGTAGTTATATTGTAATATTTATATATATCATAAAATCGATTGTAAATCGTGTCTTTTTAGTGCCATTTATAACTAAGTGATACAATTAGAGGAAGCGCTAACGATATTTTATTAATGCAAGTACAAAATATTACTTAATACAACATTGCCTTTTTGCCTCTGGATAGGTTTAAAAAAATAGTGAGGCTTTGTATATAAAGTTTTAGGAGCGCTAGATAGATAATTAACTTTCATATTATTAAAATTAATTGATATTGTTGTTACTGAGTTATTTAAAAGTTACGTCGATGTCTCTTCTTTGTGGAGGTAAGTAATCAATATGGAAGCTAAAAATGAAAACGTTTAAGTAGAACTTAATGAGTCACTTGCGAGTTGATCTTTCAAATCAGATACATCTTAATACACATGCATGCATAGAAATCAATATAATGACTAATTACTAATATTATTGGTATTGCTATTTATAACCAGCTACTTAAATAAATGTTACTTGGCATTTGTACATAGTTTATTGTCTTATTTGCCGATTTAAAATTACCTCGATTTTATTTTACCTAAAAAATCAGTTAACACGTCATTTTTAACAATTCAAAAAGTATTTCATTCGTATGTTAAACATCTGATAAACCTTAGTTTATAAAAAAAATTGAAAGCTTATTTATTAGCTAAAATGTTAATTATTACCACAGACAGCTCATCCACAAGACTCGTATTCGATTTCAATTTAGATAAACTTGTTTTAATATTAACTATTCTTGTGGACGTTTAAAACAATAACTCGTAGAGAGTTTCTTGGCATTGTACACAGATGCGCTTTCAAACTATTATAGTGGTATGAGGAAATAAGTGATGGTTATAATGGTGGCTGAAAATATTGTGAAATACTACGGGGCATCTACGTGACTCTCCGGAAATTTTGGATAATAATTTAAATAACTCTTAGATTGTTTGTCGGGCTGAAATTGTTTCATCACTTCTACCTAATACGATATGCAGCCTACCCATAATGAAAATCCAGTCTGAACTGATTTACACAAAATATCTACTCAATTGTACGAGCAAGATCTTAAATGTGGAGTGTTAGTACATTAATCTTATAAAGAGTTTAACTAACTAGCTACTATTAATTACGTGCGTATTTATTTTTAAAGAATTTATTTAAAATTGAAAACATAAATAAAATACTCACGAATTGCCAACTTGAACTAAAAAACCGACTATGGATATGTGCTGTCTTTCATATAGATAAATAAAAGTAAATTTCAATCATTTACATCAAAATGATTCTCACAAAATGTAAGAAGTAAAAAAACGTTGAGTGTTATTAAGTCGAAACTGAGTCAAGTGGCGTTAAGAACCAGTTAATGACGATGCATAAACCTTATATTAGTCGCACGCGATTATAAGTAAATTTAACAAATTCGTTAATTTGTTAAATTATCAGTTTTTATGGGTATTATTGGTATTGTTTTAATAGCAGGTGGTTAAATAGAAAGTGTAATTCATATGGGCTATATTTCTTCCTTTCTAATATTACGAGAATATAAATATAGATGTATATTGTTTGTTAATAATGTAATGTATTAATTTACGTAGAAAAATAATATTAATTACATAATACTTAGTGGTCTCGGGTCATTGATTTAAATGCATCTATTTTATATATTTCTATGCAATAAAATATAATTTCTTGCATTGCGGTGTCTCTGTTTGATAACTAAGTTTATTTATGTATTGACTGGGGACCCTAACTTTGTAGCTTACATTAATTAGCTTACATTATAGGTAAAATGTAATTCTTATGGCTGATGCAAACATAGTGTGAATTAGAACAACAAGTATCATAATTTCGTTCCATGTGTTGCAAAAATAATCTATTATTTTTGCAACACACTATAAAAACATTTATCTGTACCTAATATCGAAAATATAATCAATAAATATTACCATCATCTTACTGACATATATTATTTCAAGGTTAGTATTTTTATTTAGGTATGTTTTCGTGTATAGCTACGTCATGACGTCGCGTAATTGTTATTATTTAGGAAAAATATATAAATATCAAATTTTTGGTCCCTTAAGTTTTTGACCTAATTGATTGATGCAATATCCTTAGTCGGTTCTACACATTACCTATAGCTGTTGCCCATGTCTTTTCCTACAACACAGTGTTTACTTTCCAGAGCCGAGCGGCCCGCTTATGTCTGAGCCGATATTGAGTTTGTACAAATCCCCTGTATCAGGTAAATATTTATATTTACGTAGCTTTAATTTTGCGGGACTCAATTTAAATGTATATAAGCTGTATATTTTGCCTTGAAATTTTTGTATATAACTAGTTACAATGCCCGAATTAAACGATCTTTTATAACAATTAAGGTGCTACTTAATCGTTTTTTAATAATTAGATTTAGAACAAAGTTATAAATGTAAAAAAAGTATTTTGTAAATGAATATCTGATTTACTAATAATTATTATCTTATCATCATATAATATCAACAAAAACGTGATGGATAATATTTAACTCTGTAGTAAAAATAATGAGATTCTTTGTTCAATATAATACAGAATCAGAAAATATATTACTAGTAATAATTAAGTTACGCTCATGGGTATATGTTTGTATTCTTATTGTTTAGAAAATCAAAAATGCTATTTGAAATTTATCTCATTAAATTAAACAAAAATGTAAAAATAAAAACACCAATCTATATTGAAAGTTTAAAGACCGGTATTAGATTACCACCCACCATCCGTAACTAGTTCATAAGATTATTTATTTAAAAAAATACTGCAATTAACAATAAAATATCATCATTTTTTGTGGTTAGTATTTGAAATGTTTCGTCAATATAATAACTTATTCGTTACAACGCATAAATTGGTAAAAAAGTAATTACAACTTAATTAATTATTGAGCCCTATATCAATAAACTTGTATTGTATATTTATACTCTTTCATTTCATGTATTTAAGTAACATGAAAATAAGATACACAGTAACAATTAAAGATGCAATATCCAATATATGAATTATTTTTAAAGAAAGTCATCAACTCCCTTCTTCTTTTTTCTTACTATTTGCTGTCAATATCAACTGTTTTAAATGTAAAAGGAGTACGAGTATAATTTCCACTATTTTTATTCGTTTCTATCAATCTTTTTATAAAAATATTTTTGTTGTGGAAAATATTTAACAAAGGAGATTGCCCATTTCAGTACTTTTTGTAGAAACATTGTGTCTCAATGATTTTCTTCACCAAAAATAAAACAATAATATTTTAAGTATTTTGTCTTGTCTGCTTAACCATTCCTCTTAAGAATAGTTTTCTGAAATAAATTAGTAATAAGCTTCTGTTTTACAACAAATTGTCATAATCTGCCATGTTTGTAGGGTTGGGACAGATTATAGAAATCAATCGATTATTATCTGTGGGGTGGTTTTGTACCTAAATCGACAATCGAATTGCTTTGCTTAATGTCTATTCCCTCTATGGATGCAGAATAAAAAAAAACTTTTTGTCATGCCCTCGGCAACGGCAAATACTTTCTTTATTGTGTTTGTTTCTTGATGCTTTCGTCTTAGTAACAATAACGCTGCGCAAGCAGTTTAAATCAAACTGAATGTGTTGCGATCATATTCCATTCTTATGACAGAACATCCTAATGTTTATTTATGAAATTCGATTCACTTAATCTATTCTAAAAATCGATAAGAAATCGATTTTGATTTGGCGTAAATCTTCAATCTATCTTAGATCACATCCCTTGATTTGACAGTCTGTGTTTGTTAGTTTGGTGTGTAACTAAACGACAACAGCGCAAAAAAACTAATGTAAACCTTATTACTGCTAATCGCAATTATATGCTAACTTGACTTTCGTACTAACTTTCAATTCGAAAAATGTGGTTATAAATTATTGAGCCTAATGACGTGAATATGAATTTGTACGTATCCGAACATTCTAATTTGATGCGTTCATATTTCAAATACAAAACACAAAACCGCTCAAACTTTTCAACTCATAATAGTTAATGTCTTTGTGTAAGGAGCGTGGGGCTCAGTATCATACTAGTTATTGAACGATACAGATTCTTCGACTAAGTGAGATGTGTGATAAGAAATGTATGATTGCATCACGTAATAAATTTATTAAGCTATTATGTGTTTCAATTTTCTATTGTAATAAGAGTTCAATCGAAATGGAACACAATAGCGAAAATCCAAAAAACCCACTTACGATAAGTTTACTCATAAAACACTGATATCTGATAAAAGAGATAGCACTTACAGTAGAATGTTTAGATCACAATGTTTTCAAAAGGTATTTGTGCTTGCTTAGTTAATTATTATTGTTGCTTATAATTCAAATAAAATCTACTATTGGATTTTATTTGAATTACATCTCTCTAAATATCGAATATAATTATAGAAGATGAGTTTTTATGTCATAAATATCTATTTAGTGTTAATTTTTAAAAGCTGTATATTAAGGTAAATTACTTACATTATTAGTGTGTGTATTTTAAAAAATTCAAAAGCCAAATCGTTTAATTAAACTCTATATTTGAAAAATTACGCTACAACCAATTCCCCTAACATAATTCCGTATAATTCAGTATTCGCGTAAGCTACCTAATCCTCACCTTAATTCACCTACTTCTGTGTAAAAACAACTCAAATGTATGAATCATGAGCGCTTATAAAAGCTTTGCGGATACTAAGCCCGAACGTTCACACCCACACTTGTCCGTAAAAATAAAAACACAGTTTTCCTCTAAAAAGATCTGAAAAGAAAACTCTCCAAGGTTTATCCATATAATTAAAAAGCGTGGAATTGAATGCCACGGGTATACCGCGAGATGCTATTACACACAAGTATAGTGTGTGTCGTTGTTCAACTGTAATTTTAGCGACTCTTATTGTCTACTAGTTTAATATTATTATAGTCTGTATAGTTGTAACTTGCAGTATAATACTAATAGTGTGTAGTTATAGGTCTACAAAATAAATTGTAGAATAGGAAACTGTTTTTATGTTAGTTAAGCTGGGTATTTTACCCTAATCTTACGTGATGAAAAATGATGATGGGGCCTAAGGTGGAACATGCTTTTTATTTTTATAGGATAGGGCAGCAATCGAGCAAACGGATCACCTGATGGTAAGCGATAACCGTTGCCCATGGACACCCGCAACACCAGAAGAGTCACAGATGCGTTGCCGGTCATTTAAAAGGGAATAAGGGGGGAAGGGGGAGTTGGGCCTCCGGTACCCTTACTCACTCGACGAAACACAGCGCAAGGGCCATTTTACGCCGGTTTTTGTGAGGTCGTGGTATCAATCCAGTCGAGCCGGCCCAATTCGTGCCGAAGCATGGCTCTCCCATAGTAAAAAAATGCTCACCTAGAAGCATGCTTGTTCACTCTAACCTTGACGATGTCCAGATTATACCGATCCGGTTAAACAGATTTTAACACGAAATAATAAACAGATTTAGGTAAAGAGATCCACTCCTTAGCTGTTCGCATAATGAAAAAGAAATCAAACCGCTGTGTGTGAATAGGAGGAATGTCAACAACATAACAGTGATACTTGTAGATCTCATTGGGCGCGGTTATCCGCTGTTGCAAAGAAGCAGGGGCGATCAAATTATTCCATACGTACAAGTGCGAATAATTTTATATCAGTACTAGTAACCTACAATTAATTAGGACACATAAACACTTAATTATTCTTACCACAATCACCGTTTATATAATTTATTTATTGGAAATAACATTACTTCCAACTAACTCAAAATACTTACAGTTATAGGCAAACATTCCAGCCGCGTTCTTCACAATCCGGAAATGTCTACAAATGTGGTCTGATAGAACTTGCCGCGACATGAAGCCAACATATAAACGTATAGATGTTGGCATGGTTACGTTTTACTCATTTCCTTAACGACACGACAAGGTTTTTTAGTACGCTCACTAGGCTGTTTACGTACTAGACCGTGGAATTATTTTAATACCATAGCACTGACGGATTTTTAACTATTGTTATATAAAGAGTTACAAAATGCAATAACATCCTAGCAATAATATTGAAACTTAAAACATTTATAGAAATAACAAGAAAACATCTTAATAAATATCTGGCCTATTATAGGGTATGTCTAATACCCCTATGTTGTTGAATTTAGAAAACTTGTAAGGGTATCGCCGCTTCTTTCATTTCCGTGGGTATCGTGAGATTTATGAAGGTAATTTAAAATATTGGAAGACTCAACACAAATGCAATCCGTATTATTATGTACATACAATAACGACTTTGCTATCGATTATAGCAAATTGATTATAGTAAAACAAGTTGATCAAATTTATACAAAACCACCAAATAGTTACTGGCTGTTTTTTCTTAATGTTGTCATATTCATGCATTTAAGTTTGCACCTGTATTCATTAGATCAATCAGGGCTAATGTTATGGATTGGGGCAACATCAATTGTCAAATGACTACTCCAATTTTCCAATCCTTCCCACCGTAACATAAATATTCTCCTTTAGGGAAACCCTTACTTTGTCTATTTCCTAAAATTCCTAAATTTATTATCTTTAAACGCAATTTTTATTTTTCTTTACCTTTCTAAATCATTTGAAGCATTTTGTTGCGTTTATAAGCATTTTTTTTTTATTTAGATGTCGAAGCCGGATGACAGCATTAGTTTTATCCCTTTACGGTCACTGACGATATTAGAACGGTAAGCAAAGATAGAAGATAGAAGTCTACTATACAAAACTTTTAACTTCCAAATAAAAAATACATACTCTGATATTTATTATAATTGAGTATGGTGACATGTGCTATCTCGATCTGAATGCAGAGCTGCTCTACAAAACCGGACTAAGATCTAAATAAATTAAGTTCGCTTTTAATATCCTCCGTAGTCGAGCGGTTTGTACACCGGTTTCAAGGTGTGACTATCTTTGAGGTCATGGGTTCAAATCACAGTGGGGGCAGATGATAGTGTGATGAATGCGAGTATGTATGTGAAAACACTTACTATCTATGTTCTTTTATAAACAATCCGAATACTCTTAGTTACCATTGTAACAATGATCGTTTATAATGATCTTATCAAATTACCTTCTCATAATAATATTATACCACACAATCTTCTTTTCTTGCGTAGTCGAATGCACCTGAGATTAGAAAGTCTAGAAGTAAACTGAGTTTCAAAAACTACTCGCGGCAGTTGTTTCAGCTCAATTATTTTGCCGCATAATTATTTTGTTTTATATTTATTTGACCAATTTTTGGCGATTGTTACAATGGTTTATTTACGCTTGCAATAAAATAATGGAAAATAAATAGCATTAAACTAATTTTAATCCACTATAAAAATGGTGGCATTTCGCTAATTTCACATAATTAAGCTATTCAGTGGCCAGCCAGATCGTATAATTTAACCACTGGATTATTTTTTTGTGGGGCATGTTAAGTACAATATCTATGCAGAGCCAATAAAATCAATTGCAGCCTTAAAACTTATAATCTGTAACGTGATTAACGAAATAGACCCGCCTTGTTTTTAAAAAATAATTAAAAGCATTGCTGAAAGAATCGACACCTGTCATCGTGGTCGCGGTGGACTTGCTTTAATATCATTTGTCATTCATAATTGCCATATTTTTCTCTTCGTAATACAAAAAAAATTGAATCATCTGTATTTCTTTATTCTATTTTGTTTAAGAAAATAAAATTCTCGTTGAAAACCCTAAAACATATCGTATATACGCTTTCGCTCACAACTGTATATAGAAAACTCATAGCATCAAGTGACCACGTGAATTAAAATGGATGATAAAAAGATATATGTAATTTCTTGTCATCGAATACAATTTTAATAAGTACATATATACAGCAATGTTATACTCGTATTGCATTACTGACCGAAAATGTAAACAGAAAATAAAGTCGAGGTCACAATCATGATACGTATTTCGTCCAATTAGTACAGATCCACCCTGTCCATTTCCACCGAGAATGAAGGGAGTGGTTGCTTTGTACGCCTCTATACGATAGGTCAGCGCTAGTAGTAGGTGTCATATGCCTTCATTGAACTTAAGTCAGAATATTTACGATCTTCGTGGTGAGGCCATAGATAGAAGATACCTTTAATACAATAACACCTTTAAGTTGATTACTGTAAAATTCAAATTTTATAATAAGTTATAGTCTAGTATACTGTTTAGATAGTTGTAAAGTTAAATAAATAATTAATATGAAGTAAGTAACAAAGCTTACGTAGATTTTCAAACATAAAACTTCGCTGCACGCGGAATGTTAAAAATTCTTTAATATTTTTTCCTTACGAAGCAGTTTTATTTCAATTGAGTATGATGTTTTAATGTTGACCATTAAAGTTTTGGCAGAGCACACAGCACGACTGACACATCACAGGGATGTTGCTTCAACCACAGTTGGCCGCTTGCCACAATCAATCATTGGTTAGACGGAATCTAAAAGCTTTATAAAACGTAATCATATGACAATATATTGAATATCCACACCAGATAAACAATTATGTGTGCTGTATTTATTGTTGTTATGTGTCATTTCATATATCTGGTTAATACAGATTGAATTAGAAACAATTACCTACGTACATATTATTATGAATGACTTCAGTGACATCAAAAAAGTTCCTCCTTTAATTTCGCACCGCGCCTCTACGGTCGATACGTAATTGCCCAATGATTTCAGATAAAAGGCCCTACCGGATATCTGCAGCCATCTACCAATAATAGTACTTTTGACTCACCGTTACGCCATCGTCTGAGAACTTGTGTGACATTTTATTGTTAAGCCTGTTTACACGGATTTCCCACCATGTATTGATCATTTGACGAGTTTTCTTTGTTACTAACGTGCATTTTAGCACTGATGCTAGTTATCTTACCAGTTGTTTTACCGTGAAGGAACGTACATCATGTCTGTAATGGGCTGTCGTCGCAAAATCACATCAAATAAAGTCCTTTTGACTGTGGGATCCCTTTACGTTGTAATAATTCTTTCATCCTATTAATATTGTATCGCCTGTAGTAACCTTGATATCCATGTTGTTCAAGTCCTAAAATTGGTTTCCAACCGTATTGCTTTTACTATATAGGAAAATGGAGCTCTTTAGGTATAAAAAACAATTTAATTCATCTGACTGTTAACTTTTTCACATAGGAAAGTAATTTTTTTTTGCTCCGGAGAGAGAGGCTAGGAATCCTCATAAAGAGAACGAAACGTACCAGGGCGCAGCCAAGTGCTGACTAGATCGCGTTCGACTCCATGTTGGTCGGAGCGGTCCATCTGGTATGACCTACCAACTAAACTCGGACTTATGCCTAAGTTCTAAGAACTATCTAGGCAAATCATGATGGCGACCCGCCCCTCAAGAGAGGACGCGATGCAGCTTTGACCTACAAAAGGGGCTATATGCTCTTAAAAAGGCGCGAGAAGTCAAATGTTGCCGGTCGTTATCATAAATGGGGATTGAGGTATCATGTTCAAAATTAAGTGATTACAATATATTAATCTAACCGGGAAAAATTATGACTGTATTTTTTTTACAATACTAAGTGTAATTTGATATATCAGTAAAGAAACATAATTTATGTCGACTATTTATAGCAGATTTCTTGAATTCAAATACGGCCATGTCAGTCTCCATAATGAAATTTGTAAGGGTCGGTCGATCATCGTTGTGACACATACAGGCATTTACCGTGTTATTTGGTCATTTTTGGACACAGCCTTGATTCAAATATCACAAGTATTTGGGTGGGGGATCCCAACACAAAACTGCAACTTTTAAAATGAGCCGAAATCGTCCAAAGTGGCGTGCGTGAAAAGTGCCTCGAACCGAATGACTGGTTCTTTTTTTTTAAATAAGCGGTGTCCGTAGCTAATATTCCTTTAGAATATCATCGTACATCTGTACGATACCAAATAGTTATGTAGCAATCCTTATTATCTAATAAGGATTGGTAGTTAAAAGCAAAATATGGTTATATAAGGTTATCTGCTAACACCTGAGAAAACACTTAAATATGTATATTTGATGGACCAAACCATACTATACCTTAATATAATAACTTATAGACGGTAAACTCATAACTCTTGGTGAGAATGTTTTTTATGAACACGTTATTGACATTTTATTTTTAATAAAACAAGGAAATACTATTATATGATTCACAATACATATTCAGATTAATAAGAATTCAAATAGTGATTAATTTTTCAAACTATTGCATGTAAATGTATAACAAAATAATAATTTAAATTTTATTTCCAACAAACTTATTCATATCTTACTTTTGAATCAACTAGCATGTAAATGCATGTAAAATGCGCCAAAGAATACAGCTTTGGTTGGAAAAAATACGCGGAAGGATATCATTTGTATTCTGTTTTCTGCCCACTGCATTAAAATAAGCTGTCAGTTTTTCTGCCAGTAGTTCATATGCGATTTTCATGATGTCAAATGGTATATACAAATACATTCTTTACATATACATTTATAAGGTTTTTAGTGGTACACCCTTGTATGTAGTTTCTTTAATAACACCTTTTCATATTTAGGTATTATATAATACGATAGCTTTATATGGTAGCTAGGTTTATGTTTTTGTTATTACAATTCATGTGCACATAAGATAATACGTGTGATACAACCTGCATGCACTTACAAAGAAGTTTTATAGTAAATGTGAAGTTGACCAAACCGCACTGGGTAAGTGTATTAATTTTTATTTAGTTAGGGTAGGCTCCTGCACCTCGGTGGAGTCATATAGAAGCTGTAATCATACTTCAGGATCCATTTTCTAAGTGAAAGAAGTAGTTTTCTTTAATAGTTTTGGCTTTAGCTGAAGAATTACACTTCGAAAATTTTTCAACTTTTTTCGTTCTATCTTTTTTATGTATCTATTGTTAATTCGATTATTATCGTAAGTTGTCGTAGCAAACATAACAAATGAAGTTTGAAGCTTGCATAATTACATAACCAACTCTACTATCAAAAATAATGGAAATCCAAATAATATTTGGTAATATGTTACTTTTTGATGTAGTGAAAGATGATAAACACCAAAGTTATTTGAATAACGAATAAACGTTTAACGAGGCTTCACCCAATAATAGTGTAATTGTAAGCAGTAAAGATATCAAAAATGATGTCAGTTAACAGTTTTCGGTCATACTCGTATAAAGTTAGAAAAAGTAAACATTGGACAAATAATCGATTCTCATTGATTTCTTATTTAAGCTTACAAAAACGTTCATTTAATTTTTATTTTCTTTCAAAAGCAGGCACTTTAATAAAAATAGGCAATTTGGGAAATTAAAATACTTATTTCATAGTAAATATTGTTATATTGCCCACCTATGCTAAAATTAAAACTACAAACAGTGCCATCGCGCCGCCGCGAAATCCGTAACGAAATTGTAAAACTCGAAGTGTCTCTAAAGGAAATTCCATCAACTTAAAGAGATGCGAATGCAAACAAAAAGATACTTTGAATAACAAATTAAAAAAGTAATAGGCTTTTGGGAGCATTCCGTAAGAGAAATACCGCAAGAGGGAATTGTTTTTCCAAATGACTACTTTGCTGTGTCTTTATCAATGTTGTTCATGCTCACAACGTTGCATCATTATTAATATTATGACAACAAAAATACCAAAATTATTGAAAACCGTTATTCATATTTTAAATAATTGTGGATTGTTTCCTTGGAGTAAAATTAGGTAGCATGAATAATTCCTCTCCTATTTACCGTTTTTTATTTTATTTCAATTAATCTACACCAGGAATATTCAATAATTTAGGTTCGATAATTCTATTAATAATAATTAAACATGAACTAAAAACTTTTGTAAAAACACTAAAAGTTAGCTACATAAAACATTACAGTTCGAAAGTACAAATATTGAAAAAGAGATTCAACATTGACTGTCGATAAATAATGGGGTTGTACGTTGAGGAAAACGGTAAATTTGAACAGGGTAGTCATACAAAAGTTCGGCTATTAAAATTTCTGTACTCGGCAACTTTACTTTCACTGCAGTTTTGATAAATGTCCGATAGCTGGCGGACCAATATATCACTTATATCCTCTTTAAACGTATTTGTAATTTAGTTGTTAGTTCATGGATTTTTATTTATTTCCTTTATTTCATTATTATAATATATGGAAAATTTGGTTTTCCTTAAGAGAAGCGCTATAATTGACATATACCGGAATATATTTTGAGGTATGAAAGTTTATTATTGAAGCATAATAATACGAATAATAACTGATGGTTGATTTGTCTGAACACGGAGCAGTGTTTGTTGACATTACTATTCTTCATGTCGTGAAAACTGAGGAGTAACCAGCAAGTACCTTTTTTACCGAGGGGAAATGCGTGAAATCGCATCGTACCCACCGATGGCTAGGCGGCGAGCACGTGAGGCTCTCCTAGCAAAGTGCCGGGCTGTTCTTGCCACATTGCTTTGCCACTGCTCACAAAAAGTGTAACGCTACACCATTTTGAGCGTCATTCTTGCGCAGGAGTATGTTAATTTTCTATGTATTGTTCCAATTTTAGTATATGTAGGAAGCGAAGCAAGTGCAAGCCAGCAAGTACCTCGACTTGGCCCACGGGCTAACCACCATGTGGAATTTTGATTCGACGATCATTGTTCAGATAAGTCGTTTCTGCGAATGTAATAATAGGGAAGGGCCTCGATTAATTTCTTAAGAGGTTCTCGCTCGCTTCACGGATGGATCAAGGGCCTGATACAGAAAGCAGCAAATCTCGACAGGACAGGTATAGTTCGACAATTCCTTTCTTTGCACCTTTACCAGCTTCGGCGCTACTCCGCTACCGGTGGCATACTAGGTTTTATTTATTTTAATATATATATATATATATATATATATATATATATATAATATATATATATATATATATAAAATAACTACTTCAGAATCTTTATTCACAGTTCGGCAAAACATTACTTTGTCAGCGGAAACAATGTTAAGATGAATTTCAATTATCCCATGTCTTCATTCTTCTCTTTTTCCACCGCAAGTCGTTTACAGTTCGGACTTTATTCCTTTAGATATTCAAACCCAAATGGAATTCATTTTTTAATTTTCCTCGATTTGCAGATAGGAAAGTTGCGCTCTCTTTGGTCAATTTCTGATGGTTCGAAATGTAATTATATCGGTGCCAAGAGCTTAGATCACTAAGAAATGATAATGATCAGACTTATTATTCTCCAATAATAATGCTTCGTAAGGGTATCAAAAACTACTCATTTGTCGTTTGTATATTTATATTATTTGACTAATTTTGTTTTTCATAAATTGCATTACAGTTTTTAACTATTTCAAGATTGTTTATTACCCCTCTTGGAGAGTTGTTTTTGTAAATAATTTTATTGCGTGTGTCTATATCATAATAACTATTAGTGTGGACGATTCAGGAAAATTTATCTTATAAATTTTGCTACGTTTTAATGGCCAAGCAGTTAGTAATGGTAATACATTGTATTTATATTTACTGAAATAAAAAAAATCATTAATCAAATAGGATTTTTACAATCTCGTTTGCACTTAAAGACGCAACGCCATTGGTGTACAAGTCTACGGCGAGAACTCTTGTACGAGAAAAAAACAGCACGGGCTTTTTTTTTCCCCTGTACTACTATAGAGTCGGCCTTCAGAAGCAGGCCTTAAATAAATAGTCGAAACTCAACATACCTTACAGCCGAAACAAGTTAATATTATGTTTATAAAACTATTGTTTCATTGTGTTATTTATTATAGTCAAAATATATGGCGACGTAACTGAGTCATTAAAATTAAACGCAAGCGTTGTTATCATTTAAGTAATCTTTATCCTTTTTTATAAGAGTATTTTTGACTATAATTGATTTAAATCTGTGCAAAGGTAAGTCGGTAACACTCTGTAGAACTTTGTTGTAAAAAGCTATCCATTTCCCCATAAAAATTACTAGTTAATTGCAGCATGTTGGAACGGTAAGCTTATTTTTATTTCTCGTGTATATTTTATTTTCAATTTCATAATTTATTTTTACAACTGTATATACAGTACTAACACTAACAAAAAATTTAAACATTTAGTTTTGGTAGAATTAAGCGACAAATTTTTCATGGTGCACCAATTTAATACTTTGCAAATGTATGTCTTTTCTTCATCTGTCCACCTGAATTATCTCTGTAATTATTAATTACAGAGGGTATCACACATGTCGTTAGTGGAGTATGTAAATATTTGTATTAGAAGACTACACTATATGGTTGATATTAAGCTTTAATTTAAACAAACTGATTTTGATCAATCATTGCTAAAATTATATTAATTTAATCGTCAATTACATACAAATATTATAAGCTATCCTAAAGCTAACCGCCATTTAATAACTGCCCTATACATATGTCCTGTCGACATTTAAAGACACTAAATGTTAAATTCAAAAGATGAAAAATGGTGCGAAATTGAATTTTATCTAAATATACATTTTATTTGCATTTTATTTTAATTTTAATATTAAAGCAAGGAAATTTTGGTGATAAAGGTAATAAAGCGGGGATTTCAATAAAAACAATATTATTGAAATCTCCCGAGAAGTATGCTTGATAAATAATCATTCTTTATTGTTTAATATCTCGGTTCCTAGTAATCCACTATTGCTGAACGCACAATGATAAATGGATTGATCTCATATAAAGCTTGTTTCATATTTAAAATTAAACTCAGAAAAATTACGATATATAAAAAAAATATTTAGTTTTTCACTATGGAATATACTATATACATGTGCTAACATAGTTTAATGGCATTTTTGTTCTCTAGCGTTATATCTCGGAAACTAATATACTTGTATTGTATTGCATAGTGAAGTGCCTGCCTTAATATGTTGATTTTTTCTTCAGCCAGTCGTCAGTCACAGTAAACGCTTCATGTGTAATTAGTAGATACCAATCATCTAGTATTCCAGAATATTCTCAACTCATTACGGATCTACCGGTGATATCGAACGGGAATCAAGTGCCATTCCTGCCCTAATTGTGCCCCTCGCGTCAAGTATACTCCATAGCGTTGAGTAACGAATACTAGGGTGACTATTATTTATTTTTAACATACATTAATTAATTTCTGTTTTGCATTTTTTCGATACAGTGTATAGGTGCTTCCTCGTATATTATGATTATATTTTAATGAAAGACATTTGAGTTAATTATTATTTACAACATCGTGTTGGTGTTATTATCTACTAGTAATATGATAATAATACACCCATGGTAATAATATAATAAATAGATCACCAACTCTGTATATTATTAGTGTCTTGCAAAATCGTTCTTTACTAGTCTGTAAAGATTCAGTTATGTAAAGGATTTTATTTCAAGATTGGTATCTACATCATTAATATTTATAGGGAGTAGAAATTATGAAACATTTTGTGATATATTATAATAAATATTTTTTCTTTATTCTTCTTGATTTGTAGCCAATTATCATTCATCTTTGCTTAACCTGTATATCAACAATATTTATTAATACCTTAACCTGGTAATTACTTGGTTCATTCCACATATAGCAGCTATTACACAAATCAGTGAATTATGAATAGGACAGTACTTGATAATTTATACAGATTTTTTTCCGATTTATTCATTGCGTTGTCACCCGCTATGTATTGTCACCTGCACTTAACTGAGATAGAGTGGTTTGTAGGTTCAAATGTGACGTGTTTTGGTAACGAGCAATACTAATTAAATTCAACATTGGTTTACGAAAATTTAAGACATACATTTTTTTACATTTTCGTTTCCACAGATTTTTGTTGCGTAAATTACCGATTGACATTGTTCAAGCCGTCGTGCTAAATACATATTTACTCTGCACTGAACAATTGTTTTTAAGTCACCTCTATGGATATTGTCCATTTTCAATGCGTATTTATTATATTTTACACTAAAAATATGATATACTTAGTGTTCCAACTCATATAATTTTAGAACTGTCCTTTTCAGAAAGTATTGTCTTTATAGATATCCATTTTGGCTCTTAAACTGATGTAAAAACTAGAAGTACTCACGAGTCCCAACTTTTACGAGGAAAAGTTTACATTGTTTTGATGTTGCCTTTGCCCGTTTATTTAAAGAGATCTTACCTCCGCCTAAAGTTAAGTAAATTAAGGTCTGCGAGATACGGTTGGAAATAATTCGGAGAAGATTGCTATCGGAAAGTTGAAGTTTGTGACAAAGGATTGCCTGACTTGGAAGGTGAAAGGATGAAGATTAAACAGTTATAATAAAGATTTTATTCTAAGAAATTTAAGGTATTGTGAAAAGGTCGAAAAGATATTAAGTCTTGAAAATTTATTGTGACTTGATCAATTTTGTGAAATAAATGCAAATTAAAACAGTTCTTTAAATTAAATACTTTCCGGACTTACTTTATGTGTATTTGATGTTAAACGGTTTTAATTATTGAGACTGTCGTTTCGAACCGTTTTCAGTAACCGTAGTTACAAGATAATTAAAGGTTCCTATTTAAATATAATGGAGTGTAATATATATATATATAATATATATATATATTACCTTAGTAGTATGGAACTTGGAATTTTGATAATTCAAAGCATATGGTACGTTCCAGCTTTATCTTTACGTAAATGCGTTTATATTGCAATAAGAATTCTTGCATAGCATTAAATTGGATTTTTGTAGACTATCAAATTTTAAGTAACGGCTGGGTTTGTCAAGAGCATGTTTCCGAATTGCAAATTTTATTTATCATTCTTAGTAAGAATAAGGTAGGTTAGGCAAGAATGATAGGACGAATCGGTGCAGGTCGACCTAGGCGAACATATCTCGATCAAATCGAATATGTCCTAAAGAAAGGCCGGGTCAAGAGTACTCGCAACCGACGGGCATGCATGAAGACGCTCATGAAAGTGGAGGAAGCAAGAGAAGTGTGCCAGGATCGTAGCAAGTGAAGAGAGGTGGTCTATGACTACCCCATTGGGAACAAGCCGTGACATATACGAGTATGTATGTATGTAGTTAACCTGTGTTTCCAGATAATTTCTCAAAGTTACGATAAGTACGAATAAAAACTGTCATTAATTTTGATTTCATTAAACTAAATCACTAATTGTGATTCTTTTAGCCATATAAAGATTTTGATATTCTATCCAGATACGCTATCTTTCACTTCTGTAATATCAATATGCCATGTGTAAATTGATACTAAAAGAGTTTAATTATTGATATCTATTTTATGAATAGTACCCTACTTTATACACAACAAAATTTAAACATATTTTAAATGCATTTAGACTCTGAATGTGCAGTAATTTAAATTATTTTTTTTATTCACATTATAAAAATATATTATCCTCACCTCAGTCTCACAACAGTGTCAAGCTTTATATGAGAGGAGTCAAAAAGCTGTAATCATGCTTTGCAGAACGGGCAGAATTATCAAGAGTCGTATAATTATACTAGCTGTATAAAAAAAAAATAAACTAACTTAAATATTAGTATTGTGACCGAAACCTTGAATAAAATTAATTTACGTAAAACACAAAATTCAGTACATTCAATCATAATCTGTACATCAATTTGATGATATTTAATATTATGAAATGAGTTTTGGTAATATAAGAAAGGTTTTAAGACCTTTATTTAACAAATATAACCAGACATTTTATTCAGGTTTTAAAACCTCAATAAAATGTATGGTTAACAATACACGTTGAGCGTGCTCTTTGCTTAGTTCCATTGAATTTTAAAAGTTAATTAATATATTCATGATCAAATTAATACTTTATATATAAGTACACTATTTCTTTGACTAAATGGACTAATACTAGGATACGTTGCTGTAGAATACAATTCAACAAACTTCATATTCATCTATCACACATACCTTTTTGAAAAAAAATCTAGTTTTTTTTTTATTTAAAATATTGTTGATTTGGGTTATATTAATTTATTATAATGTGTTATTGGAATTATATTATTAAAAAGCTGGATTTAATTCAATTATTAAACTGAACACTAATTGTTCAATAAAAAGATAAGAATATATTATAGTGTTTAACCGCATTATGTAAAATTCAAAAAGACTGTTTATTACCTACTTACTTGGAACATTGCTACTGATGGTTATCACATGAAAACTGATAGGATCTAAAAGTAATATTAGTAAGGAATTTAATTGTTTATATTCACGATAAAGTATGAGTCAAGGGCTTTGAAATTTAGTGCCGCTGAATGTTTTTTAACTTCATAACTTTTTAAATCTTTATTATTTGATAACCTTTGTACAGTGCCTTAAATATTTAACCGAATTCCTTGTGAGGTTTGAATTTTTGCTTTATTCGACAAATGTCATTACTGGCATCACGGTATTCAGAAGCATCATTAACACACTTTAGTGGCGCTACTTTCACGCGACATTTCCGGTAAAGCCCAAGCTGAATTTTTACGTACCTAAATTATGATTTTGTACTGCAAGCTTTTGCGTTATGTTTCTGCATTTCGGCTTTTTTATTGAATCTTTACTGTTTTCTGTTTGCTTTTGTCGTACAGACAAATAATTTTAAATATTACTCAATAAAAAAATATATTTTACTATTATGCTTGAAGTTTCTCTCTGTGATCAAATGAGAAGTGATTAAATAAACAGCAACATCAATATCTTCAGCAGAGTACAAATAATTGCGTAGTTGAGAAACTTAAGTGGCAGTCGCTAGGGAATATTGTTCGAAAGACTGACAGCCGATATAGTGGTAAGATCTTGCAGTGGAAAGTATATGCCGGAAAAAGTTGCAGGATTGACTGACGAATTTGTGAAGATTGTTGGAAGGTTTTGTCAGCAACACTGGAGCGATCGATGTGAAATTTTCTCGGACAGGTCCAGGTGGGTTTCGGTTTGTTAACTGAAATGATGGTGATAATGATGAAAAACATCCAATATATCTTTTAGTTAAAGACTTGGACTTCATCTACTGACATGTTAAAACTCTCATTTAATTTAACTATCTTAAGTTGCTCAAATCAACTGAATCTACGTATATATAATTACTCATCTTACTAGTTTTTGTTTGAAACTGTGAATAAACACATAGAAATATGTGAATTCAACCAATCCACACGAAGTTAGCATGGTTGACTAATGCCAAATCATCCTAACTCAGATAGGGTGGGCTCGTCCCTCTTAGCGGGAACGTATATGGACTGTGATGATTGTTTGCTTTTAATATTTATTCCTCGTACTTAAATTATTACTGAAATAACTTAAACGTACGTAACTTTACATTTGATTCAGTTTAAATACTACTTTTATAAACATAATAAACAATACTTCTTTTAAAAATCATTCGAAATGTCTTATTAAAATCACAATATAAATTAACTTAATATAAACAATATGACGTTTATGATGATTTTATTACAATTTAGAACAACACTTTTGTAACCTAGAAATTAATACAAATTCCATAAACCGATCGCCATCACCAGTATTTACCTAATTTATTTACATGATTCAATGGACAACTTTCTTGTGTTTACCTAATGTATGAAGGGCAGGGCTCTCTCGCATGAACGCACATTGCGTGGGCCGTATCTTGTACAACGTTAAGCCGTTGAGCCTTCTGTTGCCGACAGATATTAAACTCATGCCTTAGTCATCTGTCCGATACGTGTGTGAGATTTGCAAGTTAATTAAATACAAAATCACTTTCATTTATTTTGTAATCCTATTCAATAAAAACGAGCGTACGATAAAGTATGTTGGCGCGTGAAGCATTTTATGAGCCGTATTGCGAGCAGCTTAAAATAAATAATTTTCCACAAAAATGTTAGTACATATATATTATTTATCAAGCTCAATATATAATATTAATAATTGTATCTAGAGACAGGACAGATCACATATCTGTCATTTCTTATTGAAGTAAGGTAGTTGAATCAAAACTTGATCCTGACTTGAGGCAGTGGTTTTTATCATATTTGGTATTTCAATCTTAACACCACTGGCAGTAAATGTAATGTTACTAGTGTAATGAAGATAAAGTCTTTTAGTAAGTATTTTCTAACCTAAGTTACGGTTCTTTGGCCAGTTGTCAATATAATCAAAATAAATGAAGCATCTCGTGTGTCAGTAGAATTAGATTTCCTGGGTTGCAGTTTAAAAATTCCTTTAAAAAGTACATTTTATTTAATTGTCTGTCACGAGGCATGGCTCAAATACTAACAATATGTATTCAATGTGTTGTAGGAAATACCAACAAAATTTGCACCGTTATGAATTCTAGATACTGAAAGACCATAAATATTTAGTTTCCAAAATTCACATATTTGTTTGAGTATTTTTGATAAAGTAGATAATACTACCAAGTATGTTTAAGTTTTCTTTATGAGTTAAGAAACCAAGATGTAGGACATAAATTGGGTCTTATGAAGGTACATAACTGAAACACTCACACTACAGTTTACCGAAATGTATTGAAAACACAGGTATACCATATGTCAACATTAAAACCAAAATTTTCTCATCGGTCAAATAACAGAACTTCTGTGTATATTTGTTGTACTAAACTACAGGTCCTTTAAATCAGGGTCTTAATAAAAATACATTGTACCGAAACGTATTTATAACATGTACCACATGTCATTATTAAGACTGATAATTCTTTCTATTTGGTGTAAAATAATTCTCATACCTGTATCCTCTTCGATATTTATTTCACTCTCCAGAAATTTGTATTACTTTAAAACAATAAAAACGAAACGCAGAATACAAATTAATGCGTCACACACGGCGCGAAAAGTGAATGCTTGACAGATACGGAGTTGCCAGCACCATGCCGACGGGTGCATTTTGTTTACGAAGCCTTTTGTTTTTCTAAAATACGCGACATATACGACGTGAAGACGTGGAACTACATAGTAAATTTCAAGAAGATATCTCGGACTGAGCAACTCGTATAATTACAATAGAACTTCACTTAAGGTAACTTCGTTAAATAACATAATTAAACGTAAGTTCGTTTAATAAGTGTGTCAGTGTTCGTTTAATAAGTGTAACAGTCAATAATTACGATAACATTATTTTTGATTCAACAATTTGAATTAATATTTGAGAGTTAAAACTACACAATATTTTTTTAGTTATTTGAATTTTTTGTATTATTATACTAATTACATAAAAAACGGAACTTACCTTAAGTAAATGTCTATTGTATTTATCCTAGATGCTTAGTCCGAGATATCAGTTACCCACCCTCCTATAACCAATTTGTTAGCCTTGGTAGAAAGTTGAAGTTATAAGGTGACGAATGACACTATAGCATATAGCTCTAGAATGCTTAACCGATGTGGAATTGCGAAAATGAAATAAGAAGACAATGGAACCACATAGTAACTTTCAAGAAGATACCTCAGACTAAGGATTTCGTATAATTACGATAGAATTTCACTTAAAGTAAGTTCCGTTTAATTATGTAATTAGTATAATATTACAAAATAATCTAAATACTAAAAAAAATTGTATATTAACTCTGAAATATTAATTCAAATTGTTGAACTAAAAATATTGTTATCGTAATTATTGACTGTCAAAACATAGTAATATAGGTAATAAATTATTATTATTAAAAAGTACTTCTCAATTTTTGTGTTTCAATCAATAGTACTTCTCAATTTTTGTGTTTATAACTGGTTAAGATCAGTATAATGATTTTTAACTGTAACTGTTTTGCACACGTAACTTGGATGTTTTTGTTTTTCTTTTGGGAAAAATGGAATTACATTTAGTTGGTAAATTACACTCTATTTACACAAACATCTCGAAGCACAAATGATTTTAAATAGTATTAAAAATTTTTGAAGCATACGGATTTACAAAATAATTTATTGTTTTGGTGAATCTTTTGGCAATTCCCATCTTTTGAAAATGGTCTAACTGATGTTATATCGTTCCAATAAATCAATCGTTCTATCATGTAAAATGTGCAGATCAACTGGACCAATTATATCAAACATTTTCGTGAACGATTTATATAACGAATTTAATATTTATAAAGTCACTTCATTGCTTCGTCCTAGTAGTAAAGTGTGAATGAACAAACATAAGCGATTTCACAGCGATAAAAATAGTCTGTTATTCTCAGGAGTATCCAATACGTTCTACAGATGTAGAGTGCAGCATTTGCACGCTACTGTCCCTGACAGATATTAAACTCGCGTCGCGCTGCGCGACTGGCCACAATATATTACGACGAATGTTCGTGTCACGCTAGCTCATTGTGAATACATTATATTCCTCCTATTGCACATATAGATGGAGTTATGGTAATGTTGGTGCAAATGCTTTCAATCTACATATTTTATATTTCTACTCATTTAAGCTTGGTTTGATTTCAGCTAGAAACGAAGTTAATTAATACAAGACGCTCGAAAATATCTCTTGAATTAATTCTATTTAACGTTGTGATATTTATAAGACGTCCACAAGACAAATTTAACAAAGCCTTCAGATTCATAAACCAATTACGCTGCACCAAGCAAAAATTGTTTGTGGCGACAAATAATTAAAATATATAGGACACTGAAACATACAATGAAACATGTTATTTTTTATTCCTTAAGTGTATTCTAATGCCTTTATTAATTGTTCGATATGATCCCCGTAGCCTCTTTTTATCATGACACCGCTCGCCATCGACAAGAAGTTCATAGTCTCACACTGGATCCTAAAGGGTCCCGTACAGTGCGGTCCCAGATTCAAATGTAATACAGCAGTAAATTCTTCTCATTTGAAATGAGTAAAATGTCTCGAAAGATCAGTTCTTCTCTAAACTGTCCTTCTTTTTTTAATCTGTTTATGAGACCGAGCTAACCGGTGCTCAGCATAACTTTCTTACTACCCGTTTAATAAAATAAATATATTGTAGTTAGGCATCTTAATACACTCCAGTTCAGTATACTACTGTCACTAAGCGCTACACTGTAGAAGTAATACTGACCGATGCTGTTTATTACTTAGCTTTCTTATTAACTACTTAATAGTTCATCAAAACTTTACACAAAGGTAATGTGAGAATGTGGCGATTTTCTTTTCTAATTTTGCAAAAGATAGCCCCTTAATATAAACATCATTAATGACGTTTTTTTCAACACATATATACTTACCACTATTATAATTTGCTGTTTTAATATAATATCTTAGAAAATCTCCATCGGCAAAACAAATCACAAGATTCAAAAGTAAATTTAGTCGAAACAACTCCAGTAGGGGACTAAAAAACAACCGCGTGTTTTAAACAGGTCTCCGATAAGATCTCTGCTAGTCCCCAGGAGTTAATCATGGACCTCCAGCCTATTTACATAATGTTTCCTTCATCCACCAACTTGAGATTGGAAAGTTTTACCCGCTTTGTGCGTTAGTATAGTATAATGCGACTGATTTTAAACAGAATTTCTTAATGCAAGTGTTCCCTGCTTATTACTTTCTTTAATATTAAGGCATTTATCTATGTATATTTACTTTAAAGTTATTATAATCAATGCTTTTCTTTTATTCGGTAATATTCTACCCTTACATACTATCATAATTTTAGCATAAAATAATTTTTACGGTATAATTTTATTTATGAAAATTAGTTTAAATAATAAGATATGCATATCATATATATATATATATATATATTATATATATATATATATATATATTATATATATATATACATATATATATATATATATATATATATATATATTTGCATAGTAGCTCAAATAAACTCGCCTATATGTAGCAAAGCTGACTGGAAGGACATTATATTAAAACAGACATATTTTTTAATTTTCAAATACAGATAAGAGGTCTATATAATGAAATTTGTATTTCAAATGAACCTGGAAAAGTCTAGGTAGTGTGAGTAAAAATAAAATTCACTTCATCATATGAACTATACCTCGGTTATTCAGTGATTTCTCAATGATCATTTGACAGAACACGAATAGTGATATCTATTGGTGAATACTATATACACTCCGTACATGGAGAACACCACAGATTTATATTCTACAGTGGGTTCAAAGATTTAAAATAGTACTGAGAAAAGATCTTAAGCTAATGGAGAAACAGCTGAACCTTAAACTAATGGATTAACGACGTGTGGTAGAGAACCAGACATTAGACACTCAACAAATAGAATTTGAAATTTCTGGCTATCAACATACGCCAATTTAATACAGATTATATTAAAGAGGCCATACAGCGAAAAGACTCCGAAGTGTTCACAAAGAGGTCTGTCACTTGGATAAAGTGTAGTGACGCAGCTGAAGAGAGAATTTAACAGTCATTACATCTCGAAATATGTTTGTTGACATGATCGAACGCTTCTATATTCAGGCCAAAACTATAAATAACGTTAAAATTTTAAATAAAAAATATAAACAAATACATGCTTAGAACGCATACTGAAAACAACATAATTAAAAAATCCAACGTCTGTGCATTCGTTCGTCGTCCATTTTAGAAAACTCATATTTGAATATTCAATGTAAGCAAGAACACTGAATTGCGAAAATCAGAATCTGGTTGGTATATTTTGTAAACAGACTTACAGATTAAGTAAAATATTGAACAAACATGATTTTAAACTTTTATCAAATCGTCTGCTATAGATAAAGATCATCTATATAAAAAAGAAATCTCAGATATTTTAATTTGATATTTGAATTTAAGAATTTTTATATTTAAAAATATCACTTTCTTGTAAGTAATCACATAATGTACCATGTTTTAGTTTGTAATTTAACTTGAAGTTTTTCATTATATCGAACAATAATTAATATGGAGATTTTAGTACAACGAACCTCATATTTCGTGTTTAGTTAAGGCGAAAACGCAAGCTAAAGTAACTCAAAATAAGGAATATTTCCACGACGTAGTTTGAAGATCTTAAAAGTCAACGGTATCATAAAAAAACTTAATCTCTACCAGCATCTTTGAATTCGCTAGAGCTCCATAAATCCTAATGAAGGAATGTCTTCAAGATGCTTGCTGTTTTTTTTTTTTTGTAATAGACACAGCTCTATAATGGCCGAAATGTGCCCTCGGATTTGCTATAAGGCCGCAATTTGCATTTCATTTCGGATTTCATTAAAACCTTTATGGTAAACACAAGCGGTGCCCGTTGCTTTTTGTTTTAATATTTTATACTTAGTTTAATAAGCTTTAGAATGAATTTATTTATGTAGCTGCTTTAGCATATATTGTTTGAGATTACGCAGAATGCTTCTGTAATAACTGCAACATACTATATAAATAAGAAAGTTTATGAACCGATGCCTATTCGTACTACCGTTCCGTACCGTTCAAATCTTTTGTAGTGGTTATGAGAATGAATGTATGTCGTAGACGTAAGGAGTGTACATAAAAATTCCAACTCACACGACACGTAGTAAGTTCTGTATTCATTCAACACTTAATCAATTAACTACTAGATACTCATATTTGAAATCAATGTACTTCTTAGCAATTTGCGTAAGTCAACAAAAACTAAACCAATTAGTCTATGACGAATTGCCTTGACTTCTGCGCTAGCGCCGAAGGACGTCGTCTACATATGTATGTTTCGATAAGTTGATATGCATCGGTGTTAATGTATCGACTAATGTTAGATATAGTGAAATATGATGTGGTAAATACTGTGTAAATTGATAAATATTTGTATATATAAATTGAAATAAATAAAATACTTGATTTATGTGTTGCATTGAAATAGAATAGATCCCTACACTTCTATATATTTTTTCCTTGAATTGAAAAAACGTGTATCGTAAACTATAAAAAGATGTGTGGGTTATTGTTTAATCTATAAATACACAATATTAAAGCAAATAATAAAGTGATAAGATTCAATTAAATACGCGTTACTATAATGAAAAACAATTATGTCTAAATACATTTTTCTTACGAAATTGTTAAACTCTTATATTATTACTATACTCTGTCCATTATGTTATTTTCTTTTTGACAGATCGCGCGTATGAAATATTGTTTCTATTTTCAAATTATAGTACTACAGTAATAATATACTTTCTAGACGGGTAACGCCCATAGTGAAGTGCTCTGTGCATAACAAACTACCACAGACAATAAGCAGTTCTTGAAATCAGATAAATCGATAAATTGTCTTCAAATCAATATTTGTAAATTTATTTATTTCCTTCTCGACAGCTACCTTACATTATTTATAGGTATGTGAATTTTAATATTAAAACGCATATGTAGTTAATAACATCTACGTCAAGTTTAAATCAAGAATTATTATCAAGAATACTTAGAAAATCACATACATACCATTTTTTTAACAAACTAGCTAGGTAATTGGTAATTCGCCAAAAATATAAAATTTTGCCTAATTTACTTGGCATGTGTAAAACTTTATTTTTTCATATATTTCTGATCCATTTAAGAGAGAAAAAGGAAAACTTTCTTAAATGGATCAGAAATATACGAAAAAATAAAGTTTTACACATCCAAGGAAATTAGGCAAAATTTTATATATTTGGCGAATTACCCCAATTGGGTAATTCGCCAAATATATAATATAAAAATTAAACAAGTAAATTTATTTACATTATTTATTACATAGATTCATCAGATTCTTCTTCGTAAAAATTACACTAGACTCGTCAGTTGAGTCCTCTGTTACATAAATAACCAATTCTTGTGCCAATCATGTTATCAATTGCAACATCTCGATCCAAAAACCAGATAAACGAATTTAATATTTATAATAAAAATAATATCGCTGCATTAAATCGATTAAAAGTTCTTCTTAAATAAAATCGATATTCTGTTTTAATCGAATCGGTAACTTGCGAGTTCATCACTGATTTCAAAATATCTTAAACTGTCAAAAAGAAAATAATATAATGGACAGAGTATAGCTGGCCCAACAGACGTTGTCCTGTCAAATGTCTCAAATGTCAAATGTCTCAAATGTCACGTTGTCTCACGTTGTCTCAAATGTTTTTAAATAAATAATTTAGCTGAAAAACAATATCTATATGACCGTATTGTGAATCTAAACCATTCTCAAGCCCCCTGGAATACACACAAAAAATTTCATCAAAATTGGTCCAGTCGTTTAGGAGGAGTTCAGTCACATACACACGCACACAAGAAATATATATATTAAGATTTATTTTTTTTATTTTTTATTTTATTTTATACATTTATTTCAGGTAAGTAATACACCCATATTTAGCAATTTACATACATCACATAGCAATAATAATTACAGAATTTCAAAAAAAATTAAATGTCATTATACTGAAAAAATTATTGAAGTTTCCTAAGAGTGTAACAATTGCGCTCTTAAACACAATATTATTATATATAAACAACATTTATTTCGTTAGTTACCAATCTGTAATGATTTATTGCATTTAGTCACATGATTGAACTTGAAAAGGCACAAAAAACAGTCATCAATGTTATTTTACAGGTGCCTAGAAGATTTCCCACTAAGAAGTTGTATGAAGATAGTAAATTATTATCCGTTAGACAATAATATATACTAAGGGTACTGCGCGATAATAAGTGTATTAAATGTCATCTACTTCCAATAGATAGGCGACACGTACGAACGCAGGTTTTTCTGCTAACATAATATTAATTAAAATGTCACGTACTTAAGAACTTCACGAAATGGACTATAGATTATCAGAAATATTGTATAATATATAGAAATATCTACCAATAGCAAAATTAAGTGGTTATCTTTCTTTAAAAAATAACACGCTGTAGGTACGTATTTCCACTAAATTACTTCTGCATACGAGTATATCAATTTCTTCCTTCTGGCCTTGTGTTTTTTGTGGACATAATGTTGTAATTTAGTTTTGTGTTGGGTTTGGTGAAGATATATAATCTTTTAATATATTTATCGATCGAATCTAACTTTAAGCTAAAGATGTATAATGTTTTAAAAAATATTTGAATCCAAATTCTATATTATTTTCAGTCAGCCTTTTTTTAAGGGGGGGGGGGGGATGCGACCTTATGCACCATGACACACCGCGCTGGCAAGGCGCGGCCCCGGCCGTGTGTGGGGCTCTCCGGTCATAGAGGACCGGCCTACCCAATAAAACCCCCCCGAGTTCTCTAGGCCCATACGGGGCACATGGCGGGGTGCGCTTTCGCGATTCGACCGCCATGTGTCCCGGGGACAATTTTCAGTCAGCCAATTATAATGAGTATCCACTTGAAACTTCATGAGGAAACAAGTTGGTACATGTAACTTCTACAATAAATATTTGATGGCACCAATAAAATACATTTTAAATATTACTTCCATTTTTTGATTTGATTATGTAGATCTGGATGTAAAGTGTCAGTTTTATATAGTAATAAAGTAATTCCGTTGAATGTTTTATTTGTATTTAATGTTGTTTAATGTCAAATCACATCACAGAATTACTGGGAAATAAGTGATTCTCAATACAAGTATGCACGTAACTAGGAGTTATGCCTAAGGGTAGGCAAGTTATGCTAGCGATTTGTATTGTGCCGTTTTTGTGCAAAAGTTTCATACCTGGCAAATGCCAGTGTTATGTGTCTAACCGTTAATTTCTCCAGTATCCACACGATTCTCTATAGTCATCTGGTGGTAAGCAGTTACAAAGGGAAAGGTCTCGTTACACTGGCATATAACTTCCCTAATACACCGCATGCTATCATGTAAAAGTAAATCTTTCTCTGCAACGAGGTAGGTAGATAAAATATTTATTTATAAACGTCTTCATCACCCACAAACATAGCAACACAAAGAGACTAAAATTGAATTAAACAATAACACAGTATAAACTAAAGTCGTGTGCGCTGCAGAAGTGTAAAATAGTCGTAGCTCAGTGATTGTAATTACTCACAATAGGATGTAAGCAATGTTTACCAATAATTTGCGAAGATTTTACATAAAATATATTATCCATATAAATGTACTCGTAAATATTAGTATATCTGTGTGTATGTGTATGCATATAATAAAAATACAAGTCTATAAATAAATACATATTAATAACATTCACTCAGAAGTATAACAAAAACATACGTAAATAATATTAAAGCACGTGTGGTGTCGCATAAAATCAATAATATCATGGTGTACATCATTTAGTGATCAATGTTGGTTGTCGTAGTTTTAATTATATTAAAAGTGCATATTGAAAAAGGTATTTAGTCATGCATTAGAAATTGAAAGTAAAACTTTTCAAATGGCAAAATCCACTATTGAGTACCCTCTTGAAATCCCTATAAGTTGTTCTGGAAGAAGAACTAATTTAACGTCTTTTTGAATAAATATACAGGATTACTGGTAAATCGCCTCACATCCGTCGTGAGGTGATAGTTTTGGTCAAAACAAACAATTTTCAACCCATATTGCCTTATCCAAAAGTTACGCGTTTTCAAGATATTTGATATTTTAGGTTTTTTTTACTAAAGGTCACTGATGCTAAGGTTATGGTTATTTTTTTTATTTCCAGCCTTTAGGCTAGAATTTTTTATTGATTTTGTATTAAAGACATTCAGAATAAATTATTAATAAAATGAAACTATCAAAGTTTTACAAGACATCGGTTTACCCGGCTTACCCAATTTGGACTTCAATTTCTCATTTGGAAGTCCAAATTGGGTAAGCCGGGTCAAATGAGTTAGATAATAATACGGAAGTCCAGACACAACAGGGTCACAAGTAAGAGAATAATCAGTCCGTTAAATAAGCGAAGTTACAATTTAACAGGTGATGATTGTAGGGTATTAATGATATTCGCGACACGAATGACGGGAGCACACTAAACTTGACCCTTGACTCTTACCCTATAGTTAAGCAGGTTGCTTATCTTAAAGAGATTCTTTGAATCAACAGTAACAAAGAACCATAAGTTGTAAACAATAACACTACCTATCTCCTTTATGTTAAACCGCAATTAGTGAGGCGGCAATAACAAAGGGAATCCTATTGTGTTCAGCGCAACGTAATCACCTCCCGCTTATCTGTTTGTTACCATTTTTATAAACATTTTACCTAACTATTGTACCTTTTTGTGCAGCTTGATAAACAGTGATGTTTTTAGTACAACTTGCAAGAATAGCTACTAGTAATTTTTTTAAGAGAGATAGAGCTGAAGTTAGAGGTTTTAGGAATAAAAACAATGTAAATTTTAGTTCTGGGTTCGTACCAACCGTTGTGAAAACTTTGATAGTTTCAATTTATTAATAGTTTATTCTAAATGTCTTTAATACAAAATCAATAAAAAATTCAAGCCCAAAGGCTGGAAATAAAAAAAAATAGCCATGACCTAAGCATCAGTGACCTTTAGTAAAAAAAAACTAAAATATTAAATATTTTGAAAACGGGTAACTTTTGGATAAGGTAATATGGACTGAAAATTGTTTGTTTTGACCAAAACTATCACCTCGCGACGGATGTGGGTCGACTTACCAGTAATCCTGTATAGATTTAACAAAAAAATCCATCAACTGTATCACTGAAAAGACACGGTACCAAATTAAGGTACGTACTGTTTGCCGGAACCGACATTAAATCTATTCCATTAGGACGTAGACATTGTTTGATGATACGAGTATGGTGGCGTATCGTAATACTTAAATTAGTGTTCAGCACTCCAAAATGTTTATACATATTTTCTAACTTTAAGCATAAACATTGATTTAGAATTAACTATTACATGTTATTGTACGAAAATAAAAAAAATATTGAACTAAACTTAGTAGTAGTAGTACTAAAGTGACTTGAATAAAAATGATGGTGACCTAATATTCATGTTTTTTATTATTTGCCACACGCAATCATAAACCTTTCATTATGGAGGTCACTCTTCTATTTTATTTTCTTTTTCTTAATTATACCGACATTTGCCGATATCATGATAAAAACCCGAATCTGATGTTATAGAAAACTACACACAGTCTAATAAACTTCTGAATTTATGTAATAAATATAAGCAACTCTTAACAATATCAATAAACCTATTCTCAATAACAGAAAATAAATGCGACCTTTAAGACTTACCACGCGACGAACTTGGGACTAAAAACGTGCTAATGAAATGAATGATTTCAGCAGTATTCGTTTATATTGGTGTTATTATTATTATTATTTATTCCTAAAATGATAGTGTATTTAATACAATTTTTCAATGATACACTTGTTAGGTTTTATATTTTAGAAATTCACGTTAGGTATGTTATAACAATTTATGACATTTAGAAAAGTACCAAATCCATTTTATAGACAATCGCGATAAAATATTTGTTCGCCAGACCTCAGCATGGACCACTCGACGAAATGCGTGTAACGGTGGTGTAACTTTTAATAGTAGCACACAACACTGGTTGCAGCCATGCCATAGTTACGATGACTAAATTTTTAACATTAGATGAGCCTCAGTTCCTATATAAAAAATAAACATTCACAAAATGTAACTACATTTTTGATTGGGTATGTTTACCCGGTGCGTATGGTACGGTACGGACTAAAATTTAATGGTCTAGAAACATCTAGAAAAAAAATTAGTACCGTTCTAAAATACGGTTACCATATATATAGTAAGTATATGAAACAGTAATATTATTAGTTTAGAAATAAATTATTCCTAATTATTAATAGAATATATTCAATGAAATGAAAAAATGTTAATTACAATATACTGATTAGAATAATTGCTACATATTTTTAACAAATACTAATATCCAAATTTGAAATTATAAATGCCGTTAACATAAAATAATCAGATCAACTTACGTATACGTACGTACGTACACAATACGTATTTAATACTTTTACTACTATAACGTTTACATACACTAGACAAATCTGGTGCAGTGAATTCTGAAAAGGCTAGTAAAATTTTGCCAGTGACAGTTCTGTCTACTGCTTTTTGTTGCGTTTACTCTTTCCCCATAAAATGTAATATTTTTACGGGCCTTTGTTAGGTGTGCGGAGCGTGAATACACTTCGCATTCTTTATACAGTCCATGTATAAAGTCTTTGTACAGTCTAAAGCATACTCTAGTTGCTGCTTTGTTGTGACATGTGGCAAATAATGCATTTGTTTATTTCCGTATTTATAAGAAATAGATACAGACATTTTTATTTATTCATAAAAAATAAAGATCCGTATCTCAATATCGCATAACCATGTAAATTAGTAAAAACACCGAAGCTTCTTTGCTGGCGCTGTGATCTCGGTACAGCCTTTTTAATTGGGAGGCTTGGAGTTTGATATAGATCTGTGTTTTTCGAATTTCATATGTCCATTTATTTTATGTTCATATGGCGAATGAAAATATTGTAAAGCACGTCAGTCATTGTCATTGTAAAGTCATTAGGTATTAATCCTTTTCACAAATAAGAACTTGCATCTACATCTTTAATATCTCGTTAAGAGGTCATCATTGTTACATCATTAAATATTGAACAAAATTTATAAATTTTACCCACTGTTAGTAAACATATATTAACGTCCAACAATGACCTTTGACCATAAGAATAAATTTAACTTACACATTTTACATTTGTGACTACATATTTTCATGAAAAATATTAATTAAACACTTTTGCCATGAAAATGGTGGCTCGTCTTATTTTCATACAAACATAGTCTCTTCTCAGTCTCGTAATGTTTAAATGTGTAATCGTGCAATGATTCGATTGAATGATAAACCATATGGTAGTCTAGCGGACAAGGGCGTCCAACAATAATAGATATATCTCTATTTCCTCACGGACCAAAAACGTAATGAACTCTTGTTCACTTTCAGAACAATGTTATATTATAAAAACTAACAAATAATGATAACTAAATATTTTTATATATTTTAAATTAAATTCTTGAGAGCCTAGCTATAATTATTCTACACAGCCCCATAGAAATGAACATACATAATGCTCGTAAGAAAATATTATATTTTTTTCTTTCTGTATTCCTTTTTTAAATAGTGTATACTAGATATATTAAATAATGGGTTGGATTTATAAATAAAAATAATGAATAATAATAAAAATACTGCAACTAGTAACTTAGCAATATAATTAATAACATCGTGAAAGTATAAATCTGCCGTTAAGCAGACGGAAAAAAGTGCCAGTTATGAATCTACTGAATAAATTATCGAAAAATTAATGCATGTAGACACACCGAGAATATTTTTATTTTTTACAAATTTTCATAGTAAAAACATACACATAGTTTTGCTCGACGAAACTAATTGCTTTCAATAGCACGCGTCAAACGAAAGAATTTTCAATCTGACCCGGCGAAACAGCCACGACTAAATACTTGGTTTGACCAGTCGGTTGAATTCCTTTGTACATGCTGTAGATAGGATTTTAGTCCGGTAGTATGATATAAGTATTTATTAAGGTTTGTAGTGTTTTGGTTAAGGCTGATTAGTACTTCAATTACCTTGTAAAAACTTACAACATTAATGTAATGACTTGATTGAGGTAGTAAAAGAAATAATATGTTAGAAGGGTGAAAAGGCTGCAGGTTATTAGAAATATCTCCTGAAATACTGAAGGCTAGATAGGACTGCGTGGCAACTCTTCTGCATCATATATTCAATCTTTTTTGCAGAAAAGGTTCATAATTGTACCGTAAAGTAAAGGAAGAGTGTGTGAATGAGTGATGGATAAAACTGATAAGAAAATTTAGAAAAGTACAAGCGAGTTTATGACAAGAGATAAAGAATTGACGAGTTAACTGTAAAGTACTTCCTATATGCTGACGATCAAATTATTTTAGCAACCGTCAAAGGAGCTAAACATGGTTACTGTATGCATGGCACAATAGTAAATTAGTAAATATAAACCAGCCATGTTAGCCAGTGAAAGAGTTTATGTATCTGGGATCTATGTTTATAAGAGATGGTAAATATGAGTCTGACATGGAAAGAACACGGGGTTATAAATCACCTCAGTCAGGCAGTGTCTTATGTCTTAAGTGATGATGAAAGATAAATTGCGGAACAATGTTATAAGAGAAACGTCCGGTGTCAAAGAAGATGTAGTGACAAATATCGAAACCAATACTTAGGTGATTCGGATACGTCAAAAAGATGGACGAAATACGTCTGACGAAATAAATGTATAAGGCAAATATGAAAGGGTCATTTGTACTGCAAGTTTAAAGACTGGCAGTGCAAATTGATAACAAAATTTCAAAATTGACCTAATTCACTTGGTCTGCTGCAAGCATATGTTGCTATCTGAGTTGTGATGAGATACTCCCACACCCATCGGTTAGTACAGTACCTTAGGTCTTCTTAATACTTCCTTTATACTACTAGTATGTAGTCATTAAAGTTACATATATATATATTATATAGTAATATAGTCACTATATACTATAATATAGTCTTTATATAATTAGTATGTAGTCATTGAAGTTTTCAAATGAAAGCCCTGAAGATTCAAAAAGACTGTGTCTTTTGTCTATGATAAAATTGAATTAAATAAGTTTTCGATCTGTTGTTCTAGGAATTAAATTCTAATAACCTACAGAATCAATAAAAAAAACCTATAATATACAATTCACAATAAATATAGAAAATTCCCTTCCCTATAAAAATAAACTTGTCTTAGCAATAGAACTGGAAATCAGTTTCGTTATGTCAAATAAATTTGATTTAAATTTCTCATGCCCTGTATCTATTTTATAAAAAGTATTTAATAATTTCTTTAATCTACTCGTACTATGTAAAAATAAGTCAGGTTTTCCTTCCTGACGCTATAACTCCAGAACTAGGGATTGCAATCCGGAAAAACGGATCCGGTAATCTGGCGGATCCGGCATCATTTAATGGTTACCGGATCTGGTGCTAGCAGTTAGTAATCATGATGGTATCTGTCAAATTCATAAATACCCATAAGACTTGTTTGTTAGCCTTCTCAAATACTTTAATAATGATTTTGATCTCATTTCAGTTAATTACGTAAGGTTAATTATATCTATTAGATATTATAGTTGCTTGATAATTAATATTGTTACTTATAATTGATCTATCTGCGAAAGTGAAATCTAGAAAGACTGAGCTACTCGTTACGTCGTAAAATTATTACTAGTTATTACCTGCACTACTAAATTTTAATTATTTTCTTGTTGTTAATTTGTACATCAAGAACATTGTAAATAAAGTCGATTTTATATATTTGTGATTTATTTTTTATAAACTACCTACATATAAGTGCAGTGACACTTGATTAACTCGCTTATTTTGTAGTAAAATGCGAAAATCAGCTTGATGGGAATCCGGTCGTATCCGGGCGGACTGAAAATGACGCTGGATTGCAATCACTATCCAGATCGCACAAACCGATTTCCACGGTTTTGCATTCGCTGGAAACGTCTCGGGCTGCGTGAGGTTTATAGCAAAGAAACTTCAGGAAAAATTTCCTTATCTATAAAATTAGTAGGAACAAAAAACTGTCACTTTTCAAAACTTTTTGACAGGACTGTCGGGTCTTAGGTCTGTCGGGTCCGCTAGTATTTTATAAGTCCCGATTCTCAATTCATCTAGTTTTTTGTTATTATTGACGATTTCCATTTTCGACGTAGACCATCCCCTATTTCTAAGTCATATTTCTTTCTGTTTTCATCAAAGTATTTTTATTACACAAATGTTAATTTTCCTATTTTCCAATGTTAGCTTCCTATCACTCAATAAGTTATAAGTCTTTCTTTTCTTATATTCCTGTGGTGTAAATATTAAAAAATTCTTCTTCTATTAAATATGATTTGGTAAAAATCTAGTTACATTATGGTCAGTTTCAATATATTTTTTGTATATTTATGATCAACTGTTTCCCTTAATTTATCTTTCATTGGATTTTATTAACAAGACACTAATTCAATCTTTCAATCAGTCTATTCGAACATACATATATAGTAGGTATATTTTCATTTTCTAAAAAAAAAAACTCTTAAAGCTTTTTAAGTTTATTATATATTCGAAAATTGATCAGATAATATTTTACTATTTTTATTTTAAAATGGCAGTTTCAGAACTAATGGTATAAAAGCATTAGAAATTGGAGTTTTAGAATCTAAAATATATGCATGTCTAGTGAAATAATCCACCAGAAAAGGTAAATATCTATTAAAATAACGATAGGCATCATGATAGATACCAATATTATCTATGAATATTATTTCGAATGGGTATTTTTTATTTTATTTATTTATTGAGGTAACAAACAGTCTTATAATCAACTATTAAAATATCGACAAACACTATTGAGTTATTTTATATAGATTTCATAGTTATCATAAATTTCCTTCATATTGTGTATTAAATTTCTTGCTGTACACAACGGTGTAATTTTATCTTTGATAACTTATGTAACAGTATATAACATGAATATTTTTATTAAATGTTTTACTAAATTCTCCAGTCAGTCCAATTTTATAATACTTTTGCCTTTTCCTATGATATATTTTATCTTTTCATTCTAGTCTCAATTGTTCTACTTTATATTTTTGTTCTTACTTTGATCATTTAAAATATCGTCTACCTTAATAAAGTTTGCAAATTCCAAGTTATTCTCTTATTTTTGTGGATCTCAACCATGGGTTTCTATTTATGTTGTACGTCCACTTCTGAGTTGTATCTTCCTGGAGTGTATATTATATCGAAATTATTTTTATGATAGAAAATATGACAGATCTTCTAATTTTTCATCTGTTCTGGGCTTTATGTTCATTTTTTCTCAAGGTTTATCGTCTGTATATACTTTAAAAGATTTTCCCATCAGTTAATGCTGCCAATATTCTATTAATCTTTTAGTGTTAAACATTTCGAATAAATTAACTTTCCTTTATTGCTATTTGTTTAATTTTCTAAAAATATGCGCATGGTCTTTTCATTCTTGGTTCTTTTTATATGATATAGTAACAGGAGCAACAAAAGGACTGTAAGAGTCTTCTTTCATAATTTTTTGCAATATTCTCGATACTTGTTGTTCTATTTACTTTTTATTATCAAAAGTACACTTGTAAATCTTTTTTCCTTTTTCCACATATTTTTCCACTTTGGAAGCGTCTCTCGCACAAACTATTCAGTTTAGAAAAAAAATATACTAGTAACATCAATATCATTTTTGAAGACCTATCTATAGATACCCCACACGTATGGGTTTGATGAAAAAGAAATAGAGTTTCAGTTCTAAGTATTGGGGTATTGACCCCAAATATTTATTGTTTTTTTTTGTATGAAAATGTTAATGCGGTTCACCGAATACATCTACTTACCAAGTTTCCACAGTATAGCTCTTATCAGACAGACGGACAGACATGACGAATCCCTAAGGGTTCCGTTTTCTGCCATTCGGCTACAGAACCCTAAATATTGACTAAATATTAAAGATATAAAATTTCAAAATACTAGGAGAATTGAGTAAATGAACACCATGTCGAAATCTCATAAAATAATCACTCTAGTGAAGGTGAGGGGCTCTTCACTGAAAGCTGTAGACAAATATCAAGTATGACCGAGAAAACATAGTCTAATTTTATATGTGTTCAGCATTTAAAGCGTTACCTAGCAACAGATATAAATTTTTAGTAATAAGAATACCATACAATTAATTTTACGAAGAGAAAATATATTTTTGTTATTTGAAGAATCTGGAGCGGGGGCAGGAATAATGAAATACTGTTGATCTTGCGACGTCTATTGTAGGATTGATTAACATTACAGATGTGCTCGTATTTATATTAAAATTAACTTAAAACTACCGACATACATAATAATATTTCAACTACAAACTACCGACATACATAATAATATTAAATCTACCATACATTACACCTCCCAACTTAAATGTAATTGCTAACACTAATGAATAATAATGAACAAACTAATAATATATTACAATAAATTAATAATCTATCCCATAGCGCAGTACGGGTTTACGAACTCGCCGGGGGCGACTCACGGGCGTACAAGTAGGTTCAGAGGGGTCCTCCACTGGTTTTGGCACAGATATCTCACTGTTACTTTTTGTAACTGATATTGCCTCTGCAACATCATCATTGCTTCCCACATCGGGTATATTGGAATCCGCTAGAGCATCCTCACTGCCAATACTGACCTGACCTTCAAATTGATCGCTATTTGTACCAGAAGGGCAAGGAACATTCGACATCCTTGATCGGCGTCTGATTTGATCTATGTGCCTAGGTATAAGTCGACCGTCACCGCTATTCACAACATATCTATTAGTACCCTGATTATTAGCAACTGTGCCCTTCAACCATTTATCTGGTTGACGGAAACTTCTAGCCCACACTGGTTCGCCAGGCGCGAGGTCTCGCAGCACGCCGCCCGCGTGCTGTTGCTGGCTGTGCTGCGCGCGGCTGACGCACAACTCGCGAGCACTCACGCTGCGTAATAAGTCGAGCCTCGAGCGTAGTGAGCGTCGCTGAAGCAACATAGCGGGGGTCTCACCCGTACTGCTATGAATACTATTTCTATAGCTTAGTAGAAATGTTTGCAATGCGCTATCTATATCCACTAGTTCCCTATTAGCTTTTTTAATGACCCGCTTACATATTTTTACCGCGTTTTCTGCCGCGCCATTTGATGAAGGATGATAAGCGGGCGAAAATGACTGCCGAATACCGTTATTCTTTAAAAAACATTGGAACTCTAAACTTGTAAATGGTGGTCCCTGATCTGATACTACCTCTTTGGGTAGTCCAAATCGTGCGAATGTGGCTCTAAGTGTTCTAATTACTGTCGCTGCATTCGTTCTGGGCATATCAAACACCTCAATCCATTTCGAACTGGCATCTACTAATATTAAATATATTTTTCCGTGTAATGGCCCAAGAAAATCGAGATGTACCCTACTCCATGGCTGAATGTGATACGGCCACGGTTTTGGCGGGGCGTGCGGTGGAGCCGACGCCTCCGCCGCACACGTTTCGCACTGCTTGCAGAGTGCTTCAACATCGGAGTCTATGTTTGGCCACCATACATAGCTGCGAGCTAAAGATTTCGTCTTTACAATACCCATGTGACCGCTATGTAACTGCATTAATATTTTTTCTTTGAGGCTTTGAGGAACAATCAATCTATAACCCCACATAACACAACCGCGTTCTAAATACAATTCATTCCTTTTATTGAAAAATTGTTTAACGTCTTCCTCGTCACATTTACTTGGCCAGCCCGATTGAATATAGTACATAATACGACTAAGTAAGATATCCTTTGCCGTAGCCATCCGGACATCATCGTGTGTTACTGGTAAAAATTTCTCAACAAAGTTTATATATGTTACTTCCTTGCGTATGTGTGATTTAGATTCCGATTGTGACAATCGAGATAAAGCGTCAGCGCAATTGTTTTTAGATGCCACGTACTCTATTTCATAAGTGTACCCGGATAACAAAATAGCCCACCTCTGTAATCGAGACGCTGCCATAACAGGTATACCCACTTTGCTACCAAAAATATATGTCAAAGGTTTGTGATCGGTTCTCAGTTTAAATTTACGGCCATATAAATATTGGTGAAATTTCCTAACCCCAAACACTATAGCTAAAGCTTCTCTATCTATTTGTGCGTATGCTCGCTCAGCCGTCGTAAGTGAGCGAGACGCGTACGCTACAGGACGCTCTCCATCTGGTGTAATATGCGATAGAACCACTCCTATTCCAACGCAGCTTGCATCTGCTGTTAAAATTAACGGTTGCTCTAACGAATAGTGTACTAGAACTTCACTAGAAGCTAAGCTCTGTTTGATTGAGGTAAATGCTGTTTCAGCCTCTGAACTCCACTTAAACTTTACATTGTGCCGTAATAGATTATATAAAGGCGCCAAGGTAGTACTAACATTTCTAATAAATTTTGAATAATACATGACCATACCAATAAAAGATCGTAGCTCTGAAACATTTGTGGGGGGCCTGGTATTTAAAATGGCTTTGACCTTGTCTTCACAAGTGCGCACGCCCTTTTTGTCTATAACGTGTCCTAAGTAATTTACACTATCTTGAAAAAATGCACACTTTTCCCTTTTTACTCTAAGTCCATTATTTCGCAAACGCTCAAAAACTTTATTTAAATTATCCAGATGTTCCAGGTCCCCTCGCCCAGAAATAATGACATCGTCCAAAAAAACTCCTACATATGGTATGTCAGCAAACAATTGCTCGAGATGTTTTTGAAAAATTCCTGGGCTAGACGATAATCCAAATACGAGTCTATTATACATGAATAGGCCTTTATGTGTGTTTATAACTGTATACTTCTTAGAATCGTCCAATTCGAATTGTGCATACGCCTGTGACAGATCTATTTTACTGAATTTTTCCCCACCGTGTAAACGTGCTAACAAATCCTCCACCTTGGGTAACGGATAACGGTCGACTTCTATAACCTTATTTAAAGTTAATTTATAATCAGCGCAAATTCTAATATTACCGTCCTTTTTGACGACTGGTACAATGGGCGTGGCCCAGTCCGAGCGGTCTACAGGAGTGAGGATGCCGTCGCGCACCATCTGATCCAGCGCACGCTCCACGGGCGCACGCAGCGCGTATGCCAGCGGCCGCGCGCGCATGAACACCGGCCGCGCCCCCTCTCGTAAGTGAATGCCCACTTGGCCGCCCGTGAAACGACCCAGACCATCCGCGAACACATCACAGTATCTGGAACTAAAATCATTTATGTCAAAACTATGATAATTCACTTTATTTAAACTCTCGAACCTTGGCAGTTGAATATTTAACGCCATAAGCCACTGTCTGCCTAGTAACGACGTCTTCGCATTTTCTATAACGTATAAATTTAAATTCTTTTTAATATTCATATACCCTACTATAGGTTTTATAACACCCACCGGTTTTATTATCTCTCCTGTATAGTATCGTAAGTGCAAATTTGTTTTTTGAATTTCTAAGTTATTAAATAATTTTTTGTAAAGTACTAAACTTATACATGACACTGCGCTACCAGTGTCACATTCCATCTCGATATCGTGACCATTTATATTAAGCGATATCATTATTGGATTACACTGCTTATAAGATAATTGGTTTAGTGGTACCTCATCGCTGTCCTCGTCGATGCTATCCTCCCGAATCGCTGGTGTCACGTCCACGGCGTAGTGACTTGATAGATTGGGGCAGACTCGCCGTAAATGCCCCCGTCTATTGCAAACTCTGCATACGTAGTGAGAAAACTGACACTGCGACCCGTCGTGATCCGCACCGCATACCCGACATGCCTGCTGGGGAGCGCTCTCTCTCGCCCGCTGGCCAAACGCAGCACGCCCAAAGCCCGCCGCCGATGCCTGCCGATTGCCCCGCGCGCGCCGTGCGCGGCCACGGAACTCGCCACCGCCGCCACTGGTCGTCAGTCTTGTCGGTCCCTTATTTCGACACGATTCCGCGATTGCCTGACAGGATGCTGTGTAATCACATTCTGCCATTGTTCGGCCTTCCACTGTCGCCGCGTCCTTCTCCGCTGCTTCCATACTCACAGATAGGGCATAAGCTTTTGCGAAATCCATCTTGTTCTCCGTAAATAAGCGTTGTCGTATAGTTTCGCTTTTGATCCCACATACTATTTGATCACGTAAGCTCTCTTCTAGCCAACTTTCGAACTCACAAGTCTTCGACATCTTCTTTAACACGGCTACGTATTCAGAAATAGTTTCATCACTACCCTGCTTCCTGTGACGAAATTTATACCGCTCCGATAATATACTCGGCTTTGGTTGGAGGTACCTTTCCAAAATATCCGCAAGCTGTTTAAAAGATTTACTCGTCGGCTTTTCTGGAGTACACAAATTTACCAACAGCTCGTAACATTCCGCTCCCATAACCGTGATCAACGTCGGCACTTGTCTATCTTCTTTTATGTCGTTGACAACAAAGTATTGCTCGAGTCGTTCCACGTACAATCTCCAATTCTCCGTGCGCACATTAAACTCTGCTATTCTTCCAATCGACATCTTCCTTCTTTTTATTTTTTTTTTTTTTTCTTTTTGCAGCTTAATATCGCGCTTCGATTCGTAGTATAATCCTCGTCGCCACTGAAGAATCTGGAGCGGGGCAGGAATAATGAAATACTGTTGATCTTGCGACGTCTATTGTAGGATTGATTAACATTACAGATGTGCTCGTATTTATATTAAAATTAACTTAAAACTACCGACATACATAATAATATTTCAACTACAAACTACCGACATACATAATAATATTAAATCTACCATACATTACATTATTATTACAACTTCTTTTCATTTTTCAAATTTTATCCGGATCAATTTGGATCACAATGCAACCGGTTTCAAAACATATCCAAAATATATAACCAGTGCAGAGATAGAAACTTTGAAAAGACTACGGTCACTTCGTCGAAGTACTCTGACTCTTACGGTTAACAAAGTACTAGAAAGTTGCATAGAATGCACAGATTGAATGCCAGCAGCTGATAATTTAGTTATAAAATGCATTAAAGGTATGCACCAAAAATCCCGAAAACTCACGAGACGTGGAACATGCAAAACGTAAGTTCAACTTGGCTTGCATTAAATTACGTCAGTTTGACGGTCAAATTGAAAATTGGATCAGTTTCTTGGACCGATTTCGAAAGATTCACGATGATGGCCTTATTGATGACGATGGAAATTTTAAATATCTAATTAGAGCCACATAATCAGGTACGCCAGCATGAAATCCCGTCGAAAGTTTTCCACTGAGTAAAGCGAATTATCATAGTACAGTTAAGCAGCTAAAAGTACGTTTTGCAAAGGACGAACTGATTATACAAACGTAGATACAAAAATTATAATTATATTAATCATTATAAATTTAGTTCTGCGGTAAAGACATAGTCGTTAGAGTGCTCCGATTTGAGTACTCTGCACGGTAAGTTAAATACCCAGTTACTAGCGCTGGAGTCACTAGAAGTCATAACCAAGAATAACGCAGCGATCCTTTATCCCTTGATTGAATCAGCACTACAGAAACTATAATACGATTATGGGAACGTTATACGAAATTATCTGTTTAAGATTGGGTCAGCTCATGGATTTTTTAAGGTTCGAGGTCGACTGCGAAAAAAAGGTTCATTTAGCCAAAAGCAGTTTTAATAGCATATTGAAGTTACGCGAACCTACCTACAACAGCATGTTCAGCTCTTTCACAGCAATGCAAACAGCCTTCAAAACATATCAGTAATATGGAATGATAAAAATACGTTCGGAATGTATACGCACTAAATCTATGGGCTTGACTAAAAAAACAATGTTTGACGGTAGATCATTTCGCAAGTAAGTTCCGTATCTATCCTAAATGTTTAAAATTAAAGAATTATATGCGTTAGAAAGCTTTTATCACATCGAGTAACTATTAATTTACCTAAGTAGTCCGTATCAAAACATTATATTACAATAACCAATCAGCTTTCAAATAAGCAAGCACATACGATATACTTCACCTAGTTACGGAATACATTTTATTAGGAAGGTCAGCAAAAGAGCCAGCCATAAACGTAAACGATCGACCATGCGTTACGTTGGCAAAATACGGTCCCACGTGTAAAAACCGAGCCGCTCCGGCGCCCATTGGAAATATACAACACTTCTCAATTTGCGATATTTATCCCAACTATTCATTCATATTGTTGGTCCACATTGTTTTACTAGCGTTATATTTCAATGAGTAATAACAATATCCTTTTGGTGTTGGAGATTATTACCTAATCGTAATTAATAGATTTTAATAACTTTTAACATAATAACGAGTTCGAAATAAATCACCTAAAATTACTTGTTTATTAAAAATGAGTTGTGGAAATATTACCACTTTTAAGCCAGGTCGCAATTAGCTATAGTAAAGAAACAGTAGACATTTTTAATTATGCAAAATCAGCGATGCACAAGCTATTCGGGTCAGTCGAGGCGGACAGTGTAGGCTTAAAGTAGACAATAGTGTGGGAATGAGGATCAGCCTACCTTTGCCACAACACCGGGGTATAAACTAACTCGTCGCATATTGTGTGCAACTATTGGAAAGCCTTTTGTAATTTGAAACTCAACCATTTCATTTAAAATAAAAACGTTTTGATTACCTATTACTCGAATTCGAATACTAATTGTCCCGTGCGTCCGTGTTCGTAAAACAACCATAGTTTGTATGATAGAGATTTTCTCTAACAGAAAAAACACGTTTTTAATAATTTTATTTATAAGTCTATTTTGTTATCAATGAAATATTTCTATATTAATTTATTCCACCTTCATTAATAATATGGCAAGTATTTAATGAGTGTAAGTGAAATTCATCCATTGATCCAATAATAATAGCATTACGTTATCAAGATTGGTCTATAATCTAATATAGCATATAACCTAATAAATAACAAATTATAAACTAAGATCAACGGAACCATTGCGTTAAGCTAATAGATACACGTCATCTAACAATCTACAAATTCCTATGGTTGAAACACAATCGTTCAGTGCTGCTGTGGTTTTTAGCAGAATGCCTGTTCTATTCAAACGGGAATCTTTACACTATACCGTGATGTGTATCTATCAGAAGTGAAGATTCTCAAGAAAACATATCTGCGGTATCTTACATTAGTTTTACCCGACAAACTAATTAAATTATTATTTTATCTGAAGTATCCACAGCCCTACATTGGCGTACGGGGAATACTATGCAGCAATCTATTGAGCACCATTGCGTCTACGGCCAACTAGCTTATTCTTTGTTAATAGCTGACTAAGATAAGTGGGACAGTGTAATCAGAAAGATTTTGCTTTTGTTTTGGAAACAATTAATCCGGAAAGTATTAGATTCTCAGATGTATGCCCTTAAATATTATTGATGCCGGCCTGTATGTTTCACATTCTGCATATATCAGATATAATATTTCTGTTGGAAAAAGAAAATATGAATATTTTAAGTATTAATTTGAAGTCTTGGAATATTATAATAAAATTTGAAATTATAAACCTAAATAATATAGTGTGTTTGTTAATCGAATTTTAAAATTTCTTGTGGTTATAAATGGACATTGAATTGGGGAAAAAAATAGAGTGCTACTCTCTCTCTTTTGAATAATAAGATATTTGGTGGTCCATCAGATAAATAATTCGACATTCCCAGTTTCCCGATTCTTTCTTTCTAATTTATTGATAGGCGCAAATTCATGGTTTTTGTTTTCTTACGTGTTAAGCTTCTAAAGGATATATATGGTAAAGCTGTTTGTACGCAAAGCTAATTTAAACATTTTAATGTAAATCATTGAAAAAAAAATAATCCATTTTCTGAAATTATATTCTTAATTATTTATTAAAATTCTTAACTGTACCGTCAGATGAATTGATTTTGTCAATTTTTATTTACTGATAAACTGTGGTCCCGAAATATACATTTCGCAGTGATAGTACAATAAATAAAAGTGGACAGCAGAAAATGTACCATCCAAAATAATAATTTTTCAACGCGGCCTGTCCAGACGACGCGACTCGACAACACAGCTGATGGTGAATCCTTAAAATATGTTACGAATAATTCTTCCTTTCAAAATAAATACTAAGGATATTCTTTTAGAAGTTATAATTTGTATTGCGTAGTTTTTTATCTTATGCATGAACATTTCAGAAAACAACGATTTTTAATCAAAGTAACAATAATTTATTCAAATAAGTCTTATATGTTATAGTAGAGTCGGTGTCGTTACGGTCTTGGCCTGGTCTTCTATTCGTGAGATCTAAGGTTCGATCTTGCCATGTACCAATATGATTTTATATTATTCAAATTTCATACTTTCAAACAGATGAGGAAAAACGGAAAACGTAGTGAGAGAACTTGCATAAATCTTCGATAACATTCAAAGTACCTATGTGAAGTCAGTCAATTCACTGTCTTCTTGTAGCGAAGCACATTGTACGAAAAAAAAAACAGAAATAATATATCTTTTTTTTTGTTCCCTGAGGAAAATCCATTAAGTTGCATACCCTCCCCCGACCACCACCACCGACGACGCCCCCAGAAGGGGGAGGCCTACCTACGGATACGGCGACGGGAAGGACCACGCCCCTTCCGTGACCGGGGGGCATCGTCGGTGGAGGAGATCGGGGGAGGTATTGTAACCTCCCCCGAGGAGGGCTCCCCTGTATCGGCAGGGCAGCAGAGGCTGGGGGTTCTCGGAAGTCGCTTCGCGTTCCCGGGGGCTCCCTACATGCCTGAGGAAGGCCATCCCTGAGGTTTTTAGTGGGTAGGCTTCCCCCTTCTGGGGAGGAGAGCTCCACATAAATGCCGGCTCGCCACAGCCGGAGTATGCAACTTAATGCATTTTCCTCAGGGGAACAAAAAAAAATTATCTAATAGCTTATTATGTCTTTTATATACAATTTTTCTTATTTAATAAGATAGAAAAATACCGTATTGTACCGCACAGAATTTTTTCCGGCAAATTTTGCTTAGGAAATATGGATCGCGTCGTCTAAAACCGAATCGACGTTGAAATATGAGCAGGATATCTCCCTCTTTCGTTGGAAATTCGAAAGAGATGACCGACACACTTAAACCTGGCCGTTTGTTATGTTGTCTACACCGGCCCAGCTTTCAGCCTGCCTCAAGATGATTAATGAAACCGGGCAAATTTTAAATTTACAATTTACGCTGCTATTTGCTCGCCTCGCCTTTCCAAAGGCAATAACGCCTATAACTAAAGGTCTTTGTGCGTGATTAGAAACTAGATTTTTTATTATTATAATTTGCATGAAACTGGTAAAAATAATACAGTACATTTGTAAACTATTTTCCGCATAATATTTTACAACTGCAGTAGTCATGAATTGTATAATGAGAATGACACATCATGAAAAAGCATTATCAATAATTTTGTATATTAATGAAGCCTGTGAGATAAAAGAGAGGGTAACTCCCCGCTAAACGCTAACAAATATAGTAATGTAAACGTAATGTAAGTTGAATGTAAAAGTACTCGGCGTTTTTTTTTTTCATACCAGTTGTTGGAAAACCTCATTTACGTTAGTTTTCAATTTTACTTTATGGTTAAAATGTCTTATAATATTTATTTTATGATTATACTGTCACTTATAAAATATGTGTTGAAATGTCGTTGTTTTTATAGTTTTATCGTATTAAAATCTTATATTATTTATTACCATCGTTTTCCTGAGCCTCTGATTCCGTTTCATCTGGCGCCCCCGGTATATAAATAAGAAAATTGTAATCATGGAAGCTCTTAAATTGGAGAGGAGAACGATGCGTATGATTTTTACCAAGACTAAGCAACGTTTCGAAGATTTCATTAAAGATAAAAATGATGATGATGCTCAAGTAAGTTTTAAATGTTTACAAGACTATCGATTAACTTTAGAAAAATTAGACGGTAAAATTGTACAAAGCATGTTAGAGTGTCAGACCAAAGAGGAAGACATCGTTTCAGAAATAGAGACAGCACAAAGTTATAAAGAGCAGTTTTATAAATGTGAGCTGCGTATTGCCAATATTAAGGTATTTTCCGAGACCGTGAGTGAGGCAGTTCAAGCATCGCGTCGTAGCATGAACTTGCCGAAGATTGAATTATTTAAATTTAACGGAGATATGCTTAATTGGATAAAGTTTTGGAATACCTTCAAAAAGATTCACGAAGATGAAGCTATTTCAAAAGAAGAAAAATTTTACTATTTAAGTCAAAGCATGGAGAAAAACACCAGGGCAGCAAAGGTATTAGATAGTTTTCCTCCGTCTGCTGAAAACTACGATTCTGCCATCAATAGCTTAAAGACACGATTCGGTGATAGAGACATCTTAATCGAGCTATATATTCGCCAGCTTTTGAAATTGGTACTACACGCAATGACCAAAACTAAAAAATCAGATGTCACGCATTTATTTGATCAATTGGAATCGAATTTACGGGCCCTGGAATCATTGGGGATCACCACGGATGCATGCGCTCCATTGCTGTATCCACTAGTGGAGTCATCCCTTCCAGAAGAACTTCTCCGAACTTGGCAACGTCTCGCTATCGCTTCAAGTCCTAAAAACCGTCTTGAAGGGCTAATACAATTTTTGCGAAATGAAGTACAAAATGAACAGCGTATAATGATGGCAAAAAGCGGTTTTGATTTGGTTGTTCCTGCTAAAAATACAATGACACAATATTCAAATAAAACAGAGAGCTCAGATTTTCATAGTCCGACGGCGGCTTCTCTTGTTGTTGGTAAATCATCGTGCTTGTTTTGTAAGAACTATCACGAAAGCGAAAAGTGTCAAAAGGCGAAGAAGATGACAGTGGAAGAACGTGAAAACATAGTTCGCGCTCAAAAGTTATGTCTTCGATGTCTTAAGCCATGGCAGAGATTTCATAGGTGTAAATTAAATAAGAAATGTGATGATTGCGATAGATTTCACCTAACCGTCATGTGCCGAGGAAAGACTTCTACGCCCGTTACTGTGCCATTGACGTGCACTGAAATTGTTCAAAGTGTGGCTAATGTATCTATAAATAAAGATGTGTATTTACAAACTCTACGAATAAAGTTGCAGAATGGACGGAAGACGAAAACTGTACGCGCTATCGTTGACTCTGGGTCGCAGCATTCTTATATTCGTAAAGATGTGGCCGAAGAAATGTCATATGTTGCAAGTGGACAGGTAAAAATGCAACACGGTCTATTTGGTGGATCTACGTCAATACCAGAAACACACAAAAAGTACACGATTTCTGTTCAGAGTTTGACATCGACGTTCAGCTGCCACTTAGACGTCTTTGATAAAGACATATTGTGTCCAGTTATTCCTTGTGTTACAGATTCGATTATAATACAAAAATTGAAAAATGTCAATATTTACCTGACGGATATCGATAACACCAATGAAAATATGAGTATACTTATTGGGGCCGATATGTTGGCGCAACTGTTTTGCCCAAACATGATACATTTAGACGAAAATGTTACTGCCGTCGAAACCAAACTCGGTTGGACTTTGTTAGGTCGAGGGTCCTCGTTATCTCCACAGAGACAAGACACAGCCGTTACTGTTATTTCATTGTGCCTAAAAGACTGCAATATTTCCGATTTGTGGCGCTTGGATACATTAGGAATTCGTGATCCCACAGAAACAATAACTCGCGAGATGGAATTACAACAGGTAATATCAAATTTTATTGATGCTACGTTTTTTAACCAAGATGGCCGTTATGAAGTGTGTTTACCGTGGAGATCAGAACATCCTCCGCTACTAGATAATTACGATGCTTGCCTTAATCGTCTTCAACGAGTGTCGGAAAAATTATTCGCTGATAACTTATATGACGCCTATAATAATGTGTTTAAAGATTGGTTGTCTGAGGGAATAATTGAAGTAGTGCCTAGTAGCCAATTAGAGAGGGAGGTGTCTCATTTCCTTCCACATCGACATGTTGTCCGTATGAGTAGCAGTACCACTCCCATACGGCCAGTATTTGACGCATCCGCTCACGCCAAAGGTTCGCCTTCTTTAAATCAATGCCTAGAGACGGGTCCGAACTTATTAGAATTAATTCCTAATGTATTGATACGGTTTCGAGAACATAAAATAGGGGTTATCTCCGATATTAGAAAAGCTTTTCTAATGATTAGTATTAATCCACACGATCGAAATTATTTGAAGTTTCTGTGGTGGGACATTAATAATCCAAATATATTACAGGTATACCGTCATTGTCGTATTGTGTTTGGACTGACTTGCAGCCCTTTTCTTCTCGGAGCTACGATAGATTTACACTTGGTCAACGTTCTTAAGACTGTCGGCCTCTCTTCGGATGAACTCTCGATTATTAGTAAGTTACAGAGGTCTCTTTACGTAGATAATTGTGTTACGAGTGTAAGCTCTGAAGCTGAACTAGAAAAATTTCGTAAGACAGCTGTTCAGGTTTTATCATCTGGTGGTTTTGATCTCCGATGTTGGGAATCTACTGGTGAAGAAAAGCAGTCGTCAGTGTTAGGTATGACGTGGGACAAGCAAAATGATACATTGTCTTTAAAAGAAATTCCACTCTATCAGTGCACAGAAAAAATTACTAAGCGGGTTATTCTATCAGCTAGCCATAAATTATTTGATTGTATTGGTGTCGCGTGTCCTGTATTGGTATTTCCAAAGTTATTATTGCGTGAGTTAGGCGTAGGTAGCGGATGGGATACACAAGTTAGTGACCATAATAAAACCCGTTTTTTAGATTGGTATGCTCAGCTTTATTTATTAAAAAATATACAAATCCCTAGATGTCTTTTTGGTGAATTTAATTTACACATATCTTTTCAAACTTTTGTAGATGCGAGCATTAATGCTTATGCTGCTGTTATTTTCGTGCGTTCGGTAAATGCTCAGGGTGATGTTCAGCTTCGTTTTGTCCAGGCTAAGTCAAGGATTACACCTAAATCTAAGACGTCAATGCCTCGACTAGAGCTGCTTGCGGCGAATATCGGTGCTCGCCTATTAAACTCCACCTTGAAAGCTCTAGACTATTATGGTAAGTGTGAATACTATTGTTGGAGCGATTCTACCACAGTTATCAGCTGGATAAAACGTAATTGTCAATGGGGTAGGTTTGTTTCGAATCGAGTCAAAGAAATTCGTCAGCTTACTAATGATAATAACTGGCACTATGTTAAAAGTGAAGACAATCCAGCCGATCTACCGTCACGCGGGTGTAACGCTGACCAGTTGCTTCAAAGCGAGTGGTGGTTAGGTCCCGAGTGGCTCAAACAAGCACCTCATCTCTGGTTTAAACCTGTAATCGAACCGGATGAGACAGAGATAAATAAAGAAAGTGTTAAATCGAGTCCGCACTTAGATATTTCACTTCTTACCACTGCTTCTGAAAGTTTGTTTTATTTTTCGAATTTTAAAAAAATAGTTCGCATGGTAGGTTGGATTATACGATTTATAGAAAGGTGTCGAATAAAAGTTTTGTTACAGCGTCGTATACAGACTAGAAGTTTGTCCGATCTTAGTTATACTGAGGTTGATAAAAGTTTATCTGCCAATGAATTTAGACGAGCGGAATCAATACTTTTACGAATCTGTCAAAAGGAAAGTTTCGTTGGTTTGAACGATTCTAAGTTAATGAATTTTTGTGTTTTCGAGGACGAAGAAGGTTTAATTCGTGTTAAAACTGCTATAGCCAATAAGGAAGATACGTTCGACTTTAGGCATCCTATCGTGTTAGACACGAGTCACGAATTAGTTGTGCGACTGCTACGGTTTGTACACAATAACAATCATCACGCTGGTGTTCAGATTCTTTTAAATATTTTGCGTGAAAAATATTGGCTGCTACGAGGACGTCGTGCGCTACGAAAAATTAAAAACTCGTGTGTGATTTGCAAAAGATATTCTACTACGCAGCTGCATGAATACGTTCCTCCGTTGCCGGAAAATAGGGTTAATCAGGCTAAGGTTTTTCAAGTGATCGGAGTTGATTGCGCAGGACCTGTTCATTTAAAAGATAAGTCGAAAGTATGGATCTGTTTATTTACCTGTGCTGTTTACAGGGCAATCCATCTTGAATTGCTAAGTTCGTTGTCGACAGAAGTTTTTGTTCTAGCCTTCAAACGTTTTATAGCCCGCAGAGGCATTCCTGACGTAGTATATAGTGACAATGGTGGCAATTTTGTTTCGGGCAGCAAACTTTTTCCGTCGGTAGATTGGCATTTTAACCCTCCTAGTGCTCCGTGGTGGGGTGGATTTTTTGAAAGACTGATACGCGTTGTGAAGGATATTCTTCGTAAAATGCTTCGAAATGCGTGCGTATACCAAGAAGAGATGACTACTGTTTTGTGTGAATGTGAGGCCGTTGTGAATTCGAGACCTATAACATATTCTAGCGAAGATCCAAATGAATTGAAACCTTTGGCTCCCTCAGATTTCTTGCTTCCGTTGCCGAAGGGTAATTCTAATGTCCCTATGTCAATAAATTTGTCAAAAGCTTATCGTCGCTTACAAAATATTACAGACAATCTTAGTCGTAGATTTCGTATTGAATATTTAGGTGCACTAAAGACTCAGCACACGCAGTCAGGCTCTAGTTTTAAAATTAAAGTAGGGGATATAGTGTTAGTCGGTGATGATCAATCGAAGCGATTGTGTTGGCCTTTGGCTCGAGTGATGCGTTTAAAGCCAGGTAGAGACGGCAGAGTAAGAGTGGTTCATCTCAAAACAACGAAGGGTGAGCTGGTGCGCCCTATACAAAGAATTTATCCCTTAGAAATTTAATTTTAACTTTTAATTTACTTTTTTCGCGGTGGGAGGATGTTGGAAAACCTCATTTACGTTAGTTTTCAATTTTACTTTATGGTTAAAATGTCTTATAATATTTATTTTATGATTATACTGTCACTTATAAAATATGTGTTGAAATGTCGTTGTTTTTATAGTTTTATCGTATTAAAATCTTATATTATTTATTACCATCGTTTTCCTGAGCCTCTGATTCCGTTTCACCAGTTAATATAGAAAATCATTATATTAATCCTATTTATTTTAATTAAATTATTTGCATAAAATAATACATTATTTAAATTATATCAATATTGTTTTCGGAAGTCGAACGAAAACAGCAACTAAATTTTTTAATTTTTATTTCAAATGCGAATTATTAGAAAATATTTGGTATTTTATTGAAAAGCAATAATTATACAATGAGTAAGTACCTACTATATTCTAGAGAATAAGTAACATGTCTACAAAACTAACAACTTGAACATTTTTCATATTATATTTCATAATTAATTTTTATAAAAATAATAATAAAATTTCAAATATTTTAACAATGTAATTAGTTATTATTATTATAAATATGCAACATATATAGCTATATGATCTAGATTTTAATTTTGCAATTAATTGGAAGTATTTAAAAAATAATAATTTTATAAGTATTGAGATCTTCTTTGCAGTTTTTATTAGATTCATGATTATTTCCTGTCACTGGTAAATTCTTATAAAAATTGTGATAGGTATTTGAAGGCACAATATTAGTATTATAAAAATAAATTAGGTCATTGTACACGATTTTATTAATTCCCAAATTTGTTCATAGGCTTTTCCTGGCATAGGCTTGAAGTGTGAACGTCTAGTACCAATTTTTTAAAACATTTATTTGCTTACCCTTACATTGTATTTATAGAATACCCTCAGTTTCTGGAAAAGTCTTAATCTCCTTAATTTTATTCCACAAAACTATTTCATTGGAAAAGTTCTTAAACCAGCTTTTAGCTAAAATACCCTTTTTAAAATCTAGAACCATATCCTGGTTAACCTCTATTACATTGTAGGGTTTATTATTAACTTTGGCCCACTTTACTAAAGAGTACCCTTTCAGAGTGTGAATTTCTTTTCCTTTAGCAGATCTTTCAAGGCATGAAACGAATCGCCTTTATTTTGAGTATATCTCATTAACGTAAAGCAACAACAAATTTAAAAATATAAGATTCGTTGCAGCCAACAAATAAATCTAAAAAACAATACGGTTAATATTTTAGTCTACGCAATTATCGGTCCGTAAGTAAATTTCAGTAACTCCTTTTGAAGACAATTTTGTCTTTATGCCAATCCTAGTTAGCCGTGTTTCATGGGCGCGTATAGGTGCGCCTTGGCTAGAGCCATCAATATTAGCGGTTTGTATGTTCGAGTCAGAGGCATGTATATCGAGTAGTTTTCAAAAATATATTTCCTTAGTTTTATGTAAACATTATAACTTTTTTGTTTCTTTCAATATTTTAATAATTTTTTTGGGGATTGTTAAAAGTAAATGAATTAGTTGATTCAGGTATGAAAAGAAAGTTACCTAAATGTTTGTTAGTGTAAGACAGGCATTGAGGGCATCGAAATGTTCAATTACGAGACAGAGAAATCCTTTTTTTTTTTTTAGGGGGGAAAATGCTCTTTATGCACCTTGACGCCGCGCTGGCTAGGCGCTGCCGTGTGTGGGGCTCTCCGGCAGAGTGCCGGCCTACCCACTAAAAACCCCCCTGGTTCTCTGGGCCCATGCAGGGCACATGGCGGGGTGCGCTTTCGCGATTCGACCGCCATGTGTCCCAGGCCGGCTCCACCAGCAGAATGGTCAAGCCATCGCCAAAGGAGGGACTGTCCGAGAACCCCTGGACAGTCCCCCAGACAGAGAGACCCACGCCTTGGCGTGCGCGCTTAGCTAGGCGCGCACGCGGCCTCCCGGTAGGGTCATTAGACGGGCAACACCGCGCTTGCGTGTGCAAGGTACTTGAGGTGCGCCTCGACCGGTATGCTGACTCCCTCCACTCGGAAGACAGAGAAATCCAAGGTTTATCTATCGCAGGGCCTACGAAAGGAACCGAAACTTGGCCACTTACAATGGACCTTATAAGGAGGCTCTAAGTCACCCAACATGTAGAGAGCTATGCTTAAAGTTTCTTTAGTTGATCGTATCAAAAAACAAATTCGTTTAAACTGCGCCTCTGTAGATATTGACACAATCGATAAATCAGGAATCGATGTTTTGATCAAGAACTTCAGTGGTAATTTATCTGGCAAATGAGACTCAAGTTACAATTTAATAGATTTTTATAATCATTTTACAGTCCAATTTGAAAACATATTCTAAATGTGAATAATTCCACATTTCCACAATATAAAGAAAACTATGGAAGGAACACTTATAAGAAAGATGCGACGTTAACTATTTTTCTGATGATGAATTTAAAATAGGTAGACCTTAAAGTGTGTATATTAGTGTGTATAATCTGAAAGTCAAGTTATATTTTGCAATTTTTTGAATGATTGCTCATAGTTTACCCAATAATAATAAAATATGACGCAAACATGCAAAATACTTGAGATGAAAATTTATTTTTGGATAGTAAGGGGCAAATGGGCAGACAGTTCACCTGATGGTAAGTGATTGCGGCCGCCCATGGACATTTAAGAATTTTAAAATATTTTATAATAAATTAGTTATCTTTTATTGATTGAAAATAATAATAAAAGATTCCTCACTGTTGAGACGGTGATGTTTGTTTCTCAACATCTGAATCAAACAACTCAACGCAGCTGTGATTTACAGAAATACAAAAAATAAATTTAAAATATTGTTTTAAGGTAATGAGGCTAATCCTGAAATAGTTAAAAGATTAAATAATAGTTTACAAGAAATATGCAATCACAAAAAAATGAAAATTCACTAAAAATAGTATCAAATATCTATAAATGCCCCATTACTAAACGCTACAAAATATAATATTGAATTTGACGGATTACTGGGTGATATAATAAAACAAAAAGGCTAGATGGTTCAAGAGCGTCAACAATAATTAGTTATAGTCTTGGGTACAATTTTAAATTTTATTGTACCCTTATAAAAAATTCAACGCATATTCATCATCTCACAATATTATCTGTTGTATCAAGGTTTTTGAACAACCTCTATCATGAAGATACCAATACAAGACAAAAAATGATAATACCTAATATGGAAAAAAAGAATTTAGTACATAATTATAAGCGGAAAATTTTCTTGTTTGGTGGATTATTCAAAGAAGACATAAAAACTGATAATGCCATAAACAGATGTACTACTATTTATATTAAAGATAACAAAGCCATAGATTGGAAAATCAAATAAATGTGTAAGCTTCTGGGCTCTTCAGATTCCAGGCAGAAGAGGGGAAGGAGCCAACCAACAATAGAAATATCAAAACTACAAAACCAGCATAATGATATATTAACAATTAATTTTATTAACATATAATTCATATATTATAATAATTGTGAATTAAGAATTCTTAACAAATAGTATGATTATTAGAAAATTTCCTTAACTCGTTCTTAAAAATATTAATAGTTTAATTTCTAAAGTGCGTGCGTTATTATAACTCAACTTAATCTCCAAACATCTACACAGTGATGATATCTCGGGCTAAGCATGAGTACGAGTATAATTACAAAATAAAACGAAGACGAACGAAAGTGAAGTTTTATTGTAATTATACGAGATGCTTAGATCAAGAAATGTGACATCCACCCACTCGTATATATTATGTTCCCAAAGTAGGAAATTAGAGTTATAAACCTTACTTTAAAAATAATTATTGACAGATATAGTGTCAACAGTAATTTTAATTTTCGGAGATTGTGGAACTATATAGTGAATTTAAGAAGATATTTTTGACTAAACATTTCACATAATTACAATAGAACTTCACTTGAGTTGAGTTCGTTTAATTATGTAATTATCGTGTAAAATATATTTTAAAAAATTCTATAGAATAAATGTGAATTTTCAAATAAATGAAACATTCTTTGTTGCTATTTCAAAAATCCCAGAGAATATTATCAGAACTGGTAACGAAACTCCTAAGAAATTTTTGATTGCTCACTGTTTTAGTAGCGTAATATGAATACCAGTAAAAAAACTGAGCGTCCTAAATTTGTGGAATACAAAATAACTCATAATGTAAAGGAGATGATTTTCTTCCAAACTCGCTTTGAAAAACCTTTTATAACTCGCTTTTGCGTCGCACATCCTTTTACGGCACCTCTCACACGCTCTCATAACACTTATACTAATTTAGGCATTTTTCTAACGCGTCGCAGTGCCCGCATGCAAATTTGACCCTTAATGAATATGTCATGAAAATGAGGGTCTGTAAAATTAAAGCTCAAATCATCAACGTTTTATATTTGTTTTTACACTAAATAAATATTAAATGGTTCTTATACGTTGACATGGTATTGTGTGCGAAATATATTATATTTTTTCTTCAGAACTCATTTTTGATTATATTTTATTTTATAAATAATACCCACTTTAAAAAAATTGTTCAGAATTATATATATTTATATATGTATATTATTCTTCTTTTACATTGTAGCTATCTTCCTATTTTAAGAGAAACAGAAAAAATAAACATCCACACGCAACGAGAAAATTGCATAATTGACAGATGTGACAGTGTTGATAGCAATTTTGCTTGGCGTTCCGTTTCTCTTATTTTTGCGACATAAACACTGCTGAGATTGTGGAACTTCATAGCGAAATTAGGATGATATCTCGGACTAAGTATGAGTATAATAGGTGTTACGGTCATAACACTAGATATGCACTAATTATAAATACTGGGGCTCAACTTTTATTGTTCCATGAAGTCAAATGTAGTTTTTGATGTATGATATAACAATGACGTTACGAATAACTCACAGAAATAGTCACAAAATACAGGATTATACATACGCACACCTAGTTAGTTTCATCAAATATTCATCTATTCGCTATGTGTTATTAAAGCTAGTTAAAGCTAGGCAGTAGTATGTATAGGTGTGTATATATATGTATGTGTATGATTTGTGCGTGTATGTATATGTGTATATTTTTAGCATAAGTGTATATAGCTCTATTTAAGAATTAGATTTACCTAGTAAAAGAAGGCATGTCTTGTACTCATTTCAGCCTTGAACTTTTTAATGTAGTTCGCGCTGGTTGTGACACCCACGATACAGATTCATGTTTAGTATGGGAATCGCTGTCATTATCAAACTGATGTTTTTTGTTTTAATAAAATTATTTGTATTGTATTGTATTGTAATAAAATCAGCTCTCCACATATTGGAAGTAGTAATTTGACACTGTTCCACTGTTTCTATGAAATATATGAGAATATATATCCTATACCTATTTTATTATCGTCTGAAATTGAATAATTAAAGTTTACTGACGTAATAGAATGTAATGACATAGTCATTATTGGTTCACATAATTGACTACATCCATTTACTATTACATCACTTAACATTGTATTACTTATCTATATTTTTGGTCAGTTATTTTCTGTTATATGACATAGAGCTTAGTGTGTTCGATATTCGTATTCTTTTATCAAGCGAAATAATTATAACGTGATTTTATCTTGAGTCACCTATATAGTTATTTTAATCATATAATAGATCTAATAGTGGAAGCTCCTTAATTTTCTGTAGCTTCCCCGATCTTCCGTGGTTACGTCTGCGTCAGCCAGACCACAAAAGATCTTTTTGCCGATGTAATTTTTTTATTAACGGAGACAAAATATTTTCATTTCTTTTCTTTTACTAAAAGTGATTATCCAGAGCTTCATTAGCGATAATGAAGCTCTGAGACTTCAACGTAACAAGCTAGGTGTAGCTAATGTAACTCGATGATGTGAGGCAGAGAGCCATCACTATCAGTTCGTCAATTTGTCAGGGATAATAATCACCGTAGGAAGTAGTTGAGAGCCAATGTGAAAAAGTATGGAGTATTTTATTTTATTATTTTTCACATTGTTGAGATATACATAATTTTAAGAAATTCCCTTTGTTAGTTCCTGCGATATTTACGGCAAAAGGGAAACGGTGACACAGGTATAAATATTATGTGTGTTATTATACAGATTATACTTATTTAATTATATACACTTTTGTGTATTATTGTAATAAAAATATTAAATATTGCAATGTTCATCGTGTTCTATTTTACTATATTAGGTAAACGTTTCTGTACTTCGTCAAACTTTTATATATCTTTATTTATTGATACTTATTTTGCATAACATTTAAATAACCGTGTACAAATAGGTACGCTATTTGATTTAATGCCAGAGGCATTCTCTACCAGTCCACTTGCATAATGTGTTAACAACTGTGGTGTGCTATTTCCATAAAATAAATATAATAAAATACCACTAATTAGTATTAGTGGTATTGTATAATATTTATTTTAAGTGTTAGTACACTTATAAATTTTAATATACCTAAATACTTTGAATTCAAGGAGCACATACATAAATATAAAACATACACATACATATACATACACTATATATATATCCTTTATTATAACAAAATTTAGATGGATTCTAAATAAGGTCTTCGTACTAGATTTAAATGAAGCCTTAGAACTGGCTAATTCCAGTTTCGTAGGTAGTTTATTTCACAAGCGAGTGGTAGAAAAAGTGAACGAGTCCCAGACAAACCCAGATCGATGTGATGGAATTTCAAGTGTAACTGAGGCGGCGGAACGTAAGTTCAGCCCATGATCATCAGCGAGTGTCTGAAATCTTATCTTTAAATAATTAGAAGCATCCGGATCGTATAGTAAGATGAAAATTAAGTAACCAGTCTTAACTTTCTACTTTGGAGAATAGATAACCATTAAAATTTTTTTCGATACTTGAAAATGTGGTCATATTTAGGCAGACCGAAAATAAAATGGATACAATTGTTAAGTAACCGATCGAATTTATTGAGAACGACTCGGTTTACATTGGTACAACACGCATCAGCATAATCAATTATTGGGTTCTTCCAACCTTGACTCTTCAAGGCTTGACCAAGGTTGAAAGCATGAATGAAGAAATATTAACGAAAGAGATACACAAGGTAAGAATGATAGGACGAATCGGTGCAGGTCGACCTAGGCGGACATATCTCGATCAAATCGAAGATGTCCTAAAGAAAGGCCGGGTCAAGAGTATTCGCAACCGACGGGCATGCATGAAGACGCTCATAAAAGTGGAGGAAGCAAGACAAGTGTGCCAGGATCGTAGCAAGTGGAGAGAGGTGGTCTCTGCCTACCCTATTGTGAGCAAGGCGTGACATATATGTATGTATGTTGACTAAGAAGAGTCTTGGTGCAGGTAGGAAGGAAATGTTTAAACATGTAAAATAAACGCAGAGAGCCTCTAACCTTGCTACATACGCTATTAAAATTCTTTATATTTCACAACTTTTCAGAGTAGTTTATCTATTCGCAGAGTGTTTTTTGTAATATTGGAATGAAATATAGTGTATTTTTTTTATAATAATATAAACCAGTGACGAAACGTTAGTCTCTTTTACTAACACTCACCTCGTACCTACTGATTTGTTATAAGTTTTCTATTTCATCCACTATGTCACATAAAGATTACTGATTGTGCGTTGTAGCTTCTAAATCTATACTAATATTATAGATAGGTAGTTTGTGAGATTCGATGTTCGGGATAAATTCCAGTAGAAATAGAATTTTGAAGAAGTAGAATTTTATTAAAGTAATGGTACACTGGTAGTTTAAGATTAAGGGTAAGATAAAAAATATATAACATCACGGCAAAGTAAATATTTCCTATCTTAAGTTCAATATAAATCGATTCAAGCCAATGGTAGAAAGCTATTAATAAATAAGAGTTGTTGTGCTCTTGGTTAAGAATAATTAAAACAAAATTAAATATGATAAAATTATCACTATATCCTAAATATTTATTAAAAATTATTAAATCTGGCAACCGGCAAGGTACGCATTTAGCAGCATTAATGATGTAACGTCCATCTAATATTTCAATCATTATAATTACCAGTTCTTTGTACAGAGCATCAAAATATCGAAACTTAATCCAGGATAGCGTTCGAAACGGGAATCCCGGTTTATTTATTAACGCAATAATAGCGGGTAACTTTCAAGGAATAACTCGGACAACAATTACACCCGGATTACGTTCCGGGCCTCATAACTGTGTCCGGAATCCCGTTAAATAGGTATAATGTGCAGAGTTTGGATTAGCCCGGATCATATTATCCTTAATTGCACTCTTAAGTGCAAGTTTATGAGATGGATTATGCTATATACGAGTGTTTTTCTTAGTCTGCTGGATTAAAAGTAAAATAAATTATAGCATGAGGTTTAGCTTTCACACAAAAGTACATATGATAATACATATAAATATTACTAAATTCTTAACTATTTTAACATAATTCACAGAATGTAGTAATTAATGAACTTTATATCAATATGAATAAATAAGAAATAACATCACATAATGGAAAAGAAATAAAATCCTTCTCGTCTGGGGATAACCTCTATCTCCAGGGCGATCCACCACAGGCCATAAAAGGACAACATTAATAAGGACGACGAACTTGGTACCGCTCAACAGACAATGATTATAGTAATGAGAATCGTTGAATATCTTTTAATTAAACTTTATTTATAAGTATAAGCTATATAAATAAAAAATATTGCATGAAAGGCTGCAAAGGAATATCAAAAAAGCGTAGATTCCTATTTCGGTTTATAACAAACTTCAACTGCGGAAGATGACGTAATTCCAAATCTGATATACAAGTATAACCTTTTGACTTCTGTGTGTAATTAGCACGATTTTGTGTTATATCTATAATAATTTAAATAAAAGAACCTTTGTTGAAAATAAAATAAAACCAGAAATCAAAATGCTAGAGAAAAAAGACATTGTTTGACCGAACAGAAACATATTGAAACATAAAGGATTGATGTCGGAATTTAAGATCACCGTTTTGTGATTCCATACTCGTCCGCTTTCCGTCAAAATCAAGTTAGGGAATTTCGTGTATAAGCGTCAGAAACATGCCCGTGGCTCAATTAAAACCTGACACGCTGCAGTGTCAACAGCAAATTTTTTTGCGGTTCCAGACAATGTAATTGCGAATATGCTCAGGGGTGAAACTCGGAAATAACTGAATTTGTTTTGCTGAATTCATCTTGTGGAAAGTGATTCATGGATTAAAAAAAAAGATTAATGATGAAACATATCTATATAAAAATAACTTTGAACTTAATTTTGTATAAAAAAATATAATTTTGTCATATTCCCCCTAATAGTTATCATTTTGAGACATAGTGATAAAAAATTTGAAAAGGTGTATGCCTAAACAGGCAAAACCTATATATTTTTTTTTATCGATGGAATCCTTTACAAATATCCGTTATTTTTCTAAGCATTATTAGAAACATATCGAGGTACATATATCTATTTACAAATAAATAAACCTTGATATATGTTTCCCATTAGTTTTATGTATAAACTAAGTACTGTATTATTTTTATCTGAATAGTTTTTTATAAAATGCAAATGATCCAAAATCGAAGGGTACATTGAATTGCGAATTATTTCTCAACGTGTGGTATAAGTTTTGTAGCTTCATTTAATTCTTTTAAGATTATCATAATTAAAATTTATTCATAATTGTATATACAATAAATGCAGTTACAGGCATAGTTTGAGGTATTTTACGTTGACATCGTGGTATGGCGAGGTTATTTTTTAATACTTACAATATTTATATGCTTTGATTATTATCAAATCATATAAATATTGTAATAAATATTGAACCGTATTCGGTTCACGTGATTTCCAATTAATCAATCTAAATATTTGTGCATTTATGATTCCTGTTTTTAGCCAAACTTCAATTTACAATGTTTCTATTTTTACAATTGGCATATATTGAAACTACTTCCCAACTTTTAAATTTCTTTTTGGCAATGTCCAAAGTTTGAAAGTTGGCATCTGTTACGCTTTTCTCCACCTCATGTGACTGTAAACGTGTTGTTGACTGCTCAAACAACTTGCAACAATCTAATTTTTAACTTACCTTTCCACGTAGACAGCCGGAAAAAGCTCTTAACAATCAATATTTCTTAAAATTCAAAACTGGTTTCCAACTTAAAAACAACAAATCTGAAAAAGGAAACTTTAACAGCTAGGTAGCAATGTGCAAATTGTTAAGTCTAAAAAGAATTTTATTCCGGTGAAAAAACTTTCACAAGAAGGGAATTGCAAGTGGCCACGGGAACTTTGCAGTACAATAAACATTTGAAAATACGAGTCGTGGCCGATCAAGCCAAGATTGTGGATTATACTTTAGTGTCCACGAGATTTCTTTTATTTTCTCAGTTCCTTCTGCTTTTGCTTTTCGCTTGATAAATGCTATGATTTTGTGGCTTAAGATATTTCATGGTGTGAAACAAGTTATGTTATAATACACAAAGAAATAAATTACTTTCCTCTTCTTGTTGTTGAATCTAAAATTGATATCACAAATAGACATTCGTGTAATATTTTTACATAGTAATCTATATGTTAATTTATTCAATATACGTTGGTTGATGCTTCCAGCTTTTTAATTGTATACAGCTACTGTTGCCAGAGGAAGTTGGTTAATTATTTTTTCGTACAATATTCGAAGAGAAATATTAGATCAAATGATTACGAAATCATTCGATCCCTACAAGATAGAAGAAAAACATAAAGATAACATTTTCACTTCAATGTTTATTTATCTGTGAGTAAAATTAAATGTTGAATAAGGATCGTTTTTCTATTAAGATTTAATTCCATCATTAAAATCTCCCCTATACAAAATCATTTCGTTAAATGATTTTGCATAATAATAAAGTTGATTTTCGTACAAAAGAAACTCACACCTTACGTCCTTTCGAAGCAAACGAGATTAACATGGCTACTGGGTTTTTTTCCGTCTTGTGTTTAGACGTCTGGGGTTCGGATGCAATAAATTCACCCCCAGTTGTGATTAATTAAGGCGTAGATAATAAAATAACCAGTTACGGACTTTTATGTAGCTGTGTCTGGTTCAGCCATTATTTCTCTGTGGTGTTTTTATCAATGTTATAATACTATACTTCTATCTATTATATAGTAATTAATCAGGGTTAATTTATGAAATAATGCAGCTGTTAGTACAAAATATTATTATATTTTTACTAGCTGCTGTAATATTGACATCGTTATTGCTAAAAATCAATTACTAGTTTTTGTAGCAGACAAGTATGTATTTTCTACGAAATAATAGTGCATATAAAAATACTACTACTATTAGGTGGAAAACTCAGCTGGAGCACAAAAAAAGGCTGTTTTACGGGTCATTTACTTAACAACCTTATAATTACGATTTTTTTGTAAATTAATATCTGCAATTCGTCAACTGAATCTCAGATCGAATTTTTGAAATCTTGCCCGAAAGCTTTTGAGCTTTGTTGAGTTCGGTTACTACGATAATGCTTTATTGGTTGACTAGGTGACTGGGAGAGAATGCCCTTGGCATTAAGTCCACCATTTGTATACTTTATTTTTTGTTGTTTATTTTGGGTATTTAAAAAGTGATTCAAATAAATAAATAAAGATATTAATCACGCATTTTATTACAACATTTCATCGAATTATTATTATGTTAATGTTCTATTTAGATATTTATAATGCAGATTCTTTTTTATAATATTTTGTTTTGTGTTTGACCAAATCAATGATGAGAAATGCCTATTACCCAACAAATTTATGTTTCATTACCAACTTTTCGCCCCTAAGCTATGTAGGTCTCGACAATTGACTAATTAGGTAGGGTGTGGTGATAATGCGATTCCGTTCCGAGCTCGGTGTAAGCACAAGCTGCTTCCTTTTGCGATCGTACCAAGACGACCAAGATTAATTTATAATTTGAATCATTTTACAGCCAATATTAACGTTAATCAAAGCAAAATTTACACAAGCGTTTTCTTATATTTTCCCAAATACTAAATACAATAATGAATAGTAATAATTTTGAATAGTAAGGGTAAATAGAAATAATATAGATCTACGATATTACGACTTTCTTGACAAATAAGTAAATTAACCTGATGGTAAATAAATATTACCAAATTTTAAACTTTCAACTAAAGGTCTCAGATACTGTTTTTAGATCTTAGCTGAAACACAAAGATATCAACCAAAAATTATAATATAGAGCAAATGCCTCAAAGAATTTGAGACACAAAGTTAAGACATAAAAGTAGGGCATAAAAATTTTTTGCAGAAAAAAATGTTTCAATCACTGCTTTTATATATGGACCTGGTTCAAGTTCCAATTGAAATAACCACCACAATGCGCCATTTGTGTGTAATCTAACTCCATAGGTACAGATGGCAGTTAGGTCCGATGACGCCATTTCTCACCAACTCAGGTTCACTGGAACCACATAATACAGTCGGCTCGGCGGCAGCCACCGTCGATGCAAATTCAAGCGGCGTAAATTAGCATGGCGGACTAATTCGCGTGCCATTGTACTTATTTGAATCGTCGCAATCAGTTGTTATGGCGTTCGTGCGTTAGCAGATACCTCGGACACAAAATGTTTGGCGTTCTGTTTGTTTTAGGACTGTTGATTTTGAATTTAGATTGGATGGACCCAATTGTACGGTTATCTCTGAATGTTAATTGCACGATTTGAATTTTTAATTGTGTCCTTTCGTCAATTAGCGTTACGCTACACAATAACATGGCAGTCATATATTTATTTTTCCATTTCAATTTTTTTTTACGCGTCAATTTATTAAATTCAAAATGATAAATTAACTCAGGCAATTACTATATTTTCATGACTTTTTACAAAAATATTGCATTTTAGTTGTAACCGGTTAAACACCCTTATCCACTCAGCTGATGATACGAGTCTAAAAATTGGACGTGACCGTGCCTGACGAAAATTGCTATGTATTTTCACCAAAAGGTTAAAAATTATGACTTGGCAGCATCGAATGGACCGGAAATGTATAGGCGCGGGAAATGAACCCGTTAGCGCAATCCAAGATGGCGTCAGGAAGCGGCGAAGCCGATTTATTCTGGTTGCACTGGACCCAGCTGGGCGTACACGATACTTCACTCAACGCGTAAGGGTTTAATGGAGACGAAATGTACAACCACTCGGATACAAAAATCGCACAAATGGTAAACATTTCATTCTGTGCTGTTAAGTATTGTATAAAAATTACTTTTTGCGTGTATTTTGTCACGTAAATTTATAACGAAAAAATTTTAATCACAGTATTTTATTCCTTAACTCCTTAAGCAGTCCATTAAATCAGAAGCCTTTTTTGAATCTAAAAGTGGGTATCTGGGTGCCAGGATATATCTATAATTGTTTATGATAATTGTATGGTATTAGCTCCAGATTAAACATGACAGAGTTCTTGATCATTATCTCACGAAATAATGGATATGAATAATAATGATTAAATCAAAGATGCAAGCTTCATCTTCATTTTTTTTTTAGAGAGTAATACCATAGTTTACATAGAGTATACCATATTTTATAGCAATACAAAATATGGTATTACTGTCTAAAAATAAAAACAACATCAAAAAATAACAGCAATGTTATGGTGACAAATTAGGTATGATACATTATTAGGCTAAATGCATTTATCACAGGCATGCATTAAAAAATTGCATATATAAAATGTACAAGTTTACAATTTATTATATAAGATATTAATATAATTCCCTAAGTATTACATTTTATTAGATACCTATGCAACATTGCTGCAAGGACGTCTCCAGTAATATTTACCTTTTATAGGTAAATAATACTGGAGACGAAATGGTTTAGTAGTAAAACCTTATTTTGCAACATTTTTAGCATCTTGGCTTCCATACTATATCAGTAGATATAAATACTAAGTGGGCTATAAAACTTTCGTATCCTTTGCACTCACAAATCGTATAGATATTCTCAACAACAATCCCAGGTCCATATATCTTGAATTCACATAAAATATTTGAATATTGGTATCTGCCAAAATTAGATCTCTCTCGTATGTTTCGATTACCATGCTCTTTCTTACAAGAACTAAGAGCGTTTCATTTCATATAAAAAGAAATTGTTTTCATTAAATAATTGTTAGGTAGATAAGAATCTTATTTATGATTACTGTTATTCAAAATCAAACTATGTATTTTATATAATAATTTTTGGAACGCTTAAAGAAACTAACTCATTGATTTATTACACTATAATTATGCAAGCAAGAATACCAGGTTTTTTGTCACATTACCTTGCTAAGTAATACAAAAAGAATACCATTCTCGTATGTGGAAGTGTACGTAACGACCCGACATGATTGTCACCTAAATTCATTTTAAAATAACCTTAATTGGTGTTGTAATGTTAATCGCTGATAGCTATACTTCCTCGAAACAGTTACATGGCTTACTAGCTGGTGCCCGGTGCCACTTTGTCTCTCCAGATGGTAGATTTCTTCCTACTTACTTGACACTTATCTTCATATTTAGGACAATTCACACAATCCCTACTAATATTTTTAAAGCGAAAGTTGTGTGATGTTATTGTTAAAGTGTGGATGTTATTTGTTACTCTTTCACGTAAAAAGTACACAATGGATTTTAATGAAACCTTACAATAATATAGCTTATATATCAAAATAATACATAGGTAACAATTTCTAATAACACTATATAATTAAATAAATAGTACGACACTCTACAAATAATTTTATGATTGTTGCATTATATAAATAAACAATTCAATCGTATTTACATAAGAAATGAGGAATTTTCAGCATTATCGTACATTTTACATTCCTTGGGAATTTACATTAGGGCACAGATACGTAATTGAATATGTCCAATAAATTTACTATAGTAAATCAAAGCTCAGGATTTATATTTATATAAAATGAACTATTGTTTAGCCCTTACCGGATCGTACTGTGTACATTAATGACTTCGTCTATGTTTCTTGTTCGTATGTATTCATGAACGTATATTATAAAAAGAAGAGAAAAAGCTTAGAATTATCTTGTTGATATATACGTTAATGTATAATAAATCTATGATTTATAAAATATTAACATCACTAGCAACGTTAAATAAAAATGTAAAATAAGGAATGTTCTCAAGTAAAATTTGAAAAGTTTACTTGAAGTTCATTTTGACAGGTAATCCTATTATTTATGCTTCAAAATGTCATAGTTTCGGTTATAAAATCAGATATTAGTTACAAAATTATGTACAAAGTAAGGTCAGCTGGAACATCGACTGTTAGAAATACACTAACTTCCAACAGTTTATACACATTTGACTCGCCATCGCCAAATAGCGCAGCTCGGGTTAATACTGTCGACACTTATACAAATAAATATCATTCAGCAAATATGTAGTTTCATTAATAGTTCATATAATATTTATATATTTTTTGAAAACAGGTGATTTTAAAAATGCAGATCTAATACCATTCATTGATTTAATTGACTTTGGTTAACGAAGATTGTAGTTGTAGCAGCAGATAAGTAGTGGCCTAACGTATCAAGCTTTTTGAAATTTACGAACATAAATATATTAAAATTTCGAGAAACATATATGCAGGATTATTCACTATTTTAATTAAATTGTCTAATCGTATGTCCTTTTGTTTTAGGGTGTGCTTTCCTGACGTATTTTAACCCGGAGAGCGCATCAAGCGCTCAGTCGGCGTTACATGAAAAACGGACTCTACCTGGGGTAAGTTTAATTTGTTTTTTTGCTCGGTACAGTGCGAGCTATACTTGTATTGTCAGCGATATTGATAAAAACTTTTGGGTCATTATATTGTTCACTTCCGTAGTTCTTGGATTGAAGATAGTGTTCAAAGTGGGTTCAATGTATTAGCGTATATATTCACTTTGCAATGGGTATATGTTAACACATCAACCTTATACATTTAAACAATGGACTGTGCGCAAGTATGGTAACAATAAGTATTTATAATATATCATAGTCACTCTTTATGTATGTATTATGTCTGTGATACCCAATGAGGCAAAAGTTTTAAGTCGAACCGCATTTATATAATGAATGTTGTTGATCATCCGTTATATATCTTCCGTATTTCTTTTTACAATCTTTACGATACTGTCCTGTATATACCGATGGAGCGTCGGTGGTGCTGGTGGTGGAACCTGCCATGTACAACTGTTTTTCATTTTTAGAATTTAATAATATCTGCATTTATCTGACCAGCTTACGGTGAAGGAAAACATCGTGAGGCAACCTGCATATAGCTGTGAACAAATTCAATGGTGTATGAAGACAACTGCGTCAGCGTAGTTGACTAAGTCCTGATCGCCCTGATATACGAGTAGTTAGGCTAGGTTCGTGCCCTTCGCTGGGGACGTATGTTATGATGATGATCTACCAATTAAGAGTCCGTGTACTCAGTAGTCTATCCGCGCGTTCTTTAGCAGGACTCAAATTAGAATTGCAATCTCAATATTACAATATTAAGTAAAACCCAACCCATCCAAGAATGATTAGAATTTTAACCATTCTCTGTGTCACTCATCATTTTTCCTTCCAGATAGCCATTTTTCTATGGAACACACTTCCATTTGACATCAGAACGGTTGTTAGGTCGCAAGCTTTGAAGGTTACAGAAATGGCTAAAACTATGTATTTAACACTTTTCAAACAGTTTTATTTATTAGGATTAATTATATTTAAATAGTTATTTTAGATATTTTTATTGATTTGAAATATATTGTATAAGTATGTATGTCTGCATTATAATTTATAGGACTCTCTCAACAAAATTAATATACTCAATATGAAGGCAAATCGTAATTATTAAATGTCTTGAGCCCCAAACATTTATTCCAACCATTTGAAGTAAAGTAATAATCATAAAACGTTTTTCATCATACCAAATGATTAGATTAGACCGTCTTTCGCCTATAGATTATCAACATTGTATCAAATAAGAGCATGTTATCCATGTATCGAATACAAATTCGCAAAAAAACTCATTCGCTTTCAAAAGGCTAGATGCGGGTCAAATTGTAGGCGATACTTAACTCCACTTGAATTATTACCAAGGGCCTTGAATGCTCAGGTATCCTTCAATTTCGTAAAAAGACTTGATAAGGGTCGGACCGAAATAAAGTAATTGTGCCTTACAAAATTTAAAGCGAACGTAAAATTAACCATTACTTTATATTCGTTGCGTGTTCTGGGTGTTTTGCTATGGAGGCGATATTTATTTTAGAATATCAAACTGGTTTTAATATAATGACTTTATCACTATAAGCGCATTCTCATATACTTTATTTCGTTTACTTTGTACGTAATATTTTTTTGTGTTACATAGTCTGTGCCTGCGGAAATATTCAAATGCAATTTTGTTTACATCACCCATTGATATTTATCAACTCAACCATTGAGCTTTATCTGAATTATTGTTATAGTGATTAAACTTAATTGTGTATTTTAGTTAGATACATAATTACTTGTCTTACCTTGTTATAACCAGAAGTCCTAAAAAGGCGTGACGTTGTACCTTGTAGTTCGATAAGATCCTGGTGGCTATCAATGCAGCATGTTTGCATATTTTGTCTTCTGAATTCTGATTTCACATTTTGACCCATTTATCAGTAGGATGATCACTAATTTTTATCGAGGTCACTTACCTACCGTTTTTAGAATATATAATATCAGAGTCAATACTTTCCTGATAAAATAGACAAGTTCCAGGGAAAGCTTATTAATCAAGACGTGTAGTATCCTGAAAGCCACCTTTACAACAATGTTTTAGCAAGCTAACAGCTTGCAGGGTACAAAGGCTGTGAGGTGCATATACGGAAAAGTAATATCCCTGTTACCTGGTGGGACTGAATATTTTGTGAAAGTGAAAATAGTGTGAATGCATATTATTTTATTGGAATTAACCATATCTATTTCTACTTCATGTAAAAATGTCTTTTTTTCATTCTCGTACCGTCTAATCAACAATCTTATTGCGAATAATATTCACTTCTCTCTCTGTTGCTTTGTCTAAAGCAGTACCTTTCGAGAGGTTCTGCCAAACAATTTAGCTTCCACTAATCTTCGCTAGTCTTGACGAAATGAGTCTCGGATCATATGGGGAAAAAAATGCATTTTTAATCTGGTTGGAGCCTGGGTATTTTTTAGCAACATGAAAGATTAGCGTATCACCTCTGAGAGAAGATTTTCTTGGTCGAGCCTTTCTAAGAACGTTTTTAACAGTTCCATATGTTTAATAATCACCAATTGCATTAAAACCTTTCTTAATAGAACAATTTAAATGCTCAGCGCAAAATCTATTCTTCTGTACGCCTAGTTATGGTCTATATATAAATAAACAAGTATTTGCCTAGTTGGCGCGTCATTAAATTTTATTTTTGCCGATTTAAAACAAAATAAAATATAGATTAAATTTTGAATTGCCACTAAAATAATAGAAAAAGCCAAAAAAAGAAATGTTATTCTCCAATTTAAAAATAAAAAAGATCGAGCTATGGATACTTTTTTAAAATGTTTCTAATTAGGCGTACAAGCGATCAATATCAGAAAATAAACTCCTACGTGTGTTGGACTCATTTTGTAATTAAAAGTAAGATATATTTTATGCATTTAATGAATTTTTATTTAAATGGCTATATTTTTGATGAAAATTTGTACTTTGAAGTTATACTTCCTTAATTCATAAAAAGTGTTCCTAATTACTATGTATGTATATAATATATATATATAATATATATATATATATATATATATATAATTCGCATAAAAATATATACTGTAATTTTGAGATGCCTCCAAGGGATACAGCAGCAAACGAAAACGCCCATACATACGTTATTTCCCTACGTGACCTTTGTAAAATCATAACAAATACATTTACGTGTCTAGTTTCGCCAAGTGCCTGAAGGTTTCCTGTTCTTCATCGTTATGTACGTTTACATCTTACGAAACACTTGGGATTACTCCAAGAGTTGCGATGTATTAAATAAAATTACATTTGTATCAGAACTGACAAATTTTTCATAATTTCGGAATCATTACAGTGCAGTGTTCATCCGTCCTCACCTACGGAGTATTATTTGTATTATTTTCCTTGTATTTACTTATTACTCTTTGTGCCGGTCATGAGAACGTGCACGTATTGAGGTTAAACATCCCTTGAGATAATCATCTCAAGGGTGCTGAGTAAGCTAGAAATACGCACGTACTATATTAGTATATAAACCTTAGTTTTAGTTAAATAAATTAGTTATTATAATGGAGATCATAATAGACGATATCAGACTATAACCTGAGTCTCATTCTATCCATCACCAAAACCCTGGCAAACTCTTCATGGGTACATAGGCATTATAACTCTTCAGATCATTTATATAATTCACGGTCCGATGGAAGAGATTACTTCTAGTGGCACATTGAAAAAAAATTGAGGTAATATGTATATTGTTAATAGTGATTAAATTATTTGCAGCTCATTTTATCATTTAAATAACGTTAGAAATACAAAATCAGTTGATAAAATAATAGGGAATTAATCTCTTTTTTGGAAAGAATCTTAAGTTGATCCTTGCGTGTTAGTAAACCATATACTAAAAATATAAAAATTTTACATAATAATTAATATATAATATAATACGTAATTTTACACTCGTTAAGTACTATAAAAATTGCATTAAAATTTAATATTTTCAAATCTCCTCTCCTCTACAAATACAATCTCCTTTTACAAAACTGCTTTCCATAGTGTGATTCACGTGCGATTTCAATTTAACTTACGTATTTATAACGTTCTCTTACATTAAAAAAGCAACCTACAAACTTCTTTTTTTATTGTTTTGCGGCTTTATAGGTACGTACTATGATTCATAATGACATTGACACGCATAAGTTTACAGTACCTTATGACGTCACGACATGGCGGCCTATGTTTCGCTCTTGTTTTACGTATAGATTAAAAAAGTGAATACTTTGAAACTAATTTATATATTATTTTTGTTATTTTATGTACTTAAACATGATGGTTCCGACTATTTAATACATAAGCTATCATAGTTATATGCTTTTAGATCTTTTCTAATATAGAGGGAAGTACCCTATTAAAGTTAATATTGGCATAGTTAATTTTTTTGTAAAGAAATAGATCTGCCTGCCAGTACATATCCTTAAACTACTTAGAAAAATAAATAGAGATTTGTGACAGAGAGCCAGAGAGAGAGATGTTAAAAAATATACAGACATAGAAATGTTATTTTTTTATATCTCATGGTTTAATTATATTTTTAAGTTTGTACATTGCATATGATTTATATATACATACATATACACACACACACACACACACACATATATATATATATATATATATATATATATATTATAACATAGATAATGTAACAATTCTCGTTGTTTTGTTTTAATTATAGTTAAAATCCCTATCTATAATATAGGCACGTATCTAAAATTAAAAAAAAGAACGTCTTGAGATGTAATGCTAAGGTAGACACTACATTTTTTGTAATATTCTAGAATTCTGACTATTATATAGTTATGTCATAAAAATTAAACATAAATATTTATTATTATGTTGATATTCTTTTGGATGCGCAAGTCTTCGTGCAAACACTTTAATAACTTTTGTGCTGTATATACACACTATGCGGAACATTTTACTAAGTAATTACTCGTATATGTGATTGACAATAAACAATAAACACATAACGTAATACAAAGAAAAAAGAAGCACAGTATAACGTATCTAGATTTCAATAGTTTATTTAAAGTGAAAACAAAATATAAAAACTAATCATTAAAGAATTATAAAGTGATAAGCTGGAAAAAACAACTGCATATAAAATTGCAAAGCCTAAACCAAAAAATGCCCACTTGAAACTTTTACTAGTAACAAGTCTAGTCGTTTGAAACTTAAAATTCTTAACCACTAGGTTAAGAATTTTCACTATCTTATATCACTAGATTAAGTATCTACTTTTGTGAAAAATATATCAAGCTGCAAAAGATATAACAAATATTTACATATAGGTACTCGCTGCGTAATGGTGGAGCGCTCGCAGGCCCCGATGTGTTAAACTCTTTATTTATGAATGCCTTTATGGCCTCAAAATTTCTTACGCTTGAATTATTTAATCTGCTTTTCCATTAGGGTTCGGGTGAAATGACACAATTTATATTCAGAGCACACATTGGGAACTCACAAGTATGACTTTATAGAAAGATTAGGGCCGAGTTCTGAAATTAAAATACGAATGGATAGAATTGCTTGTGGTTCGTTTTTTTTTGCTACATACTAAGTACAATTTGCTTCTTTATGTTTTTGCACTGTTATAAGCAAGTGCTTATAATAGTGCAAAAACACAAAGATTGGATTCTAACATTATAACAATAATTGCTGGCATTACAGTGTTTCAAACATTCAGTACCATTACCAGGCCCATGCGTAGCCTGTTATACACTGTGCTTCCATTTACAACATGTCAAAAAGAGAGAGATCTCTATGACGTGAACTCTGCCACGCTTACTGTCTTTATGATTTGTTTTTATTATATGATCAAAATCACACTATTCAACACTATTTGTTACTTCGCCACTGTGTAGTAACAAACTGTTAAATGATATGATGTACTATCTCTCTACTATCGTTTGTGTCTTGCGAGATTTGCAGCCAACCTGCAACCCTATAGGAATCTTACATTACGTTCTTAATTTGGACATAATATTCAAACTTAATGTACCCAGTAATTGCACAGCCAAGTCTTACCTTTCATATTTGAAAGGCCACGCAGATGACTCTGATATTATATATTCCTACAGTAGGTAAGTGACGTCGTCGAAGGTTAGTGATTCAAAACTTTTTGGATTTTTTGTAAATGAGATAATATTCATGATCTTTCAGTAGCTAATTCTAATTTCAACAGGTTTCAAAATTCGTAACTTAGAAATTGTTTAATGGAGCCACCTACATTACATTGAATACACATTGTTCGCATTTGATCCATGCCTCATGACAGATAATCATCTAATCTGATTTTTAATGGAATGTTTAAACTGTACCTTAGCAGTCCCAATTAAATATACTAAGATATCAGATACTGAATTATTTAAGATTATTATAGATATTATAGACAGCAGGCCAATTAACTACAACTTGAGTTTTAAAATGCTTACTTAGAACTTTGTCTTCTATTACATTTACTAACATTATATTTACTGCTAGAGGTGGGAAGATTAACATATCAGATATATTAAACACCACTGTCTCGAGTTCAAGTTTTAATTCAGCTTCCTTACTTCAATTAGTAACTGTATCTACATTGAAAATTTACTTAAATTGTACTCATAGCTTGAGAAGTAATATATCAAATAATTGTGGAAAATTAATTATTTCATACAAAATAATAAGCATCTTATATAATTTTAATAGCACTTTACTTAGGTAAATTCATTTAATCTATACTCATAATAAATCTGTAGATGGTTCAATTCTGTACATGAAATATATTTCCAAACTAACTATCATGGGGTGATTAGGGATCGATACTGATGCCAAAAATGCAATCAGTAAACTTTTTGACTGTCTGTCTGTCTGTCTGTCTGTCTGTATGTTTCTTATAGAAACAAAAACTACTGGACGGATTTTAACAAAACTTGGTATAATTATTCTCCATACTCCTGGGCAGGTTATAGAATACTTTTCATTACGTTACAATCAATAGGAGCAGAGAAGTGAAGGGAAATTTTGGGAAAACGGGAGAAGTAACTCCATTTTTTTAGCTTCCGTCGCGTGTGTAGCCTTAATGGTTAAAGTCACATAAAAATCATGTATGACGGAAATATTCTACATAAAATTGTCTAAAAAACATCTCGCAACAGCATATGTCTATATTTTATGGTTGACTCACAATAATAATAAAAAAAGAATCATAGAAATCGGTATAGAAACACGAAACTTATACATGAAATAAGCCACGGCGCCGTCGCAGGTGCATACTGAATCATGCTATAAGGATTATTTTTGTGTAACGGTTGCCGCGCTTGACACGGGCCGCGGCACTCGCGGCGGCGCGGCGGTAGGGTATAAAAAGGCGGGAGGTCCGCGAGCGAGCTCCTACCTCCTCTGAGAGGCGAGCGCTCAGATAAAGCTGATAGTGCCCCAGGCTTTCTGCCCGGCCAAAGACTTTAGGCAGTGTTTAATTGGTAGGCTAGCCTTCTGCTAGAGTCCAACATAACCACCCGCCGTAGACCGGGCGCGGGTGGTATTCGGTGTGGGGTCGTCCAAGCACCAAGGGGTTACTAAGACGACCACTGTGGTGGCGAGCCCCTTATGAGGATTCACTGCCTCCTCCCGCGAGAAAAAAAAAAGCGAGCGAGCTCAATCAATCTTTAGCTGTTGATGCGTTCAGAGCGTTCGACCTTATTGACAGACAATTATTGATATTGAAAAACCGTGCTTATCAGCTTTCCGTCTTTTAATACTTTATTAGAATTTTTTTTTTTTTATTTTGTTAAATAGGTGTTAGTTATATCATTTATATATATTTATTTTTAAGTATAGTAGGCATAGGTAGATAGTATTTTACTTTTTTGTTTTATTTTCTTTATAGTTATATATATAATATATATATATATATTATATATATATATATATATATATATATATATATATATATATATATTATAAAAATTCTTTTTTTATTGAATAGAACATTTATCAAGGAAGGCTTTAGGCTACATAACATCACGCTGCGACTAATAGGAGCGATGAAATACTGGGAAATGTGGAAAAACGGGGAAAATTATTCATCTTTGAGGGCTTCCGTTGCGTGCGCTGCGAAAACGGTTCTAGATACCAAAGAAATATGTATGAAAGAATTATTCCTCTTAAAATGATCTAAAAAAATGTCCGCGACAGTATATGTCTATCTTTTAAGGTTAACTCACAAGAATCGTTTTTATAGTAATCAAATTTGGATATGTCGCGTTGTCAAGATCGGGTAACAGCTGAGGTGGTTGTTTGCAAAAATAAATATGATGCTCAAAATAACTATTCCATGTGGACGAAGTCGCTGGCACATCTAGTTATGTAATAAAATACCACAACAATTTAATTAACATAAAATAATATGGTAGATTTAGGAAAAGCAATCTTTTACGCGCTATTTATTACTAAATCTATATAATTATTTTTGTATGATGGCTTTTTAGTCGTAATTTTTTAATATTGCAGAAAATATCCGCGTAATACATTGCGGTCAGTGAAAGTGTTTTAAATTAAAACCCAGCAAGCCGCTCTACTCTTGACCGTATATCTAGTTGAGACCATACGCCATGCTTAACAATTTTAACGATGTTCTGAAGGTAAACTCGAACATTATTTGTGTGTTCTAAAAATGATATTATAAAGAGGTATTAAGTAAATAAAATAACACTAAAACGTAGCAATACGTTAAGTTAACCAAAATACAAATAGAGTGGATTATTAATATATATAAGACTATATTTTAATATATATTTATATACGAGTAAGACTATCTTTTAACATAAGTTATTGTCTTCCAAATAGGTTTTTCAATCATTGTTCAACGTATGCTGCTACTATAGTTTTCAAATTAAAACATTTGTTTATAATTTCATTTTAAATAAAAGTGTGTACATATTGTTCGATGTTTTTATACTTAAATACACATATATAACTGCCAAAGAAATGATAATTATAGGATTCCGTTTAGATTATAGTAAAGTTAATTGTGTTAATTGTACGTTCGTTATGTTCTTATAATTAAGAAGCACTAGTTGGTGGAAAGCAAGTGGACGTTTGTTTACGCATTATACTTATAACATTTGCACTATAACTGCATTATAACTATATAGATTTTGAAAAATAAGGTTGTGAACAATTAAAATGAACCTATCATATATATCATATCGTATTTTTTAATTGTCTATGTCTATGTCTAATAATATGATAATATTATTTTGGAAGCGCAATTCATATTTATTATTTTATCAAATTTAAGGACATTATAAAAGTAGAAAAGTTAGGAATTAGATGATATTAAGATTGAAGAATTGCAGTAAATTATATTTGTAGCAATTTCCAGTAAAAAATCTTATAGAGTTGCCGCAGAGGTGTGGGTCCCGTACGATTGTGTGTAACTGTCCGTTAGCGAGGAGCAACCTACTTGCACTTACACTTGGGCGTTTCGAATGGTTGCTTTTTCGGCACACAAAATAATTTTACGCAGGCACTGTGTATTTCGATAGCGAAACCTAGCCTCTTAAGGGAGACTGCAGAATACCTTTGGATACCCCTCTTAGCACTGGGATCATGTTTGCCCTACAACGTTACCCGCGATGCCCCCTATGGTGGAATGTAATTACACTTCCTTTTCTCCGAATGTCGCTAACGGGACGGGTTCGTATAGAGTTCGTATAGAGTAGTAGATTTGTTCTGCGATCTCTTACTATGCATGGACTTGCCTGCAGAAGGAGGTTACTGCCTCCTAATCAGTCTTGCTACCGGTCATAGCTATGGTAGCGGTCAGTAACGACTTCTTCGTCTTTCTAGGTGCATTCCTTCCCGGTAATGTGGTGGAGGTTTCTGACAAAACAGTCGTGATCCGACAGTATACCTACGTTACCTGGAAGGTTAGCACCACGTTCTACTTGTGCTAACTGGTCAAAACCGGCCAGACTGCTGCAATTATCCGAAGACCGGCAGAAGGCTAAAAGAGGCACAGAAATCATCTATTTTGTGTGCGGTCTTCCGCCAGCGTTGCACCACTGTTTTGCACCCCCTGCATATGCACTTGTGGTCCCAAGCGTAGTGGGCACATCAAGCTTCTTTATGGATAATTTAGGTTTTCCTTCTAACATTACTAAATGTGCTTTGTACGATATATGGACACCAATATACTAATACTGACTGAGGCAGTCAGAGTTAGTAGGTACGTTTTGTTATAAGAGTTAGTTAGTAGTCAAATTAAACTACCCCAGTGACTTCAATTTTCTTCAAAAAAATGTTAATTTGAGATAACATTTTGTTTCATCTGACAATTATATTTTCCCGAGAAATGTTTGCACTATTTTATGTAAAAATTATCACCCTTGCTGTTATCCGCACAATAAATAATATCGCTTATTTGAAACGTAGTTTTGTTTGCAGAAAGAACAGTATAGGCAGTAACAGTACACTGCCTAGAGAGACACCAGCATTTACACGACATTGAGTAAGAGAATTTATCGTTGACTACAAACTTTATGGTTGTCTGCTACGAAACTAATAACCCACACTCATAATTTCTCAGGAAACTTTGAAAGAAATGATGTATGCCATACATGATAGAAGATCTTCACTATGCCTACACTAACTGCCAAAACATCTACTTTACTTTTGTTCACCTGTACTTAATGATAACACATCATATTATACCAAAATATCACTAGCCCAATGACCTGTACGGAAGCCATACCGTTAGTTACTAAACAGCTGGTATACCTCAAGTTATCCAAGGAGATGGTTAACTAAGACATTTTATATATCTATGAAAAGCAATTTCCATTGTATATTACTAAATAATCCATTACTCTGTTTTGTACTTTTTATATTTTATTTTCTATCTCGTGTACAAGTATCTCTTGCTGGTTTCATCCCCACTTCTCACGGTCCGTTTCGAAGCACTTAAGCGATTACTCAGCAAAATTCTTAATTTATCTAAAAGTTTTTATTGTTTTATACGAACGTTTTGACTTATGTCAATAATTTGTGTATTTATTATGCATCACATATTATTTTTCATTTTTATCGCCATATTGTTTCTAATATAGAAAAATTGCTTAACCCAAATGTGCAATAAAGTTATATTCAGTCTAAAATGTTAATAAAGTTATGATTTGCTACAAATCTCACAGGAACCACATGTTATACATGTATAGGCAACTGTAACCACTTACCATTAGATATGTATTATATGTAATTATTCTATGAATAATTATAATAAAAATAATAATAAATGAATGAAAAATATTGAAGTTATATTAAATTAAGCAATTACATTTAATCAATAATATAGGTTTAATTATTTTATTAAATGTGGAAATAGTATAACTCATACATTTAGTTATCTATTACATTTATATTGTTTAATCAATATTGCTTGTATATCTTTAATCGTATTTTGACATTACATACATGATAACGCCTATTACGCTATTTTGAAAAAAAATTTAAAAGTAGAGCCAGTAGTATGTCAAGGTCATTTGAACTATTTACAAAAAACATGTTTGAAGTGGTACAAAAAACCACAGTCACACAAATATAACTATTCTAGCCATTACCATACAAGCAGCCAAATTCCCACACGCAATCTACATTACAAGCATTCACAAAACGAATAACATAAACGTCGGCGAAACATTACAGCGAGCAGATGCAACGTGTTACGTGCACTTGTATGGAGCAAGACATTCGGGGTAATGTCGCGCTTAGCGAGACCGCAGCAGACCGCTCTAGCCGATTTATCGCGACGTGATCGCAGTGTGGTCTGGCAACGCGTGTGCCGTTCATACAAAGAAATGGATACGACAATATTGTTTATTGAACACCAAATAATCTTTTGACATATGCTGAAAATATTTTGCAGTAATAAGGGTTTTCTTTTATGCAATAAATTGAACTATTTTATAGATCTTTAGTTATTTTATTTAATGGTATCACTAACATTGTTTTAAAACCAGTTTTAATAAAGTTATTTGTACGTGACAGGTATCGGTGTATTTTTTTTTACTATAATTGAAGTAGTGGTATCTACTCTATACTAAACTTATATAAACTTACAGGGACCACGTAAGCTTGTAGAGTTGTTGTGAATTAAAAAAAACCACTGTAATGGGAATCTGTAGTCACTTACTATCATGTGGGTGGCACCCATAGTTCATTATATTATTAGATGTTTCACTTCATTCGCATCCTTCTCAATTTCTATTCTTCTTTCATGAATTTATTATATCTATATATAATCACAATGGAGTTCAACCATTAAATAACATCACATTAAAATACAGAACTTTTTTTTTGTTACGACGATTTTGTTTGTAAAAGACGTGATACTGTTTTTGTAACAATACTACAAAAATTACCCAATCGTTATTAGTATTTTTATGAAAAATTATATAAAAATATATACATGTGTATTTAAAAAAATCTATACGTAGTCCTTGTATTGGAAAGCCATATCCATTAGAAACGCACTTTCGTACATCTGTAGTAACAAGCATGCATGACCTGTTGCCGTCTACCACTGGATCCTTTCCAGTGTTTAAGTGAAATACACTTAAATAAAAGGTATTGCAGTTATCATTTACATTTTTCAATTCCGTACAACGGGCGTGCCAACTGCCAAATGCGTGAAGATTGTGAAAGTTTCGCCATGCGAGTTGAAAACAACTATTGTACTACATCGGATATTACGAATAATCTTCTATCTATAGAGTGAAATATTTACTCTGACAACACTTACAAGTATTAGAACCTAGTACAGACAATTTAACTGTAGAACGACTGGACAGATATAAATAACCACCTATTTATTAATTATTGTAATATTAACCGCATAAAAGAAATTATGAAGAAAACTATTTATAAATCAAAATATCAATTTAGAAATTCCGTCATCATCCGCAGTTGACAGCTGTGATCTTTCGCAATACGAATTTTGTTGGTTTACCTAATTTATTCATAAATGTGATTTCGAGCAATATATCATTAGAAACAGTGATGACAAATATCTATACAAATAAATAAAATTGGAGTGTCTGTTTGTAATATTAAAATAACCGCTTTCTACTACATGCATATGAATGTTATATACGGTACACATACCAAAATACATATTTTAAAAAAATGTTGTCTGTCTGTCTGTCTGTTTGTTCCGGCTAATCTCTGGAATGTCTAGACCGATTTGGACGGAACTTGCACTGGCAGGTAGCTTATGTAATAAGGAGTAACTTGGGCTACTTTTATTTTAGACAAAAATGTCAAAAACAAAAAAAAAAATATATTACAATCCACGCGGACGAATTCGCGGGCACAGCTAGTCAATTACATATGTAGTCGAAATGTTGAATAAATTCTATGGTTTTCGTTAATAAGGAAATCTGTATCGCGAGTAGCCATTGTTATTCGGTAACAATTCATTCATTAGAAGCTCGTGGTATTAAGTAATGAATCACATACTTGGCATTGGTTTTGTGTTTATCAAAGATGATAGTTTTTTCTTTTTAAAAATAACTTTCTTGGTACGCTCATCAATTTTATTCAGCGTATCATTTCAAAAGTAATAGTATTTTGTAACGAGAAAGGGCCTTAACCTTATATTATTTTATTATGCAAACAATGTTTAAAAAAAAGTGTTGTGAAAAATTTAACAACTCTCAAGAGGTCATTTCTTAAATATCTCTTAACCGATATGACAGCAAGCTTTGAAATAACGTGAATTGCAACAATATTGTTTTAAGTGTGTCACACTTTTCTTTCTTTTAGTATTTATAAATAAAGTAAAATGAATTCATATACTCGTATATAGTCTTGTTTAAAAACCGATTTTATGAAAATAAACGTTAATATAACGTATTATATAACGTTAATGTCTAATGAAATAAACTAAGCAGATTTAATTGTTTTATGCATTGCGTATATATGAGTTTAGTTCGTAAAATCACACAAATGTTTTAAAGCCTTAGTACATACAGTTGCATACACTTATATTTATGATACGGTCATTCTTCATAGTATGAACTTATTATAAATTGGTTGAAAAGTCGAATTAAAATGACAAAAAGGTGACAATACAAATTTCCGTCTAGACTGTGAATGCTCTATTTTTAAATTTAAACACTATACTAATTATATTATATTATTTGTTCGAAATAAAAACAAAATTTGAGATTATATTTCATAGTCTTTATGTTATGAATTCCATATATGGCATCGCTATATGTTATAATTATTTAGTATGCAAATTTGTTTTAAAATATACTTCAAATATACACAAATGTTGATAATTGTACTTGATTACTTTGACATGTCATTACTTAGAAAGCTTTATGTATAAGTATAATTGCAAAAATACTGCAATAGTATTAACAGATATAAGATGCTCTCTGGTATTTGCATTTGGTTTTTACAACTACCCAAGAGCAGTAAGGGTTACCGCATCTCTATATATATGCGCGGCAAGGAGAGATGTTTAAAATTTGGTCTTATTTTAGCTTTACAGGCGTTAGAACACGTCAGAGTGCTCGGCCAATGCGTCTTAAATCGACGACCGCGCCCGGAAAAATCAACAGTGATTTTGTTAAATTGACGTGTGTTCGGAAACGTGTCGTGTGCGAGTGGGCCGAGGATTTGTGTTTGTCACCTGTTTCCGTGCTGGTACTGTGATTGTGAACGATGGATTACGACTCGATCATTTACTCGCAAATCGCCAATTACTATGAAGATTTGGTGAGTTGATTCCTGGCTAGCGTCAATAAATTACCGTGAATGAGTCATGAACTTGAAATGAGTTTAGTTGAGTTAAGGAAAAGGCTAATAAAAATTATCTGTATTATACACATAGAATTGACTTCAACGGTTTATTCTTAAAACAGTTAACAGAGTAAACTAGAATTTTTTGTTGTTACTGTAATTTTCAAAAAATCACATTATTTATTCAAACGGCCATACCACTAGGTCTTTTTTTTAATTCTCATTTCCAATTTTGATTTATGCCTGATTTATTGCTTTCATTTTAGATACATTATTCTGTTTTGTGACTTTTGCTTATACCTTGCTTATTATATTCAATTATTCACACTTTGAATTTCAATTTTGTTATTATTTTATAAAGTTATAATATGTAATATTTTTTGTTACTAAAATTATCTTACATTCCTTATTCCACATTTGTAGGTTTTCCTTCTATTTATATCTATCATGTGTCATTTTAGCATATAGTTTGCATTTATATCTTTCTTCAATCAACTTTTTTTGGTTTTCGCCTACTCTTAAATCTATGTTTTTACAAACATATTATGCCAACGCTGAAAATAAGTTTTTAATAATTGTATTGGGACGAATTTTAGGTTTTGGTAAATCTTAATGGTGAAAAAAAAAAACACAATTTACAGTCCTCAACCTGCATAAATTTTATCACAAACTACTACAAGCATGAAATTTGTTGTTCAAACGCGAAAAGTTAAATTAAAAAGAACTTGAATACCTATTAATTTGGATAAAAGGGCTTATGAAACTTTTCAGTTGACAAAATAAGTTTGTTCGAGTTTTCGTTGAATATTTATCCTAGCTCGGTGTGCACGGCGCGGGCATCGTTAAAATCCACAGGTATTTCCATAAAGAAATAAGCCCAATCTATTTGTAATTCATGAATATAGGTATCAAACGTATATTGTTTTTTTATCTTGTAATATTCGAGACACATACGAGATACAAATAGTCGTTCACTCAAACAATAAATATCGTAAAATATTACTTTCAATTTCTATAAAAATATAGAGGTATAGGTGCTACCTATTTTGTGAGATTCAAGAGATTTTGATTTATACTTGTTAGAGGTCGGAATTAGGTAGAGTTATTCATGTCCTTACACTGATTTCATACAGCGAAAGAATAAAATGGATATGTCTCAAATCCCGAGATAAATTTTTAAGAGCAGATAAAAACCCCGTGATGTTTTAAATAACAAGTTATTTGCGACCCGGGATGGACCACGCCCCTTCCGTGGCCGGGGGACGTCGTCGGTGGAGGAAACCGGGGGAGGTAGTGTAGCCTCCCCCGAGGAGGGCTCCCCTCTAGGAAGAGGAGCGGAGGCTGGGGGTTCCCGGAAGTGGCTTGATGTTCCCGGGGACTCCCTACATGCCTGAGGAAGGCCATCCCTGAGGTTTTTAGTGGTTAGGCCTCCCCCTTCTGGGGAGGAGAGCCCCACATAACCGCCGGCTCACTACAGCCGGGGTATGCAATTTAATGCATTTTCCTCAGGGGAACAAAAAAAACAAAAGTTATTTACTATTACACAATTTAAACTACTGCACGCGTGACATTGCCAAACTTACATCAATGACATCAGATGTCCGAAGCTGCAAAATTCTAATACGCGCGATGTTGCCACATTTGTAGTTCGCACAACATAGCTTGAATGAACTAGTATTCTTTTAATACAATAGCGGAAATGCGGAACACTTCCCGCCCAACGGAATGGACTAGATTTGGGAAGTGACGAACCCATCGCCCGCTGATGGGGCATTTAATGCCTCATAAATGCCTCATCAGTGAAGTCAGTCTCCCTCAGGGCAGCTTGTGGCGAGCTGTCGGTGAGTTGCGTCACCGAGGGTACCGATGTGCTTCAGGGGGGGGGGGGCACACTTCAAGGGGACACAGATATGCTACTCGCCTTTGTTTTGCCTGTCCCAGCCAGCTGGACAGAGTGGAGTCGCAAGAGCAGATGCTCGAAGGATGGAAGTGTCATAATGTCATAACGCCGATGGCGTCTCGATCGCTGTCGCAGAAACACCTCTCTACACCCTTATCCGTTCGCACTAATGTTGCTCTCTTTGCACCAATATTGGTCTCCTTTTTTGGGGGGGCCATTTAGTGGCTTTGAGAAGGCAGGTTACCGAAGTCTCTTCTATAGCTCGGTTTTTATTACCATCAAAATCGAAATAGTTTCTAACTGGATGTAGTCCTTAGCTCCATTTTTCATAGTGCAGATAGAGATTAGACCTAGTTGGTACACTTCATGCACACTCTAATTAAATTTCGCTTAAATGGCCTCTACGCATTGGATCTGTATTCCCGCGCACGATATAGAAAGGACCGTGTCTTTTATAGACGCGTGATATAATCAAAAATATAATAAAAATTAATGGTAAATGTTTTATTAGCATTCAGTTTTATTTTATTGATTAAATTATTATACAGCTTTCGAAAGCAAAGAATTGAAAAATATTTCGTACATAGGGTGCTTTTTCACTGCAGTTAAGGAACCAAGGTATAATAACGGTTCGACAATCCATCGTATCGAAAAACACACTCTAGAAGAATTTGGTGCTATAAGATAAATGATAAATCTAGATGCTCTAAGAATATGAGATCGCAACCTACGTTTCTGTTTATTTTTAATTAATGCACTTAATTTACTTATGAAGTCGTTTATGAAGAATAGCAGGCAGCGACATCTGTCACTAATAGTAAAAACTTGGAATACCAAGTTATTTCTCGCTTTAATGCCCAAGCTACATAAAGGTCTTTCAGGAGATTCCTATAATTAGTAGATCAATTAGAAGCCCGTTAGTGATCAGGCTCAGTAACAATTAACGGCGAGCAGCGGCCGATGACATTGTAACAATGACTCGTTGAAATCATAACAATGCATCGCCTGCTTAGGAATAGAATGTTGGATAAAATTAATTTAATTTAGGTTATTCATAGACGTATGATAATTCATGAGTAGAATATCCAAACTAATTTCAAATTATCAGTTACATAAGTGATTCACTCACTTCAATCACCATATTACCATATAATACTAGCAACAATGAGTTTGTAAGTGTTGTATTATCTTATACAATTTTTATAGTTACAACTCTCTAGTACGCTCCCTAGCTTCTTATCTTATTAAATATATATCTTAATGTATTTTATTACGAATCGACTACTAAACGTCATTTAAAAAAAAACACCGCTATGTAAAAACAATGTTTTTGCTCTTATAACTCAAATCGTTCCATGTACAGCTAAAACTGTCTCAATAGTACTATCCCTTTCTAACAGAAACTCAAGTAGAGATTTGAGTTTGAGTTGTCTTTTTAATTTATATATTTAATGCAGGCATGTTTTTATTTGTATAAAATAGAGCGCCTATATATATAATAACTCCGCGACACGATTTACAAGAATAATTTATAACTCTGTTTTTTACTACAGTGTTAAAATTATGTATTGTGCGATGTTTGATATGTGACGCAAAATCCTATTCGTTCGGAATGCGACATAAATTTAATATAAAAGAACTGATTGTATTTTATCACAAAATATGTATAGACTACGAAATATTGTTCTAATAAAAAAACAAAGGAAATGTTAGCAACTACCTGTAAGTTTAGATATTTCACGTTTATAGTAGGTAGATATCTACAATACTACATATTAAAAAAAAATGAACTATTGCCAATATGCGTTATTACTGATGTTTTTAATAATATTTTCAATATTTGCACTTTGGTTAAAATATCGAAAACGAATGTTATTAAATTAAGTATTAATAACTATTATTAACTATTACTATTTATGAGCTAGAAAAAAACGTTTACCTACGATATGTAGGGGAAATTACTGGCTATACGTATTGTGTATGTACTGCTTGAAAAGTTAATCCAGCAAACTAACATGTAATGTCTATATTTAGATGCAAGTACCAATAGCGTTTGTTATTGTGAACTAGATTCCCGGCGTAACTCTTTTGAAAACGCCTGCAAAGACTGTGCTGCGTACGAACATGATGCATGTTTCCTGGCACAGTTAATGCATTATTACATATGCTTATGCCTTAAATACAAAATGCACTATAGAAAGGCAAGCAATTAAGAGAATTGGTAAATAATCGGTATTTTCCATAATAATATATTTTATAATTAATAAATATAATTTATATTAATAATTCTCAACTCTTAATAGCTTAAAACAACTAACATTAAACATATCTTAGTGTCATCCTAACTCATACAGTTTAATATCAAAAAGTTGAATTGTAAAATCTAGTTAAATTTTAGTATATTATTAGTAAAAAATAAAATACTATATAGTATTAATAATCTAATACTGGTGAATATATTATTGAAACTGAGGCCAGTATTACAGAATGGGATTCAAATTTAAATCTATGCTTGAACATTCTCGTAATTAGAAAGAGATGGCCCTATGCCCACAAAGCAATAACACCATTCCTATCTATTTGTAATCAAACTCAAATAAAAAGTTTTTGTAATATGGACCTAAGTAGTGTAGGTTAGAACTTTTATCTTATATGTTCTATTAGTTACAAATAAATGTTCACCCGAGCAATCTTGGCATTGTCCTCTAGTGTATACAAAATGGTATTAAGATTAATAAAAAACACTGACAAAATAACAATATACTCGTACAGTGTTAAATTAATCCTCAATGTGTGTTATCTTTCAAACAATTCGATTATCACGTCATAGAGGTCGCGCAATAATAAAACGACCAGATTATTGGTAACCCGATCCTATTAACAGGGTTAATTACTTTGATATCGTAATTTTGTGTCTTCCGTGAAATGGTAGGTAATTTGCCGAATTTAAAATGATAAATGGTTTATTAAAAAGAAAATATATGTGTGTTGGTACGGATTGCAGATATTTTACACGCAGATTCTAAATTTTAATTTTGCACAACAGAATTTCTTGCTGGTTATGATCCTATTAAGGCGTAGCCAAGAATCTGACGAAATGACTTTCAAGCTTTTAGTGCAAAATATTCTTAACCCAAAAGTTGTTGGTTGTAATTACCACTTTGGCAATAATACCTGAAATAGGCACCGTTTTCTTTTCATGTTTGTGTTATGCCCTGTTAAGGTATCTTTTGCGTGCAATAAAGTGTTATTCTTTCATTTATTTACGTCAATTGTTGATTGAAGTAAATTATCGTCTTAATTAAATTTTCATTTCGACCACAGGCTCAATATTTTCAACGTTCCACTAGAATTATAGATATACAGCCTTGATTTGATTAATAATTTTTTCTTTAAAGAAAGTCTCAGATTGGGGTAGACTTAATTGGTTCCAATTTAACCCCACAAAGACTCAAGTCTGCGCGTTCACAGCAAAAAAGCTCCCGTTTATCGTGTCTCCTCGTTTTGAGCACTCCCTTAACCGCCTCAGCCAAAATTGGGATTCTTGGTGTCGACAATATCAAGCGTAGTTCAGTTCCGTGGTCACTTAGAGGGTAAGGCTAAACTAGCCTCGAAGAGCTTGGTGTGCTCATAGATCGAGGCGGTATTTCACACCGGCCCACCGTCTGCAACTTTATAAGGCACAGGTCCGGCCTCATATGGAATACTGTTCTCATCTTTGGGCAGGGGCGCCCCATATACAGCTTCTCCTCTAGACCGGGATTCAACGGAGAGCGATTCGCATCGTCGACCACCAGGAAACTTCAAGTCGGCTTGACCCTTTGGCATTGCGTAGAGATGTAGCTTCTCTCTGCATACTCTATCGCATTTACTACGGAGAATGCTCAGAGGAATTATTTGGACTAATCCCTGCAAGTACTTTCCGACATCGTTCCACGCGACAAACCTTCCATCCTCACCATCTCAATACTTGGCAGTCCACCACTGTGGGCGTTTCTCTAGAAACTTTCTGCCTCGCACAGCTAAACTGTGGAATGAATTGTCGCCTGCAGTGTTTCCGAGACGTTACGATATCCAACCTTCAAGAAAAGAGCGTACTCCCATTTAAAAGGCCGGCAACGCGCTTGTGACTCCTCTGGTGTTGCGGGCGTTCATGGGCGGCGGTAATTGCTTACCATCGGGTGATCCGTCTGCTCGTTTGCCCCCTATCACATAAAAAAAAAAAAAAAAATTTTGTTTTTCATAGTATTTATAGTAATATTGCGATTTGTTAACATCGCAAAACAATATCATTGTCATCTAAATACAAAATATTGAAATTAAAATAGCCAAATAAGCAACCTCTGTAAATAAGTGATGTTTCTAAATTGCCAGACTTTGAGGATGTTTGTAGTATGGTCTAGACACATAAAAACGGCTTTTGACGCTTAACTAGACCTACATTTGAATGAGCAAGAAACCGGATCCAAAATGGAAAATTTGGAGCATTAGCTAAAAGTCTACTGGGTTTCTTATGACGGAACTTACTCACTTTTACCTAACATTGCTAATAGCTCTTGTCGCCGTATTATTGACTACATTAAGAAATTTAATTGCAATAGCCTAATATTTTCTTTATAATATATAAGTAGAGTATATATAAATATATTTTCATTTTGTATTCTCTGTATTCAAATATCCAAATATATGTATATAGGTTATATTGAAGTATTCTCGAAAGCCTAATGTAAGTATTGCATGAGCATTAGATTTCAACATAGCGTATTGCGCTCAAAGCTACTGCCCTATGCTTCTATTTTAGTCACAAAACATCGTGGTACATCGTAAATAATCCGCTCGCCATAGAATTGAGCTCATATATTCGTTGTAACTCCAGTTAAAAATACACATATTGATACGATTGCACGTTAATTGTAATAAATTGTAAGGACAAAAAGATAATTTTATTATTTATTTAAAATTAGTTTTTTTAATTTATTTAGTCAAGTTTCTTTTCTTTCTTTTCCTCCTCCCAGATATCAATCAATTTCTCATCAATTCAAAGACCTTTTTGCGCAGATATTAATATCATTTTAGTATGTAATGATAACTCATAAATTAGTAAAGAATATAACTAAGCGCAAAAATTGAAATAAATTATTCTAATCATATTTTAAATAAAAAAATAATTTATAATTATAATAATTTTTAATGTTAATAGAACCAAAATAAATTTTTATTCTTATAAAAGTATTAATAAATAAATATTTATTACACTTACACCAATTTTTGTGTATGCACAATTAATAATAATTTATTTAGAATATTATGATATTCTTCAAATATATAACGTGAAAGAAAAAACCAACGCCAGTTGAATGTTTATTAAAATAGAAAATCAATGATTATGGTACACTTAAATTTATAGCTAACATTTAGAAAACGCTCTGACGAAATATAATTACTTTTATTGAAACATAAGAAATAAAAAAAATCTTTTTGTGTTTATGACCTAAAGCAAGTTTTGTATTTTAAATAAAATACTTTTATGTTAAGCAATAAGAAAATAAGTGGAACCTTTATATTACACAGCCATAATAAAACAATTCACATTTCCATGGTGATACGCGAAAGAGCCAAGCTGCTCCCTAGCATCCAGTAGACGGATTAAAACGAAACAAACTGTAGGTAATTTATCGTATTTTATACCTTAATGCTGCCAAGTTTTGTTTGAGAATGCGCCAACTTGTCACCAAGCTGTAGACGAGAAAAAATTACAACAAATTGCTTATTTCAGACTATCTTAATTCTGGTCTATGTTTTGTAGGAACTTTTATACATCGCTTTAAAAAAAGTCAGCCACACTATTTTTTAAACAATGAACTATTTATTATCTATTCTTATGTAGTCAAATGTTTTTTAACCACTGAAAATCTATTAAATTCTGAAATAAGCAACCAAATGGCACAAGCTTGTTTCCGAAAAGGCAATATTACCATAAATAAATCAAATTAAAGATTTATTCTTCAAATAGTATTTTTACAATCGCTTTTGCACGTCAAAGATGCGACACTATTGGTTCACAAGTCAACAGCAGACCGGCAGGAGGCTTTTCTGCCTGTATATTTAGAGAGTAATCAATGCAACTCTGGCCTCAGATAAATAGTCCGGACAGACCACTTACATAAGTTACGGCAAGTTATACAGAAAACCCATGATACTTATTAATATGCTTTGCATTTGTGAACTATGACAAAGCCAATCATTCCATCAAGACCTGGGCTGTGCTACAGTATCTCCAAAGTTCGACAGTATCTCGAGAGAGAGATATACATCTAAGTGTTATCGTCACTATTCGAAAACGCCACAATGACATTCCATTTTCAGAAACAAAACTCGAGATCGACACGATCCCAGAGGGGAGTCAAACAGATCTGTATATATAACCGAATCTGTTCAAAACTGTGCTAGAGGTACTAAGTCTTCTTTCTTTTGAATCGGATATGACTGAGTATTAACTTCAACAATGAAAAGATGACGCACCTTTGTTTTACTAATTTACTAATGATCTTGTAATTATGGTTGATAACACGACAAACTTGCGCACAATACTTGAAGACCTTTGTAGAGATTCCCAAACTGGATTATAAAAGCTTGACAATACAAAAATTTGCCCTTTGCCCTGAGGAACCCTGGACGAAAGGTTATCTTATTTGTTACCTGGGACAAATAGCCCAATTAAGTAAGATCGACTTCCAGAAAGATCTTAACCAACAGTTACTACTCAACTGGACAGCACTCAGGAAGTTAGGCAGGCAGAAGTGTGTCATATTTCTATATCATCGAAAGAAAAAAAATTAAACTTAATGTGAGCTACATTGTATGTGAAATTGCTTCCTGTGAAGTCAGACATCTTGCGGAGCAGCTCCGAGGGCTTCTGATTTCCCAGCTCGAACTGGCGTAGGGGTTTGTGTAGTTGCTGGTACTCAGCTTTTTTTGTCTGCTGGATAGAAAAAGTACAGTACAGTTTCCTGCTCAAAAAGTTACCTGCTCAACTTGCTTTCATGTCAATTTGGCAATGACGAGGTGTTATTTAGATTTATCATTCAAATTTTGATTGACGACGATAGATTTGAACTGTGTAGACCTTGGCAACTCTTTCTAAGTCTGAAATCTCTGCTAAAGCTACTTGATGCTCCTTCATTTGATATTTCGGTGTACTGGTCCCAAAGATCAAGGTTAACGCACCATCACTATTTCACTATATTCATAGATTTTATTTAACGTAGCCTTAGTAGAGCCCGCTGAATATCTTACGGCACGAAAGAATAATACTCTGTTAAACTTAAGTGTTATTTCACAAATAATTTTAATATAATTATAATATACTCGTATTTCTAATAAAATGCAACACGTGAAGAATTTTTTTATGAATATTTTAATATATTTATTAACAAATAACAAATTTATCTGCATTTTTATTTAAGCTTTGATACAAACTTTACCACATTGTGATTTGTTGACAACGAAATGCATTTTAGTATGGGGTATTTTTAAAAGGAATAATCGCGAGAACACTGTTAATTCTAAAATATTTCATATCTAATAGTATACTCTAAATTTAAAAAGAATCAAAACTAGACTAAAAACCAATTTAGGTATTTGATGATGATTGAAAATGATAATCTAAGCTATTACATATGTATTTTATGTAGTATTGAATAAGAAGAACTATATATTTAATAATATTGTTATATGTCGTTTGTGTGTAAATGACATTATGGTTCTAGTGGTCTCGAAGATTAAATACTTAGGTGTATAGTACAAAGAGCAAGTTAAAAAAAATATAAGGATTTTATGAACGTCTGTAGATTTAAAGTTTAAAAATTTTTTATTGCCTGTAAGTAAGATAAGATTCGTTCATATTTTATTTTTCCTGTCTACTCGACTTTAAACTTATATAGATACATTGAACAGTTTCCGCTTGAATTTTTATGATCACCGGACACTTTCGAGTGCACCATTAATCATACGATATCTACAAGCGCACCGTTTGTTACACCTTTGTTTCTGTCAACGGTTGCAATTCTTCCATTATATCTCGGTTCTGCTTCGTTGTTCATGATAAATGTTTCTCCAGCATTGTGTTATTATGTTTAAGGTAAGTGTCATGATGATAATGAGTTTTGAAATCACTTGTGCGGAATTGATGACAAGTGCAAATAAATATAATAATTATAATTAGGAGAGTACGTACATTAAAGTTGTAATGTAAATGTTTATATCGTCAAATTTATTTGAACTTCGCTAGTAAATGAAACAAAAGAAAATAGAATACGGACCTGACTACGCAGCAATTGTATGTACTATTTCATGAACAGTTTGAAATGAATTTATTAGATCCCTACACAACTCGAAATCTATTTAATCTACATACATAAAATTTGGACATTTTGTTAGATTTATGGTTCAAAATCCAAGTCAACTGTCACATGTCATATGATTTAGAATAAAACAAATTGTCATTCGCTTCTCTATCAATGTTTCTTTTGCAAATATAAATTAGATTTCAATTTAAAAGGATTTATTTTATTTAAACTCTGCGCTCATTTCCAATAGGTTATGGGCCCAGGCCACGCGTTTAAAATCAGTGAGCTTCAATAAAACAACGACACTACAAAAGTGCAAACATAAAAATGGAACTGCGCAATAAACGGAACATTCAGCAATTTACTGGCGAACGCTATAGCACCTGGAAGTTTCGTATTAGATCTCTCTTGGAAGAATTACAAGTATGTGATATTATTAATAATCCTATTCCGGAAAAACCGGATGCAGAATGGCTCAAAAAAAATCAAGTTGCAAAGGGCGTGATCGTCGACTATTTGGGTGATGTTTTTTTGAATTTTGCCAAATCACAAATGGCAAAAACAATACTAAGTGATCTGGACAAAGTGTATGAACGTAGAAGTTTGGCTAGTCAACTGGCTTTGCGAAAGCAACTTCTGAATTTAAAACTACAACCTGATGTCACGCTTTTACAACATTTTCTGAATTTTGACAACGTTATCACAGAGCTTATTTCTGCTGGAGCAAAATTGGATGAGATGGATAAAGTGTCACATTTACTTCTGACACTGCCTACTTCTTACGACGGAGTGATTACTGCACTCGAAACTTTAGGTGAAGAACATCTGAATTTACCATTTGTAAAGACACGCTTGCTTGATTATGAAGTAAAACTGAAAGCAGAATCTACCACTGAATTTCAAGCTCTACACACATATATGCCAAAGAATGCTAAAAACAAAAGAAGAGACAATACACAAAACAAGTTTTATCATAATCATCCTAATAAAACTTTCAAACCCTGGAGTACTACTAATGCAACTCTGAATTCTACTTCTACTTTCAAAAAGTCGAACATGTACTGTGATTTTTGCGGAAGACGTAATCACTTTAAGAAGGATTGTCGATTCTACAAGAAGGCGCATGGGGCCAACAATAGTCAGTCAAACGGTGTCGGTAGCGCTGGCGGACACAAGCGAGCTGCGCACCATCTCGAAACCACCGAGTTTGACGAGGGCGGTTTTGCTTTTATGCTCACCAACTGTAAGTTACCTGAATCTACAAGCCATTCTATTAAGACAAATGTTTATTTTCTTTTAGATTCTGGTGCCACTGACCACATAGTGAATACACGGGATGTATTTACGTCATACAGTGAGTTATCCTCTCCTCTCAAGATTGGCGTTGCGAAGAATGGCGAGTCAATTCTGGCCTACGGTAGAGGGTGTATCAAGGTGACAACAGATGTAGGTTTTGAGGGTTCTATTGATGAAGTATTGTATTCACCCGAGGTACGTCACAATTTACTGTCTGTGACTCGTATGCAACGTGCAGGTATGATAGTAGTTTTTGGCAACAACAGTGTTCAGGTGTACTATAAGAACAAATGCATTATGTCTGGTGAAAATAGTAATAGTCTTTATAAGTTAACTTTTCAGATTACGGCACAAAAGAATTTAAATTTAGTAAAAAGTTCAATTAACTCATACAAGTTATGGCATAGTCGGTTAGGTCATCCTAATAAACAAAAGTTTAATATCCTCAAAGGCTTGGTACATGAAAGTGATTTTTCATTGATCAATGACATCACTCCTAGTGATGAGATTTGCGAACCCTGTATTTTTGGTAAGCAGTCAAGACTTCTTTTTGCGAAAGCTAAAGATAAATGTAATAAAACTCAAAATAGGCCTCTTTACATCATTCACTCTGCTGTTTGTGGCCCGATAACACCAATTACTGTTGATGACAAGAACTATTTTGTTACTTTTGTCGATGACTTTACCCATTACACAGTAACATACTTAATGAATGCCAAATCAGAGGTACTAAAATGCTTTAGAGATTTTGTTGGTAAAAGCGAGAATCTTTTTAACACAAAAGTTACAAATCTATATTGCGACAACGGCAGAGAGTATCTTTCAAATGAGTTCAAAGAATTTTGCGTTTCTAAGGGCATAACATATCACTTAACGGTGCCATACACACCGCAACAAAATGGCGTATCTGAGCGCATGAATCGTACATTGACCGAAATGGCACGAACCATGGTCGCAAGTGCGAAATTAGATAAATCAATGTGGGGTGAAGCTATACTAACAGCTACATACCTAATTAATAGGCTACCTACAAAAGCGCTATCAGATAAAACACCATATGAGATGTGGCATGGTAAAAAACCTAAAATCCATCACATAAAGGTATTTGGTTCAACAGCTTACGTACATGATAAAATAAGAAGAGCTAAGTTTGATGAAAAATCATTCAAAGCTATTCTAGTTGGGTATGATCAAAATGGATATAAGCTATTTAATGTTGAAAATAGTCAATTCTTTATCGCCCGCGACATTATATTTGATGAGATTAACTATGTACAAACAAGGCCAACAAATCAATATCCTGGAAGTGTTGAAGTTAGCAAGCTTGACAATAACTATAAGTTAGCAAAGCTAACGGACACTCAACAGGATACAGAACCAGATACAGAAATGTCCGCCGAAGTTGGTAAGCCTGACGGTGAAAAGAAGTCAGCAAAGCTAACAGGCACGAAACACACTCTCGTTCCCGATAATCAATTAGCTGATATCGAGAATTCTAATTCGTCAAATAAAATAAGGCGAAGTGAAAGAATACTCAAACTGCCAGCCATCGATTATAAACGTTTGGTTGATCCAGATTTGTATCTTTTGTCACTAACAACTATACAATCACTGCCTAAAACCTATAACGATATATCTGGTAGAAATGATAGTGATAAGTGGTTTGAAGCTGTAAAAAGTGAACTAGATTCGTTGTATAAAAATAAAACATGGATTCTTGTGACTAGACCAAAAGGTGTAAATATATAGTGTTAGCTGTAAATGGGTGTTTACTATTAAAAATAATGAACTAGGAGAACCTTCTCGTTATAAAGCTCGTTTAGTAGCTCGAGGTTTTACCCAAAAATACCACCAAGATTATGACGAAACATTCGCACCAGTGGCGCGTATCACGACCCTTAGATTAATTTTAGCTTTTGCAAATCAGCATGACTTACAAGTTCATCATATGGATGTAAAAACGGCATTTTTGAATGGCATTTTAAAAGAAAACATATACATGGAGGTTCCTGAAGGAGTAGCAGCCGGTTCAAATCAAATTTGCAAGCTAAATAAGTCGTTGTACGGGTTAAAGCAATCATCTCGGTGCTGGAATGAACGTCTTAGTCATGTTTTAAATGAGCTAGGCTTCATAAGTTCAGAAGTTGATCCATGCTTGTATATACTTAATAAACAATGTATATATGATAATATTTACATAGTATTATATGTCGATGATTTGGTTTTGTGTACTAAAAAGGAAAGTAACCTAAAGTTTTGTAAACAATTACTAATGAAAAAATTTGATATGACAGATTTAAATACAATCAAATTATTTTTAGGTATACGGATAGAAAGAACTAATGACTCAATCACATTAGATCAATCAACATACCTACAAAATGTTTTAAGCAAATTCCATATGAGTGATTGTAATCAGTCAAACTCACCTTTTCCTTCAAAATTAGATCATAATGCTTTGAACTCCGATGAGCAATACGATGCTCCATGCAAAAATGTCATAGGGTGTTTGATGTACGCGATGCTTTGTACGCGACCAGATATTTGTGCAGCAATAAGCATACTCAGTAGATATCAAAGTAAGAATAACCCAGAACTGTGGAAGTGCTTAAAACATCTTTTAAGGTATATCAAAGGAACTGTAAATCTAAAATTGACTTATAAGAGGTGCAATTATACACAGTTGATCACTGGTTATGCAGATTCTGATTGGGCTGGTAATGAATTAGATCGTAAAAGCACGACAGGATATGTATTTAACATTTTTGAAACCTGTGTAATATCGTGGAATACACGTAAGCAAAACACAGTAGCTGCCTCCTCAACAGAAGCTGAGTATATGGCTCTTTTTGAAGCTGTGAAAGAGGCAATATGGATTAAGTCTTTGTTAGAAAGTATTGCAATCGAAATAACACAGCCCATTGTAATATATGAAGACAACAATAGTTGTATATGTATCGCTAATAATCCCACAAATCATAAAAGATCCAAACACATTGACGTAAAATATCATTTTACAAGGGAAAACATAAATAAGAAAATCATAAAGCTAGAACATATTTCCACAGGACAACAACTAGCTGATATATTCACGAAGATGGTGCCCTCAGCCAAATTTCACCAAATGAGAAATAAGTTAAAATTATTATAAAAAAAAATATATATATTTTATTTCATTGGTTTCTACATATTATGTTTAATAATTAAAGTCTGTTTAATAATAACTGTCTTAATAAGAATATTAATTATAATGTATTTGTATGTTTGTGCTTATTTAATACAGTAATTTGGCTTGGAAGACTTGAATTTTTGAGGGGGACTGTTAGATTTATGGTTCAAAATCCAAGTCAACTGTCACATGTCATATGATTTAGAATAAAACAAATTGTCATTCGCTTCTCTATCAATGTTTCTTTTGCAAATATAAATTAGATTTCAATTTAAAAGGATTTATTTTATTTAAACTCTGCGCTCATTTCCAATACATTTGCTTAAGATTAGCCTAGATTGCCTTAGCCTGACTAGAGACTAAAATTTAGAATATAGCATATTTATAGTAAATTAACAATAACGATAAGACCAACATATTTAGACTAGACACTAATATGTAAATTCTGACGAAATAGTACTACAAGAAAGTAATTTACATATGACTTAACGAATATATTTTGATTGGACTAATATAAATCACCTGCTCGTGAAAACTAGTCAAATCAAAGCTGAAGTTGTGCCAAATGAAATGTTTATAATTAATGATGTATATATATTATATATACATCATTAAACTACTGCTACTTATTCATTGAATAAGTAGCAGAAATTGTAGTACTAAGAAACATGTTTTTTTACATACATTTATTTAATAATGCATATAATTGCAACATACATTTTATGATTTTCTAAATCAACAATAACTTATGTTTCTAATACTGAAATTGTAGTTCATTCTACATTTATTTTTTGAGAGGTCTTTTTTATGAAATTAATGTTAATATTATACTTATAGTCAGAACTGCTTCACTACTATCGATCCAAGTAGTTTATTCATAATATCTATATGTGTGTAAAAACCGCCCGTGAAGAGGTAGAATAGAGGTTGGACGTTTACTGGTATCTACATATTTCATAATACAATGAAAATTTCGTGTCAAATGTTATGGAAGTTACGTCATTAAATATTTACCCCACCCCCAACTAATAAAATACGACAGTTTATTTAGTAAAGTGAAAAAATTGTATGAATATCACATTTTTTTTACCCATTGATTTCTTAAACATAACCAATATATAAATAACTAGCGGATCCGACAGACTTCGTCCTGTCAAAAAGATTTGTATAGTGGCAGTTTTTTGTTCCTTCTCATTTTATAGTCAGGGTAAAAAACCTCCTGTTCAGAACCGTCACCCTAGTGGAAGGGCGTTGTGTCCTAATGTCCAAATGAACTATTACATTTTGTGACTATTCCAATTTCGGAACGTGACATTAAATCCTCCAACGATGTATTCTGTGCTCCAATGCAAACACGCACACTGTTTTGATAGATATGATTGAATTTCAACTTCATATATCGTTAATAAAGCGCAAATTATTCGAATTTTCTCGTAAAATCTATCCTTCAACTTAAACGAACATTTTAAAAACAATTGGCCAAATTGGTCCAAGCGTTGTTATGCGGTTACCAACACATTTTGCATTTTTTTTTATATAAGATAATTATGTCGTTACATTTCGTCGGTGATGTAGCTTGATAGATATATAATTACTCGGGCCGCACTATAGCAGTATAGAAAAAAACAGTTTTATTTTGATTGATATTTGAACGATTATTAAGATGTTATAATTTTTTTTTTTTCAATTTATTGGTCGAATTACATCGCAATGCAAAAAGAAGAAGTCTTATACTACATTAATATGACGGAGACCAATCATTTATATTAGTCTCCGAAATAATTAACTTAATGAGTTAATATTTTGCTGGTTTTACATATCCTAATAATTTATTTGGTTTTGACATAAAACATATAACAGAAGGTTTTAGTTTTGTCCTAACTTGATAATATATGCTAATGAAATTGAAGAACACCTCAATTTAGTTAAGATGATGGTAGCTAGCCAGGAGGATGCAGAGGCTCTACCACTAATCAAATAGACTGGAAATACTTTTGCTCCCATGAGAAATCGAACTCCGGACCTCACCATCAAAACCCGATGGTCTGAACCACTAGACCAGACGACTTTAAATACGTTTGTTTAATGTTTTCATGTAGCTGTAGTAATTCTTTTATAACTTTTTTAATTTAAAAATAATAGAAGTTATTTCTACTAGTACTATATTTTATGATTAATTTAAGCTCATCTATTTATATTTGTGTATTTTATTCAGTATTCTGAAGTTGTTGCTATGTAAATGTGGAAAACAATAATATGTATTTTAATTACCGTATGAAATGTTTATACAGATAATTAGTGAGTTATACTCATTAAATAAAACCATAGTGTGATTTAATAATATTTCGTAAATATAGCTCCTAATCCTATTTTCAGCAAAAGTTATGCCGGCGATAACTTTCTGAAAAGAAACTTTTTTGGTTATTATCTAAATAAAGAAAACTGTATGAAAGTTGTTAGTATGGAAAAATCTAAATTATTAGAAAACGTCGATGATAGGCCAGTAGGTGTTGATCGACTTCGTACACATCTTTGAATTTCTTCGGAAGTCTACGCAGATGATCTCATGATATTTCCCTTAACCATAGTAGCGTTGGAGAATTATTGATAAATATGAGATACTAATGTATCTCATGTACATGACACGATCGCCGAAGCTCCCGACTAGAAAAGCTTATGCCGTGACCACAGCATTAACCATGCTCAACACTGAAATGCCATACCAAATGAGTTTCATATCAATATCTCTATTTCATTACATATTCGTACAAATTTGTACGAACTTACCTAAAACAATTCTAAATAAAGTTTCTTATGTGTTTTTTAATTCAGAAAGGTGATTATAAAAATACTTTTTTGGAGTCTTAGAAATAAATGTTTTATACATTTTTCGATTTCTCTGATTTCAAATTTCTCTGTGAATATATCCTAAACAAACCGCTTGAGCTTACTTTTTGAACCATAATAAGTTAATAAGGCTGGGCCACAGCACATTGCTCCTCAAAAGCGTATCCGCTTTGAATTTAATTTCAATTTCGGAGACGCTCCTTCATCTAAATAAATGTTTGAAGTACTTGATTATTTCATGTAAGAATGTTTTCAAAGAACTACAATATTTTTTTTGAAGTCATTGAAGCTTTGCGAATTAAATAGAAATGACATAGGGCAATTGTTACTAATTTATTATTTTATGATGTCTACTTAAGATAGTGTGATCATATCATTATTTTATCATTATTCATCCATCAGACATCCGCTGCTTGATATAAATCTCCCGCAAGATTATAATAGGGAAGTTATGGGCTGGCTTCCACCGCGCTGGGCAAGCAGCAGACCTTCGCCTATTAGTTGGCTGAGTCCACCGCGAGCAGGTGGTTGGCTTGGGCACCGTCAGATGTAATTCGTATCTCTTCATACCCCTATACCACGATACACGACACACCGATACCGTACCGACGATACACTAATTTAGGTGATTAGGACCTAGTTAACAAAGAAACCAAACAACAGACCTTTGAAGTTCGAAGGTGTACTCGTATATAAATTGTCCTATACAAGATAATTTTCGTAGCCGCAAGGACATCAGATTGAAAAATTCGTTGGTAACGTATTTAAAGCCCCGGCCTCTCGATTCTAATCGGGCTGCTGTTTTAATTACTGATGGGCCACCGATGTTTGCGTATCTCGGCTAAAACAATTATTCACATGGAAAAAATCCATCACATCATCTATTTTATTTGCGTTTTTCTAAATTACTTGAAAAATTTTATAGTCTATCTCATCAACGTCAACAGTTTGAACTTGTTAAAACTGCTTAAATTTCATATAATAGTCAATAAAGTCTACTTAGGTTTAAAAAAGTGATAGGTGAAAAATGCAGTTTAACTTTTGATTGGGTACGGTAAGTACTCGCTGAGCAAACTGTTTTGTGTTTTGTTAACAGGACTCCTTTCATTCAAATTTCGCTTGAGTCGTAAATTTTATCGACAATAAATGTAGTCACTAATACTGCTAACAAATATCCAAAATGACCGAAACATTATTTACTGAAAGTGATAAATAATGAAGATATCTCCCAATTATTATCTAATACAAGATTTTCGACTATATAAACTTAATTTCTACTAAGTGTTGACCTAAAATCTAGCCGTATATTGTAGCATAACACCATTATTCAAAGTCCCAAATGGAGCTCACTGAGTTAAGGGAAGGTCGCTAGATCCAATATAATGTATTGTGCGTATAATATTCATAAAGGAATAGCTTCAGAAATGCCTACGCAAAGAATGGGGACGCATAACTCCCTGACGCCGGCCGCTGTATTAATAAATTTCTTAACTACATTATGGTTTAGTTGACTATAACTAAAATAACGAAGTGATATCTCATAAAAAATCTTAGGAAAATACTATTCGAAAAACGTTTACTTTAAGTCTTTTACCCTTTTTGTGGAAGCGGCATATATCAAAAAACAGACCATCCTATGTGACGATTATTCTATCGTCAGTAATCACTATGACGATGAAAATGACGGTTTGACAGGTTTTATATCTGAAACGGTCAAATTGCCTTTTTATAACTTGAAGAAAACGATTTAAAAAATGCTGTAAGGATTGTATAATAGTATTATAATAATGCTATGTTGATAAATAACAGCATGGTTACGATTATGACCAATATACATTAAAACTGGTGTAATAATTGACTACGTTCATGGTCTAGTGACTGTGACCAACGGGTGTCAATCTTGAGACTCGGGGTAGATGTCTCACAAGGGCCAATGATTTTCAATTAACTTTTATGTGTAGTTATTCTTTTGAACTTACGTGATTATATTACATTATCTTCCATAAATTTATGATTATTTTAATATTATTCATAGCAATGAAGATCGGACTATATTCGCCCCATATATTATTCGTAAATCATGTAAATAATATTTTGAAGTTTCACTTTGTAGCAGTACAATATATATTCATTTTATTATTTTGCGTCCGCGAAATCAGTTAATAATATTTTTATTCCTTAATACTAATATTTGTACAAAGAAAATATTGTCTTTTAGTAAATATAATAACAAAGTAAACTTAACTGATGTGAATTTATCCAGCTTGTAGATACAACGATGATCCACCACGGAAAGCGTCTTATGCGTCAGAGGTCGTAATAGTTGATTGATGTATGGCTATTTATTTTTTGTATCTGTAGAAAAATTGATATCATATGACAATAATGACAACCTAACCACAAAACTAGGTGGTATATTTATATTATTGATGCAAGAACTAAATTTAAGTTAAAATCTACTTTATAAAATTCACTAAATTGCTTTTAGAATATTCTTTTAGAATAATTGATATCATACGACAACAATGACAACTTGACCACAAACCTTCGAGGTATATTTATATTATTGATGTAACCACTAAATTTAAGTTAAACTCTACTTTAACAAATCTAATAAATTGCTTCCAGAATATTTATTTAGAAAATTTGATATCATGCGACAACAATAGCAACCTGATCACAAACCTACGTGGTATGTTTGTATCATTATTGTTATATAAGTTTATTTTTGTAATCTACTAAATTACTTTCTGAATTAATATGTTTATCTTTTGTACATTGAGGTAACGGTTATATTCATTTTAAAAATAAGCATAAATTTATTTATATATTATATAGATATATAATAATTATAAGACTATTATTTTTTATATGAAATTCCAACTTGATAAATGTCTGAATTACTCTTTGAAAATATTCAAGTTAATCTCACTTGTTCGCGATACACCCTGCTAACAAACAGACAATGCTCATATTTCTCACACATAGACAAGGCATATATATTCTCATTATGATGTATAGGGCCAGCGTAGTGGAAAATAACCCAATACCATCTATTACAGTCTTTTAATAGAAAAGACACCAAATGCACTACAGCGTTGGATGTTTGCGGTGACGGTGCCTGTAACAGGTACGTTGGCCCGGGAGTCTGGGCGGCGCACATTAAACGTCAAACTTGGCCCTAGCATCATATAGTGTGCATAAGGTGGGCCAAAAAGAAGCTGTTAGAAGTTGAGATGAAATACAGCAGGATTCGTTGAAGTATTATAGAACTATGAGAAATCAGAAAAGATGTTGATGATACAATGGTATTGAAATTCAACTTACACTATTTCCATAACGTGTCGGGTTCATCAAATGGTTTTCGTAACAGATCATGGCCCCAACTTTGACCTACCCTGTTAAAGTGGAAGTAATCTATGAGAATATTTCTCGGGCAACCCTTGGTTCCACATCTCATCACATTGTTGTTGTGGCATACTTCAATGCAAGACTAGGCAAACCAGGTGACGACCAGTAGTCACATGGATGTGAATATAAACACTTATTTATTTATTACAAAAAAAGGACCTAAAATATCTCTCGTATTGTGATTTAAAATGAAATTGACTTCATCACGTCGACTAAGCCTCGGACTTTCAACGATGCCTCATTGACCAATAGGCTATTTGACAGGTTTTTAAAATCCATTTTATATTATGCAGTAGAGCCTAAGGAACCCAGTAAAATTTGTTATTTTTTATTCTGGTATATATTAGCTGAAAAACATCGAATTAAAAATTCAATATTTAAATAGTGTGAGAAAACGCTACTTTGACAATATGGCGCTGCAATGAGGTCGGTGACGTCACTTGCCTGTATTCTGATCTGTGACAACTGGCATATATATTTGTTTGTTGTAAACAAAAACGAAAGAGCGATTGGATTTACTTTTTATCAGTGATTTATGTAACGAAATGAGTTACAAATGGTGTGCAGTTCCAAAATGTACAAATACGTCTTTAAAAACTCCGGAAAAACTATTTGTAAGTAGGTATTCCAAAGAATATCGAAGTGCGCCGAAAGTGGTTGCTACTTTCTCGGAGGGATTATAATCACATAGCGAATAGTACAAATATTTTCTTTTGTGAAGACCATTTCGATGTAAATAAACATAATATTTATATTTTGTAATAATTAATTACATTCAGAATGTTAATATTTTCGTTATTGATTTGAGGTTATAATACCTCTAATGTTTTTAACAGAATGTCTCTTGCAACTCACTTCGAATATTTCCGCTGTTTTCCATAATATTTGTTAAAATTTGTAGCTACAGAGTCCTATGATTTCAATAAGCAGTACACTAAAAGATCCCGACTAAAACTTGTTTGTTCGTTACAGATGGAAAATGACATGGCAAACCTATTTTGTACTGATAATAACAGTACAAAATAGGTTTCAGTCAGAAAATAATTTTAAAAGATAAAGTTCTGCCTTTTAAATTTCATTGCCAGCCAGATCGCATTAAAAGAATGTGTGATGCTGGTACTTCCCGATCTGCATTTATCAAACGGCAAAGAATGGAACTTGTTAAACAATGTGAAGACATTCAATAACCGACGTAACGTTAACAAATTATCGTTTATGTTCACGAAATTGTGCCAAACAAACTTAATTATTTATAACCTATATAAGTTCTTGTGGAAGTTCATCATTATTTCACTTTCTTATGATATAATTTAAGTTACCAGTAAAGTGTAATTATACTTACTTTGCTGTTTTTACATTTTTTAGCTCCGAAGCATAAAAGTCAGAATTATTTTTGAAAAATAATCCGACCATGATTGCGTCGACTTGTGGCAGGTTTCTGCTGTCTGCTTTTACAAAATCGTTGTCCATGGTTGAAAGTACTTGTAAAATAGTGCAAATAACAAAAAAAAAACAATGCATAATAAAGAAAATCTTAATATAACGGAGATAATCTACCACAACTAGGCGCAACACAAGTAGGCAAACGAAGTTTACAAGCAAGTGACGTCATGATAAATTCGACCAATCAGGAGCGTTTTGTGTCACGTGACGAACGTTTAAAAAATGCAATTTTTATTTACGGATTTTAAAATAAATTAATCATTATTTTCAACTTACGTTAATAAATAATCATTTTTTAACTCGTAATTTATACTGTTAACAGTAATTGACACTTTATTTTTCGCATTGTCAAATAGCCTATTTGCTAAATACATGCAATAATCACTATTTATTTGAATTGAATATATTAATGTGAAAAACCAAAGGGTATCGATTGATGATTTCTGTACTTTTTATACAAGCCAACACGAAATCGAAGTCATAATGCCAACAGCTCATTATCTTTAAAAAAATAATTTAATATGATAATTTGGTCCTAAAAATCATAAATATTTTATACGTCAAAAGTACTACAAATCTTATTATAAATAATGTCATAATTATATGTGAACGAATGACAACTATTCGACGACTATTTGTATTATGATATGATGTGTTGAAAGTTATAAAAAAAGACATATTAAAAGCATAATATATTTTTGACATCTCATGTTTCCAAGCATCGTGGTGCTAATTTTTGGTAGATTTTTGCAATCTGCTTTTACAGAACAGAACCGGCTTGAGATTAGTGTAACTTTCACAATAGTTACTTCTCATGGATGATTATTATACTTCATGATTACTTGATAGTCTCTGAAACAGTAAAGTTAAACTGGGTGGATCAAAAGTCTGAAAGGCGCTTCCAACACTTTTTAACTCCTTTATTCTGGAAGATAAAACCTCTAAAGCACGAAGTGAGATAGACCGCAGTTGAGGGCTATCGCTGCTGAATTATGTATATAACTTTGTGTTAAGTAGAAACCCTGCCATTTCACTGATATCTGGGCCCTATTGCAACTTCTCTAAAGGTTCATAGACTGTCAATACATCTAAATATTGTAATTAGTGTAATCAGTATACGAAAACGCCAAATGTCAGTTCGCCTTCCGCCAGAACTTGTGGCGAAAGTGACAAAACGTTTTTACAGGCGCACTAGAGGAGTATTTAAGTTTTTGGATTAGAGAAGACTGATTTTGCTAATGGTATGGCAGCCATGGCTGAAAGCTGAAAGACTTGGACACAGTGCCCAAAGATTTTAGAATTTCACAACTATTGAGTTTTAAAATGAACACGAAAATGATGAAAAATCTTATAAACGATGGAGGCTCTGCCGTATTCGTGAAAGGATGTTAACCTGGAATAGAAATATATTTACCTTGGACAAATAATTCAACTAAGTTAGTCAACTTCCAGAAAGAGGTCAATCGATGGATCCATCTCAGCTGGACAGCGTTTGAAAGGTAACACAGCATATTCTGTGCCAATCTAATGCAATGCTACAAGAAGTCTGAAATCATGATAATATTTTTGTCTTTTAATTTTGAAAAGAGTCTTTATATATATAGTTTTATTTCTTTTATATTTGTTTCACAATATAGTACATATTTCTTTGATATGAACAAGGATGAATTAATGTTAAAAAGCAACATTCATAATACCGGTATGAAAAATGATTTGCACAGATCTGTGGAGATGTTTGATAAAGTCCATTAGTCATTTGAGTCACTCAAGAAGACTCTAACTTGAACGGGGCCTAAGCACTTATCGTTGTAACGTTGCCAAAATCATAATTGTGCCCATACAAAGCTCCGTCGTGGACGGAGATGTCATGGGCGCATTCAAAAACGTGGAATAAAAAGGTTGGTCCTATTATGCTGGCAACAATAGTCCTACTGAAAAGTACCGGATACCAGCTGCAACATTATAATAAAAGGTAACTGCGAATAGGTTTCCCGGATAAAATTTTATTGTGAACCATCGACAAAGAGCTACGGACAAAAGTCGCTGTAGCTGCCTGAGTAATTCAGCGGAGCTGTGAGTCCGTGATTCGAGATTTTACATTCTTCAGTAGCACGTAACTTGGAAAATCTTGGAGAGTAGAAGAACAGAAACTCTTGCAAAACACGTTTTTTTCAAGAAAATTTTTATCAAAAGAAGATTTACTCGAGTAAATTCCATATTTTATCTGTTTATGTAACTATGCGCTTATTATTATATACCTAAAAGTAATATATCTCTGCTATACAACACCTTTTCATTTCTGAGCTATAAATTTAGATAATTAATCTTAAGTCTGATATAAATGTTGTATTTATAAAGTTTGATATTTGTAAGACATTGCATATTGTAAAAACTTTCCGGTTGGAAATTAATAAAACTATTTTTTCGGATATGCTGCTTCATTTTAATAAAAATCAAACAAACTTCGAACCTGCTTCACCAAAAAACCGTGTTAACCATTCTGTCATTCGGCCACCGACCATTATCCATCCCAATCGTATATTTACACTAGATCACCCTTTGCTTTGTTAAATCAATCATAGTAGACTATATACACTGTTATAATTGACGCGAAGTTTAACATACTTTTATAGACAGGCATAGTCTCAATTATTGTAAAAGTGATAGATGATAATCAAACTACAAGTTAGTTACTCGTAATACCATCTGATATTCTGTTGTTATTAACACGTATAGTTTACGTCAATACTTTTCCATAGATTCCTTAATAATATGCTTCTAATATTGTATTTTATTTTTAATGTACCAACAAAAAAACGTTTTACGTTTATTTAACGTTCTGTTTTGTATACTTCAAAAATAATCTTCATTAATGATGAATGATACATAAATAAAGTCTAAGCTTATTAATAGTATCTTGTAATAACTATAACAAAATAATTTATACAAAGTTATAAAATATTTTCGCAATCCACGTGCGCTTGACTTAACTACGACTTCTTGCAAAGAAAAAATTAAAAAACGCTAGTTAGCGAGTATAGCCATGGATATTTAACCAATGAAACGTATCAAATTATGTAAATAAACACTAATCACAACTCGACAGTCTAAACGTCTAATCACTTTACTGACAGTGTACATACTTTATAAATTGGTGTACTTTAACAGCAAACTATTCTCATAAATTTCAATAATTTCATAGGAATTCAATAATTTCATCTTATCCATCTAGATAACTAATGAACATAACATTACAAACTTCATTCTGGCGTTTAGGGTTAGTGCCTGCCTTTTTCATGGCATGCATATAAATCAAGTAACTGGTTCAGAAATAAGTTGGCACTCCTAATATTGCTTTTAGTAACCACTCCCTTCAAAAATTACATGCCTCCCTAGGGAACTGGCTAATGGTATGGCCGTAAGTAATAAAACAAGGAAATATTCAAATGAAGAAGGGCAGTTTCGTATTTATTTAAAGCTGCTTTTAGTCTGATTTCTATTTATTAATTATGTTCCATTTAATATTTTACTTCGTTGTATATTAGTCTAAAGTATACTACCAAAAATATTTTTTAAAATTATATTTCTATATCACTGAGTATTAGTAAATTGTTGACATGTATTGATGATCTGTGTGTATTTGCAAAAATTAAAAGTAAAAAAATCCTTTTTTAAAAACAAGCTCGCGAGATTTACTTACTTATAGAATATTTTTAACGACAAGCATTTATATGTATTGAAAGTTTATTTTGTTCTTTTTAGCGCATTTAATAAAGCTTGTTTTTAAAAAAGGATTTTTTTACTTTTAATTTATTTTCCGACTAAAAAACCAAGCTTAGTAAACCCTTTCATTTGATACCCATATTGTAGAGGTGCATCATAAATAATTGGTTCGCCATCTTGGGAAAGTCCGCCATATTGGATTAAGAGTGACGTCACATTATTTACCGAGGTGTTCTTTTCAAGCCCTTTTATTTAATACCCATATTGTAGAAGTGCATTAAAAATAATTGGTCCGCCATATTGGATTTAGAATGACGTCACACAGTTAATCATGCATTGTCATCCGAACTAAACGTGTATACCAAATTTCAGCTCAATCGAAAACCGGGAAGTGGATCAAATTTAAGTTGCAAGATTTGATTACAGAACGACAGACAACGGGACAGGTGAAAGTAAATAAAAGCTTGTAAAATAGGCGGTACCATTAAGACGACATTTATTACATACTTACACTTACATAGAGTGAAACATAAAATTGCATTAATGGAATGCTGTGGCATACGATAGATGTGAATAGTTTGTGAACTCTCGCTGTAATAAGTAGTTCCTGTAATAATACCGAATAAGCTACCTCGGTGGTAACCTCGAACAGCCTACCAGGTACTGGGTACTTAAAATATTTTTAGACCAATCCGAGACGTCAAGTTTGTTACTAAACGAGTTTTAACGCCTATAGGAGATTATTCTATAATTTTTAATATACCACCGTAGTCTACCAATACCAGGGTCACATACACATTACCGAACCTTTAAAACCCAATTAACTCCCTTCTTGAAGTGATCATTTCACAATCTGCCGGAATCCTAATCTGGAGTTTTAAAATTTAATATGAATGGTCTCTCGCACAAAAGTTTACACGGATTTCTGCCATCTCTTTTCTTTGTGTTGTTTCTACAAAAACAGGTAGAAAACATTCAAAGACACCATCACCCAACTACCACTACTTTATGACTTATTTAAATAGCAAAATAGACTTAAACAGAATAACCGGAGGTTAATTATTTGTTTTTTAGTCTCGAGATTATTTTTATTTCGAGTACGAAAAAACAGTCAACAACCACTTTTTATAATTTAACCTTTACAATTATTTCCCAGTTTCATGGACCCTTTTTTACTGAATTAATGGAATAATATGACTTTCATAGATAGGCTGATAAGATAATAATTATAGCCAGTACCGATGTATGTATTTATACTGCAAAAAATGGACCACAGGCTCTACTTCACAAATAAAACAAGATAGACGTTATCCAGATGCAAGATTCCCACAAAAGGGTATGCAATATATTTGAATGTGCGCAGCTTATAACATCCGTAATAGACTTGAACCGAAGCCAAGAATGCAACGATTGATTGGTTATTGATATTGCAATGCTATATTAGCTGTCGAGAAATGACTTAAAGTCAGTAAGTAACTTTACTGTAGATTTGTGTGTATTTTTAATTACTTCAAGTGTGAAAAGAAAATAAATAATTAGGACTTTCTTTTCTCACTTGTAATTATTTTATAATAATGTTCATGTTATTGATATAAAGATCATAGTGGTATTATTAATATATATAATCACGCGTATATGAAACAAGTATCGTTTAATAATTATGACGTTTATATTATGCAATTGTTAACTTGAACTCAAAAAAATAATATATACATAAACATAAGAAATTATTTATATATATATATATATGTATATATATATATATATATATATATATGTATATATATATATATATACCTATATATATATATATATATATATATATATATATATATATATATTATATATATATATATATATATATATATATATATATGTGTGTGTGTGTGTGTGTGTAGTTGTACATCAAACTTAAGGATTCATCTTAAATACTTATTAAATAAATGTCTATAGATATATTTGTAAATCAATGTTTTGTATTGAACGCTTAATGGATACCGAAATGTTGCCACACAGAAGAAAGTCCAAATTGAAAATTATTTGGAGAGAATCGTGTAGGTAACTGTTTTATTTTTTTTATTATTTTTAATTGATACGTACTTATCTAAAATTTGGTTAGGAACAATAGGAACAAAGGGAGTTAAATAGCTACATAAAATACCTCCCTGATTATAAGTATTTAAGTTTCGTAATAACATTGCATTTTTTTATATGCGTAAGTAAAATGTTACATACAATATAAAACATCAGAAACGAGTGATATACGGAATTAACTTACCAAACTATTCACTGAAATAACCCATAATATACGAAAATTCGAAACCGATATTAATTGAAATATAAACTATTCTTTTGCACATGTGCCACGTCTTCGTTTACTACCAATAGCCGTTTATGTAGACAGCTGTCATTTCTTTAAAGATACAGAAATAAACCGATACTGAATTTTATGGCTTCATGCATAAATATAGACATCTAGCCTAGGACCGATAAGTCACCATTAGAGCAGTAAAGATACCACCGAGATGTTTTACGACGTTTTTGTTTTCATTCGAGTTTATGATACTTTTGTTATTGCTAAAGTTGTATTTTTATAATTTTCACTATAAAAATACTATATATACTATGTAGTTTCTTCAATCTTATATTAACATTTTTTTATTACCTATTATATTAATCACAAAATACAAGATAATGATTATACATTTTTGTATTCTAATGTGATGAATATTTCGTCTGTAAGTATTCAAAAAATAATCGCTTGGCACTAATAAAGTGTTTAAATTATTGATTTTAGGGTTAACTAGAAAAAAGTTATGTCTATTACTAATTATTTATTTATTTTGCTAGGAACGTTCACATCTTTCTACCACTGCTTTATCCTGGTTTAAATCTTACCTGGCTCATCGGGTTTAGCTGATCAAGGCCATTGATAACAAATCATTAAATGGTGTATATTCGGGCGTGCCTCAAGATTCTATTCCCCATTTTCATTAATAATATTTCGACATCTTCTTTATATATCCTCCTTTTAACAATAATTTCCAAAAATATACTGCTGTGCCTATATCCAACCATAATTCTGCTGTTGATATTATTAATTTGGACCTCAATTTAATTGAAACGTGGGCGATATCATTGATTAATAGTAAATAATAGCCCTTTAATATAATTCTGATCTGTGACTGGTTGCGATCTTCTCTGGTAAAGTATTACCTTTCAAATCCATAGTTAAGAACTTGAGTATAGTAATGGATTAAACACTGTCATGCATTTGATTCTTTTAAGCGACTCTAAGAGTTTCTCCCTTTTTAAAGCAAATTGTTGTTAAAAGCTTCTTTATCTTTCACTTAATAGATTTGATGACATCGCTTGTTTAGAAGCTACTGGATAGGTTGGAGAGACTTCAATAACTGGGCGTATGCTATGTGTTCAATATAAAAAAAATTTGATCGTATAGATTTTCGCTTTGAGCAGAATTGGCTGCCGATTCGCCAGCGTAGAAAGTATCATATTCTGGGGTTTTTCTACGTTATGTTACATGGTATTTGTGACCTCGGGTACCTCCGTAAATGGTTCCAATTTCGAACGGTATCCGATACTCACCTGCAGCCTCGCAACGCTTTGGATCTCATGGTCATAATGTGCTATACGTTATCCACTTTATTTAAAAAGTCCTATGCAGTGATGGAAGAGAGGCTCTGGAATTTGTTACTTAAAGCAATTCGGAAAGCTCCTTGCATCGCAGCTGTTAAAATACATCTGAAGAAACATCTACTTGTAAACAGAACATGAACTGTATTCTATTTTATTGAACATTACCAGAACATGAACTGTATTCTGTATTGTTTTATATATGTGCATGCATATTTATTAATGTATACATTAGGTTATGTGTGTTTCCGACTTCGGGCCGGTGCTCAGGCTTGCCGAGCTTGGGGTGGCATGTGTCGTGCGGGCGATCCGTCGGCTGGGCTTAGAAATAGCGCCTCACAAAACCGAGGCGCTATGGTTCCACGGCCTTCCGAGGCGCCGGGAACCACCCAGCTGCCGGATCCGGGTGGGTGACGCGGTGGTCCCGGTGGGGCCGTACATCAAGTACCTGGGCCTCACCCTGGACCGCCGCTGGAGCTTCGAGGAGCATTTCGTGCGGTTGGTCCCCCGAGCCAAAAGGGTGGCGGGCGCATTGCATCGCCTGCTGCCCAATCTTGGGGGACCGAGGGATGGAGTTCGCCGCCTGTACGAGGGCGTCGTGCGATCCGTGGCCATGTATGGGCCTCCCGTGTGGTCGCAAGACTGCGCGAGGTCCCCCCGCTGCAGAGCTCTGCTACGGAGCCTGCAGCGGATAATGGCCATACGGATCGTACGAGGCTACCGTACAATCTCGTACGAGGCGGCGACGGTTCTGGGACGCTCCCCCCCATTCGACATCCTGGCCGACATGTACGCGGCGACGTATGCGTCGCGGCGTGTCGACCGGGGGAGCGATGGGGGGAGCGCCCTGGAACCCGCGCACGAAGTGCCTAAGCGGGAGTGGCACCGACGGATTGTGGTGGCCTGGCGTGCGCAGCTCGAAGTACGGAGCTGCGCGCGCCAGCGGGCCGTCGGTGCCGTACTCCCGAACCTCGAAGCTTGGCTCCACGGGAAGGAGGAGGTCACCTACCGATTGACTCAGATACTCACCGGGCACGGCTGCTTCGGTGAGTATCTGTGTCGAATAGGACGGGAGGGATCGACACATTGTCACCACTGCGCATCCGACCTCGACAATGTCCGCCGGCATTGATTGCGGCAATGCTGGCGGACGAGGGAGGTTGGAGGGCTGTGGCCTCCTTCTGTGAAGCAGTGATGCTCCAGAAGGAGGCCGCCGAGCGGGGTCGGGAGATGGCCGATCCCGCTCGAAGAAGGCGGCGCCGGGCTCGGTAGCACAGCTGCGGCGCCGCCGTGGGTCGCCGGCGGGCGCGAGGAAGTCGCGACTGCTACGGCGACCCGCGATGGACCACGCCTCTTCCGTGCCCGGGGGGCGTCGTCGGTGGAGGAGACCGGGGGAGGCAGTAGCCTCCCCCGAGGAGGGTTCCCCTCTAGATAGGGGAGCGGAGGCTGGGGGTTCCCGGAAGGGGCTTGATGTTCCCGGGGGCTCCCTACATACCTGAGGAAGGCCAACCCTGAGGTTTTTAGTGGGTAGGCCTCCCCCTTCTGGGGAGGAGAGCCCCACATAACCGCCGGCTCGCCACAGCCGGGGTATGCAATTTAATGCATTTTCCTCAGGGAAACAAAAAAAAAAAAAAAATTTATGTGTGTTTATTGTTCTTTCAATTTAATTAATCTCTGGTTAACGTCTTTTGATAAGTTTTAGGTAGCTGAACCAGTTGTAGTTATTTCGATGATGTTGACAATAAGCGAGACCAAACACTATGTTGTCATATATGAGTTGAGATAAAATCAAAGACAAAGAAATATCACACGAGATTTATCACTCAGAAACTTTCGCATCCTATAAAGTATTTCTCCAAACGATACATACAACTTCAACCAAATTTACTCAAAACCATGTCAAGGTTTTGCAATGAAGCGCGTTTCCGTTTATACCTATTTTTTAATTATGTACATTTAAAAAATAATTCTTAAGTGATTAATTTTAATGTACAAATTTACAAAAAATAACCACGTTTTTATTAAGTACATCGCTTTTCTTATTTTCTGTAAATATATTTTATGTATAACCCGACTGACTATAGCACTGAAAAGATAAATCTGATCAAAAATGAGTGGTAGCAACTAATCGGAATATTTTTTTTTTATGGTTTGAAATAGTTAAGACATTTGTTAGAGATGTGTATCTACTTAAAAAATCTGAGACATTGAGTCTTCATTGTAATTAGAAATATGCACCATGTAAACGTTTGTCAATAAATATTTTTATTTCCAAGAAAGGAAATTTGTATCAAAATCCAACTAAAAGATAGCTTCTTACCATTGCAAATGTTTGCATTTAATTAACATTCTACAATAGGTGTACAAAATCTAAGTTTGGCTTACCAATAATCATATTTAGGTTCATATCAATGACCGGAAAGGAGTAGCCATTTCATATTGAGAATCTAAAAACATGTGCAAGCAAAAACTAGTTGCATTTTAACTAGACTACTTTCCAATTTCGAACACGATACTTAACTTTAAAGACAAGGATAAGATAGAATAGAATTGTAATTAGTCTAACCCCAACACCTCTTGACCGCTCTTTCTGTTTCAACAAGTTGGACATTTGCCATCTTACGTAAATTTCAGCGTTCAGAAACGTCTATGTTAACAATTTCCTTATTCAAAAACATCGTCTATTTAGATAATCGTTATAAATGATTATTTATATCATTATTATTGCATATAAGTGTATCATCATCAAACCAAATAGACAGTACTATTACATAATGTTACCGTATTGCTAATTATCGTAATTAATTTTTATTAAATTATGTGTAATAAAATTTACATATTACTTAAACGTCAAGTACAACGATTCGGCTTATATTTTAAGAAGTATCTGCCAAAAGAACATGCACTCGTTTCTACCCAGTTCTGAAAGCACCTGGTATCCTCGGATATTTTAAGGTATCTATAGAATCGGTTCTAAAAGCATTATAACCGGTTCCCCCGGTTTAATTCTAAATTCGAAAGTATTCTATGATACGAAATGACAACGTCATATAATCACCGTTCTCTTCGCACGCTTCTATTGTAAGAAGTGAAAAGTAGTTTAAAAAAATATATATTTTCTAAGACATAAAAATATGTAATCTATTTCAATATTAAATAAGATTTGGATTGCAGTAAATTATAGAGGCAGGAAGAAAATGAACTATATTTGTAAAATATTTGTTTTTTCCTGTAGTTAATGTGTCCTATTACTGCAAAATGTTATGTGCTTAAATTATAAATAAGCGAAAACAGCAATTTAAGTTAAAATAATCTGATTTTAGAAGAAGAGGTTCATTAAATTAGTTGTTTTAAAGTAATATAAAGTGAAATTTGTTTATAAAAATACCCAAAATATGAAATTCAGAAACAGAGGACGAGTCCATCATTTACAAGGAAGTCTGATCACCATAACAAAAGCAAAAAAAAAACAGATACTCAGTTACATTTTTCTAATAACAATTACTCTGATATATATATATAAGATATGACCATTTCCCACTGCTAAAATATTGCACCGAAACAAGCAGCTCATAACATTCAACTCTACACTACTAAATGCACATTCACAATAAGCATAAGATCTTGTTGTTCTTATAGAAATCGGTATGAATGCAGTAACGTTCTTTTGTACCACAAAATCTATGACCTATACCTATATATATTTTAACATTTAATAATTCATGTTTATGGTAAAATGATGTGTTTATTACTATTATTATCTTTTGTTTTGCTTCATATCACGCGTCAATAAGATATGGTCCGTTATAAGGCGACACTTAGAAGAATTACGAATATATTTAGTAAGAAGTAACTTTTTATGTTATTGATTTTTATCTTTACATCTTATAGACTTTCAGCGTCAAATACAGTTGAGTAGCCATTCCACTGACTGGTAGATATTATTGCGTTAAGTTCGTCCTATGTAATATATATTTATTGTGAAATAAAGGTTGATATAAATATAAATTGATTAGAGTTTGTATTGCTATGGTATTGGTATTAGCCTTCTAATTGGGACTGGATTGGGATTGTGGATTGGGCCTATGGTTCGAACCTACTTACTAATTCGATTTTCTTTACATCGATGGTCTTACGGCAAATAATAATATTTTAAAACCAGCTGGGTACAATTATATATAAACTCAAAAGTGTATATGAATTCAACTAATCTACACAAATTCAGCGTGATCGATTATATCCTAATCACTATTACTTAGATATATTTAAGCATGTGCCACTCAATGGGGTTGTAGTCATCTATCATAATGAGGGAAAATCTCTAGCTATATTAGAATTGACTTAGAGCGTCCTATTGACATATGAATGGAATGAGACGGGACTATCCCCTAATGCAGCAGCTGTAAGAATAGACATACCTGTACTTTATCGTTAGGGAAACGTTTGCATAACATTTTTCTATATTCTAAAATTCTTGAACAGTTTTAGAAAATCAATACAGTCTACGAAAAAATGATTGATCACTATAATAGGATCGATTAGTATAAAAAAATATATTTCAAGATACTACTTGCAGTGGTCAAGCTCTAGAACCTTTCCAGGAGAGTTTTAATGACCGTAAACAATAATAAAAATACAATTAATTATTAAATCTTTGTATTTAATATAGTGAAATTACATTAAAGTAAGATACATGAAAATGCAATATCTTGAAGAGCTTAGAACCACAATCTTTGACACAAGCACACCGAAAGCTGGAAGCATCGAAACTATATTTTATGTTCAAATTGAAACTCGTATTAATCGGCCATCAGCCTATTTCTAAAGCACGGCGACTAGCGAAAAGCTATTTCCTATTTATCTCAATACCGCTAGCTGGTAAGTGCAGTTGAATCGACACATCCCCTGAGTGCAATTTTCCGTCGCCACCCGAGATGGTGTTCAACCTAAAGTGTAACTAGATTTTAGTTTTGGTTACCCAATATTAAAAATGAAACACTTGTGGAATCTACAATACGAAAATGTTTAGCTTTTAATTATTACTTTTTATTATATAATATTATAAGCGGATACCCCCACACGTTACGTAAGGTTGCCGACCGTTGCCTATAAAAGCCGCTGCGGTTGGCTAGCGACTACTTATCATCGGGCATTCGGAGCGGGTAGACCGGTCGTACCGTTATTACGTGTTGCGTTGCGTAACGTTGCGTAATTCGTAAAGTAGGCGTTAGGCTGATTTTGTTCCTCTGTAAAATTATTTTGTTGCCAAATTTTTGTGTTCATAAGTGATTTGTTAAATTGTTTATTTTTTTAAGGAATTTCTCTTCTGATTCCTAAAATCAGAACTGGGATAAGCAACTCTTAGCCCACAATTACGAGGAACAAAGTCTTCTGCGTACTTTAGTGTTCATGTTGTAATAATGGCTGGCGGATCCAGTCGGAGTGACCGTAGGTCGCGAAGTCGTTCCCGTGATAAGTCGCGGCACCGTTCACGTAGCCGTCACGAGGTGTCCACTAGGAACCGCCGATCGCGACGTCGGTCATATAGTAGGACGCGTAATGAAAATTTCACACCGTCAGAAAAAACGCCTAATCGTGATCGCCATCATCGTCGCTTGAACAGATCGCGGTCTTCAAGCAGGTCACATACCCCGGATTTGGCTATTCATTCCACATTGAATTCGATCGTGGACCGTCTTGCGTCGATCTTAGCAATATAAGTGAAGGTCAGGTTAGGCCGAGTCAGGAGAAGGTTAGAGCTTTGATTTTTTGAATTTCAGCTGAACCTCAAAATGTTAAGCGGGTAAGTCAGTATATGGGCTTAGCCAGTTATTTTCGGGGGTACATACGACGTTCATAGGATGAACGCGTGAACGGCAACGACACCCTCCACGGAAATTTAATAAAATGACTGCGTTTTTGTTATAAAGTTTTCGCAGAGCACAGGAAAACTTGATCCTGGCATGCGTGGCCCGTACAAAGTAGTCAGGATCCTGCCGAATGGTCGCTACGAGCTACGCTTGCTGAGCGGAGCCTACGGAAAGACTACGCAAGCTACAGCACAGCATATGGTGCCGTGGCGAGGGGAGTGGTGCCCAGAGACTTGTGCAGCGTTCTTCGAAGTAAATATGACTGCACATGGGCGTTGTTAAGTGTGTCTTCCGCCCGTAGCGCTAAATAACTTGGACGTTGTTAAGTGTGTCTTCCGTCCATGGGCGTTGTTAAGTGTGTCTTCCGCCCGTAGCGCTAAATAACTTTGGACGTTGTTAAGTGTGTCTTCCGTCCATGGGCGTTGTTAAGTGTGTCTTCCGCCCGTAGCGCTAAATAACTTTGGACGTTGTTAAGTGTGTCTTCCGTCCATGGGCGTTGTTAAGTGTGTCTTCCGCCCGTAGCGCTAAATAACTTTGGACGTTGTTAAGTGTGTCTTCCGTCCATGGGCGTTGTTAAGTGTGTCTTCCGCCCGTAGCGCTAAATAACTTTGGACGTTGTTAAGTGTGTCTTCCGTCCATGGGCGGTTGTTAAGTGTGTCTTCCGCCCGTAGCGCTAGATAACGACGACGAGAGATGGCGGCGATGCGATCCCGACTCCATGCCTTGGAGAGGCGGACGCTCGCCATGGACGCCCACCGGTCCGTGAGGGACCAGTCGTCAACATCACCTCGGTGCCCGAGCCGCGGGCACATGCCGCCATCATCTCGCCGCAGCGCCGCGTCGCTGTCAAGGCGATCGGACGCGCGCACACGCCGCCGACTATGCGGCGCCCGACTACGCGGCGCTCCGTCTGCGCACCCGCTTCATCGGCGCCGTCTGCGCGCGCGACGACTGCGAGGCCGCTGGAGGCTCGCTGTGCGGTTACGACGCCTGCGCAGAGCCAGGGACCGTCGCACACGCCGCGCCGACGTTCCTGTGACGCGGTCGTGCCGTCAGAGGCGCGCGCGACGACTGCGAGGCCGCTGGAGGCTCGCTGTGCGGTTACGACGCCTGCGCAGAGCCAGGGACCGTCGCACACGCCGCCGCACGTTCCTGTGACGCCGGTCGTGCCGTCGGAGGGCGCGCGCGACGACTGCGAGGCCGCTGGAGGCTCGCTGTGCGGTTACGACGCCTGCGCAGAGCCAGGGACCGTCGCACACGCCGCCGCACGTTCCTGTGACGCCGGTCGTGCCGTCGGAGGGCGCGCGCGACGACTGCGAGGCCGCTGGAGGCTCGCTGTGCGGTTACGACGCCTGCGCAGAGCCAGGGACCGTCGCACACGCCGCCGCACGTTCCTGTGACGCCGGTCGTGCCGTCAGAGGGCCCGCCCGAGACTGCGCCGGAGGTCGCCAACAGTGACGTTAGCGTCACAGCCACGGTAACCGAGCGTATGGTAGACGCGATACGCTCCATCAACAGCACGGTGAGATCCAACCAAATATTTTATATTTCTAGTCTCTATCCTAATTTGCATAACTTCGAAGATTGGTGTGAAGAAGTCGATCGTGCCAAGTCGATGAATAACTGGAACGGTTACGAATGTCTTTCCAGAATAGGCAACTGTCTAAAGGGGGACGCTCGAATGTGGATGACTGAGTGGGTGACAACCCGAGGCTCGTGTCGAGGACGACACTATGTCAGGAGAGGCCGTATAAGCGGATACCCCCACACGTTACGTAAGGTTGCCGACCGTTGCCTATAAAAGCCGCTGCGGTTGGCTAGCGACTTACTTATCATCGGCATTCGGAGCGGGTAGACCGGTCGTACCGTTATTACGTGTTGCGTTGCGTAACGTTGCGTAATTCGTAAAGTAGGCGTTAGGCTGATTTTGTTCCTCTGTAAAATTATTTTGTTGCCAAATTTTTGTGTTCATAAGTGATTTGTTAAATTGTTTATTTTTTTAAGAATTTCTCTTCTGATTCCTAAAAATATAGATATATTAAAATCACTTAGATAAAAAAGCATACGGCCATGGCGATTTTATGCGTTTGCCATAGCTTATTATCGACTCTTTTAGTTTAGACTAGGGAACGAAATATTTCACGATTCTCGCCTTCCGTTACTGTATATATTTTTTTCAAGATATATCAGAAATATTTTTACAGAAAATTAACACTATTTGATAATACTTTGGAATGATAAACATTCAAAATTATGTTGATTATATTAGCTCCCAAATGTAATACATATTTTTGATATTTTTTTCCATCAGAATGTTGAACATTATGGAAAAATATATTCGTGGCAGTTTAGGTCTGACGTTCCTGAGAACCTTCCACGACTTAAACATATTTTACGATTTGTGATTAGTTTGTGTTAAGCTGCTCAAAATATATTTCTATACTTCTCATGTAATAATGTTAAAGGCAATATTCAATATATAAATATACCTTAAAAATATATAATTTTCAATTATTCTCAAATATGTCGTAAAAATGTACAGGCCAAAATGACAAATGATTACTGTTATGACTAAAAAATTAAAATTATTTTGTTAAAGAGCAAAACTTTGTGATTTTTAGACTACTTACATATACCTTTATGCTGTATAAACATTATATAGAAATAAAGAAATTGCATATTTAGTAGACCGTATAAGAAGTCACCCAAATAAGCAATGCAGAGGTCCAGGGTCCGGTGACCCTATATATATTGGCTTACTGGCCATTGGTCGAATTCACATATAGTTTGAGTTTCTTCGAAGGCTATCTCATGATATTTCCATCATTCCATTCGGACTTGTGTTGCTTATCTATACATATAATAAGACAGTAAAAATATTTTGTCTGTACATTTAGTATTTTTGACTGAAATGGATAGAGGGGCACTTAAATAGATTATTAGAAAGCAAAAAAAATTTTTTGGAATTTTTTGTCTGTCTGTCTGTATGTATGTTCACGTTTATCTCCGAAAGTACTGAACCGATTTGCTTGAAACTTTCACTATTTGCTTTGTTTTAACTCAGAATAATATCTAAGCTTTGTTTCATCAAAATCGGTTCATTAAAAAAAAAGTTATCGTCATTTTAATGAACTCAAGGCATGATAATATTGCGAATTATAATGTACACCATTCTTACATAAGTTACATGGGAAATTTAAAATCTAAAGAAAATTCATCATCATGATACAATACATACATAAGATAACGTCTTTATCCCCTGCGGGGTAGACAGAGCCACAGGTTATAAGACCCCAAAGGCGACGTTTAGCATGTTCGTGGGCAGTGAGATGGAACAGGGAACCAAAATACGATGAAACGAAACCAGTTTTTATCAAAATAATATGATAAATGCGAAAGTTTGTTTGTTTATTACCTCTTCACGCTTAATCTATACATATAATAGAACAGAAAAAATATTTAAGTGTAAATCAGTTTCATTACGCATGTTAGTTTTTTCATAAATCACTAGATGGCGCTGTTTCATTTAATCAATTTCTACAACGCGCTATTGTAGTTTTTTCAAATAAAGCCTAATAAAGGAATGTGTTTCGACATAAGGCGAAAATCTCCTTCGTATCATTATATACGCCGAATATAAAACTGGCACAATGCCTTGCCCTACACTTCTTCGTAATATTTTATGTAGGGATAATAAACTATAAACGGCTTTTAAAATATATATATTTTAAAATCAACAAATGATTTGTGTATCAATAACATTCAACTCGAAATTTACGCAGACGAAGTCGCGGGCAACAGCTAGTATATATATATGTTGGTACTCCACCGATGGTTGAAAAAGGTATACAAAAAAATTATAACAATGTACATAAAAAAACAACCAAGCGACACACGTTAATATGTAGGAAGGTTTACAGCGAAACATCGTTGATCAGTCCCCTAAATTTACATATGAAAGAGGAGAATATATTTTCAGATAATGAAATAAAAAATCTTATTACCATTAAAGAGACGGATTCGATGGCGTGCGCAGTAAACGGAACTGTCAGTGTCGACGCGATTGTAAAAGACGCAGTAAAATATAGAATTACGATTCTCTTCCTCCATATGGAAATTTATTTCGACAATAAATTGTTGGACGCCTATAATACGTTTAATAAATGTGTATATTTGGTAATCTTTTGATTCTGGGTTATGGTTTGTTTTATACGATACTAGGATTTCACCTGCATATCTACATAACTAACTCTCTTATACCTATGTACTCGTATGTATTATATTTGTATTATAAGAATATGCATGTGTACTTAATATACTTAAAAAAACAGATTTTCTTATTTCATTTTAAGTAACACAAAATCTTTAAAAATGAATTTTCCGATATAAATTTACTTTTTAACAAAAGTATCCAGCATATATATATATTTATATAATATAAATATATTTTTTTATATTTATTTCGTTTTGTGGCAGAATAAAAACCCGTATCTCCTTTGCAATACGCTCTCCTTAATTCTTAATTTATCTCTTCTTATAATATGTATTATAAAAATAATAGTAACCAAACCCAAAATATGTATCAAAAGAGATTTAAATCTATTTCATGATTGATGACAATATGCTTCATATGTGCTAATTTAAAATTTTGTTGTTTTCAGTGAGAAAGGTTACATTCTTATAACACAATCTATTATAGAGCTGAATTCACAAAACATTACTCTAGGGCAATAAGAATAAGTAAGGAACTATTCGATTGGAAAAAAGCAAGTGTCCAGTCCTGTAGTCCAATTTAGTTTTGTGGTCCCGAGTGGCTTGTCTGCCAAGCGACAATGCAGTCAAACATTTTTTTCAACCCTCTCAATGTAACAATAAGATTTAGTTTTCTATGAGTGTATATCTTAAACTGCTACTTGAATGTCTCCTAAAATTTGGTGTTCAATTAAAAATATATCTGCAGTATGAGTTTTTTGAGTAGCGTATTGAAATTGGTGAAATTTAAACAAATTCAGCTATTTGTTGACTTTAACAATAATAAAATAAATTACCCTTAAGTACAACCATGATACTTCAGGTTAATATATTGATATTAACCTGAAGTATCATGGTTTTGATGCGGATACATAACATAACTATAACACACATGCATTTATTTAATCTTAGATTGTGGAATTTAATGTTACAGTTTTCGACTAAATGACCACTTCTAGTTAAAATCAGAAATTTATTTAAAACAGCTTACTAGTTATTAGTTTAGCATCTAAAAAAAAAATATAGCCATCTGATAAAGTAACTTTCTCCCAAAACAAGCCCATTAAACCCGACTCATCAAGCTAGTCTCAATTTGCGCATTCAACGACTTGCAGCCATTCTAAGCAGATCGTCTCATCGTCGATGAGCTGTCATTAGCATATCACCGGGTCGTCCGATGAGTTCCACTCCAATGTCTTGAGATCATCCGATTGTTAAACGCTGAATAGAGTTTTTTAATATAATCTCAAGTGGTATCGCGACGAGTGCGTCAGTAAAATTGTATTACCAGACTTAATGGGGTACAGCAGTTTCAATGTAATGTTGATATTTAATATAACAATTGGAATTCAAATGGGATCGAAAGTATAATACTATCTAAAAATAAAATAAAAATATTAAAAATACTTAATACATCATCATTATCATCAGTTCATCAAGTAGCCGTAAGGTAAAAAAATGAAAATTGATATAAAATAATTAAAATTTTTATTTAACTATTTTTAAGCAATAAATATAACACTCTATACAAAATGCAATTAATATATAAATTAAATAGATTTTATTGTGATAAATTTTAGTTACTTGTTGTTTTGAGAGTTAAAGTTCTTACATATTTAAGAAAGTCATTGACATAGTTGAGTGATTTTTACTGTCCATTCCTTTTTAAATCTATCATAAATCTTAAATAAATATTTTTATATATTATGACTTTCTATACACAATTGTTAAGTTTGTAGTTTTCCAACAATGGATATTTTATTGAAATAATTCAAATATTTATATTACTATGTAATCACTTTAATAGTTTTTATCGACAGTTGGTAACACCATAAAACTGAAATCACATTTATCTTGTTAGTACTTTAAAATATATAGATTTACTAAGAAGTGTTCGACTCTCATTGAAATTTACGGTGCAAGGAAATATTTACGACCCGATTCTGCTACTGATTACCATTTCATTAAGTTTTCCTTGTCAAGAGCTTCAAATAAATGTTTGTTGATTACTTTTCATCCTTACTTTATATATAAGCACAAAGTATTTCTCAATTCACTTGAAATATCGTCACATATTTGAGATTCAAAATTACGAAAATTGTAAAACCTCAGTAATATAACTCTGAAGCACCATTACTTTCTATATATACCTTACCATCACGAAGGGCTTTCAAATGTTATGATACATATAGCCTTCATATGAAATTTCCTAATTGTAATTTATAAAAAAATAAAGGTCCGTATAGAAATCTATAACCTTATCTCACCCAATAAAATAAATTCTAAAACGTGGTCGGACTATATGTTCTGTTTGAGACTATATTAATTTTCTGATATAACTCGGAACTTTTAAATGCTCAACTAATTTTGAAAGATACTCCTTCAATTTTTTTTTCTCATAAAGCAGAAACTTTAAGCAGTTAACAAAAGGATTTTAGTAATTACATTATATATAACAGAATCATAATCTGAATGGGTGTTTCATTATGTTTTCTTGTATTAACCTAATTGACAACACTTCTTTTGTGATCTTTTCCACTGCAGTCAAAGTGAAGCTTAGAAAACTAGCGTACATAGAAATTATTAAAAATAATTGCTATTTTGAAATCAAAGTGCGAAAATGAATTTAAAAAAAAATATTCAAGCGTGATGAAATATTTTTTGTTGTTTTTTAAACAACGTAATAGGTTGGCAAGTCTAAACGAAGATTTTCATTTTTTTGCGAAAAATATTTATAGGGTGAATGATGATTATTGTATCTTACTAATTTTAGGACATAATATGAATTTCATTTTTTTCGTTTCGTCAAATCAACATCAATTGAAAAAAACAAATCAACAAAAAAATTACAATATTAAACGAAAACTTAATGTACAAACCGTTACAAACAAAATCTTGGAAAAAATATTCAAATTAACATAATATTCAGCGGCGACATTTTTTCCTTTTCTCTCATCAAAAACTCAGGGGCGAATTTGACTTGTAAAATATTCAGTACGCTCTCAGAACAGCGTCGTGCGCTGCTTTTTTTTAAAGACCTAATGCTATTTTTACTTTGAGTTTAGAGTATGCGGACCATTTGCGAGGGATACTGTAAGGCAACATTAACACTAAGTAAAGATCGTTAAAACTTTGGAGTAGCTTAGTCCATTAGCCGCATACGGACTCTCGCAATGACTTGGCGATACACGGCATTTTTTGTTTGTCCCACATATGTCTGCTTCCCTTTAGTGGATCCTTCAGATGATGATTTTCAAAGAATCTATTGTAAACGAAAAAACTTATAATATGCTGTAAAATATAAAATATTAGATTTGAAGTAAAAAAGATCTATATAAAATTCATCATCCACAAAAATATTTAAAATATTGATTTTTGGAAACAAATTTTGTATTTTTTTATGTGATAGGGGGCAAACGAGCAGACGGATCACCCGATGGTAAGCAATTACCGCCGCCCATGAACGCCCGCAACACCAGAGGAGTCACAAGCGCGTTGCCGGCCTTTTAAATGGGAGTACGCTCTTTTCTTGAAAGTTTGGATATCGTAACGGTTCGGAAACACTGCAGGCGACAATTCATTCCACAGTTTAGCTGTGCGAGGCAGAAAATTTCTAGAGAAACGCACAGTGGTGGACTGCCAAGTATTGAGATGGTGAAGATGGAAGGTTTGTCGCGTGGAATGTAATAAGTCAACATACCCGTTAGTAAAATCTGTATCTTAAATTAATTAAATTCTAAGTAACATAGATCAAAACTTGTATAAATGTAACGGCAAATATTTTAGGCAATACTCGTAAGTGATAATAAGCATTAATAATACAAATAGTATCTACTCACTTTTAGTTACAGTCACGTACATGACAAAGAATTTTTTACTTAGGGTACAATTCATAAGAGTTGTTGAATTGAATATTAAAAACAACGTACGGTATTCTAATTTTCCAAAAGACGCTAATATTGATTTACTTGAAATTGACTGCAAGAAAATAACATAAGTACACCGAACTCATTCATACCGCTTCGCAATCTAATGTTACTTCTTTCTTTTATATTGTTGATTATTTTAATGGACTGGTGAGTCCATGGATCAAAATGTTGACTTTCAAAGAAAATTTAAATAAAATTATAAAAAATACGTATATTGTGTTTTGATTAGACGACGCATAATCTTTTATAAATTTTGGTTCTTTGGTCGATCAAGCTATTATTTTATTTTATTATCCATCGAATTTTATAGCTTCAATCCAATTTTTTCTAAATTGGTCGCATCAATAAGCTCTGAAACCATTAGTTTCTTTATGAAATGGAATTCAGAATGATATGATCAGATGATTAAATTCAGATTTTATTTTTTATTTAGAAATCTATAATTTCTTTAAAAGATAATGAGATAATATATAAATATTTTTTGTACGAAATGCAAGTTGATGAGAACGTACAAACGTAGTAATGATCGTGGATTAGGCGTTGCAAATATGTTATCAGTCTTCTTACAAATACCACTACCCTGCAATGGCAGCTACTTTGCCCTCCGTTTAGTGCCCGGCGTACAATAATAAGTACAGGTCAGGCAGGGCCAATAGGTAGGATCAACAGCAGCGTAGACAATGATGGTGGTGTACTTGAAGCGCGTTCGACACTGCAGTGCCTGACCCCTGGAATTCTAAAAAAATGATCAAGAAATTAGTCATTGTAATATAACCATTCTCTGTAAATTTGTGCAACACCATCAAGGCAGAATGATACAAATGCAAATGCAGTCTCAAACTTTTACATATTTAAATCAAATGAGTTACTTAAAATTATTTATAATTACTGCAATGGTAATGAAAAATATGCTTGAATTCGATTAAGAATCTAATAAGATAATAAATTGAATAATTAGAATAAATAATTTGGGAAAATAAGTATTAAGAATTGAAACAATGAAAATATCTACATTGCAAGCTTTCACAGTAAAATTATAACGACCATAATAGCTAAAAAGATATTTGCAACACTTACCGGAATTGGAGAATAACACCACACACTGAGTAATATATTGTTGTTTCATTATATATATTCAAAATAATTATTTATAACAATATTAGATATGTTTTTCATTGCTTTTGCATTAAGTTCAGTAGCAAACGCGGCGTGTTATATATTTATATTTTAAATTAGAGTATAAAACATAAAATTTATTAAAAGTTTAGTGTTAAGATTTTATTATGTAGTTGTATGACTACACCATGATTGTTAACGATTATGAATGCATAAGCAATAATAATACGAAAATTTTTAGATAATGAATAAATTAAAAATGTTTTTCCTTATTTAATTATGGGGAACGAGGAAAGAGAACATCTTATGATAAACGATTATCACTGGCCATGAATATCTTTTTTTTTAATGTTAGGAAAATGCGTCACGCATACCCCGAGGCTCGGGAAAACCGCGAGGTTATGTCGGACTCTCCGCGCGCTTGAGGGCCGAGTGCCAGCCAAGTGCGCGGTCAAGGAATCAATCCGAACAATTCCACGGAGCATTACTCGTAATATAAGCAAAAGAGATTATTCATAGTAAAAAATAATATTAGCTTAATTACGTAATTAAATTTCCGTAACATTTTGTTACACACACAAAACCACCGTATTAGAATAGTGATCATTATAAAAAATTCCTGGCGATACATGATAAGAAAAAAAAGCAAGAATAAATTCTACGCATCTTATAGATTTATATCGCCAACATCTCTAACCTTGATCCACACATTGCCGAAATGCCTTGCAGGTGAGCCCTCCCGGGAACTCAGTAATGCAATCATTAGATGAGAGAGGCGCATTAGACGCTGTACCTCTAAGTTTGGCCGCGGAAGTGGCGAGGGGAATCTAAGTAATATTTGAAAGGATAAATTTACAGAGTTCTGTGAAGTTTTCCTGCTACTATTGATATGTAATTTATTAGCAGTGTAGTAGAAATGAAACTTGTTGAATAATATTGTAAAAAAGGTTATTTTTAAATTCAAAAGGTTAATAATTTTAAATAGATTCATAAATAGAAGAGTTATTAACAAGACAGTCAAAATTATAATGAAAAAAAAACTTGTCGGCTTCATAGGACTATAGATTTATAGCCTCTTCGCAATTATTAACAAAAGTAAGTCCTATTATTTTATTAAGTGACTATAAATATTACATGGAATCTAAGATAAAGTAAATAGTAAATGTAGATGTGGTAAAAAAAACATGATTCAAATGTGGTATTTAAATCATAATAAAATTGTTATTGGTGACAGTTTGACAGAATGTAAACTTTGTCTTTTAACAAATAACAACCACTTATTTCGACAATCTCTTATTTATTGAAAAGTCAAGATCGTTTATTTTATTTGCCATTGTATTTTTTTATAATCTTATGTTTAAATATTGAGATGGGATAATAATATTTTTTTGTAAATGATTAAAGATTAAAATATTCTTTCCAGAAGTAAAGTTCACACTAGTGAGTTGGGTATAAATACGCCACTGAAAGATGTTAATGCATTGAAACCAACTTGCACAGATTCTGTTATCATAAATTACTTTTAAAACTATTATAATATATACATATCCACAAAGACAATATAATATTCATAAATCAGGAAACAAGTGTGTGTAAATAATATTTCACTAGATTGATTATTAAGGAAGTCAAAACAGTCTATAATTACATTCAGTTCCGTATTAGCGCTGACTTCAAACTTCGTACATTCTGTAGTAGGGCAACTTTTCACATTTTCCGTAAGCTAATCATACTACTACCAATCAGAATGTACTAATATTTTTGCATTAAATTCACTAGATCCCAGATCTGCTGGGTTTAAGGCACAAGGGATAATATGCATGTCATATTTCTGTTCTGAAGTTTCTATTGATGAGCTATATTATTATATGGAATAATATAGTAGGGATGTAATTCGAATATTGAGCGTATTTTTGTACTACAAAAAAGAGTATTAAAGCTGGACGCTGTTCAGGTCAAAGAGACTTCCTCATAGACTTATTTAAGAAAATTTGTACTATTGAAAAATGTAATGAGTTCAACTTATATTTAATACAGTTTATGAAATATTTGATGATCATGGAAAATACAACATTGAACTGATAAAATTTACGTCAAACCTTCACTAATACGTAATAAAACTAACAAGAAAACGTTGCAGTAATTAGCTGCCCGGTAAAAACAGAGGCTGTCCTTTCTTAGACTGATTGATGGAAGTGTTCTTAAGCCATTTTCTGTGTCTAGCTCCACATAAATAATGAATGTTACTTACACCGCTTGTTCTATGAGGAGAATTCACGGTGGCTGTAAAAGCGAATTTACTGACTGAGATATATTGTGGTTCACATGGGAATAGTTTATTCCGCGATAAAAATAATGTTTTTCAATTTAATTATCAAGAAATATTTCAATAGTATTTTTTTTTGAAAACATAATGCGTTTAAAGCTGTATAATATTATAGTTTTAAAATAGGACGATGGTTTCTTCCAAGATATGATACACGACGATTTGAGCTGCCATATCACCTTGCTTCTATGGTAGCACGCCCATGTTATGCCGATAGCTGAAAGTAATAGCCTTCAATCCGACTCAGCAAATAGGCTACTATCTCGTACTCTATTAAATAGTGTGAAAAAAATATTGATGCGCACCATTTCTGATGTCTAGCTCCATATACACAAACGTAATCCATAGTATAAATAGAATACGTACAAAAAACTGATTAAAATTATTTTAAAATTATTTAAAATAAAATCAACCTTATTTTGAATATTCCGGGTATATGGTACATTTTATTAAAATTCTGTATTAAACTGAAAATAAGTAAGAAATGTACTAAACTTCTGAGTCATTTTCCTCTGAAAAGGGTGGAAGAACCTTGTATCTACATCCTTGGAGTATTTAGCATAAATAAATAATACAGGCAGCAGTTAAGGCTGATTTATGGGCCCCAGAGTAATTTTTGTAGCGTCTAATTGAATAAAGAAGTTGAGAAACGAGCAAGTTCGTAGGCTGTGTGGTATGTTGGACAATATTTGATTTTTCATTTCTTTGGATAAATAAAAAACAATGTTTGATTAAATAACTTATTATTAGATTTTACAAATTACAATAAATTATGAAATTTTCAGCCTCGTTTCGAATTACTTAACAAACTAGTAATTACAGTTTTGTTTGTGTATGGTATAATAGTATTTTTCTTCCTCCGTTCAGATTGTGTGACTGGTGACGTATACGAGTATTAGGTTACGTTTTATAATACGCGTATCATAATATATGACGTAGCATTGATTGGCCGTTTTATGTATAGCTTCAAAATGTAACGGCACAAGAGTAGACTGATTAATTTTATGTTATCTTATTTCATTGTTAAATTTTTGATTACACTTGGAGCTTAAAGGCTTTCTTATATACAGTAACTTATAATGCAATTTAGCTTAGAACTTAAATTGAGTAGATCGTTATTTTGTAACACATATACATCTATGCCACTAAAGTTTGGCGCTATTTCACACAGAAATATAGTTATTTTTTTCATGTTGCATAAAAATAATCCCACAACATTTTGTATTATCAGATTTGAAATGTTAGTACATCTATTGAAGTTATATTGCGATATTTTGTGATTATACACTTACATAGCAATTTAGAAAGTATTCGATCAATAAGTTGTACTTATATTCAATTCGATTCCGTATAGATTTAAGCACAAAAAAGTAGGACTAATGTAATAAATTTGAATCTTAATAAGAGGATTTCGTATTAAACTTAATTCGGATGAAAATGTATAGTGATGTATAATAATACGATTCGGTTTAGGAACATATATTGAACAAAATGGAATTGAATAGGACGTCTTTCTATCGGGTGCTGGGGCCCTGTAACTTTATGTTACACTCTAGTTGCAGGTGCTGCATGTTTGCGATTCTTACATAAACTACGTAGAATTAAGCTTAAATATAAAATGAATTGAAATAATATGAACATAAATAGATTTCTCGGTCCTTAAAAAAACTTCGAAAAAGAAATAATAAAAAAATAACACATATTAAATAAATTAAAGAAAATTATTGAAAATACTAATAAATATCTCTAATAATGACCTCGCATTACGGCTTCCTAGCTGAGGGAGATGATCACTGCTCCTTAAGATTCGTTTATGGTATTCTCGGCAAGACTTTAGTTAATCATAATTTCCCGAGAGATAAAGTTTGGAACTCCACTGGAGTATTTGCTAACTGTTCGAAACAGAGTGCTAGAATATGTCCTACGTGTATGTTGACCTCTAAGATCATGCAAATCGACGACAGCCACGATTCACGCGTCCGTTGTTCCTAAGAACGATGGCATAAAAGTTGTTTTGTGATTAGTTCATATTTGAACTTAAAATGGATTTAAGAAGAGTTTATCTCTATCCTGGAGAAAATAAGAGCATGTGTAAAGCCGGCGTGATACCTCGTCGCTGCGTAAATATAGCCTGGTTATACATCGTTTGTCGCATATTTCGGATATACGGAGTAAGGAAATGCTCGGATGATCGTTGCCGTTAGTTTCTACAGTTCACAACAGTGCGTTATACCAGGATACTATTGAATTAATTGACTGCGGTGGTCCCGAACCATTTAAAAGGCCGACAACCGACTTTTGTAACTCCTCTAGTGTTGTACGAGTAGGTATCTATGGCCAGCGATAATCACTTATCATCAGTTTATCTGTTTGAATTTTCTCTCCAATAAAATAAAAAAAACAACATTTTCTCCAATTTTTATAATTTATTTATTATAAAACAGTATTACGCTTCATTTCTTTTATGTAGATTACTCAAAATTTATGTATTAAAAAAAATAAACAAAATTCCTTTATATGTTTATAAGATAAATATATATCATCGAATATTATTTAAATTATTCTCACTCCGAGTTTTTTTGAACAATACCTCTTATTATAATCCCTTGGCTAGATTTTTTGCCAGTATAATGAGCTCGTCAGGAGTTGCTCAGACGCAGGAATTGATTGCATATTAATAATATAATTAGTAGAATGTATTATATTGGGTTTCAACCTAGTTTTTAAGGTTTGATATAGATTATTTTTGTTCTCATTGGCTGTAACCTATTTTTGTACTTATTATTACATAAATGAATAGTAAATTTATATAATGCAAACATTTATGTAAACTAAATACAACAGATATAAATATTGTATCTTTTAGTAATTTTTTATTTACGTAAATACAATTGCAGTAGTAATTTATTCTTATAATTAATTAATTATTACCACCCACCATCTTTAAGAAAAACAGAGTAGACTATACTAAATGATTTGACATATTTATTTAAATACATTCACATACGTATATGTATACTCTATATATCATTCAGACACTTTTAATTAAACAAATCTAAAAGCTAACCAGCCAAACTTGAAATTTGCTTTTAAATGTATCCACTTCAAAACCATTCTCCGTCTAGCTGTTTGATGATAATACTGGTGAAGTATCTAACAAGGTGAGATTTCACGTAGACTCGCCAACGGGTAGTGCTTAGTCGAGCCTTCAAGGCTATGAATAATTTAGTGTTAGAAATAGGGCGCTTGCCTAACACTACTGACACACAGCTGCTGAGAATTATCATTAGTAAAAAAATGTAAATTGAATCTTTGAATGTAAACGAACAGGTATATAAGATATAATAATTGTCAATATATTCAGTATACATTGTGAATTCATAAGTTATTTAACAAATCACTATATTGTGTATCGTTAAATCTCATAAATATATCTTTACTCTATATTAAATAAGGGCTGCTCTCTAAATTGGTTATCAAAATCCTGAGCATGACATTCATGAAATTTTTAGAATACTTTTCAAGTTTGACATTACTATTTCATCTGGTAACCCCAACAAAAGATCTTTTTGTTCAAACAGTGATTTATAATGTGATTTTTGGACGATATTGGTGACTTGAATTATTCTCAGAATCATATAATTTGAAGAATTCATAATTTTATCAAATCAGAGTTTGATCCCAGAGAAACGGATATCGACCTCCCTATTCAGTGACGTAAACAGTAAGCAGTGCCGTCCTTCGTCTTTCATTATACATCAAAACTAGCAGAACAAAGTTATTTAAATGAAGATTTTCTTCTTAAGACATAGCGGTGAAAAGTCAAAAATATCTTACGTTTTGATTTGAAATTATATTACACTAAAATGAATTATTGTTTTAATTAAATAAAGTAGTATCTGTGAGTACAAAAAAAAATTCATTACATTTTTTTATAATACAACAGCTATACAGAGTTGATACTCTGTATAGCTTTCCACTATACTATAACAGAATATAAAGTATTCATTAGACCAGAAAACTTGTTATAAAAATGCTCATTTATTCATAGCCTGCCATTCTTAGCTAGAAACAACAATACTTGATAAATAAAATTTCCTCTCGAATTTGCCTTTTTTTCCATAATATTATTAACAAACGAGAAAAAATAATTCGAACGGTTTGAAGCTCTCGCTCGATTAATGTGGATTGATTTGTGTTTTTTTTTAATATTTTTCCCTCCGTGAGTGTCCCGAAAATCTAATCACTTAGTCCCATAGCCCCATTGGCCTATAATTAAACAGACCCGCACAATTTCTTTTGTATAGGTTGAATATTGGCAATCTTCCAATCCGCAGGTAGCAACCAAACTGTAACGCTATGCGAAACCAATTCATCCACATCGCGGATAATTGGAAAAAACGCTACTCCACAAAGTTTGTTATCAGGGGCCTGGACTCATTCACATTAGATTTTTCGTAGCACTAAATTGTATGGTAGTATCGCCAGAAGCATTATAAAAGCAGCATTCAGTCTCGAAGAGAAATAAATAAAACAGTTAATGCCTCTTCAGTTGAAGCGTGCAATTCATCAGGTTTTAATCACGGTGAAATTGAGAAGGGGCAATACTCATCTTAATCGACTGGACACTATTTCAATTTTTATTGGTGTAATATGTATTTCAGAGAATTTATCAACAAAGACTTAATCAATTTTTTTTATTTTGATTCTCAAGCATTTATAGACTCACCTAGCACGATATAAGTAACAATTTATCGATGCCCTATAATTTTTCATATAAAATTACTTAGGATAGTGACAGTAGTTACTGCTAACAAACTTTATAATACGCCCTTAATCGACAGTGATAACCTATTCGTAAAGACCTATACGAAGGTGAAACTTCAATTCTCTTCTCCTGACCTTCATTCAAAATTAGAAAAGGACTATAGGAAAGATGGTGTCAATATTGGCAAAATATTCCAATTTTATACATATATATATATATATATACATATATATATATATACATACATATGTATATATATACACATATATATATACATACATATGTATATATGTAAATTTTGTACGGTATGTTTTTGTTTTAGTTCGTAATTACAAGCGTAAAGTTTTTGGTATCGGCATTGTCGAAGTGTTCGTTCGTATCCTATATGTAAAAGTACAAGTTCTGCCTTTCTGGGCTGAAACTAAGACATGTTTCATTAAACCCATTGTTCCACTTATTGGTATGTGTCCTACATCAGTCTGGATACGACGCTACACTTTATTGCTTGCCAAGATGACTATATAATCAGCATAACCAACTGTGTCAGTAGTTTTTTGTTCACTTCTTCGATCGACGTGTCAACCCCTAAGCACCAAAGTGTAGAGGAGAACAACTCTCTTTGTGGACATGCTTTAGTTTGTCATGGCGCTGCAACATCTAGTATTGTTGCAAAGGTATCCTATTAGTAACATAAAATTTATCCATCGCGTGAAAGTTTCTTTGTTTCTACCTCTTCTCGATCAAGCATTTATGGATTCAAAAAAAAATTAAAAAAGAGGAGGCTATCTATTCGCCTGTAAGATTTTCTAAAATGTCTTTTACGTAAATATTCTGTAAATTATGATTAGATTTCGATGACTCTTTTTTGGTACATTAAATATCAAAAGTAGAAATTTGTATATAAATGTTATCGCAATTTAAATGTTTTTAAGACTTTTGACACTAACAATACTTGACACAATACAATTTAAATTAATAATATTTTTTTTAACTTTTACACAATTGCTATAAAGACAAAATTATTGATTTATAAATATTTCTGATGACATTCGTAGCCGAGTAGTTTGCACACCGGTTTCAAGGGGTCGCCATCTCTGAGATTCTGGATTCGAGTCCCAGTGGGGACGGATGTTTATGTGATACCTAAATGCAAGCATTTATGCCTTAGTCATGATATTTTTTCTATAAAAAATATTTATTATTTATAATAAATATGTATGATCTATTCATTATCCTAGATCCCATAACACAAGCCTTACAGTGCTTACTTTGGGCTAGACCAACCAATTGGTGTACTGCGAAAAAAATATTTTTTTGGTATTAAAAAGTTGACTATATATTATTACTCTATTGTAGCAGGTGTTATTTTGTGGAAGTCCATTGTATTACAAAGGATATTGATTACGTTTGCTGATTCCGCGCAGTTGATGATGACTTGTCCTTGTCTGCTTGTTGGACAAGTCATCATCAACTGCGCGGAATCAGCAAACGTAATCAATATCCTTTGTAATATATATTATTACGCGTTTAAGGAAATTTGTTATATAACTGATGAATTTATAGCTAAATAAGAACTGAAAAAAAATATATTTGATAAATTATTCAATTATATAATTTTACTACTCAATTATATATAATATATTTCACAGTCATTAGCAATAAATACAGTGATGAATGAGTAAATTGAAAAGAGTGAGTCAAGGAGAGAATATGCTACATATTAATAGATACCATATTAACTTAAATTTATCAATAATAGGCACTCGACTTTTAGAGGCTATACGAATATACATAATAGAGCGATCATATTGTTGGAACTTTGGTATATGGTGCATGTAGCGGGCAGACTCTACTTTGGAAATTGCAACCCCTCCAATTAGTGTTCGTAGCTATTTCAAGTACTATGTGAATTGCCTATAGCAAAGGTATAGAAAATCGATCAAATACTTTGATAGGCTTTTTTGTCGATGATTTTGATGATGAGCAATTTCAAACATAAATTGTTACCAACAACTTGCAAGGAAGTTCAAAATATTCTCCACGCTACTACGTACTAAATAAGTACACTTTTGCATTCGTTCAAAAAAAAGTTTTTAAAATATTTATTCCACTCCGAAGTAGGGGTAGTCAAAATGTTAATAAATCTTTACGACTTAAGTTGAGGCTGTACGGCAAGTAATCTAAAATTTCTATGAGTTTGTTCAAAGTACTCAATTGTTCGACGAACGATGTGCACGATTGCATTATCGGACCAAAACCGTTTACACTTAGTCGTACATGGCGTGAGATATAATAGTAGTCGATGTTATAGTAGAAATAATGAAAATTTCAAAAACTTCGAAGAAAGAAGAATCATTTTATTGAAATTAATCTTTATCACCATCATCTTAACAGCAGAAATAATTTTGCAGCAATCACCTCATATCTCGCCGGGCACCTGCAATTACAGCTACACACGGCGATATTTTCCACGGCACAACATGTAATTGCCATGCCAATTTGATATAAATTAATGCGGCTTCATTGGTGCTGCCATTGCCGGGGTTAAAGCGGTTTATGGAATCTAGGGCGAATATTTTCCATCGATATTAAAATAAATCAGATATTTGTGTTTTTATGTATGTGCCCTTTTTAAAATTTGTTATTATTTATTTAAACTGTTAAATCAAATCAGACCACCAGGGTATCGTAACAGAGTTCGTGAAATTTTTACTGAATCTTGCGTGATGTTTGGTTTATCTACATGCCGTTGAGTTAATCAGTTATAACTTGACAGTTTTAGTTTCTATAAAAAAATAATATAATAATATAAGTTAGCAGTCGTTCAACATGACTATATATACAGAAGAAGGTTTTTTATTAATAACAAACTTTGCAACAATACCTAATAGGCTTTACAAAGCTTAAACACAACTATTATACTATTTTATCTTCACAATTCTGTGAATTGTATTTTTAATATTATTATAGCTACAAGGCAAGTTCTTAAATTTGAAAGAAAAAACATGGATCCATTGATATGCTTTTACTTCCAAAGTCATTGTTTTCTGGACCTGTTATATTCAATATAAAAATTATTTTTATCATACTACCAAACATCATGATTGATATAATTATTAACTATGTTAAGTCGAGTAGATGATATTATGATCTCTGCAAGATAATAACTTCATTGTGCTAAAATAATTGCGCCCAATAAGATTTTATTAGTTTAAACTAAACAAATTTTTAAATCTACAAATTTTCCGAGAGAGTCATACAAATCGATAATCATGCACCATTTTTACACCGCAAACTATATAGACCTAAAATATATATGCAGAGTGCCTTTGAAATAATCAAACCAAAATGATATTAAGTTTAGACCCACGCAAAGGACGCTTTGAAACGTTCATTACCATCGCGTGAAGTTTTGTCCGCTCATTAGTGAGCGACATCCATCATGACTGGTGTTGAGTAAAATTCACGCTTACAACGGAGCAGTGTGACTGTTTGCTATTAATTAATAATAAAAGAGTTGTTAGTAACTGATGACGTAATTTTTATTTTGCTAAAAATAATTACACAATTGTTATTAATATCATAATACTATTAGCTATATTAATAATAAATTAAAAAGTTTTGCGAAATTGTAATTATGGTAGTAAATACAGTTTGTGAAGGTTTATTTCAAAGCATGTTTGTTACTAGTCAATGCCAAAAATCACGTCGGATTGCCTGATTGACTACATAAAGTTGAATAAACATTTAAATAGCATTATTGCAAATATTTGTGGTAAAATAAAAAGTTATATGATAATGTTATTCAATCAAGATTTACATAACCGTATTTGGTCCTTGACCTTGATTATGTATCGTTCGTAACAAAAAGTTTTAAGCTCAACTATATATTACAAAACTTACTTGTTATACATTTTCATTGCAATAATTTTACATAATTCAACGAACTTATCTTTATGTGAAGTTCTATTGTTATTATACCGTTTTGTAATTATTATGTAGATGCTTAGTCCGAAATATCTTCTCGACATTCACAGTGCTTTATTTTAGCCTAAAATCATATTTGTAAATAAATTTAAGGTAGTTTTTTTTATTATTTGATAAAATTAACTAATCTTATAATCATAACTTAAAGTGATATTAGAATCAAGTAATTTTAGAACAATAAAGGGTGATTGATCTTCGTAACTAACGACCTCTTAATTAATGTGTTCTTTTATTATATTATACATATTATAGAAAAAAGTGTTGATTTCCATTATTTGTTTTACTAGTTACTGCAGATATGTGAACAGCTATCAACTTCCTCTCTAAAAAGCCACAGCGTGAATTTCAAGAGTTAGTTTCATTAGATGTAAATTAATAAATGCCACTGCTGCTGTAAAACTGCTTTTTTATTTTATTAATTAATAATATATATGTATAATTTCAATATTCACAACCCATATCCCATGATACTAGGAAAATAACAAAACTAATCACTATTACAGGGCTATTTTAAAAGTAAGAAGTTTTTTGTATTCGCAGAGAATTCTCATCCGGACAAAGTGGCAGCCCTGTAAAAATTTCAATGCGGCCGCCATGCTCCATTCGTCAGTTACGAATTAGCTAATATGATGCTACCAATTACTCCTACCGCCGATTGCGAATTACATAGTGTTATTCGTTATTTTACTAGAATAAATAAAAATGCTACTGAAATTCATTATGAGTTATGTAGCGTACGAGTATATGGCGACGACGTTATATCAAGGCCAATGATTTCTCTGTGGCGTCAATTATTTATTAAACAAAGAACCACATTATAAGACATACAATGAAGCGGCCACCCTTTCCCTTCACTCGCTCAGAACATCGTCCAAGATGTTTAAAGGGTCCGTCGACACAAATCATTTCTGACAGTATACATCTATCAAAAGTATAAGGTATGTTCCACGCCTCCTTATATATAAGCACAGAGAGAGAGCAGAGATTGACTCTATATTTCGATTCCTTCAGTTTTACGAAAATAAAGATAGTTTATTTGAAAGAACAGTGATTAGGGACAACACATCTACATCACTGGAGGTCTGAATTTAAAAGACAAAGCATGGTATGAATGGAAAGTTCGAGCAAATTACAAAAAAATAATTGTGGAAGCTATGGCGACAGTCTTTTGAGATTAAGGAGACTTTTTGAATCAATTATCTATCACGTGGGACAAGGATCACAGCTTCACGCTATTGTAAAGTATAAAGATAACTTAGAAGAACCATTCAAAGCAAAAGGAGAGGGCAAGTCCACAAAAATAGTGTTTTCTCTGTAAGGCTTGGTAAGATACCTTTGTCAATATATTTATTGAAAATCAACGCGAATTGCGTGACGATTTAACAATGTAAGTCGTTACTGAATAACTGCGTTCACATGGCTATTAACCATTGTTGTATTTATCGACACTCTCTTCTAGAGAAGTTCTACGAAGATGAAGATTATGATTATGGTTGTGTATGGTGTTTATTGTCGACAGTTCGTCTTTACATGCTATTTCAGTAAAACTTTTACATTATTTTTTTTACATCCTACGTCAACGTCGTGTTGGATATCATGCGGATATCATGGTCATGCGAATCAATGTAAAATCAGTGCAGACGGTGGTAGATATATTTAAAGGCGGTATGGGTAAAACTAGCTAAACGGTCGAAGCTGTAAAACATATGATTATTTTCTATTTGCTAAATCTCAAACTAATTTATTCTCTCTTGGCATTTTTTCAACCTGCTATTACTCCTGGAAACTGTTCTCCAATCGATACTATATTAGTTGAACATGACATACCCGCATGCATATACTCAACTATTTAATACAAATAATAAATATTCAAAGTGAGTCGTCTTGTTTGTCTACCGTCAAAGTAGAAGGAACAGATACAGCCTTAAAGTCGCCCCTGGTGTTGTGCCTTTACCATCCTATTGAATTATCATATAACATCAGCTACAGATCAAATTTGTATAATGGTTCTTTAAAAATCCACTAAAATATGGATTGAATACATGAATGAAGATTAGACTATTATAGAGACAAATGGAATTTATAGAAAGACAAGAAAATATGTTCCAGCGACCTTGTATACTAGTGGTGTCAGGTTAGATTTGCTTTGACAAACAATTAATATAATTTATTTATACAAACATTATTTATATTATTGTGATTGGCTTTATACCCACTACAACTCAACACTTCCCACTGTTGAGCACAAATCTCATCTACGACTAAAAGAAATTGACCTCGTCATAGAGGCTTAACTACACTATCCTTTTTTCGTCGACCCTAATACAAAAAAGAAACGGAAAAGGACACGATAAATTACGTTTTTACTTCATCGCTTGCCAACCGACCGTTTTCGTCGCCTTAGATATGACATAACAATCAGCTTCCACTACACCAATAAATTAGAATATCAAATGGATATCAAAATGAACAATTTGATAAAGAAGGTAATGTTTTGTTACGTTCCACCATCAATCCAGCACTAGGCATATTATTGCATTGTATAGAAACAAGCTACTAAGTCATCACAATCCTTGCAAACTTTTTTTCCGAGAGAAAATGTGTAAAACTGCACCGTACCCATCCGTTGGGTTTTCCTAGTAAGAGTACCAGGTCGACCCACTAAAACACCCTAGAATTCTTCCTCCCCTTTTGGGTGCGTGCGATATATTCCACACTGAGATGCCACTACTTATGCGTCCGTGCTTGCTTAAAAATTTCGTTGAGTTTTTGCTAAAGGGAGATTGTCCAAGACCGACAATTTCTAGATGAAGAAGTCTCAAGGCGGCGTGCATGGGACCAAGCTATGCACGATGCAGAAGAAGACGACATAGCCCATTCTGTCTTGTCGCTAAACAAAGCCACGACCATATTCGCCAGCGGAAGATCGCCACCTCGTAGCGCAGCGTTCAGTTCTCTGCGCTAGCGCAACTCACGAATACAGCAATATTGACCTTCTTTTCTAAATGTTAGTGTTCGCGCCTGATACGCACGGGGCGAGGGGGCGGAAACGGAAATCTGCGAGTGACGGCCGTAGCTGCTATAGATTCATTATCTAACGAACCTGCTGTATAATCACATCGCAATTGCTATTGTATTATAGTTGAACACAAAAAAACACAAATACGACGATTAATTGGTCCGTCAGCTTACAAGTCCGACGTGTCAGCTTTTATTTCAAGTAAATCAAAGCGAAACAATAACACAATATAGTACGGAATCAATAAAATAATGGTTTTCTTTCAGTGCTTTAATAGTGGAATATAAACCAATTCTTAAAATACTTCGAGTTGTGAGTTTACAATCACAAAGAGTGTAATCCTTCATGACAATGAAATGGTCAGCTGAAATTGCTCCCAAATATTCTGCCAGTGTTTCATGCTAATCATCCTTCTACTACAACTCGATATTGCTGCTAATAGCCATTCGCATATCTATAAAAGTTTGCCGTACCGATAACTTTATCGCATATCTACTCCACTGTACTATATCACAATTACATGAAAACAGAAAACTTCATCCAAACCTGAATTGCAAAGCTAGCTAATATTGGTATTCGACAATAACATAAAATTACTAGATGTCGTGCATAAAAACGGTGTTATCGTGGTGTTGTTTCCTAGCTTTATTCACAGTTTTCAGACATTTGTTGAAATTATTAATATAATATTTCCACAAGATTCAGTATACATACAATACATAAAGCTTGTATTGAGGACACCACTACAAACTTGAATACAAAAAATATTCCTAACCAATTAGGAAATATATATGCAAAAAATGCAAAATAATCTAAGAGTGTTCCAGCAGTTCATTTGGCTGTGATATTATATTAATAGTGCGGTTGCAGTGATATATCTATACTAATATAATAAAGCTGAAGAGTTTGTTTGTTTGTTTGTTTGTTTGTTTGTTTGTTTGTTTGAACGCGCTAATCTCCGAAACTACTGGTGCGATTTGAATAATTCTTTTTTTGTTGGATAGTCCATTTATCGAGGAAGGCTATAGGCTAAATAACATTACGCTATGACCAATAGGAGCAAAGACAGAGCGGTAAATGTGTAAAAAACGGGGAAAATTATTCATTTTTGAAGGCTTTCTTTGCGTGCGCTGCGAAAACGGTTCAAGATACACAAAAAATATGTATGAAAGAATTATTCCTCTATACATGATCTAAAAAAAAGTCCGCGACGGCATATGTCTATCTTTTAATGTTTAGTCACAATGACCGTTTTTATGGTACCAAATTTGGTCGAAATAATTTGTTTAAGTTGTATCAACATAATAATACTAAAAATTCTGCGGAAACTCGACCATTCCGAAAATCCCGCAAGAACGGGAACTATGTGGGAAAAACCAAAAATCTGCCGGAAGTCACTATTCCACGCGGACGAAGTCGCGGGCAAAAGCTAGTTAATTATAAGTTGTCCGGGAATCGGCTTAATATCATTTGATTTTCACTTATGGATATTTTATACCTAACAAACTGCCATTTTTCGTTACCGCCAGTGCATTAACTAATGCAATTGCATTGCTCAAAACGTAATTTGGCTCTATCATCGCGCACGCAATTCTTCATGCGCGCTATTGAATCAGCCCCGATGATTTCATTCGAATTATTTCGAAATAGCAAACATTTCAGTGGAAACACAGCAGTGGTATAGTTATTATTACTTTGGAATTCGGAGATTTTAGTGATTTGAGTCTATACCAACTTCTATTACACAGAATGAAATATTAAACAGTAGGTTCCAGAGAAGTATTTGTATATATCATGTATATCAACTAGCTGATATACGGTTTTTTATATATTAGTTCTTAATTTTTATACTTGTCAGGATATCTTTTCATTTTGATTGATATGAATTAGAATAATTAAAATAAATTATTAATAATATATAATATAAGGTGATTACTCTATTACTTACTCGTATATACTATTATTTTATCCAGATACTCGTATATTGGAAATTATATATTTGTATAAATCAGGGAATTATACAGAAGGGAATTATATATATAAATAATTAAGTTATATATATAAATAGTAAATTTGTGGTATTGGTCTGATTATGAATAAATTTTACAAAGACATTAAGATTAAGACATTAAGCTTAAGACACAGCACAATATAATTAAATATACGATATTATATTAGCACAGGAAAACTTCTATTTCTTTTGGAGAAAGACATGTAACGCGGGTGAAGTCGTCGGCAGAAAGCTATTTTTATATATTTCTGTCATAAAAAAGAAGTAATGAAAAGAAAGAAGTGAGAGTATATGTTGGCAATTGTGACTTTACATATACGAGTATGTCAGTAGTTGTTAACAGTATGAACCTTGTAGTGTTGAAGTTTTGTAAATATTCATTATGTGTGTATATGCTGATAGGGTGAACTCTACCTGCGCTACAAAGACCTCTGTCTTTATTGCGCTAGTGATAACCACTTTGGAGATGAGATCGTTGAAAGAATTTTATTTTTGAATGAAACGGTGAAGATTGAATGAAACGTCAAGAAGAAGGATGAAAATAGATTATAAAATAGAAATGAGAATGTTACGATGGATGTGTGGTGTGACAAGGATGGATAAGATAAGGAACGAGTATATAAGAGCAAGCCTGAAAGTAGCGCCAGTGGTTGAAAAAATGAGAGGAAGTAGATTAGCATGGTTTGGACATGTGATGCGGAGGGATGAAAGACATGTCACAAAGCAAATGTTGGAAATGAAAGTGGAGGGATACACGGGCACAGGAAGGCCGAATAAAAGATGGATCGATTGTATGAAGAGTGATATAAGAATAAAAGGAGTAAGCATGGAAATGACGGCTGATAGAGAGGAATGGAAGAAAAAGATCTACTGCGCCGACCCCAGATAATGGGAACTGGGCAAGAAGATGATGAAACGGTGTAGTTAAAACGAAAAAAAAAAAGAATATTTAATAGAACCCTTTACAAGGTTTATTGATGATAATGATGTATGGGTTTGAAGAGCGCACATACGCGGGTCAACTCACTAGTAAAGCGATATGTGATGACACACTCCGTTTGATAAATGAATGTTGTTTACCTATATTATTACAATTAGAATAAACATTATTGTGCAATTTAATGGATATGTTTTTTTTATTTATGTACGTTAATTATATTAAGAAATATTTACGATAAATAGATTGATTCATATTGTCTTGCTATTTACTTTTATTGTTCTATTCTGATAAACTGTTGATTACATCGTCTATGGAAAGGTTCAATTATTACCTATATATTAAAGAAATAGTCAGTATTCAAACATGACATGACTTTTATGTTTACTTATTTGTTACTCTTTATAACTTTTACATGTATATTGAATCAATAATGTGTCCAAACAACATATTCCTCGTGGAATGTTATAACAGATAACTAATATAATCTCTTTTTTGCAACGAATGTTTAATAAAGGTAGGCACCCCCTACTTTGTTTCTTTTCCCAAATGAAACATAGTATTGTTAAATATATCCGTACCATACCGTATACATCATATATATGAACAGGGTTAACACCAGTGTGCAATTAACTGATTGATGATTGAATTCATTTTTAATTTGTGTTATTTTTTGTTCGCAGGTGAGTATTTTCGATGGAGATTTTTTAATCGAGTAAGTGACAACCATTTAGTTTAGCGCGTCAGACGCAGTAGTGTATGTTTTTTACAATCAACGATAAAAATATGGATATGGGACTACTCATTTAAAATATATGACACAATGACAGTTTTAATTATTGATATGAGATCACTTGATAATAAATGATGATTAGCAGTAGATATTAGTTCCAGATGCATGTAAATGATACATAGACTTTTTAAACTATTACAGATGTGGCTGTTATGCAAGCATATCTACATTTACAATGTTGTCAATACTTATGGACATGCGAGTAGATAGCTATTTACACTCAGACGTTCTAATGACAATCAAACTGCCAAAAATTCATTTATGTCTACTGTAGTTTAAACATAACTATTTCGAACCCCTTTTATAATTAAATATTTGGAATTGGCATTTAAATATCATTTCATAAATAGTTTTTTAATAACAAAATGTAACTCAAATGTTTTTGTAAAGAAATAAAATATATTAGCCTGTTACTTAATCTGCTTTTTTATTATTAAAACTGTTATTTATCGAGAAAACCTTTTAAATGTATATAAAGTTGTACATATTATTTTATAGTTTAATTATTGAAGTTATTTATAGCAACAGTAATTTATAAACTACGCAAACCTGACCAACAAACACTTCAATTTTAAATAAGCGAACGCGATGATGCAAGGTCTATAGTCTGTCAACTGTCAGCCAGTTTTCCTCATAAATAGATTACGCAGTTGTCAGCGCACTTGTGAGCCGAAGCGAATCTATTAAGCGCGTTATTTCCGTTGGCACAGTCCGGGAAGGATACGAAGTAGATGGAAATGGCATCACGAGTGAGGAAATTGCTGACCCTTGTGATGTGGACAAGCAATAACTAGATATTATATTAATAGTTCCTTCACAATTTATCAAACTGTAATAAAAATGAAAAGCTGGTAAATATCTTCCGAAACTCGATGATTGAGTGTCGTGATGTCGTGATTGATGAGTGATTTGTTGATGAGAAGTTTTAGTCTGATTTTTACTAAAACTTTTCATCTATGTAAATAGGTACTCACTAGAATAAGTATACATTTAAATTCCACCCTAATTGTCTTCTGGCAAATAATTTCCTAATTATTTGCCTTTTTTCATTTAAAAATAAATAAATTAATTTGTCATGTGTTTAAAGTAATAATTATACATCAGTAATTAATAGAGCGCGCATATCGCTCCGGTCCGTTGCGCTAAGTGTAAGCAGATGCGTTATAGAAATATGTGTTATTTATGATGGAATAAGTAAATTAATAATAAATATAAGATTCTTTTAAATTTTAATTTACGATATTTTTATTTTGGTTGCGTCAAACATTTTTTACGTTCTACCAATATCTCACAGCTTATTGAGGAAGCTCGGCATATTTCATACTTACGAGTAGTATAACTTGATCTATAGCTTGCTTCTGTATATTACATGTTAGGCGTGATTTATACTTGCAAAAACCAAGGCTTCCAAGTACAAAAGCCAGTTAATACCAGCGCCAAAAATCAGATTTCTTATCAATACTTGCAAGTATTTTATTATTTCGTGATCTTATGTAGACATTAGATCTAAGAGTAAGAAATACAAATCCCTGAACAGCACCAAAAAGCTTATCACGCAGCATTTTAGTATTATATTATATGTGATACTATTATTATTATGCCGGTAAGCGGAAAGTGGATCAAATTTACTTTGCGTGTTTTGGTTACAAACGATGCAAGTTCGCAAAAAACACAAAAGCATTATATAATTTTATATAAAAATTAACATTTTATTCATACAAAATATATCCTGCTATATTCATTATAAAATTATAGCTTCAAACTCAAACTTACTTCAAACAAATAATTGCAAAATATTCTTTTTATAAATAAATCCTAAAATAAAAGAGTGCAAGAATGCGGTTGGATTATTAATATTTTTTCGAAAAATAATTTCCTCCGACGTCGGAGGCCCTAGTATACCTGCATAGAACCATTATTCTGGTTTTAAACCTTGTAATGGAAATATTTACCATCCCTAAACATGTGTCTTAGTATTAATTAACAGATTTAGATATATAATTGATCAATAATTAAGAATAATAGAATGAATTTAAATACTGACAATTGATATTACGTATTGTTACTATTTGACAAATGTAAGAATAATGAATAAATTCAGAAAATATAATATAATTATAGGTATACGTATTTATGTAAGAAGCGCTGAGTAAATGATATTGATTATAAAAAGAAACATAGTCTTAATATTTAAACAAAAGCTTGCATAGTCTAAAAAAACTTAGTCTATGATTATGTGTAAAATGATTAAAAATTGTAAAGATTTTATTAGCAAGCAGTTCAAAAGTAAAATTTAGGCTTTAAACGGCTAAGTGAAATTGAGGTGTTTCTGGCAAAATTTGTATTTTACAACATACGACTAGTTCTTCAGCACCCCACAGAAGCTCAAATAGAAAGTTCAAGTGAAAACAACGCTAAAAGCTTTATAAAAATTAAATGTTATTTAGCAGTTATTCTCCTTGAGGATTAACATATCCAACCACTTACGGAGATAAGATCAGGATTCAAAATATTTATTATATGTGTGGTATAGTAACGGAAACATAAGTGTCACTAGTACTGATGTTTGTGATATTGTTACAATAAACTATTCTCTATGAAAAATAAATATAAGGAAATTTGAAAACATATACAATTAAATTGTGTTTAGAAACAACATTTAAATAAATACTAGATTTTGAACATAATAAAACGCACAGGAAGCCACATATAGTAAAATAATTTTGGGCCACATCAATTGATTATATATCTCTGTGCCATAATTCCGATGCGGAGGTTCCAAAGCAATCGATTTCCGGCCTATTCGACTTTAAACGGGAATCAAACCAGCATCCGAGAGGATTTAGTTGGAAACCAATAGTTGGTTACGAATGCCAGTAAAGCGGATTTAGTTACGCAGTTCTGCCACCAGCATAGAAAATGAAACTAGGAATTCAAATTAAAATGCAATTTTGGTTCATAAATATTGATTGTCCTAATTAAACATTAACGAGATACGAGTACTCATTAATTTTAGTGCAATATTTACAGACGACAATGTGCTGACCCTACTATGTTAAATTTTAAAATCGTATTAACTTTTTGATATATATCTATCAATAATAGAAATTAAGCTAACTGAACCACAGTAGATACAGTGATGAGCATCTCTTCATACCCCCATAATCAGGTAAGATAAATTGGATATGAACATGACGGGTGGTACTGAAAGCTACTCTGATGATTACGGATGCTCGCTCCGTAATGATACCACTGGTTGTAAAATCTTTGCATGATAAATAAAGTCTTGACTTAGAACTACGATGGCTTTAAATACTTGCAAATTCATTACGCATCTAAAAGAAGTCAATATTATAGAGATAGTATTGATTCGGATTTGCCGCAGCATTACGACAATTTTAACTCCGTAGATAGTATTTTTATGTGATATGTAGACAAACAGGCAGCCTGCTCACTTGATGGTAAGAGATTACAGTCACCTTATAGTACATGTCCTGTGAGATTCGCAGTATATCTGCAACCCATACAAAAACCACAGTGTACGTTGTAAACATGATATAAGATGTAAAGTCTCAATACCCAGTAATTACTGAAATTTCACCAAGGGAGAGGAAGTCATTAAAATCAGCACGCAAAGGTACTAGTAGTAGATATGAGTAAGTTGCTACTGTTTTCAAAATCTGTTCCACGTATCGTAAATATAAGTTGTGTTGTATTATATTGTCCATATATTTCACGTGAATAACATTATAAACTTTTAAGTCATGTATTTGCTTCCAAGAATTGACTTTAGATGAAGCTTTCATCGCCATAAAAGTGACGAGAATGAGAAGCCACAATGCGGAATTTACAATTAAATTGAAACCAATAAAATCACAGGGAATGTAAAAACCAAGAAGTATTTAGTAATGAACGCTACGTTTCTTATCAGCTATCCAGATGCAAGTCCACGTGCGAGCTTAGACCGACAATTGGCTATTATTTCGATTTCAGCCAAGAAGTTCTTCAAGAAATCTAGCTAAAAAGAAAATATCTTTAACTAAGTTTCTTGCAAAAAGACGTGAAATCGTTATGCAATTATACATTTTGATTACATTTTGCTGAAAACTAGATACTGATTCCAGCTCCACTGTAACACACTAGATAAGGGCTTAGTGTTCCCTCAAGCAATAAAGCTAGCCAATCGGAGACATAAAACTTTATAGATAGTGAAGGTTTAATCAGGGGACTCGTCATATAGAAGAGCAGAATAAATTGGCTGTATACTTTGTTGGCCGTTTGCTTGCTTTATTTTTTCTTATTGTTGCTGTGGTGTTTTTGAATAAAAGGTTCGATTTTTTTGACACTTTAAATACTTAACTAAACATTTAATATAAAGTTCCACAAATTGAAAAAAAGACAAAACATATATAACGCGCGGGAAGGTTGAGTCCGGGATAATATTATTTGCTCAACATTAAAGTTGGTTAATATAATATCAGTCATATTCGTTTTTATTTGTGAAATTTTGTAAAAATCACAGTACATATACGTGCCCACCTATTTATGCCTATTTGCTTAGAACTTGACGCTATTTTATTTTAGGGGATTTTACCTTTCACGCCCGTTCCGTGGCCGGGGGGGGTCGTCGGTGGAGGAGATCGGGGGAGATAGTGTAGCCTTCCCCGAGGAGGGCTCCCCTGTAGGCAGGGGAGCGGACGCTGAGGGTTCCCGGAAATTGCTTCGCGTTCTCGGGGGCTCCCTACATGCCTGAGGGAGGCTTAGTGGGTAGGCCTCCTCCTTCTGGGGAGGAGAGCCCCACATAACCGCCGGCTTGCCACAGCCGGGGTATGCAATTTAATGCATTTTCCTCAGGAAAACAAAAAATAGTGGATTTAACCCTTACCAACTCACAATCCCAGTACAATAAATATGTTACTTAAACGTATGCATGTATTCGTTTAAGAAAAAAAACGATAATAAATGAAACAAAACGACGCATTTCGGAAACCTATATTGAAAAGTATTTAAATCACTTGTTTATAGATATGGCGGGTTACCTGAATATATTTGTGACGTGATATCAAGTTGATAGTAATTGCTGCTTTGATATAAGAATAACATTACTAAGCAGTACCATTAACTACTAGCAAGTATTTACTTATATTCCCGGTAAGTAATAATTAGACATGTGTTGTTTGTTATATACCTGTATCTCAATATCACTAACAATCATAGTTACATGATGCATTTAAGTCCGTTAAAATGTTGTTAAAGTTGTTATATTGTAAACCGTATTCCTATTTGATAAATCTTGGCAACAACTCAGTTTAGAGGGAAAAAGTTTCATTTTATAAAATTGCCTCATGTGTCAGATTTAAATGTGAGTATTGATGACATGATGTTCGTCGATTTTATAAGGTCCTCCACTAGAAATGTCAAGAAATATGATTTATGGATTTGATGTATGTTATGAATGGGTGTGAACTTTTTATGGTTTTCTGAATCATTAACAAACAGTGCGATATAATATCTATAAATAATAATCACTAAAATAATCAACGGTCGGATACAGAAAGCGACACGTATTGTCCAGACATTTGTCTTTGCATCCCTCACCACTGATCACCACCACCACTTGGGACTTGCCTCGCTACTTTCGACATAATAGGTTTAAATTTTCTTTATAATTATTATGTTTTATATATAAATAAATAAATATTTCTTACCCTCACATCAATAAGCCCAGCTTAAATTATAGACATTGAAATATATTTTTTTATATTTATTACTTTTTATTTCATATTTATTGAGGGTAATTGAAAGGGGCTCATGGTTAAATAAAATAGCAAAGGTGAGACCGATCTTCCTAAAATATGCTCAGCTTATGTAAACCAAAAAAATTTATACAAAGACTTGCCATCGAAACGAACGATTTGTTCACTTTCAGAATTATGTTGATAGCCTAACAGAATATTATTTTTATATACAATTTCACTGGGGTATGATAGTAGCCCTTGCGTTTATTTTGAAATTTTATTTTTAATTTAAATAAACCATTTCCAGATTTAGAAAGTAAGGTTTAATGACAACATTGAATTCCTTTTCACGGTACAGAAATTTAAAAATTTGAGTGTGACTGTATTCTCTCTTACATAGGTCAAATCATCCCCACATACATAGGTTTAAGAATACATATCTAACGTTAATCATTACCCGTAATAAAATACGTAGTTGTGAACATGCGCTTGATGGACCCAGCCATTACATAAAGTTTGATAAACCCCGAATTCATAATGTTTCAACTAATAAAGTTCATACATGTTCATAGAAGTACTCGTAGAAGCTATATTCGGGATATTCTTTTTTTTCAATTTATATATGTAAATTATCAGATTCAAGAGTAATAAACTATATGGTTAAAACGAAATGCAAAAATGAATGAATGAACAGACTTTTTAAGAAAAGAGAGTGAAAACATCCTTGAAAAAGAATATCCAAATTTTATTAAAATTTATACTGATGGCTCCATGTCACAAGCAAGTAAAGGTTGCTCTTTTGTTGATTATTACACCGGTAATAAGTTTATGTTCGCCGTCGATAATGATCACATCTCCATAATGGGTATTGAATTAGTAGCTATCAACGAAGCACTTAGCTATGCCGAATCTTGTAATTATCGAAAAGTATTGATCGTTACTGATTCGAGGAGTGCCTTGCAGCATCTTTTGGCATGTTGTCGCGGTTGCTTAGGAAGACCTGAAGCTTATCTAATTATTAAATGTATTCATCGATTAATACATAATGAGATCAATGTTTCTTTACAATGGGTTCCTTCTCATGTGGGGATACAAGGCAATGATACAGCTGATTTACTTGCTAGAACAGCACTCTCCGAAGGGGTCCCCCTTAAAGTTAATAATATCTATTCAGATTTACTCTATATTTCAAAGAAAAGATGTTATAAGAGATGGGCATCGTATTTTGATAGAGAATCTTCTTTCAAAGGAATATGGTACAAGACAGCTGTAAGTCAACCTCCTAGAATCCCATGGTATTGCCATAAGAAATTCAATAGAAGCGAACTAATTCTTAGCTTTAGGATACGCTCGTACCACATTCCCTTGAATAAATTTGCGTATCTTATGAAAAAGATAGACAGCCCTAACTGCGACGAGTGTGGTCGCGAGGAAGATCTTTTACACTTACTTCTCGAATGTGGTAGCAATGAGTCCTTGAGAGAAGAACTTATGAGGGATACGGGTACATCTAGGCAAAACCTGTTTTTCTATATGCATAACTGCATTAGTTCCAACTTTTCCACAGAACACAGCTACAGATTCTTTAGTTTTGTATATCACTCGCTAAAACTAAGACCGGGTAGAATTGACTCTTAGCCGCCTGTTTGTCCGGATAGGTACATACTTACCTGCCCGGACAAATGAGTGGCTAACATATATGATATATTATTTAGAATAATTTTTGACATCTCATATAGTTTAAGGTACTTTAGATTTTTTTTAAATTGTAATTAATTAACATAATATTGCGTTTATTTTTATATCTTTTGTTAAATTGTATGTAGATTGTTATCTAATGTCTGGCCGGCTTAACCTTAAGGTGTATGGCCATTAAATAAAGAATAAAAAAAAAAAATATTTTATGTAGTTCTTATATCATGTATAATTTTATTTCGAAAAATGTTCTATGAGAATTCATAACACAACATTCTTTCAACAATAATTCTGAGTTAATTACTAAGAATTATCGTTGAAAGAATAAAAAACGAAACTACAATCTAACATTTTTAAAGTGAATTGTAAAATGCTGAAAGTAAATATTAATTTTAGAAAGTTCATAAAAGAGGATAACATTTTAAATGCCATTTAGATAAAAGAGAATGCAGATACGAAATAGTACAACAGATCTTAGAAATAAAAAGAATGGAATTTATTGTGAATAAGTGGTGGTAAGCCGCCAGTATACTTTTACATTTAATATAATCTCTTGATGTAAATTGTAAATTATCAGAGTTGACCATTCTGATCACGAAGTTGACAATAACATATACGCAAGGTTAATGTCTAACACGACGTAAGCGAGCGTCAGGCCTTAAGTCTCATACTTATATATCTGAGTGACAGATATGTCGCACTAGCAGTACTGTTTCAAAATTAATAAACAAATTCTCAACACCGCTCGGCATATCTATACCTACATTTAAAGCATAAAACACCATTTAATAAAAGTTTACCGCACGGTATTACAATTCACCCTCTCAATCCATATTTCACCCCACAGAAAGTCAATGGAGTTAATACGAACGGAAAGTGAATCCCTAACCAACGACTGCGATGGCAGGCAATATACCGCGACCGAGAATCGCTATTCTCATTATCCCGACCCGCGAGTATCGATTTCCTTTCAGCCTGAGTAGACGTGCGGCTTTGGAAAAATAGTGATATTTCTGAAATAGACAAAAATGTTAAATGCAAATTAAATAACAAATACGGTAAGATCGAATTTCTTAAAACTTTCAAGTATTCCATCGTCCCAATGGCAGACGTGGAGCGGCGAACAAACTGACTTATTTTGCGTTTTACATCGGTTAATAAACGGAGAGTTCTTTGAGGTTGCAATGGTGCTTTTATTCTTACATTTTAACCATCACTTCACCAGCTGTTGCAATATAGTTCACTTGGAAACAATCTAAGGCAGTGCGGTTTCGGTACATGTACGTACAGATCCTGCATTCAGCACCTTGGTTTTTACTCTATCATGAGAAGGTACAGAGATTTCTGAGTGCAATGAATTTCTAACCTTCAAATGAGAGCTAAAAACGTCGAGTTAAAAGGGACAAATAAGGGAACTAAAGAGGCACTGAGCTGTGACCTTGGAGTTGAACATAATCGTCAAACATACTGCGCATAAATTTGTTGGTTGGTTGTTTATGCAACAAATTTCAATAAATCATAACTTCGCAATTAGTATTTGATTGCAAGCAACCTAGATAAGAGATTGGGTGTCATGTAGTATACAAAATTTATTGAACACGCAGATTCGATTCGGATTCGCAGATTCTTGTATTCATAATTTTTCATTTTATGAATTACTTGCATAAGCTATAGTTATTGATAGTAGAATCTTAGGAAAAAATAAGTGTACGATGTTTTCGTAGCAGGTCTGCAACAACTGAATGCCTCACGTCAAGAGTCTCAAGTTCAAATGCCACTTTTTACAACTCTCAAGCCGACTTGGACAACTGCGTTCTTTGTTTTAGCAGACAAAAGGAGTGTGTCCGAAACAAAAGGCACTCTATACACTATTATTGTTATTGTTAAGTATAATAAAAACAATGCAATAATTTGTATAAGCATGGATATCAAGTTATGTCGCTTGCTTCGTATTCGCTGAAGTAGGCTTAAATACTAGCTTTTACTTTATCATTACAATACTATAAGTTTAAAATAATTATAAAAAAAAATATTAAAGTTATTGCACTGACTATTAACTGAAATTATTTGAAAGTGAAAGGAAAGGATTGGAATCTTATTAGCTTTGTGACGATTACATAAATGTAAGATTCAAAGTTCAATAAGTTATATATTTATTTTTAAATAGCTGTCACGGCGAACTTCTTACATCAGCTAAATTGAGTAATAATTTTCACAACAGCATTATGGTATTAATTTACGTAAAAAAATTGACAAATTTTACTGTTTATATTTTATAGATCATCATTATCAAACCTCTCCCAAAGATGTCCACAAGTCTTGGTCCTATTGACTATATCCTATTTAGTGATACGTTGCAACCCTATAAATACAGCATAAGCTCTAAAAGGGGCGTGGTACATTAAAAAGGCTACAGCCGTACCTGAATGGAGACTTATTAATGTCAATTCTAAAGGTTGTCGAAGAAGAGGGGCAGGAGTGTGAATTTCGAACATGCCGCCACTATCAGATCTTCAAGATCCTAAGTTAGTTAGATACCAATGCTCAGTAAGGAAGGAAGCGGTTGCCGCCGTCTCTCTAATGAGAAAGTAGGAATGGTCTTCCGCAGTTTTGAAAAACCGTTTGGAGCAGAATCAAAATTGTTGTTGGATTAAGAATTTGATACGACTCGTTTCATACATATATATAGGTATTATCGCTTCAATAAGTATGATTTAACTTGACTTTTAAAACTCAGAGGAAAAAATTGTGTGACTATATCGCTCAAAAATTTCATGAAATTTTATGATTCGTCTGCACCGACTGAAAACAATAACCAGGCGAAACAACTATCGCAATTGAAATCTAAACTGCAAACCGATCTGCATTTGAACACGAACGATTAAAATTAATGACAGTTCAAAGTTTACACGTCATTAACTCGGAACGGTTAAATTGTTGCATTAAATGGTTCGATTTTGTAGTTGAGTGGGGCTTAATGAACGCGTCAGTGGTCTTTTGTATTTAATGTCTTTATACGAAGGAAATAAACTTAACAAATTTAATAGCGAAATTTTAATATTACAGTATACCGGTTTTCGGTTTCGGTTTCCGGTATTTTAAACAAATAATCATATGTGGCATACTATGCTAAGTCCATGCTATTTAATAGCTATTAGTCTATTTAAGCCGCTACAAATTATTTTAGAGTCATTAGTATGCAGTGGAAGTGATAACATCCCAAAGACGCGTTAAATCTAATTGTATATATTTGGTGTCATAGTACTCGTAATTAGCAATATTTTCTCAATTTTACATTTGATTTATATAACAAGCGGTATAACTTTAGCTTGTGATACTGCCGTACTAATACGTTATCTTGTTAGACGTTTTGCTTAAAACTTTTTCATGAACAATATGTGTTATTCACAGTAGATAACTTACGCACAAGAAAAAGCAAAACGTTGTTTGTTTTCTGACTTATGTGAAATATTTTTTAATTGCTGAGCTTAGGAGTTTTTATTTGCTGAGGACTATGAGTGTTGGTATATAGTCTTATATGAGTTGACTCCTGTCCCGAAGTATGTATACCATTATAGTGTTTGTGTGTCCAAATCTTGAAAAGAGGCCAAAGGAACAGTCCTGATCCGATTGTCTCCCACTTCAATATGTGTAAGATAATAAGGGAGGATCAATCAATCAATTCAATTGTGTATTAAGGATACAAAATTGATCCGATGTCTAGAAAGTTATAATACTTATTGCTAAATAAACATTAAAAAGGGCTTCGTCCAAAATGGCCAACGGGTGACCTTCTAGCGTTCCGTTTGCGCAATTGGGGTTATAACCACGGCGAGACTGTGACTATTAGTCTCAATATTGCTACAGCCTTCGATAGAGTCTGGTGAAAAGTTTTCTGTTACAAGTAGTCGGCATGCGGATTACCAGCTCAATTTTGCACGTGAATTAGCTTCCTCCAGATGAGTGGAATTCGCATTGTCGTTGAAAACTGCGCTTCGCACTTCGTAACAGTGAACATTGGAGTTCTGCAAGATTACGTTTTATCCCCAACATTGTTTGTTCCACATATCAAAGACATTATTTCTTATTAAATGCCTTCGGAGTCATTCCTACACAGTATTCATACCGTACCAATAAGCTCGTAGATTCCTTCTTCTCCCGATCATCCCATACTTTTAATTCTCTACCTACGTACTAGTTTCCTACATCTCTAACATGAGTTTCATCAAAAGAGGCGTGGAAAACCATCCCACGGGCTGCGGAGAGGTGGACAGGTTGGATAGGGGGTGTCAAATCACTGCAATATCTGTCATCTTATTTGGACCTTGTTCTACGCCTAACATCAGGTTCACCTGGGCCTTCAGGCCAGATGCCTAGCCCTTCATAAAAAGCATTAATTTGCCATGAAGTGAGATAAAGGCTAAGAGTCTTACATTATATTATTATGCGGTGTAAAAATTATAATAAGAAATACATAGGCTCACTGTTGGTTGATCACAATGGTCAGAGAGGATATTATTTTATGAGAACACTTAAATATCATTTATTTCTTGTAAAGTTAATAATGTTGTGCATATATACTTTCCCTTTGCATATTTTTTTGTCAAGAGTACTCATATTGTCGATGATATAATTTTTTAATTAATAAACAAATAAATAAATATAGTTACATCACTAGCAACCTCCTTATCTATAGGACCTGCAGTAATCGTTAAAAAGAACTACTTCGTGTTTAAGGAATAATATAGACCATTTCAGGTTATAGTTCTAAGTTACTTATGTAGTTTATGAGTGCATATATTTTATGAATAAATTTCACTAATATATAATAATCATGTATACAATAATATACTGTTTGGTAGCCATATAGACGCTTATGCCAGTATTTCTAAATGGTACATTAGTTCTATGTTAGTAGCCTTGGATAAAAATTTGTTTCTTTGTAATAGCTTCTAGCTATTGTAGCATCGCAGGTTGAAATTATAACTGAAATAGATTACAATAAAGCCAACAAGAAAATTGTAAATAATTTAAGTTATTTTGTAACTACTTAGTGTCATACTGAAAAAATTATTGATTATTTTGTATTCGTTACAAGCCATTTTATTTAAATATTTTCTGAATAATATTATAGAAAATGGCATATATTACATGCGCTTGAATAGATATTTTTTATTATCACAAATTTTCACAATTACGAAAGTTAAATAGTAAATATACTTTTTATTCGTTAGGTATAAAAGTTTCCTATTAGTGTACAGATTATCTCAAAACTCAAAACCCTAGTTAGAATTCAAGAGAACGATAACTGCTATCTTAGAAACTCGAGGCATCCATAAAGGACGAACATCCCTCTCTTGCGATGTGTAATGAAAATCTTGTATGTACGGCCACGAAAACCTACCTAAAAACAACATTTCATCGACGGGAAATTACACCTGTTTCATTAAAAACAAAAATGTCTATGAATACAAAAAAGTCTGTCAATTGACAATAATAGGGTTATTACGAGTACATTTCGCTTAAGTATGTATAATCTCTTAGTCTGCTCTATAAAAATGTGTACCGACTCTGAAACTAATTATCTAAAACACATTGCATTTGAGTAGTCGTTTCAAATCAATTCAATGTTTATAAAAACTTATTCAGAATAACGATAATTATTTATGGTTTGATAAAAAGTATACATTTGATAAATTATTGAGTATTATATTTTATTTTTTCTCCATGATAAAATGATATTTGTTTAAAATCTTATTTCGATATCATAATTGAATCTTATGGCAATTAATTTAATCAAAGCTCAAAACTACTTATTTATTGAAATCAAAGAAAATATATTTTTTTAAATTTGAATGTTACATTAACTTCGACGTCATAGTAAGTATATAAAAACAATTTAAAGGGTACAAACAACTACATAGGTTATTCAAAAATTTTAGATTAACGGAAAATTTACAGTTTTCTTATTAAGTTTGAATACAAATTATATATACGGTCATTGTTCATATTTCGTTCTGGAAAAGTATTATTTTACATTACGCCTGATATGGTGAGCTTTATAGCCTCGTAGTTCACCTGAAATGACGTAGCGAACACAAAGTTTGCTAACAAGACAATAAAGCAGGCATAACCCGACGGCCTAGCGGAAGCATTTGTTAGCTTTCTGAGCTCGGGTACACTGAATGAAATCATAACAATGTTTCCACCGTCACACCAGATATATTTTGTGCATGTTATTAAACCATCTTTAATTATATTCAAGCTCTTTTTATTTTTGTTATGTGGATGAGGATTATGAGGAGGAAACAATACCACTTGATTTAATGTTTAGTAAAAAGCAGGCCAAGTGTATGCCAATCTCTTTCGATAGATCTAATCTTAACGTTAAGATCGTGTGGCTCGTTCAGTGAATTCCTTAGTAGCTAGATTTGATTTCAGATTTTATTTTGTAATTCCGAGAAGGACGTAAAAGAGTAAGTAATGAGAGATTGCATTTTTCAGCCATACTTAGATTGAGCAATATATGTTTGTTTTTTAATTTCCCATCCAGTAGAGTCCTGTAGAGAGACATCTCTATTTTCTTTATGGACTGTATCCGCGATTTATTTTTGTTATTAAGAAAAAGTTAAAAGAAAATTTCAGATATGTTCTACTTTGTAAAATCAGTTATAGTTTGAAATAAATTAATTAAATGAACAAAGTCAAGTGACTATCACTTGACTGAAATTTGTCACAATCTATACATATAATAAGACAGTAAAAATATTTTGTCTGTACATTTAGTATTTTTGACTGAAATGGATAGAGGGGCACTTAAATAGATTTTAGAAAGCAAAAAAAAATTTTTGGAATTTTTTGTCTGTCTGTCTGTCTGTCTGTCTGTATGTTTGTTCACGTTTATCTCCGAAAGTACTGAACCGATTTGCTTGAAACTTTCACTATTTGCTTTGTTTTAACTCAGAATAATATCTAAACTTTGTTTCATCAAAATCGGTTCATTAAAAAAAAAGTTATCGTCACTTTAATGAACTCAAGGCATGATAATATTGCGAATTATAATGTACACCATTCTTACATAAGTTACATGGGAAATTTAAAATCTAAAGACAATTCATCATCATGATACAATACATAGGTACATAAGATAACGTCTTTATCCCCTGCGGGGTAGACAGAGCCACAGGTTATAAGACCCCAAAGGCCACGTTTAGCATGTTCGTGGGCAGTGAGATGGAACAGGGAACCAAAATACGATGAAACGAAACCAGTTTTTATCAAAATAATATGATAAATGCGAAAGTTTGTTTGTTTATTACCTCTTCACGCTTAATCTATACATATAATAGAACAGAAAAAATATTTAAGTGTAAATCAGTTTCATTACGCATGTTAGTTTTTTCATAAATCACTAGATGGCGCTGTTTCATTTAATCAATTTCTACAACGCGCTATTGTAGTTTTTTCAAATAAAGCCTAATAAAGGAATGTGTTTCGACATAAGGCGAAAATCTCCTTCGCATCTTTTCATGATCTTTGCGCTGAGTATCGAATAGGAAATTTTCTGTGAATTTTGCTTTAATTAATTTAATAATTTCTTCTGTGTTAATTTCGGATTTTGTTTTGCTTTAAAATCGACAGATCGCACGGGATGCGCAATAAAGGCTTCGCTCAAAAACTACTGCACAGTTTTCATGCGGTTTTCATCAATAGATAGAGTGATTCTTGACCAAGGTTTTGCGATGTTTTTTATCTCGGAAAAACGGATAGTCTCACGGGAAGCTCGATAAAACCTTCGCGCCTTAAACCGACTTCCGCGCATATGTAGCCGTGGGCAAAAGCTATGACCCTTAACCTTCTATAGACCCAATCCCGAAATCCACGCGGGCGAAGCCGCGGGCAGAAAGCTAGTTAATAGTATAAAAGGATGATGTATACAACTATATAGAACTTTTTTACATAGATTTTTAGATGATAAGTAGCAAGTAATGAAGTATCGGATAAGCTGGCATGTGGAATAAAAAAAGCCTTAACTGACTCGAAGCTTATTAAACAGCAAATCGGCAAGTCCCGGCAATGCAGCGGAACTGTCTGTTACTATTTCACGCGGCGTATCGTCGACACATAGAACTCAACATAGAACACGGAGTTACGCCACGGCTTGTTTCTGTGTTGTACAGTTAATATGCATTGTTATTGTGTTAGGACTATTCGACTTCGATAAGGAACTTATTGACAGATTTGTATGGAAATTGTTAAACTCACATATCTGTTATTTGAACCTCTTAGAGCTTTAAGAACTTTGGTGTTATTCTCTACTTCTTCGGTTCTTGTTTGTTGCTGATTACTTGAGTTCACTAAAATTAGATGAGTAACTTAATCTTAAATCTGAGTGTATACATAAGCTGATATTCACAAAAAAATAAGTATGTGGGAAAGCAAGTGAAAATTAACAATTATAACGATAAACACTCGATTCCTTCTTAGATATATACATTTAAAAATACTTTTAGAAATAATAGTTGTTGCTTTCATACAAAGGTAAACGTAATAACGTAACGTCATTACGTAAAAATTAATCAATGTTCTGTACATTAAAATTCATTTTAAAACTAATAACTATTTTGTAACTTGCGATTACAGAAACTTAAAATTGCTTCGAAACTATATACACGCTTATTTGATTCACATGACAGCTTGCGCTCTCATCTCTCCCGTCACAACCACAGTCCGTGTCCATTAGTCACAACTATTGATTTATATGCTAGTACTTCCAGTTTTAACTCATTCTACTGAATACTTAAATAACAACAGTAAGCTACTGCTTAAATGACAAGTTATAAAATGTAATTTCAAATTATTTAAAATCGATGATGATATCCTATTATTGTTTAAAACATCCTTATAAATATATGTTTCTTTGAAAATATAGTTTCATTTTTCAAGTGATAAATTTATAAGTTTATGTAAACCGCTGTGATACATTAAAAATTTCAAAAATTGTTATTATCCTTTTTCCGTGTTATTTCCATATAAGGTGGCTAAGGGCTATATTGAGTGAAAAGCCATGGGGGCAAAAAAAAAGATCATCAATCATCTATATAATACACGATAATGCATTGTACAACTATATATATATATATATATATAATATATATATATATATATATATATATATATAATATATATATATATATTATATCTTAATATATATATTTCTTGTGTGCGTGTGTATGTGACTGAACTCCTCCTAAACGACTGGACCAATTTTGATGAAATTTTTTGTGTGTATTCCAGGGGCTTGAGAATGGTTTAGATTCACAATACGGTCATATAGATATTGTTTTTCAGCTAAATTATTTATTTAAAAACATTTGAGACAACGTGAGACAACGTGACATTTGAGACATTTGACATTTGAGACATTTGACAGGACAACGTCTGTTGGGCCAGCTAGTATATATATATATTTGATTATACAATTAAATAACAGTGACCACGTCCTTCTAATTAAAATTTTTATCGTTATGAATAAATGCCAGTTAGTTTCAAGGGTTTTTTAATTAAAGGTATGTGATCTATCATGTCAGTTGCAACTGACTCCCGGTCTTAAAAAATTTACGTTGATTCAGTTTTTAGTACAATATATATACATATTACAATATATATTAATATGAATCCGAGTCATGTTCAACACACGAGAGGTCGAATTTTAGAAAAAATGTTGGTATTTGTATAATAGAACAAATGTGTATTAGTTTCAGTGAAATAGTACTACTATCTACTCTTTCTGTCGGCACCAAATTGATAGTAAAACGAGTACGTCAATAGCCACTCGGGGTATTCGTCAAGCTGTCGGCTCGTCACGTCCGTCCGTCATCGATTTTGCATTAGATGAAAATGTGGAGAGAAAGACTTCCATCCTACTTGTAATTATTCACACAACAAAAATCCATAATTCAGATTTACGAGCATATTTGACGTTATAAAATGTCATTTGAAATAAGAATCACGTTATTGGTTATCTTAATTCTGGCGACTTCTGATTTAATATTTAATTTCGAATTTATTTATGTTTGTCTTATTTTATTTGTTATATCAGTTACTTTAAGTTTAAACAATTTTTAAAGAGTTATTTCTCAGAGGTACCGTTTGTTTTCTGCAACTAATAGTACCTGTGAGCAAATATTTCATATCCGATTTTCACATTTAACTATCGTATGTAGGATATTGGGTATGTAGGGTATTGTATTATTTTTATTATTGTATTATTTTTATATGTGTATGTAAACATACATACGACTGTAATCGTATTAGGTATGATTGTATCTTATACTATATTGTATTTTTATATTATTATGATTATTAACATTGAAACGAGGAGATAAAAAATAGACCTTCAGAGTTTCTTGCCTGTTCTTCTCGAGAAGGCTGTCCCATTTTCCGAACAGGTGTCGAGTCAATATTTTTTTTTTCCTTATTCGTACGTACGGACAAGGTTTTTGTTTTTTTTAAAGCTTTTTTTTTGTTTTGTTGACGTCAATAAGTGCCTGTAAAGGTCTATGTTGAATAAATATTATTTTGATTTTGATTGATTTTGGATAATATCCAAACATAGATTATATAATGAGATCTCATAAAAATATTATGTAATACTATTGCATTAATACATTGCATTAATGCATTAATACATTGCATGTTTTATTATATGTAACCGGTATTGCCTTAATATTTAAATATTCTCGTATAATGTTGTCATAATTCCTTATATTTGAAAGTCCCGATTGGGTCACTCTCTAAATCACATTAGTGTTCCCATTCTCGTGTTGGTCGAGTTGGTCTAGTCACTCCGGGCCGCTGTTAAGCTGTCTGCGTCTTATCGATTTTACATTTATTGAGTTATTTTTATAACAATAGATTATAGAAATATCAGTAGTAGTTTTTATTTCATTCATTATTTACAAAATGTCGCCCCGGTTTAGTATTTTTATCTTGTGTCTTGAATGCAGTTACAAATATAGAATCTCACATGCACATATCGTTAGATTGACACATAAAGAGAATGGCGAACAAATTTTTGAGTTAGATAGCGTCTAGAAAAATATGTATTACATGTTTATGTATTATAAATTTCTAAGATTTTTTTTGGCGTTTATTTAGTCCTGAATCTGCGAAAAATTTAACTTAAAAAAAATCGAAACTCTAAAGGTCTAAATGAAACTTTCATTTGACCTGATTAAACCATTAGCATTCACATTTTATAGAATCTTACCAATTAGTTTAGTTCAAAATATACACTGCAAGACTTATGTCACAGGAACTAGATTACCGTATAGACAAACATAATCATAAATAAAAAAGTACTTTTGATAGAAATATCAGTGAGATCAAATAAACATCTTTTCCCACCTATACTCGAACCTGAAAATTCAAAAAAATATTTGTCTTGATTATGTTATTTCAAAAGCTACTAATTTCAAAACTCTATTAAGGTCTTTAAGAACTGCGCCTAAGTCTTCCATAATCTCAGCTGCAACTACGATATCTTCAATAAAATAAAAGTGCGTCATCTCTCTCATGTACAGTTTTCTTTAGTTCAGAAATTTAATTAAACACATTGCATAGGCCAACTGCATACAGTTTTGGCGATATGGATATAACAATTAAGGATAAGGATAGTTAAAAATAAGTATTTTTTTACGATTTATCCTTAAATGACGTTAAATATATGTGGAACAATAATCTTATAATAAGATATTGAAAATTGAAATGGGCACAGTCCTTAGCCCCATTTATATAACTATTTGTTACGTACTCCTCAGTTATTAATAAACTTTTTATCTTCTGAAAAGCAATATACTTTATGTATGTATGAACTAATTAATACAATATTCATCAGCAATCAATTAATACAGGAGCGGAGTTGCAGGCCTCGTCGAATGTCATTACACAACATAAACATTGTGTAATTGCTGTAATTAGTCACATGGTGTCTGTTTAAAACGGAGTCATTTCAGCAGTTATTTGTGAATGATGTATACGAATCTATCACTGACAATGTCAAATTTACATTGACAGTCTGCTTGTAGATATAGTATTTTTTACAGTGTGTTTTGTTTCTTCTTATATATAAAGTTATTAACTTTTATTTTGTATTAAGTATAGTATTTTTAGCACAGCTAAGTTGATTTTAGCACAATATATTATATACAAGATAAGAAACTATACTGTTGTCTACTCGCTCGGGGTAAGCACATGTGTAAACATCGGTTTGCACTCTCCTCGTAGATCATCACCTAATAGATAGCACTGTCACCACAGCTGGCACTGACACCACATATTAAAAATCTTTATTGTTTTATATAAATATATTGACTTGGCCATCGCACTAAATAATTTAATTTACACTTGTTTTCATGCGTTGGCCGAGTCTCAATATCCTACTACTATTATAAAGGCGAAAGTTTGTAAGTATGGATGTATGGATGTTTGTTACTTTTTCACGTAAAAATTACTGAATGGATTTGAATGAAACTTTACCACAATATAGGTTATACATCAGAATAACACATAGGTTACAATTTTTGAGGTTTTAGGAACCTGAAGTCCACGCGAACGAAGTCGCGGGCAAAAGTTAGTATTTATATAAAACAATAAAGATTTTTAATATTGATATGCGTCACTATAAGATGATGTTAATTATTACGTAACAACTTAATGCTTTCGAGTACGGAGATTCCAGACACAATTGATTTTCAATTGTTATGTACCACGATCGTGGTCTTAGGGACTGGACGTATTAATACAGAAAGTCGCTTAAGTAGGGACTGAATAAATTAATAACTGACTTGGTATTACATGGATCTCACAACTTTTTACCGTAGAACAAACTGAGTTGCGAGACTTGGTTTTTTTGACAAGTATTGTTTTTGATGGGATAGTTTAGTATGGAACAAAGAATAAACTGCTTAAAGCTTCGATATAATAGGGTAGTATTTAGGTACTGCATTAATAGCATTCAGCTCATATAAATTAAGCTACATAAGTATAAACAGCTACAAAAGTAGTGATAAACAATTTCTTATAGCCTCCTAGTGCATACTATAACGAAATCCTTAATACTCGTACGTATAGTAGGTAAGGATTTGTGAAGAAGTGTGTAAGTACACAAAAAAAATCCAAATGAGTATTTAAACAAAATCTAAGATTCCGTTGAGGAAATATTTCAGAAATGTAAAATAACGATGTAACTATGTTTATTGAATATGAAAATATTTTCAAATGTTTGTCTTATTTTATTTTCTCTAATGTTGTCAGGTATCCATGTATTCATTTATGTGACACATGCGCAGGGAAATTTGTTAATTAGTATGTTTAGAATTTAAATGAGATAAATGTCATTATAGTAATGTTATTCAAATGGTGCGGGCTACTCATGGTAAATAAAATGAATACCTGTTACATATAAGTTAGGCTCTCTTAATAAAGAAAAAATCTATATACGTTATACACATTAATAAAATATATAATTATTTGTTATTTCCCTAATTCAACACATAACTAGTGACAAAAGGTAATTATTCGTAGCTGTAGACTGCAGATATTATAGATAAAAAGTAGAACGTAGGTCGTAGTCATAAAATGAAATTAGAGTTTTTACCTTTCTATCTATGATCAAGTGGAAAGTATTATATAGACATACGTTAGTAGTTTATATTCAGAGTTTATATTTGATGTAATAAACACCCGCTTACGGCACGCAACCTCTGAATCAGTTGAGATTTACGACCGTCTATCATAAACAGAATTACGTCTACTGTGACTCTCCAATTAAGCAGAAGCAGTAAGCAGTAGTTTGATGTGTATTTTGTACCTACTACATAGCTAGTAACTAAATTATGATTAGTAAGCTATTCGTGAAGCCTTAGTCGTAAATTACCGTTTTAAGGGGTAGTGTGTGTGTAATGGTAATGTAAAGTAATGCACTTTCTTTTTGAGAATTGTTGAAATCGATGCAAATATTGAGCATCTGTATTAAAACTTCATCAGTATTATTAATATATTATTGGAAAATTTTAAAATATTAACATTTTGAAGAAAATTGAACTTCTAAATTCAAATTTTGTTTCTATATATATTTAGTTGGATGATCAGTTCAGTCTGGTGGATTTGAGCCATATTGTCACTTTGTTCAATCATGTTATTTTTCTCAAAGAATCATTAATATTATTAGTAATTTCCTCTTGTTAATGTTGAAATGATCTATAGATTTTATGAATTAGCTTGCCATATTATACTCAATTTAGATGAGATTATGAAAAGGGCAAATTATAAATATCACTACTTGCTAAGGTGAACGTAATTTGATAGTACTGTAAACATTGTTAATATTCGATTACAATTTAACAAATACTTTAATATAAATATATTATACTTTCTTTTTTTCATGAAAATATAACTTACTATATATTCATGAAAAAAGAAATGGTGTGAGCGTTACAAATGAAATTGCATCATATGAAAGGGAATACGTCGAGTAGTTCGAAATGTAGAGAAAATAATCAAGAGTCGTAAGTATACTGTAATGCAAACATTCCTCAGTTCCGTACCTTGATTTCGTCTCTTTGTGATTATTCCAAGTTAGTATTTTTCAAAATTCTAGTAATTTTTGGAATCACAAAAACGGTACACGGTATATTCTTTTGTTTTATATATTAAAATAATTTTTGACTATTAAAATAAAAAAATATGGTCCAATCTCTTCTCTTTTTTGTTCTAGAATATACCGATGAGCATCGCATGGATGCGAACCAAAAACTGTTACACCGTCGTATTCGATGCAATTTTTGGTCTTCACAAGTTCGATCACATTTATTATTACCGTCGGCAACTAATGTGGCTTGTTATCTGTCAACACATAAACCTCAAGGTTGTCTGCTGTCTATTTAATAGATATTTTATTCAACCTTGAAACTCCTATCTATGTACCTTAATTCACGATTCGATTTTTTTGGGTTTACTCATGGTTTTTACGTCCGTTTATCAAGCACCTCATATTGATAATTTCCAATTCACCGCACCTTTTTTTATCATCGTGTATAACTTATATGTATATATTCGTGTGCGTATTTATTAGCTAGTAAGTTTATAAGTTTTAATCTTCTTCTGCACCAAACACAATTCCTTGTAACTACCCACTTTGTTGATTGATAGAGAATACCTCAAGTACTTTCAAGAAATAAAATTAAATACATCGATTTTATTAGATACTGTTCATAGCCTGCATCAAGATGTTTGCTTACCAACTAAATAGCCCAACCACTACATTCTGGTGTGACTGACAAACTAAGAGTCCTCGTAGATTTATAGCCGTCTCCTTGCGGTTTGCCCGAACACGTCTCTGTCTGACGCGCACGCTCGGGATTTATGCGACGTATATTGGAAGTATTAGTACCGCCTACGTGGCTGTAGGGCCATCTTACTTCCAAACTTGGTTGAGTAATAGGTTTGTATCGCGATGTCGCGTGTTTGTAATCTGAATTGAATAGCAAAATTCGAGTAACTAACTTGTCTGGAATACAAATTTCTGAACTATGTGTATCCGTAGAGTGGCTCGATTGATTGACAACACTACTGGGCTTAAAACACGACAATATATTATTATCGCTTTCCTAAAAACTCAATCAATATTATACATATACATCTTCTCCATTTTTTTAGGGAGGGGAAATGCGACTTAATGCACTATGACACCGCGCTGGCAAGGCGCGGCCGTGTGTGGGGCTCTCCGGTCATAGAGGACCGACCTACCCACTAAAACCCCCCCGAGTTCTCTAGGCCCATATGAGGCACATGGCGGGGTGCGCTTTTGCGATTTGACCGCCATATATATACATCTTCTCCTAACAATGACTACATTATAAAAAAAAAATAGTGTGTTTTAACGAACCATTTTCAATTTAGTCTGCTCGTTCATAGGTACAAATCTAGAAATAAAAACTTATAAACACCTCAGATCCTATTGAAATGGTTCTATAATATGAATGGAATGATTATTATTATTATCAACTGTTATTATTTTCAACTGGCTTAATCGTTAAATCATATAAAACTCAAATGCTTAATCAAAACAGTTTCAAACCTATGTACATGTGCGACAATACCGTTGAAATAAGGAATATTTTTAAAGTAGCATATATAATAAAATGAAAGTGTTGTTCGTGTTCGTGTTTGTCTAAACAATACTTTTATTCCCTGTAAAAATTTAACACTGCCATCCACAGTTCTAAAATGCTTTTTATAGCGCAACTGCACCTGTCTGGACCAGGTTGGTTCTCACGATATTTTCTTTCCGTTTCAAGACATGTTTATTTCTCGTAAAATATGTGTAGCTTCTTCCAGCTAATCCATGTTGATAAGTTTCGATAACGTTTATATGTGGATAATGCAACGATGCATTAAACCAATCTATAGATAAATGTGTAGATGAATACTCGTATATTATATAACCTCGATTCAATTTGAAAGTAATATAAACTCGTCGATGGCTTAGCAGCCTTAAAAATGATAAAGGTCTAACTGGACTATAGATTATGTTTTAAATATGTATAATTATTTTGTGCTATAAGGGCAGAATTATCATATCATAAAGATTAACAAGCACATCATTGGCGCTGTTATCTCCGCACTCATTTTCGAATCGGGAGATGCGGTTTCAATCCAGCCTTCTTGAAATGTTTTTTTTTCCGTTTCAAATATTATATATACAGTGAAGGGAAACATACTAAGCAACAAGCATACACTACATACTAATTAGCAATCAATTAACTCAATCAAGGAGCTCATCGATTTCGTTACACAACATTAACATTGTGTAATTAGTCACACTGTGTCTGTTTGAAGCGGAGTCATTTCAGCAGTGGTTTGTGAAAGATTTATATGAGTTTGTCACTGACACCGTAAAATTTACATTGCCTGTTTGCGGATCTTAGTCTTAATATAAAATAAAATAGTATTTTTTTTTAATTAAACAATATTTTGAGAGCCGGAATGACTATATTGATGCATAAAAATAATTGCCGATTAGTTAACTGAGTTCAATATGGACATTATGCGACTTCTGGTTATGATTTTGTGTCAACTACTGACTGACTGACCTTTGTTTCTGTTCAAAGCATTGACACGAGTGTATTAACATAACATTCCCAAAAAGGCGTTTAAGCCTCTTATCAACACCATGTTGCATAACCAAGAATGGTCCTTTTAGCAAGTCTCAACGCCGAGTCATTAAGCTTATACACCCAAGTTTGCTTGGAAATGAACGTTTCGGACTTCATCAGAGCTGCAGACTGACCGTTATCTAGTCCCGATCTTAAGTCACTATATTAATTTATGGACAATTTTAGAGAACATAACTTGCTCTAAACGCCTTGATAATTTGGGAGTCCCTAAAGCAATACGAGTGATTGACAGTGAAGAATTTTCCTATGAATAAAGTGTGTGCTTCTGCTGATAACTGGCCTCAATTTTTATATATTTTTAATGTCTTTATATTAATGACCGGCATGAAAATAATAAATATTATATGCAATAGAAAAATAGCATTCCCTTTTTTAAAATATTTATGGCAAAACTAAAAAAGATTTAGCATATGACTATGATATTAACTTTTGACCACCTGAATCAGTAACTGACGTTTTTAGATATGCTGTATAATGGAATGAAAGGAATATGTAGTGTTATATATACTTTACGCTTTATCAAGGTGAAATATTAATTTATCTACCATTTAACCATTTATACTCGTCATGTTGTGAAGTCGTTTCTAGTGTAGATGAGATACAAGCAATATTTTATACCAATAGTTTATTAATTATTGTAGGTAAAATAGAAGAATTGAGGTAATAAAAATTAACGAATAGAATGTTGTTTACGTGAATAATTCAAAGCTGTTAATATGAAATAATTATCAAATAAAGAAAATAGTAAGAGTAGTTACTTCCTACGATACTAACTATTAGTAAGGTTAGTTAACAGCACAAAAAGGAAGAATCAGGAAAAAATAATTATGTACTACAAGTTCATTAAATGTTGTATTGTGTTAGGAATACTCGTAACAAAGGTTGTAATAGAATTAAGTTGAAAACTAATTTAATAATTTTATATCAATATATCCTCCTGATATTATAAAGATATACGCAAGAAGGTGGGAGAATTCACAATATATAACAGCTGCATGAAAACTTTTATTGGGACAGAGATATCAAGTTCCAAATTACTGGCATGCCCAAGTTTCAGTTAAACAAAGGTTCGTACAGAGAACTTAATTTGAGTTAATCCGGGTAAGAAAGCAAGTCCCTGCAGGTGGACACACTAGACGTTTCCCGAGACGTGACTCGATTACTGAGTGAAAACAGAGCCACAAAATCAGCAAGTATTGAAATAAAGCCGAGTCATTTACTGAAATTATTAGTTGTTACCAATGTTCATACTTTTGTTTGTTGTATCACCATATACTTTTTCTCGTGTACACAAAAGTAGTTTGTCAAACCAAACTGATTAGAAGTGGTTTAAAAGTAAGTTTTATTTCGTTCCAATAATAAATTTATATGAAAGGAAAGTCCGAATAATATAATGTAGTTACCGGTGAAACCTTTTGAACGCGACGTAAATCAGATGGAGCATCGCCGAATTTTCATGATAAAGACAACAATAATAATCAAAACTTCCAATTACCTATAATTTATTGTATTTTTTAAGGATAGCATGAATGTATAAAGAATGAAGGAATAATAAATAAATAAATGTATAATAAGATGCAGAAATTAGTCCCACATAAGCTGATCACCCAGTTCGCTAAGTTATTATTAGCAAAGCATTTTTCATTGCCAAGGCACTGAAAAGTTAATTTTAAGATGTTCAATTTTATTTTGAATATGACAAACCTCTAGAAAGTAGTGTTCATATCGAAAAAGAAAAACAAACAAATCAAGGGTAATACAGTAAAATTATTTTGTTAGATTAATCCATCATAATATTGTCAGACAAATATTTCTCTTAAATTAAATGAAATCGCTGTTTTTAAGGCCGCAAGACAATTCCAACTCAATTCTGTGTAGGTAGCATGCAGCTGGCTATTTAGCGCATGTTTGGCATCTCCCACGATTGCTACTCTATTTGGTTATGCTTTTATGTTCTTGTGTTTTCTAAAAATCGCACATAATGTTCCACCTAAGTATGTAGCTTTAAAACATACGTTTTTATTTATTATTTTTATTTATTTATATACCCTTAATATGCTTAGTGTAAGAATATTTTAATATTCTTACTATAAATATTGTTTGATTTTACTACTGCACGTAACATTTGTTTTTTTAATGTATATTGTTTAATACATTAATATAAAATATATGAAACTTACCCATATTATATCCTTTTTATAAGCACGCACTTTTCATGGGAAACTTTCACTGCCAATCGCTAGTAATGCTTTACGGACTCCAAATTATCATAGCGTTTATCATTTAGCACCTCATACTCTATAAAACCATCCAAATAATCCAGCGTATTAACATCGGGACTAGATGATGGCTAGTCTTCAAATCAATTGAAGTCCAGTACGTTTGTTACCAACCAAGCTTAGATAGATACAGTTTTATGATCTGGCAAGTCTTGCTAAAACTGGCTTGATACTTGAACTTGATAGGTCTTGGTTATTATACATAGTGTTGTTAAGTTAGTTAAAAAATATATCATCGGTTAAAACAGTTTTTTTCAATCGTAGCTTTATTTTATATTCTAGCAGCTGGAAAACTGAAAAAATAAACACAAAAAGAGGGGTCAGTATGTATATTTGAAAAACAAAAATCTGAATATAAACAAAATATATTCCAGTTGTATTAATATTATATAATATAGAGGAAAGCCAAGCAATGTGGCTTCGTCCACGTTACATCCGACTTTTCCATAGGAAATATACATTTTCTGAAGGTTTAATCCCAAAATTATCTTATGAAAAATCTTTTCTAGGAGTGCCCTAGAAAGGAAACTTAGACCTCATAATTAACTTATCTGGAGAGAAATTTGGAGTCTATAGACTTTGAGGTTGGGCTGTGCAATACTATTGGAGTGACTAATCAGTTTCTTCTCTCATATATATTAAATAAAGAAATTAAATAAAGCAAGGTATTGATTAATTCATTTGGTTCACTTAAGTGTTTTTGTTATGCGATTGCACTTTCATGTATGACTAATAACATTAAATAGATCATAATTTAATGAAAGTAACATTAAAATATTTTCCACACTCTCTGGTTTGTTTAATACTTAAAAAAATAAAACATTGTGACCAACAATGCATTATTAAAATATACGTTAAATTGCTAATTTATTTTTATAATATATTGATAGCAATATTAGTAGAAATAAATATTTATTTAGATTACGTGTATTCGTAATCCACACTTACCGTAGCCGAAACAAACTTACTAATAGGTGACGTCAGAATATTACGTTCCGTGTCAACCTCAATAATTTTTACAATCTCCCAGCGGTCGGTAGTAGAAACATCTCCTTTCCATAAATAATCTGAACGCATTTGAACCCTCCATTATGACTGGCAACTTGGGAAATTTCCTAAGGGGACTATCTGACATCAACAAAATTAATTGAAACGTTTACTTGGCAATTTCTTATTATAATTTCAACAGCTTTCCACTTGTGTGTCGTCAATAAAGAATAGGTGTTACGAAATAGATGCATTTATAACAAATCTGAATCAAGTAAAAAGCTATTTATATTAGCTTTAGTAAATAAATCCAACAAAACTTCATTATTATTATAAATTTTGTGTATTTGTTTGTTAATCACTGACGTTTATATAATTTACACACTATTTTTTGTGCGTAATTCTTTTAAAAACTATATTTGAGTGTTCAACATTAGCAATACTACTTACGACAAATAAAATCTAACTACAATCATATTCGTATGTTGCAAGACTGGACTGTTGGATATGCTGTAAAGTGGTTTTCACTTACTTACCATGTAAGATTTATCCTTTAGCATACATATCATTTATAACTAACATATTTAATTTGAAAACGCTTTGTATTTAATAGAGATAACTGGTGATGTAATATTTGAGTTTGTTATGTATGTATGTATACTTAGCCACGTTGTTAAAAGTGAAGGAGAATAATGTAGATCATTACAAATATTGGAAAAGTCATTGCCCGCGACGTAGAGTATAACTACATCATCAGCATATTGAATAATCAAACAATAGTTATCAATGGCAACCTTAATGTTATAAGTCTATAAATTTTACAGTAAATGACTAAGAACTGAACCGTGTAGTAATGCCATACATGTTACGCTTCGATTTTTTTCTTTTTGAAATTTGTTTTTACGTCCGACGTAATGTGTTATACATTACGTCGGAAGTAAAAACTTGTATCAAAGTCTGTCACCGTCATATTATGACGGTATTGGTATTCAGTATTTTTTCTACGGGCTATTTCTTTTGTGCAATCTATATCCTACTATAGTGCAGATAGAAGTGAACTTCTACCAGGTGTTTTCATAGGAAAGATTTGATCTGCTGCCTTAATTATGCACTAGGCCAAAGTTCCCGAACATTTATACTCACTTACAATATTGAGTACATGCAAAGAGGAAAATCTATCTACTCCAGCTTATTTCTGTATAATTTCCAATCTGCATTGTGCTCTTTTAACGTATATTTATTTGCAAAGGAAAATTACCTATTCTAAAAAAGTAAATGGTATTGGAAAAAGATACGATAAGCTACTGGTTCATTTAATATCTGAATGGATGGATGTGGTACAAAAATAGAGACAAAACAAATGTTATTTAGAATTGCAACAATAGCTGAGTTTTCGTTATTAGAACTTAAACTAATTAAACTATTTTGATGACCTATGACTATCATATCTTAAGCATGAATATTTAGGGCTTTTATATTTAAAACCAAACATAAGACAGGTTTCAGAGAGAGCAAGGACAAAGGGATTATATTTATTATTTATATATATTAGATCAGGTTTTTTATTATTGATACTTCGACAATTCCATTGTACCACTTTGGCCTATTGAGCCATTATGGATATTAAGTTTTTAAATAGCATCTAATAACAGGTCAACATTGAACGGTATGGAGTTGTGAAATTGTAGTACAAATTTTAAGAGAGGAATTATTACATCCGCACTGGTTAAATCTTGGTCACTACTGTTATTAAATTTATTTTTAATACTTCCATTACCACTTGTTACTTATGATAAAAGCATTACATTATGTCATAATGTAATACTTAATTGTAACCCATGTCTTGAGAATGTACAAACTCTTTGGGCTTTATCTATATAGTTATTTTGCAAGAGTGTAAATTTTGTATGGGCTTATTTGGTTTCACTGTCGAAATGTTTGTTTTTGCTGTTAAGGAAACTAATACAACAGAATATGATTTATTAACCTATGGATGCCATTTAGCAGTTGCGAAATAAGATAAATTATTATTGCTATTGTAACTTGAATGCGTTAGCTTTTTGGAGCCACGCGGTATTACAACTTAACTGACGATAAAAATGAAATAATTGTTTCAGACAAAACATTTTAATCTCAAAAATTTATTATGATGTGTGGATGATATGTTTGATTTTTTCACAATTTAATCGATAACGCTTCCACATTTCGATATGAATATCCAATAGTCACTAGGTTTAAAATGCACGCCAATTTTATTAGTTTCAGGAACCTGTATTTGTGTGATTAATAATGAAACTACCTCAAGAAATAACTTTGAGCGTCCAAGTTTCCCTCAAGCAATTTAACGCAATGACTATCGGTTCTTCAACTTGTATACTAGTTCCTGATAATTTAATAACAAATCTACAGGACAGAAAATATATTTCAGTAAAGTAAGAATAAGACATGATATAAGATATTTAAAATAGCAAGCAAAATCTACATAAAATATACACAGATAGAAAATGGGCATGATATTTAGACTCAGGTCTGGCAGTTTTTAAAGAGATTAATTAACAAAGAAAATGTATGCTTTGTAATTTGTAAGGAAATATTATGCTCTTAGCGGCTACTCTGGACTTCTCAATTTATGACACTTAGAAATTGTTTACCCATTGATCAACCAAATCATTCTGCAAACTTATAGTCGCTGAGTCCACATTAAGCAATTCATCGCGATGACTGGTCGTTTCAGTTTCACACATTGTAAAACATAATACTTGTACAAGCAATAGATACGCTTCATTTCATGAATTATTCCATTCATTTATTACAAAAGAGAAGTTTAATTATATATAGGAGTGAAATCGAATACCATGATTGCTTAAGTAGCCTAAGTAACTTGATTATTTAAAAAGATTGAAGTGGTTTCTGGAATAGGAAAAACGTTGAGTATGTTTCATCATTTACTAATCTATACTTATAATAAATCTGTAGAGAGGTCAATTCTCCCCCCCTGGAACCCCCTGGATCGATACTGATGCCAAAAATGCAATCAGTAAAATTTTTTTCTGTCTATCTGTTTGTATAACCGTTATAGAAACAAAAACTACTCGACGGATTTTAATTATTTATCATACTCCTGAACTGGTTATAGTATACTTTTCATTACGCTATAATCAATAGGAGCAGAGCAGTGAAGGGAAATGTTGGGAAAACGGGAGAACTTACTCCATTTTAAGCTTCCGTCACGTGTGCAACCGTAATGGTTAAAGCTACATAGAAATCATGTATAACGGAAATGTTCTTCTTAAAATTATGTAAAAAATATCCCACGACAGTACATGTTTATCTTTTATGGTTGACTCACAATAACACGTGTAACTCCCGAGAGCTTAGCAGTTCGAAGCTTTTTGATTATATTTGTCAACTCTTACGTTTATAACACCCTCACTCATTAAAATGCTACCTAAAATAACGATTCCACGCAAATGAAGTCGTGGGTACAGTAAGTATTTAATTATATTTCTGAGATATATATTGCCATAGACTAATTATGTACAGTATATCTGTGAGTATGACTATAACCGTGGATAACTATAATTGGCTTATAGAATGTATTTACTAAGTTGTATTATAATAATGTAAATTGCTGTTGTTATCCCAAATAAATAAAAAAAAAATAACAGATTGTTTTTTGGTTGACATGTAAACATGAATTGGTATTTGGTAAAAATATCTTTTGAATCATTAACATTAATGATTTTTCACATTATGGATAGCAAAATTAAGTCTTACAAAGTAGCACTTACATAAACTACGACTACTCCTCTAAGGTATACGACCTATAAATTAAATTTATTGTGAATTAAAATACAATTTATATATTAAAAAATATTGTTCGTAACACCAACAAAGAGTAATAAATGATTTTTGTTATATGACAACACAGACGATTACGTCGCATACAGTTAGTCAAGTCATAGTACTACTTCCGTCTTATATTGTAACCATCAATCAGTGTACTACAATAAATTGTGTTAAAACAAAATTAATTTTGATCTTCTTCACAATCTAAAATCAGCGACAGCAGTCTACAAATATACGTAATAAAAAATAAATGAAACAATATTAATGCAAAAGAAATACAATTTATAACCGAATTATATTTATTATCTTACAGGATTAGCCATTTTATACTTTTAATAAATTAATTCATTTTGTTTTTATCTTGTTACAGGTAAGTTGGTGAATAAACATTTTGAGACGAGTATATGTTGGTGGTATGGTAAATTTTATATATTAATATCGTGATAGAAATATTAAATGAAAATCTATCGAATTATACACCGTGGCTCAAAGATTCCGAAAAAGTTATTATTGAGAATAATTATGCTCAAAAACAGATACTATAAACCAGTAATAATAATAAGGGGCAAGCAAATGCTGGGTGAGGCAACGTTAGTATGCTTCCTACAAGTTGAGACGAAGATTTCGTGAAAATCATGAACTCAAAAATTATCTGTTCTTAAAAATTATCTGTTTGACCATTGGCAGCGTATATGTACTGATAGTTCTATTTCGCGTTGTGTACAACTACCAGCATTCTGCAGGGACATACTATATTTTATAGAAATCGAAGTAACAAAATAGGAAACGGAGGAAAGGTATACCTTTCCTCTAACAAACCAATCATAATTATATAACCGCATTTTATGAGGAAGTTTAATGCACACTACTGCTCCCGATTAAAAAACCTAAGCCACAGAACAACAAAAAGCAATAAATTTTCAGTCACATACATACATATATTTCACGCCTTCACAATGGGGTAGGCAGAGACCACCTCTCTCCACTTGCTACGATCCTGGCACACTTCTCTTGCTTCCTCCACTTTCATGAGCGTCTTCATGCATGATCGTCGGTTGCGAGTACTATTGACCCAGTCTTTCTTTAGGACATCTTCGATTTGATCGAGATATGTCCGCTTAGGTCGAACTGGAGCGATTCAGCCACATAAAGTACAATAAAGTATTTTTACTTTTTATTTCGTTGAACATATTTTTCTTTTATAATTCCATTTATAACTAACATTTTCTTTCAATTGGAGACAGATGGAGACAGATGAACTACCTCGTTAAGTACTTAGTTATAGTGCGTACAAAAAAGGGAAAATATACAGAGGCGTTAAGAAATATTTAATGAAATGATTAAATAAGTTCTTTGTTCTTTGTTTCTAAACAGTAAAAATATTTTAACAAAATCATTGAAAATCATCAATCTGCAATCGAAAATATGGGTATTAACGAAAAAATTCGATAAGATAAAATAATAATTACTTATTATCTATTTTATTCATTTATTATCTATTTTATTTTAATGATTAATTATAGATTTATATTATTCTGCAAAGCTTTATAATACTAAGTCTATTATAGGAAACATCCGACTAATTAATATCAATCAGTTAAATATCTAATTTAAAAAAATGTGATTGGAAATTATCAATTAGTATTAAATAATCGTAGATATAAATTCAGAAAAATAATTAAAAGTATTTAGATACAAAATACATTACATGACAATAAGACTAGTAGTTGCAAAAGATCGAATAACTTGAAAATTCTATTTTTAAATTATTTATTCGTGATACTGAATAAGTAGGATCCAACTTTCGTTAATATTTGATATGAAAGTATTTTATGAAAAACTAGCGACCCGCCCCGGCTTCGCACGGGTGCAAAGCTTATGTAAATATACTTTTTTTATTTTTTTTTTGTTTCCCTGAGGAAAATGCATTAAATTGCATACCCCGGCTGTGGCGAGCCGGCGGTTATGTGGGGCTCTCCTCCCCAGAAGGGGGAGGCCTACCCACTAAAAACCTCAGGGATGGCCTTCCTCAGGCATGTAGGGAGCCCCCGGGAACATCAAGCTTCTTTCGGGAACCCCCAGCCTCCGCTCCCCCATCGATACAGGGGAGCCCTCCTCGGGGGAGGCTCACTACCTCCCCCGGTCTCCTCCACCGACGACGCCCCCCGGGGCGCCGCAGCTGTGCTACCGAGCCCGGCGCCGCCTCCTTCGAGCAGGATCGGCCATCTCCCGACCCCGCTCGGCAGCCTCCTTCTGCAGCATCACTGCTTCACAGAAGGAGGCCACAGACCTCCAGCCTCCCTCGTCCGCCAGCATTGCCGCAATCAATGCCGGCGGAGACAGATCTCGCCCGATCTCTGCGACCAAGACTCGGCGCTCGGAGGCCCACGCGGGACACTCCGCCAGCGTGTGCTGGGCCGAGTCAAGGTCGGATGCACAGTGGTGGCAATGTGTCGATCCCTCCCGTCCTATTCGACACAGATACTCACCGAAGCAGCCGTGCCCGGTGAGTATCTGAGTCAATCGGTAGGTGACCTCCTCCTTCCCGTGGAGCCAAGCTTCGAGGTACGGGAGTACGGCACCGACGGCCCGCTGGCGCGCGCAGATCCGTAATTCGAGCTGCGCATGCCAGGCCGCCACAATCCGTTGGTGCCACACCCGCTTAGGCACTTCGTGCGCGGGTTCCAGGGCGCTCCCCTCATCGCTCCCCCGGTCGACACGCCGCGACGCATACGTCGCCGCGTACATGTCGGCCAGGATGTCGAATGGGGGGGAGCGTCCCAGAACCGTCGCCGCCTCGTACGAGATTGTACGGTAGCCTCGTACGATCCGTATGGCCATTATCCGCTGCAGGCTCCGTAGCAGAGCTCTGCAGCGGGGGACCTCGCGCAGTCTTGCGACCACACGGGAGCCCCATACATGGCCACGGATCGCACGACGCCCTCGTACAGGCGGCGAACTCCATCCCTCGGTCCCCCGAGATTGGGCAGCAGTTATGTAAATATACCTACTACAAGTTGTCCTTATACACAACGTTGACAGCTTTTTTGAAACCTCTCAACTCGTCAGTGTTTCTCTACCATATTATGCATGTATTATACATTTAAACCTTCCTTAAAAATCACTCTATTTAAAAAAAAACCGCATCAAAATCCGTTGCGTAGTTTTAAAGATCTAAGCATACATAGGGACAGACATACGGCGGATAGCGACTTTGTTTTATACTATGTAGTGATAGTGATATTTTAAAAATATATATTAAACTATTGCTCAAAGCACTTAGCTACTGATAAAATTTTATTTTTGATATTTGTGCGAAAATACGCAAAGTCGGGAAAACAACATTCTTTTAAGAGGGCCTGGTTATTTATGCTGTTACTGCGTGTGAATATCAATATTTACACAATATTTCCGGTTCTAGCTGACTTAGCAAAAAAACATTCATACACAATCTACGATGGAATCTGTTTTGGATGGTGTGTGGCATTTCATTTGCCCTTTATCCAGCGCGAATTGATTTCTTGCATGTTTTGTATCATATGACTTTGTTTGTATATCAGCTATAAACAGCCTTACAATGAGATCAGAGACGTAATCTCGCCCTGTGACCTTTATTTCTTCTGCTCACAAACTTTTCCAAAACCAGTACAATGTTCTGGAAAACGTTAGAAATAGAATTTTCAAAAGTATTTATAGTTTTATATATTAAAATAACCTAAATAATATGCCCCAACAGATAGATTTTTAAATAAAAAGTTAAAAAAACAGTTTACATACGTCCTTACCTTTGAATTTGTCATCGTACATTCCATGGCCCCAAGTGTTTAGATATTTTTTCCGTAAATATTTATTTCTTGACTGAGGCAATGTCGTTGCGGTTTGGTCATTTATTTCAAATTCTGAAACGAATAGTAAATTAAGCTTATCGCATTGTGAACCAAAATAGTATCTACCATACAATAGGAATGAATTTTTTGAATTCCGCTTGCATTGCCGCCCCATTCATAAAAGTTTTTGCTGAGGGTAACAAAAATTGCTAACATTAATAAAAAATCATTATATTATTATTTAAGAAAGATATGTTGATTTTTTTTAAATATTGGTATCATAGTTTAATGTTAAACTACTCCACTAATCAAATAAAAATAAAATTATTGATCATAATTAGATATTTACCAAATATTTTGTGTTATGTTGTATAGAATTATTTGATCAATAACAAACTCATGAAATTGTAAAATGAAATCAAGGAAAATGGTTAATATTAACAAAACTTAAATAAAAAAATTACAAAATTTATTATTGATTTTTAATAATTGATTTACGTAAAATATATGGAAATCAAACAGATTTTTTAATAATACGCTTAAAATTTAACTACGCGTAGGGAATAAGAGTTGTTACTGAAACAATGTTAGTTTGTGTTCTTATATTTAACTAACACATACATAATTTAATTGCATATAATCAAACATAAATATAGAAAATTATATTTGTATTAGTAACTAAATTACTTGTTTGTATTTAATAAAAATTTATTTCCCAATAAAATATTTCTTATCTAACTAAACCAGTTCGGTTAATTTTCTTAGTAATAATAATTATTGGTATTATTTAAATCTTGTTATTACTATTGTTAAAAGTCATACACACATATAATTATGCCTATTGTATCCGAATGCTAGACGTTCAATTAATGTTATAGTGAGCTGTGTATTGTCACTAGCCGGGTACTTCACACAGATGTAATTGACGTAGCTCTTACGACATTCATGGAAAGACATGACACTGGAATTCTAAATCTATCACCGCATAAATTACTTATAGCATATTCAATGGTGATTTAAAAATAACAAAACCTGAAAAGATCACTTCATTTTTTTATAATGTGGTGACTTTCAACATAAGATTTATGTTATCGATTAACTAACGTAGATAAATGAATAAATAATAACGTAATTTGCCTTATATTAGCTACAAATTCTAAATTATTGAATAATAACAAATAAATATTTGCTAAGAAAAACGCAGTGTTTATCATTACAATAAACTACTTTAGGAGGACGTGCAAAATCTACCAAAAGAAACTTTGAAATGACACTCTCCGTCGCAAAGTTTAGGTCCAGCCAGACAGAATATCTGACAGTCTAGCTGAACTAGTCTTCCGTACATATTCAAAGTTTAATCCGAATCAGCTCGCTCTTCTTGCTATCGTTTTAGTCGCGCTTGTGTCGTAGTGCTAAGTCACCGGACACATGGTCTGTTAGTTTATACAGCAACTGTATTGCTAGGAGTTACAAACTTCCCAATTCCGAAGTATCGATTGCAATTCAAGTGAGTTAGCTTATTGGAATGGAGTGTGTTGTATTACATAATGCTATTTCATAATATTTGCAGAACGATTTCATAATTAGGACCAAAGACACAAGAAAAAGAAAGTAGCAAAAAGGTAAATATATGTTTATGCATATCATAAAAACTGCTTTTAAAATTATTCATGAAGAATTTTACTTATAATATTAACACTTAAAGATTATCAGCAATTAATGTCTCTTACAGTTTTCCGATTGCTATGATACACATTTTCTTCCCTTCACTTTAGGTTCGTAAGCTTCGTAGGCTTTCAATAATACTATATTGCACGCTCAGCAGTACGGGCACTCTTCACGTTCAAGACCTGACCTTTTCTTAGAATAGTACTTGGTTCAATTAAGTTCGTCCAGATCATCTCTTTCTAACTTATCATTATTATTATTATATTTTTGTCGGCAATTGTCTTTCTTTTCGTTTCTATATATACGTATTCTAAACCATCTTAACATTCCTTTCTTGATTTCAGCCACTATATCTTCTTTCACACCGCACAATTTCTATAGCAACTATTTCAGATTTATCTTTCATCGTCACAATGTAAGTTGTGTATAATTAAAAGAATAAAAAAATGTTTTCTGAATTCTTCAGGTAATGAAATCTAACGAATACCGAATAATACTGAAAGTATATTAAATTAATATTTTTGGATGTGTAACATATATTCGGTATGCTAAAAATGTAGACTACAATAAACAAACAAATTTTAAATTAAATTCAAGGAAAAGCCATGTTATAAAGTTCAGTTTTAGTGTAACATTTATTTCTTGTCACTTTAATTTACTTTTATAATTTTTAGATTGCGCGGTTAACGGACAGATCTGTTTATCATCGTTAGTAATGAACAACTTGCAGATTCTATTCCATAGTCCAAGAGAAAATAGTAACATAATCCAACGGTGGAGTGCTCACCACTATACTAGTGAGTAAAATCCTCACTTACTTTAGCCACAGTGATGTAATATTTGGAAATCACTTCTCACTTGCTGCAATACAGATAAAGTAGTACCTAACTCAGATACGGGTTAAAATATCAGTGGCTCTATTTTTTATCATTTTTGTAGTTGTATGTTGGATGTCGCTTTGGGTTCCTATTGATATAGTGACACATCTCAACTTTTGTGTTGATCGATACTCCAGTGAAAACAAATGATCACGCCCGTTTTGTATTAATTGCTATTAATTTTCTTTCGGCTCTTAAAATAAATGCACCTACTATTAAACAGAATGCGGGTTTTTAACTTTATACTAATTATATTCCGTAATAGTATAGCCAATTTTGATTCCAATCTGTATATAAATGAATATCCACTTTTAATGTGATATTTTATTAATAATTAATTTTATTCTTGATTCGAGTATTGATTCGGTCTGCTTCCTGTTTTACAAAGTTTTTTATAGTAAGACTGAATAAATTTAGTTCAAGATAGAAGATGAGACAGTATAATGATTAACATTTGTTCAACTTGTCAGGAAGTTAGAATATTACTCAGATAGTATATGAGTAGAAAACCTGTCGCTGTGGCTGGCTGCGTCACATACTTAATAAAGATAAAGTTTGTCAAATTAACACGCTCGTGCTATATTTCAACACTAGTTTCACCAAATGAAATTATACGAGTATACCTATGCAATTTCCAGTTAATTCGTACAAAGGTAATAAATAGATAGGGTTATAGAATTATGATATATGAATCGAATTTCTAGTTCATAATAATTTTTGCATTATCTTTCCAACTTTTCAACCTTTTGCAATTCTATCTTCCATCAGATAATCTCATACAATCAAATAGTATAGTGAACTATACTCGTAAAATATACTCTATTATCGCTTGCCTTTAAGGCCGATCATCGTGCCTTGCTACCGCAGATGAATTGTTTTAGGATGAAAAGTACATTTTGTTCTACCTGTTACGTTATTAGAGCAGAATAAGGATAGACAAAAGCTCAATAGCTAGAATGGTTTGAATGATGAATGAAGATGAGGTATATTATAAGGACAAAAAATAGATTTATTATTAAGCCGGTACCAGAAAACCTGGAATATTTTGACGCAAACCTTTAATATCTACGCCTTTCTTTGGTCAATACTTGGCCTATAGGCTTATTGATCATTTTTCCATAATAAGTAAATTAATTAAATATTAAATGTAAGCGATGCGAGGATGCCTAGCGAAGCTGTAAAATGGTTTGAATGTTTCTATCAGATTTATGCGTGGAAGCTGAGCGATGCGAATATACTCGTACTTCTCACCGCTCATCTGTGTGGACATTACTCGTAGCTGTATTATTACTCGAACCGGCATGAATAGTTATTTCACTGGTATAGAAATATTACTTTTAAAATGTTTGTAGGACTTAGAAGATATTAAATTAATTGCGAGTGTTTGATTTTTTACACATTAGTTTGGTTATTAAGATAATTATCGTTTCCTAAGTGTTTTCAACTCATTATCGTTAAATATAGAATCAAATTCGAATAATCAAAAACTGATTATATAATTATTAGTTAACGACTGTATAAAATCACGTTCGCAATCACTTATCAAACAAAAAGTTATATTGATAAAAGTATTTTTAAAAACTTTGTTATTTATAAATTAATTGCTTATTAAAAACTAATATTAATTAAAAAAAAAGTTAATTTAATAAAAAAAAATTAAACTAACCTTATAACGCTGTTTGACATTAATTTATATTTGAGATGATAGTGAGGTTCCTTTCCTTAAGCAAAATCATTTTATATTCATTCCATTTCATAATTATCATAATAAAGTTTTAAAATGTTGAATCGTAAAGTTAGGCTAAGTCATAATGGCTGGACAATTTAGATTAAAGTTTTGTTTATTGCATTGTCAGTCTTAAGATATTTTATATTTATTTATCTGTATAACGAAATATATAAATAGAATGGTAGTAGTAACTTTTAGTTACCTGCATCAAATGGCTTATAATACAAGAATATTACAATAACGAATATAAATCTAACTATACAAACACATTCATTTTTAATTCTGTAATAAAATATATAAAGGCAACATAGAAATTTACAAAAAAGTCCCCATGCTTTCTTTATTTTCATTAAATTATCCATTTTATTATGAAAAGCGTGTGTTGCTTGATAAAAATTTGCATTCATTAGCTGAGTAGCATGACGGCTGTGAACAAAATGTCAACTGGGTCCTTTTTTTTAAATGCTTGCTATATTTATGTTAAGTTACTCAATTTATTTTCCAGTACTTCATAATGATTCAACAGAAACTAATGTAAGATGATTTTATAAAATATAGTTATGGCTATATACTCAATCACTAATTTTGTAAATTAAAAGACTTGAAATATTAATAACAATGTTAATGTTACTTTCACTAAAATAAATATATTCACAGTGGAAATAAGACACAATTAAAATTAGACAATAAACGTTACCTTTAGTAAAATTTGACATTTTTTTAAAACAGAACTCTTTGATTTAAAAACTCATATATAAATAAATAACTCTAAAATATTTATATATTAAACGTGCTAGTTTAATATTTGTTTATTTATAGAATCACCAACATAAGTAACAGTAAACTTTTTGTAAGCTGTAAATTGTACGATATATGTTTCAACTAACTGCAATTACAATGATAGGTAACCACAGCATGCAAATACAAATGATAACGTGTAATTTAATAATAACAAAAACGTATAAGAAAGTATACAATTGAATTAAGAAAGTATACAACATTGTTGTACCAAACGAACAACTGAAGAATTTCCATTCTAGTTATATAGATTTTTTTTTCTAAATAGACCTGAGAGAATTGATTGAGAAGTATAGGACACTTGATAGAGTTATTTATAATTTTGTACAGAAATGCCATATCAAGCAAGTTACGACGCAAAGAAAGTTAATCTAAATGAAAATGTTTAATTTTACCTTTAAATGTCCTTAAAAGTTTTTAAACTATAACACATGCCACCAATAAGTTTTTTTATACTCTATCGGTTTTTTAAGTGTACTTTATAATCAGGACTAACTCTGTACTGCAGTATTCAAGTTTAATCACAGAGCTTTTCTTAAAGATTGTCTTTAAAAACTCTGTGCTTCCAAAAATAAAACTAATAGTCGAAAAATAAAAATAATAGACAAAAGTATGGAGTTGAAAACATTTTAAAAATTGATGGATTTTAATATAATTGTTACGATGATAGTTCTCTTTTGTGGGTATTTATGTCTAGAAATAGATATCAATTTATATTGAAGTAAGCTTCTTATTTCAGTGTGTATATCACTTTATCTAATATTGTACGTACTGTATTGTACGTATGCAGGTATCTGCATAGTATGCATTAGTAGGTAGGTATGTATTTCAAATAACGTGATTTTCCAACAGTCTATTTACATATGGTGACAGTAGTAGACAGAAGTAAACATCAGTCCTCTACAGCACTAGTTAAATAAAGCCTTTATACGTAGAGTAAACGTAGGTGTATTTAATTAAGTTAGTGACTCACCTTATAAGTTGCGGTGACCCTTCTGAATATCTCACCCGAGTCGCTCCTAAGATTGTAACATTGTAGGCATTGTCAAAGCACTGTTCAAAGTGACTAATGAAAAATATTAAATTAGAACTAGTTTAAATTATAACCGCTTATAATTTGAAAGAATGATCAGTTGCTAAAACATTTTACTAAGATTGTTGTATGTACGACACTAACAAACTAGTATCTAGATAAATTAATTACTTAAATAACTTTTTAAAATTATTAATAAAGCTGAAATTACAGTTTATAATTCGTAAATCTTAAAAAAAAACTCACAAAAATATGAAATATTGCCACGGCTTCGTTCCATTCTGTTCTTTCCTGGATCTGCAACTAACCACATATCAACTTTTGTCGAAAGCAGTTCTGTCGGTTTGGAGTTATGAGCAAACATCTTAGACACACTATCTTAATTTATCTCAGGTACATTGTTATTTTACAAATAATTCTCACTTAGCTCTCATTAATATATGTATGGAATATATTTCGAATTAGGTATGTTTATAATAGTGTACTTGATAATTTAAAAAAACGTATTAACCCTAGAAGTCCGATCTTGGTCAATTTTACCTACACACAAATGCAGAATTGCTGTGTCTTTCATAACGTTTCATTCAATGGCCTTGATTGATTTTTATATATAAACATTCATTTCAGAAAATAATATGAGATGGAGTTATAAGATCACAAAATAATTATGAAAAATTCTATATATTATACTATTCAAATGGTTAAAGTGCGGAATTTATGCAACATATATACAATAAAAATTCACAATAAAGTCACAATTTCAACTGTTAAATAATACCGAAACATATAGCTATTTCACGCTTAAAAACCATTACAAAGCCATAAAAACGACTGAACGAATTTATATTTCCAATGTTTATATAAAAAATTGCCAATGCCAATATGCAAGATTCTGGAACATTTTCGTTTTACACCAAGCCGTTTTGAAAAGCGGCATTGTTGTCGGAGCATACAAAAAGAGTAATGCACAGTCATTCGTCTCGATCGAAAATTTCATTTGTTGGCACGGAACACTGAAGTAGAGCGCTTTGTGTCCCACCAACAGGATATAGTTTCTAGATAGGGTTTTAACCTGGAGATTCTGTAGGCAAATATCTGCTCATTTAATACGTAGATTATGTTTTTTATAAATACCATAATATACCAATACAGATACAAAAAAGTACTTTTTTGCTTTCACTTAAAGATCAAATATAAAAAAAAAACTTATTATTAAAATTATTTATTCATTTTTAATAATACCAGTATGCTATACTTACCAATATTCCTTTCATAATAAAATGACTAAAGCATCTACCAATTTAAATAGTTCATGGTGAAATCTTATCTCGGGAAGTTTGAATGCGTTGAAACATTTAATTAAACAACGAGACTTAATTGAATTTCTGACAACTTTGCAGTGAATTTAAAAATTATTAATTTCGAGTTGTTCGTTTAGGTATTCAGATATGTGCGAGTATAATTTAATCTGAATTTACGTTCATATAATTACGCCAGAACATTCCGAAAGATTAGGTAAAGGACAACCACGCTACGCTAATTTCCAAAAAGTCCCAGTATAGTAGCAAACGGTCCTATTGCCACTATTCGTGAAATTGGCAGAGATACAGTTGCGATAAATACTCTTCCCCAGCTCTTGTAACACTCACTTGAATCCAGAGGGCAATCACACATGTATTCTTAAGCCATTACCACAGAGACAAAATGGAAAATTCAATTTTATAAAGTTTCTTATATTTGAAACAATGTATGGTGTTTAGAATATTATGAAATAATGTGTAGGATGATTGTTTTACTATAAATATCCTTACACGTAATACTGTGTCTCTTCCATAAATCAGCAGTGCTGCTTTGCTGTTTTGAAAATGCATCTGCAATACTAACTTGAAACTAAAAATATATAAAATTTCATCACTTTTTTTAAGATAAGATTTATATATATAATTCTCCAACACCTTTCAATTTTTCGGTATATTAACATGTTCAGTTCGTACCGCGTCCGCGCGGAGGCCATAGATCGTGGCCAAAGAATTGGATCGGGCAGAAGCCGACTTCTAAGTGCCACCATTGTGGTGAAATCAAAGACACCGCGCAGCACGCCTTGGCTATATGCCCGACCCTCGCGCTGGAACCCACGCGGTCAATGGACGAGATGGGTGAAAATGTCATACTATAGTATGCCACGTGTTGAAGAGTGAGGAAGCCTAGAAAGAAATAAACTCCTTTTGCGTAAAAGTGATTGGGATGAGAGAAGAAGCCGGCTGAGAGAGCCAGGAGTTATCCTGGCTCGAACGAACGAGTCGGAGAAGGCGTATGCGCTTCTACTTTCTGTTGACGGCAACCAGTAGGGCCCTGGTTCGGGAAGGCCCCGGCCTTTTGATAAGATAAGGGCCGGTCCTGCATTACGCGGAATAAATTGTTTATGATTTTTTTCTAAAAAGCTATGGTCCACAATATTTATTGATTACCAACTACCAATGTGCAATTAGACACTTTTTAAACAGAGAAGATAACTGAAACATGTAACAAAACTGCGACTATTTTCTGAGAAGAGCAACCAAAACACAATAGCGTATTATTAGTTTGCATCTTAAAACGAACCACTCATTTTGCTCAAAGGAAAAACATTGTCTGGCACTGAATGTAAAGAAAACAGAGGCATTTCACCGCGAATGGAGATTCTTTGGTTCGTAGATGGCGAGCTCTATTAAAAGTTTCCTCGTATATAACATTTTGTTATCAGGAATAGTCAGTAGTTGAAACAATGGTTTTTTGCGAGTGGTACATACCGACATTATTTCTGAGATAGCTTACGAATTTTGAAAAGAAACCGGTCATAATAATGTTTTATACTAATTATTGAAAAGAGGTAAAATCTATGAGCTTATGACAATGTGTTCGACGTAATGTCCGACACTACTACCTGACTTTTTAAAAAATGGGTCTAGTTTTGTACCTGGGTATGTACATAGGATAATTTACCACGCAAGAGTCAGATTTGACGAGGGGAAGCTACAAGTAGAAATGTAGTTCATTATAGACGATTTCAATTTAATGAATATTTTTTTTATTTGTATATACAAGTTACAATAACATAGAACATAACTAGTTTAAAAAATAATTCTTATTTTAATTCTAATACTAAAATTCTCTACCAGATAAACGTATGAATTTCAATGGCATAAACGTCATAATTATTAAAGATATTGAATTATTTATTTAAGAGGTATTAAATTATTTATTTAAAGTTACTTTGTATAAACATAAAAATAATATTTGGATGAAATTCGCCAACTTACTTACTCCCATTTACATAAAATACTATTTAGTGATAGTATTTTAAGTTTTAATGTAATTTTTTAATACACATTTTTAACATTTTTTTTTTGGTAGGTTGATGCAAATTCATATTTTATCACGCAATTAATAACAATTTGAAAAATATATCAGTGAATTGAAACATTTAAGATACGGTATTACATTGCAACCGAACATATAAAGGAGTAGACAGCATTAATCCTCAGTAGAAGAGCTTAATACCCGACGACGTTCCCTGCCGGTCGTCGCCCGACAAAAATCACTTTCGCTAAATTTTAAGAAAACAGTCACAGGGTAAATTTATTGCTGTCCTTTTTACAAAGCGCAGTAAACTAGCTCTAAATGTTATCGTATAATTATGCAGTATTTCACAAGCCCACATTGTAAATCTACAGGTTCCATTAAACTTTGTATGAAAATCTTTCTAGTTCCAGGAAGCTCATAGACTTTGTAATTTATGTGCCATTTATAAATAGTGGACCATAGCGTAGTTACGTTAATACCATACATACATACACTCACGCCTTTTTCCCACGGGGTAGGCAGAGATTACGTCCTAATAATACGTTAATACCAAATGTAAAATTTTATTGATAGACCACATAGGTAGTTTATATTTCGCGAACAATAACTATTTTGTAAGTACCTAATACGATATGTATAATATGTTGTTAAAGAACACAACAACATTAGTTCATAGTGCCTATTTCAAAATAACTAACTCAAAATAAATAACTATCATAAGTAGGTAGATAAATATTTATAGAGGCTAGTTCTTATAACTGAAAGTTTGTACAATTTGTAATTTATCGTCACAAAATTTTCATTGCCTACCATTCAATTTATACCATTGAATCTCAAACTGATTTACAAATTGCTTAAAAACAATTTAAGGGTCTATAAAACTATTCACACTAACCTCACGAAGCTCTTGTTCTAATTACTTAAGCTACCGAAAACAGAACTATTGAACGGGCCTAAGTGACGTGAAGGCGATCGTTAATCAAAAACAACACGAAACATCTGAATATTCCCTTATAGACGTGTAGTATTAAATTTGAATAAATCACTGCGCGATCAGTGCTTATTGAATAGAAACATTAAATCCATACGAGATCAAGTGGCGTAACAAAGATGATGGATCATCATGATAAGCCGCGGTAATCATGACGCTGCGATATTGAAGATAGTGAACCACGTTCCCAGAAACTTTCTATTTATCTTTTAAAATTACTTAAATTCGCTTATTTTTTTTTATGTTTAGTGGTTTTTATGTTCAGATTGATTATTGATTATTGCTAAAATAAATGTATCAACTGTAAGTAATAATTATATGTATATATTGTTACTTACACTTTTTATTATTTATTTTACAAATTTTATATTTTTTATGAAAAACTATAAAAATACTTTTTTTTAATACAAATAAGAATTAAATCCTAAATATTATTAGTGTTTAATTTAGCTTCCAAGCATTAGATGTTTAACTACGGTTAATCTATTTTAGGAAACTGATGAAAATTATTGATCGCAGAACCACAAACAGCGAAATTATGCTTCCGCGAAGCATCGAAGTCAAAGTCATTAGAATAATTAACTATTTATAAGTAGTTAAAATCTTGCTCCATATCAAGTACAGTTTCTTATATAACATGCTAATTACATGTATATCAATCATATTTAGGTCTCACCAACATAATATTTCCAAATACGGATTTTCTAAACTTGAATGAGTTCCAACATGGAACAATTAACCCACTCAGAAATTTAATATGGCGTTCAATTAAAAACCAGACCGAAAACAAAAGACTGCATCGCTTACTTGCTTGCTCGGCATCTCAAGGCAGAGGAAAACAATTATGCTCTCAGTTTGCTGCAGGAAAAGTTTGCAGTCCGTCGCCTTTATATCAAGTGGCTAGTTTGCATGGTGAATGTAACCTGTAGGGAGAGGAGGTACTATTAGTGTTTATTTAAATAAGAACGATATGTCATTTATTATTTTAAAATCCATATCCAATGTTAAGTATAATAAACTACAAATCACACAACAGATACAAAAAATCCATGCATGAAGCTGAAACTGGAACGCTTGTGACCCCCAACGATACGGAGTTTAATCCTAATTCGTTTACATTTAGGGTTCGATTGCATTTAAAGACATTCATGAACTAGACGTATTTTATGATTATAATATATAAATAAATAAATATATTATAATATATATAATTAATATATATATATATATTATATTGCTGCATGGATCGGGGCTAAGCGATCTTTTGCAGTTCCGGCTAGATGGAGAGCTCGGGGTTCGTTCGGTCTTGGGGTGTCACTAGTTGGGGGAGTTGTCGCTGAGGTCGGGTGAACTCCTTTCTTCTGAAGGGCGCCACCAGTACTAGGAATACTGGAAATTAAACAAATGAATACCAGCAGATTTCTGTATTGTCCTTGTTACATGCTTCTAAATGTTTATATTTTAACAACTTATCTTATGTGTATTGTTCTCTTTTACATGCTTCTAAATGTTTATGTTTTAACAACTTACATCTTAGGTGTATTGTTCTCTTTTACATGTTTCTAAATGTTTATGTTTTAACAACTTTCATCTTTTACAACAATATTTAAATTCTACTACAATGTTTTTTCTATTATTCTTAATTCTTAAATAATCCTACCTTAAACAAGTTGAGTTACCACAACCATATTCAAGTGTTCTTACTACAAACATTAGTTAATTATACATTTAAGTAGGTTGGAGAAGGGCCCTTTCCATTACCTAAGCCTTAATTACCGTTCTATTTAAGCTAGTTTCAACATTACACTCACAATGCTTCATAAATGTTCCAAAACACAATAATGTTCAATTACACAATTGTCACCGACGTTTAGGTCTTCGTTGTCAGGTGGATGTAGTCAATACATAATGAGTCACTTACTAGAGAACGGAGCTACATTACCCAAGTAATGGTCACAATAGTGTGGGTCCTAGATTAAGCCTGGCATCCGCGTAAATCTGGGCGCCGGCGCGATAGTGGAGAATCATACAGAAATCTCACTGGCAAAATCTGAGGTATATTTAAATTGAAATTTAGGAGCGGCAACCTGCAACAAATTACAATAACCCGTCACAGTTTGCCACTAGGTATTCTTGCCTAGCTAATACAAGGAAGACAAATTACAAACCTACTATACAAGTAGAACCTAAATTACTATACAAGGAAGACAAATTACTAACCTGCCGCTCCTTTTAAGATGCGCTTACGGCGCACATTGCACGACGCGCATGGCGTCACCACGTAGTGGACACATTCTACAGTGTGTGGCTCCGGGACGGTTGCCTACAAAACACAATCTGCTTAGTCACAAGCGGTGAAGACAATCCTGGCGAGAAACCATCACAAAACACCATACGTACAACGAATTTCCTTAATTAATTCCTTCAGCGAACCGACTGCCAAGACGCCATTGCGAAAAAAGAAAGAAGAAGGGATGGGGTATATCGTCCAACGATATTGACCCAAATTCATAGACTAACAAAATCGGCTACTATCCAACGAGCCTACTTATTTTAAATTAATAAAACGAAGATACTCTGTCGTTGCCTGAAACGAAATATCAAACCGTCAATTCTTAAATTTTATTTTCTAAATAAAAAATGAATGTTGAATATTGTAAATGGTATATGTAGTCGATGAAGCTGACCAAAAGATTATCTATTCTGCGTTCGCGGTCACAACACTATCTATGGAATAGACAGCGGCGGCTGCGCAGCTCTCATTGGTCGACGCGAATGAGAGGGAACGTCATACTGACAGCTACATAACAAACAATGAACCTATATTATTTACGAGTGTTTTTGATGAAAATCATACAATAATTTATGTTTTGAGTGTGGGAAATTACTTAATTGCGAAGATAAAAATACTATGCATGTACTACAATAATAACATGAGAGATATACGCCAAGTATTATGTGCAATTTGATAAAAACAAATCGTAAGTAAGTCAATATTTATTTTCTAATTTACTGCTTCTATTTTGATATTATATTTTAAGAAACATACCCAAAACGGGAAGACACTTTTGTTAGACAATATCCCCAACTATCAACTCATTTCTCAAATGATTTATAAAAAAAATCACTAAACGAAAATAACATGCAACATTATATATATATATTATATATATATATATATATTATATATGTTGATATATGAAATACAGTAACAAAAATATTTTATCATGGGCACCAAAACTCGAGAAGCATTAAGTTGTGTATAACTGTAACCAGTAGTAATCTGAAATAATTTCAACAAAAAATTAAACGTCAAAGAAATTATCAATCAACGTTACTACATTGAAAAACAAATGCCATTTGCGATCGACGTACAAAATTGCAGGGCTAGCCGTTATAGGCATGGCTACAATTACGGGTAATTGAATACAGAGTGGTCGTTACCACCGACGTCAGGCGTCGTTACATCGCAAAATAAATAAGTATACTGGGTCGATATATATCTTTTGTCACTCCGTGAGTAGAGGTTATAAGGGAAACCTTCATAAAAATGTACTTAAATCTTATTTAATATCAAAATTATTTTAACTAATTTTATTCTTAACAAAATTTCAAATATTATAACCAAAAAAATATGTTTTTCTATAGTAATTATTTTTATAGAGTGATAAGAATAACTATGGACTCAATATTTGAGTGTTCGTTTAGTTGATATAGTATGGTACGGATCTTTTTGATGTTTCAATAAACAAGAAGGTATGTTTAATATAAACTTATGACACTATGATAAAATTATGCATTTCGCTTTAATAAATACGATGCCCTCAATTATATTGTAATGAAACTGAAAATTAAGGCATTGGAGCAACAGCAAACAGACGTAAAGAGGCCTAAGAAAACAGATTGTATGGCGTCGTAAAAATAAATTAAATTAACTTGCAAAGGGTAGCTAGAATGGAAATTATAAGACCCAGATTATAATGTATTCTATGTAGTAAAGGTGTAAAACTTGCAAAAGTAAAAAGTATTTTTCTTTACTAATGTTATTTAATTAACTATTTTATTAAGTAAAATGTTGTTATTATTACAATACTATTATCATTCGTAATACCCGCATTTTTTTTCTTTTTCAACATAAACTACTTTTGCTTTTGGCCTTATGAGCTCTTTGGGCTATCAGATAGCTTCAAACCTCGAAGAAGTAAATGAATTTTTAAATAATATTAAATACAAGGTCTCCTAAGATTGACTTAGTATAGACTCTCTTTTTTATTTACATTATTCTGCCAAAGATACCGCTAGACACCTAAAACAACACAGCCGATGAAACAATTTTGACAGTTTAATCAAAGTAACAGGTTATAATGAAAATTTCTCTATTAAAGCTGAAAAATGGACTCTATTTTTTATTTGTATATTTACATTTTCAAATCATTTTAACTCTCATTTTTATATATCTTAAATAAGACAACCAGTCGATAATTTGAATGCATTTTTATCACATAACATAGTAACATTCTGTATTACAAATCACAATAATTTTTATTATATTTAAATCGTTTTTTGCAGATAAAATTCAATAATCAATAAAAACACACGAATTTGCACCTTTATACATAAGTGGGTATAGATATTAATTAAACATTGTTAGTCTTAAGAAATAGTTAGAATACAAATATAGATAGGACTACGACTGTGCCTGTGGGACAAGACCATCTGTCCCCACAAAACGGAGAACAACACCTTTCTCCTGATCGACAAATGATATGTTACTTGTAGAATAAATAATATATATGGAAATATAAAGACTAACAAAAATAAAAAGGGTGCAGACCAAAGAGTTCGCATAAAAACAAAAAGAGTTCGAAAAAAAACATCAGTGGGCACTAATTTAATTTATGAATTTCTATTGAAAACTTGAATCAAGGAATTCTAGAGCCAAACTTAAAAAAAAACTACAAAGTTTTGCTTTTCTTAGCAATTCTTACCAAAGAGAAAATTTTCATATGTAATGTGTAATAATGAATATCGTGAAACGTTTCCTCCGATCAATCACTATAAATTGACAATTAAATATGTAAATCTAAATCTTTGGACAATAAGTCAACAAAAGACACAAATTATAATTTTTAGATAACTTTTGAAACAACCTTTCAATATGGGAAACAATATAGAATTTTGTCATCATACATACGAAATCACTATATTATAATACGACTTTAAGGAAACTGACTATTTTCATCTTCGAATGGAATGTCATTAAAACAGAACATATTTTCAATTTTGAGTTAAAGACTCAAAATTGGAAGAATATGTACAATTAACAACAAAATAACACCTAAATAAAAGGCGATTTCGCCTTTGTAATCTAATGATTATATATAAAAAATTATGAGATACCTTTGTTAGTTAAATATTATAATGTAGTATTTTATCTTTTGACATTTTTACTCGATAATACGCTAAATATATAATAACTGCGTAGAATATAATATTTACCACAAATCGAATATTTAGATAGTTCCAGATTTTGAATCAATGCTATGAATCAGTAAATTGATTTTAGTTTGATTTTATATGAGTATTTCTAGATTGTATACCCACTATAAGATTTCAGAATTGAAAGATAATGCAAAATTAGCGCAAAACTGGAAACTCAAACACTTAAGTCATAACTTTCACTGCCGTCCAGTGCGCTTATCCGAAATCAATTACCTGTAGATTGATTGGACAATTTGTCGGCCGTAATCCGGCTGGATCGATATCAAGGTAATGATCTCATCAAGTGGTCCCGCTTAGATGGCTTAATCGCGGCGGCTTAGAGTTCTCTACTTAAATAGGGAGGTCCTCTGATTTTTAAATCACTTTACAAATTGGCTTTGTTTCAAACTCAATAGTTTGTTTTAGTTATCAATAATAGTTATATTGCTTTTCTTGTTTTCGTGTAATAGATATATAACATAAACTGTAATCGTTGAAGAGGCGTTTTATTACAAAGGTAGATGGAAGTCTCTTAGGAAAATAATATATATTTAACTACTCTCAATATATGACTACTTACATGTGTGATTGTATGTAATGTATTCATATTTTTGTATAACAAAAACTAATAACAACAATTTAAACAAAAAATTGTATAGGCTCATCGATTTATCTCTAGGTAAGTGCTTAAAACCTGATTCCGCGCCCATCAAATTGAAGCAAAAGTAATATATATTGCGACTTAAATATCTTAAGCAATTTTGATGCAAGACGGTTAGCCACTTTTGTTAATTAAAATGAGTGATAGATTTAGCTTTTTAGACCACTTAGTATGTGTAACTTTTAAGTGGACATTTTTAAGCATGCGTTATAATATACTTAAAGTTCTCATCACGGGACTTTTACAACAGCTCGATTTATGTAAATGTTTGATGAGTACTTACTTAGATAATAAGACGATATGTTGGCTTTCACAAATACGATGAAATATTTTTTTAGAATTTTATTTACTTGGTTCGAATATGGTAAAATGTGTTACTATTTACTTTATGTTAGTCAGCGTTCGGGATATACTTTGAGCCCATACTTTAGCTAATGAGAGTTTGATAGTAATACGCATTGCTGTATGTTGTGAAAACTAAAGCAGTCTACAAGCACAGTTGACAACAAATATATCGATATGGTACGCATCATAAAAACATGTATACTGTACCTTAATGTTATGCCCACAAAATAGTGTCTAAATATTTTTTATTTTTTTAATTCGATTGTTCAAGAGTTAATCTATGTATTTTTAAGGATCTTTTCTGCTAGGTTATCAAGATAAATTATGATTTAATGCAAAATTGGAAAATGCATATTTGGAATATTTATCAAAGATTCTAATTTTTATTTTCATTGCCTGTTGTCTAACGGAGCCTTTAAGTTTTATAAACTTTAAATCTTTTCCTTTTTTATCAATTACTAATTTAATTAATCTTCATTTGGCAATATATATTAAACGTATAATATGTTATTATATCTATAATATTTCATATGGTTTGAAATAACTAAGGCATTTGTCCCAACCGATGATATCACATTCTATTCATCTTGAACGTTTCCTTAGAACTATGTATAAACTTCTATGTATGTACTATAATGGTGCCATAGATAACGCCAAATCAGCAACATAAGTTTTATTTCACAAGTGGGGGTTAATTTATTCTTAAACATTTGAAAGTTAAAATATTACTTTTATTGAACTGTATAAATACCACTTATATCGAATAAAAATGTTCTAAGGTGTTTAGTCATATCGTTTTTATTAGCAGTTACGATATATAATTTATTCATCAGCTGTATGTAATTTTTCAATACTAGAGAATATTTATTGACACAAAGCCTAACTAGTAAGATGAATATATGACTGAGGATACCTATGGTTATTGGTGGTAGCTGTGCAGCAGCCAAAGAGACGGCTGTGTAGCGGATATGTACAATTTACATTGGTGTCACAAATGTGAGTCTTCGGAGGCTTTTAAATAAAAAGTAATTATATAGTATTAGGTTTTAACTAGACAATGCCTTTTTTGTTCTTACTCTGTATGCTCATTGCATATTTGAAGTTTTACTACCGTCCTAATACGTATACCCCTCTATGTGGCTCTCAGATTGTATGCGAAATCTTCCGTGAAATTGACGCTCCGCGTTTCATGTCTGTACTATTTTTAGTTCGTTGAAGACGTCTTATAAAAATCATTTCAGATTTTTTTTTGAAGTTGTTATATATTTATTGCATTTTATATTACATTTGAGAAGGGTTGAGATATAACAAGGTCTAAATTAGACCAAATAAGGCACTATTTGCACAAATTTAATGAAATAACATCGGGGAAAATGAGAAGTTTCTGTGTAACATTATTTAAAACTAAAAGCTTAAAGTTAACTTGCTATGCCATGGGCATTTTTTAGATAAATTTGTATATAGCATTGCTAAGTGTATTTAAAAGAAGATTACCAAGGTTCTGTCATTAGTTAATTACGTTATAAGACTCGTTAAAAGAACTTATAAAATATTTTTTATACTCATATTTCATTGTGAAAATGACCTTTTAACTAAAGTTTAGAGCTGTAATAATAGAAATTCTAGAAATAAGCGCTTTTGGATTAGTATATTATTTTTTAATAAATTTAGTGTATCCATAATTCAACCGTTTCTATTTGTGTATTATTTTTAACGAAAACTGTTGAGTATCGCGAGTCATCGACCCCAAATCTATATTTTCAATACAGGAGCGATTATTCTTTCGCATGATTTGACTTCACGTGAACAGAAATTGCCATTTCATCGCAACATCGTATCCGACAATTTGAAGAAATCATTTTAAGTCTCACAATAACTTCAGTAGCAGTGGAATGAACTCAATCGACATCTGAGTAAATTGCTCCGGCGGATTGTTCAAGACAATGGCAATTGGTGTATTGTTGCAACGCCAGACTCAGTGACACTGAATAATGTTTTCTCTACAATGTTTGTGATTGGTTGGGACAGAGTGAGCTTAAGCGAATTTTATTCTATGGTATTTGGTGAAGCGTGCTAACATCAGGAAACTGCATGTATATATATATATATATATATATATATAATATATATATATATATATATATTCTACAATTAGAAGTAAAGAAAATATACATTATCAGAAACTCGCGAGCGACGTATATATTTATGTAAGTACAGCTTGCCATATATACGCGTAGGCGTGATGCAAGAATGTACATAAACCTAGGGGCAAAATAATAAGTAGCTATTTTACGATAACTACTTGCTTTAACTTTACATTATAGATACTAGAGCACGAATGCCGCAAGAACGTAGGTTACCTAGTGCCGAGATTGGAAATGGAATGGATGCATAATCAGATTTTGGATAGTTCTGAAATGTTGTATTATGTTCTTTTCTGGAATTTAAGTTATTATTATTATTAGCTTCATAGCTAATTGCTCAGTAATTTCATATTTACTTAATCTTCATCAATATTCAGTTTCTAAAGTTTGGCTGTACGATATGTTACAGATAGTTTTCTGAAATATGACAGCACTTAGAACTTAAGAAATTTTGAGAACGTAGATGAGTAAAGGATTTTTTTTTGTGTGAAAATCGAGGATATAGCTAATTAGAAATATTTCATCTAAGGATATACTTACTCTCCATATTGTTTCGCTCAAAACTCTTATTATCGAAATTCATATATTTACCGTCGCATATCTGCTCGGACATATCTTGTTTGAAACCAATAATAGGCCTCATCAATTGCCATCCTCTCATATCTTGGAAATCGAACAAAGACTGATGTCTAAAGAGAGTCTCTACGATTTCGTCTAAATTACCCCGATCAATTTCAAGTCCATAGGGATCTGCAAGCATTCAGTGCAATCTTCGACTTGTCATTGTCACGCAGGATGGACAGCAAATGAGGTTCAGTCGGTGCGGTCACACGGAGCTGATAGGCGATTTGTAGATACAATATAAATGGACACTGTCTGAGACGCTGCGCACTATTCAAAGAGTTTTATCCATTTATATTTTCTCAATACGTGGGATTTGCGATTATTAGGTTGATCATATTTTTGCTTCAGTGTGCCTACCATTTCCTAGCATTTTCACTAGTATACACATATTTCTAATATAAAAAAGCTTTAGACAATGCATATATACATATAATTAGTAGTATGATGGATAACCTACCTAATGTTTATTTGTAACTTCTGAATGTGCCATATATAATAATGTGGCCTTTGTGTAAATATAAAATTATATACAATATTAAATAAAATGTAAGTATTTCACATTATTGTAATGTGAATAAATGCTTATACTATATATATATATATATAATATATATATATATATATATATATATACATACATATATATACATATATATATAACATATTTAACTTTATAATACTGTTGCTGATGCTAATCTAATTAAAGTTTTTAAAATATTTCATACACATTGTTAAAAACATAACGTGCAATTATCTCCAAACGGAAAATATTGAAGGTTAATGGGAGTGGTTATAATATTTCCGTTATGAGTAAAGTGTTATGTTCTAATTTCCTTGGGGAATATATAAATTGTAGACTCGTATGTTATGACTTGTATGCTCGGAATGGTTATGTTTTCTAGTGTGTGACGCTTGTGCCTTCCGACTTCTTTCCGTTCCATCTTTATTTTCTTTTATAATTAGAAAGTAAAATTTTTATTATTATTTTATAGGCATACTATTAAACTCAATCTTACAAGAGAAATATTTTTTTGCCATAAGTACATAAATTCTATATGAACAACAAGTAGAAAATTAAAATTTGCCTTTAATTTTGCGTTATTTTCGTACATAGAAAAAATCTTAGAAAATGCAAAACCAGAATCAAATAACAAACAGCAGTGCACTACTAGCCAAGTAAGGTGCTAAAATATTTGAAACAATACGCTTAAAATTCAGAAGTGCATCCGAAATGATACAAATTTCACCACAAGATCCAGACACGAGAATACAAAACTGGAATTTGGCGATAACTCGTGGCACCCGCCGTGAGTTGCGCGGGTTGCATGAAAATTTTGTACTGATCCTAATAAATTTCTAAATCGACGTAAGTTGTTTCACATTGGAGTTGGCTTCGGGGATTCCTAGCACTATAAGATCATGTTACAAAGGACGACGCTTTGCATATCTACAGAGATCGAGGGTATAGTCGGAAACGATGTTTGTCGTAGACGTTTTGCGCTCGCCGTTGCAGTTTTTTCCTTCTGTTTCCTTGGTGTGCAGCGTCTATGTAAGCGGATATTTGCTCTTTTGCATTCGCTTATTAAAAGAATTAAGATATATTTCATGCGAAAGATTACTAACACGTAAAATGGTACATGGTAGGTCTCCTGATTCTAACAGTGCCGAGAATACAACGCAGTATCGTCTTTAAGTAACATAACATATACAACAGAAATAAGTTAATCCCATTTTTGTCTATATTATTAATTGACATAACGCATCAATGACTGTCTGTATACTTCACATAATATTTACTACCATGGTGTATTTATTCTATACTTAAAATAATTATGTCTATTTTTTTGTTTCTCCAGCTAATTGATCAACCTCAGCATCTCTTGCGTAAATCTCAATTAAGTACAATTACTCAATTAAGTAACCTACCATAATTGAGTGTCGCTCCCCCTTTTTTTTTTTTTTTCCTCAGGAGAGGAGGCTGAGAATCCATCATGGATACCAACGCAACAGGCAAGCAGGGATGCGTTGATTATGTCGGACTCCTGGTGAATCGAGGCGGCTCGACCCACCAGACCTACCGACTAAACTCAGCCTAAGCCTTTGGTCCTAATGACCCTACTGGCTTTATTGACGAGTATGTCGCTCCCCTGATTGTAATACACATTTATAACACACACTTATCATCATTGGAACCATACGTCACCACACCTAGCAAGCGCCCTAATGCCGACTCAGTACGTAGAAGTTGTACCATAAAAGCTCTTTCGCCTCTCCACCTACCTTTGGCATTTTGTAGACGGTATATTTTTTCTTCTGGAAATATTTTTTCTTTCTTCTTGTGTGATTCGTAACTATGTATGTGGTAACTTAATTTTGCGAATGGCTTTATAGCTAGAAATTAGGTCGTTAAATAGTTCGGTTTGGAACCACCCGTTGATTAAAATAATAAGCCTACAATAAGCAGTGAATAAAATCATAGTAATACTGAAACACAACATTATATTCAAAATATACGATATTATAAAAGTTTAGTCAGTGAGCCTGTAAGTGACGTGACGAATAAAAGCGATGGTAAATAAAACTAACTTATAATTTAACAACATGTTTTACTATATCGCTTAAGTAATGAGCATAGCCAATTTCAGTCTGCAGCAGAACTTATATACTCGTATTATTGAACAGAATATTCATTCGTTAATTGAAAAATAGGCTCATGAGAACCATCTGAAAACGTTTACTATATTATTTTCGAAGCTAAAGCGATATTCAAAAACATATTTAAGACTATATATAAATATATATTATAAGTAAGATTTTATTAAAATCAAATGATGCAGATCTAATACAAAATCGGGTCAGAGACTCTTGTTGCAAAATTGTGTTAATTTATTGATATTACTAAAAGAGTATTACTCTAGAATGACGATTACAATAGGATCCCTATATGATTGAGTTCTTGATAAGCAGACTTAGTTCTGCTACTATTGTACTGTATTGAATGTAAGACAATTGACTAATTTTGAATCGGCAAGATTTTGCTATATTTTGTTATTTGCATAGTGCCATGTCATAAAAACACTATTATGAGGATCTGCTGCGAAGTATGTTTGTACTCCAAACCGAGCAAATCTTGCTATCTATAATTTAATATTGAGAGTATAATATTAACCTTAGCAGGTCAGTATATTTATAAAAAAATAATTTATTTTAATAACAACTACTATCTTATACAAATTTTCAAACTCCCCTTAAATGGCTCTTAAAATTCACTAGAAATAATGGAAGGTGAGCCTGAGTAATGTGCAGCGACTAAACTTTACCAGAGAAGAGTATAAATGGTTGTAGATCATCTGGATAAAGATTAGATTTTAAACATTTCCCGTTTTTTTGTAATTAATAATTTAAATTATTTAATACTAGCAAGTTGATGGAATCTTTTTTTTTAGTTTTTTTTTTTCATTTTATTAATTTGCGCAAGACAAGCTGTCAAAGTCGCATTGACAGCGGACGAGTGTCATCATTGGTCACAGACTAGATGTACATTCAGGGTGGTCAGTAATACAAAATATCTATAACTTCATGAAATTATAATTACTAAATTACATTTCTTTTGTTAATTATGTAAGAATTTTTCAATATTTAAATAAATTATCATTTTATATACTTAATTAAAACATTTTAACCACGTTTTGGGATGTATTTACTTCAATATTTAGGTACTTTCAAACATAATTTACAGAAAAACGGGGGATTTAAAAAAAATATCATAAATTGTAAATTGATAAACATAAAATTACCTATCGATTGATATATCTTACGTCTCTGCACATGATTGAGGCCCACTTTTTGTCCATGTTCTTTAAAACACATGTGAAAAATACTCTGATGGAAAAATGATGTTACACTGTAAATTTATTTAATGATAAAAATACTTGGATTTAATTTTTTGACGTATAATTTATGATTCTATATTAAATAAATAATTATTGTATAAATTACCGGAAATATCTGATCTGACATTTATGATTATGTATTAAATAATTTAAGTGCTCTTGTTCTGGACATAGTATCTTACATAATTTTATTATAATCTGACATTCATTTAATCGTGTAATGGCGATACAAGTGTTATAATATACATTTAAATATATATAAATACGTATGTAAATATGTATATATCAATGTCAAATGCTCATATTGTGATATTGAAAAGAGGAAAAAATAGACCTTTAGAATTTCTTGCCTGTTTTCAAGAAAGTTCTCCCGATGATGAATAAATTCACATATAACTTTTGTGTTCTTTTAAAATTATAATTTTTTTGATGTCTATGAGTACAGTCGTCAAGTATAACGGCCTATGTTGAATAAAGATTATTATGATTTGATTTGTGTATATACATATATATATGAATATAAATGTTCAATACAATTATGAATGTATAAGTAATATATATAAAAATTCAATAAATAAATCTAGTACAGGATTTTTTAATAACACTAATTAGAATAGCTTTATACAAAACTAAAGCAATCATTAAACTCATGTACGAGTATGAGTTTATTGACTTAAAATGTGACTATGCATACAATATTTTAAATTTTTTGCAGCTCCAGTTTCATTTAATGAAGTGGCAAACTACGTTCTAAATCTCCAAACCTCAGCTCAATTTCTTAATTCAAGTTAACAGAAGGTGGTTTACGACACGTCATTTACAACCTAGCGCCGCGTTCATAAAATCATAAAATTTTATTATAGCTTTTACATACCAACATAGTATATTTGAGTACAGACAAACTTTGTTGCCGAAAGAGGAAGGAGGTCGGATACGTTTATTTATCGAGGTTTTATGGCTATAATAACTTTTCATGTGCTAGAAATAGGTACGACGGACGTATATTAAGTATAGTAAATATACGTCTGATAAAAGGGTAATCTCAAATATGTGGCAATTGTTATATTGAATGATAAACTGACGGCGAGTTTATGGCATAAAATATTTTTTGGATACATAAAACGAAATTATTCTAGCGTTGACTATTAAAATATACCATTTAACATTTTAAGTAAAAAAATCTTTTATCACTTAATTGATCTTTCTTAGTTTTAGGCAGAAATAAATTTAGATGATAGATATTTTGTTCCAAGGTAAAATTGATGATATAGGTATTTGCAGTTCTTTGGACCTATGAATTCTCAAAAATGGCATTGATATTAGAAGCAATATCTGATACATAAACTTGGCCCATCACCTGACAAGAACCCATAAACTGTCCCAAAACACCAAACCTTATGCAAAGCGAGCTGGGAGCTATGCGGGCCTACATTTCGTTTATCGCCTTTTTCAACGTTGTCCGGTGGCCAAATTCTCCACATACATGTCTGACATAAATCCGTTCCTGAATGAGGTTGTAGCGGTATTAAGGCGATTCCCTGGCAATTAGATTTTCATACAAAGCATTTTGAAGATCTTTACTGGTCAAGTTCATTAATAATATTTTCTATTTTCCGATTACTTTTTTTGTTTTTTTTATGTTTAAAAAAAATATATCATAGTTTTTTCTACCATATCTTTACTTTGCAATATTCAAGATTAGGGTAAACACATTTTATTTAGTAAATTAAATATATCACTTTAACGAATTAAATATCATATCGATTGTTGCCAAAATACGAGCGTAACCTTGTCAGAAAAAAAATACACAAGTCCTATAAAAATGATTATTTTACATCTATATGAATACCTGCTGCCTGTTATTTATAAAAGTATGTCACTTAAGTAAAGCATCGACGGTTTATAGCCCTTTTAAAGGTCTCCCTGATAATTAACCCGCGACATTTAATAGCTAATTATGTCACCCTTGTGTTTTAAATAAAGCTACACTTACCACGTGTATCTGGATATTAGAAAATTTACTTCATTTAATTTTTCTAAATTCATAGATTATAAAATCGTTCATTGATGTGATTCATGACTCTATGAACATATGGAATACTGCTTTAGTTAGCTTTAGTTCCTTGTTGAGACCCGGTTCAAAAGCGCGCTCTGAGGCTCGTCGACGATTTCGAACTTACAAGCGGTATCGAGCCTCTATGTGTTAGGTAGAGACTTTACCTCCTTATGTGTGTTCTGCCTATATAATGGATTATGTTCCGAAGAATTGTTTGATATGATGCTCGCGACCACTTTCTATCATAGCACCTTCGCCATCGACAGGGAGTTCATGCTCATACATTGGAATTTCCTCCCGTACACACGTAGATTATGGAATGTGCTCCATGCTAAGTTTTCCCGGAGGGCGACAGTATGATTTTTTTCAAAAGGGGAGTTAATAGGTTTTTAAAGTTCGGCAACGCGGCTACGGCTAAAAGGCTACGGTAACTGTTTATTATCTGGAGGGCCGTACGCCTATTTGCTCTATCGTGGTATAAAAAAATATATTAAACAAAAATATAAGAGTAAGTAGTTAGTTAGTTATTATGTAATATTATTTTGATATTTTTTTTAAATACGAGTACTAACTGATCTGGCTAACTTCGTACTGCCTAACAGTCAATAAATAGGCGTAAAATATTTACTGCAGAAGATAGCAAAATTTTAAATGTGACGTAATAATAATAAGATCTTCGAATTTATTTTGATCTTGTTTTCTTGTTATAGTTATTTATATTCAACAGTTATGCATTCATTTAGAAATGTTCAGCCGCTCTTGAGTTATACACTAATAATATGATATAATGTTATGGACTTTATAATAAGGTTAAGATAAAAAGTACATCATAATATATGGCTTTAAATTGTGATATAATACAGCAAAATTCTATGAAAGGCTAAAAATTAAAAACCTTTTTAACAGAAAAATCCTTCGTGCTAGTCCCCCAAAACAGTTCTTGCAGATCTGATGAGTAAGTAATTAACAAGTGTGCAAATTTATGAATCTGTGATAGTATTTCTTTTTTATTTTTACAGACATTGCACATTGAAATGTTATAAATTTTTCAGATAAGACTTGCGTTTATTTGATATTATACGTGAGTCAACGAAAAGTATATATATTCCAAAATCTTTCACAGCTCAAATAGCAGTACTTATCCTTTTAAATTGTAGAATAGAATCGCCTTCAGTATTTTTAATAAATAAATTTAACGTATACTAAAACTCTGTATGCAGTATAAATACATACATACAGTATGCAGGAGACAATAAAATTTACTAATGAAGTTTCGATTGTTCTACCTATGGATAAAACGACTATATGGTAAGCACCGGCTGGTGTGTAAACGATGCGTTTACAGCAATTTGTTCATATCACAGTTGGACACTATCGGGCGACATGGAGTCCCGGACGGCTACCCGGCCTGGGGCGACCGACACCTGGCCAAAGACCGTTTATTTTGTGCAGTATTATCAACTCGGATGTAAATTTGACAGGTTTATAGAGTAAGCACAATGCTCCATCAACAGTCTGTGTAATATCCGAGATAAGAGCATTCCTAATAATCATCATTTATTATAAAATATATGTATTTCTGCTATTTAATACTTTTTAATTCTAAATTTCAAAGTCAAGTCATCAGTCAGTCATTATTAAAGGGATTTCGACGCCATTATATCAATAGGAATAGACTTTGTTCTGTAACAATGAAGTAATGATATTTTTTGGACTAACGTATCTCTATGAACATAAAATCACTCATTCTTTAATGGCTTCTGTATAGTTTCTTTTAATAAAAATTCGATATAATTGCATTACAGAGATTTACAAGATTTTTTTTTTCAACAGAGAGAACTGAAATTTCCAACAAGATGGAGCTTCGCCCTATTGATCCCTTAATGTGAGATGTTTTTTTAATAACTTAATTCCCAACCACTAAATAGATCACTAAATAGCTTGACACTTATGACCAGCGAAATCACTAAAGCTCACCATGCGAATATATTTTATATTAAGAAATCAGTTTACGTTCTACCTCTACCAACATCTCTGAAACATCTACTGAACTGTTTCACTACTGCCGCGCTCTCCGTAAGAGTAGATCTTAATATTTACTGCAGAAGATTTCTTACGCATGAGTTTGGCTTACCTACCTTTTGTAGCAAATGGTGGTCACATTTAATCGACGAAATCGAATATTTATGTTGATCGAATACAATAAGAATTTATAGAAAATAAAAAAAAAATAACTTAATTGTTTCATACTTAAATATTCATTTTAGATTTGTACTTGACTAATCATTTTTATTTGAAATGTTTCTTTCATTTCTTATAAGTATTTACATTATCCACCATGGCATATGTTGAAGTTAAAGATTCGTAAACCAGGAGACCTACTTTTGAATTACGAATACGACTTCGAAATCATCGATGTGACTAGTAATCACCGATTTTCAATAATTCTTATTTTTGAATATCACTTATGGGACTACCTTAGTCACGGTAATGAAATCACGGAAATGTTATGTTTTGTTTAGACAACATATTGACAAGAGTCTGAAGTTGTGTTGATTTTTCAGTCATATATATGAATGTAGCATATATATATATATATATATAATATATATATATATATATATATATATATATATATATATATATATATATATATATATATATATATATATATATATATATATATATATTATATATATATATATATATATATATATATATATATATATATATATATATATATATATATTCTCGGAAGATATGTTAGTAATATATTTTTAGGAATTTTACAGTAGTTCAAATTGTTGACTCCAAAATAATTGTTTTGAGTGCATCTAGATCTGCTAACATGCCATTCAACAAAGTTTCTCTGCAAGTACTTTATGTACATTATAAATAATCACACCTGTTTACCCTAAAGGTAGGGTATTAGAATGCGAGTCTACCGCCACTGTTTTCTGGGAATTATTACAATACTAAGGGTGTAGAGTTATCTGTTATTTTATCGTACGCGGATAAATCTATATTCTTGTTTTATTGTTACCACCACTATTTGACAGATAAAATTATACATCACTATTTTAACAGATACATAAATATTGTACAACAAATTATAGTTATGATAAATTCATTCAAAATTTAATTACTTTTATATATAATTCCTTAAGTGTATGACCTTTGTTTGGTTTTGATTTGAAAGCAAAATAATTAACATTCTGAGTAATAAATCGCACATTAAGATTAATATTGTCTGTTATTTTTTAAATATATTTATAGTATCAGCGCCATCTACCGACATTTCCAGTTGTCACTTCACTTGAATGTAGCGACAGCAATATCTGGAGCACGGCCCCGATGGTTGTACTCCCGGCCGCCCTAACCTTCCGCCCTAGCAAATATTTTACAATATATTGTGAAGATGGCGCTGTTGTGATACGAGTTTTACATCGCACTTTCCTTTTTATTGAATCAACACTGAAACAGCAACTTTAAGCACTTCTTCCTTTACGAATGTTGAGTTTGTGGTATTTAGCTTAAAATTATATAATGTTTGTAAATTGTCAAAAAAGTATACTATAAATCGAAAAGATGGCGCTACTAGACTCAGTCATTTTAACTTGAAATATTTTATATAATATCACTTTAGCTTCGAAAATAATATAGTAAACGTTTTGAGATGGTTCTCACGAGGCCATTTTTCGATTAAGGAACGAACAGTTTGTTCAATAATACGAGTATGTAAGATCTGCTACAAACGGAGATTGACTATGCTCATTACTTAAGGGATATATTAAAACATGTAGTTAAATTATAATCTACTTTTATTTACCATCACTTCCGTTCGTCACGTCACTTACAGACTCTCTGACTTAAATTATTACCTATAATATTGAATATTTTGAATGAAATGTTGAGTTTCAGTATTACAATGATTTTATTCACTGGTTACTATTTTAATCAACGAGCGGTTCCAAGCCGAACTAATCCAGGGCCCAGTTGCTAGTTATAAAGCCATTCACAAAATTAAGTTACCATATACATAGATTGCAACTATCACATATTTTTTCAGAAGAACAAAATATACCGTCTACAAAATGCCATAGGTAGGCGGAGAGGTGAAAGAACTTTTATATTACAACTTCTACATACTGAGTCGACCTTAGGGCGCTTGCTAGGTGAGGTTACGTATGGTTCCAATGATGATAAGTGTGTGTTATAAAAGTATATTGAAATCAGGTACGTCATGTCAGTTAATGTATATAGACAAAAATGGGATCACTTGCCAAATGTGTGTGTGCTTATTTCTGTTGTATATTATTTAAAAACTTAAATATGTTACTGCGTTGTATTGTCGGCACTATTAGAATCGGGATACCTACTCGTACCATGTACTAGTGTTTTAAGTGTTACTATCTTTAGCATGAAAAAATTCTTAATTGCTTTAATAAACAATCGCAAAAGAGCATATATCCGCATATTTTCCTTATCCAAGAAAAAGTTGAAATAAATATATAAATATTTTTAAGGAACTTATGGCCGTTTTCACCAACCTTGTCTTAGCTTAGGCGACACCTAAGTGACATGCTGTCACTTTTTGTATTAACTGAAAAGAGTGAGACAGCATGTCTCTTAGGAGTCGCCTAAGCTAAGACAAAGTTGGTGAAAACGGCCATTATCCTCCTAAATGTTAAAATTTTAACAGAAATAATAGACATATAAAAAATAACCTAGTAGACCGATCAATCCAAGCGTAACGCCCCAAGAATATTGACTTATACCTACTTTGGGCAACGACTCAGCATTGAAATTCAACGTGACAATGCTGCCAGTGTTCTAGGAACGCTGCTTGGTTTTAGGTTCATTTTTCTTTTATACAAAATAATTGGCTCATGTATTCATTTTTACTTTTATATCTTTTTACTTTTACTTTAGATAAATTTATTTTAATTTCTATAACATATAATTAGACTTACCTATTACTTACTAAAAATTATTTTTATAATGAGATTTCTGTCCAAACTTATTAATATTAAACCACGCAGACGTCTTATCATATTCACATATATTACAATTTTCTTCTTACAAAATTCTACATTATTAATTAAACATTTTACTTGTTTACTATTTTTTATAATTGTAACTTACCACTACTGCTTAATTATCATCATTTTGTATCCGTTCATGTTATTACAACTTTTTATATTCACTTTATGCATAATAAAAATCTTCCGCTCAAGAAGAAGAAAGAATACCAATTTTAAGAATTAATAAAATTTATATGGAATCTGAAACCAGTAGGCAGACAAATATACAGAGGTGTACAAAATGACGACCAGGAGAGTTAACAAATTCTAAGCCATCGAAGAAACAGATGTGAAGAGAACGGAAGAGGGCTCAATAAATAATGTCCAATAAACGGCCCAGTGATAGCCGGCAATGTTTATTTGTTGTTCAGGTCGTAATGAGCATCGAGAGTATACGGCCGAGGCGTAAATGACAAGCTGATATTGTTGAGCAACAAATTTGAGCTTTGAAATTTATTGTGACACTGTAATATAAATTAATTGCCTACACTTAGAAATATAACATAAAGGATTTCTGTGAAATTATAAATTATATTTTGATTAATTTATCTAACAATATCATCTTTCAAATTATTTACAATTGGCACCACATTTTGCATGTCTAAAAAATACGACGATATTATGTAGCAGTAATTATTTCCAAAAAACTTCTTCCAGATATCTACAAAATTATTAAAATTTTGGTTAGAAGATATAATTTTGATTAGAACATTTTGCTTTAAAAACCGATATTCCATACATACAATTTGGTCGACTAGGTATCACGACAGCAATTATTTTTTTCATGAATTTGTTCCCGTAGTAAAACGTCATGGGTTCCTTACCTATAAAATTATGCTCCTATAAGTGTTGAACAAATAAATAAGCTTTTCACTTCATAATTCAATCAATTTAAATAATCTTTAGGCAATTAGTCGGTCGTATTCACGACAATAACATATAACTCAAGGTCAGTAATTTTGTCATTAATAGTGTACTACGCTCGTGGTCTTTGTCAGAGAAGTTTGACCACTAAATCGATATATGTATATTCACGTGGACGTAAATTATATCTGACGAGTTCTAGCGTCTACATTATGGTAATCTGTAAACTAAAAATGTTGATTAAGATACCATAAATACCAAAGTTTGCTAGTGATGGGTGGATATTCAACAAAACTATTGTTTTTTTTATTACGCTTGGTTATAACCGAACATTACACAGATTATAACCGAAATATTAGGTAAAATCAATGCATAAGTACGCTACTTTAACCTTACCTTTCTAACACTAAATTTACCTTCTATCAATAATTTAATCCAAACCTAATACTTTAATCTTCATTATCAAAGCTCATATACGGTCCCACTGAAAATTTCGAGCTTTACCTAACTTAAGTGTTTGATGAGTATTTTACCAAAGTACATCGCTACCGCTCTTTTGTGATGTGTTTCTATGCATTATATACAAGAAGCAACTCGTGTCCAGTCCCTACTAACCAATGTTCTATATATCCATAAATGCAGTATTCATTGCATTTTACAATATGTGAGTTTCCATATGTTATATCAAATATTTAAGCCTCAATGTCGCTTTCTTTTTCGGACTTATATATTGCAATCCTGCCATTTTGTCAAACACGATAGGTCAGAACTTTTTGTTTTTGTGAGGGGAAATGCTCCTTATACACCGTGACACCGCGCTGGCAAGGCACGGCCGTCTGTAGGGCTCTCCGGTCTGAGAGGATCGGCCTACCCACTAAAACCCGGTGTTCTCTGGGGCCATTTTGGGGCGCGTGTGGCGGAGTGCGCTTTCGCGATTCTAACGCCACAGCGCCCACGGGCCAGCTCGACCTAGAGGTGATCGAGCCATCGCCAAGGGGGGGATTGTCCGAGAAGGTCAGAGCTACTTCACACTAACAATTGATCAACTTCTCAGGTATATGCAGGAGGTTCTTTTTCTATAGGCTGATAACTGGTGGCAAATAAAATAACTTGAAATATAACTTCCCGAGTTTCAGGTGCGGGTCTAACCCAGATTTCTCGATTATCAGTCGCACTTAGGTTAACGAGACTGATAACGCTGTAGTAATTGATTGTTTGTTAATAATTAATCTGTTTTTACTTATTTTATAATATAATTCCATATAGTGGAGTTACGTTATTACATTACGTGTAATAACTGTAGTACTCGTGTATATATTTGTTGGCCGATTCGACTTCAAATGAAACAATAAAAATGCACTGGAATGATTGAGTTAGTGAATACTTTTAAAGTATAAAATGTACACTTTGCAATCTAAGTAAATACAAATCTTGTACATGATAACAAAAATTAACTGTGTTCATGACTATAACCAGATAACCACAGTGTCGATAAAACCAGCTTATCAAAGCTGTAATGATCTCTGCCAAGCTTCACTGCGAAGGGAAGCTATTTTCTTCGAACGAAGGTAGCACATGTGTGATTTTAATACAATGTTTGAATGTAGTATTTATATATAATGAGTAATGGTTAATTAATCAAAATAATTGGAAATGCATCATACTCTAATTTTGCATTCAATTTAAAACAATATTTACTACCTACCCGCCCCGGTTTCGCACGGGTGTATTGCTGATACTGTATGTATCCTTGCGTTTTAAATATTAATTTAAATTACATGCGACATATTAATTTTTATTTTATTTTAAATATACAATGTACTTAAAGTATTTAACTGATTAAGGATTAATGCTATATTGCTGAAAATCGCTTCACAAATCAGCCATTATATTTCTGACGTATACCATCGCGGACCTTTTAATGTATACAGTACTGTAGTACTTTACTTTTGTCTATTTTGTAGGGTTTTCAATGTAAACGCAAAAAGAAAGTGTTACTTTACATATTAGAAATCTCCAAAGTTATCAGTATTACTCTAACGTATTATGAATTTATTATAGATATAAATCTTCCACCGGAAATACTTAAAGTATTAAGCCTTATAACACACAATCTCATAAAAAAACCGCGTCAAACGCCGTTGCATAGTTTGAAAGATCTAAGTGCACAAAAAGTCGGACAGACGTTTTTTTACTATGTAGTGATTCCATATAGGTGTTTAAAGCGCACATTGATGTCAAAACCATTTAAAAATTAAGATAACATAAAATGCTACTTGATCTTGTTTATATAAGGAAAAAAAAAACTTAAAAAATGTCTAATATCTATACGAAAATTGGGAAAACCATCTCATCAGGACCAGGCGCAAGAAACTCTTAAGATCTATTTTTAATCTCCTCTTTTCAATCACTAACGGATACTTAGAGAGAGAATAACATAACACTTATTTTAAACGATCATATACATAACATAATACTATGATATGAATGTAAAATCACATGTAACCATTATATATCATATCCATGTCATCATAATGATGTATTGATGAATATTAATCTAATATTGTATGGTTGTATCAACTACTGAAAAGATACTGCAGTAAAAACAATACCTGCAGGGCAGACATTAATTAACAGAGAACATAGAGTAATAACAAAGATATTCGATCATTGGAAATCTGAACGTAATGAAATGAAAAATAAGATCTGTTGATTGGTTGCCTATCCATAAGGACTAATTGACTGCCCTTGTGTATCAAATTACCGATTCCTTCGCAAAGCAGCACAAAAAACCATATCTCGTATTTTCCAACTTTTTCCCCAACTCTAATATTTATCAGATAATTTGTTCTACTCATTAGCTCCTCTCACTTGAGCCAGCACCCAGCGAATCCTGTTGGATGCCGAGGCAACTCCGATCTCCTATAGCAACGGCCGGCCCCCTTTAGTATCTATAGCAACCCCGCGCCCCACTTAGTTTTTATGAATCGCGGGGCTACAGAGTACGTACCACAACGTCTACCTGTTAAAGGAACTATGATGTAAATTTGTTAAGGATCAGATAAAATAAAAGACGACATATTTACATGTTTGTAAAATCTAATTTTAAAATACTAGAAATGAAATGATGAAATAACTAATATATGAATTAAACTTCATCTAACTTATATGCACAGGTTGTAACTTTGGATTATAAGGGTAATCTCTTGTATTGATTCGTATTTTGATTAAATTTGGTATATGCATAATTTAAATGCATGTAAAAACAATATTTACCATGCATTTCTGTCCTATGGGAAAATCAGATGTAACGTGGGTAAAGCCGTGACGGAAAGTTAGTCTACATATAAAATAGCAAATAAAAATACCATCCCTAGTAGATATCTACTGCTTAACAACAAAACGATAAAAATGTAAAGTTAGTAGATACTTTAAAATAAGATTCACTAAAAATTTGAGCGCATAAATTTTGCATAAAATCAGTTTTACATGAATTACGTCCGACGAGCATTCTCGTATGAAGTAAAGAATGTTATTGGTTGCATTTTCCATGAGAGCGGTATTATCGGATATTGCAATGAATTTAAATATTTCACTCTACTATCAGCGCTGATGTTACTTTGTTTACGTTTCCGCATTGTTGCTGAGAATTAACTTTTATTTATGTGATTCAATAACTCAATACTGTCGTGAGTAACATATAATGTAAATTTGACGCTTATGGTTCAGAACTTACGACTTTACTTGAATAACCTTTTTTTAGCTTTAGATTAGATTAGATTTATTTATTTACACTTATGTACACTTTATGTACAATGTACAAAGGCGGACTTAATGCCTATGGCATTTTCTAACAGTCAACCTTTAGGTGGTGCAGAAAGCAAAGTGGTAAATGTACCCATGACGCAAATGAAAAAAAAAAAATATTATAATAATAATAAAAGTAATTATTTTAAATCCTAATATATAGATATAATTAATAATTATATACTAATACATATGACGATATCTTAAATAGATAAAATTTAATGAAAATGCCAAATGCCAATGCTAAGAAATATGCCACATCATAATAAACTCTTCTGATATATATATTTCCGCAATTTATTTTTGAAACTCATTGTACGTATTTTAAATTATAGGTTTATATATGTATGCTGTGATCGACTCAATACATTTATAAATAAACTATAAATAGATATATAACATAGTATAATTTGCAATATTGCGCTTACATATTTCATATTTTTGTTTAAATATATATTTCCTTTCAGTTTCAATTATTGGATTCAACCACAAATTTATATATTTTTCACCTGATACGGAATTATTATTTTATTTAATAAACAATAGTATTTCCACATTATAAATTCATAAATACTCGAGTGATATAATATATTAACCAATATGTCATATCTGAGGTCGGGACACACACACAAAGGCATTCCTCACTATTATCCGATCAGTAATATTCGGTAAAACTATTCAACCAATTTTTTTTCTCCACAAAGGGGATTATATTGCTGAGAAATATGCGGTTCGTCTGCTCTTTGTTTCGTTTTTCGTTAACATGGTGTATAATTACGCAATATGATAACATGACTTGTATTTTTGAAAAGGTAATTTTATGATTTTTTTCTTTGTTACTATCAATATTTGCCACTTTCTCCATTACAAATAAGTACTTGTTTCAGGTACGGACTATAATTATATCTATAATAGTAAGAAGTACAAAATAATGTGCAATGTGTACGAACTTATTAAATGGTGATTGGTTACCACTTTCTTTCTTGTTCTTCACTAGAATATCTAATTTCAGTACAAATTTGAATTTTTTGCTTATATATCTACTGTTACAGACAAAACTTCTTTGTAGCGGGGATCTATGAGTGGATAATATATTCGCAATGTAATCACTACTAGTCCTTTAAAGGCCTATATAAAAGTTTACATATTGAATTAAAAATACATAGTATGAGGGTAATTATTCCCGTAAACAAGTTCTTAAGCAATTCAAGGTATAAAATATAACACTGACCATCAAACTAGACAGCTTTTTAACGAGAATTATTAAACTTGAACCGACAATTTTATGACGACTAAAAAACGCTCGCACTTACCGTTAAACAGTAACATTATAGTGGTGTAATATTTCGCAATAATCTGTAATTTTAGATTCAGATGATTTTTACTGGAGAGATGAATGTCATCTATTTGGGTATATGGGCCTTAGTATAGTCTTCCCTATTTCTACAGCAAAACTGCATGGCATTGCCCTGTTCCGATGTGAAAGGTAAGATAGGTAGTGAAATTACTAAGTAGGGTGAGTTTACATCTTATACCACGTGTTGACAAGCTACACTGTGGTTTTTGTGACGCTCACAGACTTTCTGCAACTCTTAAGGAAGTATATAAATTATAAGCTACATACCACTTACTGTCAGGTGGCTAGTCTATTTATTTATCAAGTAAAGAAATGAAATAAACAGTTTTACAAAACTAGTTCTTTAATCTACTTATAAATTAATTGTACGAGTATTATTGCAAACAACTTGAGGCACTTAGAATACATGTGCCACCGCTAGCTTTTACATCCCGTGAATGTCTTAAGAACCGGCTAGTTTACAGCAATCATATCTCTGCGAAATGTCTGGTACTCACCAGACATTTCGCCCGGTGTATCACCACTCGGTGATAAGCTCGTTTCCTATTACACAGGGACTTTATACATATTGACTAACTAGGCGTGGTTACAACTTTGACCTTTCGAGGAGAGCAGGCGTTATAACAATTTTAAATATTTAGTTAGAGTAATCGATTTCTGTGTATTTGATTCGTTCTCAAAACTAGCGGTTTAGCTATTCGATAGAGAGAGATTTCACTCACCATTTTCAAAGATTATTATATAAATATTATAACGTATAGTAGTTAAACAAAACGTAAACAAACGTATTTTGGCTCTAGCATTTCGTAGTCTTATTTTCCTTAACGTGATATCATCATACTAACACTTAGTATAACACTTATGCATAAATAATATGTCAAGTCTCTGTAACATTCTTTACAGAAGGTTGATATACTCGTATTGTTTATTTGATAGTGACGAATAACAGAGGTATAATTAATATTTTTTTCTGCAAAATCTTTACTTCTAATGGACACACAACATTGTATATTATTTAGATTTTTTATAATAATAGGATATTAAATGGCGGTATTCTCATGTCGCTTGTCATGTCAAGTTCAGTTTTATTTATTCTAACAAACTTTCATGTAAAAACATCCAGCATACTCTTATTTTGACGTTACTATTAACCAAGAATAAGTATATATCAATGTAATGTTTTTGAAACTAGAAGTAAGTTTAATTTATAAAGTCATAATTTTAAAAATTAATACATTAATTCGATATAATTGGGGATTGAGATTTGCATTCATATACATTTACGTTACATTGTGATTATTTCAGTTACATTGTGATAAAATCTAAGTTCAAAATTTCAATGTAAATGCAACATTAAACGAAAGAATTCGCGCGCTCTTAAATAAAAGCAACCCCTTTTTCAAGAAGCTATGGCAATCTTTATCTCCGCAACGGAGTACTTTCTGAAAATATCTCATTAAGTTGAATAACGTCCACAGCAAAGTTAGATTGGTGCGCACCGGTTTGATTACTGCCAACCCCTGATAGGCAATTTCCTGCTCTTTGTACAAGGCTTCCTGTTTCCTATGTTCGAATATTACGAATAGATTTTAACATTCACGGATGTGATGTGTTTTCACACTTTATGCATAGGTTGAGAATTTTCGAAATGTCGAAACTTTCGGATATTGTAAGCAAGCTTCAATATAGCTGTGAAGAATGTTGATTTTAGTCATTTTCAACTGGTAAAAAAATTTACTTATATTTTTATCACAATTTGTCACATAAATATTTACTAATCGACTTATTATGGTTAAATGAATGTGTGTGAATATGAAAATGAGTGAACTAATATTCAGACCCGCAACGTTCATATGTTAAGCTAACAGCTATGGAACATATCGTGAAGCAATTTGCAGATCTCTACAAAAAACTCATACGTATTTTTATGTTATTCATATATCTATAATAGTTATCTATCGCTCTTTCTATTCACCTTATCATTTTAGCCAACATCACTGAAAAGGGTTAAACACCGTCCGATGCGGTAAATGTAAAAACAGTGTTGAGGCACGAGACTACCTTAGGACGAACCGGTGATCATTTATAATGTCAAGATGACACTCTATTACTCGCCCGCTAGGGCTGTCACGGAGCGAGGTTGGGCATAATGGTGTTTGTTACTCAATTACATGACCTAGCTTTTATCGTTTTAAAACAGCTATAGGTTACTTACATTAATTACATTCAATACATTGAAATTTACTTTTGACTTCTTCATATATAAATGTGTTCTTTATTAAAGAGTATCAATTGTGTATTGGATTAATGAAAAACCAGTAGAAGAATATGAATATTCTTTATAATGAAAATCTTGAAGTAAAACTAAAATCAACACATCTATTTTTAAAGGTAAATTTAGAACATTGGTAGCGCTATGGTCACTGGCGTTTTAATCAAAGGTTAAACAAAGGTTTGATAAAGATTATCGTTAGGTGAGGTTGAATACTCTGCCAGTAGAGAGAAATCTGAACTATCATATTAATATGATAACAAATATACATAACTTTCCAAACGAAAGTCCGAATGTGAGACTCTACCTATATCTTTTTATTGTTTCCTTTTGATACGAGAAATTTTCAAATTTTTTAACAAATAGAAATAACTACTTTCTTATATAATAGACATAAATGTTGAAATTGACGTTCCTGTAATTTCATAAAACAAATAAATATGTCAATCATGGAAAAACTTTGCTATACACATTACCAACTAAAATCCATTTGGTACACCCTGAATATTTGCCAATCCTTCAGCACAGCACAGTGTTTTTTTGAAAGTGTACCACAGCGCACATCATAACTTGAAAGAACTTACAAATAAAGTAAATTTACTGTATAATTTAATAAATTGTATGTTTAGAGACATATGGGTAAACTGGTTGAAAACTTCACACGATATATCATTGCAATATCATATTACGGTTAGTAACAATTAAGCCGTGCTTTAGCTGGCACTTAACTGTCAGAAAGCTATCCCATTAATGCTATAATGAATTGACAAACTTAGGTAAGACGGTGGTATCAAACAAGGCAGGTTCAGCAGCTCTAAGAAGAAAGCCCAACCAAATAAAGCAGAATCTGAGTTCTATGAGAACAACCTAAACTTTGTAACCATCTGGTTTCAAATACTTGATGATATTCACTTTTTGACTTTTAAGTCAAAATGGTGAACAATATACTGTATTATTTACCAATAAATGTTTATTTGTGTTACACTCATATATTTGATAATTTGTTGAACAAGTGAAGAAGAAAATACTACCTTCAATGTTTTAAGAAGAAAATAGGATTAAGAAAATCCAATCAATTATATTTTGAATAAACAAATCCGCTCACGAAGGGACTAAAAGCGTCTACTGTAAATACATTAGTCTCACAAGAATACGACATATGACACAACAAAGTAGCGAGATAATTACATTAAATATTTTCATATTTATTACAACAATTTACCGGCATTTTCTATAACCTAAAGAATATACACAATTTATGTATATATTATTACATAAAAGGTGTACATTAACAAATATTTTCTACTTTCTATACTCTATATATTCCTAATATGAAAGTAGCGGAAACAATGAAACTAGATATATGTGTTCTGACATGTTTACGCAATGTCACATTACCTCAAGGTAGAACAAGGTTAGACGATTATATCGAGATGTAGGACGCTTCTAACGAGTGCTGGGTCCATATTACATGTCAATGTCAACCTGTTGCTATAATTGGAATCACAAGAGAAAAAAAAATTCGTAACTGATGGAAATAAAGTCTCATTAAATTCGACTTAATACTGTATATTAAAAAATATACAGTAAATGTAACGATATTATTTTTACTGTACTGAGCCACACAGATAAATGGAGTGAAGTACATAGGGTTTACGGAAAGTTATATTTTATACTTATCTCAAATCTGTTTCTTTCTCCTTGTACCGCTCCACTAATCTACGATTACTATGCATGGATGCATGCCTATTCCTGTGTTTCGTTGTTAGCGTTGCCCTTAGCCCCGAGGATCGAGCAACTCCAAATAATTGCTAACCTTATTACGGCATGTGACTCCAACTAGGTGGATAGATATTTTTTTAAAAACAACAAAGAGGCCTCTAGTGGTGTCATCGTCCTTCGAATTTGGATAGAAGTAGCTGCAGGATACCGGATGCTAAAATATGACCACAACCGCATGGGACACTATCCTTTTTATCGTGGGGTTTTTTTCTGGGACCTCCCTGACATTAGAAATTCATTTCTTGTATATACATATGCGGTACATGGTTTATATACAAATATAAACCATGTACCGCATTCATGTGCCACGTTCACTGGGTATGCAAAAAACATTTCAGTTATAGATGTTATGGCGGCTGGACTGAGGTATCGAATTTCAAATAAGGTGTCTCTGTTGGGACCTGGTTAGTGTCACCTATAAGGACGAGTTCTTTGACCTTAGTCAACCTTATTATTATTTTTATGGCTCCAAAATGAAAAAGAGAGCGTCATCTACCAAAAGACTTGTCCTCGTTAATGAGAACAGAAACTATTGCATTCTTATGGCAACAGCTCCCAAACGGTATGTTGCTATGTTTATCAGTTTTTTTTTCGTTTTGATCCTCGCCTCCGTCAGTCCGACAGTCCTCGCCACAAAGAGCATCCTTGGTAATATGCGAGCATTTATCTGAAATGCTTAAACAATCTAGCTGTAGGTGGTGTGTTTCACCTGCGAAGTCGCCCGCAGTGTCTACACGTACTCTAAGTAGGCATTTATTAATACAACCTCGGTCCGGTCTATACTGATTCTAGGTGCCCGTCTCACCCTTACAGTGTCCGGGAAATTTGCGATGTGGAAGAATATGTAGTCATAAAACTCAAAAAGGGAATGACTTGGACACGCAGAAGGGAAGGACGAAAGACGACTAACTAAAGAAATTTTTAAGGTAAATATGGGTCAATGGTATACGAATATACTCGGATCAAAATGATGATATATTGAAAGGACGCCAGTTCAAGAGTAGTCGTAACTGATGAGTGTGCTGAAGTATTTATTTATAGACCTTTGACAGCAATTCCTCCGCATTAATATTTATTAATGCCTGCGTTCGGGCTGCCATGTTTATTATACACCCTGATTTCTATACACTTGGTTGCACTAATTATGTTCAAATCATAACAAGTTGGAAACTGTGATCTCTGTTTAACATATTGATGAGTTTAACATATTTAATATTTTCGAACGATTATATTACTGGGGTGCAAAGAGTATCATTATATCTTATGGAACCCAAGTGAATCTCACCTGTTTGCGGTATATCCTGCTACCTAACAAATGAGGCTCTGATTCGACCCTCACTACCAATTCGAACGAAATCAGCGTGGTGGGAGATAGACCCAAAACCTATCAACCAAATTTCTAATCTGGAAAGGCCCCAACAACCCAACGCTACTGGAGGCTGTGCTGGTGAAAAAGGTAGCGTACCTAATATTCAGAATCACTGAACGGAATTCCTTGTAGGTTATTAAGTTTTCGCTCCTAACTCGATCCACCTGATGACGAAGTGAGAGTAATGTAAGACTCGAGTACCAGTTTGGGAAAACGAATCAATGATGAGTTAAAACTAGGGTAATTTAGAGCAGAATCCAGAACTACTGTGGTCAAATGTTAAACGTACACATGGAAAAAAAGGACTCTATATGATGAACTATGTCTTCGAAAAGTACGGGTGACGTATCAAAAAAATAAGATTGACTTTATCATTTGATATGCCTGTATTCAATTTTAATTAACTGATTATTTAACATTGAGTGATCGCCGATTAGTAAGATGCACACTTAATCTCAACGTAAAAGTCGAATGATATCGATTGATGAAATGTACGCTCCATCCAGAAGGCAACTTCTATCTAAAACTATGGGAATCCCTGAACTCTTTCAACATCAATCAAAAAATCGCTTCGATTGCATTGATATAGATACATACTGTGAGTTCACAGTTTTTCAGAACACACCATACCAAAAAAACACCTAAAATCTCAGAATTCAGAGCCCAGCCTAAAACTAATAGAGCAACGGCGTATGATCGATCAGCAGACTGGAGAACCTCGTCGGCGACTCAATAAACAGATCTCGAAGTATATGACTAGCGTCATACGCCGATTTAATACCGAATTACTAAATACGAAATAATGACTATAAAGAGCAACAAAGGCTCCAACGTTTTCCCAAGAGATAATTTACTTGGACAGAATCTGCTCACAAAGCTCATATAGACACAGTTCATATATCCCCACCTCACAGATAGAACACTGCTTTAAATAGCTTTCACTGACTTCGCGACTACATGTTATTCAAGCTTCAGATCCTAGAGCCAAAATAAGGACACATTACACCGAAAATAGTCTGGACGTCAGCCTGTATAAGATATGTGTTGTTCTCAAATGAATTAACAACTACATTGGTCACCCAGCTCAATGTTATTTTTAATCTCTCTCAAAGGCAAAATGGCAAATCATGGCACAGACGCGTCCTTGTTCTGAGGAGGTGAAAATGGAGGATAGAACCCAGCTAAAGCACTATAGATCTATCGCGTTCGTAGTTAATGAGTGATGGGGCAGGGTCACCCATTTGGCGCTTCTATTTCTGCAATTTCTCTGTTACATTAAAATTGAAGTAACGTTACATTAAAATTGTGACAACTATGTGATTTTGTAATCTCCTTCGTAACATGTAATAAGCACGATATACCTACCCAAGTTGCTCATTAGTCGCAAGCTCGAAACGCTTCACATTTCTATCAAGAACTAAGGAGTTTATTTGTTTTTTTTTTCTTTACATAGCCATTGAAAGCTAAGAACCTAGTTCTATTCAGACAATAACATCAATATTGAAATATGACTCATACCAATAATCATTATTGAGTCTTTTATGAGATCTTTGATTGCGCTAAATATAATGAAAGCTATAGAACGTAAAACATTTTCTTTTCAATAGCATAATTTGCGGAATTGGTTTGTAAATCACATGATGATGGAAATGATCGGTAATAAGACTTATACAAAAGAAATAAAGTACATATATTCTGTATTACTCGGTAACAAGCAGGGGTGTTTTTTTTATCAAAACCTGTTTCATTCCAACACTCAGTCTTTATTAAGTCACACTCTCATTTCTTTATTTGATACATACATATTGAAGTAGACTAACGTAAGATGGTTTTTATTTAATGAAGTGAAAGTTACCTTGTTGATATTAACATTATTAAGTGAATACTAAATAGCTTAATCAATAAATTTCTCAATTTACTTATTGATAGTCTATAGTCATTCTTAATTAATTTCTTGATTGTTACAGGTAAGTTTTCGTTACAGATTTTAGTTAAGTATCTGATGAGCTACATCGATTAACTTGTGTAAGTAAAGCTAAGATAAGAATTTTTGTTAAAGTAGAATGTACGTAGACCAAAGGAAATGAATAACGTCCCCAAATATAATAAACTAGCTTTCTGCCCGCGGCTTCGCCCGCGTGGATTTCGGGATTGGGTGTATAGAGGGTTAAGGGTCATAGCTTTTGCCCACGGCTACATATACGCGGAAGTCGGTTTATGGTGCGAAGATTTTATCGCGCTTCCCGTGGGACTATCCGTTTTTCCGAGATAAAAAATGCCGCAAAACTCCTCAAGAATCACTCTATCTATTGATGAAAACCGCATAAAAATCTGTGCAGTAGTTTTTGAGCGAAGCCTTTATTGCGCATCCCGTGGGATCTGTCGATTTTTCGGGATAAAAAGTAGCCTATGTTACTCGGGGAGAATGTAGCTTTCCAAAGGTGAAAGAATTTTTGAAATCGGTCCAGTAGTTTAAGCGTGAAGAGGTAACAAACAAACAAACAAACAAATAAACAAACAAACACACTTTCGCATTTATAATATTAGTTGGGATTATGCCTACTATATGCACACAGAATTCTGATTAGAAACTTTATCATTTTAAAATATGTCCAATTATAGATGCTAACTTAATTAAAATCAGTATCTAAAATTTGAAGATTATATATTTATTGAATTGAGCTCGGGAATCAGCTCAACTGATTTCCGAGCTCAATTCTCTCTCTTCTCATCTGGTCCTAACCCATATGTAAATCTGTGCTTGTTAATAATGAAGCAACTAACAGAACAAAATCATCATATTTTAAGAGTTATTTTTATACGAACATAGGCACGACTGAAAAAAGAAGAAAACTAGTAACTGTGGTGACTGTATTCACGGCTTATAGTAATGTTAGAGCCACAAATAATATTATACACATTGGCGAGCTGTGACACAAGATGGAGAGCTTATGTTACAAATATTCATAGTCCGTTTCTCGATTTCGAACACGCTAGATAGAAGCTAAACCAGACTGTGAAATCTTATAACATAACTATATATATTATATATATGTATAAAAATGTTTATTTAAATACACACACACACCTTAATATATATATATATATATATATCCGCAGAGAGATATATACCACCGCAGAGCACGATTCACATCTTTGTTATTTAAAAAATAAGTTATTTAAATAATAATGTTATTTAATTTATATTCCAATAAATCAAATTGTTCTTGATAAGCCATTTTTACCGTGAAACAAATGTTAAATGATTTGTAAAAACTATCTTATTATTATGTGAATAACAAATGAAAATCTATTTTCAAATGTAACATAACATTCCATATTTAAACTACGTCACACACGCAGTTATATCGCATAAGAAAGGAGTCTGCATTACAAGATCGCATAAGAAAGGAATCTGCATTACAAGAACGTACAAATTACTATGAAACAAATGAAATCAATGAAATCTTAAATTATTAATTCTTTGAATTAAGTTTTCATTGTTTTCCTTTCATTTAATTTATGAAGTTTGTTAGAGAGATTTGATCCTACCGATCGGTGCAATAAAAATACAGGTTGAACTTTTGCAGATTTTAGTCGGTTCGATTACCGGGTGGGGCAAGTGAATTTTCAAAAATCTTTGAATGCAGTTTTATTTCTTTTCAAAAATAAAGGAATGTTTCCTTTAAGTAAAACTTTCTATCTACAGTATTAAGAGTAATTCCCCTCCAGGTGGCATTACAAATTTCCACCCTGTATATATATATACTTCCTTCTATGTCTTGCCACCTCCTAAACATATTAATTAGTATTTATTGAGTTGAGCTCGGGAATCCATTGAGATCTATACCCACTTAGATGGATGATGGACAGTCAAAAGGAGGTGGACAACAAAATGAATTTACAAGTCATACAACAAAAGACAAGAAACTCTGCAGGCTTATGTTTTATTTCGCTTGTTCATTCATCATTTACATATAATATTAATTAAAGTAGCAGGATGATAGTAAAACGGGAAAAGTATTTATAGAAAACGATCAATCAGTTTAGAAACTAATCAGTCGTGATTTCAATCAGCACACCTCGTTATTCGCCATTAATAAATCAAAGCGGCCGTGAAACGCGGTCCACTAATCTTATTACCCGTCTGAAGCAGCCACATTACAGATGTAGGTTGTAGCCTCGCCAGCACTGATGACAGCATTGTGGCGGCATAATCATATCTGGGTCTCATTAATTATTCCCTTAGGGTGTGTTGCCAATCCGTTGTTAATGAACGGATTGTTATTTATGCATTTGTGCTGTCAGTGCCGCTTTAAAACGGCGTTGTGCTGGTTTTTACTCGATGCGTTTACGATATTTTTCTACTAGTTGATAAGTATTAATTGATAATTTGATATTGAATAAGATGTTATTTACTTATATAAACTCTCATAAACTAAAACTATCCTGTCTGCGAACAAATTAACCACTTATATTTTTGTGTACTAAAGCAAATTAATAATAACACTAATCTAGATTTTTTTTGTATTAAATTCGAAACGTTAATTACAATATTTTTGTGACGGCCTTAACTATATCTATCAATCATGCATTAGCTTAAATGCGTCTGTCTAATTAAAGGGTATTTAAATTTCATGAATTCGTCGATCTATTGATAACGTAATGTTCGAAATGAACTTTATATTCGAAACCCGAAAGCTTACAATATGACGAGCTCGTTAAAGCGTACCTAGACTCGAATAGACATAATCCGAATTAGTACGAGCGGCCGAGCGTGAAGTACAATATGAATGACCTTTGTCAATGCCACTGACGCCCTCTGTTGTTGGGGGCCCGAATAATTTATCCCTGCTGTGGTTTACATCCGACGATTCTGAAAAATGTAATGATTTCACTGTACTTTTTTTGCTATATATGTATGTTTTTGAGATGTTTTCCATTGATATCGTAGTACGAGTACATCTACATGATTCATCTACATCATACATCTACATCATTCGAAAAATATAATACCTATAATACTTTTTCCGTTCGAATTTCATTTTACCAATCTCGACTATATATATATATATATATTATATATATATATACCTATACTGTTCGTATATAGTCGAATAGCCGACACAGACAACATTGCAGGCTCCGTAAATATCAATTACAATATCTTCCATCAGCAAAACATAGACACCAAATAATTATTTGTGATGACGCCATTGTACCACCATGTTTAGGAAACACTTTATGGTGCTAATATTATTATACATGCTATGCATATACGTATATGAACCATAACATTTGAATGTAACGTTACGAGTCGACAATCGGTGACTGTAAAAAACTAGTATATTGATTTTTGCTACTATTACTGTTACGCTCAGACGTATATTTTGTTGTATTTTGTCTGTAAGTCGACAATCTGATGTTTATTAAAACGTAAATATTAATGTAAACCTCTTCACTTATTTGTATTTGTAAAATAGCATGATGATGATTGACTTAAAGTATGTCGAAGAAAAATCCGTCAATAAAGAACATTTAGCAAATGAGTGACTTTATATAAACATGGAATACATTCATGAAACTAAAAGAAAAAGAATGACGAGGAATTGAGTAATCTCTCAGTCGAGAATAAACTTCTATTGTATAAAAGCATTCTTAAACTAGCCTGGCCTTATATATGTATGTATTTCAGTTGTGGGTATTCATATTCATCGTACTGAGTTGCACGAGTTTAATCATATATCTTTTTTTTCGGTCCCCTGAGGAAAATGCATTATATTGCATACCCCGCTGTGTCGAGTCGGCGGTTATGTGGCGCTCTCCTGAGGCATACCCACTAAAATCCTCAGGGATGGCCTTCCTCAGGCATGTAGGGAGCCCCCGGGAACCCCCAGCTTACGGTCCCCCGCCGGTACAGGGGAACCCTACCTGGAGGAGGCCACAATACCTCCCCCGATCTCCTCCACCGACGACGCCCTCCGGCCACGGCAGGGGCGTGGTCCTTCCCGGGTCACCGTATCTGTGGGCGTGTATATTACTCGTGCCCGCCGGCGACCTGCGGCGGCGCTGCAGCTGTGCTACCGAGCCCGGCGCCACCTCTTTCGAGCGGGATCGGCCATCTCCCGACCCCGCTCGGCGGCCTCCTTCTGGAGCATCACTGCTTCACAGAAGGAGGCTACAACCCTCCAACTTCCCTCGTCCGCCAGCATTACCACAATCAATGCCGACGGAGACAGATCTCGCCCGATTTCTCGGCGAAGAATCGGCGCTCGGAGGCCCACGCGGGGCAATTATATATCTAACATACAACTATTAGGCCTAAGTTCATCACGGATGGATGGTCCAGTACGGATTGTTCGACTTAACATAGGCTTTTGAATTTCTTCATGTACCTATGATGATATGTTCGCACCATGCATACACATGGTGCATGTGTGAATACACAATAGAAGCATCACAAAAATGTGCAGACAGCAACACGTCAAGCTTAATATAAGCACCACAAAAACCGCTACTATTATGAACGTCATAAGGACTGTCATAAAGTCAATATGTTAACTCTAACGTGTTGCTGTCTGTACATATATATTTCGAATAAAAACACATTGGCAACCAAGCGGTCCAATGACAAGACCGGTATTAAGACCAAAATGCCACTCTTAAGCTGAATATTATATTTATGTAAATACAATTGGTAATAAATGGTTGCTAAATCAAACTCTATACAATGAATTAATCAAAATAATTTATTTATTAAACATAATATAAATAAGTAAAAAAAAAAAGAAAACAATATTTTTTTTAACCGGACGGGATACTCGTCGACGTCTGCAACAACTACAACAAACGCTTTAACTTGACATAGATATAAATAAATTTAGTTAAAACGGTAAATTCTTAATTGACTTATTCTGATATTGTATGTATTCCCTTGTTTATTAGTACATTATATCTCAATTTTTTGTGTTGTGTTTAATAAATGTAAGAGTAACAAATATATCAAATTAAATGTTTGAAAACTGAAGCATAAATAAATTCTAAGTAGACAGGCAAATCAACATGTAAGAACATGTTGATTTGCCGTACCGATACAACAGTAAACGGAAACACATAATAGTTATGTTTTATTCATGAAGAATTTCTATCACTGTTACAGAAGTTGGGTCAATTTAAGGATATAATTACAATCAAGTTGATTTCTAATTTTGGATTACTGGACTTTAGAAGGTTTACTTTCAAAGTCCAGTCCAGTCGTCGCCAAGATATATTTCATTGGTTTATTATCTTAATTCGAAACTGAATTGAAAATACTACAGAGCTGGAACATCGTTGAACTATTAGAGCAGGTAACTAAATAAGTTGTAGTTGTAGTACAGAAAAGTGAATTAGAGATTATACTATGTATGCATTAATTATATTCAGTTAAATAAACGAAATTAATTACTATTAATTTCGTTTATTTAACTGATTATATATGTATATATATATATAATATATATATATATAATATATATATATATATATTATATATATAATATATATATATATATGTAATGTTTCACAAATAAAATACACGCTTGTTAAGGTCAAAGGTGCTAAATATTTTTTATTATCGACATTACATAAAGTTTTTACCAACTAGCTCTTGATGAGGAACGCCAATTGCTAACAATATTCATTTGTCGCTTTAGCACATTTAATAATAAAAAGGTACCATTTGGTTTGAATCACTCAACAGATTTTTTTATCTCTAAGTTTGCAAAAATCTTTCAAGACCTAGGAGTTATATTTCATGTTGACGATGTTCTCATTTTTTATAATACATTTGAAAGTCATGCTAAGTTAATTAAAATTTTTAAAACGTTTTTAATAGAAAGAAATCCCCTATTAGAGTTAAAAAATAGTATTTAGGAAAGCAATACAAAGTTCTCAACACTAGAAAATCAAGTTGGACTTCAAACATTTCTAGAAATGGTTAACTTTGCACCAAGGCGCTTGAAAAAATAATAGCAACTTATTTGGAATCAATAAATAATTTATCAAGGAACTTTTTATTGGGTCCTGACCAGGAGCTTACATTTACTTCCATCAAGCAACTTTTGTGTAACACATACAGTCTTATATCTATTTATTAAAAGTTCCCATTAAATGTTATAAATTTAATATTTAAGCTATAGAATATATAAATATTTTAGGATATATTCAAATCACTCTATGTGTGGTATGTGTGTGTACTATGGGAGTGCTTGTCGCCGCCTTTGCATTCGTTTTTATTTTTAGACCATCTTAGTAAAAAGAAAAAGAAGTTGGTATAAATGAAACTAGTATGGTTATCTGAGCTTATAATTAATACTGTGAGACAGCTAGAAAAAAACGAGCGCGAACAGAGCACAGATCAGTATAGCGTTGCAAGACAATACTGTAGTAAGATGGCGGGAAATTTAAATACATTTGACAAGAGAAACAAAGGGATCTCGTCATTTGCTTTTAGTTTTCCTGTGACATAGGTCTTCTTGGCTTTCTAAAAATTAGCATGATGAATGGATGTTTTATAAAATTTGCTTTCGTTTCGACTCGTGTATCGCTAATATCATTGTTTTAAGAATACCAATAGTGATTAGATTAATTAAATATTTAGTTGACCTGATATTCTATTTACCTGATCCTCGGTAAGTGTTGAACATTTAATTTGTCAAAGGTAACATTAAAATATTTTCCCAATGATTATCGACTGTCCTTACCCTTTATTTTACTTAGCAATTAGGTATTATATCTATAATACCTAATCAAAATCGATATAAAAAGTACCTTATCTATCTAGTTAAGGTACTTTTTTATATCGAGCGTAACGATCAGGCGAAGTAGTATGGGTTATGTTTTCTGAAGTGACGGATTGTAATTCCAATGTCTTATGATACACTCGCCGGAGGCGTGTCTAAGCCAGACCATTCGGTAGTCCCCGCGACTTCCGGCGAAATGAAGAGAAGGAACATGGCGGAGTTTTTAGTGGGTGCTGGCACCACACTCCCCCTCCTCCCCTCCCCCGGAACAGTGATAGTGTGCCGGGAATCAATATCTTCCCCGGAACAGCCATTTCCTCAACTTTCAAAAATGATTACGAGCAAGACGTCCCAAACATCGCCTTGAGACTATTTAGGGTTTTTTATTCTGCTTCTCCTGCTTTCCATGGTGCTCATATTTTCTCACTCGGACGTTCCACTTCAGCTTGTGCAAGACAGAAGAATACCATCATCATCATATTATATTAAAAAAAAACATTTCATTGAGGGTTGCTTTGAGGAAAAGTAAAATAGATGTAGACTTATAATAGGTGTTGTTATAAATTAGATTTGATTACAGCATATACAATGGTTGTTAAAAGGATGAAATAAATACCATATAGTATTCAAAAAGAAATATTGAGATAGATTAATAAGGGTCATTAAGGTCATTAAGTTAGGTGTACACGTAGAGCCGAAATAACGGTCTGGTAAATGGGTCTAAGTACTCGTACTCAGATAGGAAATTAAATTAGAAATTATACAAATCTTAATAAATCTAATCCTGTAAATACATTTAGTAAGGAAAAGTTACCAGCCACAAAGCCATGGCAAATAATTACTACTGATTTTGTTTTTTTTTTTTATATAAGAAATAGTATATCTTTATTAATGATTACTGATTACTTTTCAAATTTTGAACTTCATTACATTTTTTGAAATATTGACCTGGCTATATTAACAGAAACTGCAATAATAAATATACTAAAATAATTATTTTCTAGATATGGTACTTGTGGACCATTTGGATCAAGAGACAATGGGTCTCAATTTAACAATACTTGTAAGAAGTGTTGTATTGTAACGTTGTGTTTATACACTCTATCTGACTTTCATTTAAAACGAGAAGGAAATGCTCAGCTAAGCTGACTACAGCATCGACGATAAGTCAAGATTGCTTACACTTACATAATACATGACGTGCAGGGACTAATGTATGAGAACGTAGTTGTGCTAAGAGGAGTATGTAGAATGAAAAAACCCGAATCACTAAAATACGGCATATATACATTGGCACACGGTGACCTACACCTATTTTTACCGGAATTCAAAGAAAAATGACGCCAGTAGACGCCTTACTGTAGTTCTTAGCATGGCGATAGATCAAGACATAGAGGATTACAGTATAAAAATGGTGAATAAATACCAGAATCACCAGATCATCTAGACGCAATAAGCTAATGACCATCCTAATTGGTATTGTAGAATTAAGGAAATTATTATTGTAATAATTTTTATTGTGAGTGTTCGGCTATGTTTGCGATTTTTGTAAAAAAACAATAATTACACACAAAACAACAATTTAATTGCCAGAGACCCGTAATTGAGGTCCAAAATTATATATGTAAGTAAAGTGCGCAATTAGTGATAGAATTATGCTTAATGAACTATGAGGAGTAGTTGAGAACATATGTGTACATAAACTAGAAAATGATCTAAATTAACACAATCAAAGAAAAGTATGGAGTATGATTCCGTAGAGGAAAAATAGAAATAAAAAAGTACTTGCCTAACTTTTTCAACGTTCATTAATTACACTTACATGCCGCTCGTCGGTTACGGGTACTATAGACCTGGCTTTCTTCTAATATATCACCGCTTTGGTCTTCATTGTGACACTAGCTCATTCATATTTGCCATATAAATTTCTTTCGCCTGTCGTCTTTCATCCAAATCATCCAATCATACCGATCTCGATTTATGTCAACACATTTTTCAGACTGTACATTTTTCTTATTTCACGATTTTACAATTTATCCTTAATCATCAATCCAGCCATGCCTTTTTTTTTTGTTCCCCTGCATTAAATTGCATACCCCGGCTATGGCGAGCCGGCGGTTATGTGGGGCTCTCCTCCCCAGAAGGGGGAGGCCTACCCACTAAAAACCTCAGGGATGGCCTTCCTCAGGCATGTAGGGAGCCCCCGGGAACATCAAGCTACTTCCGGGAACCCCCAGCCTCCGCTCCCCTTCCTAGAGGGGAGCCCTCCTCGGGGGAGGCTACACTACCTCCCCCGGTCTCCTCCACCGACGACGCCCCCCGGCCACGGAAGGGGCGTGGTCCATCCCGGGTCGCCGTAGCAGTCGCGACATCCTCGCGCCCGCCGGCGACCCGCGGCGGCGCCACGGCTGTGCTACCGAGCCCGGCGCCGCCTTCTTCGAGCGGGATCGGCCATCTCTCGACCCCGCTCGGCGGCCTCCTTCTGGGGCATCACTGCTTCACAGAAGGAGGCCACAGCCCTCCAACCTCCCTCGTCCGCCAGCATTGCCGCAATCAATGCCGGCGGAGACAGATCTCGCTCGATCTCTGCGAGTATCTGAGTCAATCGGTAGGTAACCTCCTCCTTCCCGTGGAGCCAAGCTTCGAGGTGCGGGAGTACGGCACCGACGGCCCGCTGGCGCGCGCAGATCCGTAATTCGAGCTGCGCACGCCAGGCCGCTACAATCCGTCGGTGCCACTCCCGCTTAGGCACTTCGTGCGCGGGTTCCAGGGCGCTCCCCCCATCGTTCCCCGGTCGACACGCCGCGACGCATACGTCGCCGCGTACATGTCGGCCAGGATGTCGAATCCAGCCATGCCTATAAATGCTTACATTTCCACTGCAATAATCTTTCTGTTATCCTTTTTTTGGCTCACCCAGCATTCACTCCCATACATAAGCATATCCTATACCAGAGTGCCTCCATACACAGGCACATTTTTTAAAAGGAGGAAGGAGGAAAGGAGCTCAAAGTAGACTGAATATCATGGTAGATCAGATGCCGGTATGTTCTGATCATACAGACACAGTATTAATGTTTTTGTTGTTCACAGCGGTGCATAGGCTACTTACTTTCGCAAAATTTCATTTTGGAGATTGCCACAACAACTGTTGAATTCTGCAAACCAGAAATGTCTTGGATAGTGCTTATTCGGTAGGAGCAGATTAAGCTGTCAAAATACACTTAAAATTTTAAGAAATCACCTAAAGAAAATTTATTGTAATCATGTAACTTTTAAAATGCAGCTACAATATGAAATGAGTAAAGAGGTAAATGAAGCAAATTGTATTCTAAGGCTTAAGAGTTCTATTTAAATATTGTATATGTAAGTGACCTGTTCCAAAAACTTTTAGTGTGACCTATGTACTTAGACTGTAGTTAGGGTGTTAGGGATTACGTACTACACCTAAGGAAATCCAAGCCATCCACCTGCTCATGGTGTATACTATAATAGCACCCCCTACCAAACCTCATTAGAATAATATAGTGGGTGACGGCCCAAAATCCCCTTAGTCTATCCGTAGGCGTTTCTCAATTGAAATTATGAATAATGATACTAAGACTTGTTTCAAAACGTTGATTCATATTATTTGAATCGTACATATTAAACATTAATTATTATCACATTATGATAAACACATACATAAACAAAATATTAAAGAGTGAAAATTACAAATCAGTCCATGTTGTAAGCTTAGTATTTTAGAGTTTCTAAATTACCTTCTGATTTATAATTGTGAAATAATTATTCCGTAGTTTCAATTGCAACGAGTCAAAGAAAGATTATTTCAATTAATGAATTAATTAATGAAATTAATTAATCAAAAATATTCTTAATTACATATTCCAAGGTCTAACCATGAAATGAAATTTTACTTTTAAGCCTCTTTATTACTTTCTTCACTAAGCTACGTCGTGGGTTCTAATATGCTGTGACCTAAAAACATTCACACCCAATCATAAAATCGAGATATCAACAAGTGCCAAACATGCATAGGCGCAATGCTGGCAGTTTGCCATGCCACGCCTAGGCTTGCGATTGGTTAATAAATTTAACCAATTGACAACATACTGTGTTGCTATTGGTTAGATTACGAAGTGTAGGTCACCTGGATACAGGTCAGTGGGTGGCGATGCACTCATAAAGTTTGCAAATAATGCAATATTGTGTCATCGCCGAGCTCGTCGACTCATTGAAACGTATGTCATGGAAAATATCACGGGACAGGTTGCAATTAAAACTTTCATTCGTTGAGTATGAAAACAAATTTCACAATGGTGATATTTCCATTGCATTTGGACACTATAAAATTTTTCATCATCGGTCTTATTGTCACTTGCTATCCGAGATGCAAGCACTTCATATGTCACGAATGTATAGAACTGTTATCTATATATATAAAAGAAAGTCGTGTTAGTTACACCACTTATAACTCAAGAACGACAGAACAGATTTGGCTGAAAATTGGTAGGGAGGTAGCTTAGAGCCAGGAGACGGACATAGGATACTTTTTATCCCGTTCGACAGCGTTCCTGTGTGACTTGACATGAAACGTCAGTCACTATAAAACGTGGTATAACAAAAAAGAATCAGACTTGGAATAACAAAACGCAAATGACAGCTATGTAATTGACGTAAGATGACAGCTATGTAATGACGTATGGATGACAATTTGATATTTGTAAGAAATCACCGATATGCCGTTTGAATTTAAAAGACTTCAATTTCCGATACGTCTTGCATTTGCCATGACAATCAACAAATCACAAGGCCAATCCTTAAAAGTTTGTGGTTTAAATCTAGAACATTCATGTTTTTCCCATGGTCAATTATACGTGGCATGTTCACGGGTCGGAAGACCATCTGCGTTGTTTGTTTTTGCGCCTGATAATAAAACAAAAAATGTCGTGTATCACAAGGTGCTTAAGTGAAGAGCAACCTATGTACTAAAATACAGAAATAATAATGAATGATTAATGTAAGTAGTTATTTAATTTTTTTTTGTATTTTTTCGAATAAAATAAAAAAAAACTGCTTATTTATTGCCATTAAGGCGGAACAAAGTTCGCCGGGTCAGCTAGTATATTGATAAAGATTGATGTCATTAAAATAAATGTAATAAACTGATAATAGATCCTCTATTATATATAACACTATCTTAAGTCCGATACTCTTGTCCTATTAACTAAGGTGGTTATTTAGAGACTTTTTATAAAGGGTGAATGATGCTCTTATGAAAAAATGTTTAATCTAAAAATCATAATAAATTTGTACTGTATCTAATAAGGGATCATTTAATAGTTTGCCCCGCATACAATTCTATAATGTTGAATCTAGAATGAATTCATATTTTTTTATAGTCCTTAAGATCTAAATCTACGAAAAGAAACTCTCATGGTGTTATTAATATCTTTGCAAGAAAAACTCTATTCTTATCACTATTACGGGAAATGAGTAAGTTTTTTTTTTCAGTTCATTATAAATTTATTATTTTACATTAACACACATAGAAAATAATTTAAATCGGATCGGATTAATAAGGATCATATAATATTAATCAACCCTCTTTAAGACCCTCCAATACTTATTACCTTTAAATCAATTTCGTATGTTGTTTTCTATTTAACAGTTGGAAAAACATATTCTCTTTGTTTAATATTTATTGTTGTGGTAGGTATATATGAGTATATCTCGTATTAGTTTGACCTAACCGAGTATTATTATATTCAAAATAAAACTAATTATTGTGGCTTGTGACATATAATAAATTAAATACTTAACTTCAACATAAATGTCAACAATCATACAGGGCAGTAAAACCACGTAAGATCGAAACACATGGACAGTAACAACAGTAAACGATTGACATAAATAATACTTCTTATCGCTAGACAGCTCAAATGGGCCTTGTCCTTACTTAAGAATTTCACAGTTGGTGCCCCTATCCTTATGGGAAATCGTACACATGTCACAGCAATGTTTACGCTCCAGTAACTGAGGGAGGTTCAGTGGGACGATCGGCGGCTTTTGAGGAATCTGAACTATTCGATTGAGAATTCATATATAACTCTATATATTATTTAGGATACAACAGCGACTCGTATTTGTTACGAAATAAATGTTTGGAATATCGTGTCTATTCCTAAGTCATTGCATTTTTCAACTAAAATCTTTTGAAAGTATATCATTATAATAATGATATTGTTAAACAACCTAGAAAAAAAAATCGAGAAAGTAATTAAAACGATTATTACTTAAGCCATGATTAACGTTATTCATTGTTGATACGTCGGGTATCAACATCATATACTGTCATTTATTTTAGTCTATCAGTACAAATTAAAGGTAAGTTAATGATGGAAATTTTCCCCAATAGCATAAAACATCAAGCAATAAATGAAGTGTTAACAAAGCTGTCATATTCTCGTCATGCCTTAGGCGTATATAACAATGTCTAAACATAGTTGATATGTCGAGACATGATCTAACTTAGTTAAATTGAAAACGAACGGAATGTAGTTATTTCGAAGACACATTTTCTTGCTATTCTAATGTAAAATGTTATTTAGTTTGTGAAAAGTGATAAAATAGTATAGGATTGCTATGAAAATTACGAATAATACAGACATAAGCAAAAATCTATTTCGATGTGGCTGAAATGAAAATGAAAATAAAAACACTTAGTTTATTTCAGGGTAACCTCAATACCATCCTGAAACTAAAGATAACTACAGATTGATATTTTGTTCGAAGGATTCCAGACTACTTATACTTGTTATACATATTCAATATCCTGATTATTAATCTTATAGTTATCTTAATCCTAAATTTTAACGGTATAGTTTGTATTATGAAGATCTGCCTGGAATTCGAGTGGCAATTAATTGATATATAAACGGCACAATCAACGAAAACAGATACAGTGGAGAAGTGTATATAAAATGCACCTTAAGCTACACCAGCTCTCGTAGTATGACCACCGAAAGGCGATATGATACAGCGATTATTTTTACTTTGAACTATACAAATGGAAATAAAATGTATAAATTTCAAAATCATACGATAAATATATTAACATACTAGCTGACCCGCGCCCACTTCGTTGGGCATAATATTAATAATCCCCGAAGCGAGCACGAAAGCGAACTGAATTAAACCCGAAGCCATCGCGCGCCGTCCGCTGATGATGATGATGATGATGATTGATGATGATGATGACACTCCGCAATAATGTGGCTTTCTATTGGTGAAAGAATTTTTAAAATTGATGATGATGATGATGATGATGATGACACTCAGCAATTGAGATTTAAACTATCCTATCTCTCAAGTTGGATCGAACTGCACATGGTGTGCGAATTTTATTATAATCGGTTAAGTAGTTTAGGAGTTCATTGAGCACAAACATTGTGACATGAGATTTATATATATTAGATATATTAACATATATTGTTTCATTGCTGATGCTACGCTTCAGCTACGATGTTATCCCACGTAGACATCTGGTATTCCTGAGTTGTTCCAAATAGAGCTATTAATAGGATTAAAGCTAGTATAAAATAATTTAAAGTAACTATTTAGAAAAATAAGGCAAATATCCAAACGACTATTTTTATTGACAGTAAAAAAACATCAAACAATATGTCACAATACTTCAAAAGAATTTAAATAAACAGTAAAAAGTTTGGGGATCCGCAACATCCTCCCCGCCTTGCGTTATACGGAACGCTAAAAAACAAACACAAACCACAAGCACTCTGCGAATTAAATAAAAACAAAAAACTCTCATCTGCGAGACGATCGACTGCTAGCGGTGTTATAAACAAAACGCGGCCGAGGAAGAGCCGGCAACAGTAATACATTGCTCCTGGGGAACCTCTAAGGGATAAAGACGTTGAAATGGCCTAAGCAGCACTCCTGCTTGAGTTTTGACGCGTGCTACTCGGCAATGACTGTCTGTTCCTGCGACAATCTCTAATATTACACCGAGTGGCCAATTAACTCTCTTTTTATCATCTGAACCTACAACGACCACATCACCTACCTTTAAATTACTTCGTGATAATGTACTGGAGGACTTTTGGACTAATAGAGACAAGTACTCGCTCCGAAAGCGTTGCTTCAGATCATCGTGTAACTTAACCAGATAGCGCCACCTAGCGGTCAGTACCGGCCCACTCAGTCGACTAAAGAGATCAGTATCGAAACTGTTAGTCGAGCCTACGTTTAAAAACATCGAAGGTGTAAGAGGTATTACATTTTCACTCGAAACAGCGATGTAAGTTAGCGGGCGGGAGTTTATCAACGATCCCACTTCACAGAGCACCGTTTCGAGTTCCTCATACCGCAAAGCTGCCTTTCCAAGAACCCTCCTTAATGTCTCCTTCACAACCTTAATAAGGCGTTCCCAGAATCCTCCCCACCATGGCGCTGCAGGAGGTATATGGCGCCATATAATTTTCTGTAAAGCAACTTGACTGGATATTTCATCCCAGTCGATGGAACGTAAGAGGTTGCTAGCACCTCTCAAATTAGTGCCATTATCACTATATATTATTTTTACATTATTTCTCCTCGCAACAAACCTGCGTAATGCTAAAAGAAAATCTGAGGTACTCAATGATGTACATATTTCTAAGTGTACTGCACGATATGTTGCGCAAGTAAATAATACGATCCAACACTTTGAACCAGATTTAAGCATTAAAGGACCCGCCAGGTCTATACCAGTGACTTCAAAAGCAGAACCACAGTGTATTCTGTCAACTGGAAGTGGAGGATTGGGTGCTGAACAGGCTTTAGCGCTATAACGCCTACAAATTACGCACTGTCTTACCGCTTTCTTTGCTAATCTTCTTATACTAACTATCCAATAATGTTCGCGTAATATACTTATTAAAGTTTGTGATCCAGCGTGGAGATTACGAATGTGCTCGTGAGTAACGAGGCGTTCGACGATTATACTCTGACCTGGTACTAAAATCGGATATTTAAAATTATAAGTGTCTTCTCGTAAAGTTAGTCGTGTTTTAACTCTTATTAAATTATTATCATCTCTGAAGGTTTCTAATTTAAATTTTACATGTAAGCTATCGTTATCGGAAAAGAAATCAGTTTGCAATAATTTTAATAAACAATATTCTGCCTGTATATATTCTTCTGTACATAGATCACCAGATTTCCTTTGATTGATATAACGACGACTATTATATATAAACCGTAATATCCAACCAACCATTCTAACGATTTTGGGGTACTTACTAAAATTAGAAAAACGATCAGAAAATTTATCAGTGTGGACAATTAAGCAACTCTTTTTAACCTCTTTCTCTACCTGCTCTAAATCAGGTTTACAGTTTGAGATTGGCCATTTCTCAGGCGTTCCTTTTAACCATTCCGGGCCTTCCCACCATCTGCTCTTCAAAAGGTGCTCCGGGGTGCAACCTCTAGAAGGCAGGTCAGCTGGGTTATGTTCGCCTGGGATATGATGCCAATCGCAAATGAGAGTGCTATTTGTAATTTCGTTTATACGGTTATGAACAAAAATGTTAAGTCCTACCTTACGTCTAATCCATGCTAAAACGATACTGGAATCAGTCCAATAATATTCTTTACAATTTAAGTCCAGACCTTTTTTTACTTCTATATAGAGTCTTACGGCCATCAAAGCAGCGATTAATTCTAAGCGCGGAATGGTAATTGCTTTTGTCGGCGCTACTCTTGATTTCGCCATGACCAGTTGTACGTTTATACTGCCTCTATACTCAGATCGAAGAAATATACAAGCAGCATAGGCGGCTTGACTAGCATCACTAAATATATGAACAGTATTTATGCTGTTGTCTAAATCAAAACAGCTTAGTGGTCTAGCTATGCGACACGAATTCAAACAAGGTAACTGTTGAAGCCAATCTCTTATGACCTTCTCGAGATCTTCAGGCAGCTCTTGGTCCCAATCGACATTAAGTATCCAACACTTTTGTATGACCAATTTTGGAATGATGGTTGTAGGACATACAAGGCCGATAGGGTCAAAAACGCTTTGTGCTGCAGAAAGTATAGTGCGTTTCGTTGCCTTTTCTTCTCTCTTAGTGATAAGGGAAGGTATTTTGCAGAACATTTCGTCACTTTGAGGATCCCACATGACTCCAAGAACAGATATAGTGGATACTTGATCATCTGTAATAATAGGACCCGTTACCCAGCAGCGAAGCTCAAACATACCTTTCATCATTAGCTTCTTAGCTTCGTATATGAAACATTGCATTTCAGTTTCATTTTTCAAACTGAGCACGCAGTTGTCGACATAAAATGATGCTCTCAATTTGGCTGCTGTGATACTGTCAAATTGCTCAAGGTGATGCAAGATTGTGGCTGATAGCAGAAAAGGACTGCTTGTGACGCCAAATACTACGCGCCGATGTCTAAAAACCTTAACTACCCTTTCGTTTTCATTTATATCCCGCCACCAAAGAAACTTTAAATAGTCGCGGTCGCACGGATTTACCGATATTTGAAGGAATGCCTGTTTAATATCGGCGGACACCCCGATAGCGTTCCTTCTAAATTGTATAAGCAATTTTGGAATTAATTCGATCAGGTTTATACCTTTCTCTAAACACGCGTTCAGAGACAAACTATTTCGATCTTTAGCGGACGCGTCAAAAACCGGTCTTATCTTTGTAGTAAGGCTTGACTCCTTCACTACAGCGTGATGAGGCATATAATGACCACTAGTAGGCGTATCATTTTTTACTTCCTCTATGATGTTACTGTCCAACCACTCCTTAAAAACTAAGTTATAGTCATCTAAAATGCCTAACTTAATAAGTTTTGTAGTTGTTGACTTTAAGCGCTTTAAAGCTAAGCTATAGTTAGTATCGAGAAGACTTGAAATAGGTTTCCAAGGTAAGTTTATTTCATAGCGTTGTTCTCCATTTACGTGTATAGAGTTTTTAAAAGATTTTAGTATATCTAAATTTAACGTTTGATCGCTATCTATTTCTGACTTTTCCCTAATACCTAAGGTCTCTAACCTCCAAAAGTCATCCACATCAAAAGAGTGTGTGTTATTTACAGCGAATGTGCCTACGTTACCCAGAGAGCAATGTACACCGACTGCCGGCCCCTGCAACGTCCATCCCAGTTTGGTTTCAACGGCTAAAAGGTCATCATCCAGCTGAATCGATCGTCCCGTAGACAAACCACCTAAAACATCAGAACCGATTAGCACACTTATCTCAGTTACTTCATCAACACAATCAGTTAACGTTATATTTAAGTTTTGTAACTGAGTTAATATACTGCCCCTTTTCAACTTAGGTAGGTCACCGCAGATGTTATCTTGCTCAATAACTCTAAATTTTCTTCCATATTTATCATCTAGACTTCGTACAGTTATTTCATAGATGTTCAGTTTACGTTTTTTTGTGATGTTTCCTCCGAATAATGCGTGACTTAATTCTCTACATTCAATTTTTTCCATTTGCAGCTTCTTTGCAACTTCACTTTTGACAAACGAACGCTGAGCACCTGAGTCTAATAAAGCGCGAACAATGAGTTCTTTACTTCCGTTTATCAGCTTTATTTTCAGCGTCTGTAATAGAACAGTTTCGGTTTTCGAACTAATCGTTTGATATAATGCACTGTGATCAGTGTTTGTTGCAGAAGTAGAGGGCTCGCAATCATGTTTGTCCTTTGGGAGGTTTCCACACATTATAGTAAAATGTCTTTTACTACATAAGACGCATTTTGGATATTTTCTACATTTCTTCCAATTATGACCTTTCAATAAACAAATAGAACAAGCATTCTTACTTTTTATAAACTCTTTTCGCTCTTCTAAGGTCTTAGTCAATGCGATTTTACACTCCGAACTCGAATGTGACATTTTTCCACACCAAAGACATTCTCTAACTTTTATTTGTTCGGACTGTAAATATTTATTATTTTGTTTATCGTTTGTCTTACTCACATTACTTGTTAAAAATGCAGCTGTTGGTGAGGAAGGTGAATATTTGTCGGTATATCCAGATCTCGATAGTCGAATACGTTCTTCAGCTTCTACTTCACCTTTCACAAACGTAAGAAGTAAGGATAAGGGTGTACCTTTGTCAGGTGTAGCATACAGGTGTGATCGACTCCAGGCTCTAAGTATGTCTTCTGGTAAGGCCGACTCTACTAAGGGATATAAGAATGACGCATACTTATCTTGAGTCACCCCTAATGATTCCAAAGCCAATATCTGGGTCATCAATTTATCATACAAACTCCTCAATGACTGTTTTAATGTGCCTTTTGTTTGTGCTAATACAAGCTGTAGTAATTCACGAACATAATGTTCAATAATGACTTCATCACGAGCAAATCGATCCTTCATTTGTTGTATGGCTTTATGATAATTGTCACCCGTGGGTGGAAAGCTTTCTATAAGTTCACGGGCACTCGAGCCTTGTTCCATACACTGAAGTAAATAATGAAACTTTTCGTCGTTATCTAAGTGATCGTCTGAATGTATTTTCTTGAATTGCGTCCAGAACGCAAGCCATTTACTAATGGTGCCATCAAACTTCGTTAGTTCCAATTTTGGAAGCCGAAGGTTTGGGCTTTGACCTTTGTTGGATGCTAAAAATGCACAATTCATATCTGCCTTTAACGTCAAATTTAAGTTTTCCATGTATTCGTGTACTTTTTGTTTAAGAACAAACCATTTATCTATGTATTCTTCTGCGGAGTTCAAGTCGGCGTCAAATTCTTCCTCGTCTTTCTCAGGGTCGTCTAACCATAGCGTCAAAATATGATCTTGAATTCTCACTAGATTATTATAACGATCTGAAAATTTGGCAAACTCTGCCGCGATAGAAATTTTGTCACCGTTCTCCAAAAGGTCTGTCAATTTGATACTACACATAGAAAACAGCCGTCTGGCTACAGATCGTTCCTGTTTTGCCTTTTCCATCTCAATATCACGGTCGCCACTATATAAAATAATTTAAAGTAACTATTTAGAAAAATAAGGCAAATATCCAAACGACTATTTTTATTGACAGTAAAAAAACATCAAACAATATGTCACAATACTTCAAAAGAATTTAAATAAACAGTAAAAAGTTTGGGGATCCGCAACAGCTAGATTACCATGTGTTCAGAAAATTCATACGCAAATTTTAAAAATTCGATCGATCGATCAGAGGAGGAGTAAATCATAACACAAATATTAAAAATTAATTAATTATGTGTGTTAATCTTTTGTTATGTCAGATAAAAAATCGGTGGTTTAGAGGTCACAGTTTTGTGGAATTTGACAACACAATTGATCAAAGACAGATTTGTAAAGTGTTCCATTTATGTCCGACACAAAATTTAGTTTTTTCTTTTTGTTTTATTTGATATTCTCTTACTTTTGAATACAGCCCCAAGGAAGGAATTAAATGATAATTCACGGTGAAACGAGCTTTCACAAAAGAGGCCTGTCCACTCTCACTTGAAAAAGTTTCGGGTTATATTGTACTCGTAAATATAGACGTGGGCAGTAGATTGTACTGTTAAATAATAATAAATAAATTTAATTAAACAGCACGGTACGATTAATCGAACATAAACCAGATGACAGATGGATATAATTCAAGCAATTTCTTTAATACACTACACACACCAAAAAAGTCTATGCAACATGCTTAATAAATTTTATTATACAAATTATATTGGTCAACATTTTTACTCTCAATTGTGTTTTGTTTTCTTTTTTCATACAATTAAGCAAATACATTTGCATTAATTTAAAAGATTTTTGTTTTGATTTTTAAGAAATTTGGTATTATTGCTATTGCTATACTGAGCTCATTTTGTTAAAGGAAATATTAATACTCAAAATTACATTGAAGATGTTCTTAGGCCTTATGTTCATTTGTTTGCACAGACCCATGGCTCCAATTTAAACTAGAAATTTAAAAATCTTTGGCAATGTTTAATATTAAAACTAGAAATCTTTATTTGTTCACATAAAGAACATAATATTAAAATACATATCGGTACAGATGTATAATAAAACAGATTTGAAAATATTTGGGTAGCAGCTATTTCAGGCGTAAATAAAGTAGTTTTAATTAGTAAAATTTCGTAATATCCTACTATAAGTTTTAATACCGCGTAACTCTCATTGTTGAACATTTCAGGAGGCAACAATAAAATGTCTAATTTTGTAGCGTGCTGTGATAGTGACCTTTTTTGTTACAAATATGTACTTAAATTTTAAGTAGTCAAATTTACTTAGTCAAATTTTAAGTATAAGTCGTAAAAACAAAAAAGAACATTCCTGCAATATTATATACATATACTTATATATATTTTGCCTATTGAAAAGTTCCCGATTTTGAGATACGCGGTGTTAGAACTTATGCAACCGATATGTTTTAAATAAAATATAAGTAAGTAATACAATATTTTTTGCTAGGAGTTTAATAATAATTTATATGTATAAATTAAAGATCACTACATTTCTTAAAAATTTAATAATGATAGAAAAACAAACTACATAATGGTATTTTGAAAATCATGCTTCATTTTGCTATAATTTCAGTAAACCGTTTAATGAGAAAATTTGAATTTTGCCTTACCTCTGAGCAAGACTTTGTTGCAGAAGAAATCTTGAAGCTGTTAGAGCTATAGTCAACGTTCCAACAAATGAGAAACATCGAAGGAAAATCATTTTTAAAGGTAAATTTATTTCAGTCAGGACTCGCATCGCAGAAATAACAACTTCAAGGCCGGTTGTCGCATGAATGCTCCCACTAACTACGTCTCCAGACGCCTCATAATTTCACGCTTTTAATACTGTAAATACAGAATCATGAGACATAAAGAGAAAATAACAGAAGTTTTGTTTTATTTTAAAATCATGAAATGTAAAACAAAACAAACAGATGTTATTGATTTAAAATTGTGATGGAACATTTGCTTGTCTATGAAATAAAAAAAAATTATCGACTAGTAATTTATAAAGAATTATATCCCACCAAGTATGTTATCGAATTAATATGGTAAAATTTACATTTTGCGCAAAAACAATCGCATTCGTCTTGTTTATTTAATAATTAATCGATCATCAAAGATTTCTTGATCATACTCATGTTGCATGGTCTATTCGGTGACGTGACCAAGAAGAGATCGACTTCATTTTGTCGACTAAGCTTCAGTGATGTTGTCTGAGTGTGATAACCGATTGGTAAAATGCACATTGAATCTCAACGTAAAAGCTGATGATGTATACGGTGCGTCTAGAAGTCAATCAGATCCAAAGCCCCGAACTCCCTCAACTCCAATTACTAAATCGATTGCCTGGAGGACTGCACTGATATTTGCGATGGCCATATGTAATGGCAGGATTGTGAAAGCTGTCCTTACAGTGGGTTCACAGTTTTTCAGAAGCCATTGTACCAAGAAAACAAGCATTATCTCATAGCCCAATCTAATAGAAAAATAGTGTCTGATGAATCAGCAGACCATTGAAGATGCCCGTTGATGACTCAATATACAGATCTTCAAGTCTTTGAGACGCGACCTGCGATAATTTAATACTAGATGTATTAAAACGGCCATAGTACGTACCAAAGGTTCCAAAGAGTTCGTAATAGATCTGTCACTTGAATAAAGCCTGCTGTTGATGTCAAGGAAAGTGGACATCACATCAGTGACTTGAGTTTATGACAGGAATCAAACGCTTCTATGGACAATTTTAGTCGACGTCGCCACCATCTGTCATGCCATAAACCTAAAAACCAACGAGGTGTGACACAGGGCGATGCGATATCTCCGAAACTGTTCACAGCTGTGCTGTAGGATGTATTTAAGCCTTTGTACTGGAGAGAACTGGACATCAGTAGCAACGGCGAGAAAATGACCTTTGTTTTACTGATGATATCGGCTGAGACCATGAAAGGCTTAAACAGAATAGTCGAAGATCGTGGAAGAATTTCCCAACAAATGAATCTTCAAATGAATGAAAATCACATATAGCACCCACTCTTATGTTAGTTGTAGGCTAACACTAGAAGTTGTTAACGTATGTTTATCTATTATAAATAGACCAACTAAATGTAGGTACAATTTCTAGAAAGATTAGAAGGTTAGGCAGCGTTCCAGAAATCACTCGTCGTATTCTCGGCCCAACCCTTAAAACTAAAGTCTTCGACTCCAACGTGTTGTTAGTGATGACGCGCATGGAACCAAAACCTGGCCACTCACATTAGGCCTTATAAGGAGGCTTAAAGTCTTCCATAGGGCAATGAAGAGTGCTATGCTCGGAGTATTTTTTCCGTTATCGTATCAGAAATAATGAAATCCGCAGAAGAAACAGGGTCACCGACATTCTCCAAAGAATTGCAAATCTTAAGTAGTTGTTAGTACCCACTACCACTTCCATTCCATTCGCAGATTTCTCGCGAGACTGAGCTATAGGAGTCGATTGGCAAGCATATTCCGGACACCGCACCATTGAATGTCAACTTAAAAGGAGAGATTAAAACGGCTTCTTTTCAAGTAGTTATTATATTATTATTAATATATTTAAATAACAAGAAATCTATAAAAGGTAGTAAATAGTAGTTATTTGTTATGAGAAGCTATATCTATCATACGTCAATACGTTTTGTCTCTCGGATTCAATAACCCTGCGGAAGCTTCACTATAGCGTACAGATTATAGTCACCGAACGCCGTAATATTGGAGACAATCAAACGGCAATCAGACATACAATGCTCCACGTCGCCACCAAACAAACGAGCGAAACAATTGGTCAATTAAACTCGACGTGCATGTTTCAGGCATAGCTCATTAACTGATGGCAATAGCTTAACTACATTATGTGTGGTTTACTAAATTAATGTAGGAATAATGAAATTCAATAGTAGGACACTTTGCGCACATACTTATATCAATATTGTACTGTTGTATTCTAATATGACAGTAAAAAAGGGTACAGCACACATTAACAAATAACCATTTGCTTATTTTTGTTGTTAACAATTTAACATTCAAGTGTGCAGTATATGTTTTACGTTCGAGTTTTTTGTCGGTTTCGTAAAAGTTAGACAGAAATTAAACACTCATTTTTTCAATCTATTTGTCTTTGGTTACATGCATATATGTACAAGGTTAGAGCAAGTAATTTTTGCTTAAATTAATGCCTGTATTATCGTTCAATGAAACATACATATTGAATATAAGTATTATTGGTAAAATCAAAACATAAAAAAATATTATTAATATTTATAATATACTCAATTGTTTTTATTTCCCTACCGGAATATCCTTAACCTTCCCTGCATATGAATTCGTCTGTAAACATCTAAAAGCTACACCTTGTACTCCAACCATTTTGTATTAAAGAGATAATACTAATTGTTATTTATTAATTATAATGTTTAATATGTGGAACAATATTTGTTTGATTCATATTCATTATTTAACAAAAATACGACTAACTAATATCTGACATAAGATCTGTGATCTATTGTAAACTAAGGTTGGTAATAATACACGGTGTGAAAAGACTTTTACTGAAAACTTAAGCTCATTTGATTATTAATACAGAGGATATTTGGTTTCATATTTTTACACCGCGTATGTTTCTGTAATTCCTTTATATATTATATGGGCTTACTATTAGCCATTTATTGAAACATAAGATTTGATTTAGAGTTTAAGATTAAATTATGACTGTATTTGCAAAAAATAATGAGTCGGACAAAATTTTTGTATTAATTTTTAAACAGAGGTATAAAATATAAATGAATAAAGTACAATTTCATTTGACACATATTTGATGATGAAATTATAAACAAAAATTATAAAATATAAGTAAATAAATTTTAGCATCTGGGTGACTCGCTTATTTTCCTATATATTCATACAGTAATGAATGACTCTCAAAATTAGTTTTCAACCATATAGTATGCTTACCGACATATTACACTTTCACTTAACTATAAAACGCTAGAGTGCACCTCCTAAGGCCCAAAACTCATTTAATCACGATTATCTCTACCGAAAACTAAGCAGGGCCACATCAAGCCCATCATTCTTTGCCGTATAATCCAAATTAAGAGCCGCTAGCCACCATAATACGGCCTTTGTCCTGTTTCTTTCTTATCTCTGCACAAAATTTGTCTAGGCGATGCCATAAAATAGTCTAAAACTTCCTAATATTACACCGAATCGGTAGCAATGCATTATTATTTTAATTATCTATAGATACTTTTTCGCCAACGGTATGTTATTATACTATATAGTATCTCACATTTTGGATTCACTGAGCTTCTCATTTGTTGCTTAGAAACTTAACTGGATATTATTCCTTGGGTTTTAACAACGCAATGAGCGCCATTAACTGGATCAAAGGTATTATTTTAATAGAATCAATATTTAGGGAAACGTGGATCATTTTAATTATAATACTTTCTTTTAATACAAAACTATTATTTAATGTTGCATTACATCTTAAGTCTATCGTTAAGGCTTTTAATTACAATAACACATAAAACTTGTTTATTCAGTCGCCTGACTGTGACTATTTATTATCAAGTGGGCAGTCTGCAATACATACATACATACTCATACCTATTTCCTATTATCATACTTTTTTCACTATTACACTACACACTATCACATTTTTCACTTGCTACGATCCAAACATACTTCCCTGGCTTCGTCGACTTTCATTAATACTTTCATGCACGTCCGTCGGTTATGGTACTCTTGACCTGGCCTTCTTTCAATATATCATCTATTTGAGTCTATTCCAATACCTATCTATTGAGTATATTCATCTAGGTCTAGGTCTCCTAATAACTGCATTCATCGCATCTATCTTTTCTACGTGTCCAAATGACCTAAGCATTTCCTTATCGATTTTTGTCACTATATCTTCTCTTACAACGTATATTTCCCTTACCACACTATTTCAAAATATGACCTTCACCGTCATTCCTCTGTTCCTCTCAAGCTCTTATTTCCACTAGACTGTAACACTTGTACAATGACACAATCAAGGACTTGGACCGGTAATCAAGTACTTGTTATTTTTTGAATTGAAGTGCCACAGAAGAATTGCTACGCAGCTTCGCCCAGCCTTCAACATTTCAGCATACATCCTGTCATACTTTGTAGCCTTCCCTCCTTTCAATCATCATATCTCTGTACTACCTCCTCTAACATGAATTATCTATCACCTATCTCATTTTTTACTCAACTTTAGGCTTAACACTGGTTCATCCCTTTCAAATAATCTACCGTCTTTTATTGAAAACATCCCTAGCGGTCTCCCAAAACTCTTCTCTTTCACTGTTTGTCTTTATTTAAACCCGAATCTATAGGAGCCTATACGCTTACAACAAACAGACAAGTCCAACCTTCAGCTTCTATCAAAGGAGTCTTGGGCTCACATATTCCACTTGAGTTAGGTATTCATTCATTCTTTCATAAAGTAGACATAGAAACAATATGCTATGTAGAGTTCATGAGTAGTTAGTGGTTCACTACCTATCCATATTGTCTTATTCAGGCACAAAACATCAATTCCTATTTTTTTAATTATCTGATATACCTAATCATTTTTCTCCTCTATCGCTTTTCCAACATTCAATGTAGCAAAGTAGTTACTTATGGGTCATTTTACGCCCCCGTGGGTATCAAGACGTGATGGGTGGCGAACCACATCGCCGCCATTTTTATAGTAGCAATTTTTACTCATTGCGTTTCGACGATTCTCAATGGAAATATGAGCAGAGCTCCGCATGCCTAATTAAGCTAGCCATTTTCTGGAGTCCAGGGCTACATGCATTTTAACGGTTAATCATGCCCCTAGCCACGCATCCATGTCACGGCAACCGTATATTGGCGATAGAGTAAAGGAATAAGAGAGGTTCAGAATAAGAGTAAACTGCAGGATTTGTTGATATTGATTTTTTTTAGGAATATTTAGGCTGTTGGATACTACAGACTCGGAATGGGAGGAAACCGGGGAATCCGGGAAGAGTGGGGAAGCCTCGGGGAATCCAGGATCGCATAACTCAATGTGGTCCCACCACATTCAACGGGCAAGTCAGTGTGTGGAACACCCATGGAATGATAGTGTTCTATATTAGTTGACTTTTACGATACTCCAAGAAAAACGGTGGAAGAGGTATTCTTTTTAATTTCCGACACTCTCATGGGGAATACTGCGTTAAAAATGTATATTAAATAAGCCTAATGTCTATAATAGTTCAATAATAACATGTGTACTACCGTCGTGCTATACATTAGAAATTTATACATGGTTGGCCTGTTCATTTTTGTATGGACTGGATTTTTATGGATTTTTCGCGGACTATAATTTTCCAGTGAATCCTACCCAGTTCTCTTTCAAGTTCAAGCAGTGAGCCATACGCTCATGTGTATATGTAAAAGTATTTTGACGTAATCAATTATGTCATCGATTAATTTCAACAAGCCAAAAATCAAATGATAATCTCTGCACGTGCTTGGGTTCCTTAATTACTATAGACATAGTACTGTCATTTAGGAACGCGCGTGTTAATAGTAAATTTTGGATCGTACGCATATTTATAAATGTCTCAGATTTTTCAACAAAAAATTTATTCTGTTTATTCACAAAGCAATCAGTAAGCTGTTGGTAGTAAATAAGTTATATTTCCGATAAATTAATATGATTTTTAGTATACTTTATTTTAGATAATCAAACAAATCCGGAATAGTGATGAAACTGGTGTCATAGACGGCCAACATAAGTGGCAGATACCTCCAACGGCACCCTCTCAGGACACGATTTATTTAAGTTGATGCAGACTTTATTGCTGTGCTTGTTAAAATAGCTTTTCTGTTTAGCTCTAATAGCATTGTAGCTCGATAACACAAAAGTTGGTTTGTCAAATAACGAAACAATTCAATAGGCAACATTTTTTGGAGATTTGCAACAGATTTAGATTCCAATATGGGTCAGAATGTATGTTGTTAATTTATCATACGAGGTATAAAAATCAAACTAGAAATAAATTCGGCCATACAAGATCCTGCTATTTTCCAGCAGAAATTGATAAAATTAAATTACATAAGAAGATGATTCTACTTTTGGTAAAAAAAACATTAATTTGACAGAACAAAATCATTTTCTCTCTTTTTTATTACGTAAATGTGCTTGTTCTGAAAGGAGCTTCGGGGTCGCTGTGATTTCAGCACTATAAAGGACACAGGGTCAGGAAATACATTTTTCATTTTCCGACGACCGACGACCTCCTTAGCCGAGTGGATAGTACATCGATTTCACGGTATTGTCATCTCTGTGGTGACGGGTTCGAATCCCGGTGGTGGCAGATTTTTGTGTGATGTATGCGAGCATTTCTACCTTAGTTGTGGTTGTTAAAATATATACTTCTATCAAAAATATTTACATATGTATAATATATATATATATATGTATGTATGTATATATATATATGTCAATCCGTTACCCTAGGTCCCATAACACATGCCGTATAGAGCTTACTTTGGCTAGACTAATTGGTGTAAGTGTATGAAATATTTATTTCATTTATTTACTTTTGAATTTAGTATGGTAATTACGCATTCATATGCATTCGTATGGATAATCACTATAATAAATATCATTATTCGATAATCAAATAACATTCCTCGATCACACCCCGTCATAGTCATACATTTATGGCGATGATTGTGTTATCGCAGATATTTGCGATTAACCCCACTAACTCCACTTAAATATATTTCGTTTGCACTCCTGATATTTAGAAGATCTTTCTAGTTCCACCCAGATGTAATTGAATTAATATAAATAATAAGTCATAGGTCGTTAGGTTCTTTGTAAGTGACAATGTATTATAATCAATATTTTTATTAACAATTTCATAACGCTTCACGACATGAACCATCATAAAACAAATATTGAATAGAGAAATTATGTGTATGTTATAGTGCATTAAGAGCTACAAAATATTTACTTGCCCAAAACATTTTATGAGTACATACATGCCTTAATACTTGAGCTGACTTCAGGCGAAAAATGTTTTAATGATCTGCCGGAAAAGACAATTATAGGATATTTATTTTACGCTCTTACGGTGAAGGAAAACTTTACGAACTAGCGAAGAAATTTAAATGATATTTGTGAATTACGTGTTCAGTTTCAATAGATGTCCCATTTTTTTTTAATTTATTTATTTTGGACAAACAGTTACATAAATGATAATAATATATTATATGACTTATATCTAAACCTGTAGTCCACTAAATATACAAACTAAACGAATTAACTACTAAACAATATCCATGAATTATCAGCATGATATACCTAACCAGAGTGATATAACCAATGACGTATAGTTAATTTGAATGTATTTTAAAAACAAAAGAAAAATATTTTCTCTATAAATCACTCATTTCACAGGTTACTGTGAAATGAGATTCTTAAATCTGCCTAAACTAGTACAAAACATGTCCACATCACTAAAACTCTCATTATATCTGGTACAAGCTCTTTTGATAAAGCTATTATTTGCATAGCGGGTGTTAGTAAATTCAACACTGAATAAAATTTTTCTTCTAATGTTTCTTTCTTGTTTACGAGGGATACGGAAGTAAACTTGTTCTAATAGTGAAGGAGCATCAACCATATTGTTGAGTAACTTAAATAAATAGGTAGCATCTAGATAGTAGCGACGTTGTAGCAGACTTCTCACTTTATAAAATGCGAGAGAAATTCATAATCTTTATAATGGTTACAAACTCTATAATTAAACATCTAAGAAACTTTTTTTGTAATTATTCTATATTAAATTGATGAACTTGTTGTGATGGATTCCAAACAGTACTTGCGAATTCCAACCTACTACGTATGTAACTGTTAAATAAAAGCTTATAGGTAGAGACAGACTTGAAAGGTTTTCCCATACGTAATATGAAACCCAAAAACTTAAATGAATTCTTTACTATTTTGTCAATGTTACAAAAGACAGTTTAGAATCCATCAGCACACCAAGATCCCTTACTACATTTGTTCGCTTTAGTTCAACACCAAACATTTTATATACGTGTTTGATTGTCCTTAGCTTTCTACTAAACGAAATAGCACAGCATTTGTCAGGATTCAAAAATAAATTATTGTCAGTGCAAAATTTTGTAAAGCTGTCTAGATCCTTCTGTAGCAGCAAAGCATCATTACTATCTTTTACAATTCTGAATATTTTTGTATCATCAGCGTATAATAATATATTGGAGTTACTAATTGATTTTACGATATCATTTGCATAAACTATAAACAATAAAGGTCCTAAATGTGAACCCTGAGAGACCCCTGATGTTATGTTTCTGTATGTTGAACAGTAACCATTTGTTACAACAGCCTGACTACGATTCTCTATGTATGACTTTATCCATCTGAATAAATCGCCATGAATTCCGAGCTCCCATAGTTTAATAAGCAGTTTATTGTGCGAAATTTTGTCAAAAGCTTTAGCAAAATCCGTGTATATTACGTCTACTTGTGACTTGCAGTCCATAGCTGACAGAATTTCTTCCGTGAAATTAATTAAATTACTCTCCACACCACGTTTTTTACAAAATCCATGTTGATTAGGAACTATGATGCCATTTAATACTGCAAAAAGTTGATCTGTTACAATTTTTTCTTGTATTTTAGCAAATTGACAAAGTTTTGAGATCGGTCTATAATTTATGGTATTGTCACTGACCTTTCACTTGGGAATAGGTGTAATCCAAGCACGTTTCCAATCAACGGGCACACATCCTACTTTAAGTAACATATTGTAAATGTATGTAAGTGGGCAAGCCAGAGAGTCGGCGCAGTTTCTTATGTACTGGAGTTACTGGATGTATGTCGTCTGGTCCCGCACCTTTATTAATGTTAATTTTCTTAAGATATTCATTAACAATCTCAAAACTAAATTCAACTGTACCTATATCTAAAGGAACATTACTAGGAGGTATCAATTGACTATATGCAGATGATTGTGACTCTTCAACAAACACAGAATGAAAATGATCATTAAAGTAATTACAAATTTCTCTCCCGTCCAATACATTGTCCATTATAAGTCATAGTTTGTGGTTGACTGTTGCTACCTCTAATAGCTTTGACATAGCTCCAAATGAACTTTGGATTTGTTTTTATATTGTCTTCTGTATGTTTGATATATTCATTGTAACATGCAAGTGCCATACGCTTTGCCCGTTTCCTTAGAATTTTGAAACTATGGTAATCAAGGGGATTTTTAAACAATTTCCATAACTTATGATATTTCTTTTTTTCATTTAGTATTTTTTAAGTGACTTAGTATACCAAATAGGAGAACGTTCTGTAGATCTTTTAACATTGTGAGGAACAAACTTTGATATGATATCTCTTAAAACATTATAAAATTTTGAGACACACTGTTCTAAGTTCAAATTTAGAAATAATTTATGCTAATTTATAGAATTAAGCTCATAATCAATTGAGACAAAATCAGCTTTATAACAATACCTAGGAGCTGGTGTTATAGGATTAAAATTATTGATAGTTATATTAATATTTATTGCCTTATGGTGTGCGTCTTCTGGAGTCAATGGTTCAGGACAGCACACAACGTTACAATCATTATTACTCATTACCAATTCTAAAATTCGATCATTTACGTTGCAAATGTTGTTGTATTGCTTTATACTAGTAAATGACAAAAAATTACTTAAAGATTTTACTGCGACATCTCCGTTCATCTGTAATGATTTATGGAGACAGCCAGTCTTTTGCCAAACAGCATTTGAAATATTAAAATCACCAACCAGCAAAAACACATCATTAGGTCTTTCATTATACAAGTCCCCAGCGATGTCAAAGAATTCCTCCAATGTGTCACGGTAGCATGGCCCGTGCGGTAAGTAAATACAAGCAACGTTAAGAAATATATTGTTTTTATTTAGAGGTATCGATATCCAAATATATTCAGATGAAATTCGTGATGGGATTGGCCACGCTCGGAGCATGGGCATCAGTTTCGTGCGTATTGCCACCATGACTCCACCGCCACGGGTCGCACCTGTTTCGTAGGATGAACGATCACAACGAAAAACGGTGTATCTATTGTCAAAATATTCACGATCGTAAAAATCTGACGTTAACCAACTTTCTGTAATCTGACGTTAACCAACTTTCTGTAATACATATAAAATCGTAGTCATTGCTGGCTGTTTGGGATAAAAAGTGAGGAGACTTTGTACGCAAGCCTCTACATTTTGATAATAGCCTAACAGTAATTTATTTTTGGAATTCATTGTAACATTTTAGTATAGCTATGCATTTATTAATTGCTATCAGAGAAGTAAATACAATCGTACTATTCGAACAATTATAGCAATAGATGGTCTGAGTACAGTTTTTAAATCGTAACAAGAAATTGTGCTCTTTATCTCTTAAGAAGTATATTAAAAATTGTATAAATTCGGAGCTTGCAGTTGTTTTGGGATCTAAAAATAATTGGTACATAATAAATAAACCCTTTTTTTTTATGTTACGCTGAGGAAAATGTATTGAATTGCATACCCCGGCTGCGGAGAGCCGGTGGTTATGCGGGGCTCTCCTCCCCAGAAGGGGGAGGCCTACCCACTAAAAACCTCAGCGATGGCCATCCTCTGGCATTGTAGGGGCCCTCAGGATCAAGTATCGCATCTGAGGACCCCTGGCCTTTGTACCCCTGGGTGCATTAGGGGAGCCTTTCTCGGGGAGGAGTGATCTTGCCGCCTCCTCCCCTCGACCTCCTACGACGTCATCCCCCGGCCATCCGGGGGTGAGGTCCCTCCCGGGTCGCCTCCACGGGCACGAACTGCGTCGCGCCCGCCAGCGACCCGTGGCGGCGCCTCAGGCCAGGCTATCTGGCCCGAGGCCGCCTTCTTCGAGCATCACCGCTTCACAGAAGGAGACCACAGCCCTCCAACCTCCCTCATCCGCCAGCATTGCCGCAATCAACGCTGGCGGAGACAGATCTTGCCCGATCTCTTCGACCAAGACTCGGCGTTCGGAGTCCCAAGCAGGGCACTCCGCCAGCGTGTGCTGGGCCGAGTCGAGGTCAGATGCGCAATGGTGGCATCGTGTCGTGTCCTCCCTCCCTATTCGACTCAGATACTCACCGAAACAACCATGTCCGGTGAGTATCTGAGTCAAGCGGTAGGTGACTTCCGCCCTCCCGCAGAGCCAAGCTTCGAAGTGCGGGAGTACCGCACCGACGGCGCGCTGACGCACGCAGCCCCCACGCTCTAGCTGCGCACGCCAGGCCCTCTCGGCCCGTCGGTGCAACTCCCGTCTGTGCATTCCGTGCGCTGGTGCCGGGGGACTCCCCCCGTCGCCCCCCCCGACCGACATGTCGCGGTGCGTTGTACATCACCGCGTACATGTCGGCCAGGATCTCGAAAGGGGGGGACCGCCCCAGAACCGTCGCCGCCTCGTACGAGATCGTACGGTAGCCTCGCACGATCCGTATAGCCATTGTCCGCTGCATGCTCCGGAGCAGAGCTCTGCAGCGGGAGGACCTCGTGCAGTCTTGCGACCACACGGGGGCCCCATACAAGGCCACGGACCGTACGACGCTCGCGTACAGGCGGCGAACACCATCCCTCGGTCCCCCGAGATTGGGCAGCAGGCGATGTAAGGCGCCCGCGACCCTCTTGATTCGGGGGACCAATCGCACGAAATGCTCCTTGAAGCTCCATCTGCTGTCCAAGGTGAGGCCAAGGTACTTGATGTAGGGCCCCACCTGGACCTCCGCGTCACCTACCCGTATCCGGCAGCTGGGTGGTTCCCGGCGCTTTGGAAGGCCGTGGTACCATAGCGCCTCGGTCTTGCGCGGCGCTATTTCTAGACCCAGCCGGCGGATCGCCCTCACGATACACGCCACCCCCAGCTCGGCAAGCCTGAGCGTCTGCTCGAAGTCGGCCCCGGTCGTCACGACGAGAGTGTCGTCAGCGTAACAGACGACACTCACGCCGCAAGGAAGACTGGTGCGAAGGACCGCATCGAACGCGAGGTTCCATAAGAGGGGTCCCAAAACTGACCGTATTCGATCGCTCTCTCCGTTTCCGTCTCGTTCCTTCCCTTGACTCCGATCGTCCTGTCGCGCAAGTAGTCCCGACCACGGCTCGCAGGTAGGGGGGCAACTCGTGGTGGTCGAGTGCCCCCCTGATGGCCTGCCAGGGGAGGGTGCCGAAGGCGTTGACGATGTCTAAAGACACCGCCAGAGCCACCCCCCCGATCGGACTGCGGACTCCAGCAACCGCACGCGCTGGACAGCGTCCAACGTCGATCGCCCCTGCCGGAATCCAAATTGGCAGTCCGACAGGTCGGGACCCACGCGCGACAGGTGCTCGCTGATACGGGCGGAGATAACTCGTTCGAAGAGCTTCCCCGCCTCGTTCAGCAAGCAGATCGGACGGAACGACGACGGAACGTTTTCGGTCCTTCCTACCTTCCTCAGCAGCACCAGCCTGGCCGACTTCCAGTCGATGGGGAACACGCCCTCTCTGAGGCAGCACGTGAAGAGCTGCCTCACTCTGTTCCCCAATGTCCTGAGTGCCAGCGCCAGCACCTTTCCCGGGATTCCGTCTGGGCCCGGTGCGGTGCTGCGCGCTGAGAGCCGCGACACGGCCCCGGCGAGCTCGCCCTCCGTCACCCCTAGGTCATCCGACCACGGAGCGGGCGACGGGGCTACGGAGGAACTGTTCTGGACCCTCGGGAAGAGCGTATCCAACACTCTTCCCACAGTATCGGGGTCCAGGGTTTCCGTCAGTGGAGGGACCCATGGTCGGAGCTTGCCCAGTACCATTTTGTACGGGCGCCCCCATGGATCCCTCTCCAGTCCCTCCAGGAGCTCGTTCCAGGACCTCGCCTTGGCGTCAGCGATGGCGATGCTGATCGCTTTAGCTGTGGCTCCGTACGCGTTTCTGGCACTCAGAACTTCCTCGACTGAGGCTTGCCGTCTTCGACGGGCTCTAAGGTACTGGCGGCGCGCGGCTATAACAGCAATCCTAAGCCGCGCGATCTCCTCATTCCACCAGTATGCAGAGCCCCGCCGGGACGGCCTGACTCGGGGCATAGAGACGTCGCAAATCGACGTCAATGTCTCCCTGAGCCAGGCCGCTTGCGCTTGCACACCGAGATCGGGCAAGATCCGTCCCTCCTCCGACCAGTCCGCGACGTGGGCAGCGGCTAGAGCCATATCTCGATCCAGCCGCGGACGGCTGTCCTCCTGAAGCGTGCGAGCAGGGTTGCGGAAGGACACATCGAAAACGATGTGTCGGTGGTCAGATAGAGTGACCACCTCGTCCGCGACCCTCCATCCCGACACCAATAAATAAACCCTAATAAAAGAACAAGTTAAAACTTATAACTACCATAAATACCATATCATAGGAACCATGAATACACAGGAGAAGAACATTAACTACGGATAATAAAATAACGGAGGTAAATAAGAAATATAAGCTTTTAAAATAAGCGAGTATAAATTTGAAGTATAATATATATATTAGTCATGTCAACTTTGTGATGTCTTCATCGTTTATAATGACAATTGCCTTAGACTTGTCATTTCTACGCATTAGTATTTTACAGTCTCTAACCCACAAATAAGAATACCCCATATCCGCTTTAGCTTGTCTTGCCCGTTTCAACAATAACTTATTTCGTGGTGATAAGTGATCTGACACATAAATATTATGCAAGGGACCCCAAACATTTTATCGGTGGTGGTAAGACCGCGTCTGGAGCGCACTGCTGCAAGAAATTGATCCTTACATGACCTTTGCGTGAATTTTACAACTATCGCTGCATGGCGTGGCATACTCGCATCTTCTGAGGAACTTTTCATTTCATACCTACGTACACGCATGACTCCATCAATGTCACGGTCATCCAATGAGTAACCAACCTTATTACTGATGTCACGTAATAAAGTGATTACATTTTCACCTGTAAACAAAAAACATAATATGTTAAACAATACGAAATTCTAAATAAAAAGAGATCAAAAAAGTTAAACTTTTTAACTGAAATTTCCCAAGCATATTCAATAGATTGAAGCTTTCAATAGATTGTTGTTCAGTCCATTTACTCCAACTCAAATTAGCACGGCTTTGTTTGATTGGATTTTATTGTTCACTAACAATATTGTTTTGCATTCGAAATTTGTTTGCGATTGGAAATCTGAAGCGTAGTAGTAGTGAGCTAATTAAAGAGTCAAAGAAATAACGTAGAAACAAAAACGCGGAAAAGGTAACTGACACCTAGGCTCGTATCCTAAAATCAAATAGAAACTGAAATTGCTATTTGAGTACAGTTAGAAAAGGATGGTGCTATTGAGCCCACACAGCGCCATCCCGTTCTAACTGTACTCAAATAGGGATATGCGTTTAATTTTGAAAGATGATTATATCAATACTATGACTATAAATGAAAACTTGTCCTCAAAAAAGTCCTTTCAACTATTATCATCATCTGAACGACGTAACTAAGAAAATTATTATTATTACTTATTTCTACTTAGGAATGTATTATGATTCTTATGAAGTTGTGTAGGTATGGTAGGCAACCGAAGCAAATCAAACATATATTTTTTTTTTGTAATTTAACTTAAGTCAATTACTGGTTTCGTAACATCTTTACTCATTTATACTTTCTGCGATTTCTAAACACAAGAGTACTTCAACAGATTTATTTTTATTTTATATATATACGTTCTTTCATAGAAATGTGATATCATAAAATTAGCCTTTCATGGATCACAATGAATCACGTCATTTTGGCTCGGATTAAATTTATAAGGATTCAAACAGTTAAGACGATCTGAATGAAATGGAGAAGAGCAAGCAAAAACGCAAAGCGCGTCTGCGTTTTTGCTCCTTTCTTGATCCGATTTCGCAGCGATGCTTTGCTTTTAATGAGCACATAATGATGAAAAATATGGCAGTCCACCCCACTTTAATATTAATCTTTCAATTTTTATGCTTTCTTTGTTTTAGATGTATATTTGTACGACTTCTGCGTTTGAAATTTTCACTTTACTTTTTTTGCTATGAATATCCTTATATAATTTTTGTACCAAAATTCTAGTACATATCATACCTATGTTGGTGTAGGACGTGAAATAAATAATAAGTCGTAAGTGGCAGAGCAAGAACATTTTTTGTAAAAGGTTTTATGTAACCTTAGTTTAGGTAGTATATTTTCAAAATTATCATTAATAATTTAAAGTAATTTGATAAATAATGGATGGCAATTGCAAATTATAAAAGAAAATAAATAAATTTTTCCATTGTAATTTTTGCACGTATTGTATTTATTTTTATGTTAGCGATTCGTAAACAAACAAACTTATGGTACGTGGTTAACAATATTATATGTGATTTGTGCGTGATGTATAGCAAATTTACAACCCACATAAGGACTGAAGTTTGATTGTAAACAATCGCAAACTACAAAGTGGAATTTGCACTTTAATATGAAATAACATTTGAGGACCTCCATGGCCGAGTAGATTATATACAAAAATAGTTTATTTATGATTTATATATGTGTCTGTAACGGTGCAGCTGTTACATACCTTATGTTGCCTATGGTTAGTACTCATTGTCTATGATATTAGGAATCGGCCGGTTTTATTTCTTTCTTTTATGATTTTGGTTTGTCAGTCAAAATTCAAAATATGTCTATCTGTCAACGCAAGTAAGCTAGCCTGACACACTCTATCTCCGCTAGGAGTAATAATGTTCTGTGCACTCTATGTTTCGCCGCCGTACTAAATCAATCAGATATATAAATTCTACAAAAATGTATTCCATATTGCCAATATTGGAGAATTAATTTAATATAACAATTATAAGAAAGAGTCCTACACAGAATGCTATATGACATGTAACAGCTGCACTGTTACATGTCTATCCGTTACTCTATATCCCTATGTTGTGCTAGGCTACTTAGTATGAGTGTAAGAAATATTCATTTATTTATTTTAAATTTCCAGTGACAAAGAATTCTTACCAAATTAGGTAGTAATAAGTTTAAAATCTTAAAAAAAATCTTCTTAATTCAACAAAGGCAAAACTTTTGATTTCGCTGAAATAACTTCGGAGAAGCGCACTGCTCTCGAAAATTACCGCCTTGATTACTGCCAAGATAAATTATTCAAGTTTCAAGTCAGTTTAATGTGAGTTAAAACTCAACTGGAAGTACTTGGCGAGAGCTAAGTATTTGTCACATATTAATTTTCGACACTATCAACTAACTGTACCAATCCTCATTAATATAAATATAGCAATCCTCGTTCAATAGTCACATGTGTGTGAGTTTATATATGTATCGTAAACTCTTTATTGAACACAAGTAAATAGCATTACAATAAAAATATTAGGAGGTACAAATTTAATTGGTCCAATTTTTGAAAACTGCGGCCAGAGATGACCGGTTCATCGTTAGCAGTGTGCTTAGAAACCGGACCTTAACTTCTTCAGAGGTAAGGACTAGGCTGCAAGAAGTTCGAGGGGTTACAATAAGCACAAAAACCGTGAGAAGAAGAATTAATTCAGCCGGATTAAATTCATATTTGCTTACCTACCGACTAAACTCAGCCTGGCCTAGGTTCTAAAACCATATAGGCAAATCGTAAGGGCGACCGCCCCTCAGGAGACTTTTCTAGGAGGTAGACTCTGTGCCAGGGTCGTCTGCATGGGTACCTCCGTCTTACCTATTTCCGCCGCCAAACAGCAGGGTTCGCTTTGCTGTGTTCCGGCGTGAAGGGTAAGATAGGCAGTGAAATTACTGGGTACTGTGACTTTACATCTTATGTCACAAGTTGGCAACGTACACTGTGGTTCTTATGAGGTTTGTAGATTTGCTGCGAATCTCGTGGGAACCACATGTACTATAGGCGACTGTTACCACTTACCATCAGGTGGCAGCCTGCTTGTTTGTCAACTTTAGCAATAAAAAAAAAAAAAAAGAAGGAGAGGGGCGATGCAGCGCAGGCCCATAAAGGGGCCCAAAAGCGCTAGAAGAGGCGCGGGAAGTCCAAGTGACGCCGGCCTTATCATGAGGGAACAATATTTGCTTGTTCCTTTCTTATCATATGTCATCGAGTAGATAGAGTTAATTTTGCTCGCAATTACGAAAATTGGGATAAAGAAACTTGGAGTCAAGTTTTATTTACTGATGAGTCCAGATTTTGCCTGAAGCCAGATGATGGAAAGGTTAAAGTGTGGAGACGCCTAAGAGAGAGTTACGCACCGTGCAGCATCATTGGAAATGAAGTATATGGTAGAGGGTCAATTATTATATAGGGAGGTATTTGTTTATTTGTGACATTTATATATTTGGGCACGTACGGAACTCCGTGTCATCGAGAATAGGTCACTAACAGCGGCAAGATATGTAACTGAGATTTTGTAAAGAAATTGTAGTGCTCTTTGTCCCTTTCATAGGAGATAAATTTGTTTTTATGCATGATAATGCAAGCCCCCATACTGCGTCTGTGGATGTCCACTACATTTGAGACATTGAAATCAATGCTATGGAGTGGCCAGCACGTTCACCCGACTTAAATCTTATAGAGCACATATGGGATAAGCGTGGACGACAAATTTTGAAAAGAAATTCTCTTCTCGCTAATTTGAGAGAGCTTAAGAACGGGTTACAAGAAGAAAGGAACGCAATCACTTAAGATTTTATTGATAACTTAATCAGGAGTATGCCAAGGAGACTTGAAGTAGTTCGAAGAGCTAGAGGAGGCAGCATTATGAAAAAAAGTGAATAAACTTTAAGTACAAATTTGTTCTAATCTATAATTTTTTTTCTTAATTTGGTAATTTTTTGCCATTTGAACGTTTGTTTTTTCGACGTTTGCAATTTCAAATTAACGAATAATAAACAAAATCCATATTAGAAAAAAATATGTAACGCAATGTCCATAATTTTTTGTTTTATACACACTTTTTTTGCGTTCCTCTAAATTTGTCCATGACTTCATGGACTGTAACCATTTACTATCAGGTGGGCAGCTTCTTTTTTGTCAATATATAAAAATAAAAAAGAAATCTTGAGTTATAATTAAAGTAATATGACTTTATTTATTGAAGTACCTATATAATAAGATATGATCAGAGGAAAATGGGAAGCTTATTCATGGCACTTTAGAGGGCTTTTATCAACAAGAGAAGAATGAAGATTGGGCGGCAGTGGTCAGTAGTTAGTGGAATTAGAGGATTTTGGAATGACAACATGAGTAAATTTCCAGTTAAGTGCCTAATTTCTATAGAACCCGGGTCAGCAACATAGCCTGAAGACTTGTGGACCGTAAACGACTGGTGGACTAAGGTAGACTGTCGATTTGGTGAAGGCACATGTCTATCTCATCAATCTAAATCCAAATGAACACTTGAGAAAACATTAAGCATTGTCAAATGTTTTTACATATATATTATACAAGTTGTTTATTTTAAAATAATCGTTACTAAAGAAATCACTGTGAGACTTATCTTAGTTGTGGGTGCAGTTACAAACAAACCTTTTATGGAGATACGACCAATGTGGAACATTTTTCTGCAGGTCATTTAAAATATTTCTTTCGTGAGGGCATTGAACCGTCGGTTTGCGCCGGTAGACCTCTGTGCTAACCGTGTCGACTGCATTACAATGATATAATAACAGATAAGGTCCGACTTATGTCTAAAACGATATCTTCTAGCCAATACATTAATAGTGCTAAAGCTTAAAATTATTTGGGATAGTCACATAAATATCCATAAATAAAATGTGAAATATATTTTGTTTTGCGTTGTGTTGCGCGTGATCTTTGTCTTTTTCGTTCTAATGTGTTTCTTTTTGATCTATGATTACATATAACTTACGATTATTCTTATTCTAAGGTGAGATTTTTATCTATGAAGTATAGATAAAAATCTCACCTTAGTACGTTTTCAGGAGAAATTCCAAAATTATATTCTACAACTTTTCAACTCGGATGGAAAAGTATTTTTAGAAAAATATGTAATTCAGCTTTGATATTTGATATTTTAAATAAAACAAAAATACTTAACATGAAAGTCTGGTCAATAAAATTTTAATTCAAATATATGGTTATAAAAGGCTATAAAACTGGGTTAGTGCAAAATGTATACGTACAGCAACGAGGCAATGTTGTAAAATCAGAAAACAGATCTACTTATTGTTACTGATGATCTCTGTTATCAGCTTGATCAAAAACCTTTTTTAATGTCACTTGTTTAATGTCAATAATATTTTTTTCGTTCTTCGTTCGCTTGTCACTATACACATTGTTTTATTTTAGGCAAACTTTACGTGTTGACCTTAAGACAGCTTTTGTGTCGTACGTAAGGCAAATAATGTGATCATTTATACTCTGTAAAGCAATATTCTTTTCTTTTAGGATTGCTTTACGTTAATTATAAAATTGATAATCTCTAATTGATTTTGTGCTACAAATTCTAATAAAATTTTAATATCTAATATATTTTTACACATCATTTATAGTAAACATATTCACAAAAAGATGCAATGAAATCACTTATTCACATTTATTAGAGCTCTATTTTTTTCACTATCTTCACGACAGCAGAAGGGAATAAATGAGCCACATCTATTAGCACTAGTTCCTCGGTGGTTATAAATGTTGGCCCACTAAAAAGGTGTCGTCTGGAAAGCTCACCACGTCTGCGACCAACTGATAAATCCGCTAGCAAGTCGCACCCTTGCTAAAATTCAGTTAATATTTACTATATATAACTGTGCATGCCGTGACAAACTCAGTTTGCCTTGAATTTGACTAATAAAGACAGATAAATTAATTTGGATTCCAAATGAATTTATGTAACTAACATCATCATCAGTAGCTGATATAATTCTGCCTTAAGCGAAGCATACTAAACAGTACATATTCATATTCATATATATTCCTTATATTTAAATTCTTGGAAGTAATAAAGTGCATATTCGCATTGATCTTAACTTTGATATATTTTTCAATGTCACCTTATATAATTAAGAAATAAAAGAAAAACGTTTAGTAAACATTTATATAATTTTAATATTTTACAAACGAAAACAAATCAAAATTTTTCATATATCATTCCATGGGTAGCTTATAAGTAAAACAATATCAAAATAATACGAGATTCAACAACAGCAGTCAATATAAGTATCTAATCATTTGTAATAGACATAACCCAATGGCGTTAAACATTATCTTTAATATTTGAGTTTTCGAAATAGAAATCACATAGGTTTCGAACGTGACCATATAAAATTAGTAATATATGAATAAAAACGTGATTGAAGTTAATTTTAAAAACTAATATTTAATTTAACGTATTTTATTTTTCATAAAATTTTTTGCTACTCGTACTTTGCTAATGAACACAATTTTACCTTTGAAAAACATAAATATGACATTATCATCAAACAATATGTATAATTCCACCAAAAAAATAATTTAGTTAACCTATAATAAATTCAAAATAATCCATGATGTTGTGTTTAGATATTCATTGATGGTGATGGAATTCTGTATACAAATTTAAATATAAACGTATACGATAAACAACGCAGACCACCAGCTTTAGCAATTTTTATAAGCTTAAGCAATTTATAATATACTTTGAATAGGTATACTACTGAAATATCTACGTACTACCGCGACTATTTAAAATCAACTAGATTTATATTATCCTCCCCAAAAATTGCAAATATGTCATGATGGTAACGCAACATAAAGATACCTAGTTATTATTAACACAATAATCGTGAATAATTTATAAACATCAAGTGATTATATCTGTATAATTTTATTTTAAAGAATTTGATGTCTAGTACTAATTCAAAACGCACGACTCATACGTTGGTATTATATACTTAATGTTGATAAAGGCGTCGGGGCCTCCATAACGCTCCAAAATTTGTAAAGTGTCTTCTATGAGATCTGCAACGTTTTCCCCGCGAGTAGTCGTGTGGTCGATCCCAGATCCCATATTACCTGCACCAGCAAATATATTGTATATTTTAGTTTCAAAGAAGTATAGTATTTGTTAACATTTTATCTTATCTTGTTTTGGAAAAACGGAAACAAATGGATTATCCAGATATGCATTGGTAAATAAGCAACATAAATTAACATATATGAAAGGTAATTTTTTTTTTCATTGTCACAATCACTGCTACTTGTTTTCAGTGTGTGTTTTTGTTCTTGTTATTTAGATAAGTAATAATAAATAGATAACAATAACTTTATCTGAAAAGTGTTGTTTATATTAATGTGGAAAAGGTGTGGAATTGAAATATCCACCTGAAAACCCTTATCTGTATATGTTTACAGATTTTGAGCTTACTACGGCCAATTATTTGAATATTGGTCCGGGATCAAACCGTTCTCGACGTAAGCCGACGACGCATGACGCGTGTGATTAATCCAGTGTTGACGAGTCTATTACGCGGAGAACAATATCTCTTGAGCCGGCGTTGTCAATTATTTTGCGCATGATGGATGTGAACCAATCAACTTGGACTAAAGCGTGCAGTCAGTTATCTTGTTTCAACCAGGAATCAAGGCAGGGCTTTTTTTTTTGTTAAATTCACTCAGATATGTGACGAGAGCAAATTTAAATAATTTAATTTTCCATTGGTCATATAAAAACTTATCAACTTATAAATACTATAAAGCTAGAATTTTCAGTCAATAATAATTTCAGTTTTTAATAGTTGTGGAATATTAAATTCAAAACTGTCTAGCCCTTTCTAAGACAAATAATTATGTGCCAAAATAAAATAATGTTTGAATGCATTACAAGATACTTTTATTCCTTATATTCAAATAAATATTATGCAGGAAAACGTTTTGCTTTATTTATAAACCGTTATTTTAGAATTGGTGTCAGCCAAGAAGGATAGTTGAATCCTGCTTTTGTGGGTGGCCGGAGAAGAGCGAGTTTGTATTAGAAGTTATCTTAAAATTTTATTGATCAGAAATTTTTTTGTGGCTATAATTTCAATGAATGTTGACGAATATGTACGTTTAAGTAAACTTTGATATTGTTTCGACATAACAGAACATCAGATGCCACAGCGAATTAATTACACACGACCCGCAACGTGTACCGCACAACAAGACAGTACCGAGTCACGGCTGCGTTGTTGCCAGAATTCTAAGCGTTCCATTCATACTGACGCACACACCGCGTGTCAATGTTATCTCGTTAAGTAGATTTTAAAAATGAGAAAAATACTACGACTTAATGATAAATATGTAGATTACATGTTTGATATTATGATATAACATATTAATGTGGTACAATTTAAAATCTTTATAGAAATATAGGATTTCGTGGCTAACGTCAATTCGTTATATAAATCAACTAACTATATTATAGATAAGATATAAAATTACTGTTTACAAAAATGGTTTACTGGAAATCAAAATATAGTGTACCGCACAACAAGACAGTACCGAGTCACGGCTGCGTTGTTGCCAGAATTCTAAGCGTTCCATTCATACTGACGCACACACCGCGTGTCAATGTTATCTCGTTAAGTAGATTTTAAAAATGAGAAAAATACTACGACTTAATCTATACTAATATATAAAGCTGAAGAGTTTGTTTGTTTGTTTGTTTGTTTGTTTGTTTGAACGCGCTAATCTCCGAAACTACTGGTGCGATTTGAATAATTCTTTTTTTGTTGGATAGTCCATTTATCGAGGAAGGCTATAGGCTAAATAACATTACGCTATGACCAATAGGAGCAAAGACAGAGCGGTAAATGTGTAAAAAACGGGAAAATTATTCATTTTTGAAGGCTTTCTTTGCGTGCGCTGCGAAAACGGTTCAAGATACACAAAAAATATGTATGAAAGAATTATTCCTCTATACATGATCTAAAAAAAAGTCCGCGACGGCATATGTCTATCTTTTAAGGTTTAGTCACAATGACCGTTTTTATGGTACCAAATTTGGATATGTCGCGTTGTCAAGATCGGGTAACAGCTGAGGTGCGCAAAATAACTATTCCACGCGGACGAAGTCGCGGGCACAGCTAGTGATAAATATGTAGATTACATGTTTGATATTATGATATAACATATTAATGTGGTGCAATTTAAAATCTTTATAGAAATATAGGATTTCGTGGCTAACGTTAATTCGTTATATAAATCAACTAACTATATTATAGATAAGTATAAAATTACTGTTTACAAAAATGGTTTACTGGAAATCAAAATACAGTTCATGTAACATTTTAAACTACGTGAACTGTTATTCCAATCACTAGCTTGTTATTAAATAATAACAAATGTTATATATTGTTATATATGTATGTATATACTGCTGCCCTTTCGGTAATTGGTATAACTGTACGGTAAAAGAATAGGTATTGTATTCAAACCTACTGGGGTAATCAAAATGTAATTTATACGGAAGAAACGGAGAATTTATTCGACTATGACTTTGATTTTGCTGTTTTAACTATAAATGTAATCTCGGAGATTTTTCTGCTTACACTAAAAGTCAGTAAGTACTGGCCTTTACACCTAGCCTCGTAACTATTATTATATTTTCGCATTTGAGTAGCAAGTATCTAGTAAACTTATGCTGTATAGTTTCAAGCTTAACTATATTATGTTTTGTGTTGTGGGTTTCAACTCCATGAACAATATTCGACGATCCTGCGAACATATGAACAATCAAATTAAAAATTAACGAAAAAGTAGATAATGTTTGTTTACTACACGCGAAAGGCTCTATTGCGACCACAAAAAAAAAACATTTTTTTTGTAACGGTGATAATTATAAAATACGCACTTAATACATACTATTTGGTGAAACAGATGTAAATACATTGTAGATTAATTATGTGCTACAAACGGGACCGTGTGTCGCTACCGCATTGTTATCTGAAATTCAAAGCGCCCCAACAGTCGTAGGTGTGTACAATTGACAACACACTTAGAAGGAATTTGTTTCCATTGTTAGGACTTTTAAGAAACAGTTAGACACACTTAATTCACAACCAAATAATTTGTAGTTTGTTTTTACTTTTAGAACACAACACTCAACAAATTATAAAGTTTCGATGTCTGATTTGTAAAAATAATATACAGCTTTGCAGTGATACTGTATTCTTTTCTTCGTAATATTATAGTAAATTAAAAAATTAAGTAAAACAAAAGAAATTTTCAGACAAATTGAAGATACAAAAGACTATTTTTAAAACAATTATCACAAGTCATTGCAATTGTCCGGAAAAGATAACAGCATTTTAATAACATAAAACACGGGAAATTGTTTTGTAATATAGTGTCGGAGTAGATTAATTGTGAGCAGCGGAGTTGTTACCAGCACATTGTTCTGGAAATTCTAAGCATTCCTTTGGAGAGATGCTTTGTAGCTATACAGGCTTGACATGAGCCAATATTTGTCTCGTGACACGCTTGTTTCCTTGAAACTGTTGACAATAATGTACATGACGAGCTAAAATTCACACTAAACGATTTTGATCTTTGTAAATACTTTCTTAATATGATTAACTGAAAGCTTTAAGTTAATGATAATTTATGTTGCATGGAAAGCATGTGGTGATAGATGAAATGATGGGTAAAATAGATAATAATAACAGAACACTTGTTATATACTGTTAAAATTGTAAATAAAAAATTGCAATATATATGGTTATATATAGTCTTTATTGCAGTAAAACAGAGACGGATTTATACCGCTATTCATAAAACGTTTAACGGATGTGAATGTATCGAGCAGTACCATTACAGCTGCAATCAGATTAAATTTTAATAAAATGGTGGTCTACATAAATATTTGGTTCATCAGTATGCATTTCGTGGCATGAAACTCATTTATATTAATAAGCAAAGAACTAGCTTATAATTTTACGAAATTGCAACTGAATATTATTTATGGTTTAACATATTCTTGTTTTCTGGCTGATTTTAAATATAACGACAAAGATGGGCAAAACTAATGAAAAAAATATTCTACTTACTTAATAGGGTTTTACATTTATAAAATATTACAATAATTTAAATATACCTTTATTTACCTTTCTTTTAAAATATTTCAGAAATAAAGTAGGTCTTGTCACATATTCTTTTTTGGATCAAATATTGTAGCTAAATCTTTGTTTTCTAATTCAATAAGACCAGTATCTTCTCATATATGTGAAAGTGTAATCTTAGTAAGCTAATTACGAATCACCAAGGTCCGTAAATACTAAATAATTGATATTATTTTACGAATATATAAAAATATAATATCTTGTTAACTGTTTTATAAAAAAAAAAATATACTTTTGAAATTAATTTTGTGCATTCTGATAGTAATTAATACTTTGTTGTATAAATTAATTAAAATAAATATAAGCAACTTCATATTTCTGCTTACTACAATGCTAAATCTAAACGGCCACATTACTTACGATTTCTATCCTTAAACAAGTTTAGTGTCGGCAGTATTTGTCTGTAGTATGGCACTAGAGCTTCACCCACTCGATCAGAACCTGTGACTATCATTTGAACACATTTTAGCGCATGGCATATGACAGATGGTCGCTTTGTAGCTAGTGCATCTGCAACAATAAAATTAGTTACAGCCATTAACAAAAACATAAAGCAATCGTAATTCTTTTTAAGAACAAATAGCACTACGATGATAATCTATCCTAAAGCCTATCTACATGTGAAGATTTGTCTTACGTTGCTGCAATATTTTAAAAGAAAATAATTAACTACAAAAATTAACTGCTACATCATGCAAACATACTTTTGATAGGTATTATCAGCTGCGGTACAACAGGAAGAATCTTGTAGGAACCTTTGGTGACCAAATCGTTGATTCCCTGCTCGACAATGAAGTTAAAGGGATATGTGCCTTCTGATAAACCATCAAAAAATAATGGCAAATAATGATGGAAGTCCAACTTCTCGATTGGCACCTGCGAAAACCACATTAACCAAAAAATTTGCTCATGTTTATTTTATCACTTATTGCAGGAAACTTCTTACTGTCGTACTAAATTATATTTTTCAGTTTTAAATATTTTATCGAAATATCTTTTCTTCTCCACATTATCCTTTAATTAGTACGTAATTACGTAATTTAGGTAATTAAAATTAATTAACGATGAATGCGGCAATTACTTTTCATCTTACCTGATACTAAATCACGATTTTGTCGAATATGGAAGCAACTTCCCATTAATGCATGATGAACTAGCCATCTGACCTCTATTTATTGAATAATACAATGACAGCAAAATTAAGTAAAACCAGAGTATTTAGCAAGCCGAGTTCAAAGACCAACTAACAACTATGCCGGGCGGAAAACCTGATTCCACGGGGAATGCCCGAAACCACCCGATCAACAATCTGTGATGTAAATCAATAAATCACTAACACGGTCAAGATTTAAAACACGGAGTATTATATATTAAAATTATGTAATACATAACTGTAAATAATAAATTTCGTATCAAACGTGAATGCGAGGGTTACTTTATGGAATAAGTAATATGACATATTATTTTAATAATCTAGGTCTTTTAATGAATTATATCTGTTATACGCTAACTTACATTACATATAAATAACCATGTTCAACAGATTTTAGCACAGCTTGATAATCAGACATAGCTTAATCTAACAATTTTCATTTTACATACCTTCCATCCTAATTTTTTCCCACAGTTAGTGAATTCGATAGACACAGGGAACTCTCCTCTCTGGTAACACCTTTGAAACATGGTTGGCTTCGGTGGCAGCGGATCATACACGCCACACCTCGGTGGCGGTAATACTCTCGTGTTTTTTTGAAGTGCTATTGTAATAATATTATAATAATAAATATTTTAAATATAAAAATTATACTCTATCCTAAATATGTTACTTACAAGTTTAAAATTACTAATGCTTTATTTTTTTTTTATTTATAATAACTTTATTTATCTAGCTGTGTCCTGCGGTTTCACCCGCGGACGATTTGCATTGTTTATATATTTCTATAGTAATCTAGTACTAAATATAGCCTATGTTACTCAGTGATAATGTTTTTATTTATAATAAGCTTTCTGATGAAATAAGAATGATTAAAATCGGTCCAGTACTTTTTTAGTTTATTCGTTACATACAAAAATAGAAATCTTTCCTCTTTATAATATTAGTGTAGATATATTACATAAATGATAAAAGTTATTATGTTAGTATGGAGATGCGTAGTTTAAAGAAATACATAATTGGTATACAGTTAAATATTTCCACATTTACAAGCGTGATATTTCACGGTAACAGTTTGTTTATTAGCAATCAGAAAATCGGTAGTCTACATGATTGTGTGTCTCAAATAATTTTGAAAGTAATTGCGGCTATGAGTACAAAACATCAACATATATAACTAAGATTACATTGAAATAACGCTTAAACTTACCTTGGATAGTAAATGCAGGTACTATTCTCGGCTTCCTCGTTTTGTACCCATTAGGGTAATTCGGGCTCGCCTTCTTAAGGGACTGCCTGAAGTCTTTCCCACACATTTCCGGGGCGCACGGAGGTAATAACACCATATTGATATCTCGCAGCAAAGATTATAATCACATAATACGCTATTTAAATAAGTTTTTTTTCTAAAATATTAATAAGAATAATAAAATATGACTTGTATACGGCGTCACCGCTGTGATTGTTTATTTTACAGAATGTCGGTTGCTAAGCGACGCTCATCGATTCATTGTTGGCAGCGCCGCCTGCGGGTTCTGTGTGAGTTAGGCTGAATACATTTGGAAAGCAAATGTAGATTATTGCTTTTTACCTCTGTTGACATGTTTAATATTTAGTTGTACACACAATATATTTATCTAATGGCCAACGGGTACATATATTAAAATTAAGTTAAGCCTGGAAACTATATTGAAATTAAAAAATATACATAAAAAAATTTGTTGATAACATTTTTGTAATGTTATGTTCTATGAGTAATAGACGACAATAGTGAAGTAATTCTGATTAGATAATTTTGTTAAAATAACACTTTGATTTAAACATAAACATGATATTAAAACCAGTTCTGTAAAATAATACTTGAACTGGTTTCCTTCTTTACTATTAAGTAATGAAGGAAATGTAGAACTGATTCATTAAAAATGTCAAAATAATGTTTTGGCTTGCATAAGAATATTAATTTTATAGTTAGGCTTTAAAATTTTTATAAGCTTACTCCTTCCATCGCTATTGCGACAGGACTTCATGATACGGGAGTCGTTCAATATTTAAAATTTAATATTGCATCAGCTGCCAGCCGCATTATGAAAAAAAAATATATTAGGAACGACAGACTAGTCTTGTCGTCCATGATAAGATCGTAAATATAGTTATTTATTCTATCATACAAACACAGTTGCATAAATTTACACATAAATTAAATATTTGTTTATTTAATTTTATTTAATTTGTTGGATAAATGAATTGTAGTTGATGAGTTTAATTTTGGCAATCAAGTATACTGGTTGTCTAAAAGGAACAATATTGGCTTCTCACTAGTTTAATATTCTTGTCAGTTTATTGCTAATTTCTTTGATACTATTGACATATACAGCTTAACTCAATTCAGAGGGGTAGAAAATTTACGGAAGAGATTGTTTAATCTTGTGTTTTGTAACGATTTGGTACCACGATGGTGGCAAACAGGCCTACGGCACGCCTGATGGTGATTGTTATTGAAAGTTATGAACCACTGGTGTTGCGCACCATAACCCCATTATTATCAGAACTTAATTTGTGCATTTTCACAGATTAAAAGAAAGGAAAACACTAAGTACATGTTTCATAAAAGTGATTACGCTAACGTATGAAAAGTTGTAAGACCTTAGGAATACCTGCGTCCCTGTCAAGTCGATACGCCATTCATCTCATCGTATAAGTATTAATTTCATCATTTTGTAACACAAGATGTATGGTTCCTGCTACGTGGCAGAGCTGTCAAACCAGAGCAGGCATGCTTTGTTGGTTACATAGAGAAAATTGAAAAATCCACAACGACTAACCCCAAGACATTTTAGTCTTATACAAAAACAAATAGAATTCCTCCACGCTTTCGGACATTCTCCGCTTTCGTGAGGTTCCTGCTAAAACTGGGGAATTCACCTGTGACTTATTTGCCAAAATTCACTCAACTTTTCAAGTTTTTGATACAGCAATTTATATGCATATCGGTAAACTTTAGATCTCTCCAAATTGTTGATTGCGCTGATAGGTTGTAATACCACTTTGTACACTTTTTAGACATCTGCTAAAGGGGGGTGTATAAATCAGCGGTCAAAAATTTTTCGTAATATCAAAGCTGTTCGTGGTAATTTGGAAGAGAATTAGCATGATTTCGTCCCTAACCGGTCTACTACAACTAATTTTATTTTAAGCAATTTTATATCTCATACAAAGGAACGGGGAGCACATATGAATGTAGTGTACACCAACTACAGTAAGTGTTTCTCGTATATTTATAAACGTACTCAAACCTTAGTACTACGTGAATTTATGTACATCCACCTGGTACTATGCCCATTCGATGTATCCCAGAGATCCCCTTTAGGTCCTCTATTACCCAATATTTTTATAGCCGATATTAGGTCGTATTTCGTAAATTGTTATATTCTGCTATATGCCGATGATATAAATATTCGTCGGTTTCTTTGTCGCGTACTCGATACTCTAAACATGTTTTGTATCTGGAGGTATCACATATCCGAAACTTGCGTAACTTGTAATGCAGGACAGCATATTGACATTGAAGATATTGTAAAGAAGTTACTGTCAATTTTTAAAGGCTAAGGTTATATTATGAAAGAATCATCCCGCTTTTACTCCCTGAACACAATAAAGTTCCTATTGTTCGTATGAACGAAGTAATTTGGAATATACGTCTCCGGTCTGGAACCCACAGTACTAAACTTATATAAAGCGTATTAAGGGCATACAGAGAAAATTATAACGATACCTTGACTTCAAAGCACAACGACGGTCTGTAGACTAACTGGAAAGATGCAAGCACTACTATTTTCTACCATTGAAGTACACGTAATGGTAAGTGATATTTGTTATCTATTAAATATAAGTCATGGCGTTATTGACTATCGAGAGCTACTCGAGCATGAAGAGCTGAGTGGAGCTAAACGGCCTTCTTTTTTGTTGAGGTGGAGGAAATGCCTATTCCCGGGAGGAAGATCACCGGCGCACTATCCCTTCTCCGGGGAGGGGAGGAGGGGGAGTGTGGGGCTCGCACCCACTAAAAACTCCGCCGTGTTCCTTATCCTAATTTTGCCGGAAGTCACGGAGACTACTAATGGTATAGCTTCATCGCGAATCCAGCGACGCAGACCCGTGAGGGTCCCGTCTCTCTTTGTAAAAGGCGCGCGGGAAAACCATAAGCGGTAATGGGTTCCCCAATCCACTGCCACAGCTCCTTGTGCACGGATCTTTGTGCTTACCGAAATGACCTTATCGGCGACTGCGTCCCAGGCTCTCTTCGCCTTTTCTTTTTGTTCAATTACGGTCTCGGCATAAAGACCCATGTCCAGCTCTCCTGATCTTCGACCATGCGTTTGACCACAACTTGGAGGGAAAGATTCGTCCCAGTTGCTGCCGTCAATTTATTGCGCTCCGCTATCCAAGCTGTACAACTTTCAAGCGCGTGTTGGGCGTCCTCATGATTCGTGGTGGTGGCACCTGGCTGTGGACTCCCTTCCGGCGATTTGACATAGGTAACCCCTAAAACCATGTTTCGAGAGCATCTGCGTCAGGCGGAACGTCAGAACACCGTGTCGCCGGGCCAATCACTGCGGGAGGATAGGTCGTATTGCCTCGACCGTTCGGATGCCGGCAGAGGGGTTCTCCAGACTGAGACCCCATCTCCTGATGGACCCCACTCTTTGCGCCTGCCTCTCCGCTTCCATCTCACGTGGAAGCGGTAGATGGCCCCGATAAATAGCCTCTTTTCGCCAGAAAAACATATTCGCGAGGATTTCGGCTTCGAGATCCCAGGGGGCAGCTAATAGGCATGCCGCCTCATAGGATATCGTGCGGTATCCACGGGCTACCCTGATCACCATTACTCGCTGCGGTCACCGTAAAATGGCAACCGCTTGGCGCTTCAAGGCGCCTGCCCCGTAAAATGCCACGGACCGCACGCTACCCATATATATAGACGCCTGCAGATTTCGTTAAGGCCGCCAACGTTGGGGAGCAGGCTATCCAATGCTTCCGCTGCACCAATAAGTTTAGGACCCATCTAAACGGCCTGCTACGACAATTCTTGTTGCACGTACCACTTGCTTCCACTAAATACAGAAATTCTTTTTTTTTGCGCAGTGCTATGACGTTTAATAAATTTTCATCTGATGTATCCGATGATGTCGGTCTTTCCTGCACTAGTTCGACATGGTCAAACGATAATGAATGTTAGATTCTTTGACGGTAGCTGTACTATTACAACTAGCTCTTGCGGGGCTCACCTCTGCGACCTGGCTAGTTAGTTAAGTAAGCCTAAGTTAGCTAAGCCTGGTGTTTAATTTACTTTGTTTTTGTTCATTTGGTTTTGATTTTCTTTACTTTTTCCAATTTTTTATTGTAAATATTTATTGTTTGTAACCTTTCCTAAAATTATAAAATAAAATAAATAAATAAGTTTTAATTAGTCATTACATATATACTAAACTTCTAGAAAGTTATTTATTCGGAAGAATATAGAAAATAAGAAATCAATATGAAATATAAAGGACCCCAGTGGTTGATATTATTTAAACATAAACGTAATATTAGTTAAACATTTGGATTATTCAATACTTTTAATTTGATGGCATTGACAAAACTCTAAATACCTGAAATATAAAATAAAAAAACTTTTACAAATCTGCAAAAGGGAGCTTATAAAAAAATATTTAGAGTAATACGTGCAACAAAACTTATATTTAGTTACTACCAAACGAGTGTCGGTCAATGATTTTGAACGGGAGAACTGAAAAAAAGGAAAAAATACTGTGGCGAACTGTCGGCTTTCGGGCGAAATCTATTTTTTTCTCTCTGCACTTTTTCGTTTCGCCAGGCGACCCGAATCAGTGCTTGCTAGGCAGAACTGAACAATTTTAAAACCCAGTTTTATGTTGAGGGTCAATTTATTCCGGTCTAGTTATTGCTTTTGTGTGCTTCGAATTAAAATCGAATGAGATCGTTATTAAAATTCGCGAGTTTTCGGGTTAGATGTTTTCGAATTATAAGCTCAAAAAGATTTAAAAGAAAGTAGGCGAATTAATCTATGTTATTTTGAATTTCAAAATTTATCAACTTTAATTGTAAATAAGAAACAATGCGAACAAAATATTTGACTTGTCTCGAATCAGGTGGGAATCAAACCGGGGTTTTCATCAAACCCTGTTTAAGCTTTAGGCACTATCAGAGTCAACCAATTGCCAATTCGGCGACACGTTTGGCGTTGCGGTCAAGTATTCGACTATTGCGCAACGGGTCGCGTGTTGAATTCCCGCACGGGGCAGGCTAGAGATTTTGTTTGACCTATAAAAATTTGTTCCGGTCTAAGTGTGTGGTATTCGATGTTTGTGGTTGCCTATACGACACAGGATAAAAATCCTAGTAAAGGTGACGAGTCTTTTTAATCAAATATTTGAACACCGTATATTTCTTTAGATGTTATTTTGGGAAGCCAAAATAATCTTTATACTTTGTTAATAACTACATATCAAAATTAAATCAACTTAGAAATCTTTACATATTCTTGATAATTAGGTAAGAATAATGCAAGGTTACACTTACAATAATTTTAACTATTAAATGCTTAAAAATGTTTACAACACAACACGGTTTACTAAAGCAAAGTAACAAAGGACATTGTTCCGGCTCCATACATGTTCTGCCTAAGAACCGTTCGAATCGAAAGTGACTTATATGAACTCTTAAAATTATATGGAATCCTATGTAATAAGTTTTCACGAAGGGACACTTCAGGAAACTAAAATAAGTCGGATAAAAGTTAATATTTTGAGGTTATAAATAAAAAATAACCAACCTTGCGTGAAATATCAGAGTAGTAATATCAAAGTAATATTAACAATAATATGTACAGCTATATATGTTCTCTTCTAGAACTAGGAAAAGACTACTCTAATAGATACTAGGAAAAGAGATAGTACCTACTCAAGTTTAAGATAATTCTTTGACAATTATCATTTTACAAAATCCAGTCCTTTACACACAGCCGAGTCTACCAAGTACCCAATGTAATCGGAATCCGTAATCAAGCCAAAGTTGTTAGAATATAGAATAAAATAAAATTAGAATAAAACCATGAAACGCATAGAAAATCACAAAAGAAACGATAGTCGCAAAGCAATCAAAAAATGAATGAAACGGAGACAGATAAAGTATGAAGTACACCAGTGCTGCCAATTACGAAAACTATAATACTCGAATGCCAAGCTAGAAATTCGGGATTTCGCTTAAAAAATATATAATACTAGTTTTTTTCGAGCTTTAGGTATTTAAATGAATAAAGTGATATCACCAAATTTTAACCGACTTCAAATAACCGACTTCAAAAAGGAGGAGATTCTCAATTCGATCCGTATTTACCGAAATCGCGAAAACTTCCGAAACTGGCAGCACTGGCTGACGGAAAACATTTTATACTGCATCAATAATTGTGACCCAACTTTTTATTTGGAATTTATTTATTTGAAGTGTCCGTGGAATACTAAAATATGTTTCAAATAATATAAAAATAAATGAAAATTATAGTATAATTTATATTAACATCGGTTCTTAGGCCAAAATTGAACAATGTCCTTTGCAGTTTGGACATAATAAAATACAAAGTCACAAATGTCTAATTTAGTTATTCTGGATTAAAATTTTCAAGGATTTTAATAGACCATATGGTCATATTTAAAAAAATCTTTAAATAATATTAAGGCATATTACATAAGTACGTATGAGTCGAGATTACTGCTGCTTTTATTCTTCTGTTTCCACATGCAGCATTCACTTCATAAAATAAGCGTAAGGACAAACACGTTCATCATCAAAGTTGTGCATGGAAGATGCACAACTTTGATAAGGTATGGCTCATAATGAAGTCTTATAAAAGACCCATTCACTTTGTTTCTATACCATTCCATATGGTCATATTTACCATCTCTTGTAAACATGGACCTCAGATAACAAATTCTTTCATTTGCTGTAAATTTTTATTTCCGATTATAACTTTACATTACTTTCAAATATCATCACTTTCGTTTTGCTTATAATTACTTTCATTCCATTTCTTGCCAATATACCAGGTATTACAGTAAATAATGTCTTGCAAACTCCTTCTCCGATGATATCAAGATTATTTGATCGTCGGCGTATAGGAAGCACTTGAGAATTCACTCGTTCTTCTGTCATATTTTTTCTTACATTTTCAGCAATCATCCATTAATAAATTGAACAGGCAAGGCGAAGTTACACATTCTTGGCTAACACTTTTTCCATATCAAATCAGTCTGCACCACATTTTTTTCTGTGCTCATTGGAATTTTCCCAATTTTTATTGTAAGTTTTATCCATCATCCTTGTATTGGCGCAATTACGGAGTTGCGCCAGTTCTCCTTTTTTTCTTTTGCTCGCTCTAGTAAGTAAGTCTAAGTAAAAACTCCATGCTGAGTTTTTACTTTACTTTTCAATCTTTTTTCTACAATCACTCAATCATGATTTTTAGAATATCATCTTCTCTAGTATACATATACGCCTTATGATCATACATAGTGTTAGATATCATTCGATTGCAGTCTAAGCAAATGTCACCAACTAGATTTATAAAGGAAACACAAATAATACAAAATAACAAAGTGACTGATTTAATTATCAACTTTAACACTATAAAGGTATATTTAAAACTTTAACACTATAAATGTATATTTTTTGTGACAACTAAATTAAAAATTACCAATTAAAATAAATAACTTTATTCTGTTAAGTACATAAATAACAAATTTTAATGAGTAGACACAAGGGCAGGTTGGTTCTGGTGCTGTTTGATCGATCTCGGCAAGGATATTTAACAACAATAGTTGATCAGGGTATTGAAATAAACTATTTAATGGTAATTCTAAAATCTAAAAAATAACATGTATGCTAAGGCTAGATTCCCATCCCCGGTGGTTAGTACTGAATACCTTCCTTGAGACTGGGTCCAGACACTCTATTTTAACTCTTCTTTAATAAATTGCAATTATTCTTCTTCAGGTTTATATAATTTTCTTCAAGGATGTTGTAATTTATATATGTTTTTCTTACATAAATTTGTAGGGCCGGGCCTTCCAGGTATAAATACCTCCCGGTACCTTTTTGCCCTGTTACATATCATAAAATGCTACATTATCATAGTCATGGACTCACGGTGGGTGGTCTATGCGGTTCAGAAGGAACCCATATACATTATTGTTCATCATACAATTAAATCTGACAACTAGGTTACAAAGAAAAAAATATCAAACATGACCTATTGAACATTCATCAAATTATGGTACCTTTACATTTTAAAAGAACAAGAATTTACATTATGTATATTATTATGATTAAATACAAACACCAATTACCTCAAATACATGAGATTAGCAGCTGAGCAACTAATTTCAGCATGATTTTGTATGGGTGGTTAAGCCTACCCGCTCAAAACAAATATCAATAATTATTTGTGAAAGTCATTACTATTGGGAACAAATTGAAATTAAAGAGATTAAATAATTAAAGAGATAAATGCAACTATTACTGACCTTTTTATCGGGCTTTCAATATGTAAATATTTTAGTTTATTATTTTTTCTAAGTGCCGGTGGCAACTAGGTTAAATTAGGTATGTTCCACAAGATATGGATAATTTTATGGGAAATAAAATACTCCTGAAATTTGTGATCCTGACACCACTTTCAGTAACTTATATACGTAGTTATATACCGAAATATGCGTGAGATTTTTACAATAGATCGATTCCCAATTCCCAGATTTCAGATCTCCCAGTCACAGATTAGTATACCGTTACAGATGGCTTACCACCGATGAGGCACAGACTATATAGACGATGTATAGTATGTGATGTTTGTTATTAAATGGGACTAGGATGGTGTGGAAACTATGTCGATCCGCCACAAATAAAGGAAAGGAAGAATTGATCTTCCTAAATTTAAGTTTAATCCTAAACGATATTTTTGTAATCGGCAGTGCAAATAATTTGTTGTTAATTAGTATCCGGTATATAATCTGTGGGCAGTTATTAATCTACGACACTGTTTTTAATCTATGAATTCCGGAGTGATGTTTCAGTATTATTGATAAAGAACCTATCTTTGTAGACGACGCTTGGCTAGATTTGGTTGCCTAATTTGCCCATAGATAATGGTGTTAGGATCATGATAAGCGGCCCACACTATAGAACTGTCAATGTCAAAGTAACAATTCGACGTAAACATAACCAATGCAAGATACAATTGTAAAAGTGATTTTAATCAATATGAATAAAAAAGTGTCTTTAATAGTACTTAAAATCAGTGAAAAAAAAAGTGTTACATAGCATAGTAGCCTAGTTTCTATTATTTTTATTTACCTTATTTATTCCGTAACTTCCTAACATACTTCCATAGCCTTCCTGTCCATTAAAGTCTTATAACATAACAATCTTTCCATTTTGATTACATTCCGAATTCCTATCAGACCCCAAAAACTTCTGTTTCACTATATGCCTTTATGGCCTTGTTTGAACCCGAACCCATTGGAGCATATACTCTTAAAATAGACAAACGAGTAATTCCAACCTTAACCCTGAGTCTAAGAAGCCTTGAAATCCATCACATATACATATTCCACTTCCTTTACATATTCATTCAGTCAAAGTAGGAATCAAACTCACTGACAGTCTCTGTTAATCGTTGGGACTGCTGACAAATACGCCAAGGGTCCATTGGTGGTGAGTACTTAACCGTTTTGTCTTGACTTGGTAACCTTTCCGTTTTGTCTACTTACCCTAACCTTTCCGTTCTCGATATCCGTTCAGGCAGAAGTTATAAATTTCCTTTCTTTCTTTCTTTCCCACATACCTCATCTATTTTGTCCTCTATTGTTTTTCGATCACTCCTAGCCACTCATCGATTTCACGGCAACCGATGATGAGAAAAAAGGAGATATTGCGGATAAAGATTAGTTCTCCTTTCCATTATTAGTTTTCGAGGAGGAAATGTGCGTTTTGGATACTGCTGACTCGAAGAAGACGACTGGAAGTAAAGTGGGTCAGTAGCTCGGGATTCTGGTTTTCATATACCCTATTTACACCACCACATATAATAGTAATCGTTCACTATTTACTTCTATCAACTGCTAAATCTTTTGTTATTTACTACTTAAAAATATATGTACAAGAAGCGACGATATAAAACTACATCCGCTATAAACTAGTGGTACAGTTTAGATTTATGACCGACTAAGTAGTTTGCTTGGCGGGTCCAGTCGCACGTTTCAACCATAAAACTGATTCAGGCTCCAACGAGCGGTTGTAAAACCTAACTCGAAGTTAAGATATGTGTGGAAGGAGCCAAACTGGAGCCTGTCGTCGAGCAAATGAAATGAAAGTGCAGTGCACTATAGTCGCCCTGGAAAATAGTACTATAATGTACGTCATCTCAATAGAAACTTGACCAAGGCATATAAATATAATTATGGAACGCATAATGTTAATTATTACAATTGCGATTTTTAGTTTTAGTTTAATAGGTTTTACCACATTTTTATTACGTATAAAAATAAAACATAACAAGGCAGAATGAATGAAAGATATAAATAAAATCCTTAATTTTATTTAGCATAGTTTAAAACGGGTAATTTTATTATGCATATGCAATTAAGTATATTCATATATATCGATATTCATATTTTTGTTTTACTTACACACTTACAAAGCATAACTGACCAAAATCATAATTTTGTAAATCATAAAGAATTTACAAAATTATGATTTTGGTTTAAAATTATTGATATATAATCTATAATTTTAATTTCTTTTATTACTATGACACATAACTACTTACATGCATTACAAATATATTTATGCTAGATATGAGTGTAACAAAATAAAATAAGAGAACTTACTCGTAAAACATGCAACATGAATAAATAAATAAATAAATAAAGCGCACATACGAACTTATTGACAGTTTTTCGAACACCTAACGAACAAGTCATATGTTTTCCCTATAAATTCAGCATGGGTACACACCAATCGTACGTATATCACGAGAATGACTTTCTTACAAATTGAATACACTTTTATACGGTATTGACGTATGAATACCCTACATCATTCGGTTTGGCGTTGAATCTGGTTGTAAATAATAAATATGTCTGAGAGAATGGTTATTGGATCCAGTGAAACAGTTGAAAAGAGACGAAAACTAAATAAATCCTGAAAATATTTTCAAATATTTTAATGAATTTGTTTGATAAACATAAAACATAACATACTGTAGTTTTTGTGAGGTTGCAGGTATGCTGTGAATCTTACAGGAAGCTGTAGTACTATGAGCGATTGTAACCACTTACCATCAGGTGAGCAGTCTGCTTGTTTACCAACACATCCCATAAAAAAGTGTCGAAACTGAATGAAGACAAAACTTTTCATACGGCTTTTCAATTTGATTTTAATACAAATAGACAATAATAGTTGTAATAACAAACATTCAGTATTTGTAACAAATATCTCAATAAAGTCAACGTAACGCTACATATTCAACAAGTTCATGTTACAAGTTCGATTTTAATATAATAATAATTACTTTCAACATTTCATCTTTATTCAACCTTTGGATAATTAATATAATATCCCTAGAGTCTAACTGAAATAATATAAACAATGCAATGTAGTGAAAGAAATTGTAATACTAACAGAGTATTTTCGAAACTTTCGAGATACGCACATCATCTGTTAGATTTTCTACGCGCGTTAGCTATCTACGCTACGCGATAGTCTACGCGCAACAAGTACGTTCAATTCGAGTCATTACATCGATTTTTTTCCATGTTATAATTTTCCCTCTGGATCTGCCGAAAATGCAGAAAATAAAACATAGAAAACCTGAGAAGTATAATAAAGTGGCTATCATGGCAAGCTTGGAGCTAATACCCTGAGACGATTTGCTAACAATAAGAGTGTTAACAATGATTTTTCTATCTAACTATCACTTCATTCTTGTATTCTGAGCATTCACGGTGTTCATTGTTTAATTTGCTTTTCCTTTCACTTATAACTTTTGTGCTTTAAATTGATTGGGTGTATTGGCCGGAATAGAGATTTTCCTACTACTGATGGAATGTCATTGTTTACATTGGCTGGTGTTCTAAGTTCTCTAGCAAACGTCAAATAGGCAGATATACGAGTACCTATATTAGTTATTGCGCTAGCAGCCAAATATTGTTGCGACGCGATATCTTGTGAGTAACCTATTTAGTATTCGGTAGAGTAGTGTATTTAATGGAGACTTAACATTCTTCAAATGAGCTACTAAAATAGTAAGTCAGTTATACGTGGACTTACGATATGTGGAAATAACTCGGATATAATTTGCACTAACTCATAGTGCAAATTATATCCGATACATATCTCTAAGGCCCGTAAAAGCTGAGCCACAAACTTAAGTCTCTTCTTGAGCGCAGCTGGAAAGAAATGGGGCTATGTGGATTTAATCACAATCCCTTGCTAACTGTATTCAAGCAAAGATTTGAGTTTCTATATATATAATATATATATATATATTATTGACGGCTCACCAAATTTAAAAATTACAACTGTATAGTATGTACAACTGTATTAGATGTTATCATGACTATTTGAAAATAGGCATTTATAAAATCTGTTACGCTGTACTTTAAGTGCGATCTCTGTCGAAATCTAAGGGTTGATTCAGCAGTTCGGATATAGATAATTAGGAATACAACCAAAATTAACGTTATATAGTCCCCTTTTTATTAGTCCAAAACTGAACCGATTTAAATTCATACTTTATTCAATAATATATTCATATTATATATTTTTAATATAATCTATTCATATAGATTATATTAAAAAAAATATATAGAAAAGTACACATATTTTTATAGGTGAATATTATTATATACTAAATAAGACGCCGGTATACGCGTGCTTTTAGCAGCACCATGTCATCTGCGTAGCTCAAGTTATTGACACAATCTCCATCTATGTAACAGCCGAGATGGATACCGCTGAGCTCCTCGACCAGTTGATTAATATAAAGGTTAAAAAGGGTGGGAGAACTAAGTCCGCCCTGTCTGACACCGCACCGTAGGGAATACTTGCCCGACAAGGCTTCCGCCCAACCAACCTGATTTGTTTGATAGTTATACCAATATTTAAGCAGTTCTGTACATTCAACTGGCATACCCGTGTTTCTTCTTCATATAATACTGGACAGCATGCTTAAGACTGAAGATGGCACTTTCCATAGAAACACCCGACTTAAAACCAAATTGCAAATCATGAAGTTTGACATATTTTGTAAGATAGCCATTAAGTAAACTGTAAAGGATCTTTGCAGCTGTACAGACGAGTAATATAGGTCTATAGTTACTCTTGTCAGACGAGTCGCCCGTTTTATTTTTAGGTAACCACAATTGTACACATCAGAGCTGCAGGTAGATAGGCATGTCCCACACAAAAATTTAAAACCATTACAAAAATACGCGTAAGTTGTACCACCGCATATCTAAAATGCTGTATGCTTAGGCCGTCGTGTCCGGGCGATCTGCTTTTTGACATCCTTTGAATCACTTTCGCCATAAACTTAGTAAATCTCTCAGAGACGTCGCCTCCAGACTTCCTGGAGGCACCACTACAAGTGGATGTATAGTCCAAAGGAGATCTGACCACAAAATGATTTTTAAAAATATTTGCAATAGCTGTATCATGTTCTCTACTACTTACCTCTACGCTTACCGGAACACTTGCTTTAACATTCAATTTATTTGTATTTTTCCAAAGCTTTTTTCCTGACAAGTCTGAAGGTAAACTATTAATTTTTAATTGGTCTTCTCTATTTTGACACCACTTTAATTTACTTTTAAAAATGTGTCTACTTTTTAATATTTCATCCTGAATTTTACCTGTGTTTTTCCCGTTCTATCCATATTTTCAATCTCTTTATGTGAATCCACGACATACCTATTCCACCCCGCTATATAACCATTCTTTCTAGGGCATTTTCTACGGAACGTAACTGATGCAGCATCAGACAGTATCACAGTGTCATACATTTCATTGATGATATGCCTATGCTCGGGATTGTCACAATAATCCTCACAACCCAATTCTTTGGGAAAGGCTTAAGGTTAGAAAAGCTTTAAGCTTAGAATGACAAATTTCACTAATTTTTGTATTTCAGAAATGTGCTTTCCCCCCCCCCCCCCACTATTCTAGACTGTTTATTTTTGAGGTTACGTGAAGATAAAGTTACTTTCCGTTTGACCTCAAATAAATCGCATTCAAGTATAAGTGGAAAGTGGTCCGACCAACAAACATCGTAATTCACATGAATATTAATTATTGTTTTATTGGCAGATTCTGTGACAATACAGCGGTCCAATCTTACACTATCATGAGCTTTGCTTACAAAAGTATACGACCATGACTCTATTCCTAGACTGTTAATGTCTGCACATAACCACTTTTGCCCGTCACAAAAATTAGTCATTTCTTTATAAAATGACTCATTAGGATGTGCATTAAAGTCACCTAAAATATAAGAAGATTCGACACCCGAGGTTTCCTCGATTTTCATAATTGATATTATCGCACTTAAACACTGTAAATTCAGGTAAATTTTCTTGTAAGTTAGTTAGCATGTACACACTAAAAATTACTATAGATCCAGTGCTTACCGTTATTCTAACGGCGGAAATCGGGTCGTTATCACATTCGATTATCGAAACCGCATCAAAAGCTCTTTTAGCAAAATTGCTACATCGCCGCGAGGACGGCCGGTGATCAGCCCAGTAGACGCATCCACCGCCGACGTACCGGTCCACCCAAACTTCTCATTCACTATATTAAGTAACGGCAAAGGGTAACAGCTATGTTTCTTGAATGGCTACAATATCGCTAGACTGACAGTGACCGAATTCCATCAATAGACCTCTTAAGAGATTTACAATTGAAACTAATTAGTTTATGTTCTAATTTAGTTTGTTTGTTTTCTATCATTATTTAGTTTGTTTGGTGCACGTTTTGTCTGCCCGACGACCAAAAACAACGAGATAATACTTCATTTGACGTGAACTCATCTTTCATAAATATCTCCAATTTTTGTTTTGGTACACAAATTTTATATAAATCATACTCATTAGTTGTAGTCATATTATTTTTTTCAATAGTGACTCGTATGTTCGATTTCTTTTCAACATAATCTAAGATATGATACGCAGACACTTCCTTCAAAGGCCACTATAAACATAAATTGAAATACTTATATCAGCTGCTTTGAAGTGTTCCTTAATCTCAATCTCAGCTTTTTCTATTTTTCCAATAAAACGATTTCGCAATTTCTTTTTTTGACCAGTTTCCATTATTCAGTGTGCCCACAATCCTTCCACTTATCGCTACCTACAATATCCGCAAGTGATTTCCGACCGGTCACGAGTGCTGTGTGTCCATGCGTTTGCGCCTCGGTAGGAGTACGGTTCACCTCCATACTAGGTCGGTTCGCCTCGGGTGGACTACGCGGGTTGGTGTTATATTTTATTCGCTCGTGTCATACTTACCCTCAATGTTATTATTCTGTTTTATAGTTGATCGTAAAAAACTTATATTTGCTGTGTTCCCCTCAGGAAAAATATTGGTGGATATTTGTTATGGAGTGCTGAGTGGCAAAGGTGATAGTCCCATGGGACCGCCATCACAATCATAATTATTTATTAAGCAAGCGCCTCGTTTTACGGTAACATTGAGACGAAAGTTGTTGAGAATTGATGCATCCTTTAGTTTGGTTATTTCCAATTTTAACAACTTAACGGCTTCATTTGAGGCATAACTCTCAGTGATCCGTGTAATATTAGACTTGATTTTAACAATATCCTTTAAGAAACTCGCAACATCAACATGATCGAATGAAACCGGAGGTAGTTTTTGGAAATCCTTAACAATAAAGATAGGAGGAATACACTCTGAATCTGTATCTTTCAACAAGCAAATGATATCATGAATCTCTCTTTGTGTTTTGCCTTCTTTCTTGCATATTTTCTTAATTGACTTCGAAATGGAATCAAATAACAAATTCTTCGCTGTCGTAATTTCACTTTGTGAAAAAGCACTTGAGCATATTCGGTTGATACTTTCTTCATCCATAACGTCTATTTTATTATACACACAAGCAAGAACTTAATTTACAACAATATTACATTTAGTACACTTCACTGTGTTAGAACATTGCGCTTCAATTCAATTTAATACAGGTTTATTGCTAATGTACATATAATGTGCATATAGATGTAAATATTTATTTGCAAATAGCATTTTGTGTGTTTTGATATTTTGTGTGTTTTGATATTTTGTAATATAACCAATAATTATTTCTTGTTAATATTGTTTTTTTTTAATATTGTTTCAGGTATGTTTTCCAGAAACTTATAATGAATATGAAATAGTTTCAAGTTAGTACAATGATAGAGCTTTTGCCCTATATATTTTGATTAATTAATTATGAGCAAGGACAAGCAACACGGAAAGCAAAACATGATTCCGTAGTGTTTGTAAGCATCAAACGATTTACGTACTCGAATTCAAACGGATCTTTAGCCCGCAATTCACCAATGGCTACCAAACAGGTGATAAAAATTTGAGAAGGAGATGAATAAGTAACGATGAATTTCGGATATTTTATTTCTACTGTTATTTTAATCGCTCAGTAGCAGTTAACTTAATTTTTATCAGAATTCATATAACTATTGTCATGTACATTACCTTTATACATGTTATTTATGTTAGAAAAGCAAGATCAGGTAACACTTATTTAATAACTACTGGGTGTATATTCACTTGATTGATGCGTACTTAGGGATATTAAGTTCAACAAACTGACAATGGACCTGTCTTATTACCATCACAACATCTTAATGTTACACCTAACATCTTATTTTTTTTTATCTTAATCACAGATTACTGCAATAAGTAATACGTTATATTGTTGAAATGTTTTTTATTAAATGTTTCGTTTAATTTAAAGGTTTAATTAATTGAATATTGAAAATAAAAGATAGTCCGGGAGGTAGCGTTATTTTGAGCAAGTCATTTTATACCGGCTGAAAATCATAACAATAATAGTTTACCAAGAGCAATTATCATTTAGTAATATTAATTTCATTTAGTAATTATCTTTCTATGCATATATTATACAAAATGTAAGATAACTTATTGATTTCAAAATGCGAATATTGATCTATTATAATTATTTTTATACAGACATGTCATATATACTATTAGAGTGGCGAGTGTATTAAAGAAAAGAGTAATCTTTATTTTGGTAACGTGATCTCCTGTTTCCTCCCTAAAAAATCACAAATCAAATCAAATCAAAATAATATTTATTCAACATAGACCTTTACAGGCACTTATTGACGTCAACAAACAAAACAAAAAAAAGCTTAAGTAATAAAAAAAAAACAAAAACCTTGTCCGTACGTACGAATAAGGAAAAAAAAAAGAAAAAATATATTGACTCGACACCTGTTCGGAAATTGGGAGAGCCTTCTCGAGAAGAACAGGCAAGAAACTCTGAAGGTCTATTTTTTATCTCCTCTTTTCAATGTTAATAATTATAATAATATAATATAAAAATACAATATAGTATAAGATACAATCATACCTAATACGATTACAGTCGTATGTATGTTTACATACACATATAAAATAATACAATATTATAAATAATGTTGTTACCAAACATGGCTCTATGAATAGTGTCCCTATTCCCAAATACTGTGATCATTTAGATAGTCACTTACTTTATAAACCTTTACTCATGAGTGTATTTTAGATATGGATTTTAAATTTATATAAAGGCAAATCAATGACACTTTGCGGAAGCTTGTTAAACATAGATATACATTTCCCCAAGAACGAACAGCTAGTTTTATGGAGTCTGAACATTGGAACGGCAAGTTTATTTTTGTTTTTAGTATTCACATTATGTAGATCACTGTTTTTATTGAATTTATTATAGTTTCTATATACAAAAACTAAATTATCATATATATATTGACTAGCTAAAGTTAAAATATTAATTTCTTTGAACAATTCTTTTAGGGATTCTCTAACCCGTAAACAGTAAATAGCACGAATCGCTCTTTTTTGTAAAAGGAAAATACTTTCAATGTTAGCCGCTGATCCCCATAGCAGCAGTCCATAGGACATAACACTATGAAAGTAGCTGAAATAAACAATTCTTGCCGTTTCAACATTAGTTAAAAGTCTAATCTTTTTTACTGCGTACGCCGCTGAACTAAGTTTGATTGCCAAAGTTTCAATATGTGGATCCCACTGTAGTCGTGAATCTAACGTAATGCCTAAGAATTTAGTATTATTTACCATGTCAATGACATCACCATTCATATTTAAACTAGTATCAACCTGCCTTACATTGGGCAAAGAGAATTTGATACATTTTGTTTTCTCAGAATTTAAAGACAAATTATTAGTTGTGAACCAATACAGAACTCTCGAGAGAACACTATTTACATCGTCATAACATTCCTTTTGTCTATCAACTTTGAATAGTAAAGAAGTATCATCTGCAAACAATACTGTCTCACACGATTCTGTAATGTAGTAAGGAAGGTCATTTATAACTTATATAAATTAGAAACAGTAGAGGACCCAATATTGATCCCTGGGGAACCCCCATAGTTATAGGCGAGCTAGCAGATTCTGATCTATTAATAACGACTTTCTGCAATCTGTCTGATAAATAAGATTTTAAAAGGCTAACAGCTCCATCCGAGACACCATTATGTCTAAGTTTACTTAAAAGCGTTTCATGACTCACACAGTCAAACGCTTTGGAAAGGTCGCAAAACACTCCAATTACATCCCGCTTGCCCTCCCATGCGTCAAAAATATGTTTCATAAGTGCAGTTCCGGCATCGGTAGTGGATCTACCTTTGGTAAAGCCGAATTGGCTTTCATGCATGAATCTGTTTGTTCTCAAGTGACCTATTAGTTGATTGTAAATAACTTTCTCGAAGATTTTGCTGAAAGTAGGTAATATGGATATAGGTCTAAAATTTGAGGGATCTTTTTTGTTACCCGATTTGAAAAGTGGTATTAATTTACTATATTTCATTAGATCAGGAAAGATACCCTCATCAATACAAGAATTAAAAATTTGTGCTAACAATGGGGCTAATTCATCGATGACAGATTGAATTATGTGAGTTGATATACCCCAGAGATCTTCAGTTTTCTTCTTGTTAAGTAAACGGAATGTTTTCTTAATTGAAGAAGCATCAATATGGCTAAATTTGAATGATTCACTGCACCTATTCACACTTGACTCCAGGAGGGTGACGGCTAAACTAGGAGATGAGTTAAGATTACTGGTAGTTATAGCAGGAATTTGAGAAAAATAATCAACAAATGCATTCGCAACTGCATCGTCCGACTTGATAGTCTTATTATTAATTTCTAAAGAGAAAGAGTTCCCAGAGCTTCTACTTTTTCCCGTTTCCTGATTTATTATAGTCCATGTAGTCTTAACTTTGTTCTTTGACATCTTTATTTTATTTGATATGTATAAAGATTTAGCACATAAACAAACATTTTTAAAAGTCTTTGAGTATTTTTTTACATAATCTAAAAAGGCACACTAGAGCACTATTATTTTTCCTAATATTCTATTGCTTCTATTGTCGTAGTACTATGCAATATATTTTAATTTCTTTTTATAAAACTATTTAGTATATAATAATAATTAGCTATAAAAATATGTGCACTTTTCTATATGTTCAGACATTCAACAAATAACATATTTTATTTCACATAATCATTAAAAATAGGAAAACATAGGATACAACTAAACCTTTTCTTCATATATTATTGAATAGAGTATGTATTCAAATCGGTTCAGTTTTGGACTAATAAACAGAAACAACGGAGATTTTGGTTCTATTCCTAATTATTTATATCCGAACCGCCGAATTCACCCTTAGATTCCGACAGAGATCGCACTCAAAACACAATGTAACAGATTATGATGTATTTTTGAATTGTCATGATTCTATCTCTGACTTATATTAGAAAAAATGCAAATCAGTATAGTTATGAAAAAAATTATTAATGTTACTAAGAAGCTTAATACATTTAATAAAAATACACAAAATAATTACAATTTATAAAAATAAATTATTTATGCTGTTCTATCGTTCAGGGTTAGTTTATTAAACTAAAGCTTTTTTTAATTTACAATTGTTCAAAACACAACTGTACTGTTAACAACACTATTATAAGATAATTACAATGCTATTTTTGGCGTTTGGCGGACTCAGAAACCATCAACTAATAATAACTAATATACAAAGAAATAGAAGATCATAAACTTTTGTTCTATTACCATTGTTTTCTCTGCACTCAGCAATAACAAAACTTTACATCCAAAACATTAACTGAAATCTGGACCTAGTACAGAAATATCTTTTAAAACTCTCAGTAGTGGTTAGCGATATTTCACGTCTGGTCTGTTTACGTTTAAGGAATCTAGAAAGAAGTCCTCTGCAGAAGGTAAATATCGAGATACTAACTTCCCAAATCTTATAACTTCGCCGTAGACTCGTGGTAATAATCTACTAGAATAATTCTTGTTTATATATAAAGTAATGGACTAAATTATTTAATACTTATAGAGATCCTGCCGCTGGTACTGATATATTAAACAAATATTTTAGAGCCTGGGTTAAGATAAATGGAACACACACAGACTGGTTTGATATTGGAAAAGGTATTGGACAGGGAGGTACAGCTTCTCCCTGGCTGCTTATGGCATGACAGGGGATTGAGAATAAATTGAGTAAACTGTCAAGTACTATATGATCAAATAAATTGGCACCGTCCGATAAGACATGGGTAATTGTCTTAATGGCGCATTAGAACGAAAAGGAATGAAAGTAAATGCAAACAAAACAAAAGTGCTGATATGTAAAAGAGAATTTACATCTCTCATGGCAAAATAGTTTAAGATCAAAAACGAATGTTTAGAGCAAGTGAAAGAGTTTGTGCATCTGAGGTTTAAGTTTTCTAAAAAGCTATATTATTTCAGTGGAATTGAGACCCTTGAGAGGTATCGCTCGAGTAACAATGAAGAATAAATTGCGAAATAATTTGAAAAGGAAAATTTAAAAGAAGATGTAGTGATAAACATTGAGAAAGTAATGCTTTGAAAATAGTTTGGATACGTAGAAAGGATGGATGCAAGAAATTCGTAAGACTAAGTAATATGAATGGTCCAGTTGGTAAAGGACGACCTAGATAAATATACTTGAACCGTGACATATTGAAAGAAGATCATGTCAGAGGTACCCGTAACTGGTGGGCGTGCATTAAAGATAAAATAATAACCGAGGAACCTAGGGAAAGTATCTTTGGATTGTAGCAAGTTGAAAACTGTGATCTACCAACACGAGAAAGAAGTGCGAGTATATGTACTATTTCATTTCACACTATACATTCATACATAATACAACTTTTACAATTTTTACATATTTTTATATATTAAAAGATTCATTTATTAATTTGATTTGACAGAAGCGGAGTACTGAATCGAATAACATGTAATGAGTTTTCATACACGGTCTTACTGCATATGCTAAAAACTCGATATTGCCACTTCAATAGAGTGCACATAAAAACATCCGATAGCAATAAATGGCTTTCGCTGCATCCATTACAGAGATGAAAGTATGAACTCTGGGATTATCCACTTAATGCAACTGGGGCTTACAAGTGTCGCATGTCACGGGATTAGGCGATATTTTAATTTACACAATATTTTTGCAATTATTGAATACATTATAAATACAAATGTTTGATCTTCTGGAATTCATGTAGATTATGTAGCCTGCAAAAAATATATATACGTCACAATTAGGGTGGTCACTTCATGACACTCGTCCTCCATGACAGCTGATGCACGTTGCTACAGGCCCCTCCGTCCGTGGATTACCCTTATGTCCAGGGTTATCTTCAAAAGGCCCAAAGACCCGACCCAAAACCTGTTCGGGCAGTCCTGGGATCGTGCTGAATAATTGGGTTTCCCAGTCCCTTGATAACTATAACTATTTACAAACAGGACATCGAGGTGATTTAGTGGGTATGCTCGGCTACCCGCCTATAGAGATACACGCCTGTTGATTAGGCAAATTAACTGCCGGACATTAAGGCTCGCTGGATATCTTTTTCATAATAAAATAAGTCAAAAGAAACCATTACTGCCTTTGGGGTCCGGCACTGGTTATCGAAATGGGAGATTTGGAGAGTCCAGAATTGACCGAACCAATAACAATGTGATTTTCGCATTTTAAAATACAATTTATTTGATGCACCTTCATTGAAGGAAAAAATACTGGGCAACCTGCTTACGAAAAAACTCAAAGGCTACGATCACCCACACTAGGCTTACTTGGTTGACTAACGCTCTAATAGCCATAGTATAGTTAGGGAGAGGCAAATTACTAATCAATGTAGCAAATATTCAACAAATGTCGGACCGATTTCACACGTATTGGAATTCTGGCACAGTTTATAAAACCGCAAATGTCAGTAAAAATTCAGCCATTCTAGTCTTATTGGACTATGTCATGCATGACCCAGCAAAACATTTGGTAGTGTTAAATGTAACTGCAAACGCTTGCAGATTATCGCTTATAACAAAACCGAATGATGACATGCTGCTTTATTGCATTTATTGTAACCTGGCTTGCGGTGAGATCGCAAATTGGGTCGCGTCGTGTCATTATTTGTCTTTCGTGTTAATACTCGTATAAATATTGTATTACTGCACAGTAATCTTCTTACAATCTACTTAATTTAGGTATGTAAAATAATACCATATCTTTTGTAAGCTTAAATCGAAAAATAATACTAATGACACAAATTTTTATACGACTCTCGAACAGTCGATTCATCATCACAGTTAATATTCGTTCCCATCGAGGGACACGAACTTACCCTAACTATATTTGGCCTTAGTCAACCACGCTGGCTCAGTAGATTGGTTCAATACATATACCTTTGAATTTATTCGCAGGAGTATGTAGGTTGCTTAGTGATAAATGAAAAAATGATACATAGCAAGATCAATTCCTGCCCCCCACCCCCCTCCGAATCAATTCTATTCCAAAATATTTTTTGTTGATTTAACCTAGACATAACCTAATACCACCACAATCAGTAAGAGGCGACATTTTCTTTTACCGTTAATCTCTTGATTTATTTGCCGCTCCGGCGAACATCTTAGACGGTACACCTAAAAGTTTAGTCATATGTTCTGGTGAGTTGTAAAAGTGACTCCGTAATTTATTGGCCATAAGAAAGTTACGTCAATGAGTTGAAAGTTCGCCGCAATCTTACCTGCTGTAGGCAAGTAATGTCAGTTTCTTAAAAGCAGTTCATTTTAACAGCATTTTGTTAAATTTGAATATTACTGTAAAGTTCAAGTTATGTTTTATATAATTCTATCAGAAATTTTTAAGTATTATAGATTAAGTATTTGAAATAAGTTTCAAAATTATATGTAGGTTTTGAAACAGGTTGTCATAACGTAAAATCGAATAGTTTATATGTTTGTTTTTTTGTGAACTTCTGTTCAAAAAAATCTTTTGTTGCCGAACAAAATTATATTATTATAAAATTTATTTTGTTTAATAATTATTACTATTATTAAATATTTATTCACAATTTGTCAAATATATCTATTTTATTATGATTTCAAATAGATAGTCCGTATTGGGATTAATGCTAATTTTCAAGACTTAATTAACATTGAACTACTCAACAGTAAGGTAACAGCTCCACAGGATTACAAAAAACTTATGTCGATTTGTGATATGATCAACTAAACACAAATCTCGCTCAGGGCACCAATAACCGTAATGGCAATTAACTGATTGCAGTGAACTGGGCAGACAAAATAAACGTGATTGCTCTTATACATTTTGTTAATTGTAGTATTAATATTACGGGCTTTTAACGTTTTTCTTACTTAATATTCGAAATATTTACTACAAAAATGTTCTATCAAAACTAAATTACTTACAAGTATTCTTTTTTATTTTGGACATGAACTCTCATATCATTTCAATAAGTCATACAAACAGCTCCTGCATATCAGTATACTAATTACGTAAGACTGTTGCTATTAAATTTTATTAATTACATTGCTGCTTTATTAATTTTTTTACCGTGGGAGAGCCATGCTACGGCATAAATTGGGCCGGCTCGACCAGTGATACCATGGCCTCACAGATAACCGGCGTAAAATAGCGTTTGCGCTGTGTTTCGCCGAGTGAGTGAGGGTACCGGAGGCCCAACATCCCCTTCCCCCCCTTATTCTCTTTTAAAAGGCTGGCAACGCATCTGTGACTGCTCTGGTGTTGCAGGTGTCCATGGGCAACGGTTATCGCTTACCATCAGGTGATCCGTCTGCACGTTTGCTGCCCTATCCTATAAAAAAAATAAGGTTGAATTTGACAATTATCTTCATAAAGCTGCAACATATACACAATTTGTCAGTTTTAATCAAAATTTGATAGCAACAGATTTTATATTTGAATAAAACTATAAAATCAGTACACATATTTATTAATTTTTGTAATAATTAAGGTATATATTAAGGTAAAAATCCAATTGAAATATCTGCTATTCAAGGAAAACTTTTTTAATGGAAAATACAGAGATGAGATAAAACGTCAACATTCTCTATGTACGCGGGCGACCGCACTGAATGAACTAAAATTTCGTACGATAATCAGCATAAACAATACTTACGGCGAACGAACGACTGCTTTACCTGGTTCCTGGGCTTATAAATAAGCTACCTCCGGAATTGCGTTCTAGGTAAAATATTATACCTAACAACATTAAATTTAAATTAAAGAATAATTTTTGAAACTATATGTTACATACGTGATTACACAATAATTATCGCATTTGTCAAAAACCTCATTGGTGTATAAAAAATACAGCAGAAATAACATGCTGTTTTGTATTAATAATTTAGAAATTGTACGGTATCATTTCCAGAAGTGTGATACTTAGTTACTAGGTCTTGGAGAATTTAATACTGTCGTCCAAAGATGTTCTCAAAAATCTTGGCTTATGAAGAATTTTTCTGTTCATTAAGATAGTAATAAATAGAATACAGTATTACACAAAATATTAAGGATACACTGATCGACTTTAATACCCAACCAATAGATTTTAACATACCGCAACTAGACAAAGCAATTAAAATATATAAATTCCTGTGTATCGGTGAGCTGTTAGAAAAAGAATTAAACAATCGTGTCTTGTCACTATTTATCATAAATAATAAGCATGAAAGAATTAATATATCACTAGATTTTTTTTTTTGCAGGAAAATGTATTATTATGCTGTCAGTTCGTATTATATACTTTTTGTTGTAACTTTTAAAAATCTGTCTCGCACAGACCAGTCTCATAGCAGTCGCTAGACTGCAGTATTGTGGCGATAAAGCTAAGAGCTTTAGGCTATAAAGTTTTGTTTTACTTTGAGCGAGCACTAGATAGTTGTGAATATAGGTTCATTGGCATACTATATAGTATACAAGTTGAAAATGTGAAGTATACTAAGTTGAATTATTCTAAACTATAAAGATATTCAAAAAAGGAAAAGATTAGTACTTTTTGATATGATAAACAAACATATCGAAAAATCATGTTTTAAGCATACAATTACTATGGCAGTGTCCTGTTTTTTTCTATTGTAGTATATGTATTCTATTGTGTATTGTTAATCTAGTGATTTAAGCCCCAATGATTTTTAAACTATCTCTATTTTAAAAATATAACTATTTAGCATGTCATATTTGTTTGGGTCAAATGTAGTAGTTGAAATTTGCGCCCTTTCCTGTTGACGAATTGATCTGAAATTAAGTAGGTACGTCATTTTAGTCCTAATGAATTGTCAATAGATCTAAAAGTTATATTGACAAGTCACATTCGTTATTATTGTAAAAAGCTACTATAAAATGTTGAATTACATATTTTATTACTATTTCCTCAATATCACATTAAAGGGCTTTATTAGTTGATTAGAGATTTTGTCTAGAAAAATAAAATTAAGATTCTATTGCTGCCAACAATATAGCAGATCCATTTTTATTATTCCGACTCCTTCATTATGGGTATCAAATAAAAGATGTTGAATAGTACAATTGATTACATTATGAAGAATTTAAAAAAAAACTATATGGTCGTCAAGAAACTCTCCTTCAATATGAATGTCAAATCAAATAGCTTGAGTAATAGAGTACCTACTTTAATATGCTTTGGGATATTTAGAATCAAAGATGAAAATATCAGATTTCATATTTGTTTCAAAATGGTTAGATACCCCAGCTTAACATTTATCGAAATATGTAACAAAATTAAAAACTAAATACTTGAAATTAAAAAGTGAGTAAAATGTGTTGTTATTCGGTTTTGATATGTACTTATGGGTAAAAAATAATTCTGTAGGTCCTAGATACAAATCACCACATCACTCTCTTCATCAATTTAGCTTAGCTTTTAGCACATACATTATTTTAACCTTTAATTAGAGAAAGACTTACAATTTTTTTACACATTATATTTTTTTATATTCGGTAATGTTTTATGAACAATAATGAAAAATTCAGAGCTTGCAATAATGTAAGAATTCTCGGATCAAGCTTAACAAATTAAAATGAATAAAATTCGTAACAGCACATCATACATAAGGTAAAAATTAATACGTTTTCTAAAAAATCTTATTTAGGCCGGGAATGATATTTACTCAAAGTAGACTAATTTATTGCAGTTGTTTCATTACGTACGGAAAAACGGAATTTTCTCCTTGTTTGGCTAATATTGTTAGAAGTTTCGTACGAAACATACATCAGCTCGACTTTAAGCCCTCATAAATGGCATCCTAACCTCCAAATACAATTATTGAACATCATGCGTCAATCACGGTAAAGTTTCCTTTCAGAGGTTGGATACATCGCGTAATCACAAACATTCTGAGGAGGCGTTGTCATAGTAACGGCGTATATAATACGCAGGCGCTGGAATATACGCTCCGCCCCTACGACCGCCTGTTGCTGCCGTGGCCGACGCACGCCAGTTATTCGCTGGTCCTCGCGGATATCGGAAAATAACAACATAAACAATAGATCGCTAAAACGAAATAACGATCAGTAACTCAACGTGTACTAAAAAGAAATATATATGAACATTAACCGTACGACTGTCCTTACCATCTCATTCCAACGTACGCAGCGACGAGTCTACATCCCGCTCGCTGGAGTTCATGACAGCTTGCAACAGCAGGTATACTTTTCAATAAAAATACCTTTGATGTTTGTGTAAATATTATATGTTTGTAATGTTATAAAAATGTTTATAAAACCATGAATCACTAGTACTCATGTACGTAATTGTCATGTCATTTCAAGTACGGTAAATACGAAGAAAGTAAAGTAAACAAATGCATATCTTAATTAGTTTCGCGAGATCTGCGAAGTCACCACGAATTACATTCATGTTACGTGTACATCAACATAAACTTACCATTTTGTTTTATATGATATTTGTTATAATAATAGTAATAATAATAAATCTTTAATTCAGCCAAAAAAGCCATAGAAATAGGTACAATAGGTAAAAAATAAAAATTACAATGAAAAATAAAAATACAATACAAAACAGGAAATTATAATAATATAATTGTATATAAGTAATATAAGTAGTAGTTATAAAAATATTTCAAGCGATTTCCATTATATTTATTTTGTTATTTATTTGAAGGCATTGACATAAACCTTACAAATAAATAATTGTAATGGAATACTTTTGTCAGTATACCGAAATTACGACAATTTTCAAGTATTTGAAATTCTATCCTAGAACAGCCTAAATACTGCTTTCGACTTCTGACTATTAAGGTGGCCAAACCGAAATTTAGACATAAACATTTCAAAATGACTTATAAATATACTCTTTATTCTCTACTTGTATTCTGAGCTAAAGAGTATATTTTTTTTCTTATTATGTACCTATTGAATAGGATGCTTGAGTCCGTAGAAAAATTATTTTCAAATTCCTATGTAATATTACAAAAGGAACGATGTTAAGTTTTTCATCTGAAATGAAATCTCACATAGGAAACGGATCAAAATCGAGAACTCTTCTTTTTTCACTGCGTTTTATGGTTCTTCTTAGCGAATAAGGCCGAAGCGTCTTAGCGCCAACCTGACACAGTCTTTGAATGTCACAAATATTTTTCAGTATAATAAATACAGTCATTCAGTACAAATTTAAGGTGAATTAATGGATAAAGCCGGCAGAGGGGGAAAAGGGGTTGAAATGACTTCAGATTACAATTCTTCATTTATATGAATAATTATCAATTACTCGTACTTAACTTAGGTCGCAACATGATTTTATTATCGGTCGATAAGATTATTTGCTAAAATATCAACATCAAATTATGGTTAGAGTTACATTAATAAAAATCAAATCAAATCGTTGTTTCGTTCGTTTCAAGATTGTAAAATGCAATTTGAGTCAAAAATAGTTCATTTTAATCGGTCGATAAGATTATTTGCTAAAATATCAACATCAAATTATGGTTAGAGTTACATTAATAAAAACAAATCAAACCGTTGTTTCGTTCGTTTCAAGTTTGTAAAATGCAATTTGATTCAAAAATAGTTCATTTTAAAATTTATAATAATATCTTCCTGGACTGGTGGTTCAAGTCAATCTAAGAGAAATATTTTAGTAGATACACGTTGGTACTTTAAGTATTACTGTTTAGCTATTGCCTTATTGGGTAGATGATACTTTAGATATTGCAAAATTGGAGTTTAGCGTGTTTGGGTTAGCTAATGTTAGTATTTTGAGAGTAAATGAATATACTCGTATTACCGAAAATAAAACAAAACAAAAAGACTTATCTTACTCATATGAGAAATGAAATCGATGCAATAATATTCTGTTTTATTTGTTTGATTGACCATACATGCGATTAACATGCAATATATATTTTTTGTAACTAGGTATATTTAAAATCTATGTTCAAAATATAAATTACATTTCAATATCCTTATAATTAACGTATATTTCGTAATATCCGGAAATTATTGACACATATTATTATACAACATAGGTACATAATTTGTGTAAATGTTAAAATAAGCATTACATTTTACACTTGTAAAAAACTGAGAAGAAGAACCCTACCCTCCATCTAAATCTCCAACCAAATAAATTCGGGATTAATCGAAAATACTTCCGAAGACGCTGTAATCTGAATAGACAAGGTTTGCTCATGAAACCTGTCCAAACAATATCTAACAAGTTTTCGAAGTGTTTCAATCAAACGGTTCTCAGTTTCTGACAATTAATTAAAATCAAAATGAAACATAAACGCAGTATTTACTTCATCTCCTGTATAATTACACCTATATATAAGTAAAATAGGAAATTATATATAATAAAACACATGTGAGTAGATAATAGAATTATTTTTGATACATAGTTATATTATGTATTAATATTATATAAAGTATGTAAGCACCCTATCGATTTCAGTATATAACAATTACTTCGAAATATTGTATACTAACGATTACAAAACTACAAAAGTGTCTGTATCACCGAAATGCAGCGACATAATCTGACAAGTTTAATTTGAGCACGGCTCAGTATAAAAGCCGTTTTCATCCGCACAATGCCGAATGGCAAAAGTTACCTTGTTTATTTCAACTTTAGAGGTGCGAAAGCACGCAAATGGGAGGTGTGAAAATGCCGTCTGACTTATTACTGTGAAGTATTGCCTTCAAGGGCCATTATTGTGTTCACTGTAAGGTGTAGTTATTTTATATAATTTGTTTCCATGAAACAAAATTTTATTGAGTTATGCTTTTTCAAATGTATCACAAAGTTAAGCAAGTATTTAATTTAGTTGAAGTCATCAATAAACGTGAACACAGTTACGTAGTATATTATTATACATTAGGGGTAAATTTGCTGTTGCTGATAGATGGACAAAGTTTGAAAGGATTATACTTAAATCCAGTTCTAAAAGTTCCATAATAATTTGGAATTAAACTGGTATCCGTTGTAGCCTCTTTGACGTAGCTGCAGATTCGTGCAATCAAACTAATGAGGGGAGTTGACAGCAAATCCCTGCCAACCGTACGGACCCTATAGACTGCCCCGGGGAAGTTCCGGGCTTACGTGATTTAAGTAGGGTTGGTACCGATAAACTTACATGTAAATTAAAATGTTCGTCCCGTAGATAGTAGATTCGTTTTTTTTTTCCTCCATTCTTGTTTTATTCTTGTGTTAAAGAAAAATAAAAAAGGTACCTACTTAATTTATAAGTTTTAGAATTTAACAAGTACAATATATAACTATAATACAAATCAATAGCTTTATATTGTGACGGTTCAAAATAAGATTATTGATTTATATTACATAAAAACGTAATTAATAACACATATCAAGTGTAATCTAGTCTATATAAAAAAGCGAGTTGAAAAACAATATTATTTTGGTAGGCACCTTCTTTTGCTTTCAATATCCAATTCCAAGCAGATCTTCCTTTGACCTCACTAAAGGGTTTGCTTTCTCAAATTCTAAGCTAGACCACGAATGCTGAACTTAAGCTTCATTTCCTAGCAACGGATATTAAGGATTAAAACTTAGACTTAGTCTAATTCCAGCCGTCTTCTCTTTGTTTTGTTAAATTAGATTTTGCAACGTACATATACGTTTATAATATTAATTTTGCACCGCTGTCGGTAGCTAAGCTCAAGTTTTTTGTTACATTATTTATGTTTATATCCTAAAAATACTTTAATTTTGAAAAGCAAATCTAAGTAAATAACAAATGAAAATATTTATTTACTTAATTTAATATTTTTTTGGTTTAAATAATTATAGTTTAGGTTAATGAATTATGTGTTGTCGTGTAATTTATAAAACACATCTAAAAGTCATAGTAATAAAAATGGACTTGAAATGTAAATTTCGTGACTACATTTTGGTATTGATCAAAATGATATTTTGATAAAAAATATTTTGAATATTTATTAACATATGAATCGTATTTAATGAAAGCAAAAAAAAAACAAGATCCCCAGAAATCACAGAGTAATATAAAATACGATTATTAATTTCAAGTAAAGAATGAATATCAATTATTTTTTTTAAAGAAGAACTACTTTATAGAGTGCAAAATAAAGAAAGGAGCGAGGTAATCGATTATGCAAAATAACAAAAGGCGAAATTAATTCTTGCCAACAGATAAATTCAAGTTTTATTTTAAAACAAAACTCTCCAACAATTTTGGAAATTGGCGGCGCGATTTGGATTCATTATGCTTGTAAAGTTTTATCTTCAGCTCTGAGAGCCAGCTTGAGAACTTGTTCACGAAAGCAATAAAGCATTTTGGCAGATTTTGAAGTGGTAGGGCGATTAAACGTGCATTACGGCTCGTCTGCGACAGATGTACGGTATTCTTTCGGGCAGCATTCTTAGAACTCTCCTTGTTAGGTTGTCTGCCTTAAAAGAATAGTATTCTATTAAAAAAAATTAAATACATAAATAATGGATAATGATGATGGTTTGGATAGTATTACATAACCCATTATGGATAATAAAACGGTATCACAAATGAGAAACCTTAATATTTTTTTACGGATTACCAAAATTAGTAGCTTTCTTATTCTTCTTTACTGTGTTTATATAACTCGTATATTTTTGTATAAATAACTAAATAGTCTATTTACGTAAATAAACAATACCTAAAGAGAAAATAAAAAAAAATATTAGAAATAATATTAGGTATAAAATTTTATCATAAGAACTTTCCAGTACGTAAATCATTTCATTACCGACGAAGGCAAACCAATCTTAACGGATAAATAATATATTTACCGCAAAGGGCCGCCCAAAAAGGCTATAAATTCAGAGAAAAACATCCAAACCCAAATGACAAATGCACTCGCACCGACCCTTTTTCATTTACACGATGTACACAGAACGAAATAGAAAACTAAACTAAATAAAGTTACTCCAATACCCTCTCTGGAGTCCACGTCAGTTTTAGACAAATAAGGAAGGAAGGAACGTTTTCCGTTCCACGAGAGCCTTGTGAAAGTACGGCGGAATGGTGGTGTGTAAAAAATGTGTACCTTATGTAGAGTAAAGGGTTCCGTATTACACTTAACTTAATGATATTACATATAATTTATATTCTACATTATTGTTGTTATTGCTTAACTATGATTAAAAACATTACAACAACATTAATTTCAATAACTACATATAGTTAAATATTAAAATTTATACTCAAGATTTTGATATATACCAAAAGCCACATTTTTTTAAATAAAGAAGCAACGTTATATGATTCCTATTACCAATCATTCATATGAACAAACTATATAATGTCATATACCAACATTATAACGCAACAGCGATAGAATTAATTATTAATGTAAATTTCACATGTCCAAAACAATATTTGACTCTGGAATCATAACTAGCACAATGTCAAAGCATATTTAGATCAAAAAATATTCAGAAGATTTGCGAACCCCAAAAATGGAATGTCACAGAGACCGAAGAGGTTTATTATTAAGTTAGAGTGGTCAAGAGACATTGCTACAGACGGCTCGATGTGCATCGTAGCCCCACTCAGCTACATAGCACTGCAACGTATATCGCAGCCACCATTGTACGTCGTTCAAAACAGTGCTCTCTTTTCCTATATAATAATCTTATGTAAGCTGACTTTTGCAAAGAGCCGTTGCAAAAATCGCGCAGTTGCCTTTGTTAGTTGACTGCAACTGAAATTTGCCTTTGTTAGGTGACTGCAACTGAAATTTAAGTAAGATCGTTCCTTCCACGATATGTCACTCATAGTTACGGTATAATGTTGTTTTGTTTCTAAACTTTCCTTCGAAGCCAGTAGAACCGAAAAAAAAACAACACTTTTTTTTTTAATTTGGTATATTTTATGACTTTCCATATTTGATTAGTGCGATATAAATTTATATATGTATATACGGAAATACGCAGGAATATATATTTTTTAATAGTTTGAATTTTTAGTACTTGGTATTTATTATAATTTTAGATGTTTTTCATTATGATTCATGTTAACGAAATATTGAAGAATAAAAAATATTCTACATTTTTGCCATATACAATAACTTAATTTGTTTTAAACATATAAAAAAGATAATGAAATAGTTTCAGGTATGTAAGTATAATGTTGTTTAGTTTCTAAACTTTCCTTCAAAACCAGTAGAACTGACAAAAAAACAATCAACACTTTTTTTTAAATTTGATATATTTTATGACTTTCCATATATTAATTAGTGCGATATAAATTTATATATGTATATACGGAAACACGCAGGAATATATATTTTTTGATAGCTTGGATTTTTAGTACTTGGTATTTATAATAATTTTGGATGTTTTTCATTATGATTCATGTTAACGAAATATTGAAGAATAAAAAGTATTCTACAAATTTTGCTATATACAATAACTTAATTTGTTTAAACATATAAAAAAGATGATGAAATAGTTTCAGGTATGTAATAACAGCTTTAAGCTCGACGGATCGAGCATACCGCACATAGACTATGTTTGCGTGTTTGTTCTGCAAGTTGGAAGCGTTCCAAACTCATTCAATACCTCGACTCACTCCCATAAAATGTATTTAATGTTGTACTTACTTCATCTCATAACTTAAATAGTATTTTATTGATCAACCACTACTTGAAGACTTGCTATTCACAGTAGTACAATAACTATTTTAATGCCTTATGCATTTTACAAAAAAATTGATATTTTTGTAATATATTTAAAATTACCAACCAAGTAAATTTAGGACTACAGTTTAACGTTTAAAAAATACATCATATTTTTTAGAGAGAGTAAAACTATTTACGCAGAAAAATAAAATTTCTTCATACTACCTTATAATGATATTGAAAATATTATTATTTATATTTGATTCTATACTAGGTTGCCTGATTAAATCATATAGCCGAGTATTTAAACAAACCTTTTCATATATCGTGTTACATTGAATATATGTACACGCTTGCATTTAGACTGTTTCAATATAGTAGGAAGATTTTAGAGTGCATTAAAGTATATAACCATATATATGACCAGGAAAGATTTATATTGTAGTAAGCTTATAACGAATATACTAAATAATACTGATTTTGATGGACGTTCGTATGAGGATTGTTTGCAGTTCGAAGAAAGACATAATTGTAAAACAAGCAATAGAGTCACCTGTTAGTAATTGCCGCCAATAGACCAGAGGATTCATAGATTCGTTGCTAGCATTAAATGGGATTACATACTTTTAAATGAAATCAAATGTGTATAATTTAGGACAAAAAAAATATTTCTTATCTTCTTATAGGAAAATACGCACGATATGACGATAAGGGGTAAAACCGTTTCTAACCAAATTGAAAAAACTGTTGCAACTATCGGTATGTTGAATTCGTTGCCAGACAAGTAAATAACGACAAGTAAATAACAATAAAATAACCTGACATCACAATTATTTTATGCCCCATTATTCTAATAATATGTAAGCGCAGTTAACGTTAGCTGTACATCACATTTACGTACATTTCGTTTATATAATAAGCTTAGTCCGCGATTTTGTCCACGTGGAATAGTAACTTTACATTTATATTTGACTAAATGAAAAGCTAAAGAAAAAAGTTCATCGTTGTTCATCGTCAGCTTCAAAAGTGTCGAATTTATAAAATTGACGAAATTTACAAACTTGCATTCCTCTATTTTAATTTTACATTCTTAAGGGTAAAATTTTTACAAACTTTGAATGTTATATTTATTTAAATCTAATCAATAGTTCAAAAATAGGTTACAAACTTTTAGCGTCAAAAATGATGATACTTCAATACAACTTAGCATTCTGCCTTTTAAAGCCTTGTTACTTTTTTCTCATTTAAAAAATCGATAGCGTTTTATGGACTATCCCCCGTCTATGGCAATAAAACGGTTAAAATTCAACCGTATATATATATATATTATATATATATATATATTATATATATATATATATATATTATATATATATATATTATATATATATATATAATATATATATATATATATATATATATATATATATATATATATATTACATACATACATTATCACAGTTCAAAAACGTCTTCAATAATGGTCCTTTTTTTTTGTTCCCCTGAGGAAAATGCATTATGTTGCATACCCCGGCTGTGGCGAGCCAGCGGTTATGTGGGGCTCTCCTCTCCAGAAAGGGGAGGCCTACCCACTAAAAACCTTAGGGATGGCCTTCCTCAGGCTTGTAGGGAGCCCCCGGGAACGCCAAGCTACTTCCGGGAACCCCCAGCCTCTGCTCCCCCGCCGATACAGGGGAGCCCTCCTCGGGGGAGGCTACAATACCTCCCCCGATCACCACCACCGACGACGCCCCTCGGCCGCGGACGGGACGTCGGTCCCGGGTCGCCGTGTCCGCGGGATTTCCCCGCGCCCGCCGGCGACCCGCGGCGGCGCCGTAGCAGCTGTGCTACCGAGCCCGGCGCCGCCTCCTTCGAGCGGGATCGACCATCTCCCGACCCCGCTCGGCGGCCTCCTTCTGGAGCATCACTGCTTCACAGAAGGAGGCCACAGCCCTCCAACCTCCCTCGTCCGCCAGCATTGCCCCAATCTCGCCCGATCTCTGCGACAAAGACTCGGCGCTCGGAGGCCTACGCGGGGCACTCCGCCAGCGTGTCCTGGGCCAAGTCGAGGTCGGATGCGCAGTGGTGGCAATGTGTCGATCCCTCCCGTCCTATTCGATACAGATACTCACCGAAGTAGCCATGCCCGGTGAGTATCTGAGTCAATCTGTAGGTGACCTCCTCCTTCCTGTGTTCAATAATGGTAACCCAGCGCGGATAACAAACATATATGTTATGCATAAATTATTAAACAACCATAAGTCTTGTATAAAGTTTTAACAAGTTGGTAGGATTTTCGATAAAATTTTTAATTATATTAACAATTAGTCATTCCAACCTTCAATTTGTGACACTTGTTACTTTTTAGTCTCTATAACGTAAAAGTCACTTGACATAAGATGTTATTCCGTTTTATGACATTATTGTTTTATTTTCCTCATCCTCACGTTCGTAAAAGCTGAGACTTCAGATGTTTTATTTAAAGACTCCCTTTGAAGGTTTTAATCGTCCCATTCATCTGAGTCTTTTCTGCCCTCCTTATTGAGTGTTTCTACAAATACAAGATAAAACGTATAAAAGGCTCCGTGTTATTTTGTGTTGTGTAAACGTTGGGGCTAGCAATAATTCCTTTAAGGGATAACAAGAAAATTGTGTGAAAATAATTAAGTATTTTCTATTGAACTCAACAATACTTATGTTTTAGACGTAGTTACATAAGTTTTCTATTTTTGTACACTAAATATATTATTACAAGCGTTTTTATAATTTATTGACGTAAAATGATTAATAGATGAATGACTTATTGTAGTAGCAACTAGTTAGTTGCCACTACAATACATAGAACATGCATAGAATTAAATTGATTAGTATGTCAGAGATTTCATGAAAGACATTATGTTAAAAACAACCTCCAATTGAAGATGCAAGTACAACAAAAGACGTCGAAATACTATAAGTCTTCGTGACACGGTTAGGTCGCTATATATTATATGAATATAACGTGTCACAACGTATTTTAAAAACTACATGAACTTATCGTGCTGACACGTCTCAATTGCTATAGCTACGAATTTAAGTTATTATCACTTTGAATTGATTTTTTTCCAAAATTATTGTTAATGTAAATGTCAAGAAAAAGAACGCCTAAACAAAAAATTTGTGTAAAAATCGTATATAAAAAATTACTGACTAAAATTATGAATATTTTAGCTATTTCCAAATTTTTTATTAGTACTGTATCAATAGCAATATTCATGACGATGAATACAGTTTTAAAGTAAATTTTAAAATCTATGAAATAACAATTAAAGTTTGTTACAAAAATCGTCTATTAATCTTTGAAATATGTGTTCGAAAATTTTACTGACCAAAAATATCTAATTTATATTTTTGCGATTGTTATCCTAGATTCTTTACATGGGTTCGTATAATTTAGATAATACAAAAGTCCTGTGTCAATTGGAGTAAAAATATAGTTTACAACAAAATATTAATATTATATACAAAAAATATAGTTTTCATAATAACGACATCTTTTAAAGTAAATCTTCGATTATAAAATAAATATTATATAATATAATTGATGCGATTTAAATAAATGTATTTTATATGTACGTTTAGAATAATAAAGAACATACCAAAGTTGTACAATAACTTAAAACATACAAATAATAAGTTTGATACAGCGTTCCCAGACTGCGCAGCAAGTTAGCGTCAATTTGCATACATTACCATCTCAGGTGAGGACTAACTGCCGGTCTCGCATTAGGTATACCACGCAAGTATGTATGTATCCCTTGACTCTTGAGATAGTCTCAATGATAAGATGTCTATTACTTTTTTGCTTTTGAAAACGTTCCATGACTAAAATCTTAACTTATAAAGATGGCTTGGTAACATCTTTTTTGTGCAATAGGTGGCTTTTATGACAGCATAAAAGCCACCTATTGCACAAAAAAGACCACCACAAGGTGGTGTTCGATAAAATAGTAATTTAAAAAAAAATGCATTATACACAATGCGTACGTTTTAATGTTAGTGCAAAACTTTTTTGGTTATTATTTTATATTCGTGATGGGTGTAATTTTAAGTATGAAATTATAAATTAGTTGTTTTGACCTTAAAGGTCAACAGAGTTACAACAGCATTTACTATGCTTATTATATGTATGTATGTATAGGATACACACCACTGTATCCTAATGTAATAGGGTCTAACTCTATTGCTACAATTCAGGCATTTCACAGAAACTTAATTAATTACAGTAAGTTATCTTAATCATTTCTTTGTCACGCAGGGGAGAATCCGTCACCGTCATCGGTAACTTCTCTCGTCTTGGCCATTTATGAAAGAAAAGGGAATGGATACAAATAAAACTGTCGGAAAGATTTTTTTTTGTGATTTTAATAGTTCAAATGAAGCAACATATTCATACTTTTACTGGAAGTATTCAATTTCAACTTAGAATGACAAATAGTTCTCAAGTCATAAGCCAGTCTTCAAGAAAATTAACATAATACAATTCTACTTACGTGCATACATTGAAATGCGGAATATAGAGAAAGTTTATATGTTATATTAAAAATAATTCCTTTTTCCTTCTCTTTCTGATAGAGGAATTCTTGACTATGAAGTCATTGCAGATATAAAAAAAGTATTAATAAAAATATGGAGGTACCATATTTTTTTATAACTAAGTAGCCATAAATTTTTGGCATAAATAATCTGAGGAAATTTTTATATTTCCATCAATAATTGACAAAAATTAAGTAAGTACATATTCTATAAGCAATAATTTAAATGTCTTACTTAGCAAATTAGATGACTACTGTATAACATCAATCTAATGCCTATCATTTACTTCAAGTAGTATTATAGTGAATATAAAACTTAATACGACTTAATCGCTTTTAACTATAAGGCACGTCATAAATAAATTAATACAAAGATGTATTGAAACTAAAATTACTGAAATTAGTCAGCGTCCTCTGTAGTAAGTAGCAATCTATCGGTTGTAGTCAATTAGAAGACTTCTATTAATTGAGATTACCAGTAGAATGAGATATCGTCCAAATACGAAATTAATTTCTAGGGTACAGCTAGAAAATTTTATTGAAGATGAATTTAATAATTTGTATTATTAATAGGATACGTCAACTAAAAACTAATTTTATCTGATACTACGATTCTCACAATTTGTAATGACTTTCGGTAAAATAACAATTATCTTTACAGTAAATATTAAACTTACACATTACCATAGAAATCATTTCAATGGGTAACATATTTAAAAAATTAAAGAAACAAGAAACCTTTTTAAAAACAAGCTTTTATTATTTGTTTATAAAATGAACTAAAAAGTTAAAAATAAAAAGAACTAAAAAGTTAAAAATAAATTAACTCTAAAAAGAAATATAACACTTTGTAACTTGATTGTAACCTTTAACGACAAATAAGCGTCTTCGTCTAGGACAAAATAATTCCATATTGTACAAATTTATTTAATTTTAACACTAAAACTTTTCACCATACATAATTATTCAATCTCGTCCCCCCTCTTTATCATAGTCCCCATTTATAAATAAAGCGTGTTACATTTAATACAACACAACATTTTCCTCAAGCTATCATAATGTAACACGCTTTTATTTATAAATGGGGACTATGATAAAGAGGGGGGACGAGATTGAATAATTATGTATGGTGAAAAGTCATCCGAACTAAACGTGTATACTAAATTTCAGCTCAATCGGAAACTGGGAAGTGGATCAAATTTAAGTTGCAAGATTTGATTACAGAACGACAGACAACGGGACAGGTGAAACTAAATAAAAGCTTGTAAAAATATTACAAGACAAAAAGGCCAAAATAATCTATATATTTATGGATATACAGATACAGATGGAACATATTGAACATTGTTTTAAAAAAGAAAAAGTTGGTTTTAAAAAAAGAAAAAAATAAAAGATGTTGCTATTTATTTAAAAAGAGGCATTCAATCAAGAGGAGGTCTCACTATCTAACCGCGAAACCCTAAAACGAGCCATAAACCGAATTACGGGCCACAGCGGAAGGGTAAGCGACGCAGTATCCGAAATCAAACAATTATTTTACGTAAATTGCATTCCCTTTGCGCTAACAATTCTAAATTAAAGCCAAGGATACACTGGTAGTAGGGGTTAGGGAGAAGTGGGGGGTCGCGGGAGCAATTTCCGCGAATCTTCAGATCAATTAATTAGGAGACCCTCTAAATTGGACCAGCCGTTTTTAAATTAAGAATTCGAGTTTCGGATACTTTCAAACTGGTAAACTATACCTTATTCTTTTTATAAGTTTCATTTTATTATTTAGCATAAATACATCACACAAAACAATCTTGAAGCCAAGTTACATATTTTAATAAAGACACAGTTCCTACACAATGTCATCATAATAATTATAATTCTTTCATTTTGTTAATAAAAATTTCCAGACCTACCAGCGTTCGCGACGAAACAGTTTTCTTATACCTTCAGCCAGCTTTTGACCATGCGATATGATATATATTACATCCAAGATATATTAAAAAAATATAATTATCCTTTACACTATAAGTATATATTTTAAACCAGTTCGATTATTGGCACCACTAATTTGTAACATGTAAATTAAAAACATGTGCAATAGAACGCAGTTTAATTGCGTAATATAATATTTGCCTGGTAAGAAAGCGTACAGGTTAGTTATGTTTCCTCAATTCGTATCTATGATATTTTTTTTGGCTCTCTCTATGTGTATCGAAAACGTGCCTATTACGTGTCTGTTTTTGATACACATAAGCATTATACTTAACATTTAGTTCTAATTCACACATAGGCGTTCAAAGTAATAAAACATAGCTATAATGATAACTGTTTTCCAAGTGCGACTTAAATCATCAGAGAAAATCAAACAATAAAACACGGACAAATAAAGTTGCTGTTAATTAAGATTACTTTCTGTAACAGATCATCAAAGAAAATTGAGAGTATTTGTTAAGGGGATTTAGTTCTTGCTGCTTTTCAATAATAGTAGTAGATTTTATATGATAGTTTAGAAAACTATACAAATTGTAGCAACCAATAATAGTAATAAAAGATATTTAATTACTAGATTACATGATGACTATTAAAATATAATTTTAATTAACTGAATACACTTTTATATTGAATGAAAACCAAGTTGTTAACGCACTTAGGCTATGATTGTTGTAGTCGTCGAAACCACAAAAAGTACTCTATGTGACTGTAGACACTTACCATCGTATGGTTTGCATAAAGCAATTATATGTTAAAATAATCTAGCAAACAGATATGAGAACAATACACAAAAAGAGAGGACGTACAGACTCAAATGACACTAAGACACAAGAACAGTCTTAACTTACCCACTTCTAGATTAGCAATGCACTCATCCAGCCCCTATGTTATGTCCATTAAACTATATAATAAATTGCCAAACTCTATAAAAAACCACTCAATGTAATAAATTAATAATCAACTGAAAGCTTTCCTCCTAAATAAAAGTTACTATTCTGTAAGCGAGTACCTAAATGACCAACAAACATAACATGCATACATACCTCAACCAGGCTTCTTATAGTAATAAAACAATAACACACAACACACCTACAATATCCTTTCCATAAATATACTTTAAATACACAAATATATATAAATATTATACATACAACCATTCTTTAAGCTGCTGTCTTTCATTCTTTGGTGGAAATATAATAAAAATTGTAATTATGTATTTTATTTTAATTAAAAATGAATAATAATATACTTAAATACATTATACATTACATATAAATAATAATAAATAATTAGATATAACTACCTAAATGTGTAATAGTAAAAATTGTAAATTGTAAAATTTATTATAAATTAAAATGAATAATTAAATACACTCAAATACATTATATATTACATATAAATAATAATAAATAATTAAATATACCTACCTAAATTAATACAATTTTATAAAAATTGAATATTTATTATAAATTAAAATGAATAATTAAATACACTATACATTACAAATAAATAATAATTAAATATACTTAAATTAATACAATTTTATCAGTAATAATTGATACATATAAAAATACTTCCTGGCTCCTATTGATCTATATTGCTGTGCCCGACAGGGTCCATAATTGTACCTACCTCTAATTTTAAGATCACCTGTATCACATTATGGAACTCAATAAAGTCATTGAGTATTGAGAAATTTATACAATTTCACAAATAAAAATCATTGTACGTTACAAATTATTAACTTCCGTCTTTTAAAGCAGTTGAATTATTGCATTACTAAATTGGCACCTTAGGGCAAACTAAACATTTAAACCAACTCTAAATATTATCCTAGGATTCTTAACTCGAAAGCTAGAAATTTTCAATACCTTGTGTATAACTGATCTACACTTTGTATGCTATGGCACGAAATTTTCATTTCATATACTTAGATCATTTAAATCTAATAATTAGAAAAAATATTACATTTTTATATATTTTATATGTTAATAAATAAACAGACTACCCCAGTTGCTCCTGTTGCTATGAGGGAACTTACAAAAAGTCTGAGAATAATAGTACATGCTCATAAATATATTGATTATTCAAAGGTACGGTAAAAAAAAACCTAAGATCTTTTTCTAATAGTAGTTCGTTCTAGTACTAGTTCTATTGCAGTAACGTTACGAACTACATAAAAATGTTAGTCTGGTTTATGAAAAGACAACATATCCCGACATCTATATGCGCGTAAGCCGGCTTACGTAGTCTTACTTAGATAAAGTTTAATGCCTTTCTCAATTTATCATCGCCACACATTATTTTATAATACTTTATAAAATAATTAGATTTTAGATTTACCTTACTAACATTAAAACGAAGCAAGTGGGATAAAATTCATGTAGATTATATTCATTTTACACGAAAGTGGCGCCATTTGCTAAAAACTCTCAACAAAAAGAGATTTTGCTGCGGATATTAATGACACCTAGTGTAAAAATTATTCATTTTTCAAACAAAATTTATTAAAATCATTCTTACATCGGTCGTTATGTACAGTAATATATTTACACAAACTCATATGATGTAATATATATGTATAAAGCAGTAATATAGATGCCTTTACATTTTACAACAATTTGTTAAGAACAGACTGAACCTGTACCCTCAGACAGGTTTACCGGACGGCTCTGAATTACCGGATACCCCGGTATTACCGGGCAGGTGGTGGTAAGCCCTGTTGAGCACTCCGGGCAATATATCATTAGTCCTGTTCATTTCTCGCCATATTATTTAATACTGCATGTCGTAGTAATACCTCATATTAATTTATCGTTTCGATGTTTCTTTGTAAATATAAAAAAAAAATATACTTAATTTTCATCGCACTTCAGTAAAAAGTAAATGTTTTGAATTTCTACTGGAATATTTTGGGGAAAGTCATTAAAGATATAGAAAGTCAATAAATCCTATGCTAGCCCAAATTTTTTATACCTAATAACTAATAACTATAGCTCCATTCCTTGAGTTCTTGAGGTACACGAATAGAACCCTTAGTCGTACTCTTCATCTAGATCGTTCTATTTCACCCTATACTATGGTTTTGTTCAGCTCTCTTATAAGGTCATATACTCTATTTAATTAATATTTTATACCATAACCACAAAGTTACATGTAGTATTGGGCCATGAAGTCTAGGCAGAGACTACCTTTTTTCCTCGTTATTCTATTCTATCGCTTATACAGTGAGTTGTGTTCCGAATAATTCATTGACATAATTCTTCCTATTTGGACAAGTTTTCAACATTTTTTTAATCGATCACTCTTCGCTGATAATTCACGTAATTACGTAATATTAATATTATTATTTTTCTTCATCTGTATCGTTGCTTGTATCTGAAATCTGATGATTATTTTCTTATTATATCTGTTCTGTCGCCGTACTGTAAAGGCGTCTAATGGTCATCTTCCTTCTCCCCTGTATAATTATGGTAACCGCCACGTGAGGCCCGCTCGATTTTTAGGTTAAGTTAAACTCCATTAATTAACATATCACATATTAAGTATATTACGCCAATCAACATATTATCAATAATGATAAAACAATCATGAAGTGAAAAAAAAAACTTACATAATTTAAATAAAAGTGTTTGTTGCATGTGGTCCCAAATTTCCGTATATATTTACAGGTATCATTATAAACGCTGGATTTGAATATGATAGCCTCAAACACAAAATACAAAACAAATTAGGTTCCTAGACATACTCACATACCTTAACAGACGCGTGCACACACGCGGTTACTCACTTACTCATACACGCATCTCCTTTAATCATATCTGTCAGCTTTTCCTAATATAAATTAATAAATTCTTGTAATTAATACCTTAAAATTAATCATGTTTTCTTATTTTTGTTATATATACATAATATAGGCATATACATAATAATTGTCAATTTATGGTCAAAACGTTTGTGGACTATTGTATTTCGATTATGGTGGTATAAAGAACGGATCTATTGAAGAGACTCCGATCACCTGCCTTGTCAAAGCCTACTAATTGATTTAAATATGTGCAGGTGGTGACTTGCCACTCACTAAATGAGCTCCCCAATAAAGCAGACCAATATTGATGCGAAGAGAGCAATAGTGTAATAGCAATAACGGTTAAGGTGTAGAGATGTGTGTCTGCGACAGCGATCGAGACGCTGATGACGGTATGACATTATTACCCTTCCATTCCTCGAACATCTGGTCGAGGGACTCCACTCTATCCGGCGGCTAAGGCAAGACAGAGATGGGTGGTACACGCCCCCTGAAGCATATTGGAACCCTCAGTGACGCAACTCACCGACAGTTCGCCACAAGCTGCTCTGAGGGAGACTGACTGCACTGATGGGGCATTTGTGCCCGTTATGAGGTATTAAATGGTGGGCACCGGGCGATGGGGTCGTCATTTCCTTACGCACTATATTATTTTTATTTAATCTACTTTCATTATCATCCTCATATTTTCATTCGAGAAGCGGCCAACGCTGGGTATAGACCCTCCCCAAGGATCTCTCCATCGTCCGATACTGTGCTGCTACATTTAACGCATTCCTGTGATCCTTACGACCTCATCGGCCTTCCGGAGATATATGGACCTCAAGATTTACCGCAAACTCGTATGCCTGTCACTCGAGAACCTTTCCGCCGCAACTACCATCGGTACGACCTACATATATGCTCTGCCCATTTCTACTTATGAGTCAACCTGAAATCTGACCCTGGTACATACACGGATTTTATATCTGATTTGATCACGTAGACAAACTCTGAACATAGCTCTATACATTGACTTAACTTTGAGCATTCTTAGGCAATTTTAAGTATTCATACCATTCATGGTATTTTTATATGTCATCACTGGCACACATACAAATCAAAGACTCTCGTTTTGAAGTACTGTTGTAGATGGTAAATATGTCGTGGATCCTGAAAATAGATTGTAGAATTATCGTCTAATGACTGCGACACGTGATTGTATCAATATGCCTGAAGCACGGTACAGGTCTCGAAGCAATCACAGGCTTTCAATGTACAACACTAATCATACTGGCAGGTTAAACTTTTTTTTTATACCATGATGGTGGCAGACAGGCCTACGGCCCGCCTGATGGTAAGCGGTTACCGTAGCCTATGGACACTTGCAACACCAGGGGTGTCACTCTAGTCTTCAGAAACCTATTTACTCCCCTTTTGAAGAACCCCATACTTAATGTTAGTATCCTTATAATCTGCCACAACATATGTATATGATCTTTAAGGAATCCGGCTGGTCCGGCAGGATGAAAGCGGTCAAACCTGCGAACGAGACGATCTTGAAATCACTTCAGTCTGCCCCTGTTTACACTGCGAGCAGCTACTTAAGGTTCGCAATTCTTCGTTGTTTTTCCACTGAGTTCTAACTCCCTCTTTGATAAACAGTACTACCCATCATTACATGCCCCTGTACTATGTTATCGGCTTGAAATCTTTACCATACTTTTAAGTATGATGTATCTTAAGAAACTCTGAAGAGCATATTGTATTTTTGACTTTGACTTTGACTTGTGTTTCACCCAATTTTAGAAGCACGGATCTTCAAATATACAGATTGACGTACATGATATCTTTGGAAAAATTTAAGATTACTATTGCTCACTAGCAGATCAGAGCAGCTCACCAAATTGCTTATAGCGAACTAGCTAAAGAAACGCCCGATGTCGGTCATAAGCTTAGGTTGGGGTGTGACGACAGACAGAATCCTCTGTCCTCAGCTTGATCATCAGACTATATAAAAGAGATCACTCTTGTGAAGACTTTGCAGTTATTAGTTCGCCCTTCAAAACTGACAGTATTAAATAGGCGTATCTCTCAAATCAGAGATTTGCAGACACATTTTTTAATTTATGGACGAACATTTTCAGAGGTCTGTGGATCAATCATACATCATTTTAACATTAGCTAAATTGTCTTAGATCTTGCTTGTTAGAATGGTGAGGTCTGAATGACTGTGAACCTATCGTAGGTAAGCTTCCACAATGAGTTGTGAAAGCATGTTTTATCCGAGGAATATTCTCATACATTGCTTTCAAATTCACGTCGGAGCTTAAGTTTGGAACTTTAAATCCACATAATTTGATTTCAAAATCAAATTATATGTCGTGATAATTGTAATAAGTATGTCACCCAATTTGATACACTCTGGATTGAATTGTTGTTGTTTACAATAGACATATGAACAACAAACCCAACACCAATTTTGGTTAGATTTTATCACTCCTGGATATAAATTAGGTTGTAAACTTCTGGACTATCGTACTATCATCCTCTCTTCAAATTTAGTTAGTCCCCCAATGCTATAGCGAATCCTGCTTTTACAGTTTCAGCAGCTTTTCCTTCATCCGCACTATACGAATAATTACCCGACTGGTGATGGACAAGAAATATAAATAGTTCTCTTATCAGTGAACTATTATAGACAATAACAAAGTCGAAGCACCATTAAAAATCAGTGGTTTCAAGATTAGAAATATTTATGAACCTATGATGATAAACGTAAATGTCGTTTAGCATGTTAAGCGAATCAAAGATTATTTGTCATCTACGAGAACCGGTCTTAAGGTAAAATGCAGAAGAACGACTTATACCAACAAGTTTAAATTTTAAGCTACTTGTTTATACACAAAACATTAAACTAATGTTAAACTGTACTCTGAGTCTATTTACGAAATATTTCCCCATCAAGAGTATCCTGTTGTTTGGCGAAGTGAATCGGGCGTGTCGTGGACTCGAAATTCCCGGTTATTACCTACCGCCGCTCCCGGTATAATTGTGTTAGCAACAAATTACAAGTTAGAATGAGGTGGAAGCCTGGCCAAGTAGTTTGCAACCTTGGAACTCAGGTTTGACGAGTATGAGCTGTGTTTTATTTAGGCTGGTATTTAATAAATATAGTTTGCCCTTAACGAGATTCAAATGTGTTAAGGTGAGTATAATGTATTGGTCAAATTTATATTTTATCCTAAGTATCTCTTTTTTTAAATAATTTTTTAATCTAATATTATCTTCAAAAATATTACAAATATTATATTTTAATATTCATTACTCCTAAAAACAGTAAAATTATGTCCATATCTGCTTAATACAATAAAATTTTATATTACTTCGTAATGTCTTACACGAGTCTGCTGAACCAAATAAAAATATCCCAGGAGAAGAAAAACCGCGGTCATAAAGGCAAGCAACCAGTTCGAGACAGACATAAAGCTAGATTAAATCAGTTCACACGCCATTAGCAAAGTCTTTTGTTCGTTCCGCCACGTCTACATGCAGAAATCGACCTAATTAATACGTTGTAATGCTGTTTTTCCATTGACAAGACTATCTAGTTACAGGATCTACAATAATATAGTTGTTTTGCAGAGTAAATAATTAATCAGTTATGACGAAGGTGTAATAAGACTGAAGGGCTTCTTAACCATTTTGTGCTCGGATGTTGAGGGACGCCTTTTGTGTTGGGACGTGTGACGTGATGTGTTTGGTTTTGGGTTTCCTATAGCTACTCGGAGTAAATTAGGGTGGGCTTTTGCACGCGTATTTGAAATTAATAAGCTTGCGTTTAGGTGCCTAAAATATCCAAAGATGCTTACACGATCATAAATACATTTTTAAACAGTCTTAATATATTACAGTATTTGATAAATAATTTCGTCTGTTTCATTTTTTTTAAACTAATACTACAGAGTACATTGATTACATAATGAATTGAATTGAATAAAATCAATAAATATTATTATTTAACAAATAAACTAACAAACAATGGCTACGCTGTTGGTTTGTAATTGTAATTGAGGTAGGGGTAGGTCATGAGGGGTATACTAACGCAATCCATCACATCCATACACATCGTTAAAAGATCTCAGATTTCCTGGAGTTTCTGTGAATTCTACACTGTATGCAACAAAGGCGTCTGTCGCGGCATCATATAGGATATGGTATGGAGTGAAACCAAAGTGGTGAATAATAACAAGGAAAATTACCAGTTTTTATTGGAACAGTATTTGGAAAGCAAATTTGTGATAAAACCAAAGTTGGTTTAATAAGAATATGTATACTCTAACATTAAGAAACTCTACGCGAGTCGGTTGAGAAAATCCGTATACATTTTGATCCCTCTGTGAATGCATAGTAGCGTAAAAAGGTTATACCAAACTGAATGGGCGCTATTCGCTTTTATAGTGACTTCTATTTGTTATGATTTAGCAAGACTGAGCTAGAATATGTAACATGCGATGACTTTATTTCCAAAAATGTGTTATACAGAAAATTCCTTCATAGAAGACTATTAAATATAACATCAAAACTTTCACTACCAGTTATAATATATATATCTATCTTAAGTATATGAATAGTTGAGTTAGAAACATCACTTGTAACTCGTCTAAACCGATTTAAACATCTATTTATTTTATAAAAATCAATCTTAATACTGACTTTGAAACTATGCTTAAATATAGATTGGTAGTCAAATGGCATACTTTCTAAATTCTAATTCTATATTAATATATAACGGAAGGCAATGAAATTTAATTTCATTAGTATGTTGTTTTAATTATTACAGAATTATGTATGGTAAAAATAAAAAAAATATATGTCAATGTAAATTGCATATATAATAGATATTAATTGCATGTGATACCTATCACTAAGTACGTCATAACGACTCTATGACACATTCAAAATATTCAAAAATATAAATAGTATTTTCGTTCTCCTGTAAAATTAGTCACCATGCGGTATTATTTATATACCAACTTATTGACTTTAGTTGCATCAAAAGCAATCTATCTCGACAATTTACGGCTAGCATTAGCACGATTTTTAAATCTTATAATCATTAGACGATACTCATCGGTTAAATCGTTTTACAGCGACACGTAATTTTATAACCTTATTTTCTCATTCAACTTGAAAAGTGTTACACTGTTAGTTAAGTGTTAAACTGGAAGATACATTTATGTTATATCCAAAATATTAAATTAGGCATTTATAGTTTTATACAAAAAAAGTTTGTTGCGTCTGTGATGGTTTGTAATTTGTATTTGTAGCGGACAAAATATTTATCCAATGGGCCATTCGCTAATAAATGTCAACCAAACCAAACCTATTCCGCAATGAAAACGTAGTGATAGATACGATACAACAGACTTCCACGTCGTATTAAAAGGTACTAACTAATAAATAACCTGATACTCGCAAATTAATATAATAGAACTATAATCTGTTCAATTGATTTCTAATATCTTGTAATTATTTTGTATAGTCTTCTCTCAGACTTTTAGTTACAGTCTATGTAGTCGAATCAAGTTGAAAATGCTGATTAAAGTGCAATGGCAGGGATCATGTTCGTCCTGGATGTTTGTTTTTGAGACAGTAACGTATTGTCGGCTGGCTTTGACGAGGACTGCGACGCTCGACGTGATTTGAACTCCGCAATCTTCCTGCCTGTCGGAACACATTAAAGTGATTTTTGTGAGATTAAAGGCAAGGTTGAGAAAGACAGTGATATGTATATTATAGTAATATATTTGACGCATATTTTATATGAACAACACTGTTTGTAGGGATAAAAATCTTAAAAATATTTACATTGTATAGTATAAGTAAATGCGTGATGTAAATCTTGATGCGTGTTTACGTATATATACCAATATTGAGAATATGGTATTGCGTTTGCGTTGATGGTAATCACTCTAAATGAGAATCAACGTAGCAATTACATTGCGGAAATTGACATCCGACACACAAACACTGGTGATGGTGCACACTAATGAATCGAAAGCATCCGCAAGATTCGCTCAGAGATCCGTACATCTACGGGGTGACCGCAAGTAATCAATGCACGCTATCAACGTTTGTGGTCAAAGTAATTTGATTCTTGTTGTAGATACTCTGTAAACTTTGCTTTGACTTGTTATTTACGATGTCCTACTTCGTTTAATTTTTTTCAATCACCAGTATAAAGATTTGGGCTGTCACTAAAGCAGTGTGAGTTAATGTGACTAAATTTGCCAGATTTTTTTTATTAAAAGGTAATGTATTAGTTTTAGTTTTTATTGTACAAAAATTGATATAAATCTTTATGCTATGTAAACATGAAATATTATAAAAATCGTTCGTGCTTATGAGAATTGTTCAATATTTAAGAATGTTGCGACCCTGCATAATTTATCCCTAAGCGTATTTTAAGCATTATTAAAAAAACCTGAACCATAACCGATTTGGTTGACCTGATGTGCCCTATCAATATCCGAGACACCTACTTCAGCGTCATATTTTGCACGCGTTAGCTAGTGTCTCAAGTCATAAACGGCGTTAGAAATCGCAAATAAACACCTGTATGATATTATAGATGGACGATTTGGTCATTTACTTTCTCCAAGTAAAAAACTACATATCGCTTTAGACATTAATTTAATTTTATACTATTGTATTGGGAAACTTAAGTTTACCAAGTGACTCGTAAAGTGTTTTCATCTTTTCACATACGCAGTACTACTAGTGCAGTATGCAGTACTACTTCAAAATCCATAATATAACTTCTTTGTCCCAATCTTTGATATTGTGCATACGTTTATTTTGTGAGCTATGTAATTAAGATCATATGTCACAATTCCGATTCCAACTTAATTCGATGATTATACGACTTCCCGACGACGACGATACGACGATATTGATACATGTTCGCTGCCAATCTTGATAACTTATCAGAAAAACTGTTATCAACCCGAACACGCTGCAAGCGACTCCAAAAATTAGAATTAAACACAACGGTAATGTGGCGAGAATATGTTGAAATCAACACAAATAATAATCAAGACAAATATATATATATATATGTGTGTATATATATATATATGTATATATGTATATTCATATATATATATATATATACATATACATATATATATATATATATTTATATTTATTTGTATCATATCTATTAGATTTATTTTTATTTATAAAAATTTGTATACACATCAGTCATGTCTCAGCACATATCCTTTCGTAGATGGCCTGGAACTTTAATCTACTCACCACACCATTTGTGTGTAAATTTTTTAGTATGTTCTTCATTTTTGTGCTCGTGTACAACAAATTGTTAAATTTATAATATTTAGCTGGGAGTATGAAAGTGTATTTTTATAGTATATGTTTATACATAGAAAGCACATGCTATGGACAATGTTTGAAATATGTAGTAACTAAGACGTCTAAGCCGATGATGTAACGTTTAACAGGACCAAATCGGAAACACTAGATAATCTGATAAAAGCATCTAAAACGACGACTTAAGAGACTTTTTACATATTTGTTTCCAGTTTCAATCATAACTACAGCTATATTTTAACTCTTCATATTTGACATTGAATATGTTGGGCCACGCAGTTGTACCACTCAGCTATAAACCAAAACAATGTTTTAAAACAGGTTAGATTGACTTAAAGCGAGAAAAGAAGTGCGAACAGTTATATAGTTTGTAGCTACGGAACTTCTTGGATGCACATAATACAATAAGTACATGTTATTATGTCGAATCACAATGAACGTTCATTCCTAATGAGAAAATGAACACATAGTCGCTTGCATTCGCTCACTTAGTCCACTGTCTCGATTCTACAGGACACGTTCTGACGCGATACATCAGCGTACTATTGGCACGGTTTCACCGCCACCCTCCTCTTCCCCATTTGCATGTAAATTGAATCACGACGACGTGGCAGAGCTTTGGCCGGTGGGATCCGCTTGCCCTTTCAAGAAGTATGTTACAATTTTATGTTAAGTTTATGTGAAAGATATCTGTATGCCTAATAATGAAAAAAAAAATGTTTAATAAAAGTGTGTGTACATTTAACAGATTTTTACTCGCAGCTTCACTCGTCTGGAATACATGATATTGAATGAATATTAAACCTTTAAAAAGGAAATTGTTACATTAACTATTAGACCTTCCTTGGTTTTGAAACTTTTCAATTTGTATGACGATCTTAGTGTGTCATTGTAAATCGATTAGTTACATATATACTGGTTCAAACATATAGCGATAAAATAAAACTAAATCATAGTAAAAAATAATAAAACTTGAAAACTTTGTCTAAAAATATATATAACTAACATTCAGTACTAAAATAGAAGTCTTGCTGAAATTGTGAAATTTTGATTGTGTTGATGCAAGAAACATTTCCGCACTTTGTGGTAACGGTATGTTTTGAGAGAAAGCTATTAGATATGTGATTTGCAGTAGTGTCAGCATGTACGATCAGGAACCGCATACAAAAAATATCAGCGATACAAAGAACTGAGTTTGGATTGGGTGTCTTGTTTGTTGTCCCTTTTTTTAAATTTAGACCCGTCGAGAGCTCGAACGATACTACTGGCCCGTCGCTAGTTTGTTTTATTCTGGGTAAAGTGTCTACTAAATTATTGTTCTCGTTACATTTTTATTTTGATCAAACTGTGGATAAAATTTTATTTAACTATGCTTATTCATTATAAAATAATATGTTGGGTAGAACGATTCAGCTAATAATAAAAATTTACTTTTTAAGTATTTAATTATTCCTCTCCAGTTCCTCTCTTTATCCGAATTTCTCTACAAACTCATACCACGCACTAATGGTAGAACTGGATGGTAGATATTTTCTATAAATATCACAGAAAATATGATAGAGTAATCTTTAGTTTCGTTGAGTCTGAATATTCTATTTTATTTGAATAAACCATGATATGTATGTTTTTTTTTTTGAATAGGAGAGTCTTTGTTTGTGCTCAGTAAGTAAGTTCACTTCCATTAGCAGAGTATCTGAAGTACGACTGGCGTATAAAAAAAATGAAGTTTGAATAAGATATGGCATAAAACTTTTGGAATTAATGTTTCTAAGTGTAATGGGGCTTTGAAGATAACCTGTTTAAGTATATCACAATAATATAAACAAAATAAACATTAAATACAGATTAAGTACTTTTTTCAAAAATTTTATGAGATTTTTGTTCATAAACGTCATTAGACGTGAAAAAAAAAATAGAATTTAATTACAAAATATTTTAAATCTTTCTTTTTTACGAGGTGGAATACACCGTGTTATACACCGTACCTTTTTTTTGTTCCCCTGAGAAAAATGCATTAAATTGCATACCCCGGCTGCGGCGAGCCGGCGGATATGTGGGGCTCTCCTCCCCAGAAAGGGGAGGCCTACCCACTAAAAACCTCAGGGATGGCCTTCCTCAGGCTTGTAGGGACACATTGCGATATGAAGACAGTGGAACTACATAGTAAACTTCAAGAAAATATCTCGGACTAAACATAAGTATAATATTATTTTTAATAAGTAAACAAGTAGGTATTCATATATTTCTAAATATGTATTTTATTACTTTTTCCAGCAGATAACTTTCAACATGGGTCCTGCCAATATCTCGTACCATGTAGACTGCACTTAGATTTTGGCTTATTGTATTTTCCTGCGTTTGGTGGAATATAATTAATATAATATAATACACAAAAATAGAATAACATACAGGCAACAAAAATAGAATAACATAATTTGGTTGCAATATGTTGTACAAAATAGCAGTATATAGGCAGAGCACTATAAGAATATTCTTGAGTCTATAACGTATTTAACAAGGTCTTCTTACTATATTTGATTACTTTAGTATTCTTTCATGCGTTTTATTAATTTTTAACTTTTTTATATATTTATAATGTCTAGAAACTTTGTACTTACTTAATAAACCGGAATAAGGTCGAAACATTGTCGATATTTCACGTGATATTAAAATACTCGTATAGTGTTGTAGTGACGTAGAGATTGCGCTTATGTTTGCGAAGCGTGCTCGGGGCGTTATATCTGTGATTTATTATAAATTATAACTTAGTGTGCCGTTAACACATTTACATTTTGAACAAATTAAAATTGCTGAAATAAATGATCCCCTCACAATACACTTGTGTATTACTTCGATATCAATTATATAATGATAACTATTCCAAAATTAATATTATAAAAAAAATAAAATGTATCCGAGTCTTAGTTTATTAATGACAACGTTACAAGAATATAATATAAACACTTAAACTAGTCTGACTATAACCTTCAACATGCGTTTTACAATCCCAACTAATATTATAAATTCGAAAGTAACTCTGACTGTCTGTCTGTTACGCTTTCCCGCTTAAACCTCGCAACCGATTTGGATGAAATTTGGTACAGACAATCTTTAGACCCTGAGACAGAACTTTTTATTTCGAAAAAAAAGGGATGAAGGGGTTGAAATAGAGGTTGAAAGTTTGTATGGGATTTCTTAATTTAAAAAGATAAAATCATGAAACTTTATATTTAAGTACTTGATAAGAAATCATTAAACATTTGTTTTAGCATTTTTCAAATTTCGACCAGCTAGGGGGTGAAATAAGGGTTGAAAGTTAGTATGCAATTTCGTCAAATATCACGTCATAAGAAACAAAACAAACAAAATATTTTTGTACACAACATGAGGCTGGCCCCTGTAAGTGTCTCTTAGACATAATGATCCAGGATTGACAAAAACCAATTTTATGCGAGCGAAGCCGCGGGCGAAAGCAAGTATAATAATATATTTATAACAGACAATTTGAAATTATTTTATAACAGACAACCAATGAATGGTCTATTACAAAATATTTATTCTTTTTATTTTCTTAGCAGTCAGTATTCTAAGAAAAAGTACTTTACCTCCCGTGCTAGTCAAAGACTGTGTTACGGTACGGTAAGATTCTCGCGAAAATAAATATCATCCCTATATGTTGGGCTTATTGCATGTATTAAATATATTGTATGTTGCAAATGTAAAAAAAAAATATTTTCACTAAGTAATGGTTATAGAAAATGCCAGTAAAAGCTTAATTATAATCATCATATTGTTATAAAAGTAATCGTATTTCCATATCTATCATTTCCTTGTCTACGGTTTCTCTGGGATGTTCAATATAGGATTCTTGTAGTGTAGGTGTTGTAGTATGTGTGTTAGTTGGTTTTAGGTAACTCTTACAATATCTTTCGAAAAACAGGAAGAAATTCGAATTTAAATGTAACAATTTTAACATATATATTTTTATCTTAATCCTAAGGGAAATAAATAATACAATAATTAATTAATTTATACAATAGACCATATGTTTTAATTGACTTAGGTCAACATCATTTTATTTTCCATCCTAAATTTATATTTACAATACAAAAATATACTAAAATACAATATATTCTCTACATATAACATAATATTAGGTAGCAGATTAAAATACATAGTATAGTCATACCTATTAATCTTGTAAATGTCTTAAGAGGCAACTAAGGAAGTTCACTGCAATGTGTTTTTCCGTATATAAGAAAATAAGGACGAAAAAAAAACAGAAAACAGAAGAATGTCACGTTGCAAGCATGTATAAAATTATCAAACAATCACAATCTCAGGTACATTTATGAAAAACAGTGGCCTTGTATGGTTGCTTAATATAATCATATTGAGACGTCGTCAGACATTATACAAAGGATTTAGATGAAATAAGAATAAACTTTCAAATCTCTAAAATTCTACTTACATCACGTATAAAGTCATTCTCGTTCTTTTAGTAAGTGTAACTTCATTAACCTGTTTTCAAGCGCTCACATTCGAAGAAAATAGATCAACAAAGGAATACATAGAATGGCTGACAAAAACACTGACGGATTCTATGTAGCCCCTAACGAGTGTAAATCTCATCCTTTAATTTAATGAGCTCTAAAATACAGGCATCGAAAACAAAAGGGTGTTAAGCACAGCCTCGCGTCTTCATTACTGAGTATTCTCCGAGGAGGGTTTCCAAATTGCGCTGTAGTAATGAGAATTCTAATATTTGAATACTTTTCCTCTAAAGTATGCATTAGCTATCATAAACAAAATACAAGTACCACATTTTTATTATTATTCTTAATAGTTTAATTTCATATACTTATTTAAACGTCAGTATTTCTAGATATACAAAAATATAATTGAATTTGAATGTATTATATTAATATCGATTTACCATGTATGTTCAATTCGTACATACATTTTTGTTCTTTGTTAAGTTTAAAATACTCGTAACTTACGTAGTATATAGACTTACAAAAATAAAATCAGTTAAATCCCTGAAAATTTCTTCGAGACTTATTTACAGAAATTCTTACATTTGTGAGTTAGTGGTAATCCAGCTTTATGTATTTCATTGCATTAATATTAGCAATATTGTATTAATATAAGTATATCAATGCAAAGTTAATTTGTGTTTCTAAGCTAGTGCTTAGAAATGCTATAATAAATATAATACGTATGATATATTTTTATAAATTAATGACTTAAGCAGAACTATCAAAAATAAATGTGATGTTACAACTTTTAGGCTGAATATAACTAGAGATGCGTTTATGGAGAAATAGTCTGTCGTAGAATTAAAGTATATGTTAAGAATACTTTTATGAAAAAAGCCAATCTATTACGTCATTCACCATTACTTAAATAATAACAAGTTTCGTGATCATTTTTTATAATTTCACTGTTACTTTTAATGTAAAACAAATATCTATGCATGGTGTCGGTAGTAAATACTAGAATTACCTGTCACTCTAGCGAAATTACAAGAATATAATATTGCAATGAAGGTATTGCTCTGAGCCTAACTTCTAATTGAGGCCTCTATAATACAATGAAATCATATAAGTAAATAAGTAACCCATTTTGGCAAACACCTTAATTTTCTTTTTATGCTTTAATTTTATTAATAAATGAGATTATTAAATAAGACATTAAATTAGTCAAAAATTTTAAAGCTAAAATTAAATTAAGTAAGTTTAGTTTTCTAACTATATTATACTTAAATATTATTTTTTTAATACGTACAAATAAGTACAACTAAAATGATGCATATTTTTTTTTGTTTCTATATGGAATTGTCACGTAAGTTGCTTTTGTTTATATATTGGTCTTGGTGTGGGGTTTGACATTGCAATATATTATTATTACTTTCGATTTAACCCTTTCGATTGTATCATACTTCTCATGCGGTTTTATTTTTACCCATTAAAAGAAAACTTTTAAAAAAATAAGTGAAAATAAAACCGCATAACCGCCTTATAAGCCTTTTGGCTTAACAAATTAAAACCCTTGTGTCAAAAAATATTACAAAATATATATCCAAATTATCATCATTTATGTGGTCGCTCTACTCGAGAAATGCCGTGTCTTTTTAGAGAACGTGCTGCGTGTGTACATAGCTTATTCTGTTCTGGTAACGCTCAAATTTGTTGCGCAACTTGGCAGTTTCTAGACTTACTTTTAGAGTTTGTACGGTAAATGTAAAATATTTCGGATACTTTACTTATTCTATAGATCAATTTTAGTTAAAAATAAAATTTCTATTATTTTGTCTCTGGGTGCAAGGCGCAACATCCGTGGCATTTGTCCATTTGTCATGTTACAAAGAATGGCATCATTTATGTAGAACATAGGTACCTTTATAATAAGATGTAGGCTCAGTTCTACCATTCTAAAATTATTGCCGCCAATATCTCTATTAAATCATTTAACAAACGGAGGCGACTATGAGTACACACTCGAATAAATTGAGCTTTAACACAATAACTAAGCTCCTGCATGGAATGGATTAAATAATCCTAGTTCTGAGAAGACAGACAGACATCTTCTCATAATATGCTACGTATAGTAATATCGCTATGGAATTACTACACTTGTATGCTAAGGTTAAAATAATAAATAGTTGGGTTGTCAGTATTATTTAATACATATCATACAATATATATATTTCATTTTACTAACATTGTCAACAATTTGTAAGCTTAATAAATTGAATTAATTTTGTTTTTATAATTATTTTTACAACGTGTTTGGTATTAAACGGTTTGTAGTAGAAACAAATACACAAGCAGTCGCCCTTGATAAAGAGCCGAAATGTAATAAATATATCTCCTTCTCTGGTTATAAGAATGGCTTATATTATTCTATCATACTATTTATTTTTGCCTTAGGTTTATGTTTGGCTACTTCTTACGGCTGCTAATTTCCCACCTTAAGTTACCCTAACACCAACTTACATCTAACACCAGCTTAAGTTAATTGCTAATCTAGCATATTTCAGCGTACTACGTGTATTCGTAAATAATGGCACACCTCAGCTAATTCATCACAATGAGACACACATGACACTCCAATAAAATTAACCATGATGAATGGAAAAATTGTCTGCGTTGGTCATCAATCATAAAAGTTGAACTATGAGCAATTTAGTGCATCCGATCCGACTTTATCACGGTGTCACATAACATAGCATTTTTTTTAAAGCTACCACTCAATTTTATCTAAGATTATATTATTATTTAAATAATTTTATATTTTAATAAGTTCATTATTTTCATTATAATTTTGATTAAATATTTATATGTATTTGGTTTAAATAAGTATATCAAAAATTCATCAATCCTGATTTGATCAAATGACAATTTTCATTTGTCTACCGCGTTGATATTGATCCTTATAATAAGAAAATCTTACTTACTTACTTCATACGCCAACTTTTCGTATCTGTAGACTGGCAACTAAATTAGTTTAATAGCCCTAAAATCATTTAGAGAATGTCTTCCAAATATCATCGATATTGACACAATATTCATTAGTTGTACCAAGAATGTAGTGTAAAAGACTTGTGATGCAGTGTCCATTTTGTAAGTAGAAAATTTTAATATCAGCTGTATAAGTGTGATGACACCTATATTTTGTTTCTAGTTTTGTCAGTAGCTTAGTCTAATAATTCATTTGATCAATTAATTAGTATTGCATACTAATAAATATATTACTTTAGTTAAATTAAATGATGATTATTAAGTCACAATTTAATAATAAAATGTACCTGAATCGTGCGGTGTAAATTTAGTAAATAAGTATCTGCGGCTAATGGCGTTGCTATTTTGATAGGCGATGGTTTTTAATCATCTTCGTTGACATCCTCTAAATTAGCTAACCTTTCACAAAGAAGTGAGGTGTGGCTGGAGAACGTAAATTGTTATATCTACTTGAGACCTATGTTTTTTTCACTAAACTTTAAGTTTAGCGTAAATAGAAAAATTGATAAAAGAAAATTCTTTCGATGTGTTGCTGACTTTATATATGTCATTATAATTTGAAGTCCCTAAAGCAATCCATATTATAATAAAGATTGACAGTGACGAATCTTTCCACAAAAAAAGTACATGCTACTACTATTGACAACTGGGCTTAACGTTTTAAAGAGTATGTTACAGCCAACGGAGACAACTTCGAATAAGCTTCATTTATTTCGAATATTTTTATATTAATGTATTAACTAACATACACTAAAGTAACATGTACAAGTTATGAACACTAGACAAACTATTTTACGTTATAGTCGAATTGTGAGTCTAGTCCACTTTTAAAGTCAAATAAAAATCCAAAATAATCTTACAAAAAATACTAGAACGATTAATATTTACTATATCATTAGCGCTTAATAAATACCACAAATTATTTATTTTGCTTCCTCACACATCGATAATTTTCATGTATCCATAATAACTGGCGTAGTTATGATACCAGAAACGGGGCGGAAACAAAACGATTGATCGAATCAATTCCAATTTGTATTCTGATTAGCAGCTTGGTAATTTCATGTTTTTTCAGACAGATTTTATGTGAGTTTGAATGAAGTACACGTGGACAACTTGATGTTGACAATAATTATATAAAATAGATTACTGATGGGTGAACAAAAATTTTAATTCGATGGACCCTGGCTAATACTTGTACAGGAGCATTGCGTAAAATTCAAACTAAAATAAAATTATTATTATTAATTAATTAATTTTAAAGTATATATATGGTGGTTGTTCAAAGCTACTAATATTTTAAATTAATAACATTTCGTATATGTATTATAGAGCATTATAGAGCTTAGTCATTCAAACTTAGCAATATTCTTTCAAATCCAATATGAGCATTGCATAAGAAGATCACATTTTGTGGTTAATCCCTAAAATATGGATATCAAATAAAAGATCTTGAAAGAAGTGCTTATTTGGAGCACTAAGACTAGAGTAATGTAAATTGCGTGGAGTGTACGAGCTCTAATTCTTTACCAAACACAAACAATGAGAGATAACAAGGAATTGTCTTTGGGTTATTTAATAGTCTACTATTGTATTTTAGTATTACGATATATTTTCATACACTTTTCACAAAACTAGTGGAACTCCACCAGCACAGTCATTCAAATGTTTTACAATCTATGCACTGATGCAGTCATTTCCTATACTTTCTGTAGCAATCACCTAACTAATCGATCTAAGAATAATGCAATGTCATTTTCATCTTCTTTACTGAATTGAACAAACAATGGCGAATATTGTTTGTTCAATTCAGTAATAAATGTGTGTTGGTTTGAATTGATTAATATTATTCAGATTAAGCAAAAGTAGTTCATATTAAAGATTTTATCAAATTAAGACAAAATGATTTTATAAAATTCACACATTAATAATATAATACTAGTACTTAAATATGTTTAATAATACAAATTAATAAGCAGATGTAGTCATATTTTAATAATAGACCTGTATTCTGGCTGTAATATATTTTATATTTCTCGGTACGATTCATTTGTTTACTGAGCCTACAATTAGTATTCGTTCCCTATAAAATATATCATGTAGGAATTCATGCATTGAAAGTAGAGGTTTCCCGTCATGTTTTCCAAAGCCTCTTTAAATGCAAAATTAATTTCACTGTGGCGGTCATGTTTGCAACTCTGATATAATAAAAGGCTACAAGAAATGTCCTTTCTTTGTCGTTTATTTTAGTCGCTGTAGACATTATTAGCGACAAATGTGCAGAAATAAGTCACAATAAAGCACGCTGTGTACTAGTGATTTTATGTTAAATAAGCATCATTTTTGTTATAAAATATAAAATAAGCAATTTAACTAATTATTTTATTACCTCTTTTAGTATCGTAAATATAACGTACGAAAAATATCTTAAAATATAAGACAAGATTTAAATATTGATATTTATGTTCGTATGTGCACACGAACATAAAATTTTGAGCACACCATTTGAAAAGTATCCTAGTAAAACCTAGTATACATAGTTTTACAGGCGTGGTGGATAAACTTGTTTCAAGTGTTCGTACGACACCGGAATTTTAACCCATCAAATGTATTGTATATCAAATGAACATTCTGTGATATTTTGATACCGATTTAGTTGTCAGTGAATATTTAAATATTCTGACTAAACTAACTAAAAAGACAACAGGTACTATTGAAATATCTATCTGTCTAGGTTAGGACCTAATTTTCTCTTTTTATGTTTGTACAGTAAATAGAATTACCGTCAGAATTAGACAGTGTTGCGTATTTTTTGTAACAAACAACAGGAGTCTTGGAATCAGGGCCTTGTTAAGAATATAATTAACCAAAATTTATTAAAAAAACGTACCACATGTCAGTATTAAGACCAAAAATTATCCATCAATCAGATAATGGAACTTCTCTTTGTATTTGTTGAAAAAAACAGATACCATTGAATGAGAATCTTGTTGAAAATACCTTCTACCGAGATGTAGTAATATTATCTATCATATGTCATTATTAAGACCCAAAATTATCCATCAATCAAGTATCACAACTTCTTTTTGTATTAATTGTAACAAACAACAGGCGCCATGGAATAAGGACCTTGGTAAGTATACATTCCACCCGAATGTATTAATAACATATAAAACATGTACCATTAATAAAACCAAAAAAAAATCTCTGAGAGAACCCCTCTTGAATTTGATGTGAAATAATCCTCATTCTATATAATTATTGATATTTATTTCACTCTATAGATTAGTAGCTGGTGAATTTGGCAAAACCAATATCTGCGGCGATGGTGATCTTTTTCGGCGGCATCGTTCTTTTTGTTTTTCTTAATTAAACCACTTGTTTTCTATCTCCAAATCATATCTTATGAGTCTTCTTATTAATATATTTCACCTTGTATTACTTTAAAACAATTAAAATGAAAACCGGTATACAAATTAATGAGTCACACATGGCGAGAAAAAGTGAATGCTTGACAGATGCAGAGTTGCCAGTATCGTGCTGTTTTGTTTATGATCCCTTTTTTCGTCTAAAACACGCGACACATATAAATTCATAAGACATTCGAACCACATAGTAAATTTTTTAAAGGCATCTCGGATAAGCAAGCTTAAGAATAATTATTGTACACTCGCACCGAAAATTTCCCAAAGGATATTGTCCTATGCGCTATTTTAATGATATGTGTTTTAGATAGATATTGCATATAAACATGCTATATTCCAAGTAGATTGTTAGATCATGAGTAATAATGGCTATAGGTAAGTATTAATGTATTCCTCGACCTATCTACCTCAGTGTTTCAAAATGAAAATGATTAATTTGTGTGTTGTAATTGTAAGATATAAAGTACGGAACAGGACAATTATAATAGGCCTTACGAGTCTCGATATACTCGAAGTCATCAAAAGGTCAACAAAGAGACTTGACCAAAAAAAGAGAGAAACAAACTCCATGTAAACTGTGGAGTTAATTAATTAGTTAATCATGAAATCAGCAAAAGGATTACGGTCACCAAAATAGCCTGAAGAATTGAGAACCTAAAATAGCAGTAAACAGGACACATTATTCGCAATACTAACGATCGTTGGGGCATTTCCTCAAGTGGCACGCATATTTCGGTAAATGCAGCGTTGATGCCTCCCATAACCTGAACCACTAATTAGTGAAGATTGTAGACAGGTGTTGATTCTCCTCCTGCTAACGTCCAGTAGTAAGAGGACGATTAGTTTTTATACAGAAAAATAAAAAAATCATTGATTCTTATATCAATAATTTTGTTTAATATTTATATAAATTATGAGTATCAATAATTTAATATTTTAAGTCTATCCCAGACAATCGCCACCCAAAAAGGACTGTTTAAATTGTCTTTCTTAGCCAATTTATGTTATTGCTTACTGTTTTTTAGTTATTTATGTAATTTGTCTGAAAAACAAATTGTACTATAAATTTGTTAAATTCACATTACCTTTCCAAAAATATATAAAACAAGAAAACGAATAATTATCAATTCAATAGTCGGAAGTTGCAAATCAATAACCTTTTTATCATTTCTTTGATTATAGAATCAGTATGTATATTATGATTAGCAATATTTTGATGGCACATTATTTATAAATAGTTTAACACATGTATGTTGCTTCTAATTATTTTGCATTAATGACGAACGTCAATTTCAAAATAGTTTAATATAACATAAACGGGCTGTTCACCTATAGACCGAAATAAGCATTGTTTATACAAGTAACACAAATAAATCCTGATTTTCCGTTATTTGTAATGAGATAAAAGATCAATAATCAATTAATAATAACAATTTTATAAAATCCTTAATTATTTTATAACAATATAATTACCACTGAAGGTTTTATGAAACAACTATTTATTTACGAGAGAAAATTTCAATCCGTATAACGCAAATCATGAAAGGATATGAATCTAAGCAAACAACCGGAACCAGCCGGTCCTGGCCGGATCGCTGTGTAATTTGTTCCCGAGCTGTTTGAATTTGTTAGTTTGTTTTTCTGCGCGCGTTTTAGTTAGCGAACTTCTAACGATGGACTCTTTGCTTGTCTTCAGTTTGGTGGCAGATATTTGGACCTAAATTAAAACTGATAAAAAGAGTATATTAGGTACTGATTACTGCATAGAAGACAAGCATATGAAATGTAATCAATTGCCATAGTCCATGCTACTGTTCATTAATTTAAGGTACATAAGGTTAGTTTTGAGAATGTTTTTATACAAAAATATTAGTCTTTATACTATTCAAATAATTTCATTATGTATTGGTGAAAGTAGTCAAATTGCATAGTAATTCCAAATTATCTAATAAATATATTGTAGCTGCTGCTGTAATTAAATGTCTTATTTTGAGCAACTACTATCACTATTATCTTAAGTTACATGAATTTTTATTTAACAGAAACGTTGAGTTGATTCAGCTGTAGTGGTAAATTTCCTTAACCTACTCGTACCATGTGATCTCTACGTTTGTAGTAGTTACATCTCCATCATAGTGGCATCCGCTGACAAAGTTATGTTTACGGCTTATTTTATTTTATATTTCATTTGATTAACGTACCTTGAGATAAATATATATTTTTAAACCCATTATTACAATGTTATTTATGCCAAAGCTTGTATATTTGTCTGCTCTATAATTAATAATAACTTAATATATAATAACTAAATATCTAAATATATCGATGTTATGATTAAAATTTCCTATTGGTGACAGTATTATTAGTGGCACCACTAATTTAGAAAATTATTCAACTTTTCTGCTTTTTCAGAGACTTACAGCATGTTTCGTACTTCTATTGAGATGTTTCTATAGTAGTGTTGATGATTCTAAAAGTTCAAATTTAACTCATCTCAAGTAACACTTGGTACTCGTATCATTTATTATCTGTAATAAACAAATTATAAATTACATTAACCATCTAAAAAAATTATATTTATAAAGTATTACGTGACAATGCAATGATTTATATATGTATAAAAAGATAAAACATCTCATTACAGTGTATTATAATATTTAAAATGGTACATTTAAGTCTACCAACTGAATTACTATTAATACCTATCCAGAAATAATTTTCAATGTCTAAATCGCCTCAAATGTACAGACTATTAGTGTTTAACATGTATTAAAACGCAAAAATCATGAACCATAAAATGCGAGTGCTAATATCAGGGGTGGAAGACGGCGGCAGCTTATACGTGACAAACTTCGCGAGTTATGTTAGAATCCCTCTTTATCAAAGTTTTGCCGCAGGTGTTTGCTGAAGCATCGAATCAATATACTCACTGATACCGTAATGTAGTTAGCCCGTCACTGGAAGAGGCATTACTTTTTGCAACAAATCAAAGAACTTCCAAAAGTTACCGAGTCACTGGTAACGTATTTCGTAACTTTACGTTTCGATGATACGAAAATATTATAAAATGGCAGAACGTTATGAATTTTATTTTTATAAGAAAATTTGTGAGTACCATTTTGTACAGCCAACCAAAAATATATTATAAAAGCGTAGGACGTAGCATGATAACATTAATAAGCTGTGTTCCACGTGTTTGAAGCTAACGTAAACACTCTCTCATCGTGTGTCATTCCCTTTTTTACGAATAAAAACATAGGTTCTCAGAATAGAACTAAATTTAGTTGAAGTACCTATATTTTATTTAGACTTATCTTTATGAACCATCAATCTGGTTTTTATTGAAACATGTCTTCTAAAGTAAATTAATATTTAGGAAAAGAATTTTCACCGGAAATTATAAAATTAATAATAAAATCATAAAGACAATTAAACAGAATCCGTTTAATTATCTTTATGATTATTGTAATATAATTATTCACGCTTATATCATAACTCAAAACTTGTAGTCAAAATACAATGTCACTTTAATTTTTGCTTTGAATTTTGTGATGTAATTCACATCAAAAATTTGATCCATTTTAACTGTGTGTGTGACTGTGTGTGACAGTGACTTTTCGGCAGTTTGACGCTGGATGCTGTCTAGCGTGTGCGGTCGCTGTCGGAGTCCACAGTCCGATCAGACTGCGGACTCCGATCGGATTGCGGACTCCGCTCGGACTGCGGACTGCGACCGGGGGGAAGGGGTAGGGGGGATGGCTCTGGTGTCTCTAGACATCTTCAACGGCTTCCTTCCTTCGGTACCCTCCCCTAGCAGGCTATCAGAGGGGAACTCGAGTTGCCCCCTTACTTGCGGGCCGCATTCCTCGCATTCGATGCGGTCCTTTACATCAGCCTTCCTCGCGGCGTGAACTTCGTCTATTACGCTGAAGACACTCTTGCCACACAACTTGACAACTTGAATCAGGCTGCTCAGGCTTTCTGAGCTGGGGGTGGCGTGTGTCGTGACGGCGATCCGCAGGCTGGGTCTAGAAATAGCGCTGCACAAGAAGGAGGTGCTTTGTTTCCACGGCCTTCCAAGGCGCCGGGAACCACTCAGCTGACGGATACGGATAGGTGACGCGGAGGTCCAGGTAGGGCCCTACATCAAGTACCTCCTTAGGTCCTTGATGCCTCGGGCCAGATAGCCTGGTCTGAGGCGCCGCCGCGGGTCGCGGATGGCCGGGGGGTGACGTCGTAGTAGGTTGGAGGGGGGGAGGCTGCAAGACCACTCATCCCCGAAAAGGGCTCCTCTAGCGCACCCAGGGGAGCGAAGGCCAATTTACAGCCCCATGCACTTTGTTCCTTCGATTATTCTTCATTTAATGTCAGACTTATACTTGACAGACCATCTCCTGTAAGCGTCGGTCTCAGATACACGAATATTGCACTCGCTGTAAACATTCATTTCCGACCATAACTTTAATTGTGACAGAATTTTCTCGATTGCACTTTTGTTTCGCTTACATTTACTTTCATTAATTTTTCTTCTAATGTGCCATACATACAGTTAATCATTTTTTGTAATGTACCATTGGATGTACTTGAAAGTTAACTAGTTCATATTCAATCACATGTCTTAAAAGTTTTAAAGAGTCATCTATAAATAAATTGACTGAACAGCTACGGTGAGTCTACATATTCCCGCCTGACACCTTTTTCGATATCTAACTAGTTTGTGTTGTGACCTATGTATCCTTATACAGGCTCTAAAATCAATTTCTATGCTCGTGTTCGGCTGCTCCATACTCCATACACGGGAAATGTTTTCCACAAGTTATGATTCCACATCAAATTCAAAAGCGCAATAGTATTTTTGGATCATCATAAGGAAAAGACCGAATTTATACATCCCCTTCGATTCCTACGAAAACCCGTTTATACATTCAACATTTTCTTATCAATTTCAACCATTACTCTTTTAATTAGAACCATTTTATACAATTTACTCATAATACCGAGTAGGCTAAAGTGGCGGTGATTTCTACATTCTTGTTGTGATGCTTTACCACTGTACAATGGTACAATCACGGAGTTGTACCAGTCCTCTGGTACTTGAGCTGTTCTCCAACAATGGTTGAGTAAATGGTATAGAAGAGTTATCATGCAACTCTGTCCAGCCTTCAGGATTTCAGCATATATCTCGTTTTATCCTGCAGCCTTTCCTCATTTTAAACATCTTATCTATTTTACCAATTCCTCTAACTTTTTTCATTTTATTACCATGGCTCATTCACTTCAAACAAATTCCATTTCTTTAGCAAGAAATCTCCATCTTTTAGAACGTCTAGACACGGGCTTCTGATTTTCAACAGCTGTAAGGTCGCTGTTCTTATGAACTTCCAAAACAAACTTAATGCTGTTCTGGAAGTCGTTGGATAGCCTAGTGTAAATTGCATCTTTCTCCTTCCTTTCTTCTTCTGATAATACATAAGTTGCATTCTTCAATCTACTATATTTCATCCATGCCTCATTTACATCCTCATACGTTGCATATTGTAATCGCTAGTTGACTTTTGAAGCAAACTAAAATAATCAAGCTTTCTTTTTAGCAGAATTTGCATCCTTTACATCATTAAAATATTATCTCTCTAAAATATTATTCTCGGGTTATGTACTCGATGGATGTCGCTAGCGCTTAAACCATTCATATATTCGGCTGCTTATTAGATAGTGCTCTGTGCCAACATCTAGCTCATGATACGCCTGAATATTAAAATGTATTATTAACATTATAAATTTTATGATGGTCTTCAGACTTCCTTCTTCTCTAATATAGATATACATTGTATGTGTAAATATTACGAGCGTTATATGACAAGTACACATTATTTGTGTATATTATGCATGTTCAAATCCAGCTTCAAAGTTAAGACAGTAAATAAATACAACCGAAAACATACTTATTACTGTTGGTGTAATTTTGTCTTATTAATAAGAGATTTCATTTCGTAGATTAATGTTGTAATATTGAAATGAGTTAGCTTTAATGCTAGTTACAAAATAAAAATGGTAGAAGATGTATTGTCATGCAACTAGCAAGGAAGAGTTATTTTTTTTATTTTTTTCTGTTTACATCCTTATTGATTGATGGAAATGGATACTATGTGGTGATATGTCAAGTGAGAGATTACAAGTTAAACGTAAAGTACGACTTACAAATAGGATCGAAAATAGGAAAAAATACTTAAAGTAGGATGGAGAAATCGGAAGAATCAAAATATATATGAAACATAATTATAAAGCATTTAAGTTGAGAGCGATAATATATTTTGTAACAAATTAAATTTGTCATATGAGTAAAATCGTTAATATAAAAAGTTATTAACATTTTAAATGACTTATCATAATTCACCATTAAGGTCCTTTGTCCCCTAGCTTCGCTTCGCATTTGATTTCGTTCCAGGTTTATCCAATGGCTTTTGCTTCGCCAATGACAGTCCGCCGCCAGGTCTGTTTCGGACGACCACGTTTGCGGTTTCCTTGGGGATTCCAGTCTAGGGCTTGCCTCGGTATGTTGTTTGGATCCCTTCGGGGCATGTGGCCTATCTAACTACATTTACGGTGTTTGATCTACTAGTTGGTCTGAACTTCATCACAACGTTCCCAAAACTGCTCGTTGGGATTTTTTTCTGGCCAGTAAATACCTAGGATTTTTTTTTTTTTTTTTTTTATACTACAACGGTAGCAAAAAGGCTTACGGCCTGCCTGATGGTAAGGCAGTCACCGTCGCCTATGGACGCTTGCAACAACAGGGGCATCACAAACGCCTTTGCCGACCTTTTTAAAAACCTATTTACTCCCTTTTTGAAGAACCCATACTGTAATCCCCCGGGAAAGCCTCAGCAGGGAGCTCGTTCCACAATCGGAGCGTGCCGCGGAAGGAAATTACGTTTTGAAACCGCACTGTGCGTGACCATTTAGGCTCCAGCATGTGAGGATGAACACCTGCCGATGGCGAGCGGTGCGATGGTAGAATGTGGCCGTGGGCATCATGTCGAACAATTCTTTGGAACACAACCCGTTGTATAAGCGATAGAAAACACACAAAGATAGATACAATAAGATAGATAGATAGGATACTGTGAAGACATCGGTTGACGAAAACCTAGAGTCTGTGCGAGATGTCCTTTGTGACCGTCCACGACCGACGGCGACCCGGGATGGACCACGCCCCTTCCGTGGCCGGAGGAGATCGGGGGAGGTATTGTAGCCTCCCCCGAGGAGGGTTCCCTGTATCGGCAGGGGAGCGGAGGCTGGGGGTTCCCGGAAGTCGCTTCGCGTTCCCGGGGGCTCCCTACATGCCTGAGGAAGGCCATCCCTGAGGTTTTTAGTGGGTAGACCTCCCCCTTTTGGGGAGCAGAGCCCCACATAACCGCCGGCTCGCCACAGCCGGGGTATGCAACTTAATGCATTTTCCTCAGGGGAATAAAAAAAAGGCCCTCTGATGTTAAAATAAGTTAGCCCTCTTTGTTCTTTAGTGGCCTCTTCGTTTACCTGCTAATAGATTGGTAGCCATGTACATCTCTTTCAGATTACCGGTGTATGCCGTTCTTTGGGCTCCATCAGCAATACCATCAGCCCCCAATCTTTTTTCCCCACGTACTTTTTTTTTTGGGGTGGAAATAAGACCCTATGCTCCATGACACCGCGCTGGCAAGGCGTGGCCGTGTATGGGGTTCTCCGGTCCTAAAGGACCGGCCTACACTGAGAAAAAAAAATGTCTGACAAAGTGTCCATAAAAGCTTTGTTGAATAATTACAGTAACTGCAACAAAACACTTGACACACAATAACAAAGGTCTCATAGCGCCCTCTGCAATTTTTTATTGTTAGAGATTTATTGTTCCTGCGGCTTCGGAAATCTGAACCAAAGTAACAATGTTTATTAACGTTGTTAAGACAGCAACCGCGACTGTTGTTCGAATATTAACTTTAGTGTTTCTAGTATGACAAAATAATCTGTAACAAAACTAAAGTTGTTGTCATGTTTATTTATTACGATACTGGATGAACAATATTCAAAACTAACAAAATTCTCTCATCACTTCACTCGGGCGCCGACACAAAGTAGGTACTTTTTATATACGCAGGACTCGGCTCGGCTCGTCCATTTCCTTCGCGAATGTTCGACCGAGCGGGTGCGAATTGTGTCGGGGTAGCACAATGGCGGAATATACAATCAGTAGAAAAGCAATCACGGTTGAGAACACTAAATATTTCTGCTCTACTATTTAATGTGAATTTAAAAGCAACACAATTTACAACTAGTGCTTAGATTTAAGAACGGACATGAAGCAGGTTGAGTGAATCGTTGGGGTTGCCTACGAAAAATCCAATTCCAAATGATCAAATATAGAGATACACTGATAATATTTTCATATTCGTTTTGTCGAGGGCCACTTCCAGACCGAGGAGGCGGATGCGTCGGACCACTAGTGACGCGGTGACCGACGCACGGTCGGCCGCCTCCTCCCCGATTTTTCCCTTCGCCACGACCAGCGTGTCGTCGGCGAAGCAGACAGCCTCCGTTCGTGGCAGGAGGTTGCCTCGCAGGACCCGGTCCTCTAAGTGCTGGACGATCCGGGAAGCGAGGATTTTTTCCAAGCACTTCCCGGACTCGTCGGTACCCAGCCGGGGAGTCCGCGGGGCGACTCTCCTTTCGGAGCAGGCACAGCCTGCCCTCCTTCCATCGGCTGAGGAAGCAGCCCGTAGCGATGCTCAAACTTAGCACCGCCCGGAACCGCTTCTCCAGGTGTCCCAGGGCGAGGGCCAGAACCCGTGACGGTACGCCATCTGGCCCCGGCGCCTTCTTCTTGCGCCGGAGCCTGTCCCTCACCATGTCAAATTCTTCGTCTGACACGGGAGGGACCACCACCAGGTGAGCTGCTGGCCAGGTGGTCGATCTGATTCTTAGTGACACCATCGAGTGAGTTCCAGGTATATGTGGTGATCACCGTGTATAAATAACGTGCCTACGATGGATAAAACATTTGTCTAGCAAAACTCCAAAAACAGCTCTCCGTTCTCGCAACGTCCAAGAGTCGAAATCCTACACCATACTCCAGGGTGTCATCTTCATTCTCCTTGTCGGAAAAGAGCAGGGTCGGTCTTTTTTGTATTCTTAGTTCTCCGAATCGGTTTCTGCGCAATTCACTGAGGCCTAATATTTGCTTATATCTGAGCATCTCTGCTTCTGCTTGGGCTAGTCGGCTATCGTCGCTCAGCGTTCGCACTTTCCAGCAAGCAATTCCTGTCCGTATTTTCATGCCAAAAATCGTAATTATATGATCGGTCCGTTTTCTCTCTGTTTTTGTTTCAGGAATCATGGTGTTTCAGGTAAGCGAGTGATTAGTCCACTATACCCTAGCCCATTGGTGAAAGTACCACTTTGTAGCCAATAGGCTGGCTCAATTTTATTCAGGTTCCCTCCCTAGTGAGATGGTTCTGTTTTGAGGCGCAGAATACTCGCCTTTCGCCCTGTATCCTTAGCTCATCTGCATCTCAAAGGTGGTAGTAGTTTCCAGAGGGACGAGCGTGGACGTGGATGACGCGGACTGGTTAGGGATCCGCAGTATCTGGATTCCACCCCTAACACCCCTAACCTTGGCATTTTGTATGTCATGCTGGTCTCACTATCAGCGATGCCCACTAACACCATACTCCAACTTCCCTCCAAATTGTTGTACTTATTTGATGTAACAAAATGATGACCAAATCCAAGCGAGTTTTAGTTTTTAGCTTTAGAGATAGAATGAGTGGTATACTAATATACTTTCTGGTTAATAATAACTTTACTACCTCCAAATATTGTTAGTAAAGGGAGACGACGCTGTTATCGAGCCCATGACTAATAAATAAGCAAATAAACTGATGTCCATTAATATTCATGACAGTATTACCGTTATACGTGCTAGCGGTCTTGCACTCTGAAATCATATAACCTCTCTAAAGCTTGAAATAAATACAATAAATTTAGATTTGTTATATTTTACGGGTACATCAAGGTAATTTAACTATTTCCCCTCTTATCTTTCGATAAATATACTATTATAGTATTGCTGGTGGCAGTAACCACAGCAATTGGTTTACCTGATGGTTATTAGTAAACATCGTTTATAAACATTTACAAAGCTTACATGACCAGAAATGCTCTTGTAGTCTACATTATACAACACTCAACTGATACAATAATGAACAAAAAAATTATTGCGCTAAGCCAAACCGGTTTATCGTTGGTTATAAGAATTTCGGTCCAGACATACTTCATATACAGCCGAATGTAATCTTAATAAAACATTAGCCTGATACGAGTATGAGCTACACCGTCTTAATTGTCATTTATGCCAGCTCAAAGATCAAAAAATTGTGTTAAAAATTCTTTAAAAACAAGCTTTTATTTAAATGCGTTAAAAAGTAAAAAAAAAAAAAACATTTACACTAAAAATTTTACTGTTAACCTATAACGTCATTTCAAGTTTAACACATTTGACACAATTTATATGTTGTAAAGGCTTGTCGCGAGATTTAAGTACTCTTTAAGTACTAAAATTTTAAAACTAAGAAAGTAAATAGTTAGTACGTCATCTCGGGTACACCGCCATATTGGATTTTGTATGACGTCACTACAATTATGCATTGTCATCCAAATTAAACGTGTATACAAAATTTCAGCTCAATCGGTTGAAAGCAAGTGCCTTAAAATTGAGGTGTAAAATACCACCCGAACATACAAACTTTTTAAACTTGCAATGTTACATACATTGCAAGTTAAATAAAAGCTTGTAGTAATAGGAATATTTTGGGATCCGTCTCGTCACACCCATTGCCATTTTATATTATGTAACAATGAAAAGAAATTTGTAATGAAGTGAATTGAAAATTGATATTTTTTTCCTTTTTTAGAGTTCTTGAAATGATCTCATTAATTTATTTATGTTTTTATGTTGCACAAATAAGCGACAAAAAATTAATAGTTGGTTGTAGAGAATTTCAAAAAAAAGATTATTTTTATGATAGGGATTCCTGTTCGTGTTAGTAAGATGTTCTTACTATCCATTCGATAACTCAAAAGGCAATTCAACAAAGTATCTCTAAACCCCTAAGCCGTTTTGATGATATCAAGTTGAGAACTTTTACAACTGGGAAATATATTAAGATATATAAAAATATTAAGATTACTCAAACACGAATGAGTTCACGGAAGAAATCAATTCAAAAATGTATGAAGTCTGAAACATTTTTTAACTCTCAAGAGCAGGCGGATGATCTTCATTCAGTCACGACCTACCCATAATACCTTTATTTTTCCAAATCATAAAAAGATATTGACTGATAAATTAGAAAAGACATGAATATGTTTTCTTTTAATAACTTTTATGTATTTAAGAAGTATAATCTAAACTTTTAAATTAATGCAATATAAAAATGTACAAACAAAAATCTAATATTATATCAAAAGCGATTTAAATGTAAAGTTTCTTTTAAATGTTAATATACTCTACAATACACATAGGAACCCGGAGACCACACATCCGACTTTGCTGGCGGCCTGAGATATGATTACTTATTTTATTTTGAGCCTACCTTTTATTGATATCATTTTATAAAAAAAATGTTTATCCAATTTATGGAATATTATCTTTTTGTGAAATAAATAACAAACATATTAAAATGGTCGTTACAATCTTCATAATTAATTATTTTAAGAAAACGGTATGGATACTGTACATAATAATAATAATTGTGTGATACAGAAACCGTTTAACGTGATATACATATATACCTACTAGAGATAGCAAAATATTTAGGAAAGAGAAAAAGCTTACATGTGACTCCAAACAAACACTAAGTGCTGCGTTAGAGCCAGCAAAAGAAGTCTGGCCGGCGTTGCAGCGCCAAAGCAACTGCTAAACTTTACTCGCAAATTGACTCCACGTATTCGCTTAAGGTGCAGTTTCTTTCAACCCAACTCAGCTTTAGACTTGGTTCGAGTAACAGCTTGAAGCGTACAATTAACCGTGATTATTACGATTATTGTATAAAATCTGAATGAAATCATATGTAGATATGAGAATAAGGTTATTAAAGATAATCTATTAAAAATAATGCTATTTTTTAATTTATAACAGCTAGTATAATGACGAAGTACATTTTGTAATAGTCTATTCTGTATCTACAAAGACCTGATTATGTACCTTCTCCATAACATGTTGAATCTTGTCAAATAAATTGCTAGATGGAAGGACTAGATTTATGAAAAAAAATTACGATTCATTGGTTGTTTAGAATTATTTTTACTTATCTCTGTTTATCCACCTTTTTCTTTCTTCAGGTAAAATAGTATTTCATTTGACCTAGTTTTCGTTTATTTAATAGTAAGTCGCGTCCTCTTTTGAATTGTGATCGCGCATTAGGTCGTATTAAGAAATACGAAAACTAAGCAGAATGGCATTTTAAGGACTCTTGCATCGCAACTTTGTTTTGCATGAGTTTCTTGTGTTAGTCGATTCGAGATTTTCACCCGACGTGAAAGGATTAAATGTTTATCTTGTTTGCTAACAAAGTCTAAAATGAACTCTTCAGAAAGTTTACCTTTCCTGGCGCCATGCAATGTTTTTTGACTTTACATACAACTTTGTTGCACAACAAAAATTTCGTTGTCTTTCATATAAGTACTGAAACACACGGAAACTTTATCAGTTTACTGACATTTTGATAATGGTGTTACTTATTAGAACGCTAAGGCTAAAGTTGATATTTCTGGTTTGCTTACTGCTTCAAATTTAAATTTGAATTACAAAGGTGTTACTATACCCATGAGTATGAACTCTTCTAGAAATATGACCACTTAAAAAGCAGTGGAGGAAAAATCCTTCACAAGTAGAATGAACTAAATAGTATACCTGAAATGGCCTAAAGCAGAGTTTTCTCTCATATTAACGCAAATTATGAGCTTTCCAAGCTAGAAGGCAAATTTCGTTTTCATAGAGATGAAACTTTAATTCTGTACCCAAGGGCGACAAAATGCTCATGTGGTCGACTTAGAATCTCTCCGTCGGCAGTGCAGAGAAGAGTTGAATTTAATACAAATTAGTTGCATTCGTTTTAAGAATATAATATTCACATCTCCTGAACACATCCTTTAGAATGTTGAACTATCTTTTTCCTAAATTGCTAAATCACAAGGATCCCAAAAAGTAAAAAACAACTTACATAACAAATACTTAGGAATCGATTATGCATTTCTTTAAATCATTATTATTTATAAAAAGTGTAATAGTCATCGTGAAAAAAAATATTAATGTAAATAATTAATTATAGATGTGCCCCGGGGATGGATATTCACATTATCCTAATCTATATGATTAATCTCCCATATATTACTGGCAATATATGTGATAATACTACTACTGGTACTATTTTGTTTGCAGATGTTGTGTCAATATTTAACAAAACTATGTAAAATTTTTGTTGTACCAAATGTTAAATGAATGGAGATAAATGTGACACTGAGTAATAATATATTTGATGAATTCATTGATAGTTCAATATGTTTGATTAACAACTAGATACACGAATTCAGCAATATCTTCGTATTGTATCTGTATTCTATATGATACTATCTTATCTTATGGAATACATGAAAAAAGAGAAGTTACATACTACAAAAATAACTTTTGTACTAAGCAGTTCGTCAATTAAATAATATGTATCTAATATACAATAGGTAACTATTTACTGATCAAATAAATAGAAATATTTAAATATATAATATTTTATATAAAATCATTTGAAGCATAAAATTATTAATATAATATTATATAATACAGACATTAATGATTAAAAACTGTTGAACTCATATATTTTGTTCGCAGACTAACTTTCAATTAACTTTTGTGTATTAATAGAAGTAAAAAAAAAAAGCAAATGTTCCCTTCCATTACTAAAAAATAGAATTATAAATCAATATTGTAGTTTCATAGGTGTGCAACGTGAATATAATAATCGAAATTAAATAGGTGATTCTGACTTTATTGTTATATCACTGAAACTAACGATAAAAATTATATTGTAATAAAAAAATGTACATAAGTTTGAAGTGCTCTGACAATGATACTGCAAAATTTAAAATTAAGTCAATTTTGCTCATAGTTTCATGACGATCACGGAATAGAACTTAAATGCTCAGTGATGAGTGTTTTCGCTGAATAATTACTGGGTGACTATAAAGTTAAGGAGAGGCTATAAAATATTTACGTTTATATTTTATATAAAAAAATATACCATAGTATTCATCTCCTGTAAGTACCCATCATTCTATTACTAATATTAACAGCGACGTGCGAGTCAGCCAGTTCACTGTTATAATATATTCACTGTTATCAATAATATAAAACAACAAAGCGCTAAAATATTACTAAAACAACATTTTATAACATACCGTAATGTTAATCAACGTAACGTAAAAACATAATTATGAAGTATTTATAATGCAGAGCTCAAAATAAATAATTTAGAGAATAAACGAATACTTGGTCTGCGAAAGGCACGCACGTAACATAAATTTGTTACAACTGATTACCAAGTTTGAGAGAAGTTGTCATCGCAACCTCGCGGACGAATTTTTTTATTGTTAATGCTATATCTGGATATTAGAGATCAGAGTTCGCGTCTGTACGCTGCGCTGCTACGTGATTAGAATGAGCCCTTCCCTAATATTCATCGGTTTAAAACCCAGAGTGTGAAAGGGATACAAAGTTGGGAGTGAAAGAAACTACCCAACTCGGCGAGAATCCGTGACCTCTCAGCGACTTGAGTCCGCAAAAATATGGACGGTAATAACATAAATCCCTGTGGCATATAAAACACTAAACGCCCTCGGAGTATCCTGGTAGTCTGGGTCTTTAAGAATGGTAAAATATTAGCGAGCATATGAATATTACGTCAAGATTTTGACGAAAATCGTGGTGTTCAATCGCGAGCTTATTGATATAAAATTGATAATATTAACGTTGAAAAAGATTTCATCTTCCTCGATAACTATTCATCTAGGAATAATTAATGAAAACAAAGGTCTCCAATCTGTTTCAATCTGGTCAACTTTGAAATCACTTCCAAGTTTTGAAATAGGTCTCATATTTTGCTAACATTCCGTCAGTGGCTTTATCTGCGTGAAAAAAGTTACACTATAGCAGTTTAGTTTTTTGATGTCGTCAACTTTGCGATATCAGAAATATTTTTCGAGAAAATACTAGCTTGCACGATGGAAACTTATACCGATTTCTTAAACCATGTTTTATCGCCCATTGCAAAGAGTATGAGGGGGTGTTTAAAGAGTTACGCAAGTGCAACGCGTAAGGAAAAGTCCGTGTATTCATAAGTCTATATGCTGTGGGTGGTATCTAATTACTATTTCTTATGGGTTGTTTACCTAGTGCATATAAAACTCTTTAAAGGATAAGTGCGTGAATATTCTTCCATTTACACCCTACGCGTTGTTACATCATCTTCGAAAATCGTAATATTATACATAATCTATCTGCCCCATTTTCGCTACCTAAACAGATAATTTTTAATACATAAGCTCTATAAGCAATATCAACCAACGTCATACACATATTAATCAATAAATAACTTACTTGAAACTTATTTGTATATAATTAAATAGGTCCTAAACGTAAATAAAAATTGCTATGACTGTTTTAGTGATATAACATTACAGTTTGTTGAATTTTATCCAAATCTTATATATAGATGTTTCATCAGATAACTTCCACGTAAGTTGAAGGAAATGATTCGATTTTCAAAGTAAACGCAGTCGCCCCCGAATCTGCGTTTTAGACTCATGTAGAACAAACTCTCGAAGATGGGTCGTAAAGGCGGGTCGGTCGGGCGACGCATAAAATCTGGATAAATGATCGAGGGCTCGCTGATTGATTTCTTTCTGATGCGCCACAAGGCAAAAGATTAGAACAGGAACTGGTTTATAATAAAAGTCTACAATAAAAATATCATTCAAACTCTTTTAAATCTTATTTAATTTGTTACTCAATTTGGTAATTGAAATGAAACAAAAAAATATTACTAAATCTGATCGCGTTCGGTAAAGGTAATTGAATTTTAATGTAATGGCCGAATCAACCTATTCCAAAACATCGAACTCTATTAGGTGTATGTTTAAAATTACTTCAATTGCTTGGAGAATTGTATGAATAAAAATAATCTTTACGGTGAGACCCTACTCTACTAAAAAGGGAAACAAGATCTCAGAGTCGAATCTTGAGCTGAGGGATCAGTATAACTCTCAAAATTGTCAGCCACTAAACGATCTTGAAGTCTATGACTCGCGATATACACCGATTCAGTAAATAAAGTATTACATAGGTTATACACAGGAATGTAAGTTCTAAAGTGTTCGCGAGTGATCTATCACTTGCACAGAGTCTGCTGACGAATGAAGACAGAATAAGACGGTAGAGTACTCAAATAATCCTAACTTAAATTCGAGACCGAACGATCGAGCATAGGTACCTGGTGGTACCGTTCTTTCAAAAAGGTAAATAAAACCCAGGTGAAGAATTCTTTTCTCTTTTCTCGAGAGTCATCACGAATCGTCTGGCGCGCAAATTTGTAGCTTTTCAGTATGCCTAACAAAACCAAATTCCGAGAAGGCTAAAATACTGTGGCAGTTATACAGAAGATCGAAGAGTTCAACCTACCAGTATGCTTGGCGATTATGGATTTGGCCGTGCTTCAGTCCAGAATTCGAGCACAATACGCCTTCAACGTGGTATTAGACAGGGCTTAAATCCCAACGGTGCTATTTGCGAGACGGACGAGTTACGATGTTTACTATAGACCCGGCACTTTGATTTTATAACTACAGCTGCTACAAAAACAAGCACTCTTATTCCACTGACATAAGACAAGCTTTAGCTTGAGTGGAAGCAGTCATAAGCCAACACCAATTTGTTTGACATGTTAATTGGTTGAAGAATTCCCTAAATTACCACATTATGCTGGTAATATCTCCCCAAAGGGCAGAATAAAATGTCATTGTAGTCACTTATTTGTGCACAGGATTGAAATAAATCTTTGATTGCAATCATATTCTTCACGTAATATTTAAATAAAATAATAATGATAAAAAAGTACTACAAAATATTACATACATATAATCGTGCCAATTCTTACCAAAAATTTAGAGATGTAATTAACTAACCATATCTCCCCACTTTTTGTTATATTCCATTTCACTGCTATAGCATGTAGGCCTATGTGCCCGGACAGTGGTCACTGATATCCAGATACTTCTAAAATATGTAATTGCTGTTATTTTATTATATACACTTTATTGTACAACATGTAACAACATATCATTAAAGTAAGCCTACAGTTGTTGGAGTTATCTCCAAAAAAGATTTCTTTCAATCAACCCATGGTAGTGTATTAAAAACTCAAAAAAATCAAATAATATAATATAATCCACGTATTTAATCATTAATAACATACAACATAATTTACCATAATACAAAAGTGCAATATAATGTATATAACATACATAAATAAATGATAAAATAATACCAATACAAATAAAATACATAACTAAGCTGATATATACAAAATAATAAACTTATAAATATAAAATATACTATGTATTGATTTTCAAGAGGCAATACTTTTTAAGCTTTTGTTTAAAGGAACATTTAGATGGACAATTCTGGATATGTGTTGGGAATTTATTCCAGACTTGAGCGGCACGGAACGAGATCGAGTAATAAACGGGTGTTTGTAGTAGAAAGTTCAAGAATTTAATCACATATTGTCGCTTCGGATGGTCATGAGGTAGAAGGTTAGAATTATGAGATGTAGGTAATTAAAGAGCTTTCAAGGTGTTGTATACGTTTGAAAGGACATGCACATTACAACGAAACAGGATCGAAAGCCAATTCAGACCAAAGATGAATCGAATTGAGAGATTTTGCAGAGGTTAAAATTGGTTAGTAAACACTTCTATAGTGTTTATATAGCAAATAATAGTAATCGAGAATGGGAAGATCACAAGATTGCACAAGCATAATCTAAACGGGACAAAAAACTGGAATCACTTGAGAGAGTGTAATTAAAGATAATTACGCGTTCTAACTTCATTAATATGCACAACCCATGACATATACGTACTTCATAAAAAGTCGCAGATTTTTAAATATATCGGAATATTTGAGTGATACGCCATTATATTTAACGTTCGGACGTCTGTTTCGTAAAAATCGCGGAAAGTTCCGCTATGTATATTATTATTATTTTTTTAATGCTTTATGGACATAAAATGTAAGACTTAGAGCCATTAGACGTTTACTGTCAGGTGATTAGGATAATTGAGAGAGTGCCGAGATAGATAAACAACATCAATCACATTACACACAGACTTCACGATCCATTTCTATATAATAATCAACGAACATTCACAATAAATAAGCACTTAAATACAGAACATTATATGTCATCATCTTTATACTTTGAAATCTTTTAGTATTTCACCTATTTAGTTTTCAAAGCAATATGAAGAATTAACTATGTACATAATTTATATATTTACATGTCTCAACTTGTTATTAAAAATGTTTATTTATTAGAGTTATTCAAAAGTGAACTAGACCATACTTATAATTTAATGAAGTTGAAAAATAAACAGACATACACAAAAACATCCATTAAAGCACCTTTAGGAAGGCATCGTAAAAGTGAAGTAAAATTTTCATTAGACCTTCAAAAGTGGTATAATGATCGGACGACCGTTAAATGGCATTATCTAACACTGCCGTAGCATAATCTGACTCCTTGAATGCATAAAGAACTATAAACGTCAGATATCATCTAATTGAACTTCGAGTAATGGCAGTGAAACATTAAAACGCCTGAGGTAACGATCGAAGGACCTTTTCAAGAGTAAAATATTTAAATTCTGGCAACAAATGAACGCTGGAATGTAAGAGCGTAGGGTTTGAACTGAAGAGGCAGTTTAATTAAAACCGGCCCAAAGATTCCGCTTAGGTAGCTTTCCGAACGTTTGCAAGTCATTTTGAGAGTGAATAATATTTGGAAATTTTAAAAGCGATTTAACCTGTGTTGCTTTAGATTGATTATACAAATATATCGCTTCTTTTCGAGTGTGATTATTTAGGGTAACATGGTGAAATTAAAAACAAATTAAATATGGTTTGTGATTTTAATTAAATATAACTCAAATTGATGATATTTTTGAGCGACTTGTTATATACAATGTTAAAAATGTTAATACAGTTTTATTACAGCGGCGTATTCAACTTTCATAAAGATATTATGTTTATGTTTTTATACCAAGTTACAGCAATTATAAACACAGCTTTATCTACACTCATGATGATTTGTATTTTCTACAAAGGAATCTATTATTATCATAGTCTTCAGTCTTCATCTAAAACTTACAAATCCAATCTTTCTGCTATTAAAAAATATTGTTACGAAAATGTATTGTCAATATCAATAAGTGGATATTAAAATTAGTATTTATATAATTATAAAATATTTATTATTACCATAGTATCAACGAAATCGACCAAAGCACCAAAATTTAATACATTTTTGTGAGATTAGAGCCTGTATATTTGCCTTTATAAAATTAAACAATATTGATGTGTAGGGTTAATAATCGAAAATTATTCGGCTTAGCGAAAACATTTATATCTAATTATGCATATTTAATGTTGTTGCTATGTTTTTTTCTTCCTGTGTTACTTTATTATTATCTGTTTTTTTTAGAATTTATAAATGATACATAATAGCAATGTAATGGTCTGCACAAGCATTGATATCAATGTTTATTTCCTATAATTGGCTATGGTGGCGGGTATTATCTTCACGTAATGCAGATCTGAACAACAAACTGGTCCGACTTCTAAATAACTACATTCGATTTTGATTTAAGACGTCGTAATCACGTCTATGAGAATCAGCATTTGAAACGGCTTCCAATGTGGCAGCATAGGCACATAATAACGTTGACTACGTTCTGTTTTTTATAACCAATCTCTATTACATTAGCAACAACGTTAGATTAAAAATGTCTTTAAAAGATTTCGTTTGCGTTTTAATGACCTATCATTATAATTTAGTAGCAAAATATATAATAGTTCACTGAAAGAAAATATTTATGTAGGTATTTGTATTTCATAAATGTATCTTATATTTACTAAAATATTACTATATTGTACTGTATATCTTTCTATGTACTAAAATATTATTTATTACTTATGTATTTGACTAAAGCTTATTAAATGTCATATTTTATTGTCCTCATATGTAATAACAATTACTTCACATGTACTGAAAGTAAAATAAAGGAAAACGTACGTAAAACTTGTTTATATTTGTAAATTATATGACCATTTTTGATTACGTTTGGCTCGATGGGTGGAATAATTCGGTCCAACGTAAATGTTTCAAATAATATTAGCAAGCTAAAATACGTTAAATGCTTACACAGGCACTATAACATTATCTATCTTCGAGAAATTCTGAACGAATATCGGTGACTTGAAAATAACGCAAATTGTTCGAAAACTGTAGAGGCGTCTTAGGAATTTCATATCCCAAACAAATTTTGAACGTAATGAATTCCAAACGCTCCAGGGCCATAACAAATACAAATAACCAGTATGAGAAGTATAAAGTGAATAACACCTTCTTTAAAAATTATTGTTTCTTATTAATCAGTAGCGCTTTAGTTTTCTTTAGCTATATAGGATATTGTAAGATATTGTTTTATTTATATATATTTATTAATATACATTCTTCCATTCGTGGCAGTGAATGTTCACAGATACGTATAAAGCGGGCTGCATTTTTTATGTCTTGTCCTTATGGACCAAACTCCACTTTTACCGTCAACCTTAGGTTACTAAGGTTACTAAGGCTATGGATATGAAATTGCTAATTGTTCTCTTAGGAACGAGTGTGATATAGATGTAGCGTAAATTACACTACTTACACACTTACAAAGTTATAAATCGATTTAATTGTAGTACACTTCGTATGCTAGGTTACAAATCAATATGAGAACCAAAGTGGATCGATCGTCTCGAATTGGAAAATATTATTGGACAACTTATATTTAATACTGAAGTTGTATTCACTATGATCTGCAACCTAACGGGCTATCTTTTGGCTATTGCCTCTAAGCTGAATTTTATTTTGAATATCGCAAACATAATTTTAGATTCCGAAATGCTTCAAGTGGCCCTGTCCCGGTATTGTGGCTCGGGAATCTATTGCGAATAAAATTATTATTTAAGTAATAGGATAGATGTACAAAACATCATTTTAGTAAATATGAAATGGCGTTTATGAAATGCAATTTAAGATCACCATTTAGCCGTTACAAATAATAGAAAAAGCTTTTATTACATGTAAGATAGTTTTAACGCACAATAAATCAATTAAAGTGCATTATAATAACTTTATCACTATAGGGAATATGGCTATCAAATTATTATTGCTTTTATAAAAATATTACATAATCATTATCATTAAAAGAAAGTTTCCACAGAATGATGATTACTAAATAATTCGACTGAAAATTAATATTATATATAATTAATGAAATAATTAACTAAAGCATACCAATTTCACTTTTCCTTTTACTCTTTTTTCTAACATTATTCTGTTTGGTAAAAGTGACATTGCTTATTCGTCCAAACTCAATTTCTGCTTATACTTAAACTACAGTATTATATGGTTGAGTTAATTGTATCTTGTGCGACGAATATTTCCAAAGAATACACGCTAAAAACCAATAAATGCTTTGATTAAACAAAAAACCTACTAACAAGCAACGAATACATTGTAGGTTTGTTAGACGGTTGAGTTAGTTGTAACGGGTATCTTAGCTAAATTTCTTACCTCTACACATTGAAAGATTGCTCTATGATTGCGAAGAGCTTACGTAAATCCTGTATTACTCGTAGAAAACGTAACAAAGTTAGCAATTACGGAATCATTTGATTAGATAGAGAGCAAAGCCAGGGGGGTGATGATGAGTACTGATAGATGAGTGATACTAATACATCGAAAGGCGCCGTACACCGAGTCACAAGGTCCAGTTGGATTTCCTCTCTGCTACACCACCCGCCACCCGCACCCGCACTGAATTGCTAATTATGAATATATGAAATGCTAAGAGTTTCGAGTTGTGCGTCATTACTAGTCTTGTGCCCGTGGATTTTTGCATAGGGTAAGATATGCTTTCCGTGATAATAAAATATCCCTAGTCCAAGTTGTTATTAAGTGAAGAGAGGTGGTCTCAGCCTACCCCAATGGGAACATTTATGTATGTATGTATGATTACTATCCCTGTACCAAATTTAATCATAATTGGATTATTACCGCCGGAGATTACCGCGAACATCCAAATTCTTAAATTTTTTATAGCTTTATAATATTAGTATTGAATGTATACTATATATTTAGTTTGAGAAAACTTAAGGATAGTTCCCAAAAGGTGATACAATTAAGCATTTATTAACATATGTGTATGCGTACTAAATAAAATAAGTAACTCCTTTTTAATTACAAACAGAAAGTACCCTTTGAATCTGTCAGGCAAATTGCACTGTTAGAGACAGATATTAAAAACACCCGTTATTTACTGACCATGCGACACAAAAAGGGATCGCCCTCCGAGGGAATCAACGAGACTGTGCTATAGACCGGATGTACCTATACGACAAATAGAGGTTGTTTCCTGTGACAAATATTAAGCTTTTTTACAAGGCCTTGTATGTTTACAATAAAAACAACATATCAGCATGATTGGACTCTGATATTGAATTCGTTTGTGGAATATCTCTTAACAATATTTGTTGGAAACTGTTTTGAGTGTACTATGCGTTAGTACGCATACCTAGTGGTATTACAATCTCAGACCGAACTTTAGATATACATAGATTATTACTACCGACACAGTGATCCATAATTTTAAACGCTTGCTCACAATATATATACCTGAAATATGTGTTTTTTTATCACAGTACTCATCACTATGAATTCAGCAGATACTCATTGTAGGATATACGTTATTCTCAAATATTTCCACACAATACGAATGTCCGTCGCATTCGGCGTAGCTTTCCGTTCCGCCGTCCACTTAGGGCTTTTCCTGTTTGGAAATCCTAATGGCGGGTGTTAGGTCGTTTCCCACGACGGCGACGCTGGTCCAAAACGACCTGGCGGTGAACAACATCACAGCATTAGTGTCATATTATAACTGAGTAAAATTGACTTTGTCCAAGGTACTCGAGTGATAGACATATGTTCCGACATATGCCTACGGAGGCCTACCAACACTACGATGTCCGCATCGCGTAGTTGGTAGCCCTCCCGCAACATGAGCAGACGTTTTGGTGAGGATAATAGGAAACGCTGGATCGACCGGTGCGGAGATTTTTGGGGAGGCCTATGTCCAGCAGTAGACGCCTAATGAAATGATGATGACGAAGTATATTATATGTGTGGTATCCGTTTAAATAATAAACAAAGCGTTTATTATTTAAGCGGATATTATAGCTTTGTTAAAATTCTTTACAAAGACGTCAATTTTCACATTTTCGTCTCATTGTGATTGAGTATGAATAATCTAGTTTTCGAATAGATAAGACAACTTATGAATCGCACTTTTACTAAGAGGTATATATTTGGAGCAGATGCGAATTCACCGAAAGTTTTCATTTCTTTAAAATGAAAGTAAAACTTGTGAAGTCAATTTAATATGAAATAGCAAATACATTGTTATTGTCAATCATAAATTCAAAATACACTACCGCTAATGCAATATTAATATACATAACTATATTTAGTTTCAAAATAATAAGCAGTTTTTATTTTAAATATGTACATCTAACATCAAGTACAGTAGCATTTCTTGCGGCTCATTTCTTTCGTAAATGAATCAAGGCGCTATTTCCTTTTTATTTCTGCCATCTCCTTGTAACATTATATATTTTCCTGTTGAAATATCTGCATTTTCTATCTCTTGTTTTAGTATTTTATTTTATGATGAAAGTTACGATTTACCCTAAATCCGATAGTTTAGATGATTAAAATATGTTTTTATACTCTACTAGTAGCAACAATGGCTATAAAGGCGATAAATGCTAATTGTTATAAGAATCATATCGAAACCTGCACTTTATTTTTATATAGAAATATTTTTGCGTCTTGATTTTTGATTGCTATATACATAAAATCATTTTTTCTATCCTATACAAATACCACTACGTAACTTAGGTACAAACGTACCGTACCGTACGTAGTGGTATTAGTATGGGATACGTTGCCTTTGTGGCTGTTGAGGCCAACCGCATCACCCTAATACAATCTCACACCGGTAAACCTTATTTTAGTTTAAAAAAAATAGGTATCAAAACATCGTTATTAATGTATCATAATAATACCATTCATGAGAATATAGTTAGACCCCTTAAGAAGACCATGTTCCATAACCAAGAATAGATCGTTTAGCAAGACTCAGGGTCATGTCCTAAAACTCGATCCATCCAAGCTTTGTCAGAAACGATCGTTCCGGACTTATTTAGAAGACTGGCCGTCATCTAGTTTCTGATTTTAGTCCGCTGGATTTTGAGTTACGAGTATGAATAGTTGTACAGAGTGAGATTTGCTCTAAGCGCCCACGATAATTTGGAATTCCTAAAAGAATCTATAAAATTGGCAGTGAATAATTTCCTCATTCCACTATTGATTCCTGACATCAACGTTCAACGGATTGTATTGCAGAAACTGGAGATTACTTCAAATTAGATTCACATATTCTTATAGTTTTTTATTATTAAATCAACTAGCACAAATTTAAGTAATAAATCGTACATGTAATAAAAAAATGATTATAGCTTTTAAAATATTTATGGCAAGACTAAGTTTTTTGATATTATTTATATATATAGATAAGAATTTACTTTCTTTTACTTTAGATTTTACATAAAAGTACCTATAACCACGAACCTATTCGAAGGAGTAGCGTAAATAACTGATTGCTCAACCTGAAGGTTTCCCAAGCAAACCGTCTTTATTAAAGCCACTACGATATTCGTAACAAAGTATTTCGAAGTCAAATTATCAAAAAGCAGCACGCAATTTTTTTTAAATGGACTACAGCAACGTCGGCCAAATTTAATACTAGCCGAAACTAACTACCTACAACTAACCAACTACATGTAATATCAAGATATTATCTTAAGATTTCAAGATTTTAAATAATAAAGAACTTAACATTTTGGAGTTATATGTCACTGTCTCTGGGGTCCCGGGTTCGAGTCCCGGTGGAGGCAGATGTTTGTGTGATTAATGCATTGCGAGCATTTGTGTTTTTGGCGTGGTTGTTAAAATATGTTTCTATCTATGACATAATACAAGTCTTCCAGATTTTACTTTGGGCTAGGCTAATTGGTCTAAGTATAAGAAATATTTATAGATTTATTTCACATTGTACAGCTGCGTCTAGTTTGACTAAGAAAAAAATAATTACTTTGATTTATCTTAACTGTTTCTGCTACGTAAATCTAGCCTAACCTATTCATACTGTGTCATGACTACTGGAGATAAACCTTCCCAGTACATCGATATTAATTGATATGTTATGTAAATGAAAAAGTATTTTTCGTAATATTAGTGCAAATCATTAAATTGTATTCTATAATACTGTGAATATTCAATAAATACAATAAAATATTTCGCGAGATAAGATACTTGCAATTCCCACTACAATAATTAACATTAAAAAATAAAAAGATTCATATTTTCATTTACAAGCAAATGTAGATATTTTAAATAACGTTCATCATGTGTTTTTTTATTAATTACTGAAAAAAAGCTTTCGTAAATATATTAAATAATAACACAGAATAAACGTAACATATATCTAGATACAGAAACCATTAGAAAAGCAAACTACTAAAAAAGTATGAATATGTGTTAGTTTGGTACAATGACCATATTGCTGTCGACACCGATAAGGTCCGTAAATGTAAATGTGCACCCCTAACAGCGTGAAAATATTACAATGGTATTTTTGTTTTTATCTCTAGCGTCTCTTGCCGTAACAGCAATATTATATTATACTAGTATATAACATTGCTGTTACATAGGGATACATCCTTATGTAACATATCCCTATGTAACAGCAATGTGACGAAGTCATCACCCTGGCTTTTTTTATCGATATCCATAATAATATTATAGAAAGAAAGAAAAATGTTTATTTGGCACACCAACAATTCATAATACTTAATATTTATATATTATTATATTTATATATTTAATACCATAGATACTATAATACCAAAAAGTCCCCACTCCGTAAACGGTCGCGATATCTACGCCACGACCACGGGTATTCTGTGGCGCCTTTTACGTTATTTGTGTCGGCACTAGCCCAGTCACAAGGGTGACCGTTGCTCAATACAAACCTCTGCGCAGACGAAGCCATGGGCACCAACCAGTATACATATATACACACTAATATGCACATATATATATATATAAATAAATACATAAATATATACCTACATACATACATATGCGAATGCGAGGAAAATTGTGTGTTAAGTTAAACTAAACATATCTGTATTCTGCTACTTTTTCTAATTTTTGCAGCAATAATGCATGCTTTTTTAATTTATCTTTGAAAGTATAGATACAGAAGACAGTACAAAACAGAATTCCAGTACAGAATTTATGGAAACTTTCAGTATTTCGTCATTTTTTGACAGTAGCTAGAGACAGGGAATCAACTGGTATAGCCCTCGCGCTTACATCAACCGTGTACATACCAACAATATATTGTTTGTTAAATTGCTTTTTAGTTAAAATTATTGTTGGTTGGTCCCGCATTGTTTTATGGCAATATTATGTACCAAGGTATAGTCAGGGCGCGGGAGAATTTCTCTTCGAAACTACTCTGTGCGTGATCACTTCACTCCACCGAGTTACGATAAATAACCTGCCGATGGCGAACGGTGCGATTATAGGATTTAGCCATTGGCGTCAAGTTATACAATTCTTTGGAACACAACTCATTGTATAATCAATTGGATTTATAACAGTAGTAAAACTAACAAAGTTGCTGTTGTTACCTATGTATCATGTCGACGTTGTTATGGCTCATTAAATAGTATAAACTCTGTTTACTCAATGCGGAAAGTCAGAAAGCATATACAATAATATTCTATTTCTAGATTGCTTAAATATCTTATAAAACAGCGGTTAAAGCTACCCCTACTCCCGGAATAAAATATCAGAACTGGTTTAAGCGCATGGAAAATCATATTAAATATCGTGAAGAATACTTCGAGACATAGTTAAATGCATATATGTATAAAATATAATATAAAATGTATATATTCTATTTGTTAATATTTTTTAAACTACAAAACTTAAAAAGGCGTGTAAACCAGAAATAACAAAATACACAGAAGAATCTGGGTGGCAGACAGAGGCCGACGAATAGCAAACTTTAAGTAGCGGAAAGTTCCTCGAGTGGCAGACATATGGCGAGAAAAGCAGCGACGATAGGTCTCTTACAAGATGGACCGAGGTTTTGGAGAAAGAAGCTGGATTCTAGGATTCTTATGTCAAGCATTAGGCATCTCTTCTATCTACGTACCTCCATATCAGCACATAGCTTTTAGGTTATTTTTTACATTTTCAGCCATTGTCAAACATGTCGAATCTATTACTCTTTTCCGCCGCAAACCATTTTAAAACAATTTTTTATAGAACCGTGAGACAGTTCCTGCGACTTCCGCGTCATGTAATCTATTATCATCACAGGCTATATACATCCCTACTGATGGGCACTGAGGGGCACGAGCCTTTACTAGGGCGTCTACATTTGGGCGATTAGGCCTTAGTCAACCAGGCAAACCCAGTGCGGATTGGTTGACTTTATACTGTATACCTTTGAATTTCGCAGTTACATTACTACGAGTATGTTTTCCTTTACTGTAGGAGCGTCTGATAAATGTACTTATATATCGCTGGCCCCGGACAATAAAGCAGTAACCACCGGCTACGCCTTTCTTCATGTTATTTGATTTTTGGCCTCTCTGTCTATCAAACTATACCTTTTATATTTTCCTCATTTTTTATGTAATATTTAAATAACATTAACAACTTTATTGCGTGGAAAATTATCGTATATTTAATTTCTGTACTATTATTTCACTTTATAAAATATATAACAATTAAAACTTTATAAAATCAAAATTAACTTTATTCAAATATGACTTTATAGAAAGCTCTTTTGAATCGTCCAATTTTTTTTCCCTACTACCCATTCAGGACGCATTTTTTAGCTGATAAGAAAAATGGGCGCAAGAAACTTATCAGTTTTATCAAAAGTAATAACAACATTTACAATAAATTATGTCGTTATCATACAATGTACATATGTGTTTATAATTTATATTGGAAAACTAATATTTACAATTTAGAATGTAATATCTTCAAATCAACACCAAGCATTAGCATCATTTAAATATTCATTGACTTTGTAATAGCCCTTACTCATTAGCGTCTTTTTAACATGTACCTTGAACTTATGAAAGGCCCACTTGCCCACAAACGAACCTCTTGTTTTTGTAGCCTGTACGTTACAACGGCAAGTTTATTTTTATTTCTTATGTTTAAATTATGCATTTGAAAATTAGTATAAAATGTGTGACAATTTTTATACACGTAAATCAAATTTTCATAATTATTGATTTTGATATAAAATATAAAGCTCGTACATAGATAATAGTAATATTATTACAATAAATAAATAGTAAAATAATGTTAAAAATATTAAATAATATTAATAAATTATAATTTATATTCAGCTAGTAAAGAAGTTACATAAAAATATGATTCATGGATAGAACTCCAAAAAGCATTTAGTATATCTAAAATTATGTTACAAAGTTAACCTGAAAAAGGTGGTAATAGGGTGAACAAGCGCGCGAGATTCGAAATGAAAATTGCGTTGTATTACATCTTTACATTCCGAAATATGACTGAAAGGCCTGTTCATAAAGTCGTTAATGATGTTTCAGTTATAACGACATCGTATAATATTTGTATTATATTTTTGTATCACTATCTCTTTAATTATTTATGTCGTATATAATATTTTTTAAGGTTTAATGGGACAAAAATTTGCCATTCAATTGAAATATTAAACGACCAAATCGAATAACTATGCCTAACGCCTAATCATAAATTGGTTTCATTTGTTTTTCCTGTAAATTTTGTGTTATTGTGTTATTTAACCGTATATTTTTTTTTTTTTTATATAATAACAGGCAAACGAGCCAACGGGTCACCTGATGGTAAGTGATCACCGCCGCCCATAGCACAAACAACACCAGAGGTATCATCAGCGCGTTGCCGGCCTTTCAAAAATGTATACACTCTTTTTTTGAAGCTTCCCATGTCGTAACTGTAACGGCCGATAGTTGGTTCCATAACTTTGTCGTTCGCGGGAAAAACGTACGCGAAAACCGCACTGTGGAGGACAGCCAACCATTAAGATGGTGGGGATGGAAAGCAAGTCCCCTCCGTGACACACGATACAGGAAATCGGTCGGCGGCAGTATCCCAAACAACTCGTCAGAGCACTCCCCATGGTATATGCGGTAGAGAACACAAAGAGACGCGACATCTCTCCGCAGCGCCAATGAGTCCATACGACCACAGAGCACCGGGTCGTCGACAATTCGAACCGCTCTACGCTGGATACGGTCAAATGGAAGGAGCTGGTACTGAGGAGCTCCGGCCCAGAGGTGAGAGCAGTATTCCATATGTGGCCTGACCTGTGCCTTGTAAAGTTGTAGGCGGTGGGTCGGCGTGAAATACTGTCTCGCCCTGCTTAGCACTCCCAGCTTTTTTGAGGGTAATTTAGCCTTGCCTTCCAGATGACAGCGAAATTGAACATCGCTCGATATGTCAACGCCCAGGATACCGATGGTTGACCCGGCATCAAGGGAAGCGCCTTCAAAGTTTATGGTTGCGACAAAAGGAGATTTCTTAGCGGTAAACGCGCAAACTTGTGTCTTAGAGGCGTTAAACTGGACTAGATTTAGTCGGCTCCAATTCGAGACATGGCTGAGTATGTCATCGATAACAGACACAAGCTTGTTTCGGTTCTCAATGACGTTCTGATGTGGAATATTTGCACTTCCGTGATATAGTGCGTCTCCAGTGCTATCGTCTGCATAGCAATGGATACCGCAATTATGCAGTAAATCATTGATATGCAGAAGAAACAAAGTGGGAGACAGCACGCATCCCTGCGGGACACCAGCGTTCACGGGCTGGAGTTCCGAGCATGAGCCATCAACTACGACTCTAATGCTATGCCCAGAAAGAAAACTGGTGACAGAATTTCCCAGATAGTCCGTACTCTGGAAGTTTGCTAAGTAGAGCCCTATGCCACACTCGATCGAAGGCTTTCGCTATGTCCAGACCGACCGCAAGAGCTTCCCCCTTCCTCTCCACAGCCTCCGCCCAACGATGCGTAAGGTACACTAAAAGGTCACCAGCTGATCGCCTACTACGGAAACCGTATTGTCGGTCACTGATCAGCTGGTTTTCCTCCAGGTACGCTAGGTATATATATATATATAATACATATCGGTAAAAAAAATATATAAAAATATATAATAAATAATACATACAAATAGGCTGGTGAACACCAAAACTTAAGCAGCACACAGCACTCATTTCATTATTTTTTTATAAAAAATTACCAGTTAACACTTCCAGAATAAGTTGTTATATACGAGTATTTTAAGAATTGAATAGTTACCCGATGATTTTTTTGTAGAAGCTGTAGTTGAATTAATCTATAATTGAGATCATTCGTACAATAACGCCAGATCCTTGTTAGCGGGGACTCAATCGGGATCCATTATAACTTCATATTTGGCAAAGGAATGCTGTATCATTCACTAATTAATCCGATTCTATGAGCCACTACGGTGAATACTGTTGAATGTTTGATTTGCTCATGTCTCTAACACCAATACAATTAGATGCTGACTTAATTGATTTGTATATCTTTCGTAATGTACACGAATGTTAGGCGTTTTACTTATGTATACGTTTGTATATAGATAAAAGAATATTGTATAAATAACGTAGTAAAAATATTTTAAAATCACTTATAAATTCATAGTAATATCATTTTACGGGTACGTACTTATAAACACAATTATATTTTGCTGTCAAAGTTGTCAAAGTCACAATACTTTTATTGCTTATATGAACAAAATTATTGTAAATCAACAAAGACAATTTTCGTTTTCATTGGTATTATCCGAAAGTCGAAGGAAATCTTTCGTAAAAGATTTATTTTAAACTATATTACAAAAAAGACGACATTTTCTTCTGCTTACTTTTTGAAGTTGGTACAAAAGTATTTGACTATAAGTATGATCTGAAATTGAAACACAACAGCAAAATCTAGGGTCCAAAAGCTCTTTCGCCATTTAAATAGAAATATAATTCAAAACAGAATACGGTCGCATATTTGTTATTTTGTTACTGTACACAGGAAGTAGAAAAATTAAAAAGAATCCATAATTTATGAAAACACCAACGAATTCATTTAAGTGCTAAACTTTCTGTTTTAAATTTGGTGAGAGCAGAATTCTTTCAGGTCCCCTTCTCTGCTTTATTTTGTAAGGGTTTCGTGGCTCGTTTTTAATTAATTTTTATCGCTTGTGTTAATTTAACATATGATGACATATACGACTTCCCCGATATTGACTCTTAAGTATCCTTGAAATATTTTCGATAGTTCTAATTCTAATTAAAAATACACATTTAATGAGTTTTAGAGCAGTTGATTGTTGCTTTTTGAAACAGCCAGTGGCTTGAATATAAATGTAACCAAACTCTACAAAATAATGCTATCTACTTTAAGTGCATGGGATTTATATCTAATAAAACTGAATATTTCCTGTCTTTTTCCAAAACACTTATTACATGAGATAGTCGCTATCTAATCAGTTTTTTGTTGGAGTTGTAAAAAAAAAAACTGAGTAGAATCAATAACATTGCCATAATTCCATATATTTCAAGAAATATTGCAGCAAATGTTTTGGTCGAATTTGTACGGTCGTAAAGGTTTCTGCAATATAACCTAATTACAACATAAAACCAATCACCTGCCTTATACATATTGTCGGAAATACTTCTATGATCTATTCGCCAAATAACTTGGCAACAGATATAATGAGACTCAGGTGTTGTTATAGTCTGATTTATTGACGTAAAACTAAGACTTAATGTTACGTACATATTGTTGCCTTCACTTATAATTTTAATTCATGCAGTTTTGTAGTCGGTACATATGTTTCGACTGCATAACTTGACGTATAACGTGTATATGTACACCATAAAAACAAAATTATATTATTTAAAAAAATATAATAATTACTATACACAATCGAACGACACATTAATTCAAAAAATTCATTTCAATTCTTGTTTGCCACAGCTTGATTTGCCAGTTGGTTAGTCGCTTAGTTTCTTGTTACAAAGTCCACTGTAGAGCAAGACTCGTAGCGTTTTAAAATAGTTTTGTCGACGTCCCCACTTTACCAATAGCTTGGTGATGAATATAATGTGAATTAGGTGTTGTTATAGACCGATTTATTGAAGTAAAACTAAAGCTTATATGATAATATAGTCCATGCATATTGGCACCTTAACTTACTTATTATTTCAATACCAGCAATTAATTTTATACACTCGCTACAATCTACTCTCTCTGATCTACTTTATTTTGTCAATGTGGCAATCAAAATAATATTTAAATTCAAAGTCAAAATGTATTTTTGTGTACTTTTATATACCTACTTATAAGCAGAAAATATCCAGATATGAAATTTATTTATGTAATATATCTATTTGACATAAAATAATAACCTACTACTCGTAGAACCAGAACATATCGTAGCAGTTGGAGCTCTCAGCAGCGGCAAGGTTGTTTCAATGATGGCGTTCATAGTAAAAAGTACTGAATGTGACCCGAGCTGGACAGCAGTGTATCATTTCTGGATTATTTAGATGAACCTATGAGGTTCAAAATCATCATCATAATCCAGAAATGATGGTAGTGGTACAATAGAAGAATAGTGATAAATCTTTATTATCCACTGCATAGAGCAAGAGCTCTGTTGAGTGTTCATTCTTTAATAGAATTGCACAGAAAGTTCGGAAGCTCTTCTGTAAGCCTTGCGGCTCAAGGAGTCTGTCTGGGATCATCAAAGATTCAAGTAGCTTTTTATAATGAGTCAAATGAATCGAGCTAGCATTTAGGATGTGGTATCTCTTTGTGACCTATTTGTTTGGTATCTAAATGACTATTAAATCGAACTTTGCTTATGATCTTAACACCAAAAATCTTATTCAAAACTTTGACATCATGAATTCTTTGAAAATAGGTTTAAAATAAATTTGCATATTAGTTCGAAGATCTATATTTTAAACGAGAAGTATTTATTTTTTCATAAAAGGGTTAGTCGTGAAAACTCGTTGCTCTTAAGCATCAAAGAACCCCAAAACGAATAGCAACACGGTGGTTGCGTGATTAAATACTTACTAATTAGTAAAGTGGCTTAATAAAGTCACAAGTGATCACGCTTAGAGGCCAGTACGCCTTGTAGCATATTGATCACATATTTAATAAATCAATATCAATGATAATATATAACGATAAATATACTATTAAATATAAAAAAGAAATCGAATAAAATAATACTATAGTAAAATAATAAAGCAAATTATCAATTACCGTAAACCTCATTTAAAAAGTCAATTAGACGGAACATTAATATTTCACAGCTTTGTAATTATCAATTTACTAAAACGCAAACGCGTGGGTATTGTTTAAATAATTGCTTATGATTTATTATGCGTTCAACCGTTTCAATATATCACCGGGTCTGTGTGAGCGTTGCGATCTTAATTCTTGGGACAGCTCTGATGCTCGCCGTAATTGGTCTCGACCATAAGCGACTGCGAGTTTATACTTATTAAATTAAAAATTACTTTTAAAATATTCTGAGCATTAAGATATCCACAGCAATTCATATATACAAAATAGATTCATAGATATATCAATATATATATAATAATAATCTTATTAAATCTTATAAAATTATCTATTTCTAACGTAAATATAATAAATTAATGTACATAGATTTTGCGTATTATACCTAAATAGTTTTATTTAATTTAAATGATTTTGTTTCAGGTAAGTCATTGGTCGCAGTGTTTATCTGCTTCGCTTATAATGAAGAGGTAGCTATATTAAACAGATTAAATTCAATGTCTATTTAAAGTAAATTAGATTTTCAACTTGTTTTTCAAATTTTAAGTGACGATATTAACTTTATAATTTTATTAATTAGACACCCGCTGGCGACCGTCACTCACACCGTAGCTGAAGGCTTCAAGCAAATGCTTATTTATGTTCAAGTTACAATGAACTCGTCCCGCTCTCAATTCGTTTCACAGTATTAGCCTCTACACGGCAGTGTCGTCCTCAGTGCATTCTTTCCCGTAGATTTTAATAGGCTCTCGTTGTTGGCTTGGTTAGTTCAATCTATTGTTTTCAATCGACTGTGATTTTTACAACTTTGTTATACAAAATGGTCAATGGCCATTTTGTATACATTATTGGGATATTTTACTAATGAATAGTTTGTAAAAATGTTACAGTAATTGTAAGGTTGTGATTCGTCAATACTTGGTACAGATTGTTATGGCACTTTCTTATACAACGAAATAGATACTTATTAGCAAACACAATTCAGAAGCACTTGATATCAAATTAAAAAATATATACAAGATTGAATCTATTTGATCGATAAAATGCGGAATGGGCCGATTATTGCTATCATCACGACCAATTGAGCACGCACTCGAACACCATTCATTGAACGCATCGCGTGGAAAATCTCAATCCTCCTTGCATTTCTAATAACCGTGAAACTGAATTACGTGACACAAGAGTCTAACATACATATTTCTTGAAAGAAAACAGTTTCAGCTGTTGGGGTTGTCTTGCGTATGAGTGCTTAAATATTTCTCAAAGAAGATCATATTTATGTAAAGTAACATAGTTTGTACAATAAGTACAAGGATATTACATTAATTTTAAAAAACCCTTATATAATAGTTACCCTAAAAGATTTGCAAATATTATGACACTTTAAAACATGACTTTAAATAGAACCTGAAATGACTGCCTACATCACGGTAAGTGGCTTTGTTAAAGCTGCCTATGATATATGTAGTTTCAACGTTTCGCATTTAACTCGTCCATTAAGGGGATACAATTATAGTGTCCATTGTCACTTTTATAACACAAGATGTCATAGTACTCACTAATATTTATATCGTAACTTGCACTTCTAACTACACAACAATATTTTATGAAATAATACAGACGGCTATAGCACTGAGTCTTCTACATTACAATTTTCTAGAATATAATTCAACTAGAACTTTTTTTTTAAAACGCAACTTTTTTTTACAAAATATGACATACGAGTTTAAGCAACTCTTATATACTCGTATGTGCGTTGAATTATAAGTGTAATTACTTAATATATTATACCATTTTATAAACAAATAATCTATCTAAGGTATCGACTACAAGAGAAACAAAACATCAGGTGCAACCAATAGACGGTCTAATTAAACTGAAGGAAAAAACAATGGCGTATCTTAAGTGAATTAAAGGCGATCGTTTGTTCGTAACAATTTATGTCCAACAATAAAAGCGAAGCCTAGAATGCTTCAATACACATTGATGCGGTGTTGCTTTAAAAATTGTCTTGAGTTTGCGTGTGTAAATGTACGCCAAAAATAAATATAATATATATATATATAATATTTGCTGTAAAGCGGAAGTTTATTACTGATTTATATATATATATATATATATGATATATATTGTATATATATATTACATTTTTTTTTCTTGGCCCCTTAAACCTGTTATAGGTTTGTATAGGATTTGCATATTCCTTAATAACAATACCTTAATAATAATACCGACCAATCGACGCGTCACAGAACAGCCACTCAGGTTCCAGTTTCGTAACTAGAAATACAACCAACTGGCAGGCGACAGCGCCTGCACTTGCGTTGTCATGTACGATTACTGGTCGGACCGGTTCACGTGGACAATGTTTATATATTATATATAATATATATATATATATATATATATATATATATGTCACTTAATATCACGCGTTTTCTTTATAAGACACGGTCTTTTATAATGCGTACGCGGGAATATAAACAAATTTAATGCAATTGTTGGTACACTCCACGCACACTTTATATGTGGAGTTTACGAACTGGAATTTAGCTGTATCTGTACATGCAGGAACACTTTTGTATCGCAAAATCCAGCCTTACATCCATTTGGAGTTGAGGCAAAAATTTTATTTAATACAATGTGTGTGCAAATTTTAAAGTCAGAATGGATGTAGGGAGCTTGTAAGTGTTGGCATGTTACCCAACACTATGAGTTGTGCACATCACTATTGGTATAGCGCTTCCCGCCCCTCTCCATCTTAGGACACCGCATTGTACGGTCGTGTCAATTAACCTCTCAATATTATTATTGTATTAACTAATTATAATATAATTTGTATCGTGCATACTGCATAAATAGTTGATAGTAAATCACGTAGTGTAATTTGAACTGTGGAAATTAATAAACCATTGTGTTTGGCTGAACTGGCGGTTTTCCTATATACAGTCCACCTACAACTCTTCATGGTCCATCTCGCCGTGTCAAGAACAAGAACGCCATAATCATCGCAAGGGTGAAGTACTACCACAGTACATAACTTTCGCATTCTCACGATATCACAGACAAGCATATTTATTTTCTGCAAGCTGCAATATAATTAAAAGTATTTAATATTAGAAGAATATTATATTCATCGCTTCCGGTTTCATTTTGGTGGGAAGATTGGAAGAACAACGCTATTGGGCAAAAAGCAAGTCAGTTCCTGATTGGCGGAGAACTTTGTTTTTCTCGCATGTGATTGGTCGCGTATCTCTGCCGCAACACATTACGGCAGAGCCGATTGGCGAAACGAAAACTACCAACCGACGTCTGCGCCTCACTTCGGTCGTCCTCGGAACTACGGAAGCCAACTTCATCGCCCGCGCCGTGACGCCGCCCGCCGCCGAGTACAAGTACAACGAGTACGCCATTTTGTTGTCGGCATCGACGCTACCGCTAGCATTATTTTACATAACGCGTAGTACTGTGTGTTTCATAAGAATAATAGTTTATTATAGTGTATTTAGTTTGTTAGTTCAAGAAACGAATATGGCAATGGAGTTGAAGGAATTAATTACCTGGCGAGGTCAATTAAAAGGTGCCATTACACGTTTAATCAATTTCGTAAATGAAGATGTGTCTTTTAAGAATGTTTCAAGTGAGTCATTACTGGCTAGAAAGGCTAGATTAGTTGATTCTTTTCAAAAATATGAGTCAATAAATGTAAAAATTTTAACTTTAGATCCCGATAATAGTGAAAATCCAGAGGATGTTGAAGACAAGTACTTTTCAGTTCTATCTAAAATTGACCAGCAACTCAATGCTATTAACATCACCAAGGAACGCACCCCTTCAACCCCAGTGTTATGTCTTGCAGGTTTAGGTTGTACTTCAATAAATACGCCGACTTTAATAAAATCTAAATATATTTCCACAAAACTTACAACTATTACCAACTTTATTTTCAAAAAGAATACGTCAGACAATGTCAGTCAGATTGGAAAAAGAAAAAGTAATAATAGATAAAAGTTATTCCAACCTTGGACAAATTAAAGAGTTATTTATAAAGAAATATAATAATTCCATGGCCATTTCACAACATCCTGCGGCCCCCAAAAAGAAAACACAAACATGAATATGTTTTAACTACGATTAGAGACTTGACCTAAGGTAACAATAATTCAAATAACAAAAAACCTTCTAATCAAAATTTTAACTTCAAATCAAATACCTTTTTTTTTTTTTTTTTTTTTTTTTTTGTTTCCCTGAGGAAAATGCATTAAATTGCATACCCCGGCTGTGGCGAGCCGGGGTTATGTGGGGCTCTCCTCCCCAGAAGGGGGAGGCCTACCCACTAAAAACCTCAGGGATGGCCTTCCTCAGGCTTGTAGGGAGCCCCCGGGAACAGAAAGCTTCTTCCGGGAACCCCCAGCCTCCGCTCCCCCGTCGACACAGGGGAGCCCTCCTCGGGGGAGCTTACTACCTCCCGGTCTCCTCCACCGACGACGCCCCCCGGCCACGGAAGGGGCGTGGTCCATCCCGGGTCGCCGTAGCAGTCGCGACTTACTCGCGCCCGCCGGCGACCCGCGGCGGCGCCGCAGCTGTGCTACCGAGCCCGGCGCCGCCTTCTTCGAGCGGGATCGGCCATCTCCCGACCCCGCTCGGCGGCCTCCTTCTGGAGCATCACTGCCTCACAGAAGGAGGCCACAGCCCTCCAACCTCCCTCGTCCGCCAGCATTACCGCAATCAATGCTGGCGGAGACAGATCTCGCCCGATCTCTGCGACCAAGACTCGGCGCTCGGAGGCCCACGCGGGGCACTCCGCCAGCGTATGCTGGGCCGAGTCGAGGTCGGATGCGCAGTGGTGACAATGTGTCGATCCCTCCCGTCCTATTCGACACAGATACTCACCGAAGCAGCCGTGCCCGGTGAGTATCTGAGTCAATCGGTAGGTGACCTCCTCCTTCCCGTGGAGCCAAGCTTCGAGGTGCGGGAGTACGGCACCGACGGCCCGCTGGCGCGCGCAGATCCGTAATTCGAGCTGCGCACGCCAGGCCGCCACAATCCGTCGGTGCCACTCCCGCTTAGGCACTTCGTGCGCGGGTTCCAGGGCGCTCCCCCCATCGCCCTCCCGGCCGACACGCCGCGACGCATACGTCGCCGCGTACATGTCGGCCAGGATGTCGAATGGGGGGGAGCGTCCCAGAACCGTCGCCGCCTCGTACGAGATTGTACGGTAGCCTCGCACGATCCGTATGGCCATTATCCGCTGCAGGCTCCGTAGCAGAGCTCTGCAGCGGGGGGACCTCGCGCAGTCTTGCGACCACACGGGAGCCCCATACATGGCCACGGATCGCACGACGCCCTCGTACAGGCGGCGAACTCCATCCCTCGGTCCACCGAGATTGGGCAGCAGGCGATGCAATGCGCCCGCCACCCTTTTGGCTCGGGGGACCAACCGCACGAAATGCTCCTCGAAGCTCCAGCGGCGGTCCAGGGTGAGGCCCAGGTACTTGATGTACGGCCCCACCGGGACCACCGCGTCACCTACCCGGATCCGGCAGCTGGGTGGTTCCCGGCGCTCGGAAGGCCGTGGAACCATAGCGCCTCGGTTTTGTGAGGCGCTATTTCTAAAACCCAGCCGGCGGATCGCCCGCACGACACATGCCACCAAAGCTCGGCAAGCGTAAGCACCGGCCCGAAGTCGGCCCCAGTCGTAACGACGAGAGTGTCGTCAGCGTAGCAGACGACACTCACGCCATCAGGAAGGCTGGTGGCCGAAAAGAAAACACGTCGTATGCGAGTTCCATAGCAGGGGTCCCAACACACGCCCCTGCAAAACGCCGCATTCAAAATTTCCTCTCAAATCAAATACCTACCTTCTTTCTTTTCTTTCTTAAAAATAGATATAAATAAAATTAGATCAAATGTCAACATAACTTGTTAGACAAAAGGAACGTATTTCTATACCCTATATCTACTAGGTATGAGAACGGGTCTACCGCAGCGAGTCTTATGACTTGATACCGTTGGATCTGTAACCGGGGGTCCAACCGGTTCGCTGAGATGAGCTTCAGAATCTGTGACCTTTGGAGCTGTAACGGGGAGCCCCTCCGCATCAGCAGAAGATATTTCCAACGGGTACAACTTCTGCAAAGGCCTTATCTTAGTGCCTGTGGATGTTTTCATTTCAGCCGTTCTACAGACACCATCTTTTCCTTCAAAAATTTTCGTGACTAGCCCAAGAGGCCATTTGACCCTCTTTTCCTCACTTTCGATTAATACGACATCACCAATCCGCAGGTTATTATGCCTGTCCTTCTTTCTCTCAATCAACGACGTTAAATATTCGTTCCTGAATCGACATTTAAAATCTTCTCTTAGTTTGAGCAAATATTTGTATCTTGAACCTATGCAGATCTCATCTAAATCGGAGACGTCAGTCTCTGCTATAGGTTGTATAAATGACGCGGGAGTAAGTGGCTCCAAACTCATAGCCTTATCATCCTGAATGTACGACAGTGGTCGGCCATTCATTACCGCTTCGCACTCGCAGAGTAAAGTATTTAACTCGTCATAATATACTTGAGATTTGCCAAGCACACGTCTCAATAAACCCTTTAAAATTCGAATTAACCTCTCCCAGAAACCACCCCACCACGCAGCGGTCGGAGCGTTCAGCTTCCAGGAGATACGTTGTGCTATAGAATTCTTACGCACCTCATCCCAATCGATGACAGACAAGGCGTGTTTCGTGCTCGTAAAATTTGTACCGTTGTCAGTGATAATCTGCCTGACACGCCCTCTCCTAGCGATAAATCTTCGCAGCGTTAGAAGGAAAGCTTCAGCCGACAACGATGTCGTGAGTTCGAGATGTACCGCTCTATACACAGCGCATGTATAAAGGACAACCCAACACTTCCTGCCATCTTTTAAATTCAGGGGTCCAGCCAAGTCGATTCCGCTTACTTCGAACGGTTTTACAGAACTCAGCCTTTCCTTTGGTAAGGGTGCTGGAGTGACTTCTATAGGTTTGGCTCTGAATCTCGTACAAATAGTACATTTTGCCACAACCGATTTTACTAGTCGTCGAATCCCTAGTACCCAAAATCTAGTTCTAATATCTACAATTAATTGATTAACTCCTACATGCTGTAGCTCAAGATGACGCTGCTCAATCAGCCTTCTTACTATAAAACTACAAGCAGGTAAAATAATTGGACTTTTGGTTGTTTCTGGGAAGTCTGATAGTAAAAGTTTTGTTTTTATTCTCAAAAGTCCATCATTCCCATAAAACGTATTTTTATTTATAATCTTACTATTTATGTACTCTCTGTTTTCCTTCTGTATAATTTTCATACTATTAATCTCCGCTTCTGTAAACTCGTCACTTTCTATTACTCCTAATTTTTTACAGTTCTTATTTCTAATGTTGTAAATAAATCTTTTTATATAAACAACTACTCTAATTATTTTGCTATAACTAGATACATTATTAAATCTTCTACTAAATGGTTCATCTTCAAGGCAAATATTAGCTTTACACGTCGTTTTACGCAATTCAACATTAGCCTCTTTCTCATTCATTGCAGTAGATGGTTTTGGCCAATTCACAGAATGTTGATGTAGCCACTCAGGACCTTTCCACCAGCGTGACGTATATAACTGTTCTGGAGTGCAACCTCTGGAAGCTGAATCTGCAGGATTCATACTGCCTGGAATATGACGCCAATCATGTACATTTGTATTTGCCTTGATTTCTTTCCCTCTGTTGCATATATAATTATTCCATGGTAGATTTTCACCCAACAAAGAGATACGAGTGAATCTGTCCAGCAAAATTCGTCACATTGTATATTAAGATTCTCTCTTACATTTCTCAATAAACGTGAGCCAGTTAGAACTGCAGTTAGCTCGAGTCTCGGAAAAGTCATCCGTTCCGGAGGCGAAACTCTAGTCTTAGCCTATATTAATTGCACAGAGACTGCATTGTTCTTTTCCGCCCGTATGAAAACACAAGCACAATAAGCGTCTTTACTGGCGTCACAAAATAGATGTAAAGACAATTGACAAGCTACAATAACATCAACGTCCGTAAATCGCCGTGGTATTCTACATAATTTCAAATATTCTATTTGACTGTACCACTTCGTGAAACTATTTCTCAAGTTATTAGGAAGCTCTTCATCCCAGGCTAAGTCACGTTTCCAGCTTTCTTGTATTAACAATCTAGGTAACAGCGTCGCTGGACAAGAAAAACCCACCGGATCAAAGATACTATGAACAATTGACATAAGATTCCTCTTGGTGACTTGACCTAAGTTCTCTAGTGTTGGTAGACTATTCAAATTACAACCTAATTCATCAGCCTCAATATACCACTGTAACCCTAATACAGATATTACAGACATATTTGTTTCGTTGACAGTAGCAGATGGAGATGTAACCCACTGTCTCAAATTAAACTTACCTTGGGCCATCACTTCTTTAGCCTCACTTATGAATCGCTGCATTTCGTCTTCACTATCATGACTAGTCAAGCTGTTGTCTACATAAAATGACTTACGTAAATGCTGCGCAGTTGATTCTAATCTACCAGTGATTGAATTCAAATGATGGTCAATAGTTGCTGACAGGAGAAAAGGGCTTGATGTTAACCCGAACACCACTCTACAGTGTCTATACTCTATAATCTCTGAACAAGTCTCATCTCGCCACCAAAGGAAACGAAGAAAGTCACGGTCAACTGATGCTACAGAAATCATTAAAAAAGCCTTAGCTATATCTGACGTGACTCCAATCTTCCCCTTTCTGAAACCAACTAATAAATTCGGAATCTTATCAAGAAAATTTACACCTTTATTTAAGTACGAATTTAAAGACCTTCCATTTACGTCTTTTGCAGACGCATCAAAAACTGGACGTAGCTTGGTGGATAGGCTTGATTCCTTTATAACACCTCGGTGAGGAAGATAGTGTAGACCATGAAAATTCTCTGATTGCCGTGGCTCTACAATTTCAATGATGCCAGCCTTAAGCCATTCCTGCAAAACAACAGAATAATCTGTAAGCTTACCTAAAGATTTCAACCGCTTCGTTGTTGACTCTAATCTCTTTTCTGCCAAAACGCGATTTGAAAGCAATTCCTCATACCCTGGCTTCCAAGGTAATGTGATTTCATATCTGCCCTCCGTGTTAACCTTTATGCTGCTCTCGAATGACATAACTGCATCAACCTCCGCCTGTGCCTTGGTTTTTACATCAACTGGGTCTTTTATACCCAAAAGTTCCAAAGACCAAAAACCTGAAAGATCAGATGAACACAACAAAGTATTTACAATGTTATTAGATACGACCTGAGTTTGTTTCCCTTGCAGCACCCAACCTAATTTTGTAAGAATCGCTAGCATCCCGTTCTCCAGAGAAATCAAAGTATTGGTCATTATGAAGCCCGAAAAGTCGGCCCCTATTAATAGCTCAATGTCTCCTTCCCTTTTGTCTGACAAGTTTATATTGTTCTTTAACAAAATTTTACTCAAATTACAAACATTGCCATTATAACGGGGAATGTTTCTGCTAATACATTTTTGACCTAAGCTAGTTATTTTAAGACTATAAGAGTCAGTTAGATTCTTAACACTAAAACTATATACATTATGTGTCTTCGTTCCTACCTGAACTCCACCAAAGAGGGTATGTGAAATTACTTCTCTGTCGATCACGGGTAAACCAAGACTCTCGGCGATATCTTCTCTAATATAGGAACGCTGGGCTCCATTGTCGATCAAGGCTCTCACTTCTTGCTTCTTGTCACCATGACAGATAGTTACAGTTAATGTCTGAAGCAAAGTGACGTTGCTGGCTTGAGCGCATTGAGTCGCCACAGCTGTAGGTGTCTTCTTGTCATTTGTATCTTTCGCCTGAATACCTTCACACATTACAGGGGAATGTCTTCGACCACATACATAGCATTTTACGAAAGCTTTGCAAATACGTGGGTGGTGGCCAATTCTGAGACAAATTCCACAAGCTCTGATCTTCCTCAGGTGCTCTTTCCTTTCATCAATGCTCATCTTTGAAATTTTATAGCATTCTAGGCTGCTATGGTTTCTTTCTCGCACCATATGCATTTTAGTTGCTTTTTCTTCTCTTTTTTATTTCCTACTAAAAAGCATCCTACCGATGGCTCTATGTTTCTTTCTTTGTCACCTCTACTTTGGTTACTGTTAAATGATGTTTCTGCTAATTTAATTCTTTTTTCACTTTCTACCTCTCTCTTTAAAAATGACATTAATTCAGCCAATTCATCCTTACACACTGGTTTATTTCTTTCCCATGTTTTAATGATCTCTGTGGGTAAGGCAGATTCTATAAGAGGTAGTAAAAAAGCGGAGTATTTATCTCGTGTCACACCTAAAGTAGATAATGCTCTCAATTGCGTATTGATTTTGTCATATAGTTCTACAACTGACTCCGTATTATTCTTGTTTAGGATTATATTAAGAAGTTCCCGAACATATATTTGAATTAAGACGTCATCGCGTGCATATCGACTTTTAAGCTCTTCTATGCATTCCGCGTAGCTCCTGTCGTTTGCGGGGAAGCTTTCAATAAATGATCTCACCTCAGTTCCTTCTACTGACGACTGCAGGAGATATTGGTATTTATCAGTTGCGTCTATGTTTGTATCTTCGTGAATCTTCTTAAATTGATTCCAAAATGGTAGCCAATTTTTTATGTTTCCATCGAATTTCGGCAATTCCAAGTTTGGTATTTTATAGTTCCTACTTGATGACGTTTTTGAGTTTTCATTTGTTTTTTCACATTCATCTTTCATTTTTCGTTTTAAATTTTATATTTCTCTGTATATTTTTGACTCTCTTCTAGCTCTTTTTCATATACATTTTCGTCAAACATTGGATCGCTAATCAATGTATCTTCGATAATTTTATCTAGTGTTTTTAATTTTGCATATAAATCATCCACTATTTCGCATTTCGATATTCTCTCAATATTTAATTTTTTGTCTAATTGCTGTGGTAAATCTAATAATTCGTTGCAGTTTTTGGAAAATTGCCGACGTACTACGGTTCTTTGCTTGGAAATAGCTTCCATTATTATTTATATAAGTATACAACTTTCGTACTCACGATTACGGTCGCCAATTGTTATGTCTTGCAGGTTTAGGTTGTACTTCAATAAATACGCCGACTTTAATAAAATCTAAATATATTTCCACAAAACTTACAACTATTACCAACTTTATTTTCAAAAAGAATACGTCAGACAATGTCAGTCAGATTGGAAAAAGAAAAAGTAATAATAGATAAAAGTTATTCCAACCTTGGACAAATTAAAGAGTTATTTATAAAGAAATATAATAATTCCATGGCCATTTCACAACACCCAGTGTTCTTGCAAAATTAATCTACCGAATATTGTTTTGAATACATTTAATGGTAAGTGTGCAGAAACATACCTTTTATTAATTTGTTTAAATCCATAATAGACCAAAACAGTAATTTGGACAACATACAAAAGCTGTACTATTTGAGATGTTATCTATCAGATGAGCCTCTTAATTTAATCAAAAATTTACCATTAACACCAGAAAGCTATAGTAAAGCTATTGAAATTTTAAACAGTAGATATAACAACAAATATAGGTTAATTAGTGAGCATATTAATTTTCTTATTGATCTTAAGCCTATTGTTAAATCTACAGCAAATAATTTAAGAGAATTTATTTGTAACATAAAGCAAATTATTGCTGCTTTGTCAAACCTTGATGAAAATGTTAAATATTGGGATGCCATTATATTGTGTATATTGTGTCGTAAACTAGATATGTATACATCAAGAGCTTTCCAAATGGAGAGAGACACGGAGGAGGAGCCTAATATTGCTGCCTTCCTCGCCTATATGGAGAAGCGAGCACTGGCGCTTGAGAATGCTGATCCCGGCTACAAGTCTTCCGGCCAGCATCGCCAGCAAAAGGATGCAGGGCTAGCTGCTTTCAGCGCTACAAATCAGCCCGTCAAGTCATGTATCTTATGTAAGTTGGATCACAAATTACATGTTTGCAATAATTTTAAACTTATGCCAATCTCAAAGAGACTTCAATTTGTCAAAGATAAAGGCCTTTGTAACATATGTCTTGGTAAACATAAAAATAAATGTCATTATCATTTTCGCTGTGCGGAATGCAAAAAGGCACATAATACACTGTTGCATCACACCGATAGTCCTTCACTGTCGCATAATATTTCCAGCAGTGTAGCCACTTCATCTTCTGTCTTCATGACAGCTTATAATAATAATGTTCTTTTACCTACAGCAAAGGTCAAACTTCTCGCTCGAGATGGCACTGAAATTCATTTGAGAGCCCTACTTGACAGTGGGTCCCAGCTGTCTTTCATAACAGAGAGAGCTATGCGGCTGCTTGACATGAAACCTACACTTGTTAATGTCAATGTATTGGGTATCACAAATTCTAAAACTAGGTTAAAGCATTGCTTACCTTTAATAATTCATTCTCTAACTAACCCTTATAATATTTCTGTTAACTGCCATGTAGTAGAACAGGTGACATGTAACCTACCTCAGACAAAACTAGATAAGAGTAAAATTTTCATACCTAATAATGTAAAATTGGCAGATACAGAATTTTATCTACCAGCCGAAATTGATTTGCTAATGGGTGCAGATGTGGTATTCCAGGTGCTGCTTCCCCAGGAGTCATCGGCATGTACGTCTGTGATGGTGCCGCCTAATTCTCAGCAACCTACATCGTGTTGCGGTGTACAGTTTCCACATCTTATCAACACTCAGTTCGGTTACATTATTGGAGGTACACTACCTATGCATATAGCATCTACAAATGTCTGCAACAAGGTAACCTTAAAATGTTTTACATGTGATGATGATATAAATAATATTTTAACTAACTTTTGGAAAACTGAAAGTGTCCCTGAAGATTTCAATGAAAAATCTTCAGAGCATGAACTTTGTGAATATATTTTTAAAAGTACTGTTCGGTTGAAGGAAGGTAGATTTGAAGTAGCATTACCTTTAAAATTGCACTTGAGTGATGTAAATGAGGCCTTAGGAGATTCTTTTAATCTCGCATTGAGAAGATTCCTTAATTTAGAAAAAAAATTGCATAAAGACCCTTACCTGTTTGACCAATATAGTAAATTTATTCATGAGTACATAGATTTAAAACATGGCCATTATGTAGATATAAATCAGTATCAATTAGATAAAGATCCTGTTTACTTCTTACCCCATCATGCAGTCTTAAAACTTCATAGTAAAACAACCAAACTACGTACTGTATTTGATGGTTCAATGAAAACCAACAAAAAGGTTTCATTGAATGACTTATTACTTAATGGGCCTGTTATTCAGCGGGATCTATTTGACATATTGTTATTGTTTAGATTTGGTAGCTACACATTCACTACTGATATTAAACAAATGTTTAGAAACATCCGTGTAATTCCTGAACATACTTCTTTACAAAATATTTTATGGAGAGATACTCCGAATGATACAATAAAATGTATCCAACTAGACACAGTTACTTATGGTTTGAAAAGCTCAACCTTTCTTGCTACCCGATGTCTCCAAGAATTGGCTACTAAGTATGAGCAAAGACTACCGTTAGCTTCAAATATAATAAATAATCATACATACGTTGATGATATTTTGTACAGTAATAATGACCTTCAAAATATTAAGGAGTGTATGTTGCAACTACGGCAGCTGCTTCATTTAGGTTCTTTTCATACTCACAAATGGTCTTTCAATGACAACAGATTATTAAGTGATATTCCGTCAACTGAACAGAACTTTAATGATTTTGAACTTCAAAAAGATGATTGTAGTTTTAAGGCATTAGGTTTTACATTGCTGATTAAAAGTGATCAATTTAAATTTGATTGCCCAAAGTCATTTAATATCGATTATTTCACAAAGAGGGATATTCTGTCATATATAGGAAAGTTTTATGATCCCATGGGGCTTGTATCTCCTATCATTGTACAAGCTAAAGCTATTATGCAGAAATTATGGTCTTCCAAAACAGACTGGGATTCCACACCTGATTACAATGTAAAAAATGAGTGGCTTCAATTTTGTTCAAGTCTAGCTTTAATGGAACCAATCTTAATAAATCGAAATATATCTGTATCAGATGCAGATACTCTTGAGCTCATAGGTTTCTCAGATGCCTCCAGTTCTATGGCATATGGATGCTGTGTGTACCTGAGAGTAATAGATCCCAAAGGTATGGTAAAAATGCATTTACTCTGTTCGAAATCACGCATCAATCCGCTTCAAAACAAAAACGCAACTGTGCCACGCTTAGAACTTAACGCAGCTTTACTGTTATCTATTTTAGTCACTAAAGTTAAAAGAACATTAAGTTTAAAAGTTAATATAAAAGATACTTATTTATTCACGGATTCAAAAATTGTACTTGCTTGGTTGCACACCGAAGCTATGCGTCTTAATGCTTACGTGGCGAACAGAGTGAAAGCTATTGTTAATAAAACTTCTGGCTGTCATTGGCTTTATGTCAAAACCGACCAAAACCCTGCGGACTATGTCAGCAGAGGAGTTCCTCCCAGCAAGCTTGCGGAATGCTCAGCATGGTGGAGTGGACCCAGGTTTTTGCATGACACTAACTATGAATTTAAAATCCATGTAGACTTGCCGGAGGACATACCCGAGAAAAAGGCGATCTCTGTGTCAGCATTCTCAAGCAGTCAGGTATCCAATGATTTATTTGATAATATACGCAATTATTCTGGCATCCAAAAAATGACTCGTGTGTTAGCATATATTTTAAGATTTATAAACAACTTAAAAGGTAATAAGCCTGCTCATAAATATTTATCTGGTTCAGAATTAAATGAAGCCTTAATGTTAATTGTTAAAAATGAACAAGGAATTTATTTTAAAGAGGAAATAGCTTGTATAAAAAATAATAAAAAGGTCAAAGGTAGTTTACAGAATTTGTTTCCCTTTATTGATAGTTCAGGTATATTGCGTCTAACTGGGCGCTTACATCACTCCAATATACCTTATACACAAAAGCATCAGGCTATTCTACCCAAAGAGTCACCTATTACTCAGTGTATTGTTAGATTTGAACATGAAAGGCTTTTACATGCAGGTCCAAAACTGTTACTGTCGAATTTAAATCAAAGATTTTGGATTACTAATGGTTTAATGTATGTTAAAAAGATTACAAAAAAATGTATAACATGTTTTAGAAATAAGGCAGAAGCCAGCAAGCAGTTGATGGGTTCCCTGCCAACTGATCGAGTGACTGCTATGAGCCAGCCATTCGAGAAGGTGGGAGTGGATTTCGCTGGCCCTATTAAAGTAAAACTTTCGCGCGTGAGACGTTCCGTAGAGGGAAAAGGGTACATTTGCGTCTTTGTTTGTTTTGCAACAAAGGCTATACACCTTGAGCTTACTTCTGACCTCACTACTGAAGCTTATCTTGCGTGTCTTAGAAGATTCATTGCGAGAAAGGGGTTGCCCAGGGAAATCTACTCTGACAATGCCAGTACCTTTAAAGGAGCACGGAACCAATTAACTGAACTATATAATCTGCAATCCTCACACGGTCACCAAAGTAAGGTCTGCCAATATGCAGCTCAACATGGCATTAATTTTCATTTTATACCATCATATTCACCTACCTTTGGCGGGTTGTGGGAGGCTGCAGTGAAAAGTACCAAATATCATTTAAAAAGAATTATGCAAGGTCAATCATTAACTTATGAACAAATTGACACTATACTAACAGAAATTGAATGTATCTTAAATTCTAGACCACTTCTACCTTTATCTACAAATGATGAAAATAATTTTGGTTATTTGACTCCTGGCCATTTCTTAATTGGCAAGGCTCCTACTATGTATCCAGAAAGAAATATAACAAATGTACCACAAAATAGGCTTAAGTATTGGCAATTATGTACTCGGCTTAAACAATCATTTTGGAATAAGTGGTATAAACAATATCTCAACACACTACAAAATCGACCAAAATGGTTAAATTTGTTACCAAATGTAAAAACTGGCAGTCTTGTAATTCTAAGAGAAGATAATGTACCTCCGATGTCATGGCCAATGGCTAGAATAAAAAAAAGTATTTCCAGGTCATGATGGTCTCGTAAGAGCCGTAGAAGTTAGGACTCCTAATGGAAAATGTCATGTCCGTTCAATTTCAAAAATATCTGTTTTACCTATATATGATGATTAGTCCTACATGTAGTAGGTAGCTAAGTGAATTTCATTTATTGCTTAAGATTAATATTAAGTAAAGTTTTCGTTTTCAAAAACATTGATATTGTGCTAAGTAAAATATATTATTTGTTTGTATTATTAAGTTCACACTAACAATTAATGTTTTCTCTTACTCACTTTGTATAATTTCTCTAATAGAACAACTTGGTTGTTAATTGTTATAGTACAGTGTATTAAAATAGATAATAATTTGTTAATTGTTATATAGTACAGTATATTAAAATAGATAATAATTTTCTCTTATAAATAATTGTACAAGCATATTTTCTGAGGCCGCAGTATGTTGGCATGTTACCCAACACTATGAGTTGTGCACATCACTATTGGTATAGCGCTTCCCGCCCCTCTCCATCTTAGGACACCGCATTGTACGGTCGTGTCAATTAACCTCTCAATATTATTATTGTATTAACTAATTATAATATAATTTGTATCGTGCATACTGCATAAATAGTTGATAGTAAATCACGTAGTGTAATTTGAACTGTGGAAATTAATAAACCATTGTGTTTGGCTGAACTGGCGGTTTTCCTATATACAGTCCACCTACAACTCTTCAGTAAGTAAGCACCTTTTTTCCGAAGGGAGATGCTCCTTATGCACCATGACACTGCGTTGGCAAGGCACGGCCGTGTGTGGAGCTCTCCGGTCTGAGAGGACCGGCCTACCCACTAAAACGCCCACCCGCTGTGCCCATGCGGGGCATATGGCGGGGTGAGCTTACGCGATTCTACCGCCATGTGCTCCGGGTTTTAAGTAAGCACCTAATGGGTCTATAATTTTTGGGATCAGTGTTTCTCCAAGATTTATAAAGCAAGAAGGTAAATGGTAAAACCAGTGGTTACAAAAATAGGAACCGAACCATGTTCTAGGACTTCTTGGAATTGTAGCGAAAAGGGAATGTGAACAGCGGAACCATTTATTTGGAAGTCGTACAATCCATCAGGCCCTAAAGACTTTCACTTCTGAACCGAATAGATGGCACAACTAGCGTATAGATTAGATATTCGATAGACTTAAAATCACTTATGATCACGTGTATCCAATATCCCTTCACATGATCGACAGGCAGTGTTTTGATACCATGCCAGAAGTTAATCATGGTATTGGTATCTGAGTAGCTGCACATTAACTAGACTATACCTTCATTTTATTTTTATTTATATTGTGCAATAATGATTAAATAAATAAAAAAAACATAATATTATTATTATTAATGCGACGACTCTATATAATATTTTAATTATCGGTGTAATATTTGTCTGTGTATATCATGTATTTATGTGTTCTCTTCAATGCATTTTAACCTTCTTATATATTGAAGAAATATCTTAATTTTTTAATTTAGTCAATATACGGTTAATATACGTATGAATTTCAGCGATATATTTTAGAGCTGCTTATACTCTTATGTAATTTTCAAATGTTTACTAACATTATTTTCAATTAATTTAGTACACAATACTTACAATATTAATTATGTGACTTTTTAAAGATCACGCATTGTGCGAGTGTAAGCTAATTGATTATATTGCTTCCACCTTTAAAAATACAGCTCTATATTTCGACAGTGACTATAAAAATGAAATGCTACTAAGTTCAAACAAAACATTAAACAGTATTTTCACAATGAAATTAAAATACGAGTAAATATAAATTGTAACAATGACATGTTACAATTAAACTTTTACTAAAACGCCATGGTACAATAAAATGTCAGATCAATGCGTCGATTATAGAGCTAGTAATTACAAATCTAAAACTTACACGCTTCTCCGAAAGTAAAAATCAAGGCACGAAATTGTCCCTTTGATGTTCGCTGTCACATATTTGTAAGGGTGGATACTACTAAGTCGCTCCTGTGTGCTCCCCTATCTCATGCTCGCAAAATCCTGATCAAATTAAAAATCCGTTCGGGAACCGCTGCCGGCAATATAGGGTAGTCTTCGTGTTCCCTAATTAGAGGGAAGGTCGCTTCTCTGGACTCTCTTTATAAGAATGGACAAGTTATAAGAAGGAGGCGGAACATAAAATATATTTTTATTTGTTTATAGTACAACATTATGAAAGATGTTTCTCAACGAATGTTGCACAATTGCACTATAATCCTTTGCTATACTTAGAATTCTACTTTAGCTTTCGCTTCGCTCTAAAAAATTGTTCTAAAAATACTCTCTGATACTTTTCACACGAGTTTTCTACTCTAAATAAACTCCGTTAATATTACTTGTTTATTTATACCACAGTTTAACTATAGATAAAACTAAAGCCACATTCGTTTAAAATATCCTTGTCTCCGCCAGACTTAGTTATACCATAAATAACGTATTATATTCCTTCACGGTTCGCATTATAAACCGCTCTTCTTATTGTGGTCGAAAAAGGGATATGGTAGAATGAGGTTAAATAATACATGATAACACTCTCGAAAATGTATTTTATAAGAAAGCGATAAGCTAGTGACTACAATAATATTAAAGAATCTGAAAGTTTAAATTCACCGAAGGGTCGTCACCGATCAAGCTTAGCGATCGGCATTCAACCGAGTCGCCGAGCTGTTACTTTAGCATGATCATTCAAAAGATGGCAGCAATATTCTATGCACGACTGAATTTGAGTTTTGTGTAGTGTTAGAAGGAAGCCAGAGCAGCTTGAAATAACGCGTAACCTTTAATAGAATTACAAGTTTTTAATTGTAGAAGACGCTTCCGCCTCGATAATACGCCCAAAGCTTAATTTGGTACAATATTAATGCTAGGCAAAGTAAAATATTCTATTAAGGGCAAGAGATCACATTAGCAAATGGTAAGCATGATACACAGGCTCCGCTTTAAGCTCTGAAGAGGCACGCATAAGTTTCACAATTATGAAGTTTGATATTATTTGAAGTCATGTAGAGGGAGCTGGCACTGGTCATATCGATCATGAATCAGACGAGCTACCTTATAGGACTATTTAACAAGTTAACTTACTCCTCGGGAAATCGGAAAGCCAAGTGCAGACTAGGGTAACGTCCATCGGAAAACAGACTACCAAGCAAGCAGTCATATCGAGCAAGACCTAATGGTCTTGCTCGATATCTCGAATCCTTTTCATTTGAGCCTCGCTGTACTTCTAAATGAATTTGCCTTAGAGTTGTGTGGCATAACCTGATAGCTCCTCAATCCAGCTGACTTTAGTAATTTAAGAAAGTTGAAGTATTTTTGGATTGTTTTATAAAAATGTCGTTTAATTAAAACGAAAGAGAATAATTATACAGATTTACATTGCTTGTAATTTAAGACTAATGGTTTTATTCAAATTCAAGCGCAGTGTCATTGAAAAAATATGAATCTTAACTTCTAATTCGAACAGCCTGCACTATTTTTATGCTTAGTTTAAATTATAACTATGTAATCGATTGATTTCTCTGACACTTCTTTGTACATATATTTATATATATATATCTTAGCTTTCAAACATTTCGAATGCTTATCACCATGTGCTATAGGAATTTATATATAAAAATGTTTATCATCAAAAAAAATATTGTTTGCTCACGATATTTTTAAATTAACTCTATATAGTTATAAATCGATTTAAAAGGATATATTTGAGATGGACCACCCATGCGTTCAAAGAGATGAAAGGCAGAACTGTTAGGGTTTCTACGACCAACTCTTAAAGAAATCTTATTTCGTGGAGCCGCACGTTCTGATTGCTCGAAACCTTACTAATGCTGAAGCATAATAATAATTCAAAGCTTCCCTTCATAAAAGCATAATACAATATTTCTTTTAGAAGGTTTTAGAAAGTAAATATATTAATATAATTTTAATTTTCAATTATTTTATGATACCTTTGTTCTTAGTCAAGAGGACGTCTTTGACTTGTAAAAACAATGTACGTAATAGACAGTTTGCTTTTAGGTAAACTTATACAATAAACATTTAAATACGTTGAATTCAAGAAAATACTTTTGCCTTTTTAAGAATCCAATTGATTGTGTAAGCTACTTAAGTAACTAAACTAAACTCTAATTGGAATCTACAGAAAAGGTAAGTAATATAAAATTGATCATCGACAAATCAGCTGTGTTCACAGCTCCAGAGCCTCAGACATCGATAGCGTACGTATCTACACGTTGCATTTAGACGATTGTGCTCAATAATTGCACGATATAATTCTGCCAGGAACATTTCATCATTACCCGATACGACGTGGTGAGGGTTCTCATCCATATGTGGACGACATTACACGTATTCACAACAAACAATTCGTGTACACTTTCACAATGCAAAATTCTAAGCTGTAGATTTATTTCTCTGTAACTGGGTTCCCAACTGAATACGATTTGCGGATTTTCAAAACAAGAATGAATAGGTATTTTTTGAGATTGCTTGCTACACTTTCCGACCGGCTTGGCACAAAAGGACTCCGTTCCGCTTAGCAGTAGCTAACTATGTCAACTACTACCTAATCCTGAACGACTATTTATTAGGCAAAAACTGGAAATGTACGGTTTCTCCACCAACTGTATAATAATAACAGCATCTATATTGTCTAAAGATTTTTAGAACTTTGACTGTAACATTGAACATTAAACCTGCAATTAAGATGATAATGATGTTTTCACATGAAAATACTAAAAAAGCAGCTCTATTTGCCTGTTATCAGGCAAAGTCGAATAATGTTTAGCAAAATATTACTAGTACTGTTTATTTCGACTAATTATTTATAAATTCATTGTTAACAATCTAAAATATTAAGGCTTCAAGGAAACAGTTGTTAACATATAGATAATGCTATCTGACTGTGTATTACAAAAATACAACATGAATGACAGAGTTGACCGGCAATAATATCATTAATCTGTAAACAGGCTAACACGTCAATTAACTTGAGTGGTTATGCTATTGCACACATTATGATGTCTGGTAAGCGAATTGGCTAAAACCGTCGCAAGAGAAGGTCTGCCTCAATGTTCTCCATGATTTCAGACGTAAATGACGATGAATATTGTAATTCAAGTGAAATGCTTGCTCTCGATGGACTATATAAATATACTGACTTTAAAATTGAGTTTTAATTACGAAGATACAAGATACAAGTTTTGTGTCGTGTACAACGTGTGGGCTATAATAATTGAAGAAATGTTTCAGGACGAAAGTATCTAAGTCATGTGTACAACCTGTGATCTTTTAACTATTACATTACCGTGACTTGGTGAATAATCCGAGCTTATAGTTTAAAAATATACAATTTAAGGTTGAGATCCATATGATTATCATAGAAGATAAATATAATATTTATTGCACTCACAGGTTTGACATAACATAACACACATGTGCTCTTATCATTAAAAGCGATCTATTTCCGTGAACACTACATTGAATATTTGTGAGGTATGTATGTGGATAGTGCAAAGAATATATTCAATATTATTTGAATACAAATATTATAACATATATTATACGATCAAATTGGAAGCTGTATCGTTATTATCAATGCTGAGCACCATTTGGAAATTTGTACTTATCTATTTGTCAATTAGGATTTTCAATACTTCCCTGATAGCGAATCCTTTAAGTTCCCCACTGTGTAGACGTCAGTTTCCATTACTATATTCACTAGGTCCATTTGCAAGCGAAAAATTCAATTTACGAGGGAAAAACTAACCGGATAGGCTGATTCAAAATTAACCAGGATTATCATGGAGGTGTTGAAAAATCGAATTTGGCCTAAGCTCTTCAACTAGATCAGACTAATAATTGGTTTAAAGTATTCCTTCTATAAGCTCCATCCTGACAGTATAATTTTCACTGAGTTTGACTGAGTGGATTTGTTTAAGTAGACTATATATACAATATATACCGTTTTTGATATTTAAGATTTGCCTGACTGACACCAATTACGTTAATTTTGATAAATTGAATATACTCAAAATCTAAAGATATAGTATCATTATCCATCATTAGCTTATATATGTTTCATCTAAGTTTAAGCCACGTAGAAGACCTATCTTAAATCTGGATGTTTAAGTCAGTTAGATTTATAAAACTACATAAAACAAAGTCTTATTTGTTACATCCCATGTAACGCAAGATTCGCTGAACCGATTTAAATAGTCACTTATTTGTTGGATTTATCTTTGGTAAGAATAGCAATTATATTATGAATATTATTATAAATAAATATTATTATAGCAATTGATTAAAGTATTAAAAAAGTAGCAAGATAAAATTATGAATAAACAATATATTATTTAATATATCTAGTATTCGTTTTGGAATTTCACCATTATACGCAATTCACGTCTATTTATTTAACCGATAGGTAGAACAAAATTAATTATTAGATATATTTTTGACTCTGTGTGACATTTGTTGATATGTCAAAATAACCTAATGGGCAGACGAATGAGTGCTGTATATGTTTTTATTTGACTAAAATGAAAAAATTGTAAAAATTAAAATGTGTATAAGTCATTGTACAGGGATCAAAATGTCTTTGGAATAAAATGTTCCACAATTTAATTATGTCAATAAACTATACTGACCATACATATAGTTACACTACATAGACAATTTATCACTTCTTATATGTTACTTATAGTTGACCTTTGAATTTATTTAGATAACGTCTTTTTGACGATTTAACTTGTTACAAAACTTATTTGACATAATGACAGTTGGACATTTTAACACTTACATTAATGTTACCTATTTTTTTTCTGACCTACAGTTTAATCGCTAAAGTAGATTAGTAAGCAAGTTAAGTAATAACATAGCAGCCCAATCTATCAAACGCTAAATTAGGCAAAAGTTGTATGCACATATTCTAATCCCATAAACCTCTTGAACATTTTTAAGTAAGACCGGTTTTGTTGATGGAATTACAAATTTATGAGCATCAAGCTATAATCTTTAAAGCTAGGCCGGTATTATTTGACTGGTCATCGATCGGTCCCGCTGACCCGACGAGATAATAAAAAAGTTGAATGATACTATGCCCGCCCTATCGGAAAATGGAAGTGGATCTTTAGTTCTGAAGTCGCCGGTAACAATTTCGTGTACAGATATATCCAAAAGTGGTAATAGTTGAAATTACAGGTAAAATTTAACGGATATATTACATTGATAATAACCACTTTAAGGAATGAAACATGTTTCTGATGAAACTTTTTATTTAAATTGTTTATTAAATTACATGTAAGCATGAAATTATAATTCATTATTTATTTATTATGATCTAATTATATATTTTTTTTCATATAACAAATAAAATTATATCGCAAAATATCGAAAATGTTTGTTCACTTCCACTCAAAAATATTAATATATAGGTGGGTGGAGCACATATAACACGTACACAGGCTGCATCGATACAAAATAATCTATTATAATCACGTTGTACGAATGGATTCCGATCGATTTAAGGGCTTGTCATGTTTCTCAGAGTACTAGACATTTCAAATCAAATCTTTTATCTTTCTTTATTTCAAAATACATCTGTGTAATGTTCTGCAATCGATAGATATTTCTCATATAATATGCATAACAGATAGAAATATCTTTGTTACAAATGCCATATATAACTGTTATGTGATAGATACATACTATATAAGTACACATATTTTTTTCTATTCATACACAAAACAGGCATGGTCAAGAATATGTAGACGTACCATTATCTTGAAATAAAATACAAAACTATGACCGTGTTAGGATCACAGGTTTCTTTGTCGCACAACATTGCAAGCGAGTTATTTGACAAAAAAACATATCTCGCGTAACTTTTGTTAATATCTTTAATTTTTCAAAGCTATAATGATAACGTTGGCTTCCATAAGTTTTAGTGTTTGTTAAAATTTGTTGTTGTAGGTTAAAAGATTGAACACATTATGGTATATGTAACAAATTAATATGTCAAATGTAAGGTTAAACATTTTTTCCATACATTTTTATATATTAACTGTATATATAAATAAATTGAGACAGCCCATATTCATTCCCACTTAGGAGATTGAGTCTACCCTGACTAATTTACAGTATTACGGTTTTAGCCGTTGCTAAAGGGTGGGTTGGTCGTTTGAATTTCTGTGTAGGTGTAACAACGCAAGTTGCTGCACGATGTTTTCCTTCACTGTATGGTCGTTGGAGACATCCACATAGAACTTCGTACATCAGTTAAGCTTCCTTGCGTTCCAAATCCGAGGTTACCGATTAGAAGGCCAGTGCCGAAAACATGGAGTCACTAATTAGTGATATTTATAATTGTAACAATCATAATAATTTATAAATTAATATGAAGATACCTTTTCTTGATGCCTGTCCTTAGAATTTCATGTCCAATTCCCATGAGTACTCATGGAATATCGGCGGATAGCAGCGTATCCGAAGCAACGTACCAAATTATTGTCGTATTATGTATCTCGATGACATTTATTTACGAAACATTGTTCCCTTTAGTTACCACATATAGATTGACAGCATTCTTAGTACAGTTTGCTGATTACCAGCACATAACCAATTATCTGGAATGTACAAAGTTACTTAATTTTATTTTTTTGAGATTCATAGACTAAGACCCAAAAATCACAAGTTTGGGATTTTCTCTTGTAAATTAAAAGTATTTAATTTTATTTTTGTACCTTTTACATATTATTTTATTTATCTAACTCACCGTCAGTAATTAAATACCGCATATGCACTAATTTGATTGTTTTTTTTTTATAAACGCAAACATTTTTCAATTTCTTCAAAGTACAACTCTTTATTCTGAAGGATCTCTGTTAATAATATAGCTGGCCGATTATTCTATTACCGTAACGAATCGCCATATAAAACACAATAAACTCATTTATCCGTTACCGTGGAACATAAAAACGGTTGTAAAAAGTCCCCAGTTACGAGGACGAAACAGATGAAAACATGAGCTGGTGTAATCCACAATTACGCAGAGACATCGGTTAGAGATTTCCGAATAAAACGCATAATCCCTCCCTCTACGGGCTGCGTGCCGAACTCCAAAAACAGTAGTGTTATATCCACGCTTAGACATTTTTACTGGATTACGTATTTGTTTTAAATGAAATGAAATTAATACTATATATATATATATATTGTATGATAACGACATAATTTATTGTAAATGTTGTTATTACTTTTGATAAAGCTGAATATTGGACGATTCAAAAGAGCTTTCTATAAAGTCATATTTGAATAAAGTTAAATGTTCCTCAATGTAAAGTTGTTACATAATACTGGTTCAATACCCACAATTGATCTTATGTTTTTGTAAATATTTTCACAAATTGTCGGGTGTTGCTCGCTTTGTTGAAGATTATTTATGATTTCTATGATTTCACAAACTATAAAGTCCAAAGAGTAGTAGGTAATCGATACCCGAAAATAAAATCGCAAGAATTTCTATTGTTCTTTGTTAACGTAATATTTGCGGCTTGATGTCACAGATTAGCTTGATGTCGACACTTTGTTTGACATTTTTATATTTTTTTTTCCATTCACCAAGGTAGGCTAGCCATACAGCCTTTTCTTTTGTTAACATTTATGTCAAATTTGATGTTTCTATTGCGTTCCGTTTCGTCGGACAATTTGTTACTACAGCTAAAGACGTTACTTGTTGTTGTTATGTATTCACTTTTTCCGTAATAGTTTTTTCTTGGATGCAGTCTGCACTAGTTGTATACTCGTATATATTTATTCCATTATTGTTCCGTGATTGTTGTATTGTTGTATCTGTGCGTTTGTCTTGTTTTTTTTTTTTGTGCAGTTGCAGCTGGCGGGTGGTGAACAAATAATATATATTGCTCGTTACTTGTTAGGCTTATATATAATTATATTTGTTTTTTTTTATTATATACATACATATATATATTTTATTTATAATGTCTTCTGATAGTGATATTTATTATTCTGCCGATGATTCCTCAGATTTGTGCAACTCAAGTTTTTCCTCTTCATCAGACTCGCTTATTGATTCACTGAATCAGGTATTCTCTTCAAAAAAGAATACGTGTCTTAATGTGTGTCATATTAATGCTCAAAGTTTGGCCAGTCACTATAGTGAATTTTTAGCCACCTTCTCAAATGTTAATGCTCACGCCATCCTGGTTTCAGAAAGTTGGCTTAAACCTAACCTTCCTACTGCTACTTACCCTCTTCCGGGCTTCATCCTTATCAGAAATGATAGGATTGGCAAGGGAGGGGGTGGTGTGGCCATATATCTTCGCTCTGACTTTTCCTATAAAATTCTTGCCTCTTCTCCTTCGCAGTTTTCCGCATCCGCTGAATATCTCTTTCTTGAACTGATTGTGAAAGGAGTTAAATCTGTCCTTGGAGTTGTTTATTGTCCTCCAGCCACGGACTACTTCTCTCAACTCGAACAAGTCCTAGAATCCTTTGGGTCAGAGTACACACATCATATTATCATGGGTGATTTCAATACAGACCTGTCATCCGGTTGTCCTCGCTCCCGTAAACTCCTTCATATTATTGAATCAGCCAGCCTCCACGTGTTACCTCTGCAACCTACCCATCACAATCTTATTGGTGATGATACCTGGCTTGATTTAATCCTTTCATCCAACCCTTCCTTAACTTCTTCATACGGTCAACTTCCTGCACCTGGCTTCTCACGTCATGACCTTGTTTACATTTCCTATACCCTTAAACCTCCTAAGTCTCGCCCTAAGGTTCTGCACGTGCGTTGTTTCGGTAGGATGGATTTAGACAAATTGTGTTATGATGCTTCTTCCCTTGACTGGGAACCTCTTTTTACTGCAGCCAATGTAGATGACAAGGTACGCATCTTCAATGACACTATCCTCACCCTTTATGATGTCCATGCTCCTATAAAGAAAATTAAACTCAAGAAGTCACCTGCACCATGGATATCGAAAGGAGTACGTATGGCAATGCGGCGGAGGGATCGAGCCTTTCGTAAATTTAAAAGGGACCGTACCACAGAAAACTGGAGCCTTTACAAATTAGCACGGAATCGGTGTAACAAGATGATACGTGATGCTAAACGCCGCCACATTTTAGAGAATATATCATCTTCCTCTTCTGCTGATATCTGGAAGTTCCTTGGAACCCTGGGTATCGGTAATTCACAGAATGTGGATTTTCCAAAGACAATTGGCTTGGACGATATTAATCGCCACTTTACAACAATCTCTTTACTGGATCGCCAAGTCACAACTGAGACTAAAAATTATATTATGAGTCTGCCTCGCCCAACTATCACTTCATTTTGTTATTCCTCGGTCACATTGGGGGAAGTCAATAAGATCATCCTATCCATAAAGTCTAGGGCTGTGGGCCATGATGGCATTAGTCGTCGAATGGTTATCACAATCCTGGACTATATCCTACCCGCTATCACTCACATCATAAACTTTTCCCTTGACTCGAGTCAGTATCCATCCTTATGGAGAATGGCTTACGTCCGTCCTTTACCCAAAATCACTAATCCCAGCCTTCCCAATCATTTCCGACCCATATCTATCCTTCCTTTCCTGTCCAAAGTGCTCGAAGCCTGTGCCCACGCTCAGTTTTCAAAATTTGTTCTTGACAATAACTTGTTAAGTCCCTACCAATCCGGGTTCAGGCCCGGGCACAGTACTACCACTGCTCTCCTAAAAGTGACTGGCGACATTAGAGAGGGTATTGAGAAAGGTAAAGTCACCATTCTAGTCTTAATAGATTTCTCAAACGCTTTCAATGCCGTTAGTCATGATCTACTTCTAACCATTCTGTCCCATCTTATGGTTTCCCCTAAGGTATCGGACTGGTTTATGTCGTATCTTCAAGGACGGCAGCAGTCGGTCCGCGTTGATGAGTTATCATCTTCTTGGCGTAGCCTTACTGCTGGCGTTCCGCAAGGCGGTATACTATCTCCATTGCTATTTTCCATTTTCATCAATTTTCTCTCTCGCTGTCTTCAGTGTCCGTATCATCTTTACGCCGATGACCTTCAGCTGTACGCTCAGAGACGAGTAGACTGTTTATCGGAAGCCATCGATGATTTAAACAAAGATTTAATAGCAATACACAACTGGAGTGAGAAATTTGGGGTAAGTGTGAACCCGACAAAGTGTCAAGCAATTATTCTTGGTAGCTCGCATATGCTCAGTAGGGTCGTAACTGCTTCTCTTCCACCAATTATGTTCAACGGATCAATGATTGCTCTCAGTAAAACTGTAAAAGATCTCGGGTTGCACATTGATTCCACATTGAATTGGCAGACGCAAGTCACTAGTGTAAGTCAGCGGGTTACCTGGACCCTACGAGCACTTTACAGACTGAAGAACTTCTTACCCATCAATACTAAGACAATGCTTGTGCAGACCTTAATCCTTCCCATCATCGATTATGGTGACGTGTGTTACTTTGATCTGAATTCAGACTTGCTGAATAAACTTGATCGGCTTTTGAATTATGGCATTAGATTTATATATTGTCTCCGTAAATATGACCACGTTTCCGCCTACAGACAAGAGCTGAAATGGTTACCCATCCGGTTGAGAAGAAACGCGCGTGCTCTCACTACTCTCTACGCTCTGCTTAACTGTTCCTGTTCTCCCTCTTATTTATTATCTCATTTCCAATATCTATGTTCTACTCACTCTAAAACCTTACGGTGGACTAACAATCTTCTTCTTAGCTGTCCTCAGCACACTTCTCACTCTGTCCACTCTTCTTTTCAAATTCAGTCCATACTTCTGTGGAACTCTCTCCCTTATGAAATCAGGATGGCACCAACTCGGGCCTCATTTAAACGAAAGGTCCGTAAACATTTCGCGGATATTATGGCACAAGCTTGATCTTGCAAGGATGTTGTAAAGGAATTGGCAGATATTAAATAATTAATATTTACATAGTTTATATATTGTTATTTATTTATATAAATATATATTTATACTTGTATATATATGTTACTACATAGTTTATTAAATATATGTATATAATTGTATTATATATTAGTTTATAATAATATTCAGCATTTTATTCATACAGATACCTTCATATTTAAGTATAGACCTATCAAAATCTCGATGCACCTACACCACATCTCCACACCACCCAAAGGTTGGCTGGTAGAGAATACCTTAGGTATTAAGCCCGCCTATGTATTTTTTTTTTTGCATAAAGTTTAATAAATAAAAATAAATAAATAAATAAATAAAGTTAATTTTGATTTTGATTATGTACTATATATATATATAATATATATATATATATATATATATATATATATATATAAACTGACTTATTGGTGTCAGTCGATATGGACCAAATTTTAATTATAAGTTTAGAAGGATTATGTTGTTATATGGGGTCCTAAAATGTATTAGTAACCAACAGGATTATTTATAATGTAATGTGACAACTTTATTTCTATGATTTTACACTATTTATATTTTTTTGAGAAACTGCAAATGTACTGCGTATGTTCCGTACGGGTAACGAAACAATAACTTCTCCAATTTTTGAAAGTTGATTTCATATTTCAGTTTTCGACACTTGACTTACCTTAAACGAAACGCATCAACGTTTTTAAAAATGATTTTAAGCGTGTCACTGATTGAGTTTTAATTTAATCACTTTGTAAATCATACACTAAGCTACTGTTAAGCTTAGCATTCATAGAAATTTAACACCAAAACTAAATCTCTAATACTTTATTAGACTATTACAATTAAGCTTTATATAACTAAAAAATTATCAATAATTATTATTATGGGTAGCTATTATGGTCACGGTGGACAAGTCATTTAGCAGAAAAATGATTTAAAAATGTAAAATGTTTTTTAATTGGTGAAATGTTAATTCAAAATTCAACTAACATATTATCATATCTAATATATTAGGATTCTAGATAATCAATCTATTTGGCTTCATGCAATAAATATTTAAGTTTACTCACCTGTTCTGTCGAATTACACAAGATCCAAAATCACTTACCGTAGAACCGACATACAAACAGCAAAGAGAATTACTAACGTGTATGACTACTGACTGGTTGGAAAACATTCGTCTATTTCATCTCACGATAGTAAATGGTTAAAATTTCTTCTTAAGTAATTGCTTTATGTTTTTCTACTTATAAAAAAAAACACTTTAATTAACCTTGTCATTTCGTTATTGCACATTGCATTATTCATAATATTAATTGTTTTCTACATTACGAACGGAAATCTACGAATATATATGGGCACGATTTTTTTTTATCATTAGCATTAATTATTTTTTTTTTATCTACAGCCTTTGGTCGGGCGGAAGGCCTGGGACCCTATCGGCTTGAACTAACGCTCCCGCCCTCCAGAACGGGGGCGGTGCATAGCGCAGCCTCAGGAGAGTGCGTGCGCTCTGATGTGGGTTCGGTTACCAGAGTGGTCCGAATAGTATAACATGTGCGCTTATGCACTTAATAAACAAGTTAAGCTAACCAACTAAACTACACAGGTGTTGGTGTGTGGTTGCTATACTTACGTGCTTGTGGAGTTCGGCGACGCAGAAGCCGCCTCGAGCAGCCTGTTGAGCTTAGCTGTAAAATTAATTAATATTAGTAACATAATTGTTAGTAATAAAAATACCAACTTTTTAGCGTCCATAAGCTTATATCCAAATTATTTTTCAAGTATGGTGGTATAGAATTTATTTTTAGGTGTAATAATAGTCACCGGGCACGGCTGCTTCGGTGAGTATCTGTGTCGAACAGGACGGGAGGGATCGACACATTGTCACCACTGCGCATCCGACCTCGACTCGGCCCAGCACACGCTGGCGGAGTGCCCGGCGTGGGCCTCCGAGCGCCGAGTCTTGGTCGCAGAGATCGGGCGAGATCTGTCTCCGCCGGCATTGATTGCGGCAATGCTGGCGGACGAGGAGGTTGGAAGGCTGTGGCCTCCTTCTGTGAAGCAGTGATGCTCCAGAAGGAGGCCGCCGAGCGGGGTCGGGAGATGGCCGATCCGCTCGAAGAAGGCGGCGCCGGGCTCGGTAGCACAGCTGCGGCGCCGCCGCGGGTCGCCGGCGGGCGCGAGGTAGTCGCGACTGCTACGGCGACCCGGATGGACCACGCCCTTCCGTGGCCGGGAGCGTCGTCGATGGAGGAGACCGGGGGAGGTAGTAGCCTCCCTCTCGAGGAGGGTCCCCTCTAGGCAGGAGAGCGGAGGCTGGGGGTTCCCGGAGGTGGCTTGGTGTTCCCGGGGGCTCCCTACATGCCTGAGGAAGCCATCCCTGAGGTTTTTAGTGGGTAGGCCTCCCCCTTCTGGGGAGGAGAGCCCACATAAACCCGGCTCGCCACTGCCGGGGTATGCAATTTAATGCATTTTCCTCAGGGGAACAAAAAAAAAAAAAAAGTGTAATAATAGTGGTACAGATAAATTTATCTTTGTCAATTTGATAATTAAGCCACTGTTTAAAAGTTATATCAAACACATTATATTTAATATTAATTATGAGGGAGATTAAAAAGGAATATAATAAGATTTTTATATTTAATAAGTTTTATTAATTTCTTCTAATATGCCTAGTCTTATTTCTTTGAATTTTAATTTTGAAGTCCATATTAATCATAGCTAAAATTAATTCGATATTAGTAAGGGTTTATTGTCAACCTGATGTTACCTTATTCCAAATAATAGGAACATTTAATTCTTATCTTTTATAAGAATTCAATGTACCTACCAACGTGTATATCAGCCATAAATGTATGGTTGATATACATACATACAACTAGCCCAGCGACTTTAGTGTACCTTTTTTACTATAGAACAAATAACTATTAAACATGTTACCTGAGTTAGTGCTTTTTTATTAAAAAATAACCTGACTGTTTTCAAATCGAGAATGAATCGTTCTTGCTGAGTAACTACTAAATAACGAGTAGAAATACTTCATCGTAGGCTGCATTATAACTTAACATCTGGTAAGAGGTAAGCGTGAGTTGATATAAAAATAAAAGATATGTACGATAGAAATGAAATGATCGATAATGCGCAAATGCTTTCGAGCCTGAAATACCACTGTGGTTTAAGACTTGTAGTCGTTGAGTCGGAAAAGTCCTCTTTGCCCGACGATCTTGCAAAGTTCGCGGTAAGCCAATGGACATAACGCGTGCAGAGTACTCGATTGATTATGAGATTCTTAAGGGGAACTTATGCCCAACCTACACTATATCTTTTTGACTGAAATAATCATAACAAAATTATGAAGCATATTGCTAAAGACGTGGTCAATAAGCGCAAGAGTGCATATATCTATAACGTTTTGATAAAAATCGTTTTCTTTACAAATAATAAAATTACTCTCTAACTATGTATACCATATTTTATATCTAAAGTATCAGTAATTGTAACAATATAATAAAAAAATATTTTTTTACAATAATGTACAAAAATGAACGATAAAACATCTTGGTATAATGGATTTCTTACTCGAAGTACTAACAACTTGGGCTTTAGCTCGCCTTGTGTAAATAAGAAAGGGGAATCTAGAGCCTCGGGGATGCTTTCAAAAACTATTTAAAGAGGCTTTGTAGGCAATTGGCACGGGACCGGATGTAGTGTGCGACAGGAAAAAAGGAATCTCGAGGCGATATCTCTGTATTACTGCTGAGCTGGGTGGATGCAGTTGAGGATAACTTGATGATTCTTGTGCTTTCATATATTTTTCTGTATCTTTATTTTAATCGCTACTATTATTATAATATTTATAAACGCGAAAGATTGTAAGTATGGATATTTGTTACTCTTTCACATAAGAACTACTGAATAGATTTAATACTGAATAGATTAATCAAAACATAGACAATAATATAGCTTATATATCAGAATTAAACATAGACTACAAGTTATAAAATATTAGCTGGAGCCTGCGCATTCGTCTGCGCTATTCGAAATACTTATTATATGTAAATGTATCAGCTACTCAAAATACTAATCAGCTAGTTCAATTATATAACAATAAGACGGAATGATTGTGTAATGATGATGTATGATTACAGGGACTTTATTTCCTCAAATATAATAACATAAACCTTGTTCAAAAATATAAGTCCATCATATTCGTCTCATGTAAAGCTTAGTTATTTAGAGTCATCACAAATTATCAGGAGCACTAATATAAATTAATTCGGTATCCACATATGCTGACTTATGGAATCGGACTTATTATCTGCTTACACATATTACAAATTACAAATTCATCGATCAAAACTGTCTATTAAAAATCTAAATACTGAAAGATTAATATAAATTATTTAGGGGTTATTTTTGATAGCAAATATATTTTCGAGGAGCTTATTGATAACATGGTAAACAAGGCTGCGCGAGCATTTGGCTTCGTTATGCACATGATTGCTGATCTCAGGCTAATAAAAATCATAAAAATTCTTTATTGTGTATATATGAGAAACCATCTAGCATGTTTCACAAATTTGGAATCTCATATATGATATTTACATAAATCGTATAGAGCGTATTCAAGCACGTTTTTTAAGATACTTAAAATTTTAATGTAATATATACCTTCCCGATTATTCTAAGCGTTGCCTAAAATTTCACACTCTTCCCCTGGAAGTGCAGAGGCGAATAACTGATATAGCATTATTATAAAATGTGACAAATGGTTCCGCTGACTCTCCCGAATCACTTGACAAAATAGGCCTCAAAGTAACACATTATCTATTTAGACGGCCGTGCTTATTACATATTCCCATAGTATTGACTAATTATAGGCAGAAGCATTCCTGCTGAAAGCGAGACACTGTTTCAATGGGGAGACTGTATTGCACGGCATAGATGTATTTACATCATAGATGATGTAAATACATCTATGTTGTGTAGATGTAGACATCTAAACTATCTATTACTTCCTTATTTTATTTTGCATAGTAGTGGAAGCTTGTAATTGGTCTGACTTGTATATTTATGTAAATTAAGGTTTGTCTATTTTTAACCTCTTTAAAATTATTAAAATAAAATAATAGGAATCGGTAAAACATCAACTAAAATTATTAATTACCTCGACATCTATTTTCATTATTTACAATTCAGACAAAATTTAAAAGACTTCCGATTTTCTAGGGAGGTATACGTTTCAAGTTCACCCCACTCCCTTCTTCCGCGCCACTTTTATCGCCGAGTAATTGAATTTCCGTGGGCCGCAACACACGGGAAGTTCTGCTGGCCCGTTCGCCACTGAATATTGCATCGCAACTGATGGAGTTATTATTTTCAATACAGCTATTAAATCCCTCGGCACTTGAAACTTGCGAGTTCCGATGATAGTTTGTGTTTTGGATATTTATAGCACCTACCTTACTACTCGTATATGTAATATAATGCGTGCTTGTAATCATTGTTTGCTTCTTACAACTGTTACAAAATCATGTTGTTTTATTTTCTATTTAATTTTCTATTACTAACACCGGTCAATTTTGATTTTTTCTGTAAAGTATATTTCATTACTAAACAATAAAAATATTAGTATTTCTCTTTAGACATTATTTAGACGCGTTTTTAAAAACCACAGAAGAGATAAGTAATTTTTCTACAGCGGAATACGCATTTAATATAATACGCATGTATTATATTAAATGCGTATATATGCTGGTTGTTCCTTATGGGTATTTTATAATCAATATCAATATCTGTGTTTTATTAGTCATAGTAAAAACGAAATTAATGTGAGCAAAATAAAGGATGATATTTATATCATTCAAAAAGATGTTGAACCGAACATGTAGGTGGTATTCGTGGCGAATATTTAGAGCAAACGAAAGACTTTATATATTCGGGTTAAGTGTTTGTAAGAGATAGCATGTATAAGTCTGACAAGAATGAAGAGACTAAGTAGAAATAATGTGAATAAGACCGTGAGATGATTCATGAACAGCCAAACAAATTGGAAAAGCACGTCTGGTGTCTTTGGAAACGTGCAAAAGATCAACGTAGGATTAATAAAGTAAAAAGGAAAGCTTTTATATAAATAGCTGAGGATAAAAAAAGCTAAACACTATAATGTATAGTATTATCCGTTCGATGAAATGTTGGAATTCAATATAATATTACCAAACAGAATATTTAATATTGATGAATGCGATACAGATATTTGCTACCATCATTATTTATAGCCCGGAACATAAAAACAATAGATGTATTAATTACTTGACATCGTTGAGATAATATATCGTCAAATGTACTTTTACACAAACTACAGCAGAAACAAAAACGTGTCACTTGTATCGTGCCATCGAAAAGTCACAATCCCTAATTTTATTAAATTGAAAAAAATATATATTTATTTAAATATGTATCCATAACACGATATAAATAGAGTCTTTTTATTATACTTGTTATGTCATTGCTGTTACTTATTCTATAAAATTCCTTTACTTAAATAGTGCGTGATCACATTCATAAAACTTATTCATATTTGTATTTAGTATTTATAGTATATAAGTATTTTTTGTTTCTGAAAATTGTAACTAGATTTGGTGGTTGCGGGTTTCATTTCTTTTTTACATTATTTTAACTAATGAATGGGAGGCAGGGCAACAAGGCAAGGTTGAGTACATCCAACTAATCGTGTACGTGTAGACAGGGACAGCTAACGACGCCTAGATTCAACAAGAAGTGAATGCCGGCCACTTACTACCACGCGCAATATCTGCGTTAGAACAACCCTTGAAGAGTTTTCGTTGCAATTCTGCGCTCCTTGCCGAATGGCATTTTCAAAGACTATTTTTATTTCACATAAAACACTGAATTTAATTTACATTATTTATATGTCATGTATTGAACTATGTTAAGCCAATGTTATATCGGATTATACTGGTGATGATAAAATATCAGAACAGACTTTTTTACAGTTGGCCTAATGTTACTGTACATTAATATGATCACTGTCATTTTTATCGAAAGAAGATTAATGACGACAATTGGTGTTAGCATTTCTGAAGCTGCTCAATATAAGATTAAAATTAAACACTAAATTGGCCTCCTAAAAAGCAAATCTTTTTGAATTTTAGTGCAAAGACGGAAACATTGGTAAACGACAAGTGTGCGGAAAGGTGAGTCTGCTGCAGCGAGTGAATTATGACATTATTACTACCAACTTTCGAGCTTCTGCTATTGTGACTCCTCTCTATTCGACCGACTAAGGCACAACTGAGATGGATAGTATGCAGCCCCGTTGAACATATTAGAATGACCCTAACTCTTGAAAAATAAATTGTTGCTAAAAGTTGTTTTTATAAACGCTGATCAGATCGTGCTCCTCTAGGAATATAAGGAGTTTCAAGCTGATCAGTTAATCACAAGCTCCATTACCTTCGAGAGATTTTATAGTAATAGGACTGTGATTAGATAAGTCTTACATATTTTTGTGTAATCGTTTTTCTAGGTGTCGTGTGTACATTTGTAGTCAGTCTTTCTAGAAGACAGAATTTCCTTTGTTGTACCACGCCTATGATACCTGATGATACTGAGAAGGGTAAAAAGTTGCATTAGAATAGGTCACCACCCACACAGAGCACAACACAGAGCAAATCACATAGCACATAGTTTTAGCTCTACTGCCGGTATGCTTTCTGGTCCACTAGATTTCTGAACATGGAAAAAAAAATCATTTCCCGCCGGCCGTCATTTTATATTATCCTGATTTCTGCTATATAGTAGATATACATCACGGATGGTAGGCAATATAGCGCCTTCATCGTCGTCCATAGTTGAACTTTACGTAAAGAGATTACCCTAGAGATCGACTTTCTCTGTAGTGCCATGAGCTAAGTTACTGTCATTTCTCACTGGTGGTAAGGACAAGTGCAGAAGTTTCCTTCAGCAGGTTTGGATATCAACCAGAATGCATGACTACACGAAAGGTCGCAAGCTGCGAGCAGCTCGCCAATTTTACTGACACTTTTAACTGACTCTCGTAGCTGGCTGCATTATATTTTGTCTCACATTAGTTACATTGTGGTCATGTCTCCTACAAGCCGTGGTCTCCATGTTACTATGCTACTTGCAAGAAGAAAAACTTATTTGCAGGGTCGATCAAACCACAGTCGCCTTTAACATTCTTTCGTGTGCCCACTTGTAGCTTAAATATCTACTTAATTTGCAAAGGTTTTATTAATTGATTTAAACTGAATTATCATTTGTATCGTTTCAGCTAAGAGAAATTCACTGTTCGACATAAATTAAATCTTAGGTTAAATGTATTTACAACTAAGACATGGAGACATGATGTGTAAAGAAATATGCAGGGTAAATCCTGCTTAAAGCTCAATGTTTGAAGATTCCTGTGAAAATTGAAACAAATCAAGCCTGGAAAGCCATCGAGTGACGGAAAGGGCACACCTTCGCCAGCCCAATTTGTGTGAGGGCTCTCGACTCCGGTACTGCCACTGACGTTCACCTAAGTACTATGAAATTTATCGACCGTACACCCCGCCGAGTGCTAAAATAAAAACAAATTGGGAAGTGTCAAAGTCCATTCTCTGTAGGCCCGCAGCTGAGTGAAGTAACTTTTCTGTTTGCTAGAACTTCCAGTGATATTTTACATTGCTCCTTCCAACTTTCAAAAACTAACATCTGAACGTTGATGGAATAGCCGTAATGTAGCACAATAAGCTTTACGTTAAACTGATATTTCAAATACTCGTATTATCATTAACCACATGGGAACAGAAGTTGATAAAACGAAAGTTTTTTGAATAATCTTGTTTCTAGTGTAATAAGTAACTTTAAAAACTTTCAGCTATTTGTGTTGTATCAATCAATCAATATTCAAAAGAAATAAGTTGTCGCAGCGTTTTCAAACAATTTCACGATTGAATTTCAAAAATCTACTCATCGTCTTTATGAAACTGCAATATGAAAGTGTAATAAAAGATATGATAAAACTCTAATGCCACGTCAAGGGGCAACCGATATTGTGGATTCAGCGGACGTGATCCCCGAGTCTACGATCAGCGGCTGGCTTCAATATTCAATTACGCACACATAAATAAAATTTTTATACAGACCGTTTATAGATTTATTATTTACAACTCAGAAAATAAGCTTGAAGAATGATTTTTTTTATTTTCGAATAAAGCAGCAACAGCGTAGTGGTAGGTGTATGTTTTGTAAACACAATGAATAATTTACAACTTTCAATATTAAGACGTATTCCATTTGAGTATTTCTAAATACAATTTTCTATTATTAGAAAAGACAATCAATATAATAACAATTTCATACTTTTTTGCATTCCATCGGTTACAATAAATCTGTGGACCTTGTCAGGTCAGGTCAGGTTGTATATTTGAATATAAACGTACTTGACAAAGTCCCCATGTGTATATATATACATACATATATATAACAAGCCATTTAATATGCATTTAGTTTCGATACTCTTTCATAATTTATTTGCGTAGTTATTTCATAATGTATAATTTTACTCATTTTATTATTTCATATTCTTAACATTCACTCGTAAGCATAACTAAGTTATCGAATCATAAAAATACTGTAATATAATGAAAATTTCTATTGGTATACCGTTCCGTTATTATGTCGACTCGTTGGAGTCATATAAATTGCTGGCAGGAAAATATATTGCGTCTCAAGTACTAATAAGATATGGGAAGTAAGTAGTAGAGGTACAAGAGAATGAAATAATAATTCATATTATTCTTCTCTGTGCTATTCATATTATACGCATCTATAACATTATATTTATTTATAACATGAATGTTATAATAATATACTAAATTCATTTTAGTCACTATAAAGGTTTAACTGGACGGAGACTATACCAGGATTGTCTGCTTGGGTGTTACAGCTCATATATGTCCCCACCAAGAGGCACAAGCATATTGTAACTGGCTTAGGGTCATTACGGTCTAATTCACATTGGACAACGTGCGCTTATGAATTTCTTTGCAGTAAATGCAGGTAGCCACACGGAGATTTCCTTCATCGTAGGAGCATCAAGCATCAGATAAATAAAGATAATTTAAAAATAATATTAAGCAGAAAGAGTTTATATAAAATAGATTTGACAAAGAGGTAATGAATTTACATGAAATATAATTACTAGGCTTATGAATGTCACTTTCTATTAAAATGAAAAATGAATTATAAGTTTAAATTATTAGCTGATGAGTAGGCCAGATATTACTGAACAAATTAACTGGTTTCGTCGAGTGGCCTTAAAATCGACTAAATTGGACTAATTGCTTCTGGTATTCATGTTATTTAATATTACAAAGTTTAATTTACTGTTAAAACATTATAGCAAAATGGGCGAATCATGGTTATTATACGATAGCTACAACCAACAAATAAGTAAAATTAATTGTATCGTTCAATTATGTTTTCGTCTATCAAAATGGTAACTGAATTGGGAGGTTTGAGCTTGATGTAAACCTCTGAATGAAATGTTGATAGATGTCTTAATTTATCATGTTTCCAAATAATATCTTATAGTTGAAGCATCGGTGGAACTGTAGCTGTCAGCAGTGGTATATGAATCTAAAAGATAATGGTCGATTCTGCCCATGTACCAATGTGTTATTCGTATTTCATATGTACATTTACCTTACGCTCCTACGGTGAAATAAAATTTCGTGAAGCAACCTGCATATACCTGCTAGGAAATTCCACGATGTATGTAGGTACATATGTAACCCACCAAACCGCACCGATCCAGCGTGGTCGACTAAAGCCTGATTACAATTACCTAGTTAGGATATCCAATCGCAAAAAAAAAACTGTTACACGATTTTGATTATATTGGTACTCCAATTCTTATCCTAGATTTGTTTATCTAAAAAAGGATATCCGGAACATATTTTTATTTAATTATCTTTATCGTAATATCCTATCATAGGAATTGACTATATTTAATTTGAATGAAATAAAGTCATGTGTACTAAATATTGTATTAAAGAACTCCTAACACATTTACTAACGATATTTTTTTACTGACAGAAACAGATCACAGTAAATTTAACTTCATATTATCTTTTCTGTACTACCACCAAATTGAAAGCGTTGCTAAATCAAGACACAAACTGTAAAAAAATCTTATCCGTAGCCCTACTAATATAATTATTGGTAACGTTAAGAAATGTTGTGTTATTATTGTATCTTAATGGGAGACTGTATAAATAGGGCAAGTAATAAGATTATTTTACTATGAAATTTTATTATAAATAATGTGCTGAAAATATTGGAGACAATACGGGCATAAAACGCTGGTGCTCGAAATTAATTCTTATGAGGTCGGGTGTTGTCTGGCTACGATATTTTTTGTGCGTTTTGTAAATTGAGTAGCTATTTAGAAGTTCTTTATATTTTTTGTTTGTTTTCTCGTAACCTAACCTAATAAAGTTTTTTGTTAAAGATAATTTATATGTATATATATATATATATATATTTGAAATATTTTTAGCATGCAGTGTATATTTATAAGTGACTGTGCAATTAACATATAAATCTTTATTTTTGTATTTGTGATGGAATTATTTTAAGTCGTTGGTGTATCAAATAAATAAATAAAATCGATCGAACCTATTTTATTTAATAGGCATTTTATTAATTTCCATCTATTCACATACACTTTCCCCAAGGATCTCTACAACGTTCGGACCTAGCCTCCAGATTTTTTTTTCTAAATTATATCTTATAAAAAAATTATATTATTTGCTAAGCAAAGTATTAAACTTAAATATGTTCCTGCAATATTCATTTTACAGTAACATATTTGCGGCGTTGCCATAGATCGATCTCTACAAAATACAAGTATAACGTTAAGACGTGCTAATATCACTTGAATGAGTGTAAAAACGTAATAGTAACTAGACAAAGGACTTGGCCTATGCCAATCATGATATTTTAAAGCAGATATAAAACCACATACCGTCAATATTGACGTTGTAAATAGTACTCTTTCTAAAGTATAGCATTGGTTCACGATTAATAATGTATATGTAGTCATATTTGAATAAAGATAATTTTGATTTGATTTGCTTTGATAATACCAGAGTGTCAGACTCGTGTAGAACGGACTGAATTTAGTAGTAGTTTTTCGTATTGTACAATGCACTACTATTGCGATTCGGAACATTCCAGACAGGTAGAGCAGAGGTGACAATCCCTAAACAATTTCGACAAAGTAAATACTTATCAAATAGTTTAAAAGCAGGAGCCAGAGGTGTTTTAAGTCAAAGCATCGAATACTCGTCTTCAATAGACTCAGTTCAGAGAATAAGGCGATAGTAAGTATAAATAAATTCTTATTACAACAAATTTTATAATTCACATTGAAAGTAAGCAACACCATCGTGGAGTTCCACATGAAAACTACATACATAAGTGTTAAGGTTTTGCTTTAAATGAACGACTACTAAATGACCACTGTTTATGTGTCGGGGTTTGTTTTAATTTTTCAAATAAAGATATTCTATTGAATTGTGTTTACTATGCACCATAATATATTGATAATAATGTCGATGATACCGCTTATGACTTGGGACTTGCAGCGCAAGCTGGAAAGTTTTAGAGCTAAACACCGACAACTCAACAACTCGACTTAGGTTCGTGCATTTCAAGCACGGCTGAGAGCGTTATACCTGATGTCTTTTATTAAGCTCAAAGAAATAAGCCCAAGTTTAAAGAGCAAACAATTTATAGGTGCAGCTTTATTTTTTCAATACCATACACAAAAACACGAATAACATCCATATTTTAAATTAAGTTCTATTGTCTTAGTATTGGTATACCTTTTTAACATAATTTCCCTCATTGTCTCCGAGTCACTGAATACTGGCAGAGAATAACCATGACAGTAAGTCGGCCTTTGTATACAAAACACTAAGATTATTCTTAATGTTTTGTATACAAACAACATTGTTTATTTTACATAAATATTTATTTAATAAGATTATAGCTAGTATTCTTATTTTATCTTATCCTATACTGCATATCGCTCAAAAGATATATTAAAAAACTATCTACAATGAGTATTTATGAGATTTGTTTCTGATAAAAATAGTTATTATAAAAGTTATACAGATAAAACATATCGTAATTTATCACATGACCGTTTATAAATATATCTGAGCTAACTGCAACAAACAACTAGCCAGTTCGATAATGTTCAATGTCAAAACTATATACCAACTGTCTCACAGATATTTCATTTTATTTATAGACTAAGGTTTTATTTATATTGGCTTATTAGTGTTTTACGAATTCAAGGGATCGCCAAGTTAGTTGCGGGTCAAATTATGAATCTCAATATTACAAAGAGCGGGCCCCGGGGCGCGGTCCAATCGAATATTTATGAGAGAGAGTTCGCAGCTGATAAAACTCTGCGTTGGCTGGTGGGGCTTGCCACACTAATAAGTTGCTGTTTTTTGTGTTTGTGTTGTAAGTTTTTATGGAATTGATTATTTACAGGTTCAGGAAAGGGTTAAAATAACTAAGAATGGGGCGAAATCGTTGTTGTCACTTTCAAATATAAAATCGCTCATCAAGTATGGTGTAGTGTTCAGCTTGGTTAAAATTATGATGTAAAATTAAGATTTTACATAGGATGATAAAACCGTGACCCTTTCTTCCAAATATGTATATTAACTTTTTATTACCAAACTGTGCGTAATTTAAAGAAATGTTAAAGGTAATATTTTACTTGGTAATGGCAAACATTGTAAACTAAAATAAGTATAGTTACACGCGAATTACATGTAACGTCGTTGTCAAAATTAATATTTAAATTTATAAGGCAAACTAGTTATTACGAAATCGCAAATTATACTCTTTTCCAGTCAATGTCGCTTCAACATCCATTTAAACCCAACTTACAAAAATAATTATTAAACAATAATACAACTAAATATAAATGAAATTAATAATTTACCAAACTAGATAATGAGACTTGACACATGTAGCTATATTACATAGTTTTACTCTCAATGGTCTCGCAGCTATCATTTTTCAAACATTGTCAGTACTGTGGAACTATTGGTATGATAGGGGTACCATTTAACGTTTCTTTACGATTTGAATTTTTGGAATGTTGCTAGGCCTCCAACTATACAATTCTGACTATTTTAAATACGATCTACCCATCAATCAATTTTTAATATTACACTTATGCAGCTAAATATGTACGCTTGTAGTGTTTAAAGAAATCGATGTTATGTATGTTTATAGTTCAAGTATGGGAATATTGAAAACTTTACATAGTTGGCATAAATTGCACTAGGAAAGTGCTTGCTAGATCTAACTTGTATGTAAAATAGACTTGACGTACAACATCATTTCTGCACTGAGAGAAAAAAGCTACGTATACGTAGCCTGTCGCAAGCTATCTACCACGTAAACCACCGTACCACTTGCAACAGGATACAGGTTACGAGTGTTGGACTAGTACTCTAGCTGTCACCTACTTGATAAGGAAGTTTCATATTGATGCTGTTATAGGAGACACCATTCTTCATCATGGTATTACAGGAATATCTGTATAAAAAATGCGCATCATTCTCAACGGAGTAACAACATGACATACGTAGTCAGCTTGATATATCCAGTACGTATGTGGGTGTGTTATATGCTCCTGTGTTGGACTACATACGGTAACTATGTGATTATATTCATGTTGGACGCCACTGAGTTAAAAACATATACGGCTTACTTGAACCCTCGTACGCACTACGTACATGATGTAATGCGGCTGCATTATATATTCGTGTGTTGGGGTTGGTACAGTAAGAATACCGTTACATTCTTACGGTACGTTACTACGTACAGTAAGTACTCATCTTACTTGCACCCTGGGTACAAAACTAAATACAAGAGTTATGCAGTGGCATTATAAATATAAGTGTGAGCTCTTTCGTAGTGCGATCAATTACAGTGTAATGGAGTGGGTTCTGTAAAATCACGGACTCCCTCACAATTGCCAGCTACTTACCCAGCATGTTGTTACATATGTATGTAACAGTGTCCTTATTTGATCCTTACATACATAAGTGGTCTAAGGAATTACGTAGTTTTTTTTCTCTGTGTGTTAGTCTTAAGTGTGCTGCACAGGTGTGATTTATTAACATTAAAACCCAACACAATTTTATGTTGATTCTATTGGGAATCGCGCATAATATTAATGTATAGGTAGGTGTTCTATAAGTGTGATACTATAACTACGCATATGCTATATGCTTATATACCTACAGGAAAGTAACAGATTGACAAATATATATTACTTTTCGTCGTCGGGACATCCATCTTCGCTACTTCTGAGCGAAGGAAACTGTTCGGGGCTCTGTTGGCCCCCTGCAGTGGTCTCCGCGCCGGCAGTTACTACTGCCGGGTCATTGGGGTGACGGGGATGGTCCTCCGTCCTGGCTTCGTTGCTCCGTGAGAGCTGTGTTGGCCTCTTCTATTCGTCGCTCTCGGAGAGGACGAGGCTTCTGGCTTGCGCTCTCCAGTCGGGAGGGCGGGCGTGGTGGGGTGCGATGTTCTGCAGGTGTGGATGTGAGGAACTGGCAGCCCTGCGGAACATGCTGGTGGCGATATTACTTTTCAAAATTATTATTTAAGCCATAAACCTGTTTCGCGCTTGTTTCCCGCATGCGCTCGCTAGTAGATAGTTGTGTGAGTTACAATGTGGTAGCTGGACTGACGCGACAATAACAGACCGATCTATATGCGACCCGCACCTTTACATTTTTATTCCTATTTATTGTGAGTGTACCTAAACTGTGCCAGTAATAATAGTATAGTTCTTTATAGCAACCTACCTATGTAAATCTTGAAATGTTAATCGTGAATGTATCTGCAAATAAGAGTGTCTCAACTTTACCTTGAAATCACATTTATTAAGCTATATAAATGTGCCAATGCTTGTTATACTCATACATTTCACAGATAATTCGTATTTTTGTTATAAAAGTAAATTACACTATTTTCATTGTATAGCTTCCACTTTTGACACTGTTATTCATTTGTACGATTGTATATCTTAATATATTCTTAATATTTTCGTCATTTTTCTATTAATATTAGGTACTGAGAAATCATAGGAAAATATATGCATATAGATAATAGTGTAATTGATTTTACAGGATACTAGGCAATTATTCACAAAAGTCAGAAATATAAATTAGCTTAATTTCCCTTGGATGTTTATAAAAAAATACTCGCAAAATCTCTAGTTCTTATTCCTCAGTACACAGGATACTAGTAAGAAGTTGGTACCAAATACTAACAACAATATGTGGTAAAAACCTATTCCCTAAGATATAACTTTTACGAGAAGTAATTTGACAAATGATATGATAATAAAAAACCAATGATATGGAAATATCTTTTTTATAGTTCGCTTCAAAGGAAATAAATTAAACAATTTGCGTAATATGTACGTTGTATTATGAACTCGTAAAAATGTTACATTCCATGCGCTACCATATTTACATAGAAATATGTGTGTAGGGGAAATTGCTGAAGAAGCCTCAGAAAGGATAATTGTAAAATTTTTACTGAATTCAGTATCGAATTCGATTTATATTTTAAATTTTTATAGATATATGTATTTTCAATTTTTCTTTGACATCACACTACTGGTAGTGCTATTCTATGTATATATAAAGAAGCCTGTATACAATTAAAATAAATCTATTACACAATTTGTATGCTTAAACATAAGATCCAGACCTCAGAACACTGAGTAAACAAGGATGCGAAGCATAATAATTTCCGCTTCCGCATTGAAACTTTGCTCGAGGAAATTCGATCAGGACCGTCATTAAAGTGCCAGGGCTTCTATTAAAAAAATACTCATTTTGTTATTTACTAAAAGAAAGCTCACTACTTACACAAAATACTAATCCAAAATATTTAAAATTTTGCTGATATGGTGAATACCTAGAACGATCTACTGCTTATATTGAGCTTATACTGAACTATAACAACAGTCAATGACATGTGTGAATACAAATATAGAATATAGATAATAAGTTAATTTTCTTATAAGATAAATACAGATAATTTTATACTATTAGCAATTACACAGTCACTTTTGAACTTTATTGAATTACTTGTGTCATATTAGTCCTTTGTAAAAGGTATGAGCGTAGTAAATGTTACTTTGTGTAAAATTATTGAACTGAGAAGAACAAGACATAATTAACCTCAATATTTTTAAGATATGAAGTATCGATTAGGTTTTTAACATCTCTGTATATACTACCTATTATTTCTATTATTATTTATGAGTTGAAAGTCAGGAAGCAACTTTATGAATACAAATTTTCGCATTGGATGAATGTTGAAAATCGAAAGCGTAACCTCTACATGCCTAAAGCGGAGTCGCGCCAACTTCGCGAAATTCCGACCGCGTGAAGCATGTCGCACGTAACTTAATTAAATTCTATTATACGACACAAAGATAAATAACTCCCGCCGTTAGACATTTGCTACGCTAAAGTGGAAGTTGAAATTTAGAAAGAATGAAGTAATTTCTTTTGTGGAAGCACCGACTTAAAGGCAGAACGAGACAAAACGGTTTGTTGTTTGTGCTATAGACGTACATATAAAGCATTGACTTAAGCAGTAAAGTTATATTGAACTCTTTGTTTTTGTACTCTTGACTAGCTTATAGGCAGTTTATGTAAATTATTTCATGATGTTGGATAAATAATTGAAGAGTAGGCACCAGCTGTAAAGTCCCATTAGTTTCGTTATAGTGGAAGATTACGAAAATAACACTGTTGTTTTGATTTTGCAATTAATATCATGTTGCACATTATAAAAAAAAATATTATAAACATCGTTATCATTGCATTAAAAATGCATGCTTTAAGTAATACAATATTTTATTTGTATATTTAGGCGGATGTGAAAAGAATTATTTCTATTTGTATGGTATTTTGTCAAAAACACCTTGTATGGTACCGGGTTCTTAAATCGTTTTAAATCATATATCATAAAGTTCTCCTTCACAGTTTAAGTTGTAAGACAAATAAAATCGTAAGTAAAAAATATAAAAGTCAAAATAATCCTAACAGATTACATTACATTCATTCATATTGTACCTAATATGTCCACCAAAAATGTTTTACACATAGATCAATTTTTTGCCGACATACTCGTCTTTGAATAGCTTGAACCGAATAACGCAGTCCGCACTCGGTTGAGTTGCAGTTAAATCCAATTACGTGTAATATACGGGAATGACGTCTGTCTTCCATGTTGTACAGCCCGTTGCACTAAGCGGGGCCGCAGAAATGACGCCTATTGTGAACTGAATACAATTAACGTTTGGCACACGTATCAGAGCAAGGTTCTCTTAGTATTGGACGGTGCAGGGAATAAGCCAATTAGTTCTAATTTTGTGGAACGTCTAAACTCGTTGAAAGCACTCACTGTCTAAGTAAGATTTAATTGGTAAAATTATGGAATGTTCTGCTTTGAACTGTTTATATTTAGGAATATTTTACATTGTGTGTTGACCTCACTTTGCATTCTGTTTGTATTAACAAATATTAACAAAATGATACTTGATTGAGAATTTTAGGACTACAAAGAATTTATTGCAATGACAGTAATACAATCCTTTTAGCCCTCGATATCGTAAATTTTCGACAAAGCTGATATAAAATAAAGAAAGTTATGGATACGTTGTATATAAAAAAAAACAGCTTTGGAGCTTTATTTAACTTTTGTGAAAAGTTCTGGAAGGGACATTAGTACTGATATATAAAAGCCGTGCATGTTGACTATTTGAAGAGAGTACAGTAAATATAATGTGTACTAAATGTCCAATTTACTGCGAAACAAATAATTCGTATTTAGCGATATATTTTATATAGTGAAGTATCTAGTGTTTGTTTTCGAGTAAGTATAAACATACGTTTCTTTGAAATTGTTATTTCACACATCACACAATTGTAACTGTTCATTGATGTAAACATTTTCTAATTGTCAAAATCATATATGCTTACTTTGAGGTAATAAATAAGAAAATATTGTCACTCAATGCTGTCACTTGACTATATATATATGTGTGTATATATATATATATATTATATTATATATATATATATATATATATATATAATATATATATATATAATATATATATTATATATATATATATATATTATATATAATATATATATATATATATTATTATATATACATAAAACGCACAATGTGATTATAATATATGTTAGATGGTGATAAATGTTATTTGATAAAGAATTAAAACGGCTACACGTTTTCTTATGAGTCAAATCATATATGATTTCAACCCTATACTTGTCTATGATTGTTAACTCTGTGTTTCAGTACTTGTATATATTCAAATTGCTTAAGTATAAAAAAATATTCAATTATGACTAAGTCACATATTCACAAATTCAAAATCGTATTTCACCGTTAAAATTATTTTGCGGTCACGTCAACGAAACGCTGGCAGTTCTAAATGAGTGATAGGAAACTCGAGACCCATTCATCTGATACGCTTTGTTTTTGTATCGAAATCCCAACGAATATTGAATAAAGGTGCTGCCATAAGGTACAGTACAGTACAGTCTCAACTGACAGTTTGATGGATTACAGTTGATTAAGTGATGTATTTATGGAAAAACAAACAGCGAAAATTTTTTCCACTTAAAATAGAAGTTGCTGAACTCGGAAATCTTAGATTGACATCTCGATTGAAATGTAACAGGGATCTGCTGAAATGTTCTCCTAAATAATTCCGGTATCGTACTGCTGTTAAATCTAAAGTGTTTCAAAGAGAAAAAACAAGTAAATGAAATAATGAAAATATTTTTTCTTTAGTGTTACAAGAATTGAATGAAAACTCACTAAGACACTATTATTATTGTATGTTTAAATTCAATCTTAAATCGCGAATCGTATTCTAGGCACGACAGGTACTTAGGCTTTAGAATATCCAAGGCATCTCGGACTTATATTTATTTTGCTTGTGAATCGTATTTAAATTATGTTTCTGATTTTGTTTCAGGTATGTACTGTCAAATACTATATAAAAGTACAACTCAATACCAAACAGTAATACTGTTATGTGGAACTTATTTCAGTAAGTATAAATAACAAACTAGGTATTTTATCAAGAACAATATTATACACATATTTTGTGCCATAATAAAATAAATACATATATTTCTTACACTTACAGCAAATAGCCTAGCCCGAAACAAGCTCTGTAAGGCTAGTGTTATGGTATCTAGGGTAACGGATGGGCATATATAAATATTTTTGACAGAAATATATAATAACAATCAAAACTAAGATAGAAATACTCGCATTCGTTACGCAAACATTTGCCCCCACCGGGATCCAAACCTCAAAAGGGAGCTCAGAGATGGCAACACTTTGAAACCGGTATACTAACCACTCGACTACGGAGGTGATCAAATACATACATACATATATGTCACGTCTTGTTCCCAATGGGGTAGGCAGAGAAGGTGGTCAAATAAGTTAATTATAATAAAAATGAGTCGTGTCCAAATTACCTAATTGTATTATTTCATGTATGATGAGTGCTTGTAGTGATTGATATCTGATAATTACTAGGTAATATAAAAGTATTTAAATTTAGTAATATAAAAGGTTTATTAAATTTAGATATTTAGTAATATCCAAATAATATAATCAGTCCAATTTTAAGAAATATGCATAGTGAAATATACTTAGAGACAGCGATTCTCACACAAAAAAGTATAAGCGAATAAATTTAATCCACGAATGAAGGAAAGATTCTCATGGCCCACCCAGCCTATAAATCTTCAAGTTACCTAGACATAGTTGTATAAAAACTTGCAACTTTCAAAGAACAAAATCACGTTTTGTCGCCAATGTGTTTATTTATACAAGGAATAAGAACTAAAATACTAAGATTAACGTAAAATATGCTCAGTGTATATATAAAATTAATATTTATGTGTATATATTTTATTTAACAATAGCAACAATTTTAACAATTGAGGGTTATCAATTCTAATAGTTACGATATTAGTATTTTTTATTTGATAGAATAGGTGGTATAAATATTGTATGTAAAATTCAGATTAGGTATTAATCCTCATATTCTATTTTACAAGTTTTTTCATGTACAAGAATATATACTTACAATGGTGTCTTCAAGGATAGTAATAGCTTTTAGCACTTAAAACATTTTTTGTTCGCTTTAATGTCTCTTCGTGCAAATATAATATTTATTATAAATATTATAAGTATAATAAATATATATAATAATTATAAATTTCTAATATTACCTATATAACATAATTCTTTCAACATTAATACGCTGGTGAACTAAGTTTGTAGTCATAAATCTAACGTAATGCCTAAGAATTTTATATTATTTGCTAAGTTAATGACATCACCGTTCATATTTAAATAATTAACCTGCCGTACATTGGGCAAAGAGAAATTGATACGTATTGTTTTTTATTGTGTAAATTAAAAATAAATTATTAATTGGAAACCAATACACAACTCTTGAGAGAACGTTCCTTGTGAATTTTGTTATTCACACCCTAATTTGTTTTTGAGAAACAAAGGTTCCATCACAAGACAATCAGAGAAACATTGAATGGACGAATTCTAAATAGCAACGTCATATTAATATCTAAACAAGACTTACCTTCAATATTGAACAAGGTTTTGTTTATGTGATTTAGATGTTCGTAAACCTTAATTTCTAACATGAATAGCATTTCAGTTAATAACCAAATTACCACTCGATGGGTGAATCTACACGCAGTTGTGATAAATGAAACGCCTTCAAATTCATGTTATTAAACGGATCACGGTTTCAAATAAACGACGAAATTCAAGGGGCAAATTGCTAAATTTGTGTTACTCATAATAAAGTGGTAATTAGCTACCGATCGCAAGTTTTGATGTCTGCTCAGGTGCAAAATGAACTTAAGGTGTTGATATAATTTGGCATCAAATTGCTTTCACATTTATTCGACTGTATAAAATATCTCTCTTGACATGAAGAGCGCTTTTAATAATTTGAAGTCCAAATTACGGCAATATACGAAACACAAAGTAATCCAATAAGCTAGTATTAAGGAAAAAATAAATAGGTGTTTTAATATTTTTTATTATCACTTAGTTGATAATCCAAAAGACTGCTCATCTAATGGTAAATCCTAACTGATTATAAGTTTGTAACAATAAAAACATGGTTTACTAAAAATGAAAGGGTAATTTTCAGCAGATGTTTGTTTTTATTCCAATCACATTTGTATGTTTAACATAGATAGACTCTATAATTAAGACTACACCATATAATTCATTTAAAAAAGTCTACAACGCAGACCATGATATTATATCAGAAAGAAAACCAAATTTGTTTTTAATTTTGTTCATGATCATGATAATGCCCCTACTGTTGCTGGCGTAGTGCGTCGCACCTTTTGGATTCAAAAGAATAAATGAGAAAACGATAAGAGTTACATGTGCGCCTATTCAGGGTTCATAGAGGGTGGATCCTCACTGACTGCGTATGGTGAGGGAATGCTGCTTATTTTGACTCTTGCGCTCAACGGTGTTTTAAGTCTATCAAATCAAGTGGAAGCGATACAATGATCTAAGTTGTTTTACGTTTACTGATATATAAGTGTAACTTAGCGTGGATAAATTATACTGAGTGTCTGACTATATCTTTAAGTACGAAGTACTGAAGATTTAATGGACGCATTTTATGCTGTAAGTTGCGTGTCGGGTGACTAGAGTAGATTTTCCGAACCCTGATCAAGCACCACAACATGCAGCGACACGCAACCTTTACCTATTAATGTAATACTAAATTTAAGATTTGTGTAGATTAATCGGAAATAAAATTGTATTTTATTAAAAATATTAAAATAAATGAATAGTAATAGACTTATTTCATTAACATATTAACAAGCTACTCACTAGATAGGCAGACGATTTTGTGAGAACCGCAGGAAGGTGATGGATGTGAAAATCTTTGGGGTGTCCTATATACATTGTAAAGCAGTGGTCGTGTACTAACTGAAATGATGATAATGATGATTACCATTACGACTAGTAATTACGTTTATATAAACCTTAACAACTAAGAACAAACATATATACCAACCAAGAATAAACATATAGACTGCAAACATACCTTGACAAAGTAAAACCTGTGTCTCAGGCTAATAATTACAAATTATGGACAACCAAATTAAACATAAAAATATCTTACAAACAAACGAGAAAAATATACAATATAAATAATATAGATAACTAGTAATAGTTTCTGTGTTTTGTCAAAGGACAAGACTTGAAGTGATTCTTGAAAAAGTATCTTATATTTATAAATAATTATAGATAGTTTAGTATATAATAGAGAAATGGTATAAATCTGAACTGGAAAGTATGTTCAATTATAATACTTACCTAGTTCTTTTCGCATAATTTACAATCTTTCAATAATTCGTAAGATAAAGAAAATAAGTTAGGAAATAATCTAATTTTATGTAACGAACTTACGTCATTATTTTACTTACAGTGGCTGTAGTCAAAGTACCTACTAATAATGCTAATATTGACTGCTAGCCTTTCACTAATCGTCCTATATCTATTCTTCCAATATTATCCAAGGTTCTTGAATCGGTTGCTAATAAGCAGCTCTATTCATTCCTCGACTCCAACTACCTTCTCTGTCCCTTCCAGTCTGGCTTCCGACCATCTCACGGTACAGTTGGTGCTTTGCTGAACGTTACTGAAGACGTTCGGTTAGCTATGGATAACACCAAGCTCACGATCTTAGTTCTGTTGGATTTCAGTAATGCACTTAACTGTGTTGACTTCGATATTCTCCTTGCAACCCTCCGTTCGGCAAATATTTCGAAGGCTTCACTTGATTGGTTTTCTTCTTACCTGTATGGTCGTCAACAAAGCGTTAGGCTCAATGACATCTCATCTTCTTGGTCTAATTTAACAGCTGGTGTTCCTCAGGGAGGTGTTTTGTCCCCTTTACTCTTTTCTATATTTATAAACAATATTTCTTCTATTATCACTTCCTCTTTCCACCTTTACGCTGATGACCTGCAGCTGTACAGGCACTTCGAAACTTCAAACGTTTCGGAGGCTATTTCTGCAATCAATGCTGATCTTTATGTAATTAACAAATGGGCAACATCTTTTGGACTTACTATTAATCCTAACAAATCACAAGCTATGATTATGGGTAGCAGCAGGCTGAGGACTAAATTAAACATGGAATCGGTCCCTTGTGTCATATATAATAGTGTAGTAATCAAATATTCCAATACCGTAAAAAACCTAGGTCTCATAATGGACTGTAACATGACCTGAGCTGCACACATTAATGAAATTAGTAGGCGAATGCATCATTCTTTTCACTCTCTCAAGCGGCTCCAATATTTCCTCCCGTTCGAAACAAAGATTATGCTAGCGCAATCCTTACTACTTCCCATTCTCGATTACGCAGACGTCTGCTATTTAGACGCAACAGAAGAGTCGTTAAACAAATTGGAACGCCTGCAGAATCTAGCCATTCGATTCATCTTTGGTCTTCGTAAATATGACCATGTCTCCCAATTCCGAACGCAACTAAAGTGGCTTCCTATTCGGCTTCGGCGTAATGTGGACATCGTTTCTTTTCTTTACAAAATTTTGAAGGATCCCCAAACTCCTGCTTATCTCCGCTCCCGCTTCCAATTGCTACCACCTCCTAACCGTCCTAAACGTTCTTGTATACCAAGAATGCTTGAGCTTCCCGTTACTAACTCCCGTTTCTTCTTTCACTCGTTCTCCGTTCATGCCGCTCAACTTTGGAATAAACTCCCAACTAATATACAAAACTGTCCATCCATATTTTCGTTCAAACGTCAGCTTAAAAATTATTACCTTTCGCAAATCAACACATAGGTAACGTATGTCATTATATTTCAACAACTCCATCGTTTTGTACTGATCTGTAAATTTTTTATATTATCTTATTTATATATTATTTATTATTATTTATGTAATATGTATGTAATATATCTATTAATATTTATATATTTGTGTTTAATATTTATGTATGTATTATATCTATTATATATATGTAAGTATGTATATACTGTATAGGTGTTATCTTTTAGATATACATATTGTTAAAATAAATATTTAATTAAAAATTAATACTAGATTCGAATACACTTGAGTCATCTCACCATTCTACTACTTCTGACGGCTGACTGGAAGAAGTCTCTTTTAGAGATAAGTCCACATTTTGTTTACTTTATAGTCTTAATAACAATATGATTTACTACATGTACAATAAAGTGTATAAATAAATAATAAATAAACTAGAAAAACATTGGAAATTTGTTTGAAAAATAAGTAAATTACTCGTATACTTGTAATATAATTTTCATGTGATGGAGAAATTCCTCAATTAGACGTCTCATTAACATACCATAGAATTATCTCTCTAAACTTACGTCATGTATTAGCCTTCTAGTCCTATTATTCAAGTCCAAAAAGAAAATTAAAATGTTAAGAAATAGTCAAAATGTTTGAAACATTAAGAAACAGTAAAAATTGTAAAATAATAATAACATTAATGTACTTGTGAAAAAAAATTGTAATCATAAATATAATATATATGTACAATAACAATAATGATAACAAATTGAAAATAATAATAGTAATAATAAAAAAAAACCTATCAATAACTAGCTTAAACAATTAGCAATAAATTCTAATGTAATCAAGTAATATGTAAGATTTCTAAATTATAATTAATCTTAGTATTTAACCACACAAATGTAAATACTATTCATAGATACTAATTAAACATTGTTAGTCTTAAGAAATAGTTAGAACATAAATATAGATGGGGCTATGACTGTGGGGGACAAGACCATCTGTCCCTACAAAACGGAGAACAATAGCTTTCTCCTGATCGACAAATGATATGTTACTTGTAGAATAAATAATATATAAGGAAATGTAAAAAAAAAGACAAACGCAAACAAAAAAGAGTGTGGACCAAAGAGCCCGCAGAAAACCAAAAAGAGTTAAAAAAGTCCTACTATCTGAAATTAAACTGAAAATAAAAATCTTTTAATTCAGTACAAATCAACTTAAACATCAAGCTATCATCTCCTTAGATCCAGAAACAAATTAAATTCATATGTGATATACAATTTCATTGAGAGCTGGAGCAATTCTCAACATTTACACGTGATGCGATCCAATAATACGTCTTGTGAATTTGATAGTAACAGAAACAGGTGTCGGTCTCAGGCGCTCGGCTGGAACAGGACAGATCCAGATAAATGTTCGGTGGGTGGTCTAGTCTGCTCTATTGGGTAAAGCAATCTCTTCAATTCATATAATACACATACACATATTTATATGTAGATTTGAAATTCATACAGAGGTCTACAGCCAAATTTATTGCTTTTTTGTATGGGAAAGATATTGCTAGAGCTCAGAAGAGGATTCAGTTTGTAAATTCTTTAGTTGGTTGCGATGGATGTGACCAGTGTCAGTTTAATGACCATACAAGAGAAGGAAAATTCTTCATTTACAGTATTTTTTGTTATTTCCTTTACACGAAATCGCACAACGTACAAAAATTAAAGATCCTGAAATTTTTATTTGATTGCGCCAGGAGAGTAATATTTTATTTTTTACAGTAGGTACTAGTGTAGATATATTTTCATTTCCTAAGCTGACGATGCCAAAATTATCTGTTGGTCTGGTAAAAGTGATATTTTATATCCTCTTATAGCTATTCATATCCTTCAAATAATCATCCACGAATAGATTAAGCAGTCTCGACGAAGCTACACATCCTTTTCTAACTGAAACTTATCTGCCTGCGTCCTATTTATAATAGCTCAGGCTCTAGAATCCTTTTATAGTGATTTCATTTTGTCTTCCCTTGAGTCACCGGCAGATGTTTCTGATTCTGCTATGACAACTATTAAAAGGAAGCGAAAACACACAAATGAAGAAGATGTAAAAAAAGAATTAAGTGACATACGAAAAAGAATGGCAGGAATGATGCAAATGTTAGCCTCAATTAATAAAAATCAGAGTGAAACTATTAAAAAAATATCAGAAGATGTAAACTCACTAAAAGGATACGTAAATGAGATAAAAAATGTGATGGATAGTTTTGGATGTAAGAGTGAAAACCTAAAGTCGAACATAGAAAGTACTATTAGTGCACAAATCAACAATAATAAACACCGAAAAGATAGAGTCAGTACTTAATACACTAAGAAGCACTGCACAGGCGGCACACATATCAACACCAAACGGTAATAAAACTGTGCAAAAAACACTAATGACAGAACTCTCAGAACAATCAAATAGAAGTATGAATTTAATAATAACTGTCTTAGAGGAGCCCAAATCAGATAAACACACAGGAAGACAACAATTTGATAAAAGGGAAGTTTTAATTATATTGAATAGTATATTTCCAAGGATTGCGTAGAACCACGATCTTTAACACATCTAGGCAAACACGTGCGAGGCAAGCATCGCCCATTAAAGGTATGTTTTTCAAACCAGGATGATACTGTATTTGTACTTCATTCAAAAAGTAATTAAAAATTGGGTTTCATTTAGATTTTTCCTAATGAATAAGCTAAATTGCCGATAAGAAACTGGAGACACAAATTTAGCAATAAAACAGATCAGAGGTGTACCTAAAATTGTTTATTCAATCCGAAAAACTGATTTATTTAAAAGACAGACGTATATCAAAGTCTGGGCAAATATCCCATCAACTAGTCATTAGATATGAGAATGTTGAAACTTCAAAAGACTCCCTTAAATGTCTGTATATAAATACACGCAGTATAATTAAGACAGGAAAATTTGATGAACTGAACTGCATAATTGGGTCTTTTGCGACCACGATATACTTAATATTGAATATGGAAATCTTGTCTTTAATAAAAATCGCCAGAAAATTCTGGCGGGATCGTATTCCAGACCATGACTACAGAGTCCCCGCTGCTGGTTAGATAGATAGATGGAGATAATGGAAAGATCTTACTTAACAGTCTTTCCCAACAATAAAAATGAAAATATTTATTTTCACTTGTACATAATTTTATACGTCATTTACAAACACGTTAAGCGAAGATTTTAAAAACCGACAGCTATTTGCGTAAGGCTTATTTAAATTATTTAATATTTAAAATAGATGAAAGTAAATGATTATATATATTGAGAAACTGTATATAGATACGGTAGCGATTTTGGACTTGAAATGTATAATATCCGGGCCATCCGGCGAGGAGTGTATCTGACTCGTGTCAAACCCAATGCGCGGTTCAATTAAAAACATAATTGAGTATTTGGCCGCCTGGAGGCCGAGTACGTCCATAGAATTTAGTGAAATAAATATAAATCTACGTAGGCCTATAAGTGTGTAGCTGTCGTATTTTTTTATAAAATGACTAGTTATTTATAATTTTTATTTATTTGCTAGTACTCGTATTCGTAGATTTGTTATATATATATATATATATAGATTAGTGACGAGAAAGAAGAATAGCACACTATTTGAAATCAGTAGTAGTATTCACAAAATATTAAGCATTAGCCTGCGGCTCGTGCCCAATATCAGTGTCATGTATAATTTTCAATTTAGCTTACTGGTATTCTACCTCACCATAACATATAAAGACCTATAAGACATATAAAGATCGATAAATTTATCATAATTTTACAGTACATGCGTCAAAAAGATTACACATTCGCAACACTTATTGCATTGCCAAAATTCGATTATTTATAATTATTTATTTGTATTACAATGTTGTATTTATAATTACATATATATACATTACATGTAAAAACATGTCCTAAGAATAATTTTGAGTATGAATGTGGTTGGAGATAATAAACAAAAAAAGATAGAAGAAGGTATAGATGGACTGTGTGAAGAATGATATAAGAACGGATTTGACGTGTTTTAGAGAGTGAATTAAGGAAACCAGTTTTGACGACCTCACAATGCGGCATAAGGACAGGATACAACATATAATTAGATTGTCATACAGTGACTAAGAATTAAACATTTACCATGTAAATTAAATATATTATATTTTATCGTATTTTAGTGTGCTTTCTAATAAAATCTTACAACCTCCAATTGGAACAGTATCGAATCGTCATATTATCTATTTGATCGTACTGAAAATCCCCTTAAATGATCGTTAACTATTTGTACTTGTTAACTAATATACCTACTCAAATAGGCCACAAATCCACTATCTGTTTTTGCTTGCTTTGCAAAGTTCAGTTTACTCCTTAACTTAACTGAACCCAAATATTATCTCAGCATTTTGCATATAATTTAAGTAGATTCATTATGTAGGTATATTAATATTTGTTACAATTGTTTTCTATGTATTTTGTTTCTAATTATCTTCAGTGAAATATCTCACCCTCATCATTTCAGATATGAAATATAATACATTACAGAGGTTTTAATATATTGAAACGAACGTGGTCGTATTGACCATGCTAGCCTAAATTTTCATTTTTTTAATAATAAATAAAATAAAACATGGATTTCATAATGATGATGATGTTTGTTATAGTATAAACAATAATAATTATATGTAATACTTATATTTAGAATAAATTTCAATGAATATATTATGACACTGTATTGCACAATTGGTAGTAGTTAAAAGTGTAGATGTGCTTATTTGATACAATCACAGAACAGTACACAATATATAGGAAACTTTTTACTATATTGAAATTTTTGGATTTGATAAATAAAATGTGGGCTGTAAAGCTAAAGGCTGCCTCGCGATAGAATAATTCACCGCCCCCCAGATCCGTGGTAGGCGTAACGAGAAAAATCAATTTCGTATCAACGTCACTTCACAGAACCTCAACCTCAACCGATACTATTGTGTAAGACTCAAAGGCTTGTAAATATCTGCTAAAACCGGCCGGCGCGGCAGCCTATGCAAATTTCATTTGCCAGTAATCCACTCAGTGAGATTGCTCCTGATTGATAGGTGCAAATTGGAAATAGGGTCCGTAGTGTGGACGACAGCGCACATCAAACGTTCTGCCGTTAACAAAATAATAAAAAACGTAATTGTTACCTACGATTCCTGTGTTTGAAAAATTTTGAAATCCATAACCTTAGGCATATAAGCAAAACATACAAATTATTAACATTGTAAATCTTTACTCAGTTTTTGCTATTAAATATCAAACACTTTTTGCCTAAGGCTTCGTGTGCAATAGTAATATATATATCTAAATATTTTAAGACTATGTATATAAAGTTGTCCACATGACATTAGAAAATAAACTAACTAAATAAATATAGTTAAGTAACTATTAGTACATGCAGTATTACTAGTACGATATAACCAGCCGCTTATCCATTATAGCTATATAACTTTCCTAACCATTGAGAACAAATAGTCTAAAACTTAATATGTATTTCACTTTTATAGATAAGATAAGAAAAATGCTTCATAATGCATCAAAAATATTTGAGCTTTGTTATGTCAAACCAATAAATGGACAGGTTACATTCGAAAACACCATTAAACTGATATGGTTTTACCCATTTTCAAATATAATTTATTCTCTGCATTATCAACACCGCTTTGACGTAGGAGTTTAATTCTACTATTTCCTCGAGTGCTTTTAGTTTCAAAGCGATTCCCAAACTTATTTTGTAAAGGGATTCCGAGAAACGTCACTTGCAAGTCGTAGAATGTTTTAATAAGTTATGTGAAAGAATTCAATTATTCAGCTCGCGCGTTAAGTATTAAGTTTTCTTGTTAGCCTGTGGATATAGGAAACAACTCAATTAATTAAAACAGGAAGTTTCCAAAAATTTTAGAGAAGCCACCTTTTGATCCTTTTGTTTAAGTAATGTTTGTCATGTTGTTATGAAGTTATGTATGTAAGTATCTAGCACATTTTTTTGAGCTTTATCTTAGCTTTAGGGCAAAGTGTTTCTTTTTGTGAAATAATTCAATGAAAACTTAATACTGATAATAAACTTAACATATTAATGACTAATGACTTATTAGTATTGTATTTGTCATAGATAACTATGCATCTTCTGCATCAAGGCTGCACAATATAGCATCTACTAATAAAACAATCAATATGATAACAGAAACAAGAATGATAAATTTTGTTCAAACCTTTGCAGCGCGTCGAGTATCGCCATATTTCACACTTCTAAGGAAACTTGCACAAACACATTGAGAGATATTTCTTTTCACGATAAAGAAGGCATAACCATAAAACTTTGTCATTAGACTGACGACGACAATGGTAAATGTGAAGAAATTAAGTATTTTAGATAACAGAAATAAATAATTGGTGGTAAATTATTAAATTGATTAATATACCAAACTCGAACTCAATGTAAAATGAAAAAAGGTTGTTCAATGTAAAATAAATGTTTTTTATTTAGTAGTGGATGAACTCAACTCTACATAAGCTTTGTATTCATAAATAAAAATTTTAAGGCCCCTGATAAAATCACTACACGCTTTCAATAACTTATTAACACTTAACCAAAAAAGATGGCATCATTATATATAAAAAATATATCAAATATTTTGTTGAGGAATTTGAACCGTTCTGTGCGAATTTTATGATCTTAATTTTTTCCGGGAATTGTAATTATATGTACAGTTTCCTTGAATCCTTAGAGAATATCACTAGCCATTTTAAACCAAGTATATAATTTTATTTGGCACTTGGTCAAACACGCCCATTAGTAACGACAGAAAAAGTTCGTTGTATCTTAATCTAAGCAACAGAACTTGTTCTTTTTCTGTTTATTAATTTTCCAACAAGATTACATAATTTTTATAAATCAAATTTCGCAAAAAACTTATTTCTCTGCGTTGATCGTGATTATGAATTCCAATATTAGTGATCATCGTCATGCACAACACATTTCACTAAAGTTACTGTAGAAATTTAAAGCTCAGTGAAATGTATCGAAAAAACGTATTTTTCTTTTATTATAAATATATCATGAACTCACCTTTCACGTAGTATGTACTTTATATGTTGAAATCGACCGCTTGTAGAGTCGATGATCTTTCTTATTGGTTTAGAAAGAGATGAGCATATTGTGTTGTTTCGAAGGATCTTCGAAGAAGTTTAAATCTTTTAGAAGTATAGTACTTTATACGTTGAAATCGACCGCTTGTAGAGTCGATGATCTTTCTTATTGGTTTACAAAGAGATGAACATATTGTGCTGTTTCGAAGGATTGTCGAAGAAGTTTAGATCTTTTAGAAGTATATTCATCCAAATTTGTATAATTTATAAATTCCTCAAATATCTAAACGTTTGAGAAAATAAAATTGTAACAACTAAGCAACAAAAAATTATATCTACAAAAATAATTATTGTTTTTTTTTTGGGTATTCCTATGATGGAAAATATTTTAATTTGAAGTTTTCTCGTCATTAACATACCGAAATCACGACTTAACCAAGTCGATCACCAAGTATATAATAGGTACTTGGTATGACATGACGTGTTAACAGGGACATATCTACTATCGTACCGCTCCAGTGACCCTGTCTAACTATTGCGCTGTCTGTTGTACTAATTTATTTAAAGATTTGTATGGAAACATTGCTATATAATCACTAAAAAACATACACAATATATTTGCAAACGTCTGAACCAGCAAAAATTTTGTAAAAATTTACAGATGTTATTCGAGTGAGAATGAGATCGGTAACACACATGATGTGACCAGAACCATTCCAATTTGTTCCATTTACGTCCAAGACAATTAGAACATACTAAAGACAACAATTACAGAAGTGGTATCAGGAAGAATGAATCAGTCAGCAAGGAAAGGCGTGAGCTAGTCTGTTTCTGAGTGTAGAAAACTGACTTGAACTCATAACCAAAGGGAGCATGAAGAAATCGAATACTTAATTCCGTCAGACAGAGGCCACCAAAACACATTATACAAGTTTTGATTACAATAATGACTAATCATATTTTAGCTCAAAACTCGGAATCATTGTATTTTGTTATTTGTTCTTTTTGTGCTTAGTTCAATTATTAATTGAGGATTTACTCTGGCTTCCTCTTTGTTAACATATTTTGTTTTATCACGTATATGATAATAGGATATCTCTACTACCGCGGGTCGCCGGCGGGCGCGAGGAAATCGCGCCCGCGGATACGGCGACCCGGGATAGAGCACGCCCCTTCCGTGGCGGGGGGCGTCGTCAGTGGAGGAGATCGGGGGAGGTAGTGTAGCCTCCCCCGAGGAGAGCTCCCCTGTAGGCAGGGGAGCAGAGGCTGGAGGTTCCCGGAAGTCGCTTCGCGTTCCCGGGGGCTCCCTACATGCCTGAAGAAGGCCATCCCTGAGGTTTTTAGTGGGTAGGCCTCCCCCTTCTGGGGAGGAGGGCCCCACATGACCGCCGGCTCGCCACAGCCGGGGTATGCAATTTAATGCATTTTCCTCAGGGGAACAAAAAAAGGATATCTACTAATATTATAAACGCGAAAGTTTGTAAGTATAGATGGTAATTATTTATCTAATAATTATCTAGATTATACGAATGTTTATCTCATTATAATGTATTCGAGGCACATACGATGTGAACGCAGATTTCGGACTAAGAATCTCGGATAATTACAATAGAATTTCACCTAAGATAAGTTCGTTTAATTATGTAATTATGCATGGGAATATACACTGTACTAATTATAAGCTTAAATACAAATTCAATTCATAAGAAACTTGTAGCTTTATTCTATAATGATTGGTATTTACGTACACATTGTTTTTTACATTTATGTTTATTAGTCTCGCGACGATATTCGTTCGTCGCTCCTCAAAAGCTCTATAAGAAGATTGTGCAACTGATGCATTTGAACCGGGGTCAATGAGAACGTTGACACGAGCGCCCGCTACACTATTTGTAGGTTTGTTGCTTGTACACTGATCTTGCTGGCATGCAAGTCTAATCCAAGTAATCGTACTGGTAAACTTTTTGATATTTATATTTTAAAAGCAGTTCATCTCTTGCTTTTATAAAAGTTTTATTCCTTATAAATCTATTCATGTATGACGTAAAGATGGTACGAAGAATATAGGTATATATAGTTTGTTGAATCTATGCTTTTAACAAACCGTGATGATACCTTAACCATTCAGTAACCGAAGGAATCGGTGACTCCCATTACAATTTTCAAATATACTTCTGTGACTTTCTAAAATAATCTTGACGAACAATTTTGTAGGATTTCTGATTTACTTCAATGAACATTAAACATTTTAAATTGTGTATCTAAAATTGTAAAATATCGAGAAACAAGAATGGGTTATCCTTATTCTTTGCAAACTTGTAGTATGTTTGAGTAAAGATTTGCGAATAAATGCCAGCACAATGTAATTTAATATAGATTTGAGTTTGTGTATTAAGTTAGAATTGCTTGTGCAACATAAATTATATATGGTTGACGCTTAAATGTTCACTTTAAATATCTTGCCCTTTACCAAATTTATAGAAACAAAATATCATATATATTAACCGTGTTTAGCATTAAGAATGTTCAAAAGAATGTTTTAAAAGTTACTATATATTTTTTACTTTCTGTAGAAATAATACGTCTGTATAATATAATAAATGTAAGCTGCAACACTTTGACTGACTTTATTTACATTTATGCTAGGTATTCTGAATAAAACAAAAATCGTTTTAGTTGACGAAGCTTTATTCTACCTTGAGATTTTTATAAACAAAATATTATCCCGCTCCGTAAAATTTTTATGTCACGTATTTACGTATTTTATGTCACATATTAAAGCTGAGTACGTCTATATTGCAAACATCTTATTAAACAATAAATCTCATAACGAACGAGAATAAAAGAAGGACAAATTCTAATTGTCTCCGTAATACTCTAAGTGGAAATTGTAAAATCTATGGCCACCCAGTGGACTTGCTTCCCGTTTTTTGTCTCTATTAGTCCACAGTATCGATTAACAGTTAATCTCAATTCGTGTCCGAGGGGCGATTAAGCTGTTGGGATTGGAAAAATAAACGTCTAAGCAAAGATCATCAGTCTTTGAGTTGAGGAAAAACAATGAAAGAATTGCTTAGCCTTTGTACTTGTCCAATTTGAAATATCCTACATAAAGAGTTATGTTACTATATACGAGTAGTATCGTTATATTGTATAAAACATAAAAAATAATATTGTCAATAATAACCTCACGAGCAACCGCAGGTGCCATAATCGCGTTATTAGGCCGCGTTATTATAATTGAAAGTTAACCAATAACTTCAATGTCTATATGTTTAAACAAAATAACTTTCATAATATATGAATATAATAAAATGCGTGACTTTACAATATACATTTCAAAATTCGTAATGATATTATACAGTTCTCGCCCATCAATTTGGTTCTAGTGAGAAGTAGGTAAGAATTGTAGGTATCGAACGTTCCTTAATTTCAGGTAAGTGTCATTTTAATTCTAGTGTAACAAGTAGCTGATTTTCGGGAACTAGAAAATAGTGATTTAAATTCACAACTTTTTTTTACTTGATTTGGTAGTTGACGTATGTACATCGTACATCAGTACCAACGACAAAGATTTCATCAAATCAATTTAAAATTATGTATCCATATGAAAAAAATATTATAATTTTAAGTAAGTCACTGTGTTTTAAAATGTGATTTTAAAATGAACGATAGTGTATCACTACATAAATTATAAAGAATTTATTAATTATTATTTTACGATTTCCAGTAATGCCTAAAAGTTCAAGCAGCAACGTTGTTTCTGGTGATACAGTTGATACTCATAAAATATATATTGTTTAAGTATTTGCCGAATAATACATATAGGTACGTATAGCTTTTGATCACTCACAGAAATGTTCCACATGATAAAACATTAATTCTCATTATCGTCTGCGTCATTTCAATACTAAATGACGCATAATAATCAATACTATCAATAAAAAAATAATAATTTATATGTAGATGTTGATGTTCTGGAAAACAACGCCAGTTCGTTTAATTCTTACATAAATTATATTATTTGATAGGTTCTGGCAAATATGTTTTAAAAACTTGTCATTGAAGTAAACTTGATTAGAAAGTGGCAGTAAAATAATCACTTAGGGAACAAGTACAAAACGACCGGATTAAATATTTACGAAGACGCTATTACCATTAACAGATAAAACATTATATATGATGTGTTACGTCAGGGTAAGGAAGCAGAGGTAAAAACAAACGCTCGTTCTGAAAAACGCTAAGTAGCTTGTTCTGCGCCGTAAAAGGAATAAATTACGCTCTCGAAAATATCAAAGGATTAGGTTATATTGGGCGAAAATCCACGCCTGTGCGTACACAGCACATTGTTTGCGTTTACCCACCGTACGTTCAAATGTAAACATTTAATATCGGCTGCAGGCGAGGGGATAGCAATCGACGCTGTAGATAGCTCTGTAAATATGCATAACATTGTATATTATGACTGCGGGTCAATCAGTTCGTGTTTCCGTAGGATAATGTACGAAAGTTACCGAAACGATGCCGGCTAGGTAAATAGAATTCGGTAAATCGAAACGAAAACGAAATGAAGTTCATCGTCGATTGCGCAGTACGCATACTAATATTATCGGCATCGACTAAAGGGAAAGGCCAGTGTGTGAGTGGAGTAGATTCTTCGGTAACGATCGATAATAATTACTCAAGCTTGAGAAAATTCTTCCACGATTAATTCTGGATATTTGTTTTATGAATATAGAGCAGCGATAGAATAATTGTAAATGATTATTAGTATTTTTGACTATCACTTAAAAGTATTAACATTATGATGTATCATAAATTAGGTCTTAGGTGATGACATAAGACCTAATCTATGACGATAGAGCGTTGTAGTTATCTTTGTCTTAAACAACATTCACAGTAATTCATTTTATATGCGAAAATATTGGACATACAGTCTTGTAAAAGCATTCTATAGAAATTATTCAGAATAATAAAAAGATTCGTTTAATGACATACGGACATGCTTCTTCTTCTTCTTATATATGTGCAGAAAAATTCCTAGCTGGAATGTAGTTAACTAATTCCCTGCCATAAAGCCACATAGCTACATAGCCCATGGATTTTATAGGTTGTGTGGAACCGCTCTGTTGTGGTCAAGTTACGGAAAATGACAACAGTTGTTAGCAGTCAAAATATTAGGAAATATTACATACATACGGGTCGAATTGATAACTTCTTTTTTTTAAAGTCAGTTCAAAAAATCAAAACAAACTGAAAAATTTTCTGAATCTGATTGTAAAGGCTTACACACACAATAGTATTGAAAGTAAATTAACTGCTGTGAAATACATAAAACATTACGCTATATAAAATTTCTAATTATACTCACAATGAAAATATTGATTAAGTATTTATGTATTGATTTGAGGTTGCAGTGCTTTCATCCTGAGTTTTTAGAACCGTATCCATATTTTTAACCCACATGATTAAAGAAAAATATTTCGAGGTTATTTTTCCCAATACCTAATAAGATCTAATTATGGACGTAATACAAAGTAAAAGGATAATATTTTTAGATTTAACCTATTAAAAGTCAATCAAAACCTCAATACAAAATACATTACCTTAAACTCATTCGATCATTAATTTTACAAAGTTTACAGCCCTGAATAAGCCACCAAAGCTTTAGATATTGAAAAAAAAGCCCGATCACCTTTTTACGACGCTATAAGCGAAGCCATTATAGGGGTCACTCTGCCATGGGCAAGTGAAAGTCTTGGGATAATATTTCGAACCGTAACACTAAAATAAAAATAATCATAAAACTCGATGTACAAAATCATGAAATGGGAAAAGCTATAACAGCATCTTTATATAAAATATATACCGTTTGCTCTCTCTTCAAGTAATTAATCATAGCGAAAAATTTCTTATTTAAACGGACGTTTCTGTTTATTTTCTGACTGATTATTTTATTTATTAATATTATTTATTTATTTTATTATTTACTGTTTTCTTTCGCATGAGTATACATTGTTGAATATTATATATAGTTATTTGCGGAAGCTTGGTATAGGTAAACTTTTATTAATATCAAACACTAAATAAATATAGCGTGTATAAAAAAAAATCAAATGGGTCTATATGTTTTGAAGTTCATTAGAAAAATACGAAGGCAATTGTAAGACTTTTTAACATTCGACTCTTAATATATATTAAATTCTTTGCTATGCAATGATAATACAAAGGTTATGTTAGTGATAAAATATTTAAAATGGGTGCAGTTCTACATTTGCACTACGTAACCCGCTGCTATTATAAACGACATAAGAGTTGCTCAAAATCAACATTATATGTTGACGTGTGACGCACACGTTGAGCCTGACGCATTTTTGTGTATACAGTATTTTGAAGTCGGTTTTATTTACATACAGATTAGATATTTTCATGCTTTTAAAGTAAACAATATCTATACCTTTTTACCGTTAATACAGATAAAAGTAGATAATAATTAACAATAATGAATACTAGCTGCGTCCTGTAATTTCATTGTTGTCACTTAATTCATATCAATGTCGTGAGAAGAAACTCGCAACTTATAATAGAATTCTGAACTTGGAGACAAAACTTTATTTCAAAGGTGACATGGTGTGCGAGTGGTCCGTAAAACGGTAGCGCTATGATACGCACGGCGCGTGACCCCGCACGCGACACGGGGATCGGGCAGGCAAGCGTCCAATCCAAACGCAAACTTCAACTTCGCACTCAATGGGATTGTTTGCGATATGGGCCTGCGTCTCTAATGGAATTTTGCTGAGTGCACATACGTCTCGGGTTTACTAGCTACTGTTCCCGGGAGCAACGCGTAATTGGTCACGAGTAACCGGTTATGTATAACCACAATATTAATATGTATTTGTACAGATATAACATAATAAGTTATAATAAATAAACGAACCATCACTGATACCTCTTAACTGTAGGTAAATGCTAGATAGATTACAAATGTTTCATTGAACTTTTAACTTAAATTCTTCCTTCTTCGGTTTATTTCTTATAGTTGATTGTATCCTTCAAAGAGCTTTATTATCTAGTATTCAGTATTAAAATATATCCTTTTTCTCATTTAATCGAGTTTCCATATATTAATTTACATACATATATTAATTTACAATTTATGTATGCAATGCAGTGAGTGAGGTGATAAAGAGAACCGAATGAATGTGATTGTATTGCACGAAGTAAGTATAAACAGAAATATAACTTATGAAACTATCGTTACGCTTAGTAAAACGTCGAAATGCTTGGTTTTTTTTTCCCTCAGGAGAGAGAGGCTGAGAATCCTCACTAAGGAGACAAAATATACCCAGAATACCACCGCAATGGCAAGTGTCGCGGTGGTTATGTTGGACTCCACGTGGCCAGAGCGGCCTGACTCCGTGCCTTCTAACTCAACTCAGACTTAGTATGGGCCATAAGAGCCCTATGTTTGAATGGAGGATGGTTTGCCGGACCCTTAAGAAAGGGTACGGTCAGTGCTACCCTCCGAGGAGGACATATGCGCTTGAAAAGGCACGGTACTCCAAAGTGGCTCCGGCCTGCATGGATGGATGGGGCCTACTCGTGTAAGCGCAGCATGCTGCGAAGAATGGACGACTAAGAGGGTGGCGGCGCAGATGCCGCCTCTCGCAAGGCTTGAAAAATACTTAGTTGAAAAATGCGTTCCAAGCAGTAAGGGACACGATTCAAAGAAGTCCTGTCACAAAGTAAATAATTTTATTTCACGTGATAAATATACGTAAATATACTTAAAATTTTATATTCTAGTGAAGAAGAGTTGGAAGTTATTAATCGAATATTATATTTTAATATATAATACAATTGGATATATTTATTAAGAAATATGGAAGATTATTGTTATTATTTGTGTCACTTATATCATGCGTCTTTGTAAGACACAGTTTTTCAATTAGACGTGTGACAGATTTTTAATGAGACGAGGATATAGATCCACCAAGCAGAGACCATTTAAGCCAAATTTTATGAAAGTGTGCGTAGAGTGTACCAACGGGGTCTTATCTCTATATGCACTTTGAGTTAAAGAGTATATGAATGAATGAATGAATGAATGAATGAATGAATGATAACTTTATTGTAATAAAAAACAACATTTACACATGTATTATACATACTATCTAAATACTATAGTACAAAAGGCGGCCTTATTGCCAAAGCGGCAATCTCTTCCAGGCAACCTAAAAGTAATGGAAAGTTAACATAAAAAACTTGATTGACGGGAGATACAAATATTAAATATATATTTATAAAATGATGTAAAATACATATACTACATAAAAACTAATATACATTCATATACTACATAAAATACATGTACTAAAACACTACAAACAGTAATGGAGAATACTAATTTTCCAGCTGCAAGAAATGCGTTTTGATCGCTCGCTTGAAAGAGTCATGCGAGTTTGCACGCCTTATTATTTCTGGAAGGGAATTCCAGAGCCTGACGGCTTTGACCGTAAATGATTTGTCATAGAATATTGAAGAGTGTAGTGGGAGAACAAGAGATAGATCATTCGAGGAACGAAGGGTTCTATTTAAAGTTGAGGAGTGGAGAACGAAACGGGATTTGAGGTACTCCGGGGCATTTGGATTGGTAAGCAGAGAATGGAGAAGGGAAAGGATATGACAGTCTCTCCGACGGGTTATTGGTAGCCATTCAAGTTTGGAGCGATAATAAGAAATATGGTCGAACTTGCGTAGCCCAAAGATGAACCGTATACACAGGTTCTGCAAACGCTCCAATTTGTATAACTGGGAAACGGACAAATCAGGGTAACACGTATCGGAATAGTCCAATATTGGAAGAAGAAGGGACTGAGCTAGTAAAATTTTTGTTTTAATAGGAAGCAAATTTTTAAGGTGTTTAAGGGAGCTGTATGCACCATACACTCTCCTGCTGACCTCTGACACTTGTTTGTGCCATGAAAGGGAGCTGTCGAAATAAACGCCCAAATTTTTCACCTCTGTACTTATATTAATAATCGAATCATCAAAATAAATGACCGGTAAGGAACTGTAATTGATTCTGGATATGTACCAAGGACTGCCAATTATGATACATTGCGTTTTCTTTGGATTAACAAGCAAACCATGACTTCTGCTCCAGTCCGAAATATGCTTCAAATCGGAATTTGTTGTGCTGATTGCTTTAGCCAGGTCATTAATTGACGCCTGTGTATAAATCTGGAGATCGTCTGCATACAAATGATATGATGAAACTAAGGAAGAGTAATAGAATTGATAAAAACAGAGAACAGAAGAGGAGATAAAACGCCACCCTGCGGTACGCCAGCAGTTATATCACACCATAACGAAAAGTCGTCATTAATGCGTACGCGCTGCCGACGCCCGTACAGGTAACTTTGAAGCCACTCAACAACCGGCGGAGATATATTAAGAGAGCGTAAAGTTGCTAGAAGTATGTCAAAATCAACAGTGCTAAACGCATTACTGAAATCCAGCAAAGTTAACACTGTTAGCTCGCCGTTCTCCATGCCAAGGCGAATGTCGTCACTGATTTTAACAAGTGCTGTAGTCGTACTATGACCGGGCGGAAACCAGACTGGTAGGGATTTAAAAGATTGTTACTATGTAGGAAATTTACTAGTTGCCCGTATACAAGCTTTTCTAGGACTTTAGATAGGAAAGGTAATATGGAAATAGGTCGAAGTTCAGTAAAGGTACTGGGATTGGAAGTTTTAGGTATGGGAGTTACATATGCTTCCTTCCAGATTGAAGGAAATACGCTACTGGAAATGGATTTGTTGAAGATGTCAGTGATGACAGGTGCAAGGATGTCAATTAAGGGAACGATCATACTACGACTGATACAATCACTGCCACTAGCATTGGAGGCAATAGCAAGCACACACTTCTTAACACCGCACACCGTGAATTGAGTAAAATGAAAAGGATGGAAAGAATATTTTGGTTGTGAAGAAAGATTAATAAGCGTATTGTTTTTTATGTTAGGATCTATAGATTTCGATGAAGCGAAGTGTGCATTTACAGCATTTAAATCGATATTAGTGTTAATTGTCTTGTCTTTAGCCTTACAACTCCAAGCTTATTAAGAAAACGCCAAATCTCGGCAGGGCTACCATTTTCAACAGACTTGTGTATGTGGCGTTTTTGGATGTCTCTAATCATTGTATTACAGCGATTCCGTGTTTTTTTATAGCGCTCGCGATTTGTTTCAGTTGGATTCCTTTTGTATCGAGTCTTTGATCGCAACTTTTCATCCATAAGTTCACGAACACCATCAGTGAGCCAGGGTGCAGGAGCGTGCTTGATGCGAACAGGACGTACAGGGGCATGACTATCATAAAGGGCTGTTAGTAATGAGCTGAAAAGTGCAACCTGTTCATCTACAGAATCGAGTAGACTTATTTCCGTCCAATTGATACATTTGGCCTCGTTGCGCAACTGATCTAAGTCCAAATTACTAAAATTACGCAACATTAAAGTTGAAGGTCTTAGTTTTGGAGGGCGTATGCGGTAGGTGAGATAGATGAGGTCATGGTGCGAAAATTGATTAGCAGCAAACTGGCCATGTTGAACGACATGCTCAAGAGAGGACACCATTATGAGGTCAAGAAGTGAAGGATGGCAGTTAGGAAAGTTGTGCGTCGGTTTGAGAGGAAGTATGTGCATGTTGCATGAATCAACTAGGGACTGAAGTCGTTTACTACGCGTATTTTTCTTGAGCAAACAGGTATTGAAGTCGCCCATGATTATCCTGTGATTATACACAGAGGAATACTCCTCCAGCAGCTCTTCAAATGATGCAAAATAATCAATTTCACAAGAAGGACTATAATAAACACCTAGAAGGACTTTACTGTGAGATAAACAAACTTCAATAAATAGATGCTCTGCAGTGTTTATAGGGCGGCTGAGGAGACCTACTTAGGATAGAAAACGGAAGGTGGGCTCGAAGATAAATGGCTACACCGCCGTGGGGAGAACTGCTACGGTCATTGCGAATAAGCTGGAAACCAGGCAGAGAATATGAAGTTGATGGTAGTGAGGGGTGCAACCAAGATTCAGACACTAGAATGGCGTGAATATTATTGTTATTCAAATATGCTAGCAAATCTAGATAATGTGCTGGTATGCTCTGTGCATTTATATGAACAAAATTAAATTGTTTCTTAGCATCACTAAACGTTTTCTGCAGCTGAATATCCAATGCCTCATCATCATTACTGTAAAAACTGTCATTTGAGCTAGATAAAGATGAACACGAATGGAACAGATCAGAGCCAATAGATATGTTCATTAAAAAGAATAATACTTACCTAATTATATATAAAATAAAATAATATGATATAAATATAATATAGTGTAAAATAATAAAGTAAAATATAAATCCTAAATAAAAGTTGTTTATGTAAACCTTCTTCTACCCGCTTACAGCTAAATATAGAATGGAATCACAATATAGAATGGAATTGAAACCTTAAGTCTAGACACAAGTATGTTTTATCATTTAAAAACTACAATAATAATGCTAACAGAACTAAAATTTATAGGAAGCACCACAGTTTAATACAGATATTGAAAAAAAAAAAAAGGTGAAAAGAAAAATGTCTGTATAGCTCAGTTCCCTCTATCAAAAGTAAAATGAAATGATAATGACATTGACATTTGACGCCAACAAAACACTTTGACAACAAGCAAGTTTATATAAAAAATATATTACCTACTTGGTTAATTTTACCCTATCTATTTATACTTATTATCATTAGTTAAGTTTGTGATGTTCTGTGGCTTGTGAACAAATACTGGCTATACCTACATCTGTAAATAATTATGTTAACAATCTTATGTACCTACCTAATAAATAGACAATAAGTTAAGAGTTACATTAGTAAAATATAATGGTACTGAATATGAAAGTATATGGTACTGATAGTATGAAAATATGAAAATTAACATATTATGGAAAAGGATCATCAACACAGTAAAATGACCAAATTACCCAATGCTGCTAATTGTAATCAATATGTACTGAAAACTAATGTCTAAATTAACTCTCACTCAACTAAGGAGTAAGGTGTACAATACCTATATTACGATTATTACAAACCATGGTTTATTTAAAGGACTCACATGGTCGAGACACAAAGGTTTATTATGATTTTCTAAAAATAAATTACATACCCATACTGAAAACAAACACACCAGTGAACAATAAAATGAAACGAAAACCTGATTACTTTGTCTTCTTTACAGCCATGCCTGTTCGCGGACGCTTTAAGGAAGCCACTTTACTTGTTTCGGTGGAGAGGAGACGCCCAGGGACGCGATCTCACTGTTGTCGCTGTTAATTATTTCTGGAGGCTTACTGGATACATCTATTTTGTCAAGATCAGCCCGGCAATATAGAGAATGGCGCTTGCCTTTGTCATCCAGTGCTATTATTGTCCCATTCCGTGTCCAGCAGTTTTTAACTCCAAGTATATTACGAGCTTCATGGAAAAGTTTTGACGTCGTTTTGTCAAGAATTCCGATACAGTTATACCGGTGCCTTTTAAGCCTGCCTTGCCAGCCCAGAAACTATCCCGAGTGTCACAGCTCTTGAAGTTGACTAAAATTGGCCGAGGCTTATCTGATTTATTACTATGGCCAAGACGATGAACTTTAGTGAGATTTACTGTATCCTTAGGCACAGAAAGATGTTGAAGGCCAATATTTGTGATTGTGTTCGTGAGATCTTCTTGCTTTTCTGAAACTCCATGGAACAAAAGGAACTTCCGTCTGTTCCTCATCTCAGTGTTGTCACTCTCAATCGCCAACATATCTATTTGTTTCTGCAGCTGCCAGTGTGGTTAGAACAAGTGTTCGAAATAGATTAAAGTCGGACGCGAGTGAAGACAAAGTTTCATTCTTCGTGCCAGTTAGACGTAACTCCTCCTCAAACCCAGTATACCCAGTTAGATAAACAGAACTATTGTCAAATAATGGGCAAAACGTTTGTGGACTTTTGTATTTCAATTTTAGTGATATAAAGAACTGAGTTATTGAAGAGACTCTGGTCACCTGCCTTCCCAAAACCTCCTAATTGAATTAAATATCGCAGGTGGTGACTCGTCGCTCCTGATGATGAGCCCGAAAATAAAGCAGGCTAATATTGAAGCGAAGGGATCAACATTGATGTGAACGGCTAAAGGTGTGTCAGCGACAGCGATCGAGATGCCGATGGTATTATGACACTGTTACATTTCCACCCTTCGACCATCTTGCGACTCCACTCTGTCCGGCCGGCTAAGGCAAGACAGAAGTGGGTGGCACACGATCCTAAAAGATAACGGAACCCTCGGTGACGCAACTCACCGACAGCTCGCTACAAGCTTCTCTACGCATTTATTATTATATATATATTTTTATTTCCCAAGTGAATGTGGTGAATATACTATTTATGCACGCTTTGTGTAAAGCAAGAAATAAGAGAAGTTTATTGGGGTTATTGTGAGAAAACTTCTGTCTATAAAGACACAAGTTAATATTATTATTATTATATTAGTATTTCATTATTTTAACTTAGTACATTCTAGAATTATATGGTCGAGAGAACATATTTTTTGCTTAGTTTGTTTCAGTCAACAATTACTTTAAAATTATGTTTATGACAGTGTACATTATAGTTGAATGTACAATGGAAATGCAAAGATACCAACATAGCCTCAGAGGAAATATTTGATAGTCATTATTTTACAGTGTCATTAACATTATAAATATGTCAACTTTTGTTACTATATAGATATATAATTAGACACCACAGTAAATTAAAAATATTGTTTGTGTACCCCATTTACTATTAGTAATCTCCGTCCATCGAAAAGAAACTTTATATGATATTTAATACAATATTTAGTCAAACTATTGTAGGTAATGTTAAATCCTGGATGGATATATATAGTTAAATAAATTAATATAGCCACAATTTTATTGATTTAGCTGAAACATCAGAAAATAATTAGTTGTCTTTCTATGGTTTCAGTGATTCAGACAGATTTTTTCATTATTAAATTATGTACTAATTCAATATTGCTTAACTACAATAAAACATATTTTGTTAGTCATGAGTGTAGTATTTTATAAGCGGGCCAGATTTATTTTGAATAGTTAAAACTACAATAACACAAAAATGTCTTTTCATTTAACACTATAATTTACACTATCTACGATATCTTTGACGAGAGACTGAAATAATCTCATTAGAGATTCGGCGCTTGTAGCATCATTTCAGTCTAGAGATGTTTATTTTTACTACTAGGTTATTTTCATAGGGCCATTAAATTGGCGTTTGAATTAGCACTATGTGGTTCCGGTCTTTCTTTCTTACATATTTCTGGTATATTTTAACCTTTGGTCACAAAAACTGTTCACAACTGTGAAAAGTTTAATAAAATTCATTCGTCTAGTGAATAAAAAATATTTACAGTATGTTTATTTTGAGAAAGATAATCAAAATATATTGGAATATTATAAATAAGTAAAATACATACAAAGAAGTTGACTTAGAGGACTTGAGTGCCAGGAACTACGAGGTCATTGTTCTGTATGATCAAGAATAGTGAAAATAAATATGGTGTTCCATTAAGATCAGGAGAAACTGGAGGCCTTAACCATACAGGCTGAGTAGGTTAACTGTTTATAACCCGTACCGTTATATTAAGAAAAATATTGATGTTGTGCATTATGTGATTGAAATAAACAAGCACGTGACATACCATGAGTTCCGAATATCTTGGAATATACACTTCTCATCAAAAAAATCGAAACACTTCCGTTTTCATTGTTTCTGTCCGAATTTAACACAAAAAAGAATTCATACGATGAAAAAAAAAACATAAATGTATAGCTGGCAGTTTGGCCATTACAGTAATAAGCGAAAATTCTAAATTCAAAATTAGAATTTCATTTGTTTATCTTATAAACGAAATGAATCACTGTTTTGAGACAAATGTGTGTTTAGGGTTGGAGTACATTTAGCGTTTAAAAACTAAAAATTGGCGCCTATCCTTAAACTTTTTGTTTTTTATTTCAATACTGTGACTTTGGGACGTCTGAAAAAAGGTTATTTTTCTAAAACGTATGGATACTTCGCCCACAGAAGCCGCCCAAGTTGTGGCATTACTGGATTCTGGCCTTAGTCAGCGTGTTGTGGCTGCAAGACTGCATCTAAGCCTGTCATATGTTCATAGAGTCTATAAACGTTATTGGGAGACTGGTTTGTTCACGCGCCGTTCAGGATCTGGCAGGAATCGGGTCACTTCTGAGCGAGATGATCGATTTATTGTAACAACTTCTTTAAGAAATCGACGCCTTAACGCTTTTCAACTGCAGCAGCGGCTTCGTGTTGTACGAAGGGTGGCTGTAAGTGACTCTACAATTAGAAGAAGGTTGAAGGATCGTGGACTGGTACCGCATAAGCCAGCAAATGGGCCGAAATTAACTGCAGACCATCGAAGAGCGCGCCTTAACTTTGCACGTGAGCACCTAAATTGGTCATACCTACAGTGGAGCAAAGTTCTCTTTTCTGATGAGTGTAAAATTATGCTGTATGGTAACGACGGAAGGAACAAGGTCTACAGAAGAGACGGAGAACGCTATGCAGAATGCTGCATTGAAGAAAAGGTCAGCTATGGTGGCGGTTCGTGGACGGTTTGGGGAGGAATCTGCGCCGACGGTAAGACAGAGCTTGCTTTTGTGTCTGGGCCACGTTTGCCTGCACTAAACTGTCATCGGTACGTCGAAGAGTGTCTCGAGCCTCATGTGATGCTCTATGCACATTTTATTGGCAACGGCTTCATATTCATGCACGACAATGCTAGGGCTCACACCGCGAGCGTCGTACGAGATTATCTTAACGAAGTCGATATCTCTATTATGGAATGGCCAGCAAGAAGCCCGGACATGAATCCCATTGAACATCTGTGGGATGAATTAAAGAGACGAATTCGAGCAAGAGATCCTGCCCCAGAAACACTTAGCCAGCTGCAAGATGCAATCCAAGAGGAATGGGACAATATACCACAGCATGTGATCGTGACTCTCATCCGATCGATGAAGAACCGTATGGAAGCAGTAATTAGAGCTCGGGGAGGGAATACAAGTTATTAAATAAACGTTTTTTAGCTTTTTTTTTTCATTTACGTGTGTTGTTTTATCCATTTCCTTTATACTCCATACGGAATAAAAATGACTCATTTAACAAAATACGAAACCTATGAAAAATTCATTTAAATTTAGAACATTAACATTAAGATTTGATAAGCTCATATTACTCACTATTAAACGACATTTAACATTTATTCCTAAATGTACACATTTTTCTGATAATCCTGACAAAACCTAAACTTGCAAGGTGTTTCGATTTTTTTGATGAGAAGTGTATGTATAAGTCAAATCCTACATAAACATTTGAGTGTGAGAAAGCTGTGTTCTCGATGGTCCCATACAAGCTTTTAAAATAATGACCCAAATAAGGTATTGTTGCCAATCATTTGGTTCTAGGCAATGGAAAAAGCTACGAGATACAAGAATGCGCAGACGATGTGATTGTAATAGCATCGGTATTTGTTGCAATACCATATCATCTGAAAAAGCCTAAACATAACACAAAGGTGCAGCTTAGTCAATAATCTATCCGCTAATCCAATTAAAATCTGTTTTAGAGTGAGACTAATTATATTACTTACACCATCCCTGAATGCAATAATTATTTATTTAACCAGAATAATATTTTAACTAGAAACTAACATGGAACAACCGCATTGAGATCTTCTACGTAAGTTCTCCAAGTTCAATAAATCCTTCAATTCATGGAGGATTTACAAAGGAGTTTTTTATTGGAGACAGACCTCACACTAGGCCTAATTAGGTTAAAGTTCCTCTAAAGCTAAGGCACAGAGACGACTGGACAAACAGATACGTGACTTTAAATAGTAAGGTTTTCTGTGCCTTCGCTATATTCGCGTATTTTATGGCCTCGTCATTCCAAAGGCTATTTGCTTAATATTTTCGCATGAGGGCGCATACGGCGGTTCCATGCATATTAGATTATAAGAAATGGGTCGTCTCCACTTGTCGGCCAATTGCAGTCTTATTCCGAGCGTTGAATATGAGATCCTGTCTGGATTTCACAAAGCTTGAAATTTAATATTGCAAATGACTATCAGTTAACGTCGATATTATTGCTTAACTTTCAATTCAATTTTAATTTTTTTTCTTATATCACCGACAGATGCAAAATGGGAATATTTTCATAGGGTTTGCGATAATCTATTGCTTCTAAACAAGATCCTAGATTTATCAGAGTATCGTAAACTTCCTTCTATTAAAAATGATGAAATCCGCAAAATTAAAAAAAAAACAAAAGAATTGTGAACCTTTGCTCGCAGGACAGACGACCACTGAGACGGAAAGGTCCTCGAGTGTCATATGCTAGATACCGTAGCGTTGGTAGGCCTCCCATTAGATGAGCAGAAGATTTGGTGAGGACCGCAGAAAGGCGCTGGACACTAGCAGAGCAGAACCGACCAGTTCATGAGATAATTTGAAGAGGCCTATATCCAGCAGTGAGCGTCTACTCACTAAAATTTTATTATCTTCGCAGATCTGCACACAGGTGATGCATTACGATGTTTTTATTCACCGTTTATCCAAATTCATATTATGAAATTCGAGAAACGAAAATCATATTGGTACGTAGTAGAGTGGAACCCAGGCAGTGGAGCTGTGATTTCAGTACTAGTCCTTAAACAGGGATTAAGGACTAGTGCTGAAATCACAGCTTCTACGAGACTCATTTAATTTAACTCTTCTAATAGCAAAATGTTAATATTTTTAACATAACATTTCAGTTCTGATCAAAAATGTTTCTAGGGTTCCGGTGAACTCAAGAATTCCGTGATTTGGTTAGAAGAAACTTAATATTTAAATAAAGAGATAGTCACACATTATTCATCATATAATGAATGACATGTGGCGATGAGCAGACAAAGCGCTGTGAGGCTGAAAGCTCCTCAAGTGGCAGGTACATAGAGGTATATAGTAGTACATATCAATAACATAGCCTTCTTGCCATATATCAATGTATGTCTATCGTATTTTATTTCAGCATAACATGTAAAAATGTCAGGGGCGCCTTCGGTTTGCATGCCTTTGAGGCTTACTTTAGGCATATATAAATTATATTGATGATTTGTTTTATTTGTGATACTGTTACCAGACACTTTTTTGTTAATAGATTAAACCATTTTTAAATCACAATGAAAAATATAATTATGACCTTATCAACTCTGAAATGGAAAATGTATTATATATAGATATATTCGCTTATATCACGAGTCTTTATAAGACACGGTCCTTTCTAAGGCGTGCGCGGGGATACATATATCCAACTGGTTGTAATCTCTATCTGCACTCTATAGTTATTGTTATGTCCTAAAAATGTACACAAATTCATGATATTATAAAAGTGACCTTGGGATATGTCATCAAACTTTTGTTAAAAAGGTTAAGATTACGAGTATTTGTCATATTAACTGAATCCAACTTCATAGTTAGTCTTCTTCACTAAGTAGCTTACAGCAGCTTTAACTATATTCATTTATACGCTACGTACTATACACATCTAAGTTTTCCTCACCAAAAGGAAATATTTAAGTTTACCCCCCAACAAATACGAATTCATTTTGAAAATTCACGAAACACGAAATCCCTCGACAAAGCGTCAGACGCAATGATCCGGCTATTATATCACGATAACATTGCAAAGATTTATTTGTAAAATTTCTCACGGGGCCAACGTTGTAATTTGATTAAAAATTCATTAAACCTTCCACAGGGGCTCGCGGGAATAATTTAGTGCGCTTCACGCAGACTGACACTTCAGGGCGCGGTGCTTGCTTTTTTTACTATTAGCTGGATGAGGCTTGTTCTAATAACTTGTGTATATTTCTAGATAGAAGACTACTTATGCTATATAAATTCCACAAAAGCCTACTAGTATAATATTTAAGATGGAATAAACAATCATTCTAACAATATTAGACATAATCTATAAATTTTATTTTATTCTGCGTATAGTATAAATACGATTACATACAGATGCACGGTACCTACTCAAAAGTTTGACTTAATTAATTATTAATTATGGTATTTACAATTTACAATAATCATTAATAATTTATATTATATAACCGTATATATATTTACACCGTATATAATTTCACGATTTTTTCTTGCAAATTTTGTTATGTTTAATCATTGACATCATGAATATACCTGCCGTTGATGGGTAGCTACAAGCTCGAGGATTATTTAAATCTGCATTTGACAGCACGTTTACATTTTGTAGGCTGTCAGCGCAACGCAACATCGAAACTTGAGCGACTAGCGCCAAAATATTCATTTATGTGTAAGAATCATGAATAAGTTTTTTTCATGGCAAATATTAGTGCTGAAATAACGAAAGATCTTCTCGAGATTTAGATAAAAGGAACTATAAAACATGTTCCGATTACACCATATAAAAGTGGCATAAAGATAATAAAAAAATCATGAAATAAATATCTCAATAGTATAAAATAAAATAATAAGATTTTATTTATGATCACTATTTCCATTACTGTTTGCGGTATAAATCAAGTATAAGAGCAAAACAATATCGAAACTCGAATCCCACTACAATGAAATCATCAAATATTTGCATACCGTCGAAAAAGTAATACTATTATTAATTTGCTTTCGATTCACGGGTGCCAAGTTTGATTTTCAGGAGTGAATGCGCCCGCTTTGGTAATTTTCGATATTCAGATTATGCAAAACAGGACGATTTGGTTTATTTTGATCATTAAATAATATGATAATAATTATGTGTGATTTTTTCATGTCAAATAGACAGTTTTGGAGAATTGGAGAAATGAGAATGCTTAACAATGTTTCACCGAAGTACCGGATTGCATTAGTATGAAACGATATCCCGTTATTTCAAATTATTTATATTACATAAGTAATATCAAAGTATACAAAGTTAAGTAATATAGTGAGAAAGAAGGCGGCTTACATACTTATTTATAAAAAAAACTTACATACCATAAAACTTACATCAGTTTGCATCAGCGTTAAATCTTCTTATTAGGTTTGTACAATATTTCTATGTGAATGAGATATTACGCATTGTGATATGGTATGTGATATAAATTCAGTTGTTTCGTGTTCGAGATAATTAAGGCGAGCGAGGATATGATAGTCCTGAAATCTGAATTTTCTTCCTTCATTCTGTTCTATTCTCTGGAGAGCCAAAATCTGTACCAAGGTGATGTAGGTTTCAATGTCCTCAAGTCTCTTGAACAACGTTGTACAGATTGGAAGTGTGTCGAATAGGGTACCTTATGTATGTACCTATGAAAAATGTCGCGAAGTATTCGCAAAAGATCTGTCAGTTAAACGTCTGCTCGAGACTGCTGACGAAGAGAGAGAACGGCAGAGACCTGAAGCTATAGTCAATATAAAACGCTTCTATAGACAACGTTACACGAATTCGTCACCGTGTTTGTAATTAGTGTGGCTCTCATACAGCTTAAAAATTCTTATTCAATTCTATTCATTTCTTAATTAAGTATTCAATTCAGGAGCTATTGATTGAAAATGGCTGAAATTGGAATAGTCGATCTCGTATCTAAAACGCGTTTGTTTTTAAATTTCTTAACTAGCAAACCCTATGCTGTTGGATTGACCGAAGTAATCGGCATGACAATGGTCAACGAGAAAATGCTAACGACAAAAAGTACGTAGTACAATTTATCAATATTACTAACGTCGTCCTTTTTATTATTTTGATTTAATGTTGATTTAATAAACTATTAAAAGTTTGCCAATTTTATAGTTTACTGTTAAAATGTAGTATTTCTAATATGCAGCAAACGAAACTTTAGGGAACGTGAAGGGAAGGTCAACTAGCATCATTCTTATTAACCTTGATAGGTAACAGCTTATTTTTGAAGTGAGTGCCAGTTATAACGTATGGAACTGAAACCTGGCCACTCACAATAAGCGTAATAAGGAGACTTAGAGTCATCCAAAGGGCAATAAAAAGGGAAATGCTAAGAGTGTGTGATGGTATTATAGATGATGAAATCTGCTGATAAACTAGGTTCGCTGACATAGCCCGAAGAAATGCGAAATTTAATTGAAAGTGGACAAGACACATTGCTCACAAGAATAACGGCCACTAAAGTGGAAAGGTGGCAAGCGTATGCCGGACACCATAGCATTAGCCCCCCACAAGATGGACAGACGATTTTGTGAGGATCGCAGGGAGGCGCTGGACGCTAACAGCGATCGACCGGTGTGAAATCCTTGGGAGAGGCCTATGTCTAGTAGTGAACATCTATTGGCTAAAATGATGATGATAATAGTACACAACATTTACACTAACAAAATAATTAAATAATGTTAAACATTATTGTAAAATTACCTATGATTTAGCTTATAAAAAAATAGGAGAATGTATACGTAATTCTAATTTTCATAGGTTAATTTAATTGGGATATTTCCCAATTTAATTAACAATTGTAATAAATAGAGCGGAAATTTATGTTTATTAACATAAAGTTCCACTGTATTTATTACAATTGTTGCTATGTTGTTTTTGAAAGCTTCAGTAATTATACAATTCTAAATATATACGTTCCCGTCAATACTGTCTATTTCCACATTTCCGTCGGCAGAGATCATGCGTTACTTCTTCCATAAGTACTTTTTCTTAAGTTTATCATTGTAATACATATATTTATACATGTTTAATGTATGATTATATGTCTTTATTTATATATTTGTCATAGAAAGTCTTCCTGCATTTATATATCACCAAATTGTTTAGTGCTACTTGTATTGACTGATCTCTATCAGAGATAAGCCGGAATTCCTCGGTACTTGTTATGTATTATCCTAGGTACTACTCTCTTTTTGTAAAGTTGTAGATAACTTCTTCTATCTGTTCTTCTTTCTGTTTGCTGTTTGTTCGAAACTTGCTATTTCTTGCATCATCAATGATACTTCCATCTTTATGGCTTTATGATTTTTTATAATTAATGTTATTCCTATTGAATCTAGATTACCTACTCAATTTCTTCAAATGTTAAATAATAAATAATAAATAAATAATAAATAATATAATCCTTGATAGAATCCTTGATCTAGCTTGTACTAATTAAACAAATTATAGAAAAATAAATATTGTCACATGAGCAAATGATGATGAGAGCAAATGATGGTAAATGGAGCTGAAACTATTACTTTACTAAAGCATTCTCACAGTATCACTGATGATACCATTGCACCGGCCAGCAGTGCGGGCAGTTGGTTGGTTCATAATAATCAACACTAGTTCTTTTGTTCATCAAGGAGCGATTATCTTTCCACTATTAATTGTTATTTATGTATTATATATTAGTTTGGTTTACTCACAATCTATAGCGTTGGAACATCTTTACAGTAAACATTATTAGAAAATTAAAAAACAATCTCTCCAATTTTGTTTAACACCATTGAAAAGCCGCAGGCTTATGAGTTACATGTGCCTATAATAATTATTAGCAATATATAAATGTATTATTATCTTTATAATACTGAGTCACTGACTAAAATGTTCATATAATATAATTAAGTGTATTTAATTTCATAATATCCATAGAAAATCCAATCCCATTGTTTGTCTCAAGTCTTAAAGATCAACTATTGATCTTACCTTCCAGCAAATTCAGTTTTATCGCAAAGTTTTAGCAAGTAAACACACCAAAAGTTTTGCTTTAATATCTCAGCTGTTGAATTTGATCGTAATATAATAATAACTTGTTTAAGCATACGATTTTCAAATAATTATTTTTGTTTGCATTTTAATTAAGAATAGACATTATACTGTGGTTATATAAAAATGGTTATATTAACATTTTAATTATTTGGCCATAACCTTAAAAAGTTGTGCAACTTATCACATAAAATAACATTGTATTTTACAATGAAATAAATAAAATGAAGTGAAAATTTGTTCTTGTGAGCAACAGGCTTTCGGTCGATTAGATCTTTATTGAATACACAATAATTTTTAAAGATTGATAATTAAAATAAGAAATTAAGGTATTTATTTATGGCTTACCATGCTTATAAATAGATAAGCATTTATTGATAAAAACTAGTCGGTGTATATAAGGAAATTTGTGTGCAAATGCAATGACTTGTGAAAATTATACGCTGAATACATTCAATTCGTTGACAGTGAATTGAATATTTAGGGTTAGTACCCAAATATAGTTGGATTATGGATGTGTGGCAACAACGCTACACACTTATAACCAGCGTGTCAAATAATACTATTTAAAAGTTATATAATCCTTACAGTTACTGGGCTAAAGCCGTTAGTGGTGAATAATGCACATAACGTAAATCGACAGAAACTTTTGCCGTACTCGAAATTCTTTATTGACAAACGATTCTATATCTTAATATATATATTTCTTGTGTGCGTGTGTATGTGACTGAACTCCTCCTAAACGACTGGACCAATTTTGATGAAATTTTTTGTGTGTATTCCAGGGGGCTTGAGAATGGTTTAGATTCACAATACGGTCATATAGATATTGTTTTTCAGCTAAATTATTTATTTAAAAACATTTGAGACAACGTGAGACAACGTGACATTTGAGACATTTGACATTTGAGACATTTGACAGGACAACGTCTGTTGGGCCAGCTAGTGTCACTATATATTGTTGTGATGGCGGTAATTTAAAAAGGTTGGACGAAAGTTCTTTGACTCGTACTCTTCGGTATGAGAGCGGCGTTCAAAGACTATTTAAAAGTATCCTCCGCACAACTCGTCTACGGGGAACTTCTTCGTTTGCCTGGAGAGTTTATAGTTCCGCATGATATGTCTACTACTACTGTTGATCTAATCGACTTCATATATGATCTAAAAGAAATAGGAGCCAAAGAAACAGGCGTCCTGTTTGCACCACACACGGCAGTCCATTTTCTTTTTCAAGGACCATTGCAGAATCCTTATTTAGGCCCCTACCGTATTCTTTGGAAAGGTGTCAAAACCTATTACTATGATCGGGTTAAGTTGGGGAACATTTTAAGGCCCTCGATTCATGCGAATCAGATCCAGGAACCCATACAACTTTTGCCTTCACCCCTTTCTACTACTAGGTGCGTAGGTAGAAAAAAGGAATTCCGGGACATTTTAGACATCTAGTATTTTTATTTTATTTGATATATTGATAACTGTATTTGATTGGCCTAAATTGTATTGTACTCATAGTAAATAAGGCTTATTTATAAGAAGCGTTTATTAGCAACCACAACCAGTCTACAAAAAAATATGTATATTATTTTTCAATGTAGGTGCAAACACAAAAAATTATATAGTCAGATAGTTTTCAATTACCTAAATATTAAATGAGATGTGGCAATACAATTGCAGGCTAACAGTGAATTCAACACTGCATGTCTATGTTATATACGGTGCAGACAGCAGTATAATAAACAGCGTGTGTTGGTCGCTCTCTTAGTTTGATTACCGTAAGACCACGGTCGCTTCGATAAACTTTCTAAGCAGTATTGCGTCCAAGTATTTTATGTCTTGGTGGAAAATCACTTTAGTCTGTGAAATTTGGTTGTCCTTGAAACACTGTCACGTATTATATCTTTTTATTCCTGATGCAATATTGTAGAAATCTACAATCCAATCCTACATTTACTGTGAAAATAATAATTATAAAAAAATATTTGATACATTTCAACACATTAAAACAAAGTTATTTACGTATTGTACATAAAAGAGATAGAAAATACATTAAAATTAAAAAAAAAACACTATTTTTATATTATTATCTACACAATTATAAATTTTTATTTAACATAACAATAAATAGAAACAAATACAATGTAAAAATAATTATAGCGGTACTACTTTTACTATGTTAAGAAACTAATTAGATATTTCGCGTATTGGACCTCGCCGGTATAGTACATTTTCTTAAAAAATATTTGTATTTTCTTTCAAAAAAATTAAATCAGTGTCTTCAAATAATATAGTAAGAAAAATTGATGGTCGTTGTTTGCAACCCAATTTGTTATCGACTTGTATTTTCATTTTTTTTCCGAAGACTCTTAAAAGCAAGGAGTCCCTAAAGCAAAGCAAACATTTGTGCAAGTTAGTGCAAGAGCTCTCTCGGCTCGCGGTCTCTAGAACTAGCTCGAGACAGACTATTATGTGATGGTTAGCCCGAACTCTTGAGGAGAATTCAATTATCAGGTTGATGTCTATAAAATAAATTCAACTGCATAATGTAATGTTTAGTTATTCACTTAACCTCTTTACTTTGTACTTTTTATTAAAAAATCGTTTGAAGTAACTATTAAAATTATTCTAATATTATGAAACTTATATTTTTTACCTTGCGTATGAGAATACTGAGAATAGTAGTGATCATAAAGTTCTTAATTGAAGTGTCGCAGAGTCTTAAATCCAACTGTATATATAATTTGTCCTTCAAACATATTAACTGTTTAGGAAAACGTGCCATTAGAATGTCCGAAGATCCGAAGGACAAAAACAGTGTCAAGGACAGATATTATTTTACAAGTTTATGTTAAAATAATAAATATCGATAGGAGTAATTAAAAATAAATAAGAACATTGAGAACAGTTAAGGCAAACGAAAATGTGTTATTGTCCGTTTAATTATGATAAATATAGAAAATTACATTATTAGATCAATTTCGTAATTGTTGGCATTCATTGATACAAAGTCACAATATAAAGTAACTAAATTTAATTGTAATCGACATTTACTTATTCATTTCATTTAAACACAAATTTTGTACAGCCTACGAACATTTTTCCGGTCTGAGTGTTGTTGATGTTCATGTGAGATTCTATGTATGTGGATACTCCCACGATACAAGATAAAAATTCTATAGGTAATGGAGCAACGTTAAAAAAATATTTCCAGTTTTTCAAACACAAACTTACCGTATATAAAAGTGAACAATTAACACGTTCCGGTGATTGTTATGTTTTATGATTAATAAATAATCATAAACCGGTGGTTTAGGATTTCTATATACGTAGGTAAATTAATAAAATTGTTTTAATTACGTGATGATAAGTACCCATTTACTTGTATTACCCAGTCTTTCAGTCCAGATACCGTAAAGAATGAAAGCAATAATAATAAACTCCATTTAAATTTGTCCAAAGTATACAATTATTTCATTTTACGTAATTATGTACTTACAGGCTGAATTCGGTTAAAGATTATATGATAACTTGAGTAAAGTATCAGATATTCGTGACTTAATAAAGCGTTAGATTATTGTTTTTATTTTAATAAATTAATGTATTTCTATAACTCCAATGATATATAATTCACACTACAATGCGTGCACTTATTCTATTGTTTCTGAATAAAAAAAAATATTCTTCTATCTTTACTATAACTAACACTCTGATTTTATTTTTATTAAATTTGAAATAGATACAGATCTTAAGCCGAATAAATTTTACCTTAGAGAACTAAATATATAACGTATAGTTCTTATTATTATTAAAGGCTACGCAGTCATAAATGTAGAAAACAGTCTTAGGGTCGTTTAGCGAGAAAGATACTAAAGCACAAACCGAGGCATTCCAGCTTTCGATGCATTTTTATGGACAAAGCAGTAAACCAGGAAACGGGTGAGTCGAAAACTACAATGGTGCACTTAAGGCGTTCATAAACAGTACATCACATTGTGGACAAAGTTATGTATAACAAACACCGCACTATTGTTCAACTAAGATGATTCAACTTTATATGTGCTTTTAACTATACTGATTGATGTTGATTTTAAAATCATATTTCTTGTGTTTGTCGTATAATCTGTCACAATATATTTCATTATTAGAAAAATGGATAAAATTTAACTTTCATATTTAAATATAAGTAACTTATAGTTCTTTAACCGGAAACACTCTTTTACATGCAAAACTTAAAAATGTTATACTATGTATTAGACATATTACAAAAAATATGTATTAATTTAAATGCGTGTTTTTGTTCACAACAAAATATAGTAAAAAATTGCTAAAAATCTTTAATAATAGTAACTAAGTATTTGTAAGTATACATAGTGAGTAAAAATGCTCCTGGAAGGAAAATAGTCTAAATATTGAAGTACAAAATAACACAAATTAATTAGTTTAATTAAACATATAAAATTACGATTTTACTGTACCAGACGCGGGAATATCTGTCTAATTAGGTAATTTATATGAAGAAGTATAGTATTTGAAGGTAGAACCCATTTCCAATTGTTCATAGGAGAAAATAAAGATGTAGTTAAATAACAGTACCAATGTACCAAATGAAAATAACAACGTACAGCCATGGAGAATCACACGGGCAAAATTTTATTTGGTAATAGAAACGGCACATAAATACCAATGCGTCTGAACTAACTTGCATTCAAACTAATGACACACGCGACACTATATCTTCTTTGCCAATGGCAAACATCGCAGTGTCTCAGCGCTGCATTGGTGGAATACCCGTTAAGATAGAACTCCGACTCGCTCGTCACTGCAAGTAAGAAAAGTGAGCTCCAAGCACACGCCCGCATACAAATAGTTTACAAATGGCATGTTGTCAGTGGTGTCGCTACGTCTCCCTCCAAGAGGTCCAAGTTACAGACTCATTGCTATAATCCTTTATTCGGTTACACATGTTGAAATGTTGAAATTTAATTACAAGCGTCTGGTAAGTTTGTTTTTACTAAGTAAGTAATTTTATAACCACCTCCGTGCTCTAATGTTCATCCGATCAACTCTAAGATGAAATTTGTTTTTGTTCGTTTCGTTGACTTAAGATTCTTGCCATGTAATGATGTAAATTAGTATTGTGTTTCGCCAACTAAGATAAGATAATAGAGGTAAGATAAAAACAGTTTCTTGTTGTACAAGATTTCGGCAAAAGCTCACTTCCACATTGGCCTTAAACTTTGCTTACGTTCAAATCAAATAAAGACAAACTTACCTATATTAAATAAATATATAATTTATTAACTACTTTAGCAACAAGCTGTTCTTTAGAATGGCGTTTAAAAGAATAAAATCAACTTATCCTTTAACTTTTATTATCTTATATAACGTTAATACAACATATATATAATCTTAAAGCTTGTCGTCATCTCGAAGTTTACATTGTATTTAAAATATTTGCTTCAAAATTGAATTGCAAAATTCTATCCGAAGATACATGGTTGCATACTTTGCTGATTAAATAAAAGCTTGTAAAAGTATTTCTAGATAATGATACGATTGATGATGGATTTGAATTGATAATTTTAATGATTTTATACAAATATATTGTATAAAATCGAATTAAAATAAACTAACTTGTATTTAAGATAATTAAAATATATTAGCTAACATATTAGCATAGTTTTTACAATTGAATAGGCAGAAATAAAATTTCTTCAATAAAAATTTACAGACAGCAAGTAAAATTTGGCTTGTTTATTTAACATCTTTATCGTTTTTTGTATATTAATTTATATAACTAATAAAAGTAACTACCAATTACCATAGTCATAACTATTTTTAAAAGACAACTATTAATTATTAAGTTATTGAATTTTTACATTATATTGTCTCAGGTATTAAGTCATATTCAGGTGTAAATAACATCAGGTATTAAAAATATGTGACTGTTCTGACAGCCACATATTTTGACAGTTGGTCTTACAATGAGTTTATATATTTATAATAATATAAAACGTACATGTAATGAAATAAATACATTGTGGGAGTGTTTGTTGTTATAAATAAATAAAAAATCTACGACGCTTTGTTTATTTAAGCCCTTCAAGCCCGGATACAGTGTTGTAACGAAAGAGCTAATCATGAGAAAATATCTTGTATAGTACAATCGAAGTGTTGGTAAGACCAGAAAGCAGGCAGTGGGTGAAAAGAAAACTCATCACTCCTTATTCACCTTCTTTGGGAGAGTACTGCATTTTAGTATCGAAAGTTTATTTCAATAGTTTTCTTTGGTATCGATATTCTCTATAATTTATATTTTTGTTCGATTGAATAAAAATTAAAACAAATATGTAACAACTACCCACACTTACTTCAAAGAGGCAGAGTGGCAGAGAGAGAAACCCTATTGCTAATATCGGGATACGTTACTGAGGTAAATTCCCTTAGTCTGCTCACGTTTATTCTAAGTCTGCTGGACTTAACGGACCAGTCAGAAAATACACGAATAAAAGGAACTTAATACAATTAAGGAAAACTGAAACAATATAACACACTAGTTTTTTTTTTAATATCGTCAATTTATGTTAATCTATTTGTAGTGTAAGTGCTTGTGAATACATATACAATTTAACTACTAATAAACTAAACGCGACAACTGTTGTCGATATAGTGAGACATCACTATTCCTGAAGGCTGCAGTAATAAATTTTAAAAGTAAGACATCAGTATGCTGCTGTCGTTTCAGTCTCTCCTCGCCGAATGGGACAAAGCAAGATATATAGTTGCAATATGAGAACGACCACTATTAGAGCCAATTTTTGCCCGAAAGAAAGAATCTATATGTTCCAATTTACGACGAAAATTCTGGTCAACGCTCCAGACGTTTACACAGTCGCCAACTAAACTGAAATGAAATTTTAAAAATTAGAGTCGCTATTTTGTTTTGCTTTTTATTCACATCTCATATTTTTTTGTACTCGTCTAGAATAGAATTAAATATTGTAGATATTTTTTTAATTATTTCAAATTTCACCAAATTACAGATTAAAATACAGCTATAAATTAGTGACTTATTTTTTTAATAAACTTAAAAACAATTAAGTTTAATAAAAGTAAAAACACTTACACTAACTGTAAATTGTTAGTGTAAGTGTTTTTACTTTTATTTGCGTTTATTAGTAGACAGGGTGGATATCATTGAAGTGCCTAAGCGGGAGTGGCACCGACGGATTGTGGTGGCCTGGCGTGCGCAGCTCGAATTACGGATCTGCGCGCGCCAGCGGGCCGTCGGTGCCGTACTCCCGCACCTCGAAGCTTGGCTCCACGGGAAGGAGGAGGTCACCTACCGATTGACTCAGATACTCACCGGGCACGGCTGCTTCGGTGAGTATCTGTGTCGAATAGGACGGGAGGGATCGACACATTGTCACCACTGCGCATCCGACCTTGACTCGGCCCAGCACACGCTGGCGGAGTGTCCCGCGTGGGCCTCCGAGCGCCGAGTCTTGGTCGCAGAGATCGGGCGAGATCTGTCTCCGCCGGCATTGATTGCGGCAATGCTGGCGGACGAGGGAGGTTGGAGGGCTGTGGCCTCCTTCTGTGAAGCAGTGATGCTCCAGAAGGAGGCCGCCGAGCGGGGTCGGGAGATGGCCGATCCCGCTCGAAGAAGGCGGCGCGGGCTCGGTAGCACAGCTGCGGCGCCGCCGCGGGTCGCCGGCGGGCGCGAGGAAATCGCGACTGCTTCGGCGACCCGGGATGGACCACGCCCCTTCCGTGGCCGGGGGGCGTCGTCGGTGGAGGAGACCGGGGGAGGTAGTGTAGCCTCTCCCGAGGAGGGCTCCCCTCTAGGCAGGGGAGCGGAGGCTGGGGGTTCCTGGAAGTTGCTTGATGTTCCCGGGGGCTCCCTACATGCCTGAGGAAGGCCATCCCTGAGGTTTTTAGTGGGTAGGCCTCCCCCTTCTGGGGAGGAGAGCCCCACATAACCGCCGGCTCGCCACAGCCGGGGTATGCAATTTAATGCATTTTCCTCAGGGAAACAAAAAAAAAAAAAAAAAAGGGTGGATATCATTAGGGCATCCTATTATATTTTCTCCAGTTTCTCGCTTCATACTATACCTACATAGGTATATCATACTAGCGGCCCGTCCTTACTCTTCACAGCGCATGCGATGAAAGACATTTTATGGCTAATTATTGCACACCTTCGGTTGGTTTTAATAAGAATTTCTAAAGATTTCTATAGTAATCTAGTACTAAATATAGACTAGTGATAATGTAGCTTTCTAATAAAAAAAGAATTACTAAAATCGGTCCAGTACTTTTTGAGTGTATTCGTTACATACAAAAATACAAATTTTTCCTCTTTATAATATTAGTGTAGATTTGCATAAATCGTTTATTTTATGAACGATACGTTGACTACATCTTAGGTTAACTCAGGCATCGATCAGCTCTTTATGTAAACAACAGCTTCCATATCCGTATTAAAATCACATTTTGAATATGTAACTTTTGAGAAAGAAAATGTATCTAAATTAGATTTACCGGGAACCTAATACCGCCACAGAGTGTTCAGGTGATTTGGGAACGAAGCCTACAGATTGAATTTACTCGCAGCCCCTGAGAGATGAATATGCTCTGGATTAGGGAGTTGCGAACACTGGAAGAGGTTTTTGGTTAATGTTTACTCATTGATAGATAATTTTCAATTTTTTTATGTATGGTTTGTGATGTGTATGTTTTGTCGTCTGAGAAGTTTTTGACTCCCCAATGTAATAAAAATCTACCATTTTTATTTACTAACCCACGCACGGTTGGCTATGTATGTTTAAGGTACAAACCCATTTCCCAAAATACTTACATAAGACATATACACAAATAATCTTCTAAAGTACTGCACGAGATAATTATTACGGCAATACATTTTTGTTTCCGTATCTGTTTAATTATTATTTAATATTAACAACGAAAAGGCCGAGATTTTGTACTGTATTTTTTTCCTGTAAAATCAACATCATAAGTACAATTAGATACAAATAAACAAGTAAACATATTTCGTTATTTATCAAAAATATAACTAATTATTATGAAATTGATTTTGTCATATCACGTTTACTCTTCAAAATGGCGGAAGAAACCCAGACGAAATTTGCTTAAGACATCAAGGATAAAAGATAATTGTACCAGGGGAACAGAACAAATATAGCATATTTATATAGCAATTATATTTCATATGGCTTGTGATTTACGTTTATTTAGTTCACAATAACGAATGTGTTTTACTATGTAGATTTCATTTTCACAAAATTTATCATCTCCAGCTTTATGTTAAATGTCATTGTTAGATTTTGACTGCGCACCGTTCGCTCCCGAGGAACGTTTTCCTCCCATTACTTCTACAACATCACTTTATGATACTGAACTGTGTTTTTTTATTATTCATGTTTATAGAAAGCCCTTACATTTGTATTTGTAAAAATGAGATTATATTTAAACGTTGTATCTCTTGACTGATGTAACTATAGTTTATAATATAAATCCATATAAAATTATATATATCCAAATGTATGCAATCTAGTGAAAGTGATTTAGTCTTTACGAAATTTCAATACTTATTGAATAAAATTAAATATCGTTTTTGGGGTCGACTCAAAAACCATAACGCACTAGATGTTGATTGCACGCATGACTATCGTTGCTTAGGTGATGCTCACACACCACATTGAATAATTTGCTAGAAACAGATTGACCGAAATTATTAACGGGAATATTTTTGTTTGAAACTAATCTGCAGACGTATTTTATGGCATAAAACGTATTCTTAGAAGTTTTATTGTACAACAAGCATCTCATTGTACAGTTAATTTTAGTATAACCATTCTGTTTGATTAGTAGTTACTGGATTACTATGGTTGATGGTAAAATCTATAACTGTAGTATTATTTTAATACATATTTATCTATGTCAATATTTTAAAGCATGTTGTAACACACACAACTATCTTGTAAGGTCTGAAAATAATGCAAGATTATTTGCGTAGGGCTGGGTTCGAATGAGGACAAGACCACTTCACGTAATTGGGGATCGAACGTCACTTGGTAGGTTAGTCCGATCTATTTAATTATGTTCTGTAATCTCGTCCTCATTTTGTATAATGTAGACGTTCAATGACAAGCGTTGTGTTACAAAAAATAATATTTATTCTTTAATCGTAATATAACTAAACATATTATTTAAAAGTGATTAACGTTCTATCATATGATCTAAAATTTAGAATAAAATTTTTCCTAGAGTTTTTCGTATGTCATTATTTAAAATTATAAAAGATTCGAGGGTATCTTAATATCACTATGTGTAAAAAACTATAATACAATTAAGTGTAAGTACATTGACTTAACAAAGCGAAAGGTGAAAAATGCAGTCGCAATATTCTCGGTGTTCGATTAGTTAGGTGGCAACTTATTTAATTTAAGACATGAGATCGAATCCTGTTTGAACCGAATAATTTCGTTTAATTTTTCACAAAAATAATTTTATTTGTTATTAGGTGCCGTATATCAAGTACAATCTCATTTGCAATATAAAAAAATAACTCAATATGGCTGGCTTATATATAATATATCGCATTTGAAGTATTATGCATGATTATTTCTTACATCTGACCTGTATTACGGTCTAATTAAATTGGTAGTCCACAAAGCAAATCAATTAAGAACCCATAATTACAACGCAGGTAACAAGGAAGACATTACCTGTAATGAGATTACTCCAGGTCCCAATCCAGACCTGAAGCAAGGATCAACGATGGAATGACATTATTCAAATTTCACATTACGCAAAAAGCTATTCGGTTTCGATTTAAAAAAATATTGATAGCTATATCGGAGATTTTTTATTCTGTAACCAAAGTTCAGATTGATAGAAAATTTATGCAAGGAAGCTAAGAACTTGAAATATGTTGAATCTGTGTTTGTGAAGTATTATTAATTGTTTCATAACAACATATAAATTAAACCAGACGCATAAATGAGCAATACTTGAAGCATTTCATTCACTCGGGTACCTATAAAATCTATGATCACAAATGAATAATCATAGGTTCACATTTACTGTAAAAGAATGCCTTTAAAGAAAATTTGAATGCTTTAAAATGAACTCTGTATTCCGTTTCAATATTGGGATTCAGATAGGTATAGCCTATTTTTTTCTATACAGACATGATGATAACATAGCATATCTAAATTCAGGAGTCCGGGAATTCCCTTTATTCCCCTAATACTCGGAAAAGATCTTTTCCTGATCCCCTTTAGGAAGTTGACGGTTTATGAATAGGCGTATTTGCTACATGTTCTTTCTACTATAGCTCAGCAATCGCTTTTTGTAAATTGTTTTAAAAGCAACAGAATCTTGCATTAATATTTATATAATAATATCATTTATTTTACATTATTATTTATAAAAAAATATTATTATTATTGTTGTTCACTTCATATTTATTAACCAAAGTGTCACAAATGGCGGAAAAAGTTCATAATAAACAAATGATCACCGTGATAAAAATCATGTATTTGAGTAACCTTTGTTCTTAAAGTATTTCGATCGTTTATAGTAATATAATTAGTAATTTTGGTACATTTCTAAGCGTTTTCATTACTATAAAATTGATTAATGTATAGGTAATAAACATACAATTATATTACTAAATCCTTTATAATAAATGACTATTATATAATAGATTGTACTAATAAATTTCTAAAATGAAGAGTCACTACCAAATTAGCAACAGCTTCAATAGCAATATTTTTAACATACTTACCAAGCATGTTTAACAAATAACTTAATATAAAACGCCAGTAATCTTACGTTTCATAGCCCCATGTGATAGAGGTCAAGCCTAATTGACAATTAATTACAAGTCCGCTTCTGCTACTCGTATACATACCCACCCCATTCCGAAATAATGAAGCAGTCACGTGATAATTGCTGATGTTAACATATGTTAACATGCTTACAATTAATGGCCTTAACAAAATTATATTAAAGTTTTATAAAAACTTGCACTACCGCCAGCGGCTTCATCTAAATGGATTATCAACAATTTGGCCATTTAATTTTTTCCTGTCATCGCTGTGATGTTGGAAAATTGCCAAAACATTGAGTAGTTGATATACACATTTTCATCCATTATTTTCCTTCTCTTTATCATTTTTTTTAAATGTATAGTCTACAATAGCGTTGTATCTCTTTTAACAATTTAGGAGCCTAATAGCTACAAAATCAACATAACGATTTTTATTGACATTGGAACTACCTTAAAGTAAATATCTCAAGTCTGAGGCGTTGTGTGTAATAACTGTAATTAATAATCTTCATGCCCCTTAAGGCAAATCATAACCAAGTTTCTAACTCAACCTCATACCGTCGTACAAATAAACACAAGGCTGAAAAACTATTTTAGATTTGTAATTATTTTATCTTTTTTATTAGAATGCGAGGAATATAAAATTTACTAAATAATTATTATAGTATCAGTTAAATTTATTATTTTTTTTATCGTTATGATGTATTAAGTTTTACATTATAATGGCTGAAGTAATGAAGATGTATGAAGAAATTTTACAATTGTGATTAATTCTAGCAACAGATTACAAAGTTTATCTTATTTAATGATGAACTACTTAAGACATTTCGTTAGCAATAAACTCCAGATCCAAATGATTTATATAAAAAAGTAGGTAGTATAAATATTTAGACAAACTAGAAAAGGAATTCGAAGCAAATAAATTCGTCCGCTATACAAGATTGTAGGTCAGATGCACAAGCCTGGATGGAGAGGATTTGTATAATGTGGGACACTGGGCCGTAGTAGAACAGGGTCAAGCTTAGCTCTGGGTCGAAGATCAAAGATTTTACGTACATTTAAATAGGCTTTGTGGAACTTCTTAGTCTGATGGTCTGCCATAAGCCTTGAAAGATGTACCTGTTGTATATATTTTTTATGAACAAGAAACTGAAATAATTATTTAAATATTATATATACATACATTTTTTTTTCTATAGTAGAAACTTTGTATTTAATCCTATAAAATTTTATAAACTCGTACGATTTTTTAATTCTCTAACCGATAGTAATGCGAAAAAGGGTTTAAAGACTAGTCTTTCTTATTTGAAATAGACAGCATAAAATTGGATAAAGGTCTAAAAATAGGGGGATTATTATTGAGCCTCAGAATTAAATTATGAGTGCCATATCAAACTAAATATAACTTCATTATTTTAGATTAGAAAAAATAATGGTGTATAGTAATGGGAAGGTTTTCACTTTCTCTCTCTCTCTCTCTGTTTGTAATTTTAGAAGCAGCTATAAAACTCAGATAAGTATAGTCGAGGTTAAACGATTTATTTAAAATCGTAAAACAAAAATATTAATATACTTAATTAATAGAATTTTTATTCAGTTCTTATCAGTTTGGCTTTTGTGATCGCTTTCTGAGTTTTAATATTGTATTTTTTACAATTAAATTCTTCAATTATAATTTAGTAATACATTATTAATTTACGTATTTCTGTTTTTCCTGCGAAATCTGGACACTAGAGTAGTACAAGATTTGTATGGAGTAAATATCCATATACTATTAAACTAATTATTAACCAAGTCAGGAACATTAAAAGGACCGCATATCATCAAAACTCTTAATTTCATCGTATTTAATTTATACAAACCATTGTTTAGATATAATGAAAAACTGGGACAGAAAGAACACCATACCAAGTGAGAAAATGTCATATACAAAGTCAAAGGTTATATATTACATTACGTAACATATTAAAGTATTATACGTATATGAAAAGCATATTCGTATTTTAACGAGTTTAGAATACTTTTATTAGATATTTTGTCAGTAATTTTTAGCGTCAAGTTATGCGTTATTCCAGTTCTGTACGATAATACATATAGTTTGTTCTTATTTGTTTTTTTTTTCTGTCATGATCCTAGTGTAGTAAGCATAAAAAGCGACATATTAAAATTTAATTAATTACAAAGGATATTGTTTTTTGCTGATTCCGCGCAGTTCATGATGACTTGTCCAACAAGCAGACAAGGTCGACACGTGTTTCGTCTCTCAGCGAGACATCTTCAGGATTTGTTGCCCGCTCGATGACTCACCAGCGGCTGGCTTGCGGCGCCTTGCACGCTTGTATTTATAGGCCGAGGGGCTTGGCCCCTCCTCTCGGTAGGTGGGGCTACCGACCATTGGGCAACTGTTTGTATAATAGGCGAATGTGTAAGATTTGTTTGTTCGTTCAGCAATGTAATATTAGGTATATTTTTATGTTTGTAGATTTCCAATTGTTCCCGAATATTCATAATATGTCCTTTTTCACAAGTATGAAGCACTTTATAAGTATGGTTGTCTACTAGGTGGTGATCTGTATCCAACAGGTGTTTAGCAAAATGAGATCGCTCCGGATGTTTATTTTTATAGGCTGCCGTATGTTCTTTGTATCTTGTTTCAAAATTTCTACCCGTTTGTCCTACGTAAACTCCGTTGCATTCTTCGCACGTTAGTTTGTAAATGCCAGATTTTTTTTGTTAAATTATACTTTTCTTTTGCGTTGAATATGCGACGGATGTTGTTATCGGTTTTAAAGGCTACCTGAATATTATTTTTATGTAAAATATTATTTTAGTTGTTAATATTTTACATAAAAATAATATTCAGGTAGCCTTTAAAACCGATAACAACATCCGTCGCATATTCAACGCAAAAGAAAAGTATAATTTAACAAAAAAATCTGGCATTTACAAACTAACGTGCGAAGAATGCAACGGAGTTTACGTAGGACAAACGGGTAGAAATTTTGAAACAAGATACAAAGAACATACGGCAGCCTATAAAAATAAACATCCGGAGCGATCTCATTTTGCTAAACACCTGTTGGATACAGATCACCACCTAGTAGACAACCATACTTATAAAGTGCTTCATACTTGTGAAAAAGGACATATTATGAATATTCGGGAACAATTGGAAATCTACAAACATAAAATATACCTAATATTACATTGCTGAACGAACAAACAAATCTTACACATTCGCCTATTATACAAACAGTTGCCCAATGGTCGGTAGCCCCACCTACCGAGAGGAGGGGCCAAGCCCTCGGCCTATAAATACAAGCGTGCAAGGCGCCGCAAGCCAGCCGCTGGTGAGTCATCGAGCGGCAACAAATCCTGAAGATGTCTCGCTGAGAGACGAAACACGTGTCGACCTTGTCTGCTTGTTGGACAAGTCATCATGAACTACGCGGAATCAGCAAAAAACAATATCCTTTGTAATACAATGGACTTCCGCAAAATAACACCTGCTACAATAGAGTAATTTAATTAATTTTTAGTATTCTTAAGCATCTACACCAGTTACAAATTTATAAGGAGATATTGTTCAATATGTTGTTTGTGGCTAAATCGTTTGATGTGAATCCAGTAAAACGATTCATTAGCGTGAACTTATTTGAAGTGAACTTATTCGACCAATCTGAAATCACACCGATCGGATTGTTCCAAAACAATCTGCGATCACACGAACTTGGAACGACAATCTTTTTGTGGATATAATTCATTTGGTTCCAAGGTTCCACATTATAACGCTCTGTAACATCAAAGGCGGGGCAGGCTGAAAATTGTTAGCAAAGCAACGGGGCGGAAAGAGGCTTGGAATGTACAGTCCTCTAGACACAAACGGATAACCGTAACCTGCTCTTTTCGAGCGTTTTAAGCACGGACGATATTGTAGATGCGTTTTAATGTATTTTTCAAATGAATTCTATTCATTAATTCGGTCACTACAAAAAAGCAAAATAAAATTGAAATTGAAAGAGAATTGGGCTTCTAGCCCAGAAAAAACAGGTATCAGTCTATAACCATATTTTTTTTTGTTGTTTTAATTTGGATACAGAAATTGAACGTTGAATGAAAACGGCACTAGTACTTCTGTTCTATAAAGGAACTATGAACGGATCCCAAATCGGTACATACGTAGTCAATCTAAGACTAATATGACTCTGCAAATATACTTTGTGCATGGAGAACGGGACATCGACCAGAGAGCAAATGAAACTAGGCTTTGCTTAGCAGAGGGAAACAGACCATTCGTAAAAAATATTATTATAAAAATAAAAATTCATGCACAATCTAAATAAATATGATTTTTGTTAGAAATACTTATACTTATCGATATCTTATATTTCTGTCAATTTGAGTTTGTTCAAGTATGTGTAAAAATAATTACTGTAAGAGACTGCGCACCAATCATCATACCACTGATTCACACAATGATTCCTACAGTGCACTTTTGCTAAAATTTCTACGCAGAGGCAGAATGACTTCCTAAAATTGAGGATTATCGCTGAATACGCCTGATTAAACTTTTTGCAGTCTATTGGGTGAGTTACCCTTGACAATCTTCAACTTCAGACACAATTTGTGACCACCTTTAATACAACGAAATCCTTGGGAGTATTGTAGTGGTCTATATACTGCACCTTACCCGTGATATCCTCTGCTTGACAATGCTTCTCAATAAATAATATAGCTTTTTGCAAAATGACCAGATTGATAGAAAAGAGCACTGAAAGCACCTTGTGACACGTCCGCATTTATAGGCATGATTACGATTACAGAACAGGAGCCGTCAGCGATGAATTTAACTCTCCTACTATTATATTTGTGCATAGGAATATGCCTATGCATAAATATAAATAGTAGAAGAGTTCATATTATAGTACTCATATTCGTGAATATGTGTTTATTTGTGTACAAAACATTACCCTATAAAACGTCAAGTGCAACTCTCACCTTTATTCTCTCTGGTACCAAGGTACAATGTGTGTCGGATTAATTTAATGAGGACTAGGTGAGCAAAATTCATATTGTCGCTTGGTAATCAAATAGTGGTCTTCGGATAGCTACCTAAGGAGGCCAGTGTTAAAAACTCTCACCATGCTCTTATGGAGTAATGATAATAGCACTGTAGACTTTGACTGGAAGGATCGGTCAAACTTTTGGGAATTAAGTATATATAAGATACAGATAAATAATCTTCTACGAAAATGAAACAGTTTCATTTGGCAGTAAAGGCGTGTTAGGGCTGTAACGTCTCTATAAGTTTGAAATGTTCATAGATCTTGAAACTATATATAATTATTATAATTCTGACTCTTAGATACAAATCGTCAAATTAGCGCCAATGCAGCTAAGTATCTATACTTTTGCAATCTAAAAATAAATCATTGTTATGTCTGTTTAAAGATCAAGTGAAATATTGAAAACCTCGTAGAGATAATAGATAGTCCGAATGGATTGTCCTAGGAAAGTGCTTGCTAGACCTAACTTGTATGTAAGATACACTTGTGGTACTCCCCCACAGTACTGCTGTTAGTATTAAGTGGGCTGAACAGAGATGATTTATTTGAAACCAAAGCCCAACAAAAGTTTATGTTGATTCCATTGGGAATCACGCATACTATTATATTATATGTGCAAATGGCTTGTATTCTGTCGATAATATGTACCGTAGGAACACTGTAGGAGTAATGTTTGATATGTTATAACTACTTACGCACATGCTATTCGCTGTATATCATAATCTACAGTATTTAATGAAAAATTAATAGGTGGACAGAGACATAAAGTTTTTAAAAACATACACATTGATTAATTTGTACTGTCGATTTCTTTGTATGCAAATTATCTATATAAATCTTTAAATACCAATCATGAGTGTAACTATAAATAAGCATGTCTCAACTTTAAATTATATTTAAATTTAATAACGTTTTAAATATTCATAAATGCTTGGTATAAATATCACAGAAGCTTCATATTTTTGTTAAACAACTAAATAACACTATTTTCTTTGTATAGCTTTCATTTTTGTCATGTTGTTGGTTTATACGCTTGTACTTACATTTATCTTTAGTTTTCACTGTACTACTACTTATATAATTATCTCAATATTTTCAACATTTTTCTATTATATGAATGTAAACAATACTATTTTGACATTACATGAAATTACGGTTTAATAGTTAGGCATGACGTCAAACTGCTTTTTATTATTTTCTATTTCAATTTATACTCCCTTTTATGTCATCATTTCAAATTGTTGTATTGAATCAAGAATATTGTCTGAAGCTATTATAAAGGCGGGACCAGGGTCTCTAGGCAGGTCATTCTACCTCCAGCTTTCAAGAAAGGCTACAAGTCTCAAAGTTACAACTATTACGTACCTGCTGTGCTGTTTACTGGGTGCATACTGTGCTACTGCTGTTGTTGCCATTACAGTTGAATACTACTGCCGCAGCCAGCTGCTGCTGTTTCTGTATGCCTGTGGTTACCTGTTTGTCCGTTTTTACTGTTTACATCTGCCAACCTGTTGCCTACCTGGTACCCGGTTAGGTTAAAAACCTTTACTTGACCTCAATACTTTATATTTAACCCCGATTAAATATATTATAGATTATATATATATAGATATCTATTTTTTGTTTAGTTTAAAGTTTTTTTATTTAACCTTTGATCGTGCCCCGATTACATTTTAATTAGTTATTAAATATATAGTATTCAGGACTTGAGTGGTGGCAGGATAAGATTGAGGCCACCGCAGGAAAAGACTGGATGTCCACCGCCAGGGACAGAAAAGAATGGAATTCTTTGGAGGAGGCTTTTACCCTAAGGGGGTCCACATTAACCATATAATTAAATTAAGCATATTCTGCACGAAATAAGTTTTTTAATAATTTACGAATTTATTAACTAATATTACGAATTTTAAATTTATATAAATATTAACATTTAATTTTGTCGTCTAACATTTGAATGAAATGGATGTATATGACTTTGTAATTAGATTGTGTAATTTAACTAATTAATATAGAATGAAATTAAATTGGATTGAATTAAGAAAAACTTTATTATTATTCAGGACCTTAAGTTCTCACTTGACCATATTGGTGGCCATCTAAGACTTATAATATACTTATTTGTATTGTGCTCGAATCTAAAGTTGTGTCACATATTAGAACAATTAATAAGTAAAGGGTTACTAACTGAATTTGACCAAAAACAATTAAAAGAAAACGCTTTCGATTTTTAGGTGATAATAAAAAAAATTACCGCCAAGTTGGTAAAATCCAATCTTGCAAATATTAGACTGCCACAATCTGTCAAAACATGGGATTTTGATGTATAAATTATGAAAAAAAATAAGTAATATACTAAAGAGTATTATAATAATTGCAATAAATCGAGAGACTAGTAATGGTAATGTCCGGTAATGACGACACGGAACGAAACCGACCACACGGTCGGTAGCAAATTTCATGAATACGGTAAACTGACTTTAAACAAAATCTAACACGGAATAATGAGAAGCTAATGAGAAGCTTCATACGTATGAAAAAACATTGTTTTCTTTACATTGTAACAATTAAAAAAAATATATCGATATTAATTAAATACCAAATAATTATAAATTATGCTATTGCAGTTTAAATATTAGAAATCAGTGACAGCGAGATCTGGATCTTAGGTGCATACTGTAACACGAAGTAATTGGAGCCAAGAGAATGCAAATCGAATTGCTGAAGGCTGCAAGGTGCGGTGAGGCCAATTTGTCGCTGTCGACCGTGGCAGTATCAACCAAGCGAGTCTTTACCCAAATTCGATTAATGAAAGTGCAATGCCCTATTACTTGAACATAGTAAATAGTACTTATTATACATTGAATTCGTAGTACTGTAATGATACATATATTATTCAATATTTGAATTACAGACACAATATGAGAGATTATAACTCTGTCCTTCTACAAAAGCTTCGAGAAGAGTATTATATAGTGACTAACGTACAACAATATGCGAACTGGACGCAACCGGTTTCCTTCCCACGATATTTTTCATAAGCCCCTAACAATTGGAGGTACGATCTCAATTACAAAATAACGTGGAGAAACATAGAGATATTCGAGTGAACCAGCGAACCGAGAGCGTTCAAGCCGAAAGTTTTTTGAAATCTGCACCATAATGGAGTTTTGCTTTTCCATCTGAACAAGTTAAAGAAAATGTATTTTCACATGCTAGTTATGAGTTTATTTATCAATAAACAATCTACTTAAGAAAAGATCTAATACGATTTATACTTCAGGGAGGCGGTGAAATGAAAATTATAATGCTCCAATTTGGAATTTACTGTAGTAAGTATATTCAAACAGCTTCAGAACGATTGTATCTTAATTGAAGTTGCATTTGATATGTTCTTGTTGATTCTTATTCAGTAATGCAATTGTAGTTGATTATTGTTAATTATATATTAATACAACATTTTTACACAAAGTTGATATATAGTTTGGTAAAATCAAAGTGTATCATATAAACCAGTATTAGCTAAAGAATCTATACATAAAGTTATTTTCGATTGAGGAAACCAAAAAAGGATTTGGTACATTTTTTTTACATTATGTGACATAATTTGACATTTAGCGCCTATAAATCGTCACCAAATATTATTTACATATCTGCAATAACTGAATTTAGTTAAGTTTATACTAATTTAAATGTACAGCAAGAGAGCAAAAAGTAGTGTGATTGGCTTTGGTAGCAAACACATGTTACAGCACTTCATCGATATGTATAATAACAGCTACCACATTTAAAATACCCATCATAGTTGTGGTAGCTACTACTGTGGTAGAACCACGGTGATCATCGGTCATTCGTGGCCACCACAGTAATGCTCAAAGTAGTGGTAAAATCGGACAAAATACCTGACAAAGTAAACAAATATTGCAAAAGAATTGAAACACCTTGCAATTTTATATTTTGATATCTATTATCAGAAAATAAACAGGATTATCAGAAAAATGTGCATTTTTAGGAATATATTTTGAATGTTAGTTAATATTGATTCATGTGAGGTTTTCTAATCCTAATGTTATTCGTATTTTGTTTAACGGGTCGTTTTTGCCATGTATGGAGCATGAAGGAAATATATAAAACATACACTTAATGCAAAATTGTTTTAATGTCCTTCTATTTGTAAAGTCACTTACAGCCATTCTACGTATAACATGCAACTGATACTGTAGTTTAAAATCGTTAAGATGTCGGTTTCGTTAAGGTGTTCCGGTCGATCGATCGATTGATTAAATCGATCATCTCGCAGAAGCGACCCGATTCCTACCAGATTCCGTACGACGCGTGATTAAACTAATCTCTCGATAACTTTTGTATACTTTATGAACAGAAGACAGGCTTCCATACAATCTTTCAGCTACTACATGCTTGGGCGGGTTCTGCGAGCGAAGTATCCATATGTTTTAGAAAAGAGAAAACTTTTTTTAGACGTCAAGAAGTCACAGTAAACAAATTCCTTTAAGACAAGCGCAAATTTTTAGTATTCTAAGGTGGAATGTACTCCAACTCTAAACAAACATTTGTTTCAAAACAGAAATGAATAATATTTGATTAATAAACAAATAAAATTCAAATTCAAATAAAATTTAAATTTTAAATTTTCGCTTACCGGTGTTATGGCCTAACTGTCAGCTATACATACACTCATGCATTTTTTTCTTGTAATATAAGCTCTTTTGTAGTATATTAGGATATACACCATAAAGAAACCATAAAATTATTACTAAAACTAAAGCTTCTAGATTCTTATCAAAGGTTATCTTATCAGTTAAATTATCATGTTAGATTATCAGTAAAATAATAAAACATTCTATAAATGTTTTATTACTTTACTGATATTACTTACTGATTAGACGCGGGCAAAGCCGCGGCGGACAGCTATATGAAGATAACTATAGTTGAGAATTAATTTCATCTTCTGTAGGTTCATATTTTTTATTATTCTTGCCCGTCGACGACTGAAGTAGACTTCTGATTAGATTTCAAATTCATTCCGGGATAGTTCAGCTTCCCCTGGGCTTTTGTTGTACACTGGGATAGTCTGAATCGTTATTATTGTTGATTCTCATTACACCGAGCACTGGAGATTTGTCAGCGTTCTAAATTTGTCCTATTTCTGCTTTAAGTTTTCTCATCATTAAAAATATTTGTTTGTTATATAGATAAATCGCTACAGTACTACTTATAAGTAATCTGATGTTGTATCGAATTATTGTATTATATTATAATAAATTATATTAGGTTTTTATTTCCACCTAATTTTTCTCATTTATTCAAAATCACTTTATGAACATACGCAATGACTACTATAATCTTTGATAATAATAAAAATAAGAGTTTCCTTCGTCATGAAATTATAACAAATAATTAACATGCCGTTCTATATGTGGATTCTTGTACCGAAGCGGTACGTGGGAATAGCGGTGGCGCAGTGTAGGATGTATTGCGAGCACGTGAGCGCGTGCATACATAGAACTACAAAATATGTCAAATCTCTATCAATATTTTTACCTACTTTTAATTTGTATGACAAAGAAAATAGTAGTGGACAAACACCTGTCGTCGCACATTTTGCTGATAAGAATTAAACTTGGTTAGATTGAACAGCTATAAAAGACAACCAGCAAATACAAGGAGCAACGAATGAGGATGTTAATAAAGAATGCACTAAGGTTATTGTTGGAAGAAAGAAAACAGATCAAAATGAGACATTTGACACTAGGTTTTTGGACGACTTCCTTGACGACGATAACATTTAGTTCTTTTGGAAGTCCATAAGAACAGCTAGAGGTAAAACAGCGAGCTTTGAATAGTTAAAAGTCAGAAGCCAGAGTGGAGATGTTTTTAAAGGAAACATGAACGAAAGACGACTGATGAAGCAAATAATTTATAGACAAATGTGAATGGGCACACAAATGTAAATAAATATACTAGGACCAAATAGGTCATATATTAAAAGAAGGCTGGCCTTCTTTCAATATACATATAACCTATTGACCTGACCTGGGTCAACGGTACTTATAACCAACGAGCGTGCATGAAAATGTATGAATGAAAGTCTAGGAAGTTAGGGATTTATGCTTGGATCGTAGCAAGTGGAAAATTCTGATCTCTGCCACGGAAAAGAGGCGTAAAATATATATGTATGTATGTATGACATCGTATAAAAAACAATGTTTGATGTTTCTTCACAGTTATTGTTGCATTATAAATTAATTTGTTACTATTATTATACAAGCTTCATACTAATGAACTAATTATTACTGTTATTCAAAATTCCTTCGTAAATATCGATATTATACAAACTTTTTTCTTGTAATTCACATCGTAAGTACTGTGTTTTGGAAAAGATAACTGTACAGAATCCATGCCCAAATGAACCTTTTAGAACTCGTGGTTACAGACTATGAAGATAACATTTGATTAATTGATTGAAACTATTTCTGTAATTAATCTCTGTAGCTCTTTTACGTCATCTTTCATTAGTTCCACTCCCAAGTGTCAATTATAACAACTACAACTCTTAACATTAAATATGTAGTGGCAAAATTTGTTTGCAGCGATCCTGTCCCCAGCCTAACGTGATTAGATGCGAGTAATTTTATCGCAAATTCGCGAGCAGGCGGGCGCCCCACAGGGGGGTTGCCATGAATTTTACATGAATCTATCTGTGTGACACGCTCCGTCAGTCATTTTCGGGTCTGGTAGTAAAACTTGTTTGCGGCCCGATTGTTAAGACAAACATATTTGAGCCTTAACATTACGATGTGCAATCTTTTGAAACTTGCGTTTTATTGGCATTACATTTTTTAAAGAGTCCAACGTGCCTTTGTTTATACAAGTTAGTGTAAAATAAAATATAAAAACAATAAATTATAACTAGTTAGTGTAAAATTAAAAACAATATCATGTATCATTGTATTAAACATTAAACCTAACTCTTATTTATAATTTTTAATCCCCCTAAGGTATTCTAATGATCATTCCATAAAAATTGCATAACATTATATTAAAACTTTAAAAAGACACTTCTCATCTAAGTACGTCGTTGTGATACCTATTAATTTTTTTACTATTTGGTAAGCTATTAAATATATAATAAATAGTTTGATTAGATTTTTAATTTTATATAAAAAAATAAACCACGCCTTCATTAACATCCTTAACATTTACGCCTGCTATAAATTCTTAATAAACTAATTTACAAGCAGACTCTGCATCACATTCCTTCAAATATTAAAAGTTAAAATACTCAGCAGCACTCAACTCATTTATTTTTTATCCGTAGAAAAAAGGCCGAATCAAAATGCGCGGAAATTCTTTAATTTTCTTAAGGAATTCCTTTTAAAGGAAGTTCAAATTATTCGTTAATAAAGTCGCCTGGAGTGCGCCGGGCAAAATTCCTTTGATGGCAATGAAATATTGCCAACTACCGAGACCAATCCTCACGCGGGTGACGGGCAAATCCGAGCCTACAAATAAAATGAATTTGCCCGGGAGCAACAGTAGAAAATTGGAAATGTCATTTTCGCTCTTTTTTAATGTTTGCGGCGGGTTGGTGGCATTTCAAACACGATAGGATTACTAGAACGCCTCGTTGCTGCTACCAACTACCACATTCTGATTTTCACCTGCCATGTCAAACCGAATTTGGCCGTATTTGAAAAAGTAATTGATTTTATTATAATATATTACAAATTTTAATATATCTTATTCTTTATGTATTCTTATTCTATATATATATATATATTCAAGAGTTGCTGAACATTTATTTAAAATTATAGAATATTACAAAATATCAATATGATTCTATGAAAAACTCATTTCTATTTATAACACGAGGTTTGCGAGAATGCATCGCGTAGGTATATAACGGAAATAGTATTTCCGAATAATCTGGGAAAGTGTTTGTTCTTAGAATGTAAATGATACGAAGATATTTATTTACTAAATTATAGTCTATTCTGTATAACAAGTACTGCGGTGCGAGAATGCGTTACGGACTCATATTCACTGGAATAGTAAGTTATAGTTTCGATCCCCATGATTTTTGAAACTATTCCTATTTCTTTTATTTATATTTTTCTTAAAACTAATAATAGCTTGAAGAAATGTTATACTACTTCAAGTGAACATTGGAATACTGATATAACCAAGTTGTACAGAAATTTTCAATATGTGGTTTAAAATAATCTTAGTAATAAAATGTAGATGATTGTCGAAATCAATATAGTACATATTAAACAATAAACGAGGGCGATACATCTACTACTTTCTCTCTATTAATGCATTTATAATTAAATGTAGTATCGATAAAGTAAAACTGTGACTAGAAAATAATGTCTCTATCAATTTTTTTTACCAATAATTGTGGCTAAATTTATATATGAAGACTAGGTTCAAGGGTAGTTCAAGTTCTAGGGTATGTAAATGACAAAGGTATTTAGATCCCAGAAAACAAGGCTTTTCTGGAGTCAGCTATCCCTAGCATAGTTTGGGAACTAAATAGCAATAATATGAGAAAATCGTTTTCTGTCTTCATATTTTTTCCGCTTTGTTTGCAGACTTATTCGCTTAAACTTGATGTCGCCGTTTGCAAATACCAAAGTATTTATATCCCGTTATAAGAATTTCAGTGTTACAATTGATCTCATTATTCTATAGAAATTGTTGTTAGTTTTTTTTAAACTACTACAGCAAACTGTTTTTTTTTTCAGGTAAGTCGGGATTCAATTAGATGGCATAACTAACCCTAAATGATACAACATGAAAAAATCTTAAAGGTAATAAGAAAATATTCTATCAGTGTATAATATACTATATAATAATATATATAAAGCTTTATCAACGTGAAAACAATGAAAAAAAATTGTCCATCTTACAATAAAAATATGATCTTAGTCAGGCTCTCCATACCGATATCAACAGGTCGTAGCACAAGAAATATTTTTATCCCCCTAATGTATCACTCCAGTCGAGACCAATCTTGAAGTGCTGTAATTTGTAGCCGCGCCTCGATATCGATTAAACCACCCAACCTCAGTCGATATTTCAAATATTCGTCCGCTGCTCGTTATTTGTACCTCATGTTAGGGCATGATATAAGGATTTTATTAGTCCACCCTCTACCTTTCGCGTTTTAATTGAATCGTTAAGTTAGATTGGATGATTAATGCGACCGTTTCATCGAATTCGACAATGGTTTTTAGAAGTTTTTATTGAAAGCTAAATAATATGACTTTTTCTGCAGGGAATAATTTTCTTAAAATTGTCTATGTCGCTATTGCTTTAAATTTTCTGTTGCACTACTTTTACAGATTTGGTGTCGTAAATTTAAGAATATTTATATATTTTACTTTTATACACTTTATTACAAGAAACCCAGTTTCCACTAGTTATAGCTTTTATATTTATTTTAGGCTCTATAATTTTACTTTCATTAGCTTTTATTCCAGTATTATTTTATTTTGACTAATCACCAATTTATTACACATATTTAATCAATACGGTGATGTTGTCTTGAAATAAATAAATTTATTGTTGTTATTATGTATATACTATCTAAAGCCCACAGCTTTGTTCACGTATAATCCAAAAAGTAAAATCTAAGTTAGATTCCGCTGGTTTTCACCATCATTCGAGGTGGCAAAACTTTAACCCTCATTACCTTGACGACTGGTCACAAGTTCACAACTACACGTTTTGCCAGGAACTTTTTATCTTGCACAACCCGACTTTGGAATGCATTATCTCCTGTGGTATTTCTAGGCCGATGCAATATCCAAACCTTCAAAAGGTAACATATTCTCATTTAAAAGGTCCACAACGCATGTGCGACACATCTGGTGTTGCCGCCTATGGACACTCTGGTTGTAATAATCGCTAACTATCAAGCGTTACGTTCGGTCATTTGTCCACCTATAACATAAAAATGTACATTAAAAAGCTTAATCTTTTTCAATCGGTACAAAATACTGAGGTGACTTGAAGAAATGACATGACTGAAATAGGCTTACTGATTTCATTAATATGAACAGACTAAACCATTTTTGTACATTTAGCAAGAGACACTTGCCTAGTTTCAATTTAGTATTTCGCCTTCTGCTGCCCAAAGTATAAATTATTATTGCAGGACAATTTGCATTTCAATTAGAAAACGCCCCCGAATTGTTTTAAATTTGATAGTGCCTAAAGGGTTATAGGTGGTTAGAGTAAAAGTAAAAATGGTTTCTTGAGAACCATAGTGGTTAGGGAGAAGAAATTAGTAGATATTAGTAGAAAAAAATATTGAAATATTTGATGCTCGGAGGATTGCAAGTCAGGATTCAAAGTCCACACGATAAAATATGTCGCTGAAATCCCACCGCCTGTATGTTTGATATTATCACAGTCCATCAAAGTTCAGTAAGAAACAAAGTATTCGTATATGCATCACACCATAAAAGATCTACTATACGATTATACGACTAATTCATTCTAGCACCTAAATTCAACTTCTGATTAAAATTTATCATGATAAACATATGTATACTTCTTTATAAGTAGAAACAGTAACTTCGCCCGAGAGAATGTAAATTAATAAACTTATGTAGCTTACAAATGGACAAATAAACAACATAATGTTTTGCACACAGCATTATTAAAATACAAACCTACAGGTTTAGCACAAAATTTATTCATGAAATTTTAAAAATTTACTAAAATTTAAGACATATTAATATTAACCTTAACTTGATGGTTATCTATACTAAGTATAATATATATGTAAATTATTTTATAAACAATATCTCTTTTTTGCGTAATAGTACAAACCACTATATCTCTTTATTCAACATATTTACTGTATAGTGTTAATTTATTACAATACTTATAATTATATAAGCAATGGACTCTGAAAAACTTGTGTCATTTTCTAATCCACCGCATATTACATCTGCCGATAAATAGAAGAAATTTTGGTGACCTCCGCCACCTCCGTTCTGCCCATGGAGAAGCCCATGGTTTAGGACTTACATACACACTCATGATTCTTGTGTGCCTAAAAGAAGTTAATATTCGATCATGCTTAAAAGCGTAACATAGGACTAGATAACTATAAGAGTTAACTGGAGAAATATCACTTAAAATAATATTCGTCAAAATAAAATAAAAAATAATTTATCGAATATTGTTTCACAACACTACATTACGTTACATACTCGTACTATTCCAAATGAGATTTCACTTCCGCCACATCTTGTTCGCTAGTGAAGGAATACTGCTAGTCATTCTTTTATTTATTATATTCGTGCAGAGAAAACAAGCGGAGCTCTCTCAGCTTGACTTACGCAACACGCAAAGATTACACACGTATTATCTTTCGTGGGTTTATACAAACCTTGGATATGGATGCTATTTTATAAAGTTTTTTTATTAAATGAAAATGGTATCTCATTTTCGCTCACAAATTTTTAATTAATAGAATAAAATAATTCGCTTAATATTTTAAATATTAGAATATACACATGATTGTAACCTCAACAGCAGAATCTTGTTTCACAAAGCTAGCTCAGACATTATTGTTTCATCGATAAGTAACACCGTGAGTAACCAAGGCTATTGAGATAGATGTATTACAAATCACGACTTAAGGGCCTCATTACTAGAATTAGTGGTAATTATTATTTTTATGTTATAATGCATTATTTATTAAATAAAATAAAGGCTGATTTAGACTGATGCATCTAATAGTGTGTTTGACAGACGTTCTCGGATTTGAGGAGCGTAAGGAACTACAGATGTTGAAGTATGGAGATCACTGACGGAGGGCTATATACAGCAATAGTTTTCGGCTGATATTATGACAATATAGTGTATGTAGAATATCAATTCTACATACACTACATTGAATTACAATATATCACTTTGACACACATTGAATTACAATAGGCTATTTGACAGGTTTTTAAAATCCATTTTATATTATGCAGTAGAGTCTAAGGAACCCAGTAAAAGTTGTTATTTTTAATTCTGGTATATATTAGCTGAAAAACATCGAATTAAAAATTCAATATTTAAATAGTGTGCCAAAACGCTACTTTGACAATATGGCGCTGCAATGAGGTCGGTGACGTCACTTGCCTGTATTCTGATCTGTGACAACTGGCATATATATTTGTTTGTTGTAAACAAAGCGATTGGATTTACTTTTTATCAGTGATTTATGTAACAAAATGAGTTACAAATGGTGTGCAGTTCCAAAATGTACAAATACGTCGTTAAAAACTCCGGAAAAACTATTTGTAAGAGTTCCAAAGAATATCGAAGTGCGCCGAAAGTGGTTGCAACTTTCTCGGAGGGATCATAATGACATAGCGAATAGTACAAATATTTTCTTTCGTGAAGACCATTTCGATGTAAGTAAACATAATATTTATATTTTGTAATAATTAATTACATTCAGAATGTTAATATTTTCGTTATTGATTTGAGGTTATAATACCTCTAATGTTTTTAACAGAATGTCTCTTGCAACTCACTTCGAATATTTCCGCTGTTTTCCATAATATTTGTTAAAATTTGTAGCTACAGAGTCCTATGATTTCAATAAGCAGTACACTAAAAGATCCCGACTAAAACTTGTTTGTTCGTTACAGATGGAAAATGACATGGCAAATTACTATCAGTACAAAATGGGTTTCAGTCAGAAAATAATTTTAAAAGATAAAGTTCTGCCTTTTAAATTTCATTGCCAGCCAGATCGCATTAAAAGAATGTGTGATGCTGGTACTTCCCGATCTGCATTTGTCAAACGGCAAAGAATGGAACTTGTTAAACAATGTGAAGACATTCAATAACCGACGTAACGTGAACAAATTATCGTTTATGTTCACGAAATTGTGCCAAACAAACTTAATTATTTATAACCTATATAAGTTCTTGTGGAAATTCATAATTATTTCACTTTCTTATAATATAATTTAAGTTACCATTAAAGTGTAATTATACTTACTTTGCTGTTTTTACATTTTTTAGCTCCGAAGCATAAAAGTCAGAATTATTTTTGAAAAATAATCCGACCATGATTGCGTCGACTTGCGGTAGGTTTCTGCTGTCTGCTTTTACAAAATCGTTGTCCATGGTTGAAAGTACTTGTAAAATAGTGCAAATAAACAAAAAAAAACAATGCATAATAAAGAAAATCTTAATATAACGGAGATAATCTATCACAACTAGGCGCAACACAAGTAGGCAAACGAAGTTTACAAGCAAGTGACGTCATGATAAATTCGACCAATCAGGAGCGTTTTGTGTCACGTGACAAACGTTTAAAAAATGCAATTTTTAATTACGGATTTTAAAATAAATTAATCATTATTTTCAACTTACGTTAATAAATAATCATTTTTTAAATCTTAATTTATACTGTTAACAGTAATTGACACTTTATTTTTCGCATTGTCAAATAGCCTATTACAATATCAATTATGAAAAACGTATACATTAAAAAAATATGTAAAATTTCAAAATAAAATTTTAAAAAACCTTCTAAAATTTCTATACTTTTTGTGAATTTAATAATACTTTTCCTTTTCACTTAGACGTTTCTCAACCACCAATTATCCACACAAACATCCCGGGATCTGATTTCGATTAAGGAAAGTCTTACGATATCCCATTTTAAAGCTCTTCCACTTAGAATGGGGAGTGTATTCTAATAAAATTAAAGTTCGCGCGAACACAACTTCAATCAGTTAATGGTTATTCAATGTTTGCTTCCAGTTTCTTTTTACGCTTTTGATCATCTCTTGGTCAGAATCTTTACAATATGATTTATTCGTATAATATGAGAACTTCTATTGATCGAATCTGGACAAGATCGAGTCAATGTAGGATGCGATGAAGTCATGCTACCTTGTGTTACACTTTCATGTACTGTATTTATTTTATAACGTTCTAGTATATAAAGAGGCAATCACCAGTGTTTGTTTCGACGAATAATGCTAATCTACCCTTCAACAGATCACTTACACGAGCGATGAGCGCCGGTCGCAATTTATGGAAACAGTAATCTTGTTTTACGTGTACCTAGTCTTCATTATAATAATACATTATAATGCAGTATAATTGTCTTTCTTATATAAACGTGACCTAAAACAGAACAGCAGAGTTCATATTATATTCATTTATGTTTATTATTGATGAAACTGTGAAACTAAAGTAGATAGCTTTTCTCTTTGAGGAGAATAAGAATTATTTCTATTTATTTTATATGAATAGAAACAGAGAATTCATGAATTATAATTACACAGTTCTGGATTAAGAGGCCTGTAGCTAAGTGTTATCTATAAGTCTAAAATTTTCTGTTACATACTAAATAATATTTCATAAGAATAAAATATTATATACAATTTATTTAAACAAGCGCGATACATGCAAAACATATGAGATCACAATAATTTGATTTGATTAGAAAATAAAATACAAAACTATTTATAAATATATTTATCTATCTATACTAATATTATAAAGAGGAAAGATTTGTTTGTTTGTTTGTTTGTAATGAATAGGCTCCGAAACTACTGGACCGATTTCAAAAATTCTTTCACTTTTGGAAAGCTACATTATCCCCGAGTAACATAGGCCACTTTTTATCCCGGAAAAATCGACAGATCCCACGGGATGCGCAATAAAGGCTTCGCTCAAAAACTGCTGCACAGATTTTCATGCGGTTTTCATCAATAGATAGTGATTTTTGAGCAAGGTTTTGCGGTATTTTTTATCTCGGAAAAAACGGATAGTCCACGGAAGCGCGATAAAACCTTCGCGCCATAAACCGACTTCCGCGCATATGTAGCCGTGGGCAAAAGCTATGACCCCTAACCCATTATAGACCCAATCCCGAAATCCACGCAGGCGAAGCCGCGGGCAGAAAGCTAGTGTTCCATAAAAATATAGATTATTTTATTCAATCAGCATTCACACAATAATCCCTGAATAATAAAGAGGCAAAGGTGGTTCGTGGTCCCTTGGTAACCCAATATATCCATTTTCTTACGATTATTACCATTTCATCACTATCCGTGTACGTGTAGTCGAAGCATTTTTTTTTACCAGGAGGAATGCTTTTCAGCAACCATACCTGACGATGGCTAGTTTTCGGTCGTATA